>OX638120.1:35000-1466500 GCA_951804975.1 Anthophora plumipes | reverse complement strand
ACTGTGGAGTGGTGAAAACCCCAGACAACGTGTTTCTCGCAATAAATAGCTCTAAAAGTACGATCTCGATGACTCTGCATACTTCGGACAGAAGTCTCACCAAGATTATCGCAGAAAATGCATATCTGAGCTTGAAACCCCACGAAAACCAAGTTATCTGCGGTTCTGCACATCAAACGTACCGTGGAGTGGTGAAAACACCAGAAAACGTGTTTCGCGCATTAATTAGCACGAAAAGAGCGTTCTCGAAGATTCTGCATACTTCTGACAGAAGTCTCACCAAGATTATCGCAGAAAATGCGTATCTGAGCTTGAAACCCCACGAAAACCAGGATATCGTCGGTTCTGCACATCATGCGCACTGTGGAGTGGTGAAAACACCAGATAACGTGTTTCTCGCATTAAATAGCTCAAAACGAGCGATCTCGATGATTAAGCATACTTCGGACAGAAGTCTCACCAAGATTATCGCAGAAATTGCATATCTCAGCTTGAAACCCGACGAAAACCAAGTTATCTCGGGTTCTGCACATCAAACGTACCGTGGAGTGGTGAAAACACCAGAAAACGTGTTTCGCGCATTAATTAGCTCGAAAAGAGCGTTCTCGAAGATTCTGCATACTTCTGACAGAAGTCTCACCAACATTATCGTAGAAAATGCATATCTCAGCTGGAAACCCCACGAAAACCAAGATATCGCAGATTCTGCATATCAAACGCCCTGTGGAGTGATGAAAACACCAGATAACGTGTTTCTCGCAATTAATAGCTCGAATAGAGCTATCTCGATGATTCTGCATACTTCTGACAGAAGACTCACCAAGATTATCGCAGAAAATGCATATTTCAGCTGGAAACCCCACGTAAACCAAGTTATCTCCGGTTCTGCACATCAAACGTACCGTGGAGTGGTGAAAACACCAGAAAACGTGTTTCGCGCATTAATTAGCTCGAAAAGAGCGTTCTCGAAGATTCTGCATCCTTCTGACAGAAATCTCACCAAGATTATCGTAGAAAATGCATATGTCAGCTTGAACCCCGACGAAATCCAAGATATCTCCTGCACTGCATATCCAACGAACTGTGGAGTGGTGAAAACCCCAGACAACGTGTTTCTCGCATTAAATAGCTCGAAAAGTGCGATCCCGATGGTTCTGCATACTTCGAACAGAAGTCTCACCAAGATTTTCGCAGAAAATGCATATCTCAGCTTGAAACCCCGCGAAAACCAAGATATCGTCGGTTCTGCATATCATACGCACTGTGGAGTGGTGAAAACACCAGATAACGTGTTTCTCGCATTAAATAGCTCGAAACGAGCGATCTCGATGATTTTGCATACTTCGGACAGAAGTCTCACCATGATTATCGTAAAAAATGCATATATCAGCTTGAAACCCGACCGAAACCAAGATATCTCCGTTTCTGCATGTCAAACGTACTGTGGAGTGGTGAATACACCAGAAAACGTGTTTCTCGCATTAAATAGCTCGAAAAGAGCGATCTAGATGATTCTGCACACTTGTCACAGAAGAATCATGAAGATTATCACTGAAAATTCATATCTCATCTGGAAACCCCACGAAAACCAAGATATCGCAGGTTCTGCATATCAAACGCCCTGTGGAGTGATGAAAACACCAGATAACGTGTTTCTCGCATTAAATAGCTCGAAACGAGCGATCTAGATGATTCTGCATACTTCTGACTGAAGTCTCACCATTATTATCGCAGAAAATGCATGTCTCAGCTTGAAACCCGACGAAAACCACGATGTCGCCGGTTCTGCACATCATGCGCACTGTGGAGTGGTGAAAACACCAGATAACGTGTTTCTCGCATTAAATAGCTCAAAACGAGCGATCTCGATGATTAAGCATACTTCGGACAGAAGTCTCACCAAGATTATCGCAGAAATTGCATATCTCAGCTTGAAACCCGACGAAAACCAAGTTTTCTCGGGTTCTGCACATCAAACGTACCGTGGAGTGGTGAAAACACCGGAAAACGTGTTTCGCGCATTAATTAGCTCGAAAAGAGCGTTCTCGAAGATTCTGCATACTTCTGACAGAAGTCTCACCAACATTATCGTAGAAAATGCATATCTCAGCTGGAAACCCCACGAAAACCAAGATTTCGCAGGTTCTGCATATCAAACGCCCTGTGGAGTGATGAAAACACCAGATAACGTGTTTCTCGCAATTAATAGCTCGAATAGAGCTATCTCGATGATTCTGCATACTTCTGACAGAAATCTCAACAAGATTATCGTAGAAAATGCATATGTCAGCTTGAACCCCGACGAAATCCAAGATATCTCCTGCTCTGCATATCCAACGAACTGTGGAGTGGTGAAAACCCCAGACAACGTGTTTCTCGCATTAAATAGCTCTAAAAGTACGATCTCGATGACTCTGCATACTTCGGACAGAAGTCTCACCAAGATTATCGCAGAAAATGCATATCTGAGCTTGAAACCCCACGAAAACCAGGATATCGTCGGTTCTGCACATCATACGCACTGTGAAGTGGTGAAAACACGAGATAACGTGTTTCTCGCATTAAATAGCTCGAAAAGTGCGATCCCGATGGTTCTGCATACTTCGAACAGAAGTCTCACCAAGATTATCGCAGAAAATGCATATCTCAGCTTGAAACCCCGCGAAAACCAAGATATCGTCGGTTCTGCATATCATACGCACTGTGGAGTGGTGAAAACACCAGATAACGTGTTTCTCGCATTAAATAGCTCGAAACGAGCGATCTCGATGATTTTGCATACTTCGGACAGAAGTCTCACCATGATTATCGTAAAAAATGCATATCTCAGCTTGAAACCCGACCGAAACCAAGATATCTCCGTTTCTGCATGTCAAACGTACTGTGGAGTGGTGAATACACCAGAAAACGTGTTTCTCGCATTAAATAGCTCGAAAAGAGCGATATTGATGATTCTGCACACTTGTCACAGAAGAATCATGAAGATTATCACTGAAAATGCATATCTCATCTGGAAACCCCACGAAAACCAAGATATCGCAGGTTGTGCATATCAAACGCCCTGTGGAGTGATGAAAACACCAGATAACGTGTTTCTCGCATTAAATAGCTCGAAACGAGCGATCTAGATGATTCTGCATACTTCTGACTGAAGTCTCACCATTATTATCGCAGAAAATGCATATCTGAGCTTGAAACCCCACGAAAACCACGATGTCGCCGGTTCTGCACATCATGCGCACTGTGGAGTGGTGAAAACACCAGATAACGTGTTTCTCGCATTAAATAGCTCAAAACGAGCGACCTCGATGATTAAGCATACTTCGGACAGAAGTCTCACCAAGATTATCGCAGAAATTGCATATCTCAGCTTGAAACCCGACGAAAACCAAGTTATCTCGGGTTCTGCACATCAAACGTACCGTGGAGAGGTGAAAACACCAGAAAACGTGTTTCGCGCATTAATTAGCTCGAAAAGAGCGTTCTCGAAGATTCTGCATACTTCTGACAGAAGTCTCACCATGATTATCGCAGAAAATGCATATCTCAGCTTGAAACCCCACGAAAACCCAGATATCGCTGGTTCTGCATATCAAACGCACTGTGGAGTGCTGAAAACACCAGATAACGTGTTTCTCGCATTAAATAGCTCGAAACGAGCGATCTAGATGATTCTGCATACTTCTGACTGAAGTCTCACCATTATTATCGCAGAAAATGCATATCCGAGCTTGAAACCCCACGAAAACCAAGATATCGCTGGTTCTGCATATCAAATGACCTGTGGAGTGATGAAAACACCAGATAACGTGTTTCTCGCATTAAATACCTCGAATAGAGCGATCTCGAAGATTCTACATACTTGTCACAGAAGAATCATGAAGATTATCACTGAAAATGCATATCTCATCTGGAAACCCCACGACAACCAAGATATCGCAGGTTCTGCATATCAAACGCCCTGTGGAGTGATGAAAACACCAGATAACGTGTTTCTCGCATTAAATAGCTCGAAACGAGCGATCTAGATGATTCTGCATACTTCTGACTGAAGTCTCACCATTATTATCGCAGAAAATGCATATCCGAGCTTGAAACCCCACGAAAACCAAGATATCGCTGGTTCTGCATATCAAATGACCTGTGGAGTGATGAAAACACCAGATAACGTGTTTCTCGCATTAAATACCTCGAATAGAGCGATCTCGAAGATTCTGCATACTTCTGACAGAAGACTCACAAAGATTATCGCAGAAAATGCATATCTCAGCTTGAAACCCGACCGAAACCAAGATATCTCCGTTTCTGCATGTCAAACGTACTGTGGAGTGGTGAATACACCAGATAACGTGTTTCTCGCATTAGATAGCTCGAAACGAGCGATCTAGATGATTCTGCATACATCTGACTGAAGTCTCACCATTATTATCGCAGAAAATGCATGTCTCAGCTTGAAACCCGACGAAAACCACGATGTCGCCGGTTCTGCATATCAAACGCACTGTGGAGTGATGAAAACTCCAGATAACGTGTTTCTCGCATTAAATAGCTCGAAACGAGCGATCTAGATGATTCTGCATACTTCTGACTGAAGTCTCACCATTATTATCGCAGAAAATGCATGTCTCAGCTTGAAACCCGACGAAAACCACGATGTCGCCGGTTCTGCACATCATGCGCACTGTGGAGTGGTGAAAACACCAGATAACGTGTTTCTCGCATTAAATAGCTCAAAACGAGCGATCTCGATGATTAAGCATACTTCGGACAGAAGTCTCACCAAGATTATCGCAGAAATTGCATATCTCAGCTTGAAACCCGACGAAAACCAAGTTATCTCGGGTTCTGCACATCAAACGTACCGTGGAGTGGTGAAAACACCAGAAAACGTGTTTCGCGCATTAATTAGCTCGAAAAGAGCGTTCTCGAAGATTCTGCATACTTCTGACAGAAGTCTCACCAACATTATCGTAGAAAATGCATATCTCAGCTGGAAACCCCACGAAAACCAAGATATCGCTGGTTCTGCATATCAAACGCCCTGTGGAGTGATGAAAACACAAGATAACGTGTTTCTCGCAATTAATAGCTCGAATAGAGCTATCTCGATGATTCTGCATACTTCTGACAGAAGACTCACCAAGATTATCGCAGAAATTGCATATCTCAGCTTGAAACCCGACGAAAACCAAGTAATCTCGGGTTCTGCACATCAAACGTACCGTGGAGTGGTGAAAACACCAGAAAACGTGTTTCGCGCATTAATTAGCTCGAAAAGAGCGTTCTCGAAGATTCTGCATCCTTCTGACATAAATCTCACCAAGATTATCGTAGAAAATGCATATGTCAGCTTGAACCCCGACGAAATCCAAGATATCTCCTGCTCTGCATATCCAACGAACTGTGGAGTGGTGAAAACCCCAGACAACGTGTTTCTCGCATTAAATAGCTCTAAAAGTACGATCTCGATGACTCTGCATACTTCGGACAGAAGACTCACCAAGATTATCGCAGAAAATGCATATCTGAGCTTGAAACCCCACGAAAACCAGGATATCGTCGGTTCTGCACATCATACGCACTGTGGAGTGGTGAAAACACGAGATAACGTGTTTCTCGCATTAAATAGCTCGAAAAGTGCGATCCCGATGGTTCTGCATACTTCGAACAGAAGTCTCACCAAGATTATCGCAGAAAATGCATATCTCAGCTGGAAACACCACGAAAATCAAGTTATCGCCGGTTCTGCACATCAAACGCACTGTGGAATGTTGACAACACCAGAGAAGTTGTTTTTTTGCATTAAATAGCTCGAAAAGAGCGATCTAGATGATTCTGCATACTTCTGACTGAAGTCTCACCAATCGTATCGCAGAAAATGCATATCTCAGCTTGAAACCTCACGAAAACCAAGTTATCTCCGGTTCGGCACATCAAACGCACGGTGGAGTGGCGAAAACACCAGAAAACGTGTTTCTCGCATTAAATAACTCGAAAAGAGCGATCCCGATGATTCTGCATACTTCTGACAGAAGAATCAACAAGATTATCGTAGAAAATGCATATCTCAGCTTGAATCCCGACCGTAACCAAGATATCGCTGGTTCTGCATATCAAACGCCCTGTGGAGTGATGAAAACACAAGATAACGTGTTTCTCGCATTAAATAGCTCGAAACGAGCGATCTAGACGATTCTGCATACTTCTGACAGAAGACTTACCAAGATTATCGCAGAAAATGCATATCTCAGCTGGAAACACCACGAATATCAAGATATCGCCGGTTCTGCATATCAAACGCTCTGTGGAGTGGTGAATACACCAGAAAACGTGCTTCTCGCATTAAATAGCACGAAAAGTGCAATCTAGATGATTCTGCATACTTCTGACAGAAGACTCACCAAGATTATCGCAAAAACGCATACCTCAGCTTGATACCCGACGACAGCCAAGATGTCGCCGGTTCTGCATATCAAACGCACTGTGGAGTGGTGAAAACACCACATAACGAGTTTCTCGCATTAAATAGCTCGAAACGAGCGATCTAGACGATTCTGCATACTTCTGACTGAAGTCTCACCAATATTATCGCAGTAAATGCATATCTCAGCTTGAACCCCGACGAAACCCAAGATGTCGCCGGTTCTGCATATCAAACGCACTGTGGAGTGGTGAAAACACCAGAAAACGTGTTTCTCGCATTAAGCAGCTCGAAAAGAGCGATCAAGATGATTCTGCATACTTCTGACTGAAGTCTCACCAATATTATCGCAGAAAATGCATATCTCAGCTTGAAACCTCACGAAAATCAAGATGTCGCCGGTTCTGCATATCAAACGCACTGTGGAGTGGTGAAAACACCAGAAAACGTGTTTCTCGCATTAAGCAGCTCGAAAAGGGCGATCTAGATGATTCTGCATACTTCTGGCTGAAGTCTCACCAAGATTATCGTAGAAAATGCATATCTCAGCTTGATACCCGACGACAGTCAAGATGTCGCCGGATCTGCATATCAAACGCACTGTGGAGTGGTGAAAACACCACATAACGTGTTTCTCGCATTAAATAGCTCGAAACGAGCGATCTAGACGATTCTGCATACTTCTGACAGAAGACTTACCAAGATTATCGCAGAAAATGCATATCTCATCTGGAAACACCACGAAAATTAAGATATCGCCGGTTCTGCATATCAAACGCACTGTGGAATGTTGAAAACACCAGGAAACTTGTTTTTTTGCATTAAGTAGCTCGACAAGAGCGATCTAGATGATTCCGCATACTTCTGAATGAAGTCTCACCAAGATTATCGCAGAAAATGCATATCTCAGCTTGAAACCTCACGAAAAACAAGTTATCTCCGGTTCGGCACATCAAACGTACTGTGGAGTGGTGAAAACACCAGAAGACGTGTTTCTCGCATTAAGCAGCTCGAAAAGAGCGATCAAGATGATTCTGCATACTTCTGACTGAAGTCTCACCAATATTATCGCAGAAAATGCATATCTCAGCTTGAAACCTCACGAAAATCAAGATGTCGCCGGTTCTGCATATCAATCGCACTGTGGAGTGGTGAAAACACCAGATAACGTGTTTCTCGCATTAAACAGCTCGAAAAGAGCGTTCTCGATGATGCTGCATACTTCTGACAGAAGAATCACCAAGATTATCGCAGAGAATGCATGTCTCAGCTTGAAACCCGACCGAAACCAAGATATCTTCGGTTCTGCATGTCAAACGTACTGTGAAGTGGTGAATACACCAGAAAACGTGTTTCTCGCATTAAGTAGCTCGAAAAGAGCGTTCTCGAAGATTCTGCATACTTCTGACAGAAGTCTCACCAAGATTACCGTAGAAAAGCATATCTCAGCTTGAAACCCGACCGAAACCAAGATATCTCCAAGGTTTCTGCATGTCAAACGTACTGTGGAGTGGTGAATACACCAGAAAACGTGTTTCTCGCATTAAGTAGCACGAAAAGAGCGTTCTCGAAGATTCTGCATACTTCTGACAGAAGACTCGCAAAGATTATCGCAGAAAATCCATATCTCAGCTTGATACCCGACGAAATCCAAGATGTCGCCGGTTCTGCATATCAAACGCACTGTGGAGTGGTGAAAACACCAGAAAACGTGTTTCTCGCATTAAGCAGCTCGAAAAGAGCGATCTAGATGATTCTGCATACTTCTGGCTGAAGTCTCACCAATATTATCGCAGAAAATGCATATCTCAGCTTGAAACCTCAGGAAAATCAAGATGATGCCGGTTCTGCATATCAAACGCACTGTGGAGTGGTGAAAACAACCAGAGAACGTGTTTCTCGCATTAAATAGTTCGATAAGAGCGATCCCGATGATTCTGCATACTTCTGATTGAAGTCTCACCAATATTATCGCAGAAAATGCATGTCTCAGCTTGAAACCCGACGAAAACCATGATGTCGCCGGTTCTGCATATCAAACGCACTGTGGAATGTTGAAAACACCAGAAAACGTGTTTCTCGCATGAAGTATATCGAACTGAGCGTTCTCGAAGATCCTGCATACTTCTGACAAAAGTCTCACCAAGATTATCGTAGAAAATGCATATCTCAGCTTGAAACCCGACGAAAACCAAGTTATCTCCGGTTCTGCACATTAAACGTACCGTGGAGTGGTGAAAACACCAGAAAACGTGTTTCGCGCATTAATTAGCACGAAAAGAGCGTTCTCGAAGATTCTGCACACTTCTGACAGAAGTCTCACCAAGATTATCGCAGAAAATGCATATCTGAGCTTGAAACCCCACGAAAACCAAGTTATCTGCGGTTCTGCACATCAAACGTACCGTGGAGTGGTGAAAACACCAGAAAACGTGTTTCGCGCATTAATTAGCTCGAAAAGAGCGTTCTCGAAGATTCTGCATACTTCTGACAGAAGTCTCACCAACATTATCGTAGAAAATGCATATCTCAGCTGGAAACCCCACGAAAACCAAGATATCGCAGATTCTGCATATCAAACGCCCTGTGGAGTGATGAAAACACCAGATAACGTGTTTCTCGCAATTAATAGCTCGAATAGAGCTATCTCGATGATTCTGCATACTTCTGACAGAAGACTCACCAAGATTATCGCAGAAAATGCATATTTCAGCTGGAAACCCCACGTAAACCAAGTAATCTCCGGTTCTGCACATCAAACGTACCGTGGAGTGGTGAAAACACCAGAAAACGTGTTTCGCGCATTAATTAGCTCGAAAAGAGCGTTCTCGAAGATTCTGCATCCTTCTGACAGAAATCTCACCAAGATTATCGTAGAAAATGCATATGTCAGCTTGAACCCCGACGAAATCCAAGATATCTCCTGCACTGCATATCCAACGAACTGTGGAGTGGTGAAAACCCCAGACAACGTGTTTCTCGCAATAAATAGCTCTAAAAGTACGATCTCGATGACTCTGCATACTTCGGACAGAAGTCTCACCAAGATTATCGCAGAAAATGCATATCTGAGCTTGAAACCCCACGAAAACCAAGTTATCTGCGGTTCTGCACATCAAACGTACCGTGGAGTGGTGAAAACACCAGAAAACGTGTTTCGCGCATTAATTAGCACGAAAAGAGCGTTCTCGAAGATTCTGCATACTTCTGACAGAAGTCTCACCAAGATTATCGCAGAAAATGCGTATCTGAGCTTGAAACCCCACGAAAACCAGGATATCGTCGGTTCTGCACATCATGCGCACTGTGGAGTGGTGAAAACACCAGATAACGTGTTTCTCGCATTAAATAGCTCAAAACGAGCGATCTCGATGATTAAGCATACTTCGGACAGAAGTCTCACCAAGATTATCGCAGAAATTGCATATCTCAGCTTGAAACCCGACGAAAACCAAGTTATCTCGGGTTCTGCACATCAAACGTACCGTGGAGTGGTGAAAACACCAGAAAACGTGTTTCGCGCATTAATTAGCTCGAAAAGAGCGTTCTCGAAGATTCTGCATACTTCTGACAGAAGTCTCACCAACATTATCGTAGAAAATGCATATCTCAGCTGGAAACCCCACGAAAACCAAGATATCGCAGATTCTGCATATCAAACGCCCTGTGGAGTGATGAAAACACCAGATAACGTGTTTCTCGCAATTAATAGCTCGAATAGAGCTATCTCGATGATTCTGCATACTTCTGACAGAAGACTCACCAAGATTATCGCAGAAAATGCATATTTCAGCTGGAAACCCCACGTAAACCAAGTTATCTCCGGTTCTGCACATCAAACGTACCGTGGAGTGGTGAAAACACCAGAAAACGTGTTTCGCGCATTAATTAGCTCGAAAAGAGCGTTCTCGAAGATTCTGCATCCTTCTGACAGAAATCTCACCAAGATTATCGTAGAAAATGCATATGTCAGCTTGAACCCCGACGAAATCCAAGATATCTCCTGCACTGCATATCCAACGAACTGTGGAGTGGTGAAAACCCCAGACAACGTGTTTCTCGCATTAAATAGCTCTAAAAGTACGATCTCGATGACTCTGCATACTTCGGACAGAAGTCTCACCAAGATTATCGCAGAAAATGCATATCTGAGCTTGAAACCCCACGAAAACCAGGATATCGTCGGTTCTGCACATCATACGCACTGTGGAGTGGTGAAAACACGAGATAACGTGTTTCTCGCATTAAATAGCTCGAAAAGTGCGATCCCGATGGTTCTGCATACTTCGAACAGAAGTCTCACCAAGATTATCGCAGAAAATGCATATCTCAGCTTGAAACCCCGCGAAAACCAAGATATCGTCGGTTCTGCATATCATACGCACTGTGGAGTGGTGAAAACACCAGATAACGTGTTTCTCGCATTAAATAGCTCGAAACGAGCGATCTCGATGATTTTGCATACTTCGGACAGAAGTCTCACCATGATTATCGTAAAAAATGCATATATCAGCTTGAAACCCGACCGAAACCAAGATATCTCCGTTTCTGCATGTCAAACGTACTGTGGAGTGGTGAATACACCAGAAAACGTGTTTCTCGCATTAAATAGCTCGAAAAGAGCGATCTAGATGATTCTGCACACTTGTCACAGAAGAATCATGAAGATTATCACTGAAAATTCATATCTCATCTGGAAACCCCACGAAAACCAAGATATCGCAGGTTCTGCATATCAAACGCCCTGTGGAGTGATGAAAACAACAGATAACGTGTTTCTCGCATTAAATAGCTCGAAACGAGCGATCTAGATGATTCTGCATACTTCTGACTGAAGTCTCACCATTATTATCGCAGAAAATGCATGTCTCAGCTTGAAACCCGACGAAAACCACGATGTCGCCGGTTCTGCACATCATGCGCACTGTGGAGTGGTGAAAACACCAGATAACGTGTTTCTCGCATTAAATAGCTCAAAACGAGCGATCTCGATGATTAAGCATACTTCGGACAGAAGTCTCACCAAGATTATCGCAGAAATTGCATATCTCAGCTTGAAACCCGACGAAAACCAAGTTTTCTCGGGTTCTGCACATCAAACGTACCGTGGAGTGGTGAAAACACCGGAAAACGTGTTTCGCGCATTAATTAGCTCGAAAAGAGCGTTCTCGAAGATTCTGCATACTTCTGACAGAAGTCTCACCAACATTATCGTAGAAAATGCATATCTCAGCTAGAAACCCCACGAAAACCAAGATTTCGCAGGTTCTGCATATCAAACGCCCTGTGGAGTGATGAAAACACCAGATAACGTGTTTCTCGCAATTAATAGCTCGAATAGAGCTATCTCGATGATTCTGCATACTTCTGACAGAAATCTCACCAAGATTATCGTAGAAAATGCATATGTCAGCTTGAACCCCGACGAAATCCAAGATATCTCCTGCTCTGCATATCCAACGAACTGTGGAGTGGTGAAAACCCCAGACAACGTGTTTCTCGCATTAAATAGCTCTAAAAGTACGATCTCGATGACTCTGCATACTTCGGACAGAAGTCTCACCAAGATTATCGCAGAAAATGCATATCTGAGCTTGAAACCCCACGAAAACCAGGATATCGTCGGTTCTGCACATCATACGCACTGTGGAGTGGTGAAAACACGAGATAACGTGTTTCTCGCATTAAATAGCTCAAAACGAGCGACCTCGATGATTAAGCATACTTCGGACAGAAGTCTCACCAAGATTATCGCAGAAATTGCATATCTCAGCTTGAAACCCGACGAAAACCAAGTTATCTCGGGTTCTGCACATCAAACGTACCGTGGAGAGGTGAAAACACCAGAAAACGTGTTTCGCGCATTAATTAGCTCGAAAAGAGCGTTCTCGAAGATTCTGCATACTTCTGACAGAAGTCTCACCATTATTATCGCAGAAAATGCATATCTCAGCTTGAAACCCCACGAAAACCCAGATATCGCTGGTTCTGCATATCAAACGCACTGTGGAGTGCTGAAAACACCAGATAACGTGTTTCTCGCATTAAATAGCTCGAAACGAGCGATCTAGATGATTCTGCATACTTCTGACTGAAGTCTCACCATTATTATCGCAGAAAATGCATATCCGAGCTTGAAACCCCACGAAAACCAAGATATCGCTGGTTCTGCATATCAAATGACCTGTGGAGTGATGAAAACACCAGATAACGTGTTTCTCGCATTAAATACCTCGAATAGAGCGATCTCGAAGATTCTGCATACTTGTCACAGAAGAATCATGAAGATTATCACTGAAAATGCATATCTCATCTGGAAACCCCACGACAACCAAGATATCGCAGGTTCTGCATATCAAACGCCCTGTGGAGTGATGAAAACACCAGATAACGTGTTTCTCGCATTAAATAGCTCGAAACGAGCGATCTAGATGATTCTGCATACTTCTGACTGAAGTCTCACCATTATTATCGCAGAAAATGCATATCCGAGCTTGAAACCCCACGAAAACCAAGATATCGCTGGTTCTGCATATCAAATGACCTGTGGAGTGATGAAAACACCAGATAACGTGTTTCTCGCATTAAATACCTCGAATAGAGCGATCTCGAAGATTCTGCACACATCTGACCGAAGTCTCACCATTATTATCGCAGAAAATGCATGTCTCAGCTTGAAACCCGACGAAAACCACGATGTCGCCGGTTCTGCATATCAAACGCACTGTGGAGTGATGAAAACTCCAGATAACGTGTTTCTCGCATTAAATAGCTCGAAACGAGCGATCTAGATGATTCTGCATACTTCTGACTGAAGTCTCACCATTATTATCGCAGAAAATGCATGTCTCAGCTTGAAACCCGACGAAAACCACGATGTCGCCGGTTCTGCACATCATGCGCACTGTGGAGTGGTGAAAACACCAGATAACGTGTTTCTCGCATTAAATAGCTCAAAACGAGCGATCTCGATGATTAAGCATACTTCGGACAGAAGTCTCACCAAGATTATCGCAGAAATTGCATATCTCAGCTTGAAACCCGACGAAAACCAAGTTATCTCGGGTTCTGCACATCAAACGTACCGTGGAGTGGTGAAAACATCAGAAAACGTGTTTCGCGCATTAATTAGCTCGAAAAGAGCGTTCTCGAAGATTCTGCATACTTCTGACAGAAGTCTCACCAACATTATCGTAGAAAATGCATATCTCAGCTGGAAACCCCACGAAAACCAAGATATCGCAGGTTCTGCATATCAAACGCCCTGTGGAGTGATGAAAACACCAGAAAACTTGTTTTTTCGCATTAAATAGCTCGAATAGAGCGATCTCGATGATTCTGCATACTTCTGACAGAAGTCTCACCAAGATTATCGTAGAAAATGCATATGTCAGCTTGAACCCCGACGAAATCCAAGATATCTCCTGTTCTGCATATCCAACGAACTGTGGAGTGGTGAAAACCCCAGACAACGTGTTTCTCGCATTAAATAGCTCTAAAAGTACGATCTCGATGACTCTGCATACTTCGGACAGAAGTCTCACCAAGATTATCGCAGAAAATGCATATCTCAGCTTGAAACCCGACCGAAACCAAGATATCTCCGTTTCTGCATGTCAAACGTACTGTGGAGTGGTGAATACACCAGAAAACGTGTTTCTCGCATTAAATAGCTCGAAAAGAGCGATCTAGATGATTCTGCACACTTGTCGCAGAAGAATCATGAAGATTATCACTGAAAATGCATATCTCAGCTTGAAACCCGACGAAAACCAAGTTATCTCCGGTTCTGCACATCAAACGTACCGTGGAGTGGTGAAAACACCAGAAAACGTGTTTCGCGCATTAATTAGCTCGAAAAGGGCGTTCTCGAAGATTCTGCATACTTCTGACAGAAGTCTCACCAACATTATCGTAGAAAATGCATATCTCAGCTGGAAACCCCACGAAAACCAAGATATCGCAGGTTCTGCATATCAAACGCCCTGTGGAGTGATGAAAACACCAGAAAACTTGTTTTTTCGCATTAAATAGCTCGAATAGAGCGATCTCGATGATTCTGCATACTTCTGACAGAAGTCTCACCAAGATTATCGTAGAAAATGCATATGTCAGCTTGAACCCCGACGAAATCCAAGATATCTCCTGTTCTGCATATCCAACGAACTGTGGAGTGGTGAAAACCCCAGACAACGTGTTTCTCGCATTAAATAGCTCTAAAAGTACGATCTCGATGACTCTGCATACTTCGGACAGAAGTCTCACCAAGATTATCGCAGAAAATGCATATCTCAGCTTGAAACCCGACCGAAACCAAGATATCTCCGTTTCTGCATGTCAAACGTACTGTGGAGTGGTGAATACACCAGAAAACGTGTTTCTCGCATTAAATAGCTCGAAAAGAGCGATCTAGATGATTCTGCACACTTGTCGCAGAAGAATCATGAAGATTATCACTGAAAATGCATATCTCATCTGGAAACCCCACGAAAACCAAGATATCGCAGGTTCTGCATATCAAACGTCCTGTGGAGTGATGAAAACACCAGATAACGTGTTTCTCGCATTAAATAGCTCGAAACGAGCGATCTAGATGATTCTGCATACTTCTGACTGAAGTCTCACCATTATTATCGCAGAAAATGCATGTCTCAGCTTGAAACCCGACGAAAACCACGATGTCGCCTGTTCTGCATATCAAACGCACTGTGGAATGTTGAAAACACCAGAAAACGTGTTTCTCGCATGAAGTAGCTCGAACAGAGCGTTCTCGAAGATCCTGCATATTTCTGACAGAAGTCTCACCAAGATTATCGTAGAAAATGCATATCTCAGCTTGAAACCCGCCGAAAACCAAGTTATCTCCGGTTCTGCACATCAAACGTACCGTGGAGTGGTGAAAACACCAGAAAACGTGTTTCGCGCATTAATTAGCTCGAAAAGAGCGTTCTCGAAGATTCTGCATACTTCTGACAGAAGTCACACCAACATTATCGTAGAAAATGCATATCTCAGCTGGAAACACCACGAAAATCAAGATATCGCCTGTTCTGCATATCAAACCCACTGTGGAATGTTGAAAACACCAGAAAACTTGTTTTTTCGCATTAAATAGCTCGAATAGAGCGATCTCGATGATTCTGCATACTTCTGACAGAAGTCTCACCAAGATTATCGTAGAAAATGCATATCTCAGCTTCAAACCCGACGAAAACCAAATTATCTCCGGTTCTGCACTTCAAACGTACCGTGGAGTGGTGAAAACACCAGAAAACGTGTTTCGCGCATTAATTAGCACGAAAAGAGCGTTCTCGAAGATTCTGCATACTTCTGACAGAAGTCTCACCAACATTATCGTAGAAAATGCATATCTCAGCTTGAAACCCGACGAAAACCAAGTTATCTCGGGTTCTGCATGTCAAACGTACTTTGGAGTGGTGAATACACCAGAAAACGTGTTTCTCGCATTAAATAGCTCGAAAAGAGCGATCTAGATGATTCTGCACACTTGTCACAGAAGAATCATGAAGATTATCACTGAAAATGCATATCTTATCTGGAAACCCCACGAAAACCAAGATATCGCAGGTTCTGCATATCAAACGCACTGTGGAATGTTGAAAACACCAGAAAACTTGTTTTTTCGCATTAAATAGCTCGAATAGAGCGATCTCGATGATTCTGCATATTTCTGACAGAAGTCTCACCAACATTATCGGAGAAAATGCATATCTCAGCTGGAAACACCACGAAAATCAAGATATCGCCGGTTCTGCATATCAAACGCACTGTGGAATGTTGAAAGCACCAGAAAACTTGTTTTTTCGCATTAAATAGCTCGAATAGAGCGATCTCGATGATTCTGCATATTTCTGACAGAAGTCTCACCAAGATTATCGTAGAAAATGCATATCTCAGCTTGAAACCCGACGAAAACCAAGTTATCTCCGGTTCTGCACATCAAACGTGCCGTGGAGTGGTGAAAACACCAGAAAACGTGTTTTGCGCATTAATCAGCACGAAAAGAGCGTTCTCGAAGATTCTGCATACTTCTGACAGAAGTCTCACCAACATTATCGTAGAAAAAGCATATCTCAGCTGGAAACACCACGAAAATCAAGATATCGCCTGTTCTGCATATCAAACGCACTGTGGAATGTTGAGAACACCAGAAAACTTGTTTTTTCGCATTAAATAGCTCGAATAGAGCGATCTCGACGATTCTGCATACTTCTGACAGAAGTCTCACCAAGATTATCGTAGAAAATGCATATGTCAGCTTGAACCCCGACGAAATCCAAGATATCTCCTGTTCTGCATATCCAACGAACTGTGGAGTGGTGAAAACCCCAGACAACGTGTTTCTCGCATTAAATAGCTCTAAAAGTACGATCTCGATGACTCTGCATACTTCGGACAGAAGTCTCACCAAGATTATCGCAGAAAATGCATATTTCAGCTTGAAACCCGCCGAAAACCAAGTTATCTGCGGTTCTGCACATCAAACGTACCGTGGAGTGGTGAAAACACCAGAAAACGTGTTTCGCGCATTAATTAGCACGAAAAGAGCGTTCTCGAAGATTCTGCATACTTCTGACAGAAGTCTCACCAACATTATCGCAGAAAATGCATATCTGAGCTTGAAACCCCACGAAAACCAAGGTATCGTCGGTTCTGCACATCATACGCACTGTGGAGTGGTGAAAACACCAGATAACGTGTTTCTCGCATTAAATAGCTCGAAACGAGCGATCTAGATGATTCTGCATACTTCTGACTGAAGTCTCACCATTATTATCGCAGAAAATGCATGTCTCAGATTGAAACCCGACGAAAACCACGATGTCGCCGGTTCTGCATATCAAACGAACTGTGGAGTGATGAAAACTCCAGATAACGTTTTTCTCGCATTAAATAGCTCGAATAGAGCGATCTCGATGATTCTGCATACTTCTGACAGAAGTCTCATCTAGATTATCGTAGAAAATGCATATCTCAGCTTGAAACCCGACGAAAACCAAGTTATCTCCGGTTCTGCACATCAAACGTACCGTGGAGTGGTGAAAACACCAGAAAACGTGTTTCGCGCATTAATTAGCTCGAAAAGGGCGTTCTCGAAGATTCTGCATACTTCTGACAGAAGTCTCACCAACATTATCGTAGAAAATGCATATCTCAGCTGGAAACCCCACGAAAACCAAGATATCGCAGGTTCTGCATATCAAACGCCCTGTGGAGTGATGAAAACACCAGAAAACTTGTTTTTTCGCATTAAATAGCTCGAATAGAGCGATCTCGATGATTCTGCATACTTCTGACAGAAGTCTCACCAAGATTATCGTAGAAAATGCATATGTCAGCTTGAACCCCGACGAAATCCAAGATATCTCCTGTTCTGCATATCCAACGAACTGTGGAGTGGTGAAAACCCCAGACAACGTGTTTCTCGCATTAAATAGCTCTAAAAGTACGATCTCGATGACTCTGCATACTTCGGACAGAAGTCTCACCAAGATTATCGCAGAAAATGCATATCTCAGCTTGAAACCCGACCGAAACCAAGATATCTCCGTTTCTGCATGTCAAACGTACTGTGGAGTGGTGAATACACCAGAAAACGTGTTTCTCGCATTAAATAGCTCGAAAAGAGCGATCTAGATGATTCTGCACACTTGTCGCAGAAGAATCATGAAGATTATCACTGAAAATGCATATCTCATCTGGAAACCCCACGAAAACCAAGATATCGCAGGTTCTGCATATCAAACGCCCTGTGGAGTGATGAAAACACCAGATAACGTGTTTCTCGCATTAAATAGCTCGAAACGAGCGATCTAGATGATTCTGCATACTTCTGACTGAAGTCTCACCATTATTATCGCAGAAAATGCATGTCTCAGCTTGAAACCCGACGAAAACCACGATGTCGCCTGTTCTGCATATCAAACGCACTGTGGAATGTTGAAAACACCAGAAAACGTGTTTCTCGCATGAAGTAGCTCGAACAGAGCGTTCTCGAAGATCCTGCATATTTCTGACAGAAGTCTCACCAAGATTATCGTAGAAAATGCATATCTCAGCTTGAAACCCGCCGAAAACCAAGTTATCTCCGGTTCTGCACATCAAACGTACCGTGGAGTGGTGAAAACACCAGAAAACGTGTTTCGCGCATTAATTAGCTCGAAAAGAGCGTTCTCGAAGATTCTGCATACTTCTGACAGAAGTCACACCAACATTATCGTAGAAAATGCATATCTCAGCTGGAAACACCACGAAAATCAAGATATCGCCTGTTCTGCATATCAAACCCACTGTGGAATGTTGAAAACACCAGAAAACTTGTTTTTTCGCATTAAATAGCTCGAATAGAGCGATCTCGATGATTCTGCATACTTCTGACAGAAGTCTCACCAAGATTATCGTAGAAAATGCATATCTCAGCTTGAAACCCGACGAAAACCAAATTATCTCCGGTTCTGCACTTCAAACGTACCGTGGAGTGGTGAATACACCAGAAAACGTGTTTCGCGCATTAATTAGCACGAAAAGAGCGTTCTCGAAGATTCTGCATACTTCTGACAGAAGTCTCACCAACATTATCGCAGAAAATGCATATCTGAGCTTGAAACCCCACGAAAACCAAGGTATCGTCGGTTCTGCACATCATACGCACTGTGGAGTGGTGAAAACAACCAGAGAACGTGTTTCTCGCATTAAATAGTTCGAAAAGAGCGATCCCGGTGATTCTGCATACTTCTGACAGAAGTCTCACCAACATTATCGTAGAATATGCATATCTCAGCTTGAAACCCGACGAAAACCAAGTTATCTCGGGTTCTGCACATCAAACGTACCGTGGAGTGGTGAAAACACCAGAAAACGTGTTTCGCGCATTAATTAGCTCGAAAAGAGCGTTCTCGAAGATTCTGCATACTTCTGACAGAAGTCTCACCAACATTATCGTAGAAAATGCATAGCTCAGCTGCAAACACCACGAAAATCAAGATATCGCCGGTTCTGCATATCAAACGCACTGTGGAATGTTGAAAACACCAGAAAACTTGTTTTTTCGCATTAAATAGCTCGAATAGAGCGATCTCGATGATTCTGCATACTTCTGACTGAAGTCTCACCATTATTATCGCAGAAAATGCATGTCTCAGCTTGAAACCCGACGAAAACCACGATGTCGCCGGTTCTGCATATCAAACGCACTGTGGAGTGATGAAAACTTCAGATAACGTGTTTCTCGCATTAAATAGCTCGAATAGAGCGATCTCGATGATTCTGCATACTTCTGACAGAAGTCTCACCAAGATTATCGTAGAAAATGCATATGTCAGCTTGAAACCCGACGAAAACCAAGCTATCTCCGGTTCTGCACATCAAACGTACCGTGGAGTGGTGAAAACACCAGAAAACGTGTTTCGCGCATTAATTAGCTCGAAAAGAGCGTTCTCGAAGATTCTGCATACTTCTGACAGAAGTCTCACCAACATTATAGTAGAAAATGCATAGCTCAGCTGCAAACACCACGAAAATCAAGATATCGCCGGTTCTGCATATCAAACGCACTGTGGAATGTTGAAAACACCAGAAAACTTGTTTTTTCGCATTAAATAGCTCGAAAAGAGCGATCCCGATGATGCTGCATACTTCTGACAGAAGGCTCACCAAGATTATCGCAGAAAATGCATATCTCAGCTTGAAACCTCACGAAAATCAAGATGTTGCCGGTTCTGCATATCAAACGCACTGTGGAGTGGTGAAAACAACCAGAGAACGTGTTTCTCGCATTAAATAGTTCGAAAGGAGCGATCCCGATGATTCTGCATACTTCTGACAGAAGTCTCACCAAGATTATCGTAGAAAATGCATATGTCAGCTTGATCCCCGACGAAATCCAAGATATCTCCTGTTCTGCATATCCAACGAACTGTGGAGTGGTGAAAACCCCAGAAAACGTGTTTCTCGCATTAAATAGCTCTAAAAGTACGATCTCGATGACTCTGCATTCTTCGGACAGAAGTCTCACCGAGATTATCGCAGAAAATGCATATCTGAGCTTGAAACCCCACGAAAACCAGGATATCGCCGGTTCTGCACATCATGCGCACTGTGGAGTGGTGAAAACACCAGATAACGTGTTTCTCGCATTAAATAGCTCAAAACGAGCGATCTCGATGATTAAGCATACTTCGGACAGAAGTCTCACCAAGATTATCGCAGAAATTGCATATCTCAGCTTGAAACCCGGCGAAAACCAAGTTATCTCGGGTTCTGCACATCAAACGTACCGTGGAGTGGTGAAAACACCAGAAAACGTGTTTCGCGCATTAATTAGCTCGAGAAGAGCGTTCTCGAAGATTCTACATACTTCTGACAGAAGTCTCACCAACATTATCGGAGAAAATGCATATCTCAGCTGGAAACACCACGAAAATCAAGATATCGCCGGTTCTGCATATCAAACGCACTGTGGAATGTTGAAAACACCAGAAAACTTGGTTTTTCGCATTAAATAGCTCGAATAGAGCGATCTCGATGATTCTGCATACTTCTGACAGAAGTCTCACCAAGATTATCGTAGAAAATGCATATCTCAGCTTGAAACCCGACGAAAATCAAGATATCTCCTGTTCTGCATATCCAACGAACTGTGGAGTGGTGAAAACCCCAGACAACGTGTTTCTCGCATTAAATAGCTCTAAAAGTACGATCTCGATGACTGTGCATACTTCGGACAGAAGTCTCACCAAGATTATCGCAGAAAATGCATATCTCAGCTTGAAACCCGCCGAAAACCAAGTTATCTGCGGTTCTGCACATCAAACGTACCGTGGAGTGGTGAAAACACCAGAAAACGTGTTTCTCGCATTAAATAGCTCGAAAAGAGCGATCTAGATGATCCTGCATACTTCTGACTGAAGTCTCACCATTATTATCGCAGAAAATGCATGTCTCAGCTTGAAACCCGACGAAAACCACGATGTCGCCGGTTCTGCATATCAAACGAACTGTGGAGTGATGAAAACTCCAGATAACGTTTTTCTCGCATTAAATAGCTCGAATAGAGCGATCTCGATGATTCTGCATACTTCTGACAGAAGTCTCACCTAGATTATCGTAGAAAATGCATATCTCAGCTTGAAACCCGACGAAAACCAAGTTATCTCCGGTTCAGCACATCAAACGTACCGTGGAGTGGTGAAAACACCAGAAAACGTGTTTCGCGCATTAATTAGCTCGAAAAGGGCGTTCTCGAAGATTCTGCATACTTCTGACAGAAGTCTCACCAACATTATCGTAGAAAATGCATATCTCAGCTGGAAACCCCACGAAAACCAAGATATCGCAGGTTCTGCATATCAAACGCCCTGTGGAGTGTTGAAAACACCAGAAAACTTGTTTTTTCGCATTAAATAGCTCAAATAGAGCGATCTCGATGATTCTGCATACTTCTGACTGAAGTCTCACCAAGATTATCGTAGAAAATGCATATGTCAGCTTGAACCCCGACGAAATCCAAGATATCTCCTGTTCTGCATATCCAACGAACTGTGGAGTGGTGAAAACCCCAGACAACGTGTTTCTCGCATTAAATAGCTCTAAAAGTACGATCTCGATGACTCTGCATACTTCGGACAGAAGTCTCACCAAGATTATCGCAGAAAATGCATATCTGAGATTGAAACCCGACGAAAACCACGATGTCGCCGGTTCTGCATATCAAACGCACTGTGGAATGTTGAAAACACCAGAAAACGTGTTTCTCGCATGATGTAGCTCGAACAGAGCGTTCTCGAAGCTCCTGCATACTTCTGACAGAAGTCTCACCAAGATTATCGTAGGAAATGCATATCTCAGCTTGAAACCCGACGAAAACCAAGTTATCTCCGGTTCTGCACATCAAACGTTCTGTGGAGTGGTGAAAACACCAGAAAACGTGTTTCGCGCATTAATTAGCTCGAAATGAGCGCTCTCGAAGCTTCTGCATACTTCTGACAGAAGACTCACCAAGATTATCGCAGAAAATGCATATCTCAGCTGGAAACATCACGAAATCCAAGATATCTCCTGTTCTGCATATCCAACGAACTGTGGAGTGGTGAAAACACCAGACAACGTGTTTCTCGCATTAAATAGCTCTAAAAGTACGATCTCGATGACTCTGCATACTTCGGACAGAAGTCTCACCAAGATTATCGCAGAAAATGCATATCTCAGCTTGAAACCCGCCGAAAACAAAGTTATCTGCGGTTCTGCACATCAAACGTACCGTGGAGTGGTGAAAACACCAGAAAACGTGTTTCGCGCATTAATTAGCTCGAAAAGGGCGTTCTCGAAGATTCTGCATACTTCTGACAGAAGTCTCACCAACATTATCGTAGAAAATGCATATCTCATCTGGAAACCCCACGAAAATCAAGATATCGCCGGTTCTGCATATCAAACGCCCTGTGGAGTGATGATAACACCAGATAACGTGTTTCTCGCATTAAATAGCTCGAATAGAGCGTTCTCGATGATTTTGCATACTTCTCATAGATGAAACACAAAGATTATCGCAGAAAATGCATATTTCAGCTGGAATCCCCACGAAACCCAAGTTATCGGCGGCTGTACATATCAAACGCACTGTGGGGTGGTCAAAACACCAGATAACGTGTTTCTCGCATTAAATAGCTCGAAACGAGCGATCTAGATGATTCTGCATACTTCTGACTGAAGTCTCACCATTATTATCGCAGAAAATGCATGTCTCAGCTTGAAACCCGACGAAAACCACGATGTCGCCGGTTCTGCATATCAAACGAACTGTGGAGTGATGAAAACTCCAGATAACGTTTTTCTCGCATTAAATAGCTCGAAACGAGCGATCTAGATGATTCTGCATACTTCTGACTGAAGTCTCACCATTATTATCGCAGAAAATGCATGTCTCAGCTTGAAACCCGACGAAAACAACGATGTCGCCGGTTCTGCATATCAAACGCCCTGTGGAGTGTTGAAAACACCAGAAAACTTGTTTTTTCGCATTAAATAGCTCGAATAGAGCGATCTCGATGATTCTGCATACTTCTGACAGAAGTCTCACCAAGATTATCGTAGAAAATGCATATTTCAGCTTGAACCCCGACGAAATCCAAGATATCTCCTGTTCTGCATATCCAACGAACTGTGGAGTGGTGAAAACCCCAGACAACGTGTTTCTCGCATTAAATAGCTCTAAAAGTACGATCTCGATGACTCTGCATACTTCGGACAGAAGTCTCACCAAGATTATCGCAGAAAATGCATATCTCAGCTTGAAACCCGACCGAAACCAAGATATCTCCGTTTCTGCATGTCAAACGTACTGTGGAGTGGTGAATACACCAGAAAACGTGTTTCTCGCATTAAATAGCTCGAAAAGAGCGATCTAGATGATTCTGCACACTTGTCACAGAAGAATCATGAAGATTATCACTGAAAATGCATATCTCATCTGGAAACCCCACGAAAACCAAGATATCGCAGGTTCTGCATATCAAACGCCCTGTGGAGTGATGAAAACACCAGATAACGTGTTTCTCGCATTAAATAGCTCGAATAGAGCGATCTCCATGATTCTGCATACTTCTGACTGAAGTCTCACCATTATTATCGCAGAAAATGCATGTCTCAGCTTGAAACCCGACCGAAACCAAGATATCTCCGGTTCTGCATGTCAAACGTACTGTGGAGTGGTGAAAACAACCAGCGAACGTGTTTCTCGCATTAAATAGCTCGAATAGAGCTATCTCGATGATTCTTCATACTTCGGACAGAAGTCTCACCAAGATTATCGTAAAAAATGCATATCTCAGCTTGAAACCCCACGAAAGCCAAGATATCGCTGGTTCTGCATATCAAACGCACTGTGGAGTGGTGAAATCACCGGATAAGGTTTTTCTCGCATTACCTAGCTCGAAAAGAGCGATCTCGATGTTTCAGCATACTTCGGACAGAAGTCTCACCAATATTATCGTAAAAAATGCATATCTCTGCTTGAAACCCCACGAAAGCCAAGATATCGCTGGTACTGCATATCAAACGCACTGTGGAGTGGTGAAAACACCGGATAAGGTTTTTCTCGCATTAAATAGCTCGAATAGCGCGATCTCGATGATTCTGCATACTTCGGACAGAAGTCTCACAAAGATTATCGCAGAAAATGCATATTTCAGCTGGAAATCCCACGAAAACCAAGTTATCGGCGGCTCTACATATCAAACGCACTGTGGAGTGGTCAAAACACCGGAAAACATGTTACTCGCATTCACTAGCTCGAAAAGAGCGTTCTGGATGATTCTGCATCCTTCTCATAGATGAAACACAAAGATTATCGCAGAAAATGCATATTTCAGCAGGAAATCCCCTGAAAACCAAGTTATCGGCGGCCTTACATATCAAACACACTGTGGAGTGGTCAAAACACCAGAAAACTTGTTTTTTCGCATTAAATAGCTCGAAACGAGCGATCTAGATGATTCTGCATACTTCTGACTAAAGTCTCACCAAGATTATCGCAGAGAATGCATATCTCAGCTGGAAACCCCACGAAAACCAAGTTATCGGCGGCTCTACATATCAAACGCACTGTGGAGTGGTCAAAACACCAGATAACGTGTTTCTCGCATTAAATAGCTCGAAAAGAGCGATATCGATGGTTCTGCATACTTCGGACAGAAGTCTCACCAATATTATCGCAGAAAATGCATATCTCTGCTTGAAACCTCACGAAAATCAAGATGACGCCGGTTCTGCATATCGAACGCACTGTGGAGTGGTGAAAACAACCAGATAACGTGTTCCTCGCATTAAATAGCTCGAAACGAGCGATCTAGAAGATTCTGCATACTTCTGACAGAAGACTTACCAAGATGATCGCAGAAAATGCATATCTCAGCTGGGAACCCCACGAAAACCAAGATATCGTCGGTTCTGCATATCACACGCACTGTGGAATGTTGAAAACACCAGAAAACGTGTTTCTCGTATTAACTAACTCGAAAAGAGCGTTCTCGATGATTCTGCATACTTCTCATAGATGAAACACCTAGATTATCGCAGAAAATGCATATTTCAGCTGGAAACCCCACGAAAACCAAGTTATCGGCGGCTCTACATATCAAACGCACTGTGGAGTGGTCAAAACACCAGATAACGTGTTTCTCGCATTAAATAGCTCGAAACGAGCGATCTAGATGATTCTGCATACTTCTGACAGAAGACTCACCAATATGATCGCAGAAAATGCATATCTCAGCTGCAAACACCACGAAAACCAAGATATCGTCGGTTCTGCATATCACACGCACTGTGGAATGTTGACAACACCAGAAAACGTGTTTCTCGTATTAACTAACTCGAAAAGAGCGTTCTCGATGATTCTGCATACTTCTCATAGATGAACCACCTAGATTATCGCAGAAAATGCATATTTCAGCTGGAAACCCCACGAAAACCAAGTTATCGGCGGCTCTACATATCAAACGCACTGTGGAGTGGTCAAAACACCGGAAAACTTGTTTTTTTGCATTAAATAGCACGAATAGAGAGTTCTCGATGATTCTGCATACTTCTCATAGATGAAACTCAAAGATTATCGCAGAGAATGCATATTTCAGCTGGAAACCCCACGAAAACCAAGTTATCGGCGGCTCTACATATCAAACGCACTGTGGAGTGGTCAAAACACCGGAAAACTTGTTTTTTTGCATTAAATAGCACGAATAGAGAGTTCTCGATGATTCTGCATACTTCTCATAGATGAAACTCAAAGATTATCGCAGAGAATGCATATTTCAGCTGGAAACCCCACGAAAACCAAGTTATCGGCGGCTCTACATATCAAACGCATTGTGGAGTTTTCAAAACACCGGAAAACGTGTTACTCGCATTAACTAGCTCGAAAAGAGCGTTCTGGATGATTCTGCATACTTCTCATAGATGAAACACAAAGATTATCGCAGAAAATGCATATTTCAGCTGGAAATCCCACGAAAACCAAGTTATCGGCGGCTCTACATATCAAACGCACTGTGGAGTGGTCAAAACACCGGAAAACATGTTACTCGCATTCACTAGCTCGAAAAGAGCGTTCTGGATGATTCTGCATCCTTCTCATAGATGAAACACAAAGATTATCGCAGAAAATGCATATTTCAGCTGGAAATCCCGCGAAAACCAAGTTATCGGCGGCCTTACATATCAAACACACTGTGGAGTGGTCAAAACACCAGAAAACTTGTTTTTTCGCATTAAATAGCTCGAAACGAGCGATCTAGATGATTCTGCATACTTCTGACTAAAGTCTCACCAAGATTATCGCAGAGAATGCATATCTCAGCTGGAAACCCCACGAAAACCAAGTTATCGGCGGCTCTACATATCAAACGCACTGTGGAGTGGTCAAAACACCAGATAACGTGTTTCTCGCATTAAATAGCTCGAAAAGAGCGATATCGATGGTTCTGCATACTTCGGACAGAAGTCTCACCAATATTATCGCAGAAAATGCATATCTCTGCTTGAAACCTCACGAAAATCAAGATGACGCCGGTTCTGCATATCGAACGCACTGTGGAGTGGTGAAAACAACCAGATAACGTGTTCCTCGCATTAAATAGCTCGAAACGAGCGATCTAGAAGATTCTGCATACTTCTGACAGAAGACTTACCAAGATGATCGCAGAAAATGCATATCTCAGCTGGGAACCCCACGAAAACCAAGATATCGTCGGTTCTGCATATCACACGCACTGTGGAATGTTGAAAACACCAGAAAACGTGTTTCTCGTATTAACTTACTCGAAAAGAGCGTTCTCGATGATTCTGCATACTTCTCATAGATGAAACACCTAGATTATCGCAGAAAATGCATATTTCAGCTGGAAACCCCACGAAAACCAAGTTATCGGCGGCTCTACATATCAAACGCACTGTGGAGTGGTCAAAACACCAGATAACGTGTTTCTCGCATTAAATAGCTCGAAACGAGCGATCTAGATGATTCTGCATACTTCTGACAGAAGACTCACCAATATGATCGCAGAAAATGCATATCTCAGCTGCAAACACCACGAAAACCAAGATATCGTCGGTTCTGCATATCACACGCACTGTGGAATGTTGACAACACCAGAAAACGTGTTTCTCGTATTAACTAACTCGAAAAGAGCGTTCTCGATGATTCTGCATACTTCTCATAGATGAACCACCTAGATTATCGCAGAAAATGCATATTTCAGCTGGAAACCCCACGAAAACCAAGTTATCGGCGGCTCTACATATCAAACGCACTGTGGAGTGGTCAAAACACCGGAAAACTTGTTTTTTTGCATTAAATAGCACGAATAGAGAGTTCTCGATGATTCTGCATACTTCTCATAGATGAAACTCAAAGATTATCGCAGAGAATGCATATTTCAGCTGGAAACCCCACGAAAACCAAGTTATCGGCGGCTCTACATATCAAACGCACTGTGGAGTGGTCAAAACACCAGATAACGTGTTTCTCGCATTAAATAGCTCGAAAAGAGCGATATCGATGGTTCTGCATACTTCGGACAGAAGTCTCACCAATATTATCGCAGAAAATGCATATCTCTGCTTGAAACCTCACGAAAATCAAGATGACGCCGGTTCTGCATATCGAACGCACTGTGGAGTGGTGAAAACAACCAGATAACGTGTTCCTCGCATTAAATAGCTCGAAACGAGCGATCTAGAAGATTCTGCATTCTTCTGACAGAAGACTCACCAATATGATCGCAGAAAATGCATATCTCAGCTGCAAACACCACGAAAACCAAGATATCGTCGGTTCTGCATATCACACGCACTGTGGAATGTTGAAAACACCAGAAAACGTGTTTCTCGTATTAACTAACTCGAAAAGAGCGTTCTCGATGATTCTGCATACTTCTCATAGATGAACCACCTAGATTATCGCAGAAAATGCATATTTCAGCTGGAAACCCCACGAAAACCAAGTTATCGGCGGCTCTACATATCAAACGCACTGTGGAGTGGTCAAAACACCACTAACGTGTTTCTCGCATTAAACAGCTCGAAACGAGCGATCTAGATGATTCTGCATACTTCTGACAGAAGACTCACCAATATGATCGCAGAAAATGCATATCTCAGCTGCAAACACCACGAAAACCAAGATATCGTCGGTTCTGCATATCACACGCACTGTGGAATGTTGAAAACACCAGAAAACGTGTTTCTCGTATTAACTAACTCGAAAAGAGCGTTCTCGATGATTCTGCATACTTCTCATAGATGAACCACCTAGATTATCGCAGAAAATGCATATTTCAGCTGGAAACCCCACGAAAACCAAGTTATCGGCGGCTCTACATATCAAACGCACTGTGGAGTGGTCAAAACACCGGAAAACTTGTTTTTTCGCATTAAATAGCACGAATAGAGAGTTCTCGATGATCTGATTACTTCTCATAGATGAAACTCAAAGATTATCGCAGAGAATGCATATTTCAGCTGGAAACCCCACGAAAACAAAGTTATCGGCGGCTCTACATATCGAACACACTGTGGAGCGGTCAAAATACCAGAAAACTTGTTTTTTCGCATTAAATAGCTCGAAACGAGCGATCTAGATGATTCTGCACACTTCTGACAGAAGACTCACCAAGATTATCGCAGAAAATGCATATCTCAGCTGGAAACCCCACGAAAACCAAGATATCGCCTGTTCTGCATATCAGACGCACTGTGGAGTGGTGAAAACACCAGAAAACGTGTTTCTCGCATTAACTAGCTCGAATAGAGCGTTCTCGATGATTCTGCATACCTCTCATAGATGAAACACCAAGATTATCGCAGAAAATGCATATTTCAGCTGGATACCCCACGAAAACCAAGTTATCGGCGGCTCTACATATCAAACGCACTGTGGAGTGGTCAAAACACCGGAAAACTTGTTTTTTCGCATCAAATAGCTCGAAAAGAGCGTTCTCGATGATTCTGCATACTTCTCATAGATGAAACACCTAGATTATCGCAGAAAATGCATATCTCAGCTTGAAACCTCACGAAAATCAAGATGACGCCGGTTCTGCATATCAAACGCACTGTGGAGTGGTGAAATCACCGGATAAGGTTTTTCTCGCATTACCTAGCTCGAAAAGAGCGATCTCGATGTTTCAGCATACTTCGGACAGAAGTCTCACCAAGGTTATCGTAAAAAATGCATATCTCTGCTTGAAACCCCACGAAAGCCAAGATATCGCTGGTACTGCATATCAAACGCACTGTGGAGTGGTGAAAACACCGGATAAGGTTTTTCTCGCGTTAAATAGCTCGACAAGAGCGATCTCGATGTTTCAGCATACTTCGGACAGAAGTCTCACCAAGATTATCGTAAAAAATGCATATCTCAGCATGAAACCCCACGAAAACCAAGATATCGCTGGTACTGCATATCAGACGCACTGTGGAGTGGTGAAAACACCAGATAACGTGTTTCTCGCATTAAATAGTGCGAAAAGAGCGATCTCGATGATTCTGCATACTTCTGACAGAAGACTCACCAAGATTATCGCAGAAAATGCATATTTCAGCTGGAAACCCCACGAAAACCAAGTTGTCGGCTGCTCTACATATCAAACGCACTGTGGAGTGGTCAAAACACCGGAAAACTTGTTTTTTCGCATTAAATAGCACGAATAGAGAGTTCTCGATGATTCTGCATACTTCTCATAGATGAAACTCAAAGATTATCGCACAAAATGCATATTTCAGCTGGAAACCCCACGAAAACAAAGTTATCGGCGGCTCTACATATCAAACACACTGTGGAGTGGTCAAAATACCAGAAAACTTGTTTTTTCGCATTAAATAGCTCGAAACGAGCGATCTAGATGATTCTGCACACTTCTGACAGAAGACTCACCAAGATTATCGCAGAAAATGCATATCTCAGCTGGAAACACCACGAAAACCAAGATATCGCCTATTCTGCATATCAAACGCACTATGGAGTGGTGAAAACAACCAGATAACGTGTTTCTCGCATTAAATAGCTCGAAACGGACGATCTAGATGATTCTGCACACTTCTGACAGAAGACTCACCAAGATTATCGCAGAAAATGCATATCTCAGCTGGAAACCCCACGAAAACCAAGGTATCGCCAGTTCTGCATATCAGACGCACTGTGGAGTGGTCAAAACACCAGATAACGTGTTTCTCGCATTAAATAGCTCGAAAAGAGCGCTCTCGATGTTTCTGCATACTTCGGACAGAAGTCTCACCAAGATTATCGCAGAAAATGCATATCTCAGCTTGAAACCCGACGAAAACCGAGTTATCTCCGGTTCTGCACATCAAACGTACCGTGTAGTGGTGAAAACACCAGAAAACGTGTTTCGCGCATTAAGTAGCTCGAAAAGTGCGTTCTCGAAGATTCTGCATACTTCTGACAGAAGTCTGACCAGGATTATCGTAGAAAATGCATATCTCATCTTGAAACCCGACCGAAACCAAGATATCTCCGGTTCTGCATGTCAAACGTACTGTGGAGTGGTGAAAACAACCAGCGAACGTGTTTCTCGCATTAAATAGCTCGAATAGAGCTATCTCGATGATTCTTCATACTTCGGACAGAAGTCTCACCAAGATTATCTTAAAAAATGCATATCTCAGCTTGAAACCCCACGAAAGCCAAGATATCGCTGGTTCTGCATATCAAACGCACTGTGGAGTGGTGAAATCACCGGATAAGGTTTTTCTCGCATTACCTAGCTCGAAAAGAGCGATCTCGATGTTTCAGCATACTTCGGACAGAAGTCTCACCAAGATTATCGTAAAAAATGCATATCTCTGCTTGAAACCCCACGAAAGCCAAGATATCGCTGGTACTGCATATCAAACGCACTGTGGAGTGGTGAAAACACCAGATAACGTGTTTCTCGCATTAAATAGTGCGAAAAGAGCGATCTCGATGATTCTGCATACTTCTCATAGATGAAACACAAAGATTATCGCAGAAAATGCATATTTCAGCTGGAAATCCCACGAAAACCAAGTTATCGGCGGCTCTACATATCAAACGCACTGTGGAGTGGTCAAAACACCGGAAAACATGTTACTCGCATTCACTAGCTCGAAAAGAGCGTTCTGGATGATTCTGCATCCTTCTCATAGATGAAACACAAAGATTATCGCAGAAAATGCATATTTCAGCTGGAAATCCCGCGAAAACCAAGTTATCGGCGGCTCTACATATCAAACACACTGTGGAGTGGTCAAAACACCAGAAAATTTGTTTTTTCGCATTAAATAGCTCGAAACGAGCGATCTAGATGATTCTGCATACTTCTGACTAAAGTCTCACCAAGATTATCGCAGAGAATGCATATCTCAGCTGGAAACCCCACGAAAACCAAGTTATCGGCGGCTCTACATATCAAACGCACTGTGGAGTGGTCAAAACACCAGATAACGTGTTTCTCGCATTAAATAGCTCGAAAAGAGCGATATCGATGGTTCTGCATACTTCGGACAGAAGTCTCACCAATATTATCGCAGAAAATGCATATCTCTGCTTGAAACCTCACGAAAATCAAGATGACGCCGGTTCTGCATATCGAACGCACTGTGGAGTGGTGAAAACAACCAGATAACGTGTTCCTCGCATTAAATAGCTCGAAACGAGCGATCTAGAAGATTCTGCATACTTCTGACAGAAGACTTACCAAGATGATCGCAGAAAATGCATATCTCAGCTGGGAACCCCACGAAAACCAAGATATCGTCGGATCTGCATATCACACGCACTGTGGAATGTTGAAAACACCAGAAAACGTGTTTCTCGTATTAACTAACTCGAAAAGAGCGTTCTCGATGATTCTGCATACTTCTCATAGATGAAACACCTAGATTATCGCAGAAAATGCATATTTCAGCTGGAAACCCCACGAAAACCAAGTTATCGGCGGCTCTACATATCAAACGCACTGTGGAGTGGTCAAAACACCAGATAACGTGTTTCTCGCATTAAATAGCTCGAAACGAGCGATCTAGATGATTCTGCATACTTCTGACAGAAGACTCACCAATATGATCGCAGAAAATGCATATCTCAGCTGCAAACACCACGAAAACCAAGATATCGTCGGTTCTGCATATCACACGCACTGTGGAATGTTGACAACACCAGAAAACGTGTTTCTCGTATTAACTAACTCGAAAAGAGCGTTCTCGATGATTCTGCATACTTCTCATAGATGAACCACCTAGATTATCGCAGAAAATGCATATTTCAGCTGGAAACCCCACGAAAACCAAGTTATCGGCGGCTCTACATATCAAACGCACTGTGGAGTGGTCAAAACACCGGAAAACTTGTTTTTTTGCATTAAATAGCACGAATAGAGAGTTCTCGATGATTCTGCATACTTCTCATAGATGAAACTCAAAGATTATCGCAGAGAATGCATATTTCAGCTGGAAACCCCACGAAAACCAAGTTATCGGCGGCTCTACATATCAAACGCACTGTGGAGTGGTCAAAACACCAGATAACGTGTATCTCGCATTAAATAGCTCGAAAAGAGCGATATCGATGGTTCTGCATACTTCGGACAGAAGTCTCACCAATATGATCGCAGAAAATGCATATCTCAGCTGCAAACACCACGAAAACCAAGATATCGCCTTTTCTGCATATCAAACGCACTATGGAGTGGTGAAAACAACCAGATAACGTGTTTCTCGCATTAAATAGCTCGAAACGGACGATCTAGATGATTCTGCACACTTCTGACAGAAGACTCACCAAGATTATCGCAGAAAATGCATATCTCAGCTGGAAACCCCACGAAAACCAAGGTATCGCCAGTTCTACATATCAGACGCACTGTGGAGTGGTCAAAACACCAGATAACGTGTTTCTCGCATTAAATAGCTCGAAAAGAGCGCTCTCGATGTTTCTGCATACTTCGGACAGAAGTCTCACCAAGATTATCGCAGAAAATGCATATCTCAGCTTGAAACCCGACGAAAACCGAGTTATCTCCGGTTCTGCACATCAAACGTACCGTGTAGTGGTGAAAACACCAGAAAACGTGTTTCGCGCATTAAGTAGCTCGAAAAGTGCGTTCTCGAAGATTCTGCATACTTCTGACAGAAGTCTGACCAGGATTATCGTAGAAAATGCATATCTCATCTTGAAACCCGACCGAAACCAAGATATCTCCGGTTCTGCATGTCAAACGTACTGTGGAGTGGTGAAAACAACCAGCGAACGTGTTTCTCGCATTAAATAGCTCGAATAGAGCTATCTCGATGATTCTTCATACTTCGGACAGAAGTCTCACCAAGATTATCGTAAAAAATGCATATCTCAGCTTGAAACCCCACGAAAGCCAAGATATCGCTGGTTCTGCATATCAAACGCACTGTGGAGTGGTGAAATCACCGGATAAGGTTTTTCTCGCATTACCTAGCTCGAAAAGAGCGATCTCGATGTTTCAGCATACTTCGGACAGAAGTCTCACCAAGATTATCGTAAAAAATGCATATCTCTGCTTGAAACCCCACGAAAGCCAAGATATCGCTGGTACTGCATATCAAACGCACTGTGGAGTGGTGAAAACACCGGATAAGGTTTTTCTCGCATTAAATAGCTCGAATAGCGCGATCTCGATGATTCTGCATACTTCGGACAGAAGTCTCACCAAGATTATCGTAAAAAATGCATATCTCAGCTGGAAACCCCACGAAAACCAAGTTATCGGCGGCTCTACATATCAAACGCATTGTGGAGTTTTCAAAACACCGGAAAACGTGTTACTCGCATTAACTAGCTCGAAAAGAGCGTTCTGGATGATTCTGCATACTTCTCATAGATGAAACACAAAGATTATCGCAGAAAATGCATATTTCAGCTGGAAATCCCACGAAAACCAAGTTATCGGCGGCTCTACATATCAAACGCACTGTGGAGTGGTCAAAACACCGGAAAACATGTTACTCGCATTCACTAGCTCGAAAAGAGCGTTCTGGATGATTCTGCATCCTTCTCATAGATGAAACACAAAGATTATCGCAGAAAATGCATATTTCAGCTGGAAATCCCGCGAAAACCAAGTTATCGGCGGCTCTACATATCAAACACACTGTGGAGTGGTCAAAACACCAGATAACGTGTTTCTCGCATTAAATAGCTCGAAAAGAGCGATATCGATGGTTCTGCATACTTCGGACAGAAGTCTCACCAATATTATCGCAGAAAATGCATATCTCTGCTTGAAACCTCACGAAAATCAAGATGACGCCGGTTCTGCATATCGAACGCACTGTGGAGTGGTGAAAACAACCAGATAACGTGTTCCTCGCATTAAATAGCTCGAAACGAGCGATCTAGAAGATTCTGCATACTTCTGACAGAAGACTTACCAAGATGATCGCAGAAAATGCATATCTCAGCTGGGAACCCCACAAAAACCAAGATATCGTCGGTTCTGCATATCACACGCACTGTGGAATGTTGAAAACACCAGAAAACGTGTTTCTCGTATTAACTAACTCGAAAAGAGCGTTCTCGATGATTCTGCATACTTCTCATAGATGAAACACCTAGATTATCGCAGAAAATGCATATTTCAGCTGGAAACCCCACGAAAACCAAGTTATCGGCGGCTCTACATATCAAACGCACTGTGGAGTGGTCAAAACACCAGATAACGTGTTTCTCGCATTAAATAGCTCGAAACGAGCGATCTAGATGATTCTGCATACTTCTGACAGAAGACTCACCAATATGATCGCAGAAAATGCATATCTCAGCTGCAAACACCACGAAAACCAAGATATCGTCGGTTCTGCATATCACACGCACTGTGGAATGTTGACAACACCAGAAAACGTGTTTCTCGTATTAACTAACTCGAAAAGAGCGTTCTCGATGATTCTGCATACTTCTCATAGATGAACCACCTAGATTATCGCAGAAAATGCATATTTCAGCTGGAAACCCCACGAAAACCAAGTTATCGGCGGCTCTACATATCAAACGCACTGTGGAGTGGTCAAAACACCGGAAAACTTGTTTTTTTGCATTAAATAGCACGAATAGAGAGTTCTCGATGATTCTGCATACTTCTCATAGATGAAACTCAAAGATTATCGCAGAGAATGCATATTTCAGCTGGAAACCCCACGAAAACCAAGTTATCGGCGGCTCTACATATCAAACGCACTGTGGAGTGGTCAAAACACCAGATAACGTGTATCTCGCATTAAATAGCTCGAAAAGAGCGATATCGATGGTTCTGCATACTTCGGACAGAAGTCTCACCAATATGATCGCAGAAAATGCATATCTCAGCTGCAAACACCACGAAAACCAAGATATCGCCTTTTCTGCATATCAAACGCACTATGGAGTGGTGAAAACAACCAGATAACGTGTTTCTCGCATTAAATAGCTCGAAACGGACGATCTAGATGATTCTGCACACTTCTGACAGAAGACTCACCAAGATTATCGCAGAAAATGCATATCTCAGCTGGAAACCCCACGAAAACCAAGGTATCGCCAGTTCTACATATCAGACGCACTGTGGAGTGGTCAAAACACCAGATAACGTGTTTCTCGCATTAAATAGCTCGAAAAGAGCGCTCTCGATGTTTCTGCATACTTCGGACAGAAGTCTCACCAAGATTATCGCAGAAAATGCATATCTCAGCTTGAAACCCGACGAAAACCGAGTTATATCCGGTTCTGCACATCAAACGTACCGTGTAGTGGTGAAAACACCAGAAAACGTGTTTCGCGCATTAAGTAGCTCGAAAAGTTCGTTCTCGAAGATTCTGCATACTTCTGACAGAAGTCTGACCAGGATTATCGTAGAAAATGCATATCTCATCTTGAAACCCGACCGAAACCAAGATATCTCCGGTTCTGCATGTCAAACGTACTGTGGAGTGGTGAAAACAACCAGCGAACGTGTTTCTCGCATTAAATAGCTCGAATAGAGCTATCTCGATGATTCTTCATACTTCGGACAGAAGTCTCACCAAGATTATCGTAAAAAATGCATATCTCAGCTTGAAACCCCACGAAAGCCAAGATATCGCTGGTTCTGCATATCAAACGCACTGTGGAGTGGTGAAATCACCGGATAAGGTTTTTCTCGCATTACCTAGCTCGAAAAGAGCGATCTCGATGTTTCAGCATACTTCGGACAGAAGTCTCACCAAGATTATCGTAAAAAATGCATATCTCTGCTTGAAACCCCACGAAAGCCAAGATATCGCTGGTACTGCATATCAAACGCACTGTGGAGTGGTGAAAACACCGGATAAGGTTTTTCTCGCATTAAATAGCTCGAATAGCGCGATCTCGATGATTCTGCATACTTCGGACAGAAGTCTCACCAAGATTATCGTAAAAAATGCATATCTCAGCTGGAAACCCCACGAAAACCAAGTTATCGGCGGCTCTACATATCAAACGCATTGTGGAGTTTTCAAAACACCGGAAAACGTGTTACTCGCATTAACTAGCTCGAAAAGAGCGTTCTGGATGATTCTGCATACTTCTCATAGATGAAACACAAAGATTATCGCAGAAAATGCATATCTCAGCTGCAAACACCACGAAAACCAAGATATCGTCGGTTCTGCATATCACACGCACTGTGGAATGTTGAAAACACCAGAAAACGTGTTTCTCGTATTAACTAACTCGAAAAGAGCGTTCTCGATGATTCTGCATACTTCTCATAGATGAACCACCTAGATTATCGCAGAAAATGCATATTTCAGCTGGAAACCCCACGAAAACCAAGTTATCGGCGGCTCTACATATCAAACGCACTGTGGAGTGGTCAAAACACCGGAAAACATGTTACTCGCATTCACTAGCTCGAAAAGAGCGTTCTGGATGATTCTGCATCCTTCTCATAGATGAAACACAAAGATTATCGCAGAAAATGCATATTTCAGCTGGAAATCCCGCGAAAACCAAGTTATCGGCGGCTCTACATATCAAACACACTGTGGAGTGGTCAAAACACCAGATAACGTGTTTCTCGCATTAAATAGCTCGAAAAGAGCGATATCGATGGTTCTGCATACTTCGGACAGAAGTCTCACCAATATTATCGCAGAAAATGCATATCTCTGCTTGAAACCTCACGAAAATCAAGATGACGCCGGTTCTGCATATCGAACGCACTGTGGAGTGGTGAAAACACCAGAAAACGTGTTTCTCGTATTAACTAACTCGAAAAGAGCGTTCTCGATGATTCTGCATACTTCTCATAGATGAAACACCTAGATTATCGCAGAAAATGCATATTTCAGCTGGAAACCCCACGAAAACCAAGTTATCGGCGGCTCTACATATCAAACGCACTGTGGAGTGGTCAAAACACCAGATAACGTGTTTCTCGCATTAAATAGCTCGAAACGAGCGATCTAGATGATTCTGCATACTTCTGACAGAAGACTCACCAATATGATCGCAGAAAATGCATATCTCAGCTGCAAACACCACGAAAACCAAGATATCGTCGGTTCTGCATATCACACGCACTGTGGAATGTTGACAACACCAGAAAACGTGTTTCTCGTATTAACTAACTCGAAAAGAGCGTTCTCGATGTTTCAGCATACTTCGGACAGAAGTCTCACCAAGATTATCGCAGAAAATGCATATTTCAGCTGGAAACCCCACGAAAACCAAGTTATCGGCGGCTCTACATATCAAACGCACTGTGGAGTGGTCAAAACACCGGAAAACTTGTTTTTTTGCATTAAATAGCACGAATAGAGAGTTCTCGATGATTCTGCATACTTCTCATAGATGAAACTCAAAGATAATCGCAGAGAATGCATATTTCAGCTGGAAACCCCACGAAAACCAAGTTATCGGCGGCTCTACATATCAAACGCACTGTGGAGTGGTCAAAACACCAGATAACGTGTTTCTCGCATTAAATAGCTCGAAAAGAGCGATATCGATGTTTCTGCATACTTCGGACAGAAGTCTCACCAATATTATCGCAGAAAATGCATATCTCTGCTTGAAACCTCACGAAAATCAAGATGACGCCGGTTCTGCATATCGAACGCACTGTGGAGTGGTGAAAACAACCAGATAACGTGTTCCTCGCATTAAATAGCTCGAAACGAGCGATCTAGAAGATTCTGCATACTTCTGACAGAAGACTCACCAATATGATCGCAGAAAATGCATATCTCAGCTGCAAACACCACGAAAACCAAGATATCGTCGGTTCTGCATATCACACGCACTGTGGAATGTTGAAAACACCAGAAAACGTGTTTCTCGTATTAACTAACTCGAAAAGAGCGTTCTCGATGATTCTGCATACTTCTCATAGATGAACCACCTAGATTATCGCAGAAAATGCATATTTCAGCTGGAAACCCCACGAAAACCAAGTTATCGGCGGCTCTACATATCAAACGCACTGTGGAGTGGTCAAAACACCAGATAACGTGTTTCTCGCATTAAATAGCTCGAAACGAGCGATCTAGATGATTCTGCATACTTCTGACAGAAGACTCACCAATATGATCGCAGAAAATGCATATCTCAGCTGCAAACACCACGAAAACCAAGATATCGTCGGTTCTGCATATCACACGCACTGTGGAATGTTGAAAACACCAGAAAACGTGTTTCTCGTATTAACTAACTCGAAAAGAGCGTTCTCGATGATTCTGCATACTTCTCATAGATGAACCACCTAGATTATCGCAGAAAATGCATATTTCAGCTGGAAACCCCACGAAAACCAAGTTATCGGCGGCTCTACATATCAAACGCACTGTGGAGTGGTCAAAACACCGGAAAACTTGTTTTTTCGCATTAAATAGCACGAATAGAGAGTTCTCGATGATTCTGCATACTTCTCATAGATGAAACTCAAAGATTATCGCAGAGAATGCATATTTCAGCTGGAAACCCCACGAAAACAGAGTTATCGGCGGCTCTACATATCGAACACACTGTGGAGCGGTCAAAATACCAGAAAACTTGTTTTTTCGCATTAAATAGCTCGAAACGAGCGATCTAGATGATTCTGCACACTTCTGACAGAAGACTCACCAAGATTATCGCAGAAAATGCATTTCTCAGCTGGAAACCCCACGAAAACCAAGATATCGCCTGTTCTGCATATCAGACGCACTGTGGAGTGGTGAAAACACCAGAAAACGTGTTTCTCGCATTAACTAGCTCGAATAGAGCGTTCTCGATGATTCTGCATACCTCTCATAGATGAAACACCAAGATTATCGCAGAAAATGCATATTTCAGCTGGATACCCCACGAAAACCAAGTTATCGGCGGCTCTACATATCAAACGCACTGTGGAGTGGTCAAAACACCAGAAAACGTGTTTCTCGCATTAAGTAGCTCGAAAAGAGCGTTCTCGAAGATTCTGCATACTTCTGACCGAGGTCTCACCAATATTATCGTAGAAAATGCATATCTCAGCTTGAAACCCGACCGAAACGAAGATATCTCCGGTTCTGCATGTCTAACGTACTGTGGAGTGGTGAATACACCAGAAAACGTATTTCTCACATCAAATAGCTCGAAAAGAGCGTTCTCGATGATTCTGCATACTTCTCATAGATGAAACACCTAGATTATCGCAGAAAATGCATATCTCAGCATGAAACCCGACGAAAACCATGATGTCGCCGGTTCTGCATATCAAACGCACTGTGGAATGTTGAAAACACCAGAAAACGTGTTTCTCGTATTAACTAACTCGAAAAGAGCGTTCTCGATGATTCTGCATACTTCTCATAGATGAACCACCTAGATTATCGCAGAAAATGCATATTTCAGCTGGAAACCCCACGAAAACCAAGTTATCGGCGGCTCTACATATCAAACGCACTGTGGGGTGGTCAAAACACCGGAAAACTTGTTTTTTCGCATTAAATAGCACGAATAGAGTGTTCTCGATGATTCTGCATACTTCTCATAGATGAAACTCAAAGATTATCGCAGAAAATGCATATTTCAGCTGGAAACCCCACGAAAACAAAGTTATCGGCGGCTCTACATATCAAACACACTGTGGAGTGGTCAAAACACCAGATAACGTGTTTCTCGCATTAAATAGCTAGAAAAGAGCGTTCTCGAAGATTCTGCATACATCTGACAGAAGTCTCACCAGGATTATCGTAGAAAATGCATATCTCAGCTTGAAACCCCACGAAAACCAAGATATCTACTGTTCTGCATATCCAACGAACTGTGGTGTGGTGAAAAACCCAGAAAACGTGTTTCTCGCATTAAATAGCTCGAAAAGAGCGCTCTCGATGTTTCTGCATACTTCGGACAGAAGTCTCACCAAGATTATCGCAGAAAATGCATATCTCAGCTTGAAACCCGACGAAAACCGAGTTATCTCCGGTTCTGCACATCAATCGTACCGTGTAGTGGTGAAAACACCAGAAAACGTGTTTCGCGCATTAAGTAGCTCGAAAAGTGCGTTCTCGAAGATTCTGCATACTTCTGGCAGAAGTCTGACCAGGATTATCGTAGAAAATGCATATCTCAGCTTGAAACCCGACCGAAACGAAGATATCTCCGGTTCTGCATGTCAAACGTACTGTGGAGTGGTGAAAACAACCAGAAAACGTATTTCTCACATCAAATAGCTCGAAAAGAGCGTTCTCGATGATTCTGCATACTTCTCATAGATGAAACACCTAGATTATCGCAGAAAATGCATATCTCAGCTTGAAACCTCACGAAAATCAAGATGACGCCGGTTCTGCATATCAAACGCACTGTGGAGTGGTGAAATCACCGGATAAGGTTTTTCTCGCATTACCTAGCTCGAAAAGAGCGATCTCGATGTTTCAGCATACTTCGGACAGAAGTCTCACCAAGGTTATCGTAAAAAATGCATATCTCTGCTTGAAACCCCACGAAAGCCAAGATATCGCTGGTACTGCATATCAAGCGCACTGTGGAGTGGTGAAAACACCGGATAAGGTTTTTCTCGCATTAAATAGCTCGAATAGCGCGATCTCGATGATTCTGCATACTTCGGACAGAAGTCTCACCAAGATTATCGTAAAAAATGCATATCTCAGCTTGAAACCCCACGAAAACCAAGATATCGCTGGTACTGCATATCAAACGCACTGTGGAGTGGTGAAAACACCAGATAACGTGTTTCTCGCATTAAATAGTGCGAAAAGAGCGATCTCGATGATTCTGCATACTTCTGACAGAAGACTCACCAAGATTATCGCAGAAAATGCATATTTCAGCTGGAAACCCCACGAAAACCAAGTTGTCGGCGGCTCTACATATCAAACGCACTGTGGAGTGGTCAAAACACCAGAAAACTTGTCTTTTCGCATTAAATAGCTCGAAACGAGCGATCTAGATGATTCTGCATACTGCTGTCTGAAGTCTCACCAATATTATCGCAGAAAATGCATACCTCAGCTAGAAACCACACGAAAATCAAGATGTCGCCGGTTCTGCATATCAAACGCACTGTGGAGTGGTGGAAACAACCAGATAACGTGTTTCTCGCATTAAATAGCTCAAAACGAGCGATCTAGATGATTCTGCATACTTCTGACTGAAGTCTCACCAATATTATCGCAGAAAATGCATATCTCAGCATGAAACCCGACGAAAACCAAGATGTCGCCGGTTCTGCATATCAAACGCACTGTGGGGTGGTGAAAACCCCAGAAAACGTGTTTCTCGCATTAAATAGCTCGAAAAGAGCGATCTCGATGATTCTGCATACTTCTGACAGAAGACTCACCAAGATTATCGCAGAAAATGCATATTTCAGCTGGAAACCCCACGAAAACCAAGTTGTCGGCGGCTCTACATATCAAACGCACTGTGGAGTGGTCAAAACACCAGAAAACTTGTCTTTTCGCATTAAATAGCTCGAAACGAGCGATCTAGATGATTCTGCATACTGCTGTCTGAAGTCTCACCAATATTATCGCAGAAAATGCATACCTCAGCTAGAAACCACACGAAAATCAAGATGTCGCCGGTTCTGCATATCAAACGCACTGTGGAGTGGTGGAAACAACCAGATAACGTGTTTCTCGCATTAAATAGCTCAAAACGAGCGATCTAGATGATTCTGCATACTTCTGACTGAAGTCTCACCAATATTATCGCAGAAAATGCATATCTCAGCATGAAACCCGACGAAAACCAAGATGTCGCCGGTTCTGCATATCAAACGCACTGTGGGGTGGTGAAAACCCCAGAAAACGTGTTTCTCGCATTAAATAGCTCGAAAAGAGCGATCTAGATGATTCTGCATACTTCTGACAGAAGACTCACCAAGATTATCGCAGAAAATGCATATTTCAGCTGGAAACCCCACGAAAACCAAGTTATCGGCGGCTCTACATATCAAACGCATTGTGGAGAGGTCAAAACACAGCAAAACGTGTTACTCGCATTAACTAGCTCGAAAAGCGCGTTCTGGATGATTCTGCATACTTCTCATAGATGAAACACAAAGATTATCGCAGAAAATGCATATTTCAGCTGGAAATCCCACGAAAACCAAGTTATCGGCGGCTCTACATATCAAACGCACTGTGGAGTGGTCAAAACACCGGAAAACATGTTACTCCCATTCACTAGCTCGAAAAGAGCGTTCTGGATGATTCTGCATCCTTCTCATAGATGAAACACAAAGATTATCGCAGAAAATGCATATTTCAGCTGGAAATCCCGCGAAAACCAAGTTATCGGCGGCTCTACATATGAAACACACTCTGCAGTGGTCAAAACACCAGAAAACTTGTTTTTTCGCATTAAATAGCTCGAAACGAGCGATCTAGATGATTCTGCATACTTCTGACTTAAGTCTCACCAAGATTATCGCAGAGAATGCATATCTCAGCTGGAAACCCCACGAAAACCAAGTTATCGGCGGCTCTACATATCAAACGCACTGTGGAGTGGTCAAAACACCAGAAAACGTGTTTCGTGCATTAAGTAGCTCGAAAAGAGCGATATAGATGATTCTGCATACTTCTGAATGAAGTCTCACCAATATTATCGCAGAAGATGCATATCTCAGCTCGAAACCTCACGAAAATCAAGATGTTGCCGGTTCTGCATATCAAACGCACTGTGGAGTGGTGAAAACAACCAGAGAACATGTTTCTCGCATTAAATAGCTCGAAAAGGCCGATCCCGATGATTCTGCATACTTCTGACAGAAGTCTCACCAAGATTATCGTAGAAAATGCATATCTCAGCTTGAACCCCGACGAAATCAAACATGTCGCCGGTTCTGCATATCAAACGCACTGTGGAGTGGTGAAAACACCAGAGAACGTGTTTCTCGCATTAAATAGCTTGAAAAGAGCGATCTAGATGATTCTGCATACTTCTGACAAAAGACCCACCAAGATTATCGCAGAAAATGCATATCTCAGCTGGAAACACCACGAAAACCAAGATATCTACTGTTCTGCATATCAAACGCACTGTGGAGTGGTGAAAACACCAGATAACGTGTTTCTCGCATTAAATATCTCGAAACGAGCGATCTCGATGATTCTGCATACTTCGGATAGAAGTCTCACCAAAATTATCGTAAAAAATGCATATCTCAGCTTGAAACCCCACGAAAACCAAGACATCGCTGTGTTCAGCATATCAAACGCACTGTGGAGTGGTGAAAACCCCATGAAAACGTGTTTCTCGCATTAAATAGCTCGAATAGAGCTATCTCGATGATTCTTCATACTTCGGACAGAAGTCTCACCAAGATTATCGTAAAAAATGCATATCTCAGCTTGAAACCCCACGAAAGCCAAGATATCGTTGGTTCTGCATACCAAACACACTGTGGAGTGGTGAAATCACCGGATAAGGTTTTTCTCGCATTACCTAGCTCGAAAAGAGCGATCTCGATGTTTCAGCATACTTCGGACAGAAGTCTCACCAAGATTATCGTAAAAAATGCATATCTCTGCTTGAAACCCCACGAAAATCAAGATGTTGCCGGTTCTGCATATCAAACGCACTGTGGAGTGGTGAAAACAACCAGCGAACGTGGTTCTCGCATTAAATAGCTCGAATAGAGCGATCTCGATGATTCTGCATACTTCGGACAGAAGTCTCACTAAGATTATCGTAAAAAATGCATATCTCAGCTTGAAACCCCACGAAAACCAAGATATCGCTGTGTTCAGCATATCAAACGCACTGTGGAGTTGTGAAAACCCCATGAAAACGTGTTTCTCGCATTAAATAGCTCGAATAGAGCTATCTCGATGATTCTTCATACTTCGGACAGAAGTCTCACCAAGATTATCGTAAAAAATGCATATCTCAGCTTGAAACCCCACGAAAGCCAAGATATCGCTGGTTCTGCATATCACACGCACTGTGGAGTGGTGAAATCACCGGATAAGGTTTTTCTCGCATTACCTAGCTCGAAAAGAGCGATCTAGATGATTCTGCATGCTGCTGTCTGAAGTCTCACCAATATTATCGCAGAAAATGCATACCTCAGCTAGAAACCACACGAAAATCAAGATGTCGCCGGTTCTGCATATCAAACGCACGGTGGAGTGGTGGAAACAACCAGATAACGTGCTTCTCGCATTAAATAGCTCAAAACGAGCGATCTAGATGATTCTGCATACTTCTGACTGAAGTCTCACCAATATTATCGCAGAAAATGCATATCTCAGCATGAAACCCGACGAAAACCATGATGTCGCCGGTTCTGCATATCAAACGCACTGTGGAATGTTGAAAACACCAGAAAACGTGTTTCTCGTATTAACTAATTCGAAAAGAGCGTTCTCGATGATTCTGCATACTTCTCATAGATGAACCACCTAGATTATCGCAGAAAATGCATATTTCAGCTGGAAACCCCACGAAAACCAAGTTATCGGCGGCTCTACATATCAAACGCACTGTGGAGTGGTCAAAACACCGGAAAACTTGTTTTTTCGCATTAAATAGCACGAATAGAGAGTTCTCGATGATTCTGCATACTTCTCATAGATGAAACTCAAAGATTATCGCAGAAAATGCATATTTCAGCTGGAAACCCCACGAAAACAAAGTTATCGGCGGCTCTACATATCAAACACACTGTGGAGTGGTCAAAATACCAGAAAACTTGTTTTTTCGCATTAAATAGCTCGAAACGAGCGATCTAGATGATTCTGCACACTTCTGACAGAAGACTCACCAAGATTATCGCAGAAAATGCATATCTCAGCTGGAAACCCCACGAAAACCAAGAAATCGCCTTTTCTGCATATCAAACGCACTATGGAGTGGTGAAAACAACCAGATAACGTGTTTCTCGCATTAAATAGCTCGAAACGGACGATCTAGATGATTCTGCACACTTCTGACAGAAGACTCACCAAGATTATCGCAGAAAATGCATATCACAGCTGGAAACCCCACGAAAACCAAGGTATCGCCAGTTCTGCATATCAGACGCACTGTGGAGTGGTCAAAACACCAGATAACGTGTTTCTCGCATTAAATAGCTAGAAAAGAGCGTTCTCGAAGATTCTGCATACATCTGACAGAAGTCTCACCAGGATTATCGTAGAAAATGCATATCTCAGCTTGAAACCCCACGAAAACCAAGATATCTACTGTTCTGCATATCCAACGAACTGTGGTGTGGTGAAAAACCCAGAAAACGTGTTTCTCGCATTAAATAGCTCGAAAAGAGCGCTCTCGATGTTTCTGCATACTTCGGACAGAAGTCTCACCAAGATTATCGCAGAAAATGCATATCTCAGCTTGAATCCCGACGAAAACCGAGTTATCTCCGGTTCTGCACATCAAACGTACCGTGTAGTGGTGAAAACACCAGAAAACGTGTTTCGCGCATTAAGTAGCTCGAAAAGTGCGTTCTCGAAGATTCTGCATACTTCTGACAGAAGTCTGACCAGGATTATAGTAAAAAATGCATATCTCAGCTTGAAACCCCACGAAAGCCAAGATATCGCTGGTTCTGCATGACAAACGTACTGTGGAGTGGTGAAAACAACCAGCGAACGTGTTTCTCGCATTAAATAGCTCGAATAGAGCTATCTCGATGATTCTTCATACTTCGGACAGAAGTCTCACCAAGATTATCGTAAAAAATGCATATCTCAGCTTGAAACCCCACGAAAGCCAAGATATCGCTGGTTCTGCATATCAAACGCACTGTGGAGTGGTGAAATCACCGGATAAGGTTTTTCTTGCATTACCTAGCACGAAAAGAGCGATCTCGATGTTTCAGCATACTTCGGACAGAAGTCTCACCAAGATTATCGTAAAAAATGCATATCTCTGCTTGAAACCCCACGAAAGCCAAGATATCGCTGGTACTGCATATCAAACGCACTGTGGAGTGGTCAAAACACCGGAAAACGTGTTACTCGCATTAACTAGCTCGAAAAGAGCGTTCTGGATGATTCTGCATACTTCTCATAGATGAAACACAAAGATTATCGCAGAAAATGCATATTTCAGCTGGAAATCCCACGAAAACCAAGTTATCGGCGGCTCTACATATCAAACGCACTGTGGAGTGGTCAAAACACCGGAAAGCATGTTACTCGCATTCACTAGCTCGAAAAGAGCGTTCTGGATGATTCTGCATCCTTCTCATAGATGAAACACAATGATTATCGCAGAAAATGCATATTTCAGCTGGAAATCCCGCGAAAACCAAGTTATCGGCGGCTCTACATATCAAACACACTGTGGAGTGGTCAAAACACCAGAAAACTTGTTTTTTCGCATTAAATAGCTCGAAACGAGCGATCTAGATGATTCTGCATACTTCTGAATAAAGTCTCACCAAGATTATCGCAGAGAATGCATATCTCAGCTGGAAACCCCACGAAAACCAAGTTATCGGCGGCTCTACATATCAAACGCACTGTGGAGTGGTCAAAACACCAGATAACGTGTTTCTCGCATTAAATAGCTCGAAAAGAGCGATATCGATGGTTCTGCATACTTCGGACAGAAGTCTCACCAATATTATCGCAGAAAATGCATATCTCTGCTTGAAACCTCACGAAAATCAAGATGACGCCGGTTCTGCATATCGAACGCACTGTGGAGTGGTGAAAACAACCAGATAACGTGTTCCTCGCATTAAATAGCTCGAAACGAGCGATCTAGAAGATTCTGCATACTTCTGACAGAAGACTTACCAAGATGATCGCAGAAAATGCATATCTCAGCTGGGAACCCCACGAAAACCAAGATATCGTCGGTTCTGCATATCACACGCACTGTGGAATGTTGAAAACACCAGAAAACGTGTTTCTCGTATTAACTAACTCGAAAAGAGCGTTCTCGATGATTCTGCATACTTCTCATAGATGAAACACCTAGATTATCGCAGAAAATGCATATTTCAGCTGGAAACCCCACGAAAACCAAGTTATCGGCGGCTCTACATATCAAACGCACTGTGGAGTGGTCAAAACACCAGATAACGTGTTTCTCGCATTAAATAGCTCGAAACGAGCGATCTAGATGTTTCTGCATACTTCTGACAGAAGACTCACCAATATGATCGCAGAAAATGCATATCTCAGCTGCAAACACCACGAAAACCAAGATATCGTCGGTTCTGCATATCACACGCACTGTGGAATGTTGAAAACACCAGAAAACGTGTTTCTCGTATTAACTAACTCGAAAAGAGCGTTCTCGATGATTCTGCATACTTCTCATAGATGAACCACCTAGATTATCGCAGAAAATGCATATTTCAGCTGGAAACCCCACGAAAACCAAGTTATCGGCGGCTCTACATATCAAACGCACTGTGGAGTGGTCAAAACACCGGAAAACTTGTTTTTTCGCATTAAATAGCACGAATAGAGAGTTCTCGATGATTCTGCATACTTCTCATAGATGAAACTCAAAGATTATCGCAGAGAATGCATATTTCAGCTGGAAACCCCACGAAAACAAAGTTATCGGCGGCTCTACATATCAAACACACTGTGGAGTGGTCAAAATACCAGAAAACTTGTTTTTTCGCATTAAATAGCTCGAAACGAGCGATCTAGATGATTCTGCACACTTCTGACAGAAGACTCACCAAGATTATCGCAGAAAATGCATATCTCCGCTGGAAACCCCACGAAAACCAAGATATCGCCTGTTCTGCATATCAGACGCACTGTGGAGTGGTGAAAACACCAGAAAACGTGTTTCTCGCATTAACTAGCTCGAATAGAGCGTTCTCGATGATTCTGCATACCTATCATAGATGAAACACCAAGATTATCGCAGAAAATGCATATTTCAGCTGGATACCCCACGAAAACCAAGTTATCGGCGGCTCTACATATCAAACGCACTGTGGAGTGGTCAAAACACCAGAAAACGTGTTTCTCGCATTAAGTAGCTCGAAAAGTGCGTTCTCGAAGATTCTGCATACTTCTGACCGAGGTCTCACCAATATTATCGTAGAAAATGCATATCTCAGCTTGAAACCCGACCGAAACGAAGATATCTCCGGTTCTGCATGTCTAACGTACTGTGGAGTGGTGAATACACCAGAAACGTATTTCTCGCATTAAATAGCTCGAAAAGAGCGATATCGATGGTTCTGCATACTTCGGACAGAAGTCTCACCAAGGTTATCGTAAAAAATGCATATCTCTGCTTGAAACCCCACGAAAGCCAAGATATCGCTGGTACTGCATATCAAGCGCACTGTGGAGTGGTGAAAACACCGGATAAGGTTTTTCTCGCATTAAATAGCTCGAATAGCGCGATCTCGATGATTCTGCATACTTCGGACAGAAGTCTCACCAAGATTATCGTAAAAAATGCATAGCTCAGCTTGAAACCCCACGAAAACCAAGATATCGCTGGTACTGCATATCAAACGCACTGTGGAGTGGTGAAAACACCAGATAACGTGTTTCTCGCATTAAATAGTGCGAAAAGAGCGATCTCGATGATTCTGCATACTTCTGACAGAAGACTCACCAAGATTATCGCAGAAAATGCATATTTCAGCTGGAAACCCCACGAAAACCAAGTTGTCGGCGGCTCTACATATCAAACGCACTGTGGAGTGGTCAAAACACCAGAAAACTTGTCTTTTCGCATTAAATAGCTCGAAACGAGCGATCTAGATGATTCTGCATACTGCTGTCTGAAGTCTCACCAATATTATCGCAGAAAATGCATACCTCAGCTAGAAACCACACGAAAATCAAGATGTCGCCGGTTCTGCATATCAAACGCACTGTGGAGTGGTGAAAACACCAGATAACGTGTTTCTCGCATTCAGTAGCTCGAAACGAGCGATCTCGAAGATTCTGCATACTTCTGACAGAGGTCTCACCAATATTATCGTAGAAAATGCATATCTCAGCTTGAAACCCGACCGAAACCAAGATATCTCCGGTTCTGCATGTCAAACGTGCTGTGGAGTGGTGAAAACACCAGAAAACGTGTTTCGTGCATTAAGTAGCTCGAAAAGAGCGCTCTCGATGATTCTGCATACTTCGGACAGAAGTCTCACCAATATTATCGCAGAAAATGCATATCTCAGCTTGAAACCTCACGAAAATCAAGATGACGCCGGTTCTGCATATCAATCGCACTGTGGAGTGGGGAAAACACCAGAAAACGTGTTTCTCGCATTAACTAACTCGAAAAGAGCGTTCTCGATGATTCAGCATACTTCTCATAGATGAAACACCAAGCTTATCGCAGAAAATGCATATTTCAGCTGGAAACCCCACGAAAACCAAGTTATCGGCGGCTCTACATATCAACCGCACTGTGGAATGGTCAAAACACCAGAAAACGTGTTTCTCGCATTAAGTAGCTCGAAAAGAGCGTTCTCGAAGATTCTGCCTACTTCTGACTAAAGTCTCACCAAGATTATCGCAGAAAATGCATATCTCAGCTAGAAACCTCACGAAAATCAAGATGTCGCCGGTTCTGCATATCAAAAGCACTGTGGGGTGGTGAAAACACCCGAAAACGTGTTTCTCGCATTAACTAACTCGAAAAGAGCGTTCTCGATGATTCAGCATACTTCTCATAGATGAAACACCAAGCTTATCGCAGAAAATGCATATTTCAGCTGGAAACCCCACGAAAACCAAGGTATCGGCGGCTCTACATATCAACCGCACTGTGGAGTGGTCAAAACACCAGAAAACGTGTTTCTCGCATTAAGTAGCTCGAAAAGAGCGTTCTCGAAGATTCTGCCTACTTCTGACTAAAGTCTCACCAAGATTATCGCAGAAAATGCATATCACAGCTGGAAACCCCACGAAAACCAAGATATCGCCGGTTCTGCATATCAGACGCACTGTGGAGTGGTGAAAACACCAGAGAAAGTGTTTCTCGCATTAAATAGCTCGAAAAGAGCGATATCGATGATTCTGCATACTTCTGACAGAAGACTCGCCAAGATTATCGCAGAAAATGCATATCTCAGCTGGAAACCCCACGAAAACCAAGATATCGCCGGTTCTGCATATCAGACGCACTGTGGAGTGGTGAAAACACCAGAGAAAGTGTTTCTCGCATTAAATAGCTCGAAAAGAGCGATATCGATGATTCTGCATACTTCTGACTGATGACTCACCAAGATTATCGCTGAAAATGCATATCTCAGTTGGAAACCCTACGAAAACCAAGATATCGCCGGTTCTGCATATCAAACGCACTGTGGGGGGTGAAAACACCAGATAACGTGTTTCTCGCATTAAGTAGCTCGAAAAGAGCGTTCTCGAAGATTCTGCCTACTTCTGACTAAAGTCTCACCAAGATTATCGCAGAAAATGCATATCTCAGCTAGAAACCTCACGAAAATCAAGATGTCGCCGGTTCTGCATATCAAAAGCACTGTGGGGTGGTGAAAACACCCGAAAACGTGTTTCTCGCATTAACTAACTCGAAAAGAGCGTTCCCGATGATTCAGCATACTTCTCATAGATGAAACACCAAGCTTATCGCAGAAAATGCATATTTCAGCTGGAAAACCCACGAAAACCAAGGTATCGGCGGCTCTACATATCAACCGCACTGTGGAGTGGTCAAAACACCAGAAAACGTGTCTCGCATTAAGTAGCTCGAAAAGAGCGTTCTCGAAGATTCTGCCTACTTCTGACTAAAGTCTCACCAAGATTATCGCAGAAAATGCATATCTCAGCTGGAAACCCCACGAAAACCAAGATATCGCCGGTTCTGCATATCAGACGCACTGTGGAGTGGTGAAAACACCAGAGAAAGTGTTTCTCGCATTAAATAGCTCGAAAAGAGCGATATCGATGATTCTGCATACTTCTGACAGAAGACTCGCCAAGATTATCGCAGAAAATGCATATCTCAGCTGGAAACCCCACGAAAACCAAGATATCGCCGGTTCTGCATATCAGACGCACTGTGGAGTGGTGAAAACACCAGAGAAAGTGTTTCTCGCATTAAATAGCTCGAAAAGAGCGATATCGATGATTCTGCATACTTCTGACAGAAGACTCGCCAAGATTATCGCAGAAAATGCATATCTCAGCTGGAAACACCACGAAAACCAAGTTATCGGCGGCTCTACATATCAACCGCACTGTGGAGTGGTCAAAACACCAGAAAACGTGTTTCTCGCATTAAGTAGCTCGAAAAGAGCGTTCTCGAAGATTCTGGCTGCTTCTGACTAAAGTCTCACCAAGATTATCGCAGAAAATGCATATCTCAGCTAGAAACCTCACGAAAATCAAGATGTCGCCGGTTCTGCATATCAAAAGCACTGTGGGGTGGTGAAAACACCAGAAAAAGTGTTTCTCGCATTAACTAGCTCGAAAAGAGCGTTCTCGATGATTCTGCATACTTCTCATAGATGAAACACCAAGATTATCGCACAAAATGCATATTTCAGCTGGAAACACCACGAAAACCAAGATATCGCCGGTTCTGCATATCAAACGCACTGTGGTGGGTGAAAACAACCAGATAACGTGTTTCTCGCATTAAATAGCTCGAAACGAGCGATCTAGATGATTCTGCATACTTCTGACTGATGACTCACCAAGATTATCGCTGAAAATGCATATCTCAGTTGGAAACCCTACGAAAACCAAGATATCGCCGGTTCTGCATATCAAACGCACTGTGGGGGGTGAAAACACCAGATAACGTGTTTCTCGCATTAAATAGCTCGAAAAGAGCGATATCGATGATTCTGCATACTTCGGACAGAAGTCTCACCAATATTATCGCAGAAAATGCATATCTCAGCTTGAAACCTCACGAAAATCAAGATGACGCCGGTGCTGCATATCAAACGCACTGTGGAGTGGGGAAAACACCAGAAAACGTGTTTCTCGCATTAACTAACTCGAAAAGAGCGTTCTCGATGATTCAGCATACTTCTCATAGATGAAACACCAAGCTTATCGCAGAAAATGCATATTTCAGCTGGAAACCCCACGAAAACCAAGTTATCGGCGGCTCTACATATCAACCGCACTGTGGAATGGTCAAAACACCAGAAAACGTGTTTCTCGCATTAAGTAGCTCGAAAAGAGCGTTCTCGAAGATTCTGCCTACTTCTGACTAAAGTCTCACCAAGATTATCGCAGAAAATGCATATCTCAGCTAGAAACCTCACGAAAATCAAGATGTCGCCGGTTCTGCATATCAAAAGCACTGTGGGGTGGTGAAAACACCCGAAAACGTGTTTCTCGCATTAACTAACTCGAAAAGAGCGTTCTCGATGATTCAGCATACTTCTCATAGATGAAACACCAAGCTTATCGCAGAAAATGCATATTTCAGCTGGAAAACCCACGAAAACCAAGGTATCGGCGGCTCTACATATCAACCGCACTGTGGAGTGGTCAAAACACCAGAAAACGTGTTTCTCGCATTAAATAGCTCGAAAAGAGCGTTCTCGAAGATTCTGCCTACTTCTGACTAAAGTCTCACCAAGATTATCGCAGAAAATGCATATCTCAGCTGGAAACCCCACGAAAACCAAGATATCGCCGGTTCTGCATATCAGACGCACTGTGGAGTGGTGAAAACACCAGAGAAAGTGTTTCTCGCATTAAATAGCTCGAAAAGAGCGATATCGATGATTCTGCATACTTCTGACAGAAGACTCGCCAAGATTATCGCAGAAAATGCATATCTCTGCTGGAAACCCCACGAAAACCAAGATATCGCCGGTTCTGCATATCAGACGCACTGTGGAGTGGTGAAAACACCAGAGAAAGTGTTTCTCGCATTAAATAGCTCGAAAAGAGCGATAGCGATGATTCTGCATACTTCTGACAGAAGACTCGCCAAGATTATCGCAGAAAATGCATATCTCAGCTGGAAACCCCACGAAAACCAAGATATCGCCGGTTCTGCATATCAGACGCACTGTGGAGTGGTCAAAACACCAGAAAACGTGTTTCTCGCATTAAGTAGCTCGAAAAGAGCGTTCTCGAAGATTCTGCCTACTTCTGACTAAAGTCTCACCAAGATTATCGCAGAAAATGCATATCTCAGCTGGAAACCCCACGAAAACCAAGATATCGCCGGTTCTGCATATCAGACGCACTGTGGAGTGGTGAAAACACCAGAGAAAGTGTTTCTCGCATTAACTAGCTCGAAAAGAGCGTTCTCGATGATTCTGCATACTTCTCATAGATGAAACACCAAGATTATCGCTGAAAATGCATATCTCAGTTGGAAACCCTACGAAAACCAAGATATCGCCGGTTCTGCATATCAAACGCACTGTGGGGGGTGAAAACACCAGATAACGAGTTTCTCGCATTAAATAGCTCGAAAAGAGCGATATCGATGATTCTGCATACTTCGGACAGAAGTCTCACCAATATTATCGCAGAAAATGCATATCTCAGCTTGAAACCTCACGAAAATCAAGATGACGCCGGTTCTGCATATCAAACGCACTGTGGAGCGGGGAAAACACCAGAAAAAGTGTTTCTCGCATTAACTAGCTGGAAAAGAGCGTTCTCGATGAATCTGCATACTTCTCATAGATGAAACACCAAGATTATCGCAGAAAATGCATATTTCAGCTGGTAACCCCACGAAAACCAAGTTATCGGCGGCTCTACATATCAAACGCAATGTGGAGTGGTCAAAACACCAGATAACGTGTTTCTCGCATTAAATAGCTCGAAAAGAGCGATATCGATGATTCTGCATACTTCTGACAGAAGACTCGCCAAGATTATCGCAGAAAATGCATATCTCAGCTGGAAACACCACGAAAATCAAGATGTCGCCGGTTCTGCGTATCAAACGCACTGTGGGGTGGTGAAAACACCCGAAAACGTGTTTCTCGCATTAACTAACTCGAAAAGAGCGTTCTCGATGTTTCAGCATACTTCTCATAGATGAAACACCAAGCTTATCGCAGAAAATGCATATTTCAGCTGGAAACCCCACGAAAACCAAGTTATCGGCGGCTCTACATATCAACCGCACTGTGGAGTGGTCAAAACACCAGAAAACGTGTTTCTCGCATTAAGTAGCTTGAAAAGAGCGTTCTCGAAGATTCTGCGTATTTCTGACTGAAGTCTCACCAATATTATCGCAGAAAATGCATTTGTCAGCTTGAAACCCGACGAAAACCAAGATGTCGCCGGTTCTGCATATCAAACGCATTGTGGGGTGGTGAAAACACCAGAAAACGTGTTTCTCGCATTAAATAGCTCGAAAAGAACCATCTAGATGATTCTGCATACTTCTGACAGAAGACTCACCAAGATTATCGCAGAAAATGCATATCTCAGCTGGAATCCCCACGCAAACCAACTTATCGGCGGCTCTACATATCAAACGCACTGTGGAGTGGTCAAAACAACCAGATAACGAGTTTCTCGCATTAAATAGCTCGAATAGAGCGATATCGATGATTCTGCATACTTCTCACAGATGAATCACCAAGATTATCGCAGAAAATGCATATCTCAGCTCGAAACCTCACGAAAACCAAGATGTCGCCGGTTCTGCATATCAAACGCAATGTGGAGTGGTCAAAACACCAGATAACGTGTTTCTCGCATTAAATAGCTCGAAACGAGCGATCTAGATGATTCTGCGTACTTCTCACAGATGAATCACCAAGATTATCGCAGAAAATGCATATCTCAGCTCGAAACCTCACGAAAATCAAGATGTTGCCGGTTCTGCATATTAAACGCACTGTGGAGTGGTGAAATCAACCAGAGAACGTGTTTCTCGCATTAAATAGCTCGAATAGTGCGATCTCGATGATTCTGCATACTTCTGACAAAAGACCCACCAAGATTATCGCAGAAAATGCATATCTCAGCTGGAAACACCACGAAAACCGAGTTATCTCCGGTTCTGCACATCAAACGTACCGCGGAGTGGTGAAAACACCAGATAACGTGTTTCTCGCAGTAACTAGCTAGAAAAGAGCGATCTCGATGATTCAGCATACTTCGGACAGAAGTCTCACCAAGATTATCGCAGGAAATGCATATCTCAGCTTGAAATGCCACGAAAACCAAGATATCGCTGGTTCTGCATATAAAACGCACTGTGGAGTGGTGAAAACACCAGATAACGTGTTTCTCGCATTAAATAGCTCGAAAAGAGCGATCTCGATGTTTCTGCATACTTCGGACAGAAGTCTCACCAAGATTATCGTAGAAAATGCATATCTCAGCTTGAACCCCGACGAAATCAAAGATGTCGCCGGTTCTGCATATCAAACGCACTGTGGAGTGGTGAAAACACCAGATAACGTGTTTCTCGCATTCAGTAGCTCGAAACGAGCGATCTCGAAGATTCTGCATACTTCTGACAGAGGTCTCACCAATATTATCGTAGAAAATGCATATCTCAGCTTGAAACCCGACCGAAACCAAGATATCTCCGGTTCTGCATGTCAAACGTGCTGTGGAGTGGTGAAAACACCAGATAACGTGTTTCTCGCAGTAACTAGCTAGAAAAGAGCGATCTCGATGATTCAGCATACTTCGGACAGAAGTCTCACCAAGATTATCGCAGGAAATGCATATCTCAGCTTGAAATGCCACGAAAACCAAGATATCGCTGGTTCTGCATATAAAACGCACTGTGGAGTGGTGAAAACACCAGATAACGTGTTTCTCGCATTAAATAGCTCGAAAAGAGCGATCTCGATGATTCTGCACACTTCGGACAGAAGTCTCACCAAGATTATCGTAAAAAATGCATATCTCACCTTGAAACCTCACGAAAACCAAGATATCGCTGGTACTGCATATCAAACGCTCTGTGGAGTGGCGAAAACACCAGATAACGTGTTTCTCGCATTAAATAGCTCGAAAAGAGCCATCTCGATGATTCTGCATACTTCGGACAGAAGTCTCACCAAGATTATCGCATACAATGCATATCTCAGCTTGAAACCCCACGAAAACCAAGATATCGCCGGTTCTGCATATCCAACGCACTGTGGAGTGGTGAAAACCCCAGAAAACGAGTTTCTCGCATTAAATAGCTCGAAAAGAGCGCTCTGGATGTTTCTGCATACTTCGGACAGATGTCTCACCAAGCTTATCGTAGAAAATGCATATCTCAGCTTAAAACCCGACGAAAACCAAAATATCTCCGGTTCTGCATATCCAACGCACTGTGGAGTGGTGAAAACACGAGATAACGTGTTTCTCGCATTAAATAGCTCGAAAAGAGCGATCTCGATGATTCTGCACACTTCGGACAGAAGTCTCACCAAGATTATCGCAGACAATGCATATCTCAGCTTGAAACCCCACGAAAACCAAGATATCGCCGGTTCTGCATATCATACGCACTGTGGAGTGGTGAAAACACCAGATAACGTGTTTCTCGCATTGAATATGTCGAAACGAGCGATCTCGATGATTAAGCATACTTTGGACAGAAGTCTCACCAAGATTATCGTAAAAAATGCATATCTCACCTTGAAACCTCACGAAAACCAAGATATCGCTGGTACTGCATATCAAACGCTCTGTGGAGTGGCGAAAACACCAGATAACGTGTTTCTCGCATTAAATAGCTCGAAACGAGCGATCTCGATGATTCTGCATACTTCGGGCAGAAGTCTCACCAAGATTATCGTAAAAAATGCATATCTCAGCTTGAAATCCCACGAAAGCCTAAGATATCGCTGGTTCTGCATATCCAACGAACTGTGGAGTGCTGAAAACACCCGATAACGTGTTTCTCGCATTAAATAGCACGAAAAGAGCGATCTCGATGATTCAGCATACTTCGGACAGGAGTCTCTCCAAGGTTATCGCAGATAATCCATATCTCAGCTTGAAACCTCTCGAAAACCAAGATATCACCTGTTCTGCATATCCAACGAACTGTGGTGTGGTGAAAACCCCAGAAAACGTGTTTCTCGCATTAAATAGCTCGAAAAGAGCGATCTCGATGATTCTGCACACTTCGGACAGAAGTCTCACCAAGATTATCGCAGACAATGCATATCTCAGCTTGAAACCCCACGAACACCAAGATATCGCCGGTTCTGCATATCACACGCACTGTGGAGTGGTGAAAACACCAGAATACGTGTTTCTCGCATTAAATAGGTCGAAACGAGCGATCTCGATGATTCAGCATACTTCGGACAGAAGTCTCACCAAGATTATCGCAGGAAATGCATATCTCAGCTTGAAATGCCACGAAAACCAAGATATCGCTGGTTCTGCATATAAAACGCACTGTGGAGTGGTGAAAACACCAGATAACGTGTTTCTCGCATTAAATAGCTCGAAAAGAGCGATCTCGATGTTTCTGCATACTTCGGACAGAAGTCTCACCAAGATTATCGTAGAAAATGCATATCTCAGCTTGAACCCCGACGAAATCAAAGATGTCGCCGGTTCTGCATATCAAACGCACTGTGGAGTGGTGAAAACACCAGATAACGTGTTTGTCGCATTCAGTAGCTCGAAACGAGCGATCTCGAAGATTCTGCATACTACTGACAGAGGTCTCACCAATATTATCGTAGAAAATGCATATCTCAGCTTGAAACCCGACCGAAACCAAGATATCTCCGGTTCTGCATGTCAAACGTGCTGTGGAGTGGTGAAAACACCAGATAACGTGTTTCTCGCAGTAACTAGCTAGAAAAGAGCGATCTCGATGATTCAGCATACTTCGGACAGAAGTCTCACCAAGATTATCGCAGGAAATGCATATCTCAGCTTGAAATGCCACGAAAACCAAGATATCGCTGGTTCTGCATATAAAACGCACTGTGGAGTGGTGAAAACACCAGATAACGTGTTTCTCGCATTAAATAGCTCGAAAAGAGCGATCTCGATGATTCTGCACACTTCGGACAGAAGTCTCACCAAGATTATCGTAAAAAATGCATATCTCACCTTGAAACCTCACGAAAACCAAGATATCGCTGGTACTGCATATCAAACGCTCTGTGGAGTGGCGAAAACACCAGATAACGTGTTTCTCGCATTAAATAGCTCGAAAAGAGCCATCTCGATGATTCTGCATACTTCGGACAGAAGTCTCACCAAGATTATCGCAGACAATGCATATCTCAGCTTGAAACCCCACGAAAACCAAGATATCGCCGGTTCTGCATATCCAACGCACTGTGGAGTGGTGAAAACCCCAGAAAACGAGTTTCTCGCATTAAATAGCTCGAAAAGAGCGCTCTGGATGTTTCTGCATACTTCGGACAGATGTCTCACCAGGCTTATCGTAGAAAATGCATATCTCAGCTTAAAACCCGACGAAAACCAAAATATCTCCGGTTCTGCATATCCAACGCACTGTGGAGTGGTGAAAACACGAGATAACGTGTTTCTCGCATTAAATAGCTCGAAAAGAGCGATCTCGATGATTCTGCACACTTCGGACAGAAGTCTCACCGAGATTTTCGCAGACAATGCATATCTCAGCTTGAAACCCCACGAAAACCAAGATATCGCCGGTTCTGCATATCATACGCACTGTGGAGTGGTGAAAACACCAGATAACGTGTTTCTCGCATTAAATATGTCGAAACGAGCGATCTCGATGATTAAGCATACTTCGGACAGAAGTCTCACCAAGATTATCGTAAAAAATGCATATATCACCTTGAAACCTCACGAAAACCAAGATATCGCTGGTACTGCATATCAAACGCTCTGTGGAGTGGCGAAAACACCAGATAACGTGTTTCTCGCATTAAATAGCTCGAAACGAGCGATCTCGATGATTCTGCATACTTCGGGCAGAAGTCTCACCAAGATTATCGTAAAAAATGCATATCTCAGCTTGAAATCCCACGAAAGCCAAGATATCGCTGGTTCTGCATATCCAACGAACTGTGGAGTGCTGAAAACACCCGATAACGTGTTTCTCGCTTTAAATAGCACGAAAAGAGCGATCTCGATGATTCAGCATACTTCGGACAGGAGTCTCTCCAAGGTTATCGCAGATAATGCATATCTCAGCTTGAAACCTCTCGAAAACCAAGATATCACCTGTTCTGCATATCCAACGAATTGTGGTGTGGTGAAAACCGCAGAAAACGTGTTTCTCGCATTAAATAGCTCGAAAAGAGCGATCTCGATGATTCTGCACACTTCGGACAGAAGTCTCACCAAGATTATCGCAGACAATGCATATCTCAGCTTGAAACCCCACGAAAACCAAGATATCACTGGTTCTGCATATCAAACGCACTGTGGAGTGGTGAGAACACCATATAACGTGTTTCTCGCATTATATATGTCGAAACGAGCGATCTCGATGATTAAGCATACTTCGGACAGAAGTCTCACCAAGATTATCGTAAAAAATGCATATCTCAGCTTGAAACCCCACGAAAACCCAGATATCGCTGGTTCTGCATATCAAATGCACTGTGGAGTGCTGAAAACACCCGATAACGTGTTTCTCGCATTAAATAGCTCGAAAAGTGCGATCTCGATGATTCTGCATTCTTCGGACAGAAGTCTCACCATGATTATCGTAAAAAATGCATATCTCAGCTTGAAACCCCACGAAAACCAAGATATCGCTGGTTCTGCATATCATACGCACTGTGGAGTGGTGAAAACACCAGAATACGTGTTTCTCGCATTAGATAGGTCGAAACGAGCGATCTCGATGATTAAGCATACTTCGGACAGAAGTCTCATCAAGATTATCGTAAAAAATGCATATCTCAGCTTGAAACCCCACGAAAACCCAGATATCGCTGGTTCTGCATATCAAACCCACTGTGGAGTGCTGAAAACACCCGATAACGTGTTTCTCGCATTATATAGCTCGAAAAGTGCGATACCGATGCTTCTGCATACTTCGGACAGAAGTCTCACCATGATTATCGCAGAAAATGCATATCTCAGCTTGAAACCCCACGAAAACCAAGATATCACTGGTTCTGCATATCAAACGCACTGTGGAGTGGTGAGAACACCATATAACGTGTTTCTCGCATTATATATGTCGAAACGAGCGATCTCGATGATTAAGCATACTTCGGACAGAAGTCTCACCAAGATTATCGTAAAAAATGCATATCTCAGCTTGAAACCCCACGAAAACCCAGATATCGCTGGTTCTGCATATCAAATGCACTGTGGAGTGCTGAAAACACCCGATAACGTGTTTCTCGCATTAAATAGCTCGAAAAGTGCGATCTCGATGATTCTGCATTCTTCGGACAGAAGTCTCACCATGATTATCGTAAAAAATGCATATCTCAGCTTGAAACCCCACGAAAACCAAGATATCGCTGGTTCTGCATATCATACGCACTGTGGAGTGGTGAAAACACCAGAATACGTGTTTCTCGCATTAGATAGGTCGAAACGAGCGATCTCGATGATTAAGCATACTTCGGACAGAAGTCTCATCAAGATTATCGTAAAAAATGCATATCTCAGCTTGAAACCCCACGAAAACACAGATATCGCTGTTTCTGCATATCAAACGCACTGTGGAGTGCTGAAAACACCGCATAACGTGTTTCTCGCATTAAATAGCTCGAAAAGTGCGATCTCGATGATTCTGCGTACTTCGGACAGAAGTCTCACCATGATTATCGTAAAAAATGCATATCTCAGCTTGAAACCCCACGAAAACCCAGATATCGCTGGTTCTGCATATCAAACCCACTGTGGAGTGCTGAAAACACCCGATAACGTGTTTCTCGCATTATATAGCTCGAAAAGTGCGATACCGATGCTTCTGCATACTTCGGACAGAAGTCTCACCAAGATTATCGCAGACAATGCATATCTCAGCTTGAAACCCCACGAAAACCAAGATATCACTGGTTCTGCATATCAAACGCACTGTGGAGTGGTGAGAACACCATATAACGTGTTTCTCGCATTATATATGTCGAAACGAGCGATCTCGATGATTAAGCATACTTCGGACAGAAGTCTCACCAAGATTATCGTAAAAAATGCATATCTCAGCTTGAAACCCCACGAAAACCCAGATATCGCTGGTTCTGCATATCAAATGCACTGTGGAGTGCTGAAAACACCCGATAACGTGTTTCTCGCATTAAATAGCTCGAAAAGTGCGATCTCGATGATTCTGCATTCTTCGGACAGAAGTCTCACCATGATTATCGTAAAAAATGCATATCTCAGCTTGAAACCCCACGAAAACCAAGATATCGCTGGTTCTGCATATCATACGCACTGTGGAGTGGTGAAAACACCAGAATACGTGTTTCTCGCATTAGATAGGTCGAAACGAGCGATCTCGATGATTAAGCATACTTCGGACAGAAGTCTCATCAAGATTATCGTAAAAAATGCATATCTCAGCTTGAAACCCCACGAAAACACAGATATCGCTGTTTCTGCATATCAAACGCACTGTGGAGTGCTGAAAACACCGCATAACGTGTTTCTCGCATTAAATAGCTCGAAAAGTGCGATCTCGATGATTCTGCGTACTTCGGACAGAAGTCTCACCATGATTATCGTAAAAAATGCATATCTCAGCTTGAAACCCCACGAAAACCCAGATATCGCTGGTTCTGCATATCAAACCCACTGTGGAGTGCTGAAAACACCCGATAACGTGTTTCTCGCATTATATAGCTCGAAAAGTGCGATACCGATGCTTCTGCATACTTCGGACAGAAGTCTCACCATGATTATCGCAGAAAATGCATATCTGAGCTTGAAACCCCACGAAAACCAAGATATCGTCGGTTCTGCATATCATACGCACTGTGGAGTGGTGAAAACACCAGATAACGTGTTTCTCGCATTAAATATGTCGAATCGGGCGATCTCGATGATTAAGCATACTTCGGACAGAAGTCTCACCAAGATTATCGTAAAAAATGCATATCTCAGCTTGAAACCCCACGAAAACCCAGATATCGCTGGTTCTGCATATCAAACGCACTGTGGAGTGCTGAAAACACCCGATAACGTGTTTCTCGCATTAAATAGCTCGAAAAGTGCGATATAGATGATTCTGCATACTTCTGAATGAAGTCTCACCAATATTATCGCAGAAGATGCATATCTCAGCTCGAAACCTCACGAAAATCAAGATGTTGCCGGTTCTGCATATCAAACGCACTGTGGAGTGGTGAAAACAACCAGAGAACATGTTTCTCGCATTAAATAGCTCGAAAAGGCCGATCCCGATGCTTCTGCATACTTCTGACAGAAGTCTCACCAAGATTATTGTAGAAAATGCATATCTCAGCTTGAACCCCGACGAAATCAAACATGTCGCCGGTTCTGCATATCAAACGCACTGTGGAGTGGTGAAAACACCAGAGAACGTGTTTCTCGCATTAAATAGCTTGAAAAGAGCGATCTAGATGATTCTGCATACTTCTGACAAAAGACCCACCAAGATTATCGCAGAAAATGCATATCTCAGCTGGAAACACCACGAAAACCAAGATATCGCTGGTTCTGCATATCAAACGCACTGTGGAGTGGTGAGAACACCATATAACGTGTTTCTCGCATTATATATGTCGAAACGAGCGATCTCGATGATTAAGCATACTTCGGACAGAAGTCTCACCAAGATTATCGTAAAAAATGCATATCTCAGCTTGAAACCCCACGAAAACCCAGAGATCGCTGGTTCTGCATATCAAACGCACTGTGGAGTGGTGAAAACACCAGAATACGTGTTTCTCGCATTAAATAGGTCGAAACGAGCGATCCCGAAGATTCTGCATACTTCGGACAGAAGTCTCACCAAGATTATCGCAGAAAATGCATATCTCAGCTTGAAACCCCACGAAAACCAAGATATCGCTGGTTCTGCATATCAAACGCACTGTGGAGTGGTGAGAACACCATATAACGTGTTTCTCGCATTATATATGTCGAAACGAGCGATCTCGATGATTAAGCATACTTCGGACAGAAGTCTCACCAAGATTATCGTAAAAAATGCATATCTCAGCTTGAAACCCCACGAAAACCCAGATATCGCTGGTTCTGCATATCAAACGCACTGTGGAGTGCTGAAAACACCCGATAACGTGTTTCTCGCATTAAATAGCTCGAAAAGTGCGATCCCGATGATTCTGCATACTTCGGACAGAAGTCTCACCAAGATTATCGCTGAAAATGCATATCTGAGCTTGAAACCCCACGAAAACCAAGATATCGTCGGTTCTGCGTACCATACGCACTGTGGAGTGGTGAAAACACCAGATAACGTGTTTCTCGCATTAAATATGTCGAAACGAGCGATCTCGATGATTAAGCATACTTCGGACAGAAGTCTCACCAAGATTATCGTAAAAAATGCATATCTCACCTTGAAACCTCACGAAAACCAAGATATCGCTGGTACTGCATATCAAACGCTCTGTGGAGTGGCGAAAACACCAGATAACGTGTTTCTCGCATTAAATAGCTCGAAACGAGCGATCTCGATGATTCTGCACACTTCGGACAGAAGTCTCACCAAGATTATCGCAGACAATGCATATCTCAGCTTGAAACCCCACGAAAACCAAGATATCGCCGGTTCTGCATATCATACGCACTGTGGAGTGGTGAAAACACCAGAATACGTGTTTCTCGCATTAAATAGGTCGAAACGAGCGATCCCGATGATTCTGCATACTTCGGACAGAAATCTCACCAAGATTATCGCAGAAAATGCATATCTGAGCTTGAAACCCCACGAAAACCAAGATATCGTCGGTTCTGCATATCATACGCACTGTGGAGTGGTGAAAACACCAGATAACGTGTTTCTCGCATTAAATATGTCGAAACGAGCGATCTCGATGATTAAGCATACTTCGGACAGAAGTCTCACCAAGATTATCGTAAAAAATGAATATCTCAGCTTGAAACCCCACGAAAACACAGATATCGCTGGTTCTGCATATCAAACGCACTGTGGAGTGCTGAAAACACCCGATAACGTGTTTCTCGCATTAAATAGCTCGAAAAGTGCGATCTCGATGATTCTGCATACTTCGGACAGAAGTCTCACCATGATTATCGTAAAAAATGCATATCTCTGCTTGAAACCCCACGAAAACCAAGATATCGCTGGTTCTGCATATCATACGCACTGTGGAGTGGTGAAAACACCAGAATACGTGTTTCTCGCATTAGATAGGTCGAAACGAGCGATCTCGATGATTAAGCATACTTCGGACAGAAGTCTCATCAAGATTATCGTAAAAAATGCATATCTCAGCTTGAAACCCCACGAAAACACAGATATCGCTGTTTCTGCATATCAAACGCACTGTGGAGTGCTGAAAACACCGCATAACGTGTTTCTCGCATTAAATAGCTCGAAAAGTGCGATCTCGATGATTCTGCATACTTCGGACAGAAGTCTCACCATGATTATCGTAAAAAATGCATATCTCAGCTTGAAACCCCACGAAAACCAAGATATCGCCGGTTCTGCATATCATACGCACTGTGGAGTGGTGAAAACACCAGATAACGTGTTTCTCGCATTACCTAGCTCGAAAAGAGCGATCTCGATGTTTCAGCATACTTCGGACAGAAGTCTCACCAAGATTATCGTAAAAAATGCATATCTCAGCTGGAAACCCCACGAAAACCAAGATATCGCCTTTTCTGCATATCAAACGCACTATGGAGTGGTGAAAACAACCAGATAACGTGTTTCTCGCATTAAATAGCTCGAAGCGGACGATCTAGATGATTCTGCACACTTCTGACAGAAGACTCACCAAGATTATCGCAGAAAATGCATATCTCAGCTGGAAACCCCACGAAAACCAGGGTATCGCCAGTTCTGCATATCAGACGCACTGTGGAGTGGTCAAAACACCAGATAACGTGTTTCTCGCATTAAATAGCTCGAAAAGAGCGCTCTCGATGTTTCTGCATACTTCGGACAGAAGTCTCACCAAGATTATCGCAGAAAATGCATATCTCAGCTTGAAACCCGACGAAAACCGAGTTATCTCCGGTTCTGCACATCAAACGTACCGTGTAGTGGTGAAAACACCAGAAAACGTGTTTCGCGCATTAAGTAGCTCGAAAAGTGCATTCTCGAAGATTCTGCATACTTCTGACAGAAGTCTGACCAGGATTATCGTAGAAAATGCATATCTCATCTTGAAACCCGACCGAAACCAAGATATCTCCGGTTCTGCATGTCAAACGTACTGTGGAGTGGTGAAAACAACCAGCGAACGTGTTTCTCGCATTAAATAGCTCGAATAGAGCTATCTCGATGATTCTTCATACTTCGGACAGAAGTCTCACCAAGATTATCGTAAAAAATGCATATCTCAGCTTGAAACCCCACGAAAGCCAAGATATCGCTGGTTCTGCATATCAAACGCACTGTGGAGTGGTGAAATCACCGGATAAGGTTTTTCTCGCATTACCTAGCTCGAAAAGAGCGATCTCGATGTTTCAGCATACTTCGGACAGAAGTCTCACCAATATTATCGTAAAAAATGCATATCTCTGCTTGAAACCCCACGAAAGCCAAGATATCGCTGGTACTGCATATCAAACGCACTGTGGAGTGGTGAAAACACCGGATAAGGTTTTTCTCGCATTAAATAGCTCGAATAGCGCGATCTCGATGATTCTGCATACTTCGGACAGAAGTCTCACCAAGATTATCGTAAAAAATGCATATCTCAGCTGGAAACCCCACGAAAACCAAGTTATCGGCGGCTCTACATATCAAACGCATTGTGGAGTTTTCAAAACACCGGAAAACGTGTTACTCGCATTACCTAGCTCGAAAAGAGCGTTCTGGATGATTCTGCATACTTCTCATAGATGAAACACAAAGATTATCGCAGAAAATGCATATTTCAGCTGGAAATCCCACGAAAACCAAGTTATCGGCGGCTCTACATATCAAACGCACTGTGGAGTGGTCAAAACACCGGAAAACATGTTACTCGCATTCACTAGCTCGAAAAGAGCGTTCTGGATGATTCTGCATCCTTCTCATAGATGAAACACAAAGATTATCGCAGAAAATGCATATTTCAGCAGGAAATCCCCTGAAAACCAAGTTATCGGCGGCCTTACATATCAAACACACTGTGGAGTGGTCAAAACACCAGAAAACTTGTTTTTTCGCATTAAATAGCTCGAAACGAGCGATCTAGATGATTCTGCATACTTCTGACTAAAGTCTCACCAAGATTATCGCAGAGAATGCATATCTCAGCTGGAAACCCCACGAAAACCAAGTTATCGGCGGCTCTACATATCAAACGCACTGTGGAGTGGTCAAAACACCAGATAACGTGTTTCTCGCATTAAATAGCTCGAAAAGAGCGATATCGATGGTTCTGCATACTTCGGACAGAAGTCTCACCAATATTATCGCAGAAAATGCATATCTCTGCTTGAAACCTCACGAAAATCAAGATGACGCCGGTTCTGCATATCGAACGCACTGTGGAGTGGTGAAAACAACCAGATAACGTGTTCCTCGCATTAAATAGCTCGAAACGAGCGATCTAGAAGATTCTGCATACTTCTGACAGAAGACTTACCAAGATGATCGCAGAAAATGCATATCTCAGCTGGGAACCCCACGAAAACCAAGATATCGTCGGTTCTGCATATCACACGCACTGTGGAATGTTGAAAACACCAGAAAACGTGTTTCTCGTATTAACTAACTCGAAAAGAGCGTTCTCGATGATTCTGCATACTTCTCATAGATGAAACACCTAGATTATCGCAGAAAATGCATATTTCAGCTGGAAACCCCACGAAAACCAAGTTATCGGCGGCTCTACATATCAAACGCACTGTGGAGTGGTCAAAACACCAGATAACGTGTTTCTCGCATTAAATAGCTCGAAACGAGCGATCTAGATGATTCTGCATACTTCTGACAGAAGACTCACCAATATGATCGCAGAAAATGCATATCTCAGCTGCAAACACCACGAAAACCAAGATATCGTCGGTTCTGCATATCACACGCACTGTGGAATGTTGACAACACCAGAAAACGTGTTTCTCGTATTAACTAACTCGAAAAGAGCGTTCTCGATGATTCTGCATACTTCTCATAGATGAACCACCTAGATTATCGCAGAAAATGCATATTTCAGCTGGAAACCCCACGAAAACCAAGTTATCGGCGGCTCTACATATCAAACGCACTGTGGAGTGGTCAAAACACCGGAAAACTTGTTTTTTTGCATTAAATAGCACGAATAGAGAGTTCTCGATGATTCTGCATACTTCTCATAGATGAAACTCAAAGATTATCGCAGAGAATGCATATTTCAGCTGGAAACCCCACGAAAACCAAGTTATCGGCGGCTCTACATATCAAACGCACTGTGGAGTGGTCAAAACACCGGAAAACTTGTTTTTTTGCATTAAATAGCACGAATAGAGAGTTCTCGATGATTCTGCATACTTCTCATAGATGAAACTCAAAGATTATCGCAGAGAATGCATATTTCAGCTGGAAACCCCACGAAAACCAAGTTATCGGCGGCTCTACATATCAAACGCATTGTGGAGTTTTCAAAACACCGGAAAACGTGTTACTCGCATTAACTAGCTCGAAAAGAGCGTTCTGGATGATTCTGCATACTTCTCATAGATGAAACACAAAGATTATCGCAGAAAATGCATATTTCAGCTGGAAATCCCACGAAAACCAAGTTATCGGCGGCTCTACATATCAAACGCACTGTGGAGTGGTCAAAACACCGGAAAACATGTTACTCGCATTCACTAGCTCGAAAAGAGCGTTCTGGATGATTCTGCATCCTTCTCATAGATGAAACACAAAGATTATCGCAGAAAATGCATATTTCAGCTGGAAATCCCGCGAAAACCAAGTTATCGGCGGCCTTACATATCAAACACACTGTGGAGTGGTCAAAACACCAGAAAACTTGTTTTTTCGCATTAAATAGCTCGAAACGAGCGATCTAGATGATTCTGCATACTTCTGACTAAAGTCTCACCAAGATTATCGCAGAGAATGCATATCTCAGCTGGAAACCCCACGAAAACCAAGTTATCGGCGGCTCTACATATCAAACGCACTGTGGAGTGGTCAAAACACCAGATAACGTGTTTCTCGCATTAAATAGCTCGAAAAGAGCGATATCGATGGTTCTGCATACTTCGGACAGAAGTCTCACCAATATTATCGCAGAAAATGCATATCTCTGCTTGAAACCTCACGAAAATCAAGATGACGCCGGTTCTGCATATCGAACGCACTGTGGAGTGGTGAAAACAACCAGATAACGTGTTCCTCGCATTAAATAGCTCGAAACGAGCGATCTAGAAGATTCTGCATACTTCTGACAGAAGACTTACCAAGATGATCGCAGAAAATGCATATCTCAGCTGGGAACCCCACGAAAACCAAGATATCGTCGGTTCTGCATATCACACGCACTGTGGAATGTTGAAAACACCAGAAAACGTGTTTCTCGTATTAACTTACTCGAAAAGAGCGTTCTCGATGATTCTGCATACTTCTCATAGATGAAACACCTAGATTATCGCAGAAAATGCATATTTCAGCTGGAAACCCCACGAAAACCAAGTTATCGGCGGCTCTACATATCAAACGCACTGTGGAGTGGTCAAAACACCAGATAACGTGTTTCTCGCATTAAATAGCTCGAAACGAGCGATCTAGATGATTCTGCATACTTCTGACAGAAGACTCACCAATATGATCGCAGAAAATGCATATCTCAGCTGCAAACACCACGAAAACCAAGATATCGTCGGTTCTGCATATCACACGCACTGTGGAATGTTGACAACACCAGAAAACGTGTTTCTCGTATTAACTAACTCGAAAAGAGCGTTCTCGATGATTCTGCATACTTCTCATAGATGAACCACCTAGATTATCGCAGAAAATGCATATTTCAGCTGGAAACCCCACGAAAACCAAGTTATCGGCGGCTCTACATATCAAACGCACTGTGGAGTGGTCAAAACACCGGAAAACTTGTTTTTTTGCATTAAATAGCACGAATAGAGAGTTCTCGATGATTCTGCATACTTCTCATAGATGAAACTCAAAGATTATCGCAGAGAATGCATATTTCAGCTGGAAACCCCACGAAAACCAAGTTATCGGCGGCTCTACATATCAAACGCACTGTGGAGTGGTCAAAACACCAGATAACGTGTTTCTCGCATTAAATAGCTCGAAAAGAGCGATATCGATGGTTCTGCATACTTCGGACAGAAGTCTCACCAATATTATCGCAGAAAATGCATATCTCTGCTTGAAACCTCACGAAAATCAAGATGACGCCGGTTCTGCATATCGAACGCACTGTGGAGTGGTGAAAACAACCAGATAACGTGTTCCTCGCATTAAATAGCTCGAAACGAGCGATCTAGAAGATTCTGCATTCTTCTGACAGAAGACTCACCAATATGATCGCAGAAAATGCATATCTCAGCTGCAAACACCACGAAAACCAAGATATCGTCGGTTCTGCATATCACACGCACTGTGGAATGTTGAAAACACCAGAAAACGTGTTTCTCGTATTAACTAACTCGAAAAGAGCGTTCTCGATGATTCTGCATACTTCTCATAGATGAACCACCTAGATTATCGCAGAAAATGCATATTTCAGCTGGAAACCCCACGAAAACCAAGTTATCGGCGGCTCTACATATCAAACGCACTGTGGAGTGGTCAAAACACCACTAACGTGTTTCTCGCATTAAACAGCTCGAAACGAGCGATCTAGATGATTCTGCATACTTCTGACAGAAGACTCACCAATATGATCGCAGAAAATGCATATCTCAGCTGCAAACACCACGAAAACCAAGATATCGTCGGTTCTGCATATCACACGCACTGTGGAATGTTGAAAACACCAGAAAACGTGTTTCTCGTATTAACTAACTCGAAAAGAGCGTTCTCGATGATTCTGCATACTTCTCATAGATGAACCACCTAGATTATCGCAGAAAATGCATATTTCAGCTGGAAACCCCACGAAAACCAAGTTATCGGCGGCTCTACATATCAAACGCACTGTGGAGTGGTCAAAACACCGGAAAACTTGTTTTTTCGCATTAAATAGCACGAATAGAGAGTTCTCGATGATCTGATTACTTCTCATAGATGAAACTCAAAGATTATCGCAGAGAATGCATATTTCAGCTGGAAACCCCACGAAAACAAAGTTATCGGCGGCTCTACATATCGAACACACTGTGGAGCGGTCAAAATACCAGAAAACTTGTTTTTTCGCATTAAATAGCTCGAAACGAGCGATCTAGATGATTCTGCACACTTCTGACAGAAGACTCACCAAGATTATCGCAGAAAATGCATATCTCAGCTGGAAACCCCACGAAAACCAAGATATCGCCTGTTCTGCATATCAGACGCACTGTGGAGTGGTGAAAACACCAGAAAACGTGTTTCTCGCATTAACTAGCTCGAATAGAGCGTTCTCGATGATTCTGCATACCTCTCATAGATGAAACACCAAGATTATCGCAGAAAATGCATATTTCAGCTGGATACCCCACGAAAACCAAGTTATCGGCGGCTCTACATATCAAACGCACTGTGGAGTGGTCAAAACACCGGAAAACTTGTTTTTTCGCATCAAATAGCTCGAAAAGAGCGTTCTCGATGATTCTGCATACTTCTCATAGATGAAACACCTAGATTATCGCAGAAAATGCATATCTCAGCTTGAAACCTCACGAAAATCAAGATGACGCCGGTTCTGCATATCAAACGCACTGTGGAGTGGTGAAATCACCGGATAAGGTTTTTCTCGCATTACCTAGCTCGAAAAGAGCGATCTCGATGTTTCAGCATACTTCGGACAGAAGTCTCACCAAGGTTATCGTAAAAAATGCATATCTCTGCTTGAAACCCCACGAAAGCCAAGATATCGCTGGTACTGCATATCAAACGCACTGTGGAGTGGTGAAAACACCGGATAAGGTTTTTCTCGCGTTAAATAGCTCGACAAGAGCGATCTCGATGTTTCAGCATACTTCGGACAGAAGTCTCACCAAGATTATCGTAAAAAATGCATATCTCAGCATGAAACCCCACGAAAACCAAGATATCGCTGGTACTGCATATCAGACGCACTGTGGAGTGGTGAAAACACCAGATAACGTGTTTCTCGCATTAAATAGTGCGAAAAGAGCGATCTCGATGATTCTGCATACTTCTGACAGAAGACTCACCAAGATTATCGCAGAAAATGCATATTTCAGCTGGAAACCCCACGAAAACCAAGTTGTCGGCTGCTCTACATATCAAACGCACTGTGGAGTGGTCAAAACACCGGAAAACTTGTTTTTTCGCATTAAATAGCACGAATAGAGAGTTCTCGATGATTCTGCATACTTCTCATAGATGAAACTCAAAGATTATCGCACAAAATGCATATTTCAGCTGGAAACCCCACGAAAACAAAGTTATCGGCGGCTCTACATATCAAACACACTGTGGAGTGGTCAAAATACCAGAAAACTTGTTTTTTCGCATTAAATAGCTCGAAACGAGCGATCTAGATGATTCTGCACACTTCTGACAGAAGACTCACCAAGATTATCGCAGAAAATGCATATCTCAGCTGGAAACACCACGAAAACCAAGATATCGCCTATTCTGCATATCAAACGCACTATGGAGTGGTGAAAACAACCAGATAACGTGTTTCTCGCATTAAATAGCTCGAAACGGACGATCTAGATGATTCTGCACACTTCTGACAGAAGACTCACCAAGATTATCGCAGAAAATGCATATCTCAGCTGGAAACCCCACGAAAACCAAGGTATCGCCAGTTCTGCATATCAGACGCACTGTGGAGTGGTCAAAACACCAGATAACGTGTTTCTCGCATTAAATAGCTCGAAAAGAGCGCTCTCGATGTTTCTGCATACTTCGGACAGAAGTCTCACCAAGATTATCGCAGAAAATGCATATCTCAGCTTGAAACCCGACGAAAACCGAGTTATCTCCGGTTCTGCACATCAAACGTACCGTGTAGTGGTGAAAACACCAGAAAACGTGTTTCGCGCATTAAGTAGCTCGAAAAGTGCGTTCTCGAAGATTCTGCATACTTCTGACAGAAGTCTGACCAGGATTATCGTAGAAAATGCATATCTCATCTTGAAACCCGACCGAAACCAAGATATCTCCGGTTCTGCATGTCAAACGTACTGTGGAGTGGTGAAAACAACCAGCGAACGTGTTTCTCGCATTAAATAGCTCGAATAGAGCTATCTCGATGATTCTTCATACTTCGGACAGAAGTCTCACCAAGATTATCTTAAAAAATGCATATCTCAGCTTGAAACCCCACGAAAGCCAAGATATCGCTGGTTCTGCATATCAAACGCACTGTGGAGTGGTGAAATCACCGGATAAGGTTTTTCTCGCATTACCTAGCTCGAAAAGAGCGATCTCGATGTTTCAGCATACTTCGGACAGAAGTCTCACCAAGATTATCGTAAAAAATGCATATCTCTGCTTGAAACCCCACGAAAGCCAAGATATCGCTGGTACTGCATATCAAACGCACTGTGGAGTGGTGAAAACACCAGATAACGTGTTTCTCGCATTAAATAGTGCGAAAAGAGCGATCTCGATGATTCTGCATACTTCTCATAGATGAAACACAAAGATTATCGCAGAAAATGCATATTTCAGCTGGAAATCCCACGAAAACCAAGTTATCGGCGGCTCTACATATCAAACGCACTGTGGAGTGGTCAAAACACCGGAAAACATGTTACTCGCATTCACTAGCTCGAAAAGAGCGTTCTGGATGATTCTGCATCCTTCTCATAGATGAAACACAAAGATTATCGCAGAAAATGCATATTTCAGCTGGAAATCCCGCGAAAACCAAGTTATCGGCGGCTCTACATATCAAACACACTGTGGAGTGGTCAAAACACCAGAAAATTTGTTTTTTCGCATTAAATAGCTCGAAACGAGCGATCTAGATGATTCTGCATACTTCTGACTAAAGTCTCACCAAGATTATCGCAGAGAATGCATATCTCAGCTGGAAACCCCACGAAAACCAAGTTATCGGCGGCTCTACATATCAAACGCACTGTGGAGTGGTCAAAACACCAGATAACGTGTTTCTCGCATTAAATAGCTCGAAAAGAGCGATATCGATGGTTCTGCATACTTCGGACAGAAGTCTCACCAATATTATCGCAGAAAATGCATATCTCTGCTTGAAACCTCACGAAAATCAAGATGACGCCGGTTCTGCATATCGAACGCACTGTGGAGTGGTGAAAACAACCAGATAACGTGTTCCTCGCATTAAATAGCTCGAAACGAGCGATCTAGAAGATTCTGCATACTTCTGACAGAAGACTTACCAAGATGATCGCAGAAAATGCATATCTCAGCTGGGAACCCCACGAAAACCAAGATATCGTCGGTTCTGCATATCACACGCACTGTGGAATGTTGAAAACACCAGAAAACGTGTTTCTCGTATTAACTAACTCGAAAAGAGCGTTCTCGATGATTCTGCATACTTCTCATAGATGAAACACCTAGATTATCGCAGAAAATGCATATTTCAGCTGGAAACCCCACGAAAACCAAGTTATCGGCGGCTCTACATATCAAACGCACTGTGGAGTGGTCAAAACACCAGATAACGTGTTTCTCGCATTAAATAGCTCGAAACGAGCGATCTAGATGATTCTGCATACTTCTGACAGAAGACTCACCAATATGATCGCAGAAAATGCATATCTCAGCTGCAAACACCACGAAAACCAAGATATCGTCGGTTCTGCATATCACACGCACTGTGGAATGTTGACAACACCAGAAAACGTGTTTCTCGTATTAACTAACTCGAAAAGAGCGTTCTCGATGATTCTGCATACTTCTCATAGATGAACCACCTAGATTATCGCAGAAAATGCATATTTCAGCTGGAAACCCCACGAAAACCAAGTTATCGGCGGCTCTACATATCAAACGCACTGTGGAGTGGTCAAAACACCGGAAAACTTGTTTTTTTGCATTAAATAGCACGAATAGAGAGTTCTCGATGATTCTGCATACTTCTCATAGATGAAACTCAAAGATTATCGCAGAGAATGCATATTTCAGCTGGAAACCCCACGAAAACCAAGTTATCGGCGGCTCTACATATCAAACGCACTGTGGAGTGGTCAAAACACCAGATAACGTGTATCTCGCATTAAATAGCTCGAAAAGAGCGATATCGATGGTTCTGCATACTTCGGACAGAAGTCTCACCAATATGATCGCAGAAAATGCATATCTCAGCTGCAAACACCACGAAAACCAAGATATCGCCTTTTCTGCATATCAAACGCACTATGGAGTGGTGAAAACAACCAGATAACGTGTTTCTCGCATTAAATAGCTCGAAACGGACGATCTAGATGATTCTGCACACTTCTGACAGAAGACTCACCAAGATTATCGCAGAAAATGCATATCTCAGCTGGAAACCCCACGAAAACCAAGGTATCGCCAGTTCTACATATCAGACGCACTGTGGAGTGGTCAAAACACCAGATAACGTGTTTCTCGCATTAAATAGCTCGAAAAGAGCGCTCTCGATGTTTCTGCATACTTCGGACAGAAGTCTCACCAAGATTATCGCAGAAAATGCATATCTCAGCTTGAAACCCGACGAAAACCGAGTTATCTCCGGTTCTGCACATCAAACGTACCGTGTAGTGGTGAAAACACCAGAAAACGTGTTTCGCGCATTAAGTAGCTCGAAAAGTGCGTTCTCGAAGATTCTGCATACTTCTGACAGAAGTCTGACCAGGATTATCGTAGAAAATGCATATCTCATCTTGAAACCCGACCGAAACCAAGATATCTCCGGTTCTGCATGTCAAACGTACTGTGGAGTGGTGAAAACAACCAGCGAACGTGTTTCTCGCATTAAATAGCTCGAATAGAGCTATCTCGATGATTCTTCATACTTCGGACAGAAGTCTCACCAAGATTATCGTAAAAAATGCATATCTCAGCTTGAAACCCCACGAAAGCCAAGATATCGCTGGTTCTGCATATCAAACGCACTGTGGAGTGGTGAAATCACCGGATAAGGTTTTTCTCGCATTACCTAGCTCGAAAAGAGCGATCTCGATGTTTCAGCATACTTCGGACAGAAGTCTCACCAAGATTATCGTAAAAAATGCATATCTCTGCTTGAAACCCCACGAAAGCCAAGATATCGCTGGTACTGCATATCAAACGCACTGTGGAGTGGTGAAAACACCGGATAAGGTTTTTCTCGCATTAAATAGCTCGAATAGCGCGATCTCGATGATTCTGCATACTTCGGACAGAAGTCTCACCAAGATTATCGTAAAAAATGCATATCTCAGCTGGAAACCCCACGAAAACCAAGTTATCGGCGGCTCTACATATCAAACGCATTGTGGAGTTTTCAAAACACCGGAAAACGTGTTACTCGCATTAACTAGCTCGAAAAGAGCGTTCTGGATGATTCTGCATACTTCTCATAGATGAAACACAAAGATTATCGCAGAAAATGCATATTTCAGCTGGAAATCCCACGAAAACCAAGTTATCGGCGGCTCTACATATCAAACGCACTGTGGAGTGGTCAAAACACCGGAAAACATGTTACTCGCATTCACTAGCTCGAAAAGAGCGTTCTGGATGATTCTGCATCCTTCTCATAGATGAAACACAAAGATTATCGCAGAAAATGCATATTTCAGCTGGAAATCCCGCGAAAACCAAGTTATCGGCGGCTCTACATATCAAACACACTGTGGAGTGGTCAAAACACCAGATAACGTGTTTCTCGCATTAAATAGCTCGAAAAGAGCGATATCGATGGTTCTGCATACTTCGGACAGAAGTCTCACCAATATTATCGCAGAAAATGCATATCTCTGCTTGAAACCTCACGAAAATCAAGATGACGCCGGTTCTGCATATCGAACGCACTGTGGAGTGGTGAAAACAACCAGATAACGTGTTCCTCGCATTAAATAGCTCGAAACGAGCGATCTAGAAGATTCTGCATACTTCTGACAGAAGACTTACCAAGATGATCGCAGAAAATGCATATCTCAGCTGGGAACCCCACAAAAACCAAGATATCGTCGGTTCTGCATATCACACGCACTGTGGAATGTTGAAAACACCAGAAAACGTGTTTCTCGTATTAACTAACTCGAAAAGAGCGTTCTCGATGATTCTGCATACTTCTCATAGATGAAACACCTAGATTATCGCAGAAAATGCATATTTCAGCTGGAAACCCCACGAAAACCAAGTTATCGGCGGCTCTACATATCAAACGCACTGTGGAGTGGTCAAAACACCAGATAACGTGTTTCTCGCATTAAATAGCTCGAAACGAGCGATCTAGATGATTCTGCATACTTCTGACAGAAGACTCACCAATATGATCGCAGAAAATGCATATCTCAGCTGCAAACACCACGAAAACCAAGATATCGTCGGTTCTGCATATCACACGCACTGTGGAATGTTGACAACACCAGAAAACGTGTTTCTCGTATTAACTAACTCGAAAAGAGCGTTCTCGATGATTCTGCATACTTCTCATAGATGAACCACCTAGATTATCGCAGAAAATGCATATTTCAGCTGGAAACCCCACGAAAACCAAGTTATCGGCGGCTCTACATATCAAACGCACTGTGGAGTGGTCAAAACACCGGAAAACTTGTTTTTTTGCATTAAATAGCACGAATAGAGAGTTCTCGATGATTCTGCATACTTCTCATAGATGAAACTCAAAGATTATCGCAGAGAATGCATATTTCAGCTGGAAACCCCACGAAAACCAAGTTATCGGCGGCTCTACATATCAAACGCACTGTGGAGTGGTCAAAACACCAGATAACGTGTATCTCGCATTAAATAGCTCGAAAAGAGCGATATCGATGGTTCTGCATACTTCGGACAGAAGTCTCACCAATATGATCGCAGAAAATGCATATCTCAGCTGCAAACACCACGAAAACCAAGATATCGCCTTTTCTGCATATCAAACGCACTATGGAGTGGTGAAAACAACCAGATAACGTGTTTCTCGCATTAAATAGCTCGAAACGGACGATCTAGATGATTCTGCACACTTCTGACAGAAGACTCACCAAGATTATCGCAGAAAATGCATATCTCAGCTGGAAACCCCACGAAAACCAAGGTATCGCCAGTTCTACATATCAGACGCACTGTGGAGTGGTCAAAACACCAGATAACGTGTTTCTCGCATTAAATAGCTCGAAAAGAGCGCTCTCGATGTTTCTGCATACTTCGGACAGAAGTCTCACCAAGATTATCGCAGAAAATGCATATCTCAGCTTGAAACCCGACGAAAACCGAGTTATATCCGGTTCTGCACATCAAACGTACCGTGTAGTGGTGAAAACACCAGAAAACGTGTTTCGCGCATTAAGTAGCTCGAAAAGTTCGTTCTCGAAGATTCTGCATACTTCTGACAGAAGTCTGACCAGGATTATCGTAGAAAATGCATATCTCATCTTGAAACCCGACCGAAACCAAGATATCTCCGGTTCTGCATGTCAAACGTACTGTGGAGTGGTGAAAACAACCAGCGAACGTGTTTCTCGCATTAAATAGCTCGAATAGAGCTATCTCGATGATTCTTCATACTTCGGACAGAAGTCTCACCAAGATTATCGTAAAAAATGCATATCTCAGCTTGAAACCCCACGAAAGCCAAGATATCGCTGGTTCTGCATATCAAACGCACTGTGGAGTGGTGAAATCACCGGATAAGGTTTTTCTCGCATTACCTAGCTCGAAAAGAGCGATCTCGATGTTTCAGCATACTTCGGACAGAAGTCTCACCAAGATTATCGTAAAAAATGCATATCTCTGCTTGAAACCCCACGAAAGCCAAGATATCGCTGGTACTGCATATCAAACGCACTGTGGAGTGGTGAAAACACCGGATAAGGTTTTTCTCGCATTAAATAGCTCGAATAGCGCGATCTCGATGATTCTGCATACTTCGGACAGAAGTCTCACCAAGATTATCGTAAAAAATGCATATCTCAGCTGGAAACCCCACGAAAACCAAGTTATCGGCGGCTCTACATATCAAACGCATTGTGGAGTTTTCAAAACACCGGAAAACGTGTTACTCGCATTAACTAGCTCGAAAAGAGCGTTCTGGATGATTCTGCATACTTCTCATAGATGAAACACAAAGATTATCGCAGAAAATGCATATCTCAGCTGCAAACACCACGAAAACCAAGATATCGTCGGTTCTGCATATCACACGCACTGTGGAATGTTGAAAACACCAGAAAACGTGTTTCTCGTATTAACTAACTCGAAAAGAGCGTTCTCGATGATTCTGCATACTTCTCATAGATGAACCACCTAGATTATCGCAGAAAATGCATATTTCAGCTGGAAACCCCACGAAAACCAAGTTATCGGCGGCTCTACATATCAAACGCACTGTGGAGTGGTCAAAACACCGGAAAACATGTTACTCGCATTCACTAGCTCGAAAAGAGCGTTCTGGATGATTCTGCATCCTTCTCATAGATGAAACACAAAGATTATCGCAGAAAATGCATATTTCAGCTGGAAATCCCGCGAAAACCAAGTTATCGGCGGCTCTACATATCAAACACACTGTGGAGTGGTCAAAACACCAGATAACGTGTTTCTCGCATTAAATAGCTCGAAAAGAGCGATATCGATGGTTCTGCATACTTCGGACAGAAGTCTCACCAATATTATCGCAGAAAATGCATATCTCTGCTTGAAACCTCACGAAAATCAAGATGACGCCGGTTCTGCATATCGAACGCACTGTGGAGTGGTGAAAACACCAGAAAACGTGTTTCTCGTATTAACTAACTCGAAAAGAGCGTTCTCGATGATTCTGCATACTTCTCATAGATGAAACACCTAGATTATCGCAGAAAATGCATATTTCAGCTGGAAACCCCACGAAAACCAAGTTATCGGCGGCTCTACATATCAAACGCACTGTGGAGTGGTCAAAACACCAGATAACGTGTTTCTCGCATTAAATAGCTCGAAACGAGCGATCTAGATGATTCTGCATACTTCTGACAGAAGACTCACCAATATGATCGCAGAAAATGCATATCTCAGCTGCAAACACCACGAAAACCAAGATATCGTCGGTTCTGCATATCACACGCACTGTGGAATGTTGACAACACCAGAAAACGTGTTTCTCGTATTAACTAACTCGAAAAGAGCGTTCTCGATGTTTCAGCATACTTCGGACAGAAGTCTCACCAAGATTATCGCAGAAAATGCATATTTCAGCTGGAAACCCCACGAAAACCAAGTTATCGGCGGCTCTACATATCAAACGCACTGTGGAGTGGTCAAAACACCGGAAAACTTGTTTTTTTGCATTAAATAGCACGAATAGAGAGTTCTCGATGATTCTGCATACTTCTCATAGATGAAACTCAAAGATTATCGCAGAGAATGCATATTTCAGCTGGAAACCCCACGAAAACCAAGTTATCGGCGGCTCTACATATCAAACGCACTGTGGAGTGGTCAAAACACCAGATAACGTGTTTCTCGCATTAAATAGCTCGAAAAGAGCGATATCGATGTTTCTGCATACTTCGGACAGAAGTCTCACCAATATTATCGCAGAAAATGCATATCTCTGCTTGAAACCTCACGAAAATCAAGATGACGCCGGTTCTGCATATCGAACGCACTGTGGAGTGGTGAAAACAACCAGATAACGTGTTCCTCGCATTAAATAGCTCGAAACGAGCGATCTAGAAGATTCTGCATACTTCTGACAGAAGACTCACCAATATGATCGCAGAAAATGCATATCTCAGCTGCAAACACCACGAAAACCAAGATATCGTCGGTTCTGCATATCACACGCACTGTGGAATGTTGAAAACACCAGAAAACGTGTTTCTCGTATTAACTAACTCGAAAAGAGCGTTCTCGATGATTCTGCATACTTCTCATAGATGAACCACCTAGATTATCGCAGAAAATGCATATTTCAGCTGGAAACCCCACGAAAACCAAGTTATCGGCGGCTCTACATATCAAACGCACTGTGGAGTGGTCAAAACACCAGATAACGTGTTTCTCGCATTAAATAGCTCGAAACGAGCGATCTAGATGATTCTGCATACTTCTGACAGAAGACTCACCAATATGATCGCAGAAAATGCATATCTCAGCTGCAAACACCACGAAAACCAAGATATCGTCGGTTCTGCATATCACACGCACTGTGGAATGTTGAAAACACCAGAAAACGTGTTTCTCGTATTAACTAACTCGAAAAGAGCGTTCTCGATGATTCTGCATACTTCTCATAGATGAACCACCTAGATTATCGCAGAAAATGCATATTTCAGCTGGAAACCCCACGAAAACCAAGTTATCGGCGGCTCTACATATCAAACGCACTGTGGAGTGGTCAAAACACCGGAAAACTTGTTTTTTCGCATTAAATAGCACGAATAGAGAGTTCTCGATGATTCTGCATACTTCTCATAGATGAAACTCAAAGATTATCGCAGAGAATGCATATTTCAGCTGGAAACCCCACGAAAACAGAGTTATCGGCGGCTCTACATATCGAACACACTGTGGAGCGGTCAAAATACCAGAAAACTTGTTTTTTCGCATTAAATAGCTCGAAACGAGCGATCTAGATGATTCTGCACACTTCTGACAGAAGACTCACCAAGATTATCGCAGAAAATGCATTTCTCAGCTGGAAACCCCACGAAAACCAAGATATCGCCTGTTCTGCATATCAGACGCACTGTGGAGTGGTGAAAACACCAGAAAACGTGTTTCTCGCATTAACTAGCTCGAATAGAGCGTTCTCGATGATTCTGCATACCTCTCATAGATGAAACACCAAGATTATCGCAGAAAATGCATATTTCAGCTGGATACCCCACGAAAACCAAGTTATCGGCGGCTCTACATATCAAACGCACTGTGGAGTGGTCAAAACACCAGAAAACGTGTTTCTCGCATTAAGTAGCTCGAAAAGAGCGTTCTCGAAGATTCTGCATACTTCTGACCGAGGTCTCACCAATATTATCGTAGAAAATGCATATCTCAGCTTGAAACCCGACCGAAACGAAGATATCTCCGGTTCTGCATGTCTAACGTACTGTGGAGTGGTGAATACACCAGAAAACGTATTTCTCACATCAAATAGCTCGAAAAGAGCGTTCTCGATGATTCTGCATACTTCTCATAGATGAAACACCTAGATTATCGCAGAAAATGCATATCTCAGCATGAAACCCGACGAAAACCATGATGTCGCCGGTTCTGCATATCAAACGCACTGTGGAATGTTGAAAACACCAGAAAACGTGTTTCTCGTATTAACTAACTCGAAAAGAGCGTTCTCGATGATTCTGCATACTTCTCATAGATGAACCACCTAGATTATCGCAGAAAATGCATATTTCAGCTGGAAACCCCACGAAAACCAAGTTATCGGCGGCTCTACATATCAAACGCACTGTGGGGTGGTCAAAACACCGGAAAACTTGTTTTTTCGCATTAAATAGCACGAATAGAGTGTTCTCGATGATTCTGCATACTTCTCATAGATGAAACTCAAAGATTATCGCAGAAAATGCATATTTCAGCTGGAAACCCCACGAAAACAAAGTTATCGGCGGCTCTACATATCAAACACACTGTGGAGTGGTCAAAACACCAGATAACGTGTTTCTCGCATTAAATAGCTAGAAAAGAGCGTTCTCGAAGATTCTGCATACATCTGACAGAAGTCTCACCAGGATTATCGTAGAAAATGCATATCTCAGCTTGAAACCCCACGAAAACCAAGATATCTACTGTTCTGCATATCCAACGAACTGTGGTGTGGTGAAAAACCCAGAAAACGTGTTTCTCGCATTAAATAGCTCGAAAAGAGCGCTCTCGATGTTTCTGCATACTTCGGACAGAAGTCTCACCAAGATTATCGCAGAAAATGCATATCTCAGCTTGAAACCCGACGAAAACCGAGTTATCTCCGGTTCTGCACATCAAACGTACCGTGTAGTGGTGAAAACACCAGAAAACGTGTTTCGCGCATTAAGTAGCTCGAAAAGTGCGTTCTCGAAGATTCTGCATACTTCTGGCAGAAGTCTGACCAGGATTATCGTAGAAAATGCATATCTCAGCTTGAAACCCGACCGAAACGAAGATATCTCCGGTTCTGCATGTCAAACGTACTGTGGAGTGGTGAAAACAACCAGAAAACGTATTTCTCACATCAAATAGCTCGAAAAGAGCGTTCTCGATGATTCTGCATACTTCTCATAGATGAAACACCTAGATTATCGCAGAAAATGCATATCTCAGCTTGAAACCTCACGAAAATCAAGATGACGCCGGTTCTGCATATCAAACGCACTGTGGAGTGGTGAAATCACCGGATAAGGTTTTTCTCGCATTACCTAGCTCGAAAAGAGCGATCTCGATGTTTCAGCATACTTCGGACAGAAGTCTCACCAAGGTTATCGTAAAAAATGCATATCTCTGCTTGAAACCCCACGAAAGCCAAGATATCGCTGGTACTGCATATCAAGCGCACTGTGGAGTGGTGAAAACACCAGATAACGTGTTTCTCGCATTAAATAGTGCGAAAAGAGCGATCTCGATGATTCTGCATACTTCTGACAGAAGACTCACCAAGATTATCGCAGAAAATGCATATTTCAGCTGGAAACCCCACGAAAACCAAGTTGTCGGCGGCTCTACATATCAAACGCACTGTGGAGTGGTCAAAACACCAGAAAACTTGTCTTTTCGCATTAAATAGCTCGAAACGAGCGATCTAGATGATTCTGCATACTGCTGTCTGAAGTCTCACCAATATTATCGCAGAAAATGCATACCTCAGCTAGAAACCACACGAAAATCAAGATGTCGCCGGTTCTGCATATCAAACGCACTGTGGAGTGGTGGAAACAACCAGATAACGTGTTTCTCGCATTAAATAGCTCAAAACGAGCGATCTAGATGATTCTGCATACTTCTGACTGAAGTCTCACCAATATTATCGCAGAAAATGCATATCTCAGCATGAAACCCGACGAAAACCAAGATGTCGCCGGTTCTGCATATCAAACGCACTGTGGGGTGGTGAAAACCCCAGAAAACGTGTTTCTCGCATTAAATAGCTCGAAAAGAGCGATCTCGATGATTCTGCATACTTCTGACAGAAGACTCACCAAGATTATCGCAGAAAATGCATATTTCAGCTGGAAACCCCACGAAAACCAAGTTGTCGGCGGCTCTACATATCAAACGCACTGTGGAGTGGTCAAAACACCAGAAAACTTGTCTTTTCGCATTAAATAGCTCGAAACGAGCGATCTAGATGATTCTGCATACTGCTGTCTGAAGTCTCACCAATATTATCGCAGAAAATGCATACCTCAGCTAGAAACCACACGAAAATCAAGATGTCGCCGGTTCTGCATATCAAACGCACTGTGGAGTGGTGGAAACAACCAGATAACGTGTTTCTCGCATTAAATAGCTCAAAACGAGCGATCTAGATGATTCTGCATACTTCTGACTGAAGTCTCACCAATATTATCGCAGAAAATGCATATCTCAGCATGAAACCCGACGAAAACCAAGATGTCGCCGGTTCTGCATATCAAACGCACTGTGGGGTGGTGAAAACCCCAGAAAACGTGTTTCTCGCATTAAATAGCTCGAAAAGAGCGATCTAGATGATTCTGCATACTTCTGACAGAAGACTCACCAAGATTATCGCAGAAAATGCATATTTCAGCTGGAAACCCCACGAAAACCAAGTTATCGGCGGCTCTACATATCAAACGCATTGTGGAGTGGTCAAAACACAGCAAAACGTGTTACTCGCATTAACTAGCTCGAAAAGCGCGTTCTGGATGATTCTGCATACTTCTCATAGATGAAACACAAAGATTATCGCAGAAAATGCATATTTCAGCTGGAAATCCCACGAAAACCAAGTTATCGGCGGCTCTACATATCAAACGCACTGTGGAGTGGTCAAAACACCGGAAAACATGTTACTCCCATTCACTAGCTCGAAAAGAGCGTTCTGGATGATTCTGCATCCTTCTCATAGATGAAACACAAAGATTATCGCAGAAAATGCATATTTCAGCTGGAAATCCCGCGAAAACCAAGTTATCGGCGGCTCTACATATGAAACACACTCTGCAGTGGTCAAAACACCAGAAAACTTGTTTTTTCGCATTAAATAGCTCGAAACGAGCGATCTAGATGATTCTGCATACTTCTGACTTAAGTCTCACCAAGATTATCGCAGAGAATGCATATCTCAGCTGGAAACCCCACGAAAACCAAGTTATCGGCGGCTCTACATATCAAACGCACTGTGGAGTGGTCAAAACACCAGAAAACGTGTTTCGTGCATTAAGTAGCTCGAAAAGAGCGATATAGATGATTCTGCATACTTCTGAATGAAGTCTCACCAATATTATCGCAGAAGATGCATATCTCAGCTCGAAACCTCACGAAAATCAAGATGTTGCCGGTTCTGCATATCAAACGCACTGTGGAGTGGTGAAAACAACCAGAGAACATGTTTCTCGCATTAAATAGCTCGAAAAGGCCGATCCCGATGATTCTGCATACTTCTGACAGAAGTCTCACCAAGATTATCGTAGAAAATGCATATCTCAGCTTGAACCCCGACGAAATCAAACATGTCGCCGGTTCTGCATATCAAACGCACTGTGGAGTGGTGAAAACACCAGAGAACGTGTTTCTCGCATTAAATAGCTTGAAAAGAGCGATCTAGATGATTCTGCATACTTCTGACAAAAGACCCACCAAGATTATCGCAGAAAATGCATATCTCAGCTGGAAACACCACGAAAACCAAGATATCTACTGTTCTGCATATCAAACGCACTGTGGAGTGGTGAAAACACCAGATAACGTGTTTCTCGCATTAAATATCTCGAAACGAGCGATCTCGATGATTCTGCATACTTCGGATAGAAGTCTCACCAAAATTATCGTAAAAAATGCATATCTCAGCTTGAAACCCCACGAAAACCAAGACATCGCTGTGTTCAGCATATCAAACGCACTGTGGAGTGGTGAAAACCCCATGAAAACGTGTTTCTCGCATTAAATAGCTCGAATAGAGCTATCTCGATGATTCTTCATACTTCGGACAGAAGTCTCACCAAGATTATCGTAAAAAATGCATATCTCAGCTTGAAACCCCACGAAAGCCAAGATATCGTTGGTTCTGCATACCAAACACACTGTGGAGTGGTGAAATCACCGGATAAGGTTTTTCTCGCATTACCTAGCTCGAAAAGAGCGATCTCGATGTTTCAGCATACTTCGGACAGAAGTCTCACCAAGATTATCGTAAAAAATGCATATCTCTGCTTGAAACCCCACGAAAATCAAGATGTTGCCGGTTCTGCATATCAAACGCACTGTGGAGTGGTGAAAACAACCAGCGAACGTGGTTCTCGCATTAAATAGCTCGAATAGAGCGATCTCGATGATTCTGCATACTTCGGACAGAAGTCTCACTAAGATTATCGTAAAAAATGCATATCTCAGCTTGAAACCCCACGAAAACCAAGATATCGCTGTGTTCAGCATATCAAACGCACTGTGGAGTTGTGAAAACCCCATGAAAACGTGTTTCTCGCATTAAATAGCTCGAATAGAGCTATCTCGATGATTCTTCATACTTCGGACAGAAGTCTCACCAAGATTATCGTAAAAAATGCATATCTCAGCTTGAAACCCCACGAAAGCCAAGATATCGCTGGTTCTGCATATCACACGCACTGTGGAGTGGTGAAATCACCGGATAAGGTTTTTCTCGCATTACCTAGCTCGAAAAGAGCGATCTAGATGATTCTGCATGCTGCTGTCTGAAGTCTCACCAATATTATCGCAGAAAATGCATACCTCAGCTAGAAACCACACGAAAATCAAGATGTCGCCGGTTCTGCATATCAAACGCACGGTGGAGTGGTGGAAACAACCAGATAACGTGCTTCTCGCATTAAATAGCTCAAAACGAGCGATCTAGATGATTCTGCATACTTCTGACTGAAGTCTCACCAATATTATCGCAGAAAATGCATATCTCAGCATGAAACCCGACGAAAACCATGATGTCGCCGGTTCTGCATATCAAACGCACTGTGGAATGTTGAAAACACCAGAAAACGTGTTTCTCGTATTAACTAATTCGAAAAGAGCGTTCTCGATGATTCTGCATACTTCTCATAGATGAACCACCTAGATTATCGCAGAAAATGCATATTTCAGCTGGAAACCCCACGAAAACCAAGTTATCGGCGGCTCTACATATCAAACGCACTGTGGAGTGGTCAAAACACCGGAAAACTTGTTTTTTCGCATTAAATAGCACGAATAGAGAGTTCTCGATGATTCTGCATACTTCTCATAGATGAAACTCAAAGATTATCGCAGAAAATGCATATTTCAGCTGGAAACCCCACGAAAACAAAGTTATCGGCGGCTCTACATATCAAACACACTGTGGAGTGGTCAAAATACCAGAAAACTTGTTTTTTCGCATTAAATAGCTCGAAACGAGCGATCTAGATGATTCTGCACACTTCTGACAGAAGACTCACCAAGATTATCGCAGAAAATGCATATCTCAGCTGGAAACCCCACGAAAACCAAGAAATCGCCTTTTCTGCATATCAAACGCACTATGGAGTGGTGAAAACAACCAGATAACGTGTTTCTCGCATTAAATAGCTCGAAACGGACGATCTAGATGATTCTGCACACTTCTGACAGAAGACTCACCAAGATTATCGCAGAAAATGCATATCACAGCTGGAAACCCCACGAAAACCAAGGTATCGCCAGTTCTGCATATCAGACGCACTGTGGAGTGGTCAAAACACCAGATAACGTGTTTCTCGCATTAAATAGCTAGAAAAGAGCGTTCTCGAAGATTCTGCATACATCTGACAGAAGTCTCACCAGGATTATCGTAGAAAATGCATATCTCAGCTTGAAACCCCACGAAAACCAAGATATCTACTGTTCTGCATATCCAACGAACTGTGGTGTGGTGAAAAACCCAGAAAACGTGTTTCTCGCATTAAATAGCTCGAAAAGAGCGCTCTCGATGTTTCTGCATACTTCGGACAGAAGTCTCACCAAGATTATCGCAGAAAATGCATATCTCAGCTTGAATCCCGACGAAAACCGAGTTATCTCCGGTTCTGCACATCAAACGTACCGTGTAGTGGTGAAAACACCAGAAAACGTGTTTCGCGCATTAAGTAGCTCGAAAAGTGCGTTCTCGAAGATTCTGCATACTTCTGACAGAAGTCTGACCAGGATTATAGTAAAAAATGCATATCTCAGCTTGAAACCCCACGAAAGCCAAGATATCGCTGGTTCTGCATGACAAACGTACTGTGGAGTGGTGAAAACAACCAGCGAACGTGTTTCTCGCATTAAATAGCTCGAATAGAGCTATCTCGATGATTCTTCATACTTCGGACAGAAGTCTCACCAAGATTATCGTAAAAAATGCATATCTCAGCTTGAAACCCCACGAAAGCCAAGATATCGCTGGTTCTGCATATCAAACGCACTGTGGAGTGGTGAAATCACCGGATAAGGTTTTTCTTGCATTACCTAGCACGAAAAGAGCGATCTCGATGTTTCAGCATACTTCGGACAGAAGTCTCACCAAGATTATCGCAGAAAATGCATATCTCAGCTGGGAACCCCACGAAAACCAAGATATCGTCGGTTCTGCATATCACACGCACTGTGGAATGTTGAAAACACCAGAAAACGTGTTTCTCGTATTAACTAACTCGAAAAGAGCGTTCTCGATGATTCTGCATACTTCTCATAGATGAAACACCTAGATTATCGCAGAAAATGCATATTTCAGCTGGAAATCCCACGAAAACCAAGTTATCGGCGGCTCTACATATCAAACGCACTGTGGAGTGGTCAAAACACCAGATAACGTGTTTCTCGCATTAAATAGCTCGAAACGAGCGATCTAGATGTTTCTGCATACTTCTGACAGAAGACTCACCAATATGATCGCAGAAAATGCATATCTCAGCTGCAAACACCACGAAAACCAAGATATCGTCGGTTCTGCATATCACACGCACTGTGGAATGTTGAAAACACCAGAAAACGTGTTTCTCGTATTAACTAACTCGAAAAGAGCGTTCTCGATGATTCTGCATACTTCTCATAGATGAACCACCTAGATTATCGCAGAAAATGCATATTTCAGCTGGAAACCCCACGAAAACCAAGTTATCGGCGGCTCTACATATCAAACGCACTGTGGAGTGGTCAAAACACCGGAAAACTTGTTTTTTCGCATTAAATAGCACGAATAGAGAGTTCTCGATGATTCTGCATACTTCTCATAGATGAAACTCAAAGATTATCGCAGAGAATGCATATTTCAGCTGGAAACCCCACGAAAACAAAGTTATCGGCGGCTCTACATATCAAACACACTGTGGAGTGGTCAAAATACCAGAAAACTTGTTTTTTCGCATTAAATAGCTCGAAACGAGCGATCTAGATGATTCTGCACACTTCTGACAGAAGACTCACCAAGATTATCGCAGAAAATGCATATCTCCGCTGGAAACCCCACGAAAACCAAGATATCGCCTGTTCTGCATATCAGACGCACTGTGGAGTGGTGAAAACACCAGAAAACGTGTTTCTCGCATTAACTAGCTCGAATAGAGCGTTCTCGATGATTCTGCATACCTATCATAGATGAAACACCAAGATTATCGCAGAAAATGCATATTTCAGCTGGATACCCCACGAAAACCAAGTTATCGGCGGCTCTACATATCAAACGCACTGTGGAGTGGTCAAAACACCAGAAAACGTGTTTCTCGCATTAAGTAGCTCGAAAAGTGCGTTCTCGAAGATTCTGCATACTTCTGACCGAGGTCTCACCAATATTATCGTAGAAAATGCATATCTCAGCTTGAAACCCGACCGAAACGAAGATATCTCCGGTTCTGCATGTCTAACGTACTGTGGAGTGGTGAATACACCAGAAACGTATTTCTCGCATTAAATAGCTCGAAAAGAGCGATATCGATGGTTCTGCATACTTCGGACAGAAGTCTCACCAAGGTTATCGTAAAAAATGCATATCTCTGCTTGAAACCCCACGAAAGCCAAGATATCGCTGGTACTGCATATCAAGCGCACTGTGGAGTGGTGAAAACACCGGATAAGGTTTTTCTCGCATTAAATAGCTCGAATAGCGCGATCTCGATGATTCTGCATACTTCGGACAGAAGTCTCACCAAGATTATCGTAAAAAATGCATAGCTCAGCTTGAAACCCCACGAAAACCAAGATATCGCTGGTACTGCATATCAAACGCACTGTGGAGTGGTGAAAACACCAGATAACGTGTTTCTCGCATTAAATAGTGCGAAAAGAGCGATCTCGATGATTCTGCATACTTCTGACAGAAGACTCACCAAGATTATCGCAGAAAATGCATATTTCAGCTGGAAACCCCACGAAAACCAAGTTGTCGGCGGCTCTACATATCAAACGCACTGTGGAGTGGTCAAAACACCAGAAAACTTGTCTTTTCGCATTAAATAGCTCGAAACGAGCGATCTAGATGATTCTGCATACTGCTGTCTGAAGTCTCACCAATATTATCGCAGAAAATGCATACCTCAGCTAGAAACCACACGAAAATCAAGATGTCGCCGGTTCTGCATATCAAACGCACTGTGGAGTGGTGAAAACACCAGATAACGTGTTTCTCGCATTCAGTAGCTCGAAACGAGCGATCTCGAAGATTCTGCATACTTCTGACAGAGGTCTCACCAATATTATCGTAGAAAATGCATATCTCAGCTTGAAACCCGACCGAAACCAAGATATCTCCGGTTCTGCATGTCAAACGTGCTGTGGAGTGGTGAAAACACCAGAAAACGTGTTTCGTGCATTAAGTAGCTCGAAAAGAGCGCTCTCGATGTTTCTGCATACTTCGGACAGATGTTTCACCAAGAATATCGTAGAAAATGCATATCTCAGCTTGAAACCCGACGAAAACCAAAATATCGCCGGTTCTGCATATCAAACCAACTGTGGAGTGGTGAAAACACCAGATAACGTGTTTCTCGCATTAAATAGCTCGAAAAGTGCGATCTCGATGATTCTGCATACTTCAAACAGAAGTCTCACCAAGATTATCGCAGAAAATGCATATCTCAGCTTGAAACCCGACGAAAACCAAAATATCTCCGGTTCTGCATATCCAACGCACTGTGGAGTGGTGAAAACACCAGATAACGTGTTTCTCGCATTCAGTAGCTCGAAACGAGCGATCTCGATGATTCTGCATACATCGGACAGAAGTCTCAACAAGATTATCGCAGAAAATGCATATCTCAGCTTGAAACCCCACGAAAACCAAGGTATCTACTGTTCTGCATATCAAACGCACTGTGGAGTGGTGAAAACACCAGATAACGTGTTTCTCGCACTAGCTAGCTCGAAAAGAGCGATCTCGATGATTCAGCATACTTCGGACAGAAGTCTCACCAAGATTATCGTAAAAAATGCATATCTCAGCTTGAAACCCCACGAATGCCAAGATATCGCTGGTTCTGCATATCAAAGGCACTGTGGAGTGGTGAAAACTGCGGATAAGTTTTTTCTCGCAATAACTAGCTCGAAAAGAGCGATCTCGATGTTTCAGCATACTTCGGACAGAAGTCTCACCAAGATTATCGCAGAAAATGCATATCTCAACTTGAACCCCGACGAAATCAAAGATGTCGCCGGTTCTGCATATCAAACGCACTGTGGAGTGGTGAAAACAACCAGAGAACGTGTTTCCGCCATAAAATAGCTCGAAAAGAGCGATCTCGAAGATAGTGCATACTTCTGACAGAAGTCTCACCAAGATTATCGTAGAAAATGCATATCTCAGCTTGAAACCCGACGAAAACCGAGTTATCTCCGGTTCTGCACATCAAACGTACCGTGGAGTGGTGAAAACACCAGAAAACGTGTTTCGCGCATTAAGTAGCTCGAAAAGAGCGTTCTCGAAGATTCTGCATACTTCTGACAGAAGTCTCACCAGGATTATCGTATAAAATGCATATCTCAGCTTGAAACCCGACCGAAACCAAGATATCTCCGGTTCTGCATGTCAAACGTACTGTGTAGTGGTGAAAACACCAGAAAACGTGTTTCGTGCATTAGGTAGCTCGGAAAGAGCGATCTAGATGATTCTGCATACTTCTGACTGAAGTCTCACCAATATTATCGCAGAAAATGCATATCTCAGCTGGAAACACCACGAAAATCAAGATATCGCCGGTTCTGCATATCAAACGCACTGTGGTGTGGTGAAAACAATCAGAGAACGTGTTTCTCGCGGTAAATATCTCGAAAAGGCCGATCACGATGATTCTGCATACTTCTGACAGAAGTCTCACCAAGATTATCGTAGAAAATGCATATCTCAGCTTGAAACCCGACGAAAACCGAGTTATCTCCGGTTCTGCACATCAAACGTACCGTGGAGTGGTGAAAACACCAGAAAACGCGTTTCGCGCATTAAGTAGCTCGAAAAGAGCGTTCTCGAAGATTCTGCATACTTCTGACAGAAGTCTCACCAAGATTATCGTAGAAAATGCATATCTCAGCTTGAAACCCGACGAAAACCGAGTTATCTCCGGTTCTGCACATCAAACGTACCGTGGAGTGGTGAAAACACCAGAAAACGTGTTCCGCGCATTAAGTAGCTCGAAAAGAGCCTTCTCGAAGATTCTGCATACTTCTGACAGAAGTCTCACCAGGATTATCGTAGAAAATGCATATCTCAGCTTGAAACCCGACCGAAACCAAGATATCTCCGGTTCTGCATGTCAAACGTACTGTGGAGTGGTGAAAACGCCAGAAAACGTGTTTCGTGCATTAAGTAGCTCGAAAAGAGCGATCTAGATGATTCTGCATACTTCTGATAAAAGACCCACCAAGATTATCGCAGCAAATGCATATCTCAGCTGGAAACACCACGAAAACCGAGTTATCTCCGGTTCTGCACATCAAACCTACCGTGGAGTGGTGAAAACACCAGAAAACGAGTTTCTCGCATTAAATAGCTCGAAAAGAGCGCTCTCGATGTTTCTGCATACTTCGGACAGATGTTTCAACAAGATGATCGTAGAAAATGCATATCCCAGCTTGAAACCCGACCGAAACCAAGATATCTCCGGTTCTGCATGTCAAACGTGCTGTGGAGTGGTGCAAACACCAGAAAACGTGTTTCGTGCATTAAGTTGCTCGAAAAGAGCGCTCTCGATGTTTCTGCATACTTCGGACAGTTGTTTCACCACGATTATCGTAGAAAATGCATATCTCAGCTTGAAACCCGACCGAAACCAAGATATCTCCGGTTCTTCATGTCAAGCGTGCTGTGGAGTGGTGAAAACACCAGAAAACGTGTTTCGTGCATTAAGTAGCTCGAAAAGAGCGCTCTCGATGTTTCTGCATACTTCGGACAGATGTTTCACCAAGATTATCCCAGAAAATGCATATCTCAGCTGGAAACACCACGAAATCAAGATATCGCTGGTTCTGCATATCAAACGCACTGTGGAGTGCTGGAAACACCATATAACGTGTTTGTCGCATTGAATAGCTCGAATAGAGCGATCTCGATGATTCTGCATACTTCGGACAGAAGTCTCACCAAGATTATCGTAAAAAATGCATATCTCAGCTTGAAACCCCAAGAAAACCAAGATATCGCTGGTACTGCATATCAAACGCACTGTGGAGTGGTGAAAACACAAGATAACGTGTTTCTCGCATTAAATAGCTCGAAAAGAGCGATCTCGATGATTCTGCATACTTCGGACAGAAGTCTCACCAAGATTATCGCAGAAAATGCATATCTCAGCTTGAAACCCCACGAAAACCGAGTTATCTCCGGTTCTGCACATCAAACGTACCGTGGAGTGGTGAAAACACCAGAAAACGCGTTTCGCGCATTAAGTAGCTCGAAAAGAGCGTTCTCGAAGATTCTGCATACTTCTGACAGAAGTCTCACCAAGATTATCGTAGAAAATGCATATCTCAGCTTGAAACCCGACGAAAACCGAGTTATCTCCGGTTCTGCACATCAAACGTACCGTGAAGTGGTGAAAACACCAGAAAACGTGTTCCGCGCATTAAGTAGCTCGAAAAGAGCCTTCTCGAAGATTCTGCATACTTCTGACAGAAGTCTCACCAGGATTATCGTAGAAAATGCATATCTCAGCTTGAAACCCGACCGAAACCAAGATATCTCCGGTTCTGCATGTCAAACGTACTGTGGAGTGGTGAAAACACCAGAAAACGTGTTTCGTGCATTAAGTAGCTCGAAAAGAGCGATCTAGATGATTCTGCATACTTCTGACAAAAGACCACACCAAGATTATCGCAGCAAATGCATATCTCAGCTGGAAACACCACGAAAACCGAGTTATCTCCGGTTCTGCACATCAAACCTACTGTGGAGTGGTGAAAACACCAGAAAACGAGTTTCTCGCATTAAATAGCTCGAAAAGAGCGCTCTCGATGTTTCTGCATACTTCGGACAGATGTTTCAACAAGATGATCGTAGAAAGTGCATATCCCAGCTTGAAACCCGACCGAAACCAAGATATCTCCGGTTCTGCATGTCAAACGTGCTGTGGAGTGGTGCAAACACCAGAAAACGTGTTTCGTGCATTAAGTTGCTCGAAAAGAGCGCTCTCGATGTTTCTGCATACTTCGGACAGTTGTTTCACCAAGATTATCGTAGAAAATGCATATCTCAGCTTGAAACCCGTCCGAAACCAAGATATCTCCGGTTCTGCATGTCAAACGTGCTGTGGAGTGGTGAAAACACCAGAAAACGTGTTTCTCGCATTAAATAGCTCGAAAAGAGCGATCTCGATGATTCTGCATACTTCGGACAGAAGTCTCAACAAGATTATCGCAGAAAATGCATATCTCAGCTTGAAACCCCACGAAAACCAAGATATCTACTGTTCTGCATATCAAACGCACTGTGGAGTGGTGAAAACACCAGATAACGTGTTTCTCGCAGTAACTAGCTAGAAAAGAGCGATCTCGATGATTCAGCATACTTCGGACAGAAGTCTCACCAAGATTATCGCAGGAAATGCATATCTCAGCTTGAAATGCCACGAAAACCAAGATATCGCTGGTTCTGCATATAAAACGCACTGTGGAGTGGTGAAAACACCAGATAACGTGTTTCTCGCATTAAATAGCTCGAAAAGAGCGATCTAGATGATTCAGCATACTTCTGACAGAAGTCTCACCAAGATTATCGTAGAAAATGCATATCTCAGCTTGAACCCCGACGAAATCAAAGATGTCGCCGGTTCTGCATATCAAACGCACTGTGGAGTGGTGAAAACAAAATCTTAGAAAAATAATCCTGGTCGCATACAATATAAATTTGATTGATTAATACGTCCAGGAACAGCATCAACTTTAATTCCAACTGATTGAATAGCTCATGAATGAATTACATCAGTTGATGATAATAATAATCGAATCGGAAAATTTATTGGAATGACCATGCGATTATCAACATCTAATAAACGAAAACTATTCATAACCCTATCAGATAATATATAAGAATCAAATTCCAAATCTTTAAATTCTGAATATTCATAAGACCAAAATCACTGATGACCTATAATTTTAATTGTAAAATAAGGATTTAAAATTTCATCAATATAATATAAAATCTTTAAAGAAGGAAAACAAATTGTTATTAAAATAAAAATTGGAATAATAGTTCAAATAATTTCCAATAAATGATTCTTCAATAAATACCGATTAACATACTTATTAGTAATAATATCTAAAATAATTAATATTGAAAATACAATAATAACTAACATTAATATTATAACTAAATTATGAAAAGAAATTAAATTGTCAGAATAAGGTGAATTAGAATCTTGAAATCTATATTTAAATCATGTTGCAATTTTTAATAAAAAATAATATATTTTTATAAATAAATCTTAAATCTATCGCACTTATCTGCCATATTAAATAAAATAAAATATTAAAAATAAAAATTAAATCAATCATTAAAACTCAACATTATTAAATATTCAAAAATAATTCCTTTTTATTATTTAACACAATAGGTACTTCTAAATATACATGATCTAAAGGAGGTATAAAACCAATTCATTCTAATGAACTATTAAATTTAAAAACTACTAACCGTATTGAAATAAATCTTTCTAAAATTAAAAAAATTAATAAAATTAATCTATTTAAAGAAATTAATGATCCAATTGAAGAAAATAAATTCCAACAATAATATGCATCAGGATAATCTGAATATCGTCGAGGTATACCCATTAATCCTAAAAAATGTTGAGGAAAAAAAGTTATATTAACACCAATAAACATTATATAAAACTGAATTTTCCATCAATTCTGATGTATAACAACACCAAAAATTAAAGGAAATCTATGAATAAATCTTCCAACAATTGCAAAAACTGCTCCTATAGATAAAACATAATGAAAATGACCAACAACATAATAAGTATCATGTAAAATAATATCAATAGAAGAATTTGATAATACAATACCCGTCAATCCACCAATAATAAATATTATAACAAACCCTAATGATCATAAAATTGAAGTATTATAACCTAATTTAGCTCCATGATAAGTAGCTAATCAACTAAAAACTTTAATTCCTGTAGGAACTGCAATAACTATAGTTGCTGAAGTAAAATAAGCTCGAGTATCTACATCTAACCCAACTGTAAATATATGATGAGCTCATACAATAAATCCTAGAAATCCAATTCCTAATATAGCATAAATCATTCCTAAATTACCAAATACCTCTTTTTTACCACTCTCATTTATAATAATATGTGAAATCAAACCAAACCCCGGTAAAATTAAAATATAAACTTCAGGATGCCCAAAAAATCAAAATAAATGTTGATATAAAATTTGATCACCTCCCCCTAAAGGATCAAAAAACGAAGTATTAATATTTCGATCAAAAATTAATATTGTAATTGCTCCAGCAAAAACTGGCAATGATAATAATAATAAAATAGCTGTAATAAACACTGATCAAGGAAATAAAGCTATTTGATCATAATTTAAAGATAAATTTTTTATTATTATAATAGTTACTATAAAATTTATTGCCCCAATAATTGAAGAAATTCCTGATAAATGTAAAGAAAAAATAGTAATATCAACAGAAGGAGAAGAATGAAATAAATATGAAGATAAAGGAGGATAAACCGTTCAACCAGTCCCTGGTCTAACTTGAAATAAATTTCTTAAAAGTAATAATATTAATGATGGCGGTAATAATCAAAATCTAATATTATTTATACGAGGAAATGCCATATCTGGAGATCCTAATATTAATGGAACTAATCAATTACCAAATCCACCAATTATAAATGGTATTACTATAAAAAAAATTATTAAAAATGCATGAACAGTAACAATTGAATTATAAACTTGATCATTATTAATTCATATACCTGGGGTACTTAACTCCATACGAATAATTATTCTCATAGAAGTTCCAATTATCCCTGATCATAAAGCAAACACAAAATAAATTATACCAATATTTTTATGATTAGTAGAATAAAATCATTTATCAAACATAAATAAATCATAATTATATAATATTTAAATATTAATAAATATATTTATATATTATAAGATTTATAATAAATCAATATATATATATATATATATTTAACTTTGAAAATTAAAAGTTTATTTTAACTTAAAATCTTCAAATCAAAAAAAGTATCATGTCTGATAAAAGAATTAAATTGTAAATTTAAACATGTAAGAAAAACTTACTGATACTAATTTTCTATAGTTTAAAAAAGACTTAAAATTGCAAATTTTAAAATATAAATAATTATTAGAAAATATTAATCATAAATATCTCACACTATATGAAATTTAACAAATTGATCAATACTTAAATCATATTAAATTAAAACCTTTAAGTAACATAAACATTAACCAATAAAAACCTAAAAAAAAATAACATAATAATAAATAAAACAATATAAGACTTAAATATATAACTCTTACAAAAATATTTTTTAGCTCTAGTATAATTCCTACTAATATATAATAATAATCTAAAATAATTTCAAATAATTATAACTGATGCTAATATCATAATAAATAATAAAACATAAAAATTAACATAATCCTCTAAAAAATAATAATTCAAATTTCACTTTAACACTAAAGACAAAAATGGAGGTAAAGAAGAATAAATTAAAACTATAATAATAAAATATACCTTCAAATATTTATCAACTAATAAAAACCCCAAATCATTAAAAGTTACCACATCAAATTTTTCAAAAAAATATAACAATATATAAAAAATAACTGCATAAAAAGAAAAATATACCAAATAAATTTTTACATTTACATATATAATTATTAATAAAAAAGTTGATTGAATAATAGAAGAACATCTAATAAATATTTTTATAGAATTATAAACTTTCATAATAATAGGAATAAAAATTAAATTTAATAAAATTCAACCTATAAAAAAAAAATTTATACCACTCACATTAGCTAAAAAATATATAGGTACTATTTTTATAACTGTTGAAAATATAAAAATTCTTGTTCAACACATATATCTATGAATATAAATAGATCATTGATGAAAAGGAAATATTCCTAATTTTACTAACATAATTAATTGAATAAAAATTTCAAAAAAAACTCTTACTTCTTTCACAGATACATAAAAATACAATCTTATAATAAAAACTAACCTTCTTACTACTGATACTATATAATAAAAAACACTAGCATATTTTGAATCTCTAGTTAAATTTATATAAATAATTAAAACTAATGTTATAACTTCATAAATTAATCACATAAAAAATAAATCTCTTACAAAAAGAATAATTAAATAATTAATAATAATATATCTAAGACATATTACATTTTTAAATATTATTTTCTTCACAAAAAACTAATTCAAAATTATCTTTTAATTAAAAATTAAATAGTTTATAATACTAAAATTTTTACCTATTATATTTTAGTGTCAAAGCACATAAATTTTTGAAATTTAAAGTATTAATAAAATTAATAAATATAAAAAAATCAATTAGTAACAATAAATATAAAATTTATTTAAGTATCTTATCAAAATAATCCTTTAATCAGGCATATTACTTTAATACATATATATATATATAAAATATATAAAAGATACATATTATCTATAACTAGGGTATGAACCTAACAGCTTTAAACTTAGCTTATTTATATAGATATATTTAAAAATTACTTTTAATTGCAAATTAAATATTATAAATTAAAATTAACTAATATCCATTTAAAGATATATATATATTTATATTCATCCTTAAGGAAAGAGTGAAGCCATTGAAATAAACTAAAGCTAAAGTAAATTCGAAAAGTTAATATCCAAAAATCCTCTACTTGCAAGGAACAAATGAGGCTATTTAAATAAATTCAAGCTAAAGTAGAATTGAAAGGATTATTTCAATATATTCATCCTTAGGGAAAGAGTGAAGCCATTGAAATAAACTAAAGCTAAAGTAAATTCGAAAGGTTAATATCCAAAAATCCTCTACTTGCAAGGGACAAATGAGGCTATTTAAATAAATTCAAGCTAAAGTAGAATTGAAAGGTTTATTTCAATATATTCATCCTTAGGAAAAGAGTGAAGCCATTGAAATAAACTAAAGCTAATGTAAATTCGAAAGGTTAATATCCAAATCCTCTACTTGCAAGGGACAAATGAGGCTATTTAAATAAATTCAAGCTAAAGTAGAATTGAAAGGTTTATTTCAATATATTCATCCTTAGGGAAAGAGTGAAGCCATTGAAATAAACTAAAGCTAAAGTAAATTCGAAAGGTTAATATCCAAATCCTCTACTTGCAAGGGACAAATGAGGCTATTTAAATAAATTCAAGCTAAAGTAGAATTGAAAGGTTTATTTCAATATATTCATCCTTAGGAAAAGATTGAAGCCATTGAAATAAACTAAAGCTAATGTAAATTCGAAAGGTTAATATCCAAATCCTCTACTTGCAAGGGACAAATGAGGCTATTTAAATCAATTCAAGCTAAAGTAGAATTGAAAGGTTTATTTCAATATATTCATCCTTAGGAAAAGATTGAAGCCATTGAAATAAACTAAAGCTAATGTAAATTCGAAAGGTTAATATCCAAATCCTCTACTTGCAAGGGACAAATGAGGCTATTTAAATAAATTCAAGCTAAAGTAGAATTGAAAGGTTTATTTCAATATATTCATCCTTAGGGAAAGAGTGAAGCCATTGAAATAAACTAAAGCTAATGTAAATTCGAAAGGTTAATATCCAAAAATCCTCTACTTGCAAGGGACAAATGAGGCTATTTAAATAAATTCAAGCTAAAGTAGAATTAAAAGGTTTATTTCAATATATTCATTCTTAGGGAAAGAGTGAAGCCATTGAAATAAACTAAAGCTAATGTAAATTCGAAAGGTTAATATCCAAATCCTCTACTTGCAAGGGACAAATGAGGCTATTTAAATAAATTCAAGCTAAAGTAGAATTGAAAGGTTTATTTCAATATATTCATCCTTAGGGAAAGAGTGAAGCCATTGAAATAAACTAAAGCTAAAGTAAATTCGAAAGGTTAATATCCAAAAATCCTCTACTTGCAAGGGACAAATGAGGCTATTTAAATCAATTCAAGCTAAAGTAGAATTGAAAGGTTTATTTCAATATATTCATCCTTAGGAAAAGATTGAAGCCATTGAAATAAACTAAAGCTAATGTAAATTCGAAAGGTTAATATCCAAATCCTCTACTTGCAAGGGACAAATGAGGCTATTTAAATCAATTCAAGCTAAAGTAGAATTGAAAGGTTTATTTCAATATATTCATCCTTAGGAAAAGATTGAAGCCATTGAAATAAACTAAAGCTAATGTAAATTCGAAAGGTTAATATCCAAATCCTCTACTTGCAAGGGACAAATGAGGCTATTTAAATAAATTCAAGCTAAAGTAGAATTGAAAGGTTTATTTCAATATATTCATCCTTAGGGAAAGAGTGAAGCCATTGAAATAAACTAAAGCTAATGTAAATTCGAAAGGTTAATATCCAAATCCTCTACTTACAAGGGACAAATGAAGCTATTTAAATAAATTCAAGCTAAAGTAGAATTAAAAGGTTTATTTCAATATATTCATTCTTAGGGAAAGAATGAAACCATTGAAATAAACTAAAATCGACTACTAATAATAAATTTATTTATTAATTAAATTCTCTACTTATAAAAACAAATAAAACTATTTAAATAAATTCAAACTAAAGTAGAATTGAAAGGTTTATTTCAATATATTCATCTTTAAGGGAAAAATAACGCCATTGAAATAAACTAAAATCGACTATTAATAATAAATTTATTTATTAATTAAATTCTCTACTTATAAAAAGAAATAAAACTATTTAAATAAATTCAAACTAAAGTAGAATTGAAAGGTTTATTTCAATATATTCATCTTTAAGGGAAAAATAAAGCCATTGAAATAAACTAAAATGGACTATTAATAATAAATTTATTTATTAATTAAATTCTCTAAGATACAAATTTAATTATAAATTATATATAAATTAGATATAAATACCCCCCCCAATAATTAATAATTTTATTTAATTCATAAATAAAAATTTTTAATTTTTTTTTGTTATTAAGTAACGCTATAATCTTATTAATAATATTAAACTATAATTTTATTACATAATAAATTTAAATATAAGTAAATAAAATTAATTTTTAATTTGAAAAATTTTTTATTAATATATATATATATATATTAATATTAAAATGTATATATATATATAAATAATTTATTAACCAATATATTTATATATATATAAATCATAGGTGGGTTCCAAAATTTATAAAAGATTATATTAACCTTTATATATTAATATTAATATTAATTAATTAAATATTCATATAATTATATGTATTATTTTATATCTATAATATATGTAAATTATATTATGAATACATTAGATTATAATAAATTATTGAAAAGAAAAGAAATATAAATATAAATATAAAAATTATTTATTAATTAATAATTATTTATATATATATATATATATATATTTATTAAATATTAATCAATTTATTAAATATAGTGCATTTATAAGTTATTAAATAATTTATAAATTATATGAAAGCATAAATAATCATAATTTAATCCTACCTTAGGATATATTTATAAATGTATATATATTCTCAGATTTATATATTGTAATATTTATATATATATCTTGTTATATATAAAATGTATATATATTTATCAGTTGGCCTCCATCTATCTATAATAATATATAAATATATATATATATATATATATATATATATATATATATATATATATATATATATAAATAATTTATTAATTAATAGATATATATTATATATATTAATATTAAGATGTATATATATATATAAATAATTTATTAATCAATATATCTATATATATATAAATCATAGGTGGGTTCGCAAGTTTATAAAAGATTATATTAACCTTTATACAGAGTGTCCCAGAACTAGTGTAACATCCGGAAATGGGGGGTAGCTGAGGTGAATCTGAACAACCTTTTCCTTTACCAAAATCTTGTTTGAAGCTTCGTTTTCGAGTTATTAACGAAAAACACTGACCAATCACAGCGCCCAGAGACCGCGGGCTCAACCACGTATGCACGGCTTTTATACACGGGCGCTCGGTCGGGCTCCCGGCACACGTACTGGCACAGCATAGGTATCGCGGAAAATGTTATGTCATTTCAAATTAAAAATAATGTGAAATTATTCGTTATTTATGAATAACAAACAAACTAATAAGTCGTTTAATAACTGCGTTCGATACTTTTATTCGTTATTCGAAAGAAATAAAGCGTTTTATTATTTATGAAAAACATTTTTTTTTAACAGCACATTTTCAGGCGAATAAATTGTTTTAAGAAAAACGATTTGTATAACTAATGCTAGAAAAAAATAATTGAAATATCGTCCACGAAATAGCTTGCTTCGACGAAACTAGGTCGGTAAGGCTGGATCCTCGTGTCGATCCTGACCTATCCAACAATTTTCAACAGCCGATGTTCTGGCCGAGTCGATGAACTCACTTCGCCGCACGATCGATATTTTTCGGTGACTTCTTAGAAACTGTCGATTTTGATTTTTCTCCGTGCCTTCGGCGCGGTTCTCTGGCGAAAGGCTGCCGTGCTTGGTGCTTGTTCGCCGGAATGATTTATTATTAAACTAATTGTAACATCCACAGTTTTATAACTATTAATTTCAAAAAATTTAGAATTGAATACACGATAATGTGGCTTATAAATTTGAATGGTATATCATCCACATTCACGAACGTGATAATAACTCTGTTGGATACTTTTATTCGTTATTCGAAAGGAATAAAATGTTTTATTATTGTTAGAAAAGTCCAAAAAGCGAAGGCTTCAGTGGACCATGTGCAGTCTTTCGCTGCGTTTCCACCTCCTATGGATGGTTCTGCCTCAAGGCTAAGAAAGTCCATATTGTCAAGGGGGTCCTTCTGACTAGGATTTTTCAGGGAAGACAGAATTGTATCAGCACTCGCGAAGTATAGTTCAAAACACAAGCTTTCAATCTTTTTAACCATCCACTTTCATTTCTTATTCAAACGTTCACCACCGTTATCCTGATTTTCCTTACATTATTTACGAAAAAAATGTTTTTTTCTTTTAACAGCACATTTTCAAATAGATAAAATATACTGTGAAATAAAACGATTTCGTTCACGGGTACGTTTTGTGCCATTCTGACGGCACTCTTAGTGTTCGTCTCACTACTTTCAAACCACCACTTGCTTTTTCAGCGACTTGCCTCGCTTACTTTGTAAGCCCTTATACGCGCACCTACACACACACACACACACACGCGCGCGCGCGCGCGCGCATACATACACACACACGCGCTCACTTATTCACACCCGAATCCGGCGATCCTCAAATGTTTCCGACTTATCTGTTTTGACTCTTGCCGGCGCAACGTTTTGCACCGTCGGTTTATTTGATGTTTATTTGAAACTGTTTGGAATTTCTCATGGCAGTACAATAAACATTTCTTTTCCGTTGTATTGTAACTATTCCCCTTCCTTACCAAACGTCCACCTAGGATCCACAAAACGCTTAAGCTCTCAGATTTATTTTGCTAACTGAACGAGCAACATGCCGCGTACGAACGTAGAGTACTACGAAATGTTTTTAATTTTTTTAAATAATGTAAGGAAAATCTGGATAACGGTGGTGAACGTTTGAATAAGAAATGAACGTGGGTGGTTAAAAAGAGTGAAAGCTTGTGTTTTGAACTATACTTCGCGAGTGCTGATACAATTCTGTCTTCCCTGAAAAATCCTAGTCAGAAGGACCCCCTTGACAATATGGACTTTCTTAGCCTTGAGGCAGAACCATCCATAGGAGGTGGAAACGCAGCGAAAGACTGCACATGGTCCACTGAAGCCTTCGCTTTTTGGACTTTTCTAACAATAATAAAACATTTTATTCCTTTCGAATAACGAATAAAAGTATCCAACAGAGTTATTATCACGTTCGTGAATGTGGATGATATACCATTCAAATTTATAAGCCACATTATCGTGTATTCAATTCTAAATTTTTTGAAATTAATAGTTATAAAACTGTGGATGTTACAATTAGTTTAATAATAAATCATTCCGGCGAACAAGCACCAAGCACGGCAGCCTTTCGCCAGAGAACCGCGCCGAAGGCACGGAGAAAAATCAAAATCGACAGTTTCTAAGAAGTCACCGAAAAATATCGATCGTGCGGCGAAGTGAGTTCATCGACTCGGCCAGAACATCGGCTGTTGAAAATTGTTGGATAGGTCAGGATCGACACGAGGATCCAGCCTTACCGACCTACTTTCGTCGAAGCAAGCTATTTCGTGGACGATATTTCAATTATTTTTTTCTAGCATTAGTTATACAAATCGTTTTTCTTAAAACAATTTATTCGCCTGAAAATGTGCTGTTAAAAAAAAATGTTTTTCATAAATAATATAACGCTTTATTTCTTTCGAATAACGAATAAAAGTATCGAACGCAGTTATTAAACGACTTATTAGTTTGTTTGTTATTCATGAATAACGAATAATTTCACATTATTTTTAATTTGAAATGACATAACATTTTCCGCGATACCTATGCTGTGCCAGTACGTGTGCCGGGAGCCCGACCGAGCGCCCGTGTATAAAAGCCGTGCATACGTGGTTGAGCCCGCGGTCTCTGGGCGCTGTGATTGGTCAGTGTTTTTCGTTAATAACTCGAAAACGAAGCTTCAAACAAGATTTTGGTAAAGGAAAAGGTTGTTCAGAATCACCTCAGCTACCCCCCATTTCCGGATGTTACACTAGTTCTGGGACACCCTGTATATTAATATTAATACTAATTAATTAAATATTTATATAATTATATATACTATGTTACATCTATGATATATGTAGATTATATTATAAATACATTAGAGTACCATAAATTATTAAAGAAAGATATATATATATATATATAAATATATAAATTATTTATTAATTAATAGATATTTAAATATATAATAACGTATTTATATATATTAATAGGTATTTATTAATTAATAAATAATTTATGATTCATAGGTTATATATAAATAAATAAAAAATTTATATGCGTTTATTAAACATTAATTGATTTATTAAACATAGCGCATTTATAAGTTATTAAATAATTTATAAATTATATGAAAGCATAAATAATCATAATTTAATCCTACCTTAGGATATATTTATAAATGTATATATATTCTCAGATTTATATATTGTAATATTTATATATATATCTTGTTATATATAAAATGTATATATATTTATCAGTTGGCCTCCATCTATTTATAATAGTATATAAATATATATATATAAATAATTTATTAATTAATAGATATATATTATATATATTAATATTAAGATGTATATATATATATAAATAATTTATTAATTAATATATATATATATACTACTACTATAATAAGTTTTTATTATTAAAAATTTTGTATTAAAATTTTAATCTAATATAATTAATAATATTTTAGGGCTATTTAATAACAATTTATTTCTATATCATTTTTTTTATATAAAAATTAATTTTTTTATTATTTATAATTTTCTATAGAAAAATCAAAGCTTTAAATAGTTAATTAAGGGGTTAACTATTATAAAGATTAGATTTACCTATAGATAGATTAATCTTTGTATATTTAATTAAAAAATTAATTACATTATAGAAATTGGTACCTTCTATAGAAAAATCAAAGCTTTAAATAGTTAATTGGAGGGTTAACTATTATAAAGATTAGATTTACCTATAGATAAATTAATCTTTGTATATTTAATTAAAAAATTAATTACATTATAGAAATTGATACCTTCTATAGAAAAATCAAAGCTTTAAATAGTTAATTAAGGGGTTAACTATTATAAAGATTAGATTTACCTATAGATAGATTAATCTTTGTATATTTAATTAAAAAATTAATTACATTATAGAAATTGATACCTTCCATAGAAAAATCAAAGCTTTAAATAGTTAATTGGGGGGTTAACTATTATAAAGATTAGATTTACCTATAGATAGATTAATCTTTGTATATTTAATTAAAAAATTAATTACATTATAGAAATTGGTACCTTCTATAGAAAAATCAAAGCTTTAAATAGTTAATTGGGGGGTTAACTATTATAAAGATTAGATTTACCTATAGATAAATTAATCTTTGTATATTTAATTAAAAAATTAATTACATTATAGAAATTGATACCTTCTATAGAAAAATCAAAGCTTTAAATAGTTAATTAAGGGGTTAACTATTATAAAGATTAGATTTACCTATAGATAGATTAATCTTTGTATATTTAATTAAAAAATTAATTACATTATAGAAATTGATACCTTCTATAGAAAAATCAAAGCTTTAAATAGTTAATTGGGGGGTTAACTATTATAAAGATTAGATTTACCTATAGATAGATTAATCTTTGTATATTTAATTAAAAAATTAATTACATTATAGAAATTGATACCTTCTATAGAAAAATCAAAGCTTTAATTTATTTAAAATTTTTAAATAAATTTAAGTCAATAAAATTGAATTTAAGTTACAAATTAATTAAGTTTATTTTATATATATAATTAAATTAAAAAATAATTTTTTATTAATAATAAAATCTGCAACACTAAATAAAAATTTTATTCGGAAATAAATTTTAATAATGGTAAATTTCGGTGCCAGCAACAGCGGTTAAACCAATTTTATAAATTAATTAATCATAATATTTTAATTACTTAAAAATTAATATATATTAATTAAAAAATTAAATTTTTAGTGAAATATACAATTTAGTTCAAATAATTAAAATTTATTATTAAATTAATTGATAAATTTTATAAAAAAACTAGGATTAGATACCCTACTATAAAATTAAATAAAAAATTAACTATTAAATGTAAATCATTAAAATTAATAAATATGGCGGCTTATTAATTCCATTAGAGGAACTTATAATTTAATCGATATTCCACGATAAGACTCACTTAAATTACATTTATATATAGCTGTTTACAAATTTTTTTTAATTGATAATGTTAATAAATTTTAATAAATTAAAATTCAAGTAAATATGTAGTGCATTTAAGATATTAAGAGTTATAATATAATATTATATTTTGAATAAATAATTTTAAAATTATTTTGAAAGAAAATTTAAAAGTAAATTTACTTTAATTAATTAAATTGAACTATATGCTAATAAGCGTACAAATCGCCCGTCAATTTCACCAAAATGAAATAAGTCGTAACATAGTAATTGTACTGGAAAGTGTAATTAGGAACTAAAAATTTTAGTTTAAACTGAAATAAAATTTTTCATTTACACTGAAAAGATTAATTTAATTAAAATTTTATTTTATTTAAAATAATAAAAAATATTATAAATTAATCAATTTTATATAAATAAAATTTTATCAAATAACAATTATTTCAGTAATTATTTATTAAAAAATAATTTTTTTAAAAGTTAAAAGTAATGTAAATGAACTTATTTAAATTTAAAAAATTTTAAATAAATTTAGTACCTTTTGTATCAGGGTTAATCAAATTAAATTATTTATATATATTAATCCCGAAATAAAAAGAACTAAATATATATAATTTTTTTTGTTACAAAAAAACTATAAATATATATTTAGAAATTAGATGTTATACGATTTTTAAAATATCTGTTTTTTTTAGAAATGAATTTATTTCATAATTAAATAAAAATTTATTAAAATTTTAAAATTTTATAAATTTATTTAATTAAAAAATTTAAGGGATAACCTTTAAATTTAAATTATTATGAATTTTAAAATCCAACTATTATTATATTCTTAAAATTTGAAATTATAATAAAATATTTTATAATTTAAAAATATTACTTAAAAATTTAAAATATTAATATAAAAATAATTATAAAAAAAACTAATTAAATAAATAAATTAATTTTATAATGATTAAATAAATAGTAAAAATTGTAAAAATTATTAAAGAAATAATATATAAATTTAAGGAATTAGGCAAATTAAAATAATATATTCAACTGTTTAACAAAAACATTGTCTATAGAAATAATAATTTTAGATAAATCTGCCCAATGATTCTTATTAAATGGCTGCAGTATACCTGACTGTACAAAGGTAGCATAATAAATTGTCTTCTAATTAAAGACTTGTATGAAAGAATTAATGAAATATATACTGTCTCAATATTATTTTATGAAATTAAGTTTTAAGTTAAAATTCTTAAATTTTTTTATGGGACGATAAGACCCTATAGAATTTCATATTTATAATTATTATAAATTTAAATTTTATTCTAAATAATAATAATTATGACATATTTAACTGGGAGGGTTATTAAATTTAAAAAACTTTAATTTAAAAAATCTTAAATTATAGAAAATTTAAAAGATCTTTTATTAAAAATTAAAAAAATAAATTACCTTAGGGATAACAGCGTAATATCTTTTGAAAGACCAAATTTATAAAGATGATTACGACCTCGATGTTGAATTAAGATATAATTTAAATGCAGGAGTTTAAAAATTAAGTCTGTTCGACTTTTAAAATCTTACATGATTTGAGTTCAGATCGACGTAAGTCAGATCGGTTTCTATCTATAAAAAACCTATAATTTTTTGTACGAAAGGACTAAAATTATTTATATAAATATAATCATTTAATTAAATTAATATTTATTAAAAATTATCTTGGCAGAAAAGTGCATTAAAGTTAGAATTTAATAATATATATACATATAATAAATTATATATAGGTAATAATCTTTGTAATTATTATAATTTTAACTATAATTTGTATATTACTTAGAGTAGCTTTTTTAACCTTATTAGAACGAAAAATCTTAAGATATATTCAAACACGAAAAGGACCTAATAAAGTAGGATATAAAGGAATGCTTCAACCTTTTTCAGATGCTATTAAATTAATCTCTAAAGAATGACTATTTTTAAATTTAAATTATTTAATTTATATATTAAGACCAATATTTATATTTATATTTGCCATATTATTATGAATTTTATATCCTTGAACTAATTTAATAATAACAAATTACAATTTAATATTCTTTATCACTTTATTAGGTCTTAATACTTATCCAATTATTTTAATTGGGTGAATTTCAAATAATAATTATTCTATATTAGGGGCTATTCGATCTTTAGCACAAATAATTTCATTTGAAATTAGTCTTTTTTTAATATTTTTTTTAATTATAATTTTGACTGAAGGTTATTCATTAAATCAATTATATAAATATCAAGAATATATAAAATTTAGAATTTTATTAACACCAATTTATATAATCTTTTTTATTAGTATATTAATTGAATTAAATCGAACCCCTTTTGACCTAATTGAAGGAGAATCTGAATTAGTTTCAGGATTTAATGTAGAATACTATAGAAGATTTTTTGTATTAATTTTTTTATCAGAATATTCAAATATTTTATTTATAAGATTTATTATAACTTTAATATTTATAGGTTTTAAAATACCTAGAATAAAATTTTTAATTTTTATAAATATTCATATGATTTTAATTTTATGATTACGAGGTGTATTACCACGAATCCGTTATGATAATTTAATATACATATGTTGAACTGATTTTTTAATTTTAGTATTAATTTATAATATATTTGTATATATAACAAAAGTAATTTTTATACATATTTAAAATAAAATTAAAAAGTTAATAGAAAATGCTATTTCTATGATATATTTTCAAAATATAAACTTATTCAAGTTCATTAACTATTTATTAATTTAATAAATAATATTATCTCAATAATAATATAATCCAGCAGAAACAATAAAGAAAAAAAAATATATAATTGTAAATATATTATTCAATTGAATATAAGGATATTCAATTAACTGACCACCTAATCAAGTTAATATAATAAATCTATTAATAAAAAATCAATAAAATAATTGACTTAATGGATAAAATTTATTTGTTTTAATATTATTTTTATATAAAGGTATAAAATATAAAATTAAAATAGATAATAATAATATAAATACCCCCCCCCCAATTTATTAGGAATTGCCCGTAAAATTGAATAAGCAAATAAAAAATATCACTCTGGTTTAATATGAACTGGTGTCCTTATTCTATTAGCAATTTTAAAATTATCAGGATCTCCTAAAAAATAAGGTAATTGACAAATTAATAATATAAAAATTATTAGAATTCAAATAAATATAAAAATATCTTTAATAACAAAATAAGGATGAAAAGGAACTTTATATAAATTTCTAGAAAATCCTAAAGGATTAGTAGAACCTGTTAAATGTAAAAAAAAAATATGTAAAACTACTATTAATAAAATAATTAAAGGTAAAATAAAATGAATAGAAAAAAATCGATTTAATGTAGCATTATTAATAGAATAACCCCCTCAAATTCATTCAACTAATAATTGCCCAATATAAGGAATAGCAGATATTAAATTAGTAATAACAGTTGCTCCTCAAAAAGATATTTGCCCTCAAGGTAAAACATATCCTATAAAAACTGTTGCTATTGACAAAAATAAAATTCTAACTCCAATTAATCATACATGAACTAATTTAAAAGATTGATAATAAATATTTCGTCTAATATGAATATATATTATAATAAAATAAAAAGATGCTCCATTTATATGAATTAAACGAATTAATCAACCAGAATTAACATCTTTTATAATATGAATAATTCTATTAAAAGCATAATCAATATTAGGACAATAATGTATTGATAAAAATAATCCAGACAGAATTTGAATTACCAAAAATACCCCTAATATTGATCCAAAATTTCATCAAATATTAATATTAAAGGGAGTAGGTAATATCAATAATGAATAAAAAAATATATTAAGAATTTTATCTTTATTTAATAAACTTAAAAATTTTATTGACATTAAAATTAAATAAAACAAATTAAGAATAAAATTAAGTAAAATAAATTAACAGGATAAAGTTTAAAACTTATATTTTTTATCTAACTCTTCTAAAAATTTAGATTTAGATTGATAAGCTTTTTTTTTAGGATATCTTATTTTATATCTTATAATTAAAACAAAAACTAAAAATAAAATTATAAAAAATAATAAAAACAAATTTGAATATTGATAAATAAAAGATAAATTAATATTTTTATCCCGATATAGATTTATTGAATAAATTATTCTATCAAAATTTTCAATTAAATAATTAGAAAAAAAAAATATAATATTAATTATTAATAAACCAATAATAAAAAAATTTATATATTTAAAATATCATCATAGATTGATTATTTAATCTAACAAAATAAGCAAATAAAATTATTAATCCTCTAATAAAAATAATTATAATTATATAAATAAATAAAGATTTAAATTTAAATAAATATAAAATTAAACATAAAATAACTATATATAATAAAAAATATATTAAATTCTTTATAGGATGAATTTTATCCCCAGTAATTAAAATAAAAAAAATCAAATATAAAGATAAAAAATATAAAAATATTAAAAAAAACTTTAATATATAATTTAGAAATTCTATGGACATTTTATATAATTTTTAATTTTTGATTTATTTATTTAATAAAACTAACCAAAAACACATTTTTTTGAGGCTTAATTCTCGTCTAACATAAAAATTTTATATATATATTATCATATTATAAATAAAATAAAATTATAATTAATAAAACATTAATTTAAACAAAAAATAGTTTATTCATAAAACAATAATTCTGGGAATTATAAAAAATTTATATTAATTTTTTTTGAAATTTAAACTTTATTATAGAATATTCACAATTCATTAATAATTTACAAAATTATTATTTTAACTTAAATTATATAATATTTTAAATTTATTTACATAATTATTTTATTAGTTATTATCACCTTAATTCTTTGAAAATCTAGAAAACAATTTATTAATTTTTTAGTTACTTTAGAATATTTTATTTTAACTTTAATTATTATTATCCTATTAAATAATTTAAATAGATGAATTTTTATTATCTATATTATTTTCGCAGTATGTGAATCTATTGTAGGATTAGCTTTACTAATTAGAATAAATTAAACACATGGCCATCAAAACATTAATTTAATAAATTTATGTTCGAAATAATTATATTCATTACTTATATAATAATACAATTTAATATAAATAAATGTTTATATCTATTAAGAAATAATTCTTATATATTAACATTTATTATATTATTTAAACTAAATTTAATAAATTGATGAATAATCTCTAATAATTTAAGATTTAATATATATTCTTATAATTTAATTATTTTAACTTTATGAATTTTCAGAATAATTATAATAAATATAAAGTACGAAAATAATATAAATATATACACCAATTTAACTATAATAATATTAATATCCTTAATCTTAAATTTCATAGCTATAAATTTTTTTATTTTTTATTTAATATTTGAAATAAATTTATTATTAATTTTCTTTATAGTCATTTTCTGAGGATATGGTATATTTCGAATATTAGCAAGTTATTATTTGATATTTTATACTTTAGTTTTGTGGCGACCCTTCTGTCTACCACCGCTAGAGGGACAGAGACACAGGAGACCATTCTCGCTAGCGCTCCCGAGAGGTCCTGTTTGTATATATACACCTTCCAACCTAACTCCTTCAGTCCCCCGCGTCTAAGGCACGGGTCTCCTAGAATGCCTTACTGACGAGTCCACTAGGAGGCCCAGGACGAAACGCAACCTTTCCTTTTCCTACGATCCTCTCTATCATTCCTCCGCCTTCTATCCTCCGTCAACATAACAGCCCACAGTTTTATCATTACCTTTATTAATAATTATATTTTACATATTAAAATATAGAAAAAATTTATCTTTTCCTTATATAGAAATTAAAAAACTTAAATTATCTATATATATTTTAATTTATTTACTAATATCTTTTATAGTAAAAATTCCTATATTTACACTTCACAATTGATTATTAAAAGCCCATGTAGAAGCCTCATATATTGGATCTATAATTTTAGCTTCTATCATATTAAAACTTGGAAGATATGGCTTATTACGAATAATTATAATTTTAAAAAATTTAAATAAATTAAGAATTTATTTAATTTACTTAAGAATAATTGGAAGATTAATTTTAAGACTTTCATGTTTACGACAAATTGATATAAAAATCATTGTTGCTATATCTTCAATTATTCATATAGCTTTAATAATTAGAGGAATAATAACACTATCTTATATTGGAATAAAAGGAGGTATTTATATAATAATTGCTCATGGTTTATGTTCATCAGGACTTTTTTATCTAATTAATATTATCTATAAACAAACTAATAGACGATTAATAATTTTAAATAAAGGTATAATAATTCTTATACCTTCTATAGCTTTAATATGATACTTATTAAGATCATCAAATATAGCTGCTCCTATATCTTTAAATTTAATTAGTGAAATCACTTTACTAATTAGATTATTTAATTGATGTAAATATTTAATTTATATTATAATTATCTATTGTTTAATAAGATTTATTTATACTTTATATTTATATAGATATATTCAACATGGATTTACTAATATATTAAATTTTTATACTATCAAAATTAATAAATTAATTAATTTTCTTACTTTAATATTACATTGAATTCCAATCAATCTAATAATTATAAATTTAAATATTATTTATTTGAATAATTTAACTAAAATATTGATTTGTGGTATCAAAAATGTATATATATATATATATTACTTTAAATTATTATCAAAATAATAATTTTTAGAATCATTTTAACAATATGAAGAATCTTATCTTTTATAACTGCTTGTTATTTAATTATAATTAATAAAATTATTATTATTGAATGATTAATCTTAAATTTTAATTCAATAAAATTTAATTTATTTATTTTAATTGATAATAAAACATTATTTTTTATTATAATAGTCAGATTAATTACAGCAATAGTTCTAATTTATAGAACTGAATATATAAAATTAAATAACAATCTTATAAATAAATTTTTATACTTAACTTTATTATTTTATTTATCAATAGTATTTATAATTTTAAGACCTAATATATTAACTATTTTATTAGGATGAGATGGTTTAGGATTAATCTCTTATTGTTTAATTATTTATTATAATAACAATAAAGTTTATAGAGCAGGATTATTAACTATTATTTTAAATCGAATTGGAGATATTTGTCTTTTAATATTAATTTGCTTTATAATAAAATTTAATTCATGAAACTTAATACTTTATAATTTAAATTTACCAATATTTATTCTTATTGTAATTATAACCTTTACAAAAAGAGCACAAATTCCTTTTAGAAATTGATTACCTGCTGCTATAATAGCTCCCACTCCTGTATCTTCTTTAGTTCATTCATCTACATTAGTAACTGCCGGAGTATATATCTTAATTCGATACAATACTTTAATTATAAATACAAATTTAAATAAATATTTATTAATTATTTCAAGATTAACTATACTAATTGCCGGATTAATAGCTATATTTGAAATAGATTTTAAAAAAATTATTGCTTTATCTACCTTAAGACAACTAGGATTTATAATAAGAATTTTATTTCTAGGTTTAGAAAACTTAGCCTTTTTTCATTTAATCATTCATGCAATATTTAAATCTTTAATATTTCTATGTTCAGGAAGATTTATTCATTATATAAATAGAAGTCAAGATATACGTGATTATAAAGGAATATTTATAATCTACCCATTTAAAAGATTAATTATAATATTTTCAATTTTATCTCTATGTGGATTCCCATTTTTATGTGGATTTTACTCCAAAGACTTAATTATAGAATTTTTTTTTTATACTAAATTAAATTTTATAAGATTATTAAATTTAATACTTGGAACTATCTTTACAGTTGCATATTCAACTCGTTTAATTTTAACTTTACTACCCCAAAATTTACCTTTCTACAATAATTTAAATTTAAAAGAAAATAATGTAATAAATTTTAGAATATTAATTATATTTATTATATCACTATTTTTTAGTAAAATTTATCTAAATATAATTTACTTAGATTATAATATTAATCTACCTAAAGTATATAAATTAATAATTATTAAATTATTAATTATTGGTATAATTATTGGGTTTCAAATCTTTAAATCAAATAAAAAAAATTATCTATTAATTAATTTAACTGAAAGAATAATACTTATAAATATCTTCTATACCCATATTTATAAAATACCAGTAAAAATCATTTTAAACTATGAAAAATTTATTGAAAAAAGATTATTTGAAATACTTATAGGAAAATTAATAAAAAATATTCTATATTATTTAACAATTATTAAATTTAGTATATTTAACTTCAACTAGATAATTTCCTCTTTTTTTCTATTTATATTATTAATATTATTTATCTATTAAATTTAAATAGCTTATATAAGAGCATAATATTGAAAATATTAAAGAAATAATTTATTATTTTTAAATATATATATATATATATCTTTATACATTTATTTATAAATAAATATGTATATTAATATTTTTATACTGAAAATATAAAGTTTTAATTAAACTATATAAACCTATTAAAAGAAATATGATAAATTAATATCTCTACAGAATTAGAAATTCTATTTTCAATTATTTCTTTCATTAGAATAAATTATTCAATAATCTTATTAACAATAAAATGCCTCTATTTGGCTTTAATTAAAATTTATATTAAATTATATAAATTAAATAATATATGAAGTAAAAAATTACAATTTAATTTCGACTTAAATATTGATTAACTAATAATCCATATATTCAAATTAAAATATTCACAATAAATAATTTATACATCATTCATAAACTAAAGAAAAAAGTATAATAAAAAAAAATAATAAAAAAATAATAAATATGTAACTAAAACCTATATACTTAACTAATAAAATAAATGGAACAATTAAAATAATTTCAATATCAAATACTAAAAATATTAAAGCTATTAAATAAAAAGGTACTGAAAATGGAATAAAAGCCTTAGTAATTGAATTAAACCCACATTCATAAGAACTTTTCTTTTCCTTATCAGAAATCTTAAAAATAGAAGAAAACACATTTAATAAATAAATTAAAATTATAATTAAAAAAATTAATCTAATATAAGATAACACCATTAACATCACTATATATATTACTAAAATAGAAATTTGTTAATTGGAAGTTAACTGTATTAAATTATACTATATATATAATATATTCATCAATAAATAAAAATATATAAAAATAATCAAATAACATCAACAAAATGTCAATATCATAAAGAACCTTCAAAATTAAAATGATGAATTTTTCTAAAATGATTTATATTCAATCGAAATAAAGAAAATATCAATATTAAAGTTCCTACAATAACATGAAGACCATGAAATCCAGTCCTTATATAAAAAATAGAACCAAAAATTCCATCATTAATTCTAAAAGAAGATTCTAAATATTCAATAAATTGAATTAAAGTAAAATAAATACCTAAAATAACTGTAAAAAATAATCTTAAATTAACTATATTAAAATTATTATTTAACAATCCATAATGACTTCAAGAAACTGATAATCCTGAAGAAATTAAAATAACCGAATTTAATAAAGGAATATCATAAGGATTAAATTGACTAATTATTTTAGGAGGTCAAATATATCCTAATTCAATTCTTAAAGAAATACATCTATGAAAATAAGTTCAAAAAAAAGAAATAAAAAAAAATATTTCTGAAATAATAAATAAAATTATCCTAAACTTTAAAAACCCATAAACTATAAAAGTATGAAATCCTTGATATAAACACTCTCGAATAATATCTCGTCATCATTGATATATAATTAATAAATTATTAAATAAATTAAAAAAAATAAATTCAAAATCATTTAAATAAAATCAATTAATAAAACCTAATATTGAATTTATTAATCTCAGAGATATCAAAAAAGGTCATGGTCTAACTGTTCCTAAATGAAAAGGAAAATTTCTTAGTATCATTTTATTTATTTAAATTCTGAAAAATACAATACTCTTAAAGTTGAAAATACATAAGCTTGAATAAATGATATACACAATTCTAAAATTACTAAAATATTTTGAATTAAAACAAATAAAATTATTAAAATCAATCCTTTATTAGAAATAAATCTACTTAATAAAATTATTACGTGTTTCTCGCATTAAATAGCTCGAAAAGTGCGATCACGATGATTCTGCATACATCTAACAGAAGTCTCACCAATATTATCGCAGAAAATGCATATCTCATCTTGAAACCCCACGAAAACCAAGATATCGCTGGTTCTGCATTTCAAACGCACTGTGGAGTGGTGAAAACACCAGAAAACGTGTTTCTCGCATTAAGTAGCTCGAAAAGAGCGTTCTCGAAGATACTGCATACTTCAGACAGAAGTCTCACCAAGATTATCGTAGAAAATGCATATCTCAGCTTGAAACCCGACGAAAACCGATATATCTCCGGTTCTGCACATCAAACGTACCGTGGAGTGGTGAAAACACCAGAAAACGTGTTTCGCGCATTAAGTAGCTCGAATAGAGCGTTCTCGGAGATTCTGCATAATTCTGACAGAAGTCTCACCAGGATTATCGTAGTAAATGCATATCTCAGCTTGAAACCCGACCGAAACCAAGATATCTCCAGTTCTGCATGTCAAACGTACTGTGGAGTGGTGAAAACACCAGAAAACGTGTTTCGTGCATTAAGTAGCTCGAAAAGAGCGATCTAGATGATTCTGCATACTTCTGACTGAAGTCTCACCAATCTTATCGCAGAAAATGCATATCTCAGCTTGAAACCCCACCAAAACCAAGATATCGCTGGTTCTGCATGTCAAACGCACTGTGGAGTGGTGAAAACACCAGATAACGTGTTTCTCGCATTAAATAGCTCCAAAAGAGCGACCTAGATGATTCAGCATACTTCGGACAGAAGTCTCACCAAGATTATCGCAGGAAATGCATATCTCAGCTTGAAACCCCACGAAAACCAAAATATCTCCGGTTCTGCATATCCAACGAACTGTGGAGTGGTGAAAACCCCAGAAAACGAGTTTCTCGCATTAAATAGCTCGAAAAGAGCGCTCTCGATGTTTCTGCATACTTCGGACAGATGTTTCACCAAGATTATCGTACAAAATGCATATCCCAGCTGGAAACCCCACGATAACCAAGTTATCGGCGTCTCTACATATCAAACGCACTGTGGAGTGGTCAAAACACCAGATAACGTGTTTCCCGCATTAAATAGCTCGAAAAGAGCGATCTCGATGATTCTGCATACTGCTGACAGAAGACTCACCAAGATTATCACAGAAAATGCATATCTCAGCTAGAAACCTCACGAAAAACAAGATGTCGCCGGTTCTGCATATCAAACGCACTGTGGAGTGGTGACAACACCAGATAACGTGTTTCTCGCATTAAATAGCTCGAAAAGAGCGATCTAAATGATTCAGCATACTTCGGACAGATGTTTCACCAAGATTATCGCAGAAAATGCATATCTCAGCTTGAAACTCCACGAAAACAAAGATATCGCCGGTTCTGCATATCACACGCACTGTGGAGTGGTGAAAACACCAGATAACGTGTTTCTCGCATTGAATAGCTCGAAACGAGCGATCTCGATAATTAAGCATACTTCGGACAGAAGTCTCACCAAGATTATCGTAAAAAATGCATATCTCAGCTTGAAACCCCACGAAAACCGAGTTATCTCCGGTTCTGCACATCAAACGTACCGTGGAGTGGTGAAAACACCAGAAAACGTGTTTCGCGCATTAAGTAGCTCGAAAAGAGCGTTCTCGAAGATTCTGCATACTTCTGACTGAAGTCTCACCAAGAGTATCGCAGAAAATGCATATCTCATCTGGAAACCCCACGAAAACCAAGACATCGCCGGTTCTGCATTTCAAACGCCCTGTGGAGTGATGAAAACACCAGAAAACGTGTTACTCGCATTAACTAGCTCGAAAAGAGCGTTCTGGATGATTCTGCATACTTCGGACAGAAGTCTCACCAATATTATCGCAGAAAATACATATCTAAGCTTGAAACCTCACGAAAATCAAGATGTCGCCGGTTCTGCATATGAAACGCACTGTGGCGTGGTGAAAACACCAGAAAACGTGTTTCTCGCATTAAATAGCTCGAAAAGAGCGATCTAGATGATTCTGCATACTTCGGACAGAAGTCTCACCAATATTATCGCAGAAAATACATATCTCAGCTTGAAACCTCACGAAAATCAAGATGTCGCCGGTTCTGCATATGAAACGCACTGTGGAGTGGTGAAAACACCAGAAAACGTGTTTCTCGCATTAAATAGCTCGAAAAGAGCGATCTAGATGATTCTGCATACTTCTGACAGGAGACTCTCCAAGATTATCGCAGAAAATGCATATCTCCTCTGGAAACCCCACGAAAATAAGATATCGCCCGTTCTGCATATCAGACGCAATGTGGAGTGGTGAAAACACCAGAAAACGTGTTACTCGCATTAAATAGCTGGAAGCGAGCGATCTAGATGATTCTGCATACTTCTGACTGAAGTCTCACCAAGATTATCGCAGAAAATGCATATCTCATCTGGAAACCCCACGAAAACCAAGACATCGCCGGATCTGCATATCAAACGCCCTGTGGAGTGATGAAAACACCAGATAACGTGTTTCTCGCATTAAACAGCTCGAATAGAGCTATCTAGATGATTCTGCGCACTTCTGACAGAAGACTCACCTAGATTATCGCAGAAAATGCATATCTCAGCTGGAAACCCCACGAAAACCAAGATATCGCCGGTTCTGCATATCAGACGCACCGTGGAGTGGTGAAAACACCAGAAAACGTGTTACTCGCTTTAACTAGCTCGAAAAGAGCGTTCTGGATGATTCTGCATACTTCGGACAGAAGTCTCACCAATATTATCCCAGAAAATACATATCTCAGCTTGAAACCTCACGAAAATCAAGATGTCGCCGGTTCTGCATATGAAACGCACTGTGGAGTGGTGAAAACACCCGAAAACGTGTTTCTCGCATTAAATAGCTCGAAAAGAGCGATCTAGATGATTCTGCATACTTCGGACAGAAGTCTCACCAATATTATCGCAGAAAATACATATCTCAGCTTGAAACCTCACGAAAATCAAGATGTCGCCGGTTCTGCATATGAAACGCACTGTGGAGTGGTGAAAACACCAGAAAACGTGTTTCTCGCATTAAATAGCTCGAAAAGAGCGATCTAGATGATTCTGCATACTTCTGACAGGAGACTCTCCAAGATTATCGCAGAAAATGCATATCTCCGCTGGAAACCCCACGAAAATAAGATATCGCCCGTTCTGCATATCAGACGCACTGTGGAGTGGTGAAAACATCAGAAAACGTGTTTCTCGCATTAAATAGCTCGAATAGAGCTATCTAGATGATTCTGCGCACTTCTGACAGAAGTCTCACCAATATTGTCGCAGAAAATACATATCTCAGTTTGAAACCTCACGAAAACCAAGACATCGCCGGTTCTGCATATCAAACGCCCTGTGGACTGATGAAAACACCAGATAACGTGTTACTCCCATTAAATAGCTGGAAGCGAGCGATCTAGGTGATTCTGCATACTTCTGACAGGAGACTCTCCAAGATAATCGCAGAAAATGCATATCTCAGCTGGAAACCCCACGAAAACAAGATATCGCCGGTTCTGCATATGAAAGGCACTGTGGAGTGGTGAAAACACCAGAAAACGTGTTTCTCGCATTAAATAGCTCGAAAAGTGCGATATAGATGATTCTGCATACTTCTGACAGGAGACTCTCCAAGATTATCGCAGAAAATGCATATCTCCGCTGGAAACCCCACGAAAATAAGATATCGCCCGTTCTGCATATCAGACGCACTGTGGAGTGGTGAAAACATCAGAAAACGTGTTTCTCGCATTAAATAGCTCGAATAGAGCTATCTAGATGATTCTGCGCACTTCTGACAGAAGTCTCACCAATATTGTCGCAGAAAATACATATCTCAGTTTGAAACCTCACGAAAACCAAGACATCGCCGGTTCTGCATATCAAACGCCCTGTGGACTGATGAAAACACCAGATAACGTGTTACTCCCATTAAATAGCTGGAAGCGAGCGATCTAGGTGATTCTGCATACTTCTGACAGGAGACTCTCCAAGATAATCGCAGAAAATGCATATCTCAGCTGGAAACCCCACGAAAACAAGATATCGCCGGTTCTGCATATGAAACGCACTGTGGAGTGGTGAAAACACCAGAAAACGTGTTTCTCGCATTAAATAGCTCGAAAAGTGCGATATAGATGATTCTGCATACTTCTGACTGAAGTCTCACCAAGATAATCGCAGAAAATGCATATCTCAGCTGGAAACCCCACGAAAACAAGATATCGCCGGTTCTGCATATCAGACGCACCGTGGAGTGGTGAAAACACCAGAAAACGTGTTACTCGCATTAACTAGCTCGAAAAGAGCGATCTAGGTGATTCTGCATACTTCTGACAGGAGACTCTCCAAGAATATCGCAGAAAATGCATATCTCATCTGGAAACCCCACGAAAACCAAGACACCGCCGGTTCTGCATTTCAAACGCCCTGTGGAGTGATGAAAACACCAGAAAACGTGTTACTCGCATTAACTAGCTCGAAAAGAGCGTTCTGGATGATTCTGCATACTTCGGACAGAAGTCTCACCAATATTATCGCAGAAAATACATATCTAAGCTTGAAACCTCACGAAAATCAAGATGTCGCCGGTTCTGCATATGAAACGCACTGTGGCGTGGTGAAAACACCAGAAAACGTGTTTCTCGCATTAAATAACTCGAAAAGAGCGATCTAGATGATTCTGCATACTTCGGACAGAAGTCTCACCAATATTATCGCAGAAAATACATATCTCAGCTTGAAACCTCACGAAAATCAAGATGTCGCCGGTTCTGCATATGAAACGCACTGTGGAGTGGTGAAAACACCAGAAAACGTGTTTCTCGCATTAAATAGCTCGAAAAGAGCGATCTAGATGATTCTGCATACTTCTGACAGGAGACTCTCCAAGATTATCGCAGAAAATGCATATCTCCTCTGGAAACCCCACGAAAATAAGATATCGCCCGTTCTGCATATCAGACGCAATGTGGAGTGGTGAAAACACCAGAAAACGTGTTACTCGCATTAAATAGCTGGAAGCGAGCGATCTAGATGATTCTGCATACTTCTGACTGAAGTCTCACCAAGATTATCGCAGAAAATGCATATCTCATCTGGAAACCCCACGAAAACCAAGACATCGCCGGATCTGCATATCAAACGCCCTGTGGAGTGATGAAAACACCAGATAACGTGTTTCTCGCATTAAACAGCTCGAATAGAGCTATCTAGATGATTCTGCGCACTTCTGACAGAAGACTCACCTAGATTATCGCAGAAAATGCATATCTCAGCTGGAAACCCCACGAAAACCAAGATATCGCCGGTTCTGCATATCAGACGCACCGTGGAGTGGTGAAAACACCAGAAAACGTGTTACTCGCTTTAACTAGCTCGAAAAGAGCGTTCTGGATGATTCTGCATACTTCGGACAGAGGTCTCACCAATATTATCCCAGAAAATACATATCTCAGCTTGAAACCTCACGAAAATCAAGATGTCGCCGGTTCTGCATATGAAACGCACTGTGGAGTGGTGAAAACACCCGAAAACGTGTTTCTCGCATTAAATAGCTCGAAAAGAGCGATCTAGATGATTCTGCATACTTCTGACAGGAGACTCTCCAAGATTATCGCAGAAAATGCATATCTCCGCTGGAAACCCCACGAAAATAAGATATCGCCCGTTCTGCATATCAGACGCACTGTGGAGTGGTGAAAACATCAGAAAACGTGTTTCTCGCATTAAATAGCTCGAATAGAGCTATCTAGATGATTCTGCGCACTTCTGACAGGAGACTCTCCAAGATAATCGCAGAAAATGCATATCTCAGCTGGAAACCCCACGAAAACAAGATATCGCCGGTTCTGCATATGAAACGCACTGTGGAGTGGTGAAAACACCAGAAAACGTGTTTCTCGCATTAAATAGCTCGAAAAGTGCGATATAGATGATTCTGCATACTTCTGACTGAAGTCTCACCAAGATAATCGCAGAAAATGCATATCTCAGCTGGAAACCCCACGAAAACAAGATATCGCCGGTTCTGCATATCAGACGCACCGTGGAGTGGTGAAAACACCAGAAAACGTGTTACTCGCATTAACTAGCTCCAAAAGAGCGATCTAGGTGATTCTGCATACTTCTGACAGGAGACTCTCCAATATAATCGCAGAAAATGCATATCTCAGCTGGAAACCCCACGAAAACAAGATATCGCCGGTTCTGCATATCAGACGCACTGTGGAGTGGTGAAAACACCAGAAAACGTGTTTCTCGCATTAAATAGCTCGAAAAGTGCGATATAGATGATTCTGCATACTTCTGACTGAAGTCTCACCAAGATAATCGCAGAAAATGCATATCTCAGCTGGAAACCCCACGAAAACAAGATATCGCCGGTTCTGCATATCAGACGCACCGTGGAGTGGTGAAAACACCAGAAAACGTGTTACTCGCATTAACTAGCTCGAAAAGAGCGATCTAGGTGATTCTGCATACTTCTGACAGGAGACTCTCCAATATAATCGCAGAAAATGCATATCTCAGCTGGAAACCCCACGAAAACAAGATATCGCCGGTTCTGCATATCAGACGCAATGCGGAGTGGTGAAAACACCAGAAAACGTGTTACTCCCATTAAATAGCTGGAAGCGAGCGATCTAGTTGATTCTGCATACTTCTGACTGAAGTCTCACCAATATTATCGCAGAAAATGCCTATCTCAGCTTGAAACCTCACGAAAACCAAGATGTCGCCGGTTCTGCATATGAAACGCACTGTGGAGTGGTGAAAACACCAGAAAACGTGTTTCTCGCATTAAATAGCTCGAAAAGAGCGATCTAGATGATTCTACATACTTCTGACAGGAGACTCTCCAAGATTATCGCAGAAAATGCATATCTCCGCTGGAAACCCCACGAAAATAAGATATCGCCCGTTCTGCATATCAGACGCAATGTGGAGTGGTGAAAACACCAGAAAACGTGTTACTCGCATTAAATAGCTGGAAGCGAACGATCTAGATGATTCTGCATACTTCTGACTGAAGTCTCACCAAGATTATCGCAGAAAATGCATACCTCATCTGGAAACCCCACGAAAACCAACACATCGCCGGTTCTGCATATGAAACGCACTGTGGAGTGGTGAAAACACCAGAAAACGTGTTTCTCGCATTAAATAGCTCGAAAAGAGCGATCTAGATGATTCTGCATACTTCTGACAGGAGACTCTCCAAGATTATCGCAGAAAATGCATATCTCCGCTGGAAACCCCACGAAAATAAGATATCGCCCGTTCTGCATATGAAACGCACTGTGGAGTGGTGAAAACACCAGAAAACGTGTTTCTCGCAATAAATAGCTCGAAAAGAGCGATCTAGATGATTCTGCATACTTCTGACAGGAGACTCTCCAAGATTATCGCAGAAAATGCATATCTCAGCTGGAAACCCCACGAAAACCATGACATCGCTGGTTCTGCATATCAAACGCCCTGTGGTGTGATGAAAACACCAGATAACGTGTTACTCGCATTAAATAGCTCGAATAGAGCTATCTAGATGATTCTGCATACTTCTGACAGAAGACTCACCTAGATTATCGCAGAAAATGCATATCTCAGCTGGAAACCCCACGAAAACCAAGATATCGCCGGTTCTGCATATCACACGCACCGTGGAGTGGTGAGAACACCAGAAAACGTGTTACTCGCTTTAACTAGCTCGAAAAGAGCGTTCTGGATGATTCTGCATACTTCTGACAGGAGACTCTCCAAGATTATCGCAGAAAATGCATATCTCAGCTGGAAACCCCACGAAAATAAGATATCGCCGGTTCTGCATATCAGACGCAATGTGGAGTGGTGAAAACACCAGAAAACGTGTTACTCGCATTAAATAGCTGGCAGCTAGCGATCTAGATGATTCTGCATACTTCTGACTGAAGTCTCACCAAGATTATCGCAGAAAATGCATATCTCATCTGGAAACCCCACGAAAACCAAGATATCGCCGGTTCTGCATATCAGACGCACCGTGCAGTGGTGAAAACACCAGAAAACGTGTTACTCGCATTAACTAGCTCGAAAAGAGCGTTCTGGATGATTCTGCATACTTCGGACAGAAGACTCTCCAAGATTATCGAAGAAAATGCATATCTCCGCTGGAAACCCCACGAAAATAAGATATCGCCGGTTCTGCATATCAGACGCACCGTGGAGTGGTGAAAACACCAGAAAACGTGTTTCTCGCATTAAATAGCTCGAAAAGAGCGATCTAGATGATTCTGCATACTTCTGACAGGAGACTCTCCAAGATTATAGCAGAAAATGCATATCTCCGCTGGAAACCCCACGAAAATAAGATATCGCCCGTTCTGCATATCAGACGCAATGTGGAGTGGTGAAAACACCAGAAAACGTGTTACTCGCATTAAATAGCTGGAAGCGAGCGATCTAGATGATACTGCATACTTCTGACTGAAGTCTCACCAAGATTATCGCAGAAAATGCATATCTCATCTGGAAACCCCACGAAAACCAAGACATCGCCGGTTCTGCATATCAAACGCCCTGTGGAGTGATGAAAACATCAGATAACGTGTTTCTCGCATTAAATAGCTCGAATAGAGCTATCTAGATGATTCTGCATACTTCGGACAGAAGACTCACCTAGATTATCGCAGAAAATGCATATCTCAGCTGGAAACCCCACGAAAACCAAGATATCGCCGGTTCTGCATATCAGACGCACCGTGGAGTGGTGAAAACACCAGAAAACGTGTTACTCGCTTTAACTAGCTCGAAAAGAGCGTTCTGGATGATTCTGCATACTTCGGACAGAAGTCTCACCAATATTATCCCAGAAAATACATATCTCAGCTTGAAACCTCACGAAAATCAAGATGTCGCCGGTTCTGCATATGAAACGCACTGTGGAGTGGTGAAAACACCAGAAAACGTGTTTCTCGCATTAAATAGCTCGAAAAGAGCGATCTTGATGATTCTGCATACTTCTGACAGGAGACTCTCCAAGATTATCGCAGAAAATGCATATCTCAGCTGGAAACCCCACGAAAATAAGGTATCGCCGGTTCTGCATATCAGACGCAATGTGGAGTGGTGAAAACACCAGAAAACGTGTTACTCGCATTAAATAGCTGGCAGCGAGCTATCTAGATGATTCTGCATATTTCTGACTGAAGTCTCACCAAGATTATCGCAGAAAATGCATATCTCATCTGGAAACCCCACGAAAACCAAGATATCGCCGGTTCTGCATATCAGACGCACCGTGGAGTGGTGAAAACACCAGAAAACGTGTTACTCGCATTAACTAGCTCGAAAAGAGCGTTCTGGATGATTCTGCATACTTCGGACACTAGTCTCACCAATATTATCGCAGAAAATACATATCTCAGCTTGAAACCTCACGAAAATCAAGATGTCGCCGGTTCTGCATATGAAACGCACTGTGGAGTGGTGAAAACACCAGAAAACGTGTTTCTCGCATTAAATAGCTCGAAAAGAGCGATCTAGATGATTCTGCATACTTCGGACAGAAGTCTCACCAATATTATCGCAGAAAATACACATCTCAGTTTGAAACCTCACGAAAACCAATACATCGCCGGTTCTGCATATCAAACGCCCTGTGGAGTGATGAAAACACCAGATAACGTGTTACTCCCATTAAATAGCTGGAAGCGAGCGATCTAGGTGATTCTGCATACTTCTGACAGGAGACTCTCCAAGATAATCGCAGAAAATGCATACCTCAGCTGGAAACCCCACGAAAACAAGATATCGCCGGTTCTGCATATGAAACGCACTGTGGAGTGGTGAAAACACCAGAAAACGTGTTTCTCGCATTAAATAGCTCGAAAAGAGCGATATAGATGATTCTGCATACTTCTGACTGAAGCCTCACCAAGATAATCGCAGAAAATGCATATCTCAGCTGGAAACCCCACGAAAACAAGATATCGCCGGTTCTGCATATCAAACGCACTGTGGAGTGGTGAAAACACCAGATAACGTGTTTCTCGCATTAAATAGCTCGGAAAGAGCGATCTCGATGATTCTGCATACTTCTGACAGAACACTCACCAAGATTATCGCAGAAAATGCATATTTCAGCTGGAAACCCCACGAAAACCAAGTTATCGGCGGCTCTACATATCAAACGCACTGTGGAGTGGTCAAAACACCAGAAAACTTGTTTTTTCGCATTAAATAGCTCGAAACGAGCGATCTAGATGATTCTGCATACTTCTGACTGAAGTCCCACCAACATTATCGCAGAAAATGCCTATCTCAGCTAGAAACCTCACGAAAATCAAGATGTCGCCGGTTCTGCATATCAAACGCACTGTGGAGTGGTGAAAACACCAGATAACGTGTTTCTCGCATTCCGTAGCTCGAAAAGAGCGTTCTCGAAGATTCTGCATACTTCTGACAGAGGTCTCACCAATATTATCGTAGAAAATGCATATCTCAGCTTGAAACCCGACCGAAACGAAGATATCTCCGGTTCTGCATGTCCAACGTACTGTGGAGTGGTGAATACACCAGAAAACGTGTTTCTCGCGTTAAATATCTCGAAAAGAGCGATCTAGATGATTCTGCATACTTCTGGCAGAAGACTCACCAAGCTTATCGCTGAAAATGCATATCTTATCTGGAAACCCAACGAAACCGAATATATTGCAGTTTTCGCTTGTAAAACGCTCTGTGGAGTGCTGAGAACACCACAAAACGTGTTTCTCGCATTAAATAGCTCGAATAGATCCATCTAGATGATTCTGCATACTTCTGACAGAAGACTCACCTAGATTAACGCAGAAAATGCATATCTCAGCTGGAAACCCCACGGAAACCAAGATATCGCCGGTTCTGCATATCAGACGCACCGTGGAGTGGTGAAAACACCAGAAAACATGTTACTCGCATTAACTAGCTCGAAAAGAGCGATCATGGTGATTCTGCATACTTCTGACAGGAGACTCTCCAATATTATCGCAGAAAATGCATATCTCGGCTGGAAACCCCACGAAAATAAGATATCGCCGGTTCTGCATATCAGACGCAATGTGGATTGGTGAAAACACCAGAAAACGTGTTACTCGCATTAAATAGCTGGAAGCGAGCGATCTAGATGATTCTGCATACTTCTGACTGAAGTCTCACCAAGATTATCGCAGAAAACGCATATCTCATCTGGAAACCCAACGAAAACCAAGATATCGCCGATTCTGCATATCAGACGCACCGTGGAGTGGTGAAAACACCAGAAAACGTGTTACTCGCATTAACTAACTCGAGAAGAGCATTCTGGATGATTCTGCATACTTCGGACAGAAGTCTCACCAATATTATCGCAGAAAATACATATCTCATCTGGAAACCCCACGAAAACCAAGATATCGCCGGTTCTGCATATCAAACGCCCTGTGGGGTGATGAAAACACCACATAACGTGTTTCTCGCATTAAATAGCTCGAATAGAGCGATCTGGATGATTCTGCACACTTCGGACAGAAGTCTCACCAATATTATCGCAGAAAATACACATCTCAGTTTGAAACCTCACGAAAACCAAGACATCGCCGGTTCTGCATATCAAACGCCCTGTGGAGTGATGAAAACACCAGATAACGTGTTACTCCCATTAAATAGCTGGAAGCGAGCGATCTAGGTGATTCTGCATACTTCTGACAGGAGACTCTCCAAGATAATCGCAGAAAATGCATATCTCAGCTGGAAACCCCACGAAAACAAGATATCGCCGGTTCTGCATATGAAACGCACTGTGGAGTGGTGAAAACACCAGAAAACGTGTTTCTCGCATTAAATAGCTCCAAAAGAGCGATATAGATGATTCTGCATACTTCTGACTGAAGCCTCACCAAGATAATCGCAGAAAATGCATATCTCAGCTGGAAACCCCACGAAAACAAGATATCGCCGGTTCTGCATATCAGACGCACCGTGGAGTGGTGAAAACACCAGAAAACGTGTTACTCGCATTAACTAGCTCGAAAAGAGCGATCTAGGTGATTCTGCATATTTCTGACAGGAGACTCTCCAAGATAATCGCAGAAAATGCATATCTCAGCTGAAAACCCCACGAAAACAAGATATCGCCGGTTCTGCATATCAGACGCAATGCGGAGTGGTGAAAACACCAGAAAACGTGTTACTCCCATTAAATAGCTGGAAGCGAGCGATCTAGATGATTCTGCATACTTCTGACTGAAGTCTCACCAATATTATCGCAGAAAATGCCTATCTCAGCTAGAAACCTCACGAAAATCAAGATGTCGCCGGTTCTGCATATCAAACGCACTGTGGAGTGGTGAAAACACCAGATAACGTGTTTCTCGCATTAAATAGCTCGGAAAGAGCGATCTCGATGATTCTGCATACTTCTGACAGAACACTCACCAAGATTATCGCAGAAAATGCATATTTCAGCTGGAAACCCCACGAAAACCAAGTTATCGGCGGCTCTACATATCAAACGCACTGTGGAGTGGTCAAAACACCAGAAAACTTGTTTTTTCGCATTAAATAGCTCGAAACGAGCGATCTAGATGATTCTGCATACTTCTGACTGAAGTCCCACCAATATTATCGCAGAAAATGCCTATCTCAGCTAGAAACCTCACGAAAATCAAGATGTCGCCGGTTCTGCATATCAAACGCACTGTGGAGTGGTGAAAACACCAGATAACGTGTTTCTCGCATTCCGTAGCTCGAAAAGAGCGTTCTCGAAGATTCTGCATACTTCTGACAGAGGTCTCACCAATATTATCGTAGGAAATGCATATCTCAGCTTAAAACCCGACCGAAACGAAGATATCTCCGGTTCTGCATGTCTAACGTACTGTGGAGTGGTGAATACACCAGAAAACGTGTTTCTCGCGTTAAATATCTCGAAAAGAGCGATCTAGATGATTCTGCATACTTCTGGCAGAAGACTCACCAAGCTTATCGCTGAAAATGCATATCTTATCTGGAAACCCAACGAAACCGAATATATTGCAGTTTCCGCTTGTAAAACGCTCTGTGGAGTGCTGAGAACACCACAAAACGTGTTTCTCGCATTAAATAGCTCGAATAGATCCATCTAGATGATTCTGCATACTTCTGACAGAAGACTCACCTAGATTAACGCAGAAAATGCATATCTCAGCTGGAAACCCCACGAAAACCAAGATATCGCCGGTTCTGCATATCAGACGCACCGTGGAGTGGTGAAAACACCAGAAAACATGTTACTCGCATTAACTAGCTCGAAAAGAGCGATCTAGGTGATTCTGCATACTTCTGACAGGAGACTCTCCAATATTATCGCAGAAAATGCATATCTCGGCTGGAAACCCCACGAAAATAAGATATCGCCGGTTCTGCATATCAGACGCAATGTGGAGTGGTGAAAACACCAGAAAACGTGTTACTCGCATTAAATAGCTGGAAGCGAGCGATCTAGATGATTCTGCATACTTCTGACTGAAGTCTCACCAAGATTATCGCAGAAAATGCATATCTCATCTGGAAACCCAACGAAAACCAAGATATCGCCGATTCTGCATATCAGACGCACCGTGGAGTGGTGAAAACACCAGAAAACGTGTTTCTCGCATTAAATAGCTCGAATAGATCCATCTAGATGATTCTTCATACTGCTGACAGAAGTCTCACCAATATTATCGCAGAAAATACATATCTCATCTGGAAACCCCACGAAAACCAAGATATCGCCGGTTCTGCATATCAAACGCCCTGTGGGGTGATGAAAACACCACATAACGTGTTTCTCGCATTAAATAGCTCGAATAGAGCGATCTGGATGATTCTGCACACTTCGGACAGAAGTCTCACCAATATTATCCCAGAAAATACATATCTCAGCTTGAAACCTCACGAAAATCAAGATGTCGCCGGTTCTGCATATGAAACGCACTGTGGAGTGGTGAAAACACCAGAAAACGTGTTTCTCGCATTAAATAGCTCGAAAAGAGCGATCTAGATGATTCTTCATACTTCTGACAGGAGACTCTCCAAGATTATCGCAGAAAATGCATATCTCAGCTGGAAACCCCACGAAAATAAGATATCGCCGATTCTGCATATCAGACGCAATGTGGAGTGGTGAAAACACAAGAAAACGTGTTACACGCATTAAATAGCTGGAAGCGAGCGATCTAGATGATTCTGCATACCCCTGACTGAAGTCTCACCAAGATTATCGCAGAAAATGCATATCTCGTCTGGAAACCTCACGAAAACCAAGACATCGCCGGTTCTGCATATCAAACGCCCTGTGGGGTGATGAAAACACCACATAACGTGTTTCTCGCTTTAACTAGCTCGAAAAGAGCATTCTGGATGATTCCGCATACTTCGGACAGAAGTCTCACCAATATTATTCCAGAAAATACATATCTCAGCTTGAAACCTCACGAAAATCAAGATGTCGCCGGTTCTGCATATGAAACGCACTGTGGAGTGGTGAAAACACCAGAAAACGTGTTTCTCGCATTAGATAGCTCGAATAGATCCATCTAGATGATTCTGCATACTTCTGACAGAAGACTCACCTAGATTAACGCAGAAAATGCATATCTCAGCTGGAAACCCCACGAAAACCAAGATATCGCCGGTTCTGCATATCAGACGCACCGTGGAGTGGTGAAAACACCAGAAAACGTGTTACTCGCATTAACTAGCTCGAAAAGAGCGATCTAGGTGATTCTGCATACTTCTGACAGGACACTCTCCAATATTATCGCAGAAAATGCATATCTCATCTGGAAACCCCACGAAAACTAAGATATCGCCGGTTCTGCATATCAGACGCACCGTGGAGCGGTGAAAACACCAGAAAACGTGTTACTCGCATTAACTAGCTCGAGAAGAGCGTTCTGTATGATTCTGCATACTTCGGACAGAAGTCTCACCAATATTATCGCAGAAAATACATATCTCAGCTTGAAACCTCACGAAAATCTAGATGTCGCCGGTTCTGCATATGAAACGCACTGTGGAGTGGTGAAAACACCAGAAAACGTGTTTCTCGCATTAAATAGCTCGAATAGATCCATCTAGATGATTCTTCATACTTCTGACAGAAGACTCACCTAGATTAACGCAGAAAATGCATATCTCAGCTGGAAACCCCACGAAAACCAAGATATCGCCGGTTCTGCATATCAGACGCACCGTGGAGTGGTGAAAACACCAGAAAACATGTTACTCGCATTAACTAGCTCGAAAAGAGCGATCTAGGTGATTCTGCATACTTCTGACAGGATACTCTCCAATATTATCGCAGAAAATGCATATCTCGGCTGGAAACCCCACGAAAATAAGATATCGCCGGTTCTGCATATCAGACGCAATGTGGAGTGGTGAAAACACCACATAACGTGTTTCTCGCATTAACTAGCTCGAAAAGAGAGATCTAGGTGATTCTGCATACTTCTGACAGGAGACTCTCTAATATTATCGCAGAAAATGCATATCTCATCTGGAAACCCCACGAAAACTAAGATATCGCCGGTTCTGCATATCAGACGCACCGTGGAGTGGTGAAAACACCAGAAAACGTGTTACTCGCATTAACTAGCTCGAGAAGAGCGTTCTGTATGATTCTGCATACTTCGGACAGAAGTCTCACCAATATTATCGCAGAAAATACATATCTCAGCTTGAAACCTCACGAAAATCTAGATGTCGCCGGTTCTGCATATGAAACGCACAGTGGAGTGGTGAAAACACCAGAAAACGTGTTTCTCGCATTAAATCGCTCGAAAAGAGCGATCTAGATGATTCTGCATACTTCGGACAGAAGTCTCACCAATATTATCGCAGAAAATACATATCTCAGCTTGAAACCTCACGACAACCAAGACATCGCCGGTTCTGCATATCAAACGCCCTGTGGAGTGATGAAAACACCAGATAACGTGTTTCTCGCATTAAATAGCTCGAATAGAGCCATCTAGATGATTCTGCATACTTCTGACTGAAGTCTCACCAAGATTATCGCAGAAAATGCATATCTCATCTGGAAACCCCACGAAAACCAAGATATCGCCGGTTCTGCATATCAGACGCACCGTGGAGTGGTGAAAACACCAGAAAACGTGTTACTCGCATTAACTAGCTCGAAATGAGCGATCTAGGTGATTCTGCATACTTCTGACAGGAGACTCTCCAAGATTATCGCAGAAAATGCATATCTCAGCTGGAAACCCCACGAAAATAAGATATCGCCGGTTCTGCATATCAGACGCAATGTGGAGTGGTGAATACACCAGAAAATATGTTACTCGCATTAAATAGCTGGAAGGGAGCGATCTAGATGATTCTGCATTCTTCTGACTGAAGTCTCACCAAGATTATCGCAGAAAATGCATATCTCAGCTGGAAACCCCACGAAAACCAAGATATCGCCGGTTCTGCATATGAAACGCACTGTGGAGTGGTGAAAACACCAGAAAACGTGTTTCTCGCATTAAATAGCTCGAAAAGAACGATCTAGATGATTCTGCACACTTCGGACAGTAGTCTCACCAATATTATCCCAGAAAATACATATCTCAGCTTGAAACCTCACGAAAATCAAGATGTCGCCGGTTCTGCATATCAGACGCAATGTGGAGTGGTGAAAACACAAGAAAACGTGTTACACGCATTAAATAGCTGGAAGCGAGCGATCTAGATGATTCTGCATACCTCTGACTGAAGTCTCACCAAGATTATCGCAGAAAATGCATATCTCATCTGGAAACCCCACGAAAACCAAGACATCGCCGGTTCTGCATATCAAACGCCCTGTGGGGTGATGAAAACACCACATAACGTGTTTCTCGCTTTAACTAGCTCGAAAAGAGCGTTCTGGATGATTCTGCATACTTCGGACAGAAGTCTCACCAATATTATTCCAGAAAATACATATCTCAGCTTGAAACCTCACGAAAATCAAGATGTCGCCGGTTCTGCATATGAAACGCACTGTGGAGTGGTGAAAACACCAGAAAACGTGTTTCTCGCATTAAATAGCTCGAAAAGAGCGATCTAGGTGATTCTGCATACTTCTGACAGGAGACTCTCCAATATTATCGCAGAAAATGCATATCTCAGCTGGAAACCCCACGAAAATAAGATATCGCCGGTTCTGCATATCAGACGCAATGTGGAGTGGTGAAAACACCAGAAAACGTGTTACACGCATTAAATAGCTGGAAGCGAGCGATCTAGATGATTCTGCATACTTCTGACTGAAGTCTCACCAAGATTATCGCAGAAAATGCATATCTCATCTGGAAACCCCACGAAAACCAAGATATCGCCGGTTCTGCATATCAGACGCACCGTGGAGTGGTGAAAACACCAGAAAACGTGTTACTCTCATTAACTAGCTCGAAAAGAGCGATCTAGGTGATTCTGCATACTTCTGACAGGAGACTCTCCAATATTATCGCAGAAAATGCATATCTCAGCTGGAAACCCCACGAAAATAAGATATCGCCGGTTCTGCATATCAGACGCAATGTGGAGTGGTGAAAACACCAGAAAACGTGTTACACGCATTTAATAGCTGGAAGCGAGCGATCTAGATGATTGTGCATACTTCTGACTGAAGTCTCTCCAAGATTATCGCAGAAAATGCATATCTCATCTGGAAACCCCACGAAAACCAAGATATCGCCGGTTCTGCATATCAGACGCACCGTGGAGTGGTGAAAACACCAGAAAACGTGTTACTCGCATTAACTAGCTCGAAATGAGCGATCTAGGTGATTCTGCATACTTCTGACAGGAGACTCTCCAAGACTATCGCAGAAAATGCATATCTCAGCTGGAAACCCCACGAAAATAGGATATCGCTGGGTCTGCATATCAGACGCAATGTGGAGTGGTGAAAACACCAGAAAACGTGTTACTCGCATTAAATAGCTGGAAGCGAGCGATCTAGATGATTCTGCATACTTCTGACTGAAGTATCACCAAGATTATCGCAGAAAATGCATATCTCATCTGGAAACCCCACGAAAACCAAGACATCGCCGGTTCTGCATATCAAACGACCTGTGGAGTGATGAAAACACCAGATAACGTGTTTCTCGCATTAAATAGCTCGAATAGAGCGATCTAGATGATTCTGCATACTTCTGACAGAAGACTCACCTAGATTAACGCAGAAAATGCATATCTCAGCTGGAAACCCCACGAAAACCAAGATATCGCCGGTTCTACATATCAGACGCACCGTGGAGTGGTGAAAACACCAGAAAACGTGTTACTCGCATTAACTTGCTCGAAAAGAGCGATCTAGGTGATTCTGCATACTTCTGACAGGAGACTCTCCAAGATTATCGCAGAAAATGCATATCTCAGCTGGAAACCCCACGAAAATAAGATATCGCCGGTTCTGCATTTCAGACGCAATGTGGAGTGGTGAAAACACCAGAAAACGTGTTACTCGCATTAAATAGCTGGAAGGGAGCGATCTAGATGATTCTGCATACTTCTGACTGAAGTCTCACCAAGATTATCGCAGAAAATGCATATCTCAGCTGGAAACCCCACGAAAACCAAGATATCGCCGGTTCTGCATATCAGACGCACTGTGGAGTGGTCAAAACACCAGAAAACATGTTTTTTTGCATTAAATAGCTCGAAACGAGCGATCTAGATGATTCAGCAAACTTCTGACTGAAGTCTCACCAATATTATCGCAGAAAATTCATATCTAAGCTAGAAACATCACGAAAATCAAGATGTCGCCGGTTCTGCATATCAAACGCACTGTGGAGTAGTGAGAACAACCAGATAACGTGTTTCTCGCATTAAATAGCTCGAATAGAGCGATTTCTGTGATTCTGCAAACTTCTCAACGAAGAATATCCAAGATTATCGTAGAAAATGCATGTCTCATCTGGAAACCCCACGAAAACAAAGACATCGCCGGTTCTGCATATCAAACGCCCTGTGGGGTGATGAAAACACCACATAACGTGTTTCTCGCTTTAACTAGCTCGAAAAGAGCGTTCTGGATGATTCTGCATACTTCGGACAGATGTCTCACCAATATTATTCCAGAAAATACATATCTCAGCTTGAAACCTCACGAAAATCAAGATGTCGCCGGTTCTGCATATGAAACGCACTGTGGAGTGGTGAAAACACCAGAAAACGTGTTTCTCGCATTAAATAGCTCGAAAAGAGCGATCTAGGTGATTCTGCATACTTCTGACAGGAGACTCTCCAATATTATCGCAGAAAATGCATATCTCAGCTGGAAACCCCACGAAAATAAGATATCGCCGGTTCTGCATATCAGACGCAATGTGGAGTGGTGAAAACACCAGAACACGTGATACACGCATTAAATAGCTGGAAGCGAGTGATCTAGATGATTCTGCATACTTCTGACTGAAGTCTCACCAAGATTATCGCAGAAAATGCATATCTCATCTGGAAACCCCACGAAAACCAAGATATCGCCGGTTCTGCATATCAGACGCACCGTGGAGTGGTGAAAACACCAGAAAACGTGTTACTCGCATTAACTAGCTCGAAAAGAGCGATCTAGGTGATTCTGCATACTTCTGACTGAAGTCTCACCAAGATTATCGCAGAAAATGCATATCTCAGCTGGAAACCCCACGAAAACCAAGATATCGCCGGTGCTGCATATCAGACGCACCGTGGAGTGGTGAAAACACCAGAAAACGTGTTACTCGCATTAACTAGCTCGAGAAGAGCGTTCTGTATGATTCTGCATACTTCGGACAGAAGTCTCACCAATATTATCGCAGAAAATACATATCTCAGCTTGAAACCTCACGAAAATCTAGATGTCGCCGGTTCTGCATATGAAACGCACTGTGGAGTGGTGAAAACACCAGAAAACGTGTTTCTCGCATTAAATAGCTCGAAAAGAGCGATCTAGATGATTCTGCATACTTCGGACAGATGTCTCACCAATATTATCGCAGAAAATACATATCTCAGCTTGAAACCTCACGACAACCAAGACATCGCCGGTTCTGCATATCAAACGCCCTGTGGAGTGATGAAAACACCAGATAACGTGTTTCTCGCATTAAATAGCTCGAATAGAGCCATCTAGATGATTCTGCATACTTCTGACAGAAGACTCACCTAGATTAACGCAGAAAATGCATATCTCAGCTGGAAACCCCACGAAAACCAAGATATCGCCGGTTCTGCATATCAGACGCACCGTGGAGTGGTGAAAACACCAGAAAACGTGTTACTCGCATTAACTAGCTCGAAATGAGCGATCTAGGTGATTCTGCATACTTCTGACAGGAGACTCTCCAAGATTATCGCAGAAAATGCATATCTCAGCTGGAAACCCCACGAAAATAAGATATCGCCGGTTCTGCATATCAGACGCAATGTGGAGTGGTGAATACACCAGAAAATGTGTTACTCGCATTAAATAGCTGGAAGGGAGCGATCTAGATGATTCTGCATACTTCTGACTGAAGTCTCACCAAGATTATCGCAGAAAATGCATATCTCTGCTGGAAACCCCACGAAAACCAAGATATCGCCGGTTCTGCATATGAAACGCACTGTGGAGTGGTGAAAACACCAGAAAACGTGTTTCTCGCATTAAATAGCTCGAAAAGAACGATCTAGATGATTCTGCATACTTCTGACAGGAGACTCTCCAAGACTATCGCAGAAAATGCATATCTCAGCTGGAAACCCCACGAAAATCAGATATCGCCGGGTCTGCATATCAGACGCAATGTGGAGTGGTGAAATACCAGAAAACGTGTTACTCGCATTAAATAGCTGGAAGCGAGCGATCTAGATGATTCTGCATACTTCTGACTGAAGTATCACCAAGATTATCGCAGAAAATGCATATATCAGCTGGAAACCCCACGAAAATCTAGATGTCGCCGGTTCTGCATATCAGACGCACCGTGGAGTGGTGAAAACACCAGAAAACCTGTTACTCGCATTAAATAGCTCGAAAAGAGCGATCTAGATGATTCTGCATACTTCGGACAGAAGTCTCACCAATATTATCGCAGAAAATACATATCTCAGCTTGAAACCTCACGACAATCAAGACATCGCCGGTTCTGCATATCAAACGCCCTGTGGAGTGATGAAAACACCAGATAACGTGTTTCTCGCATTAAATAGCTCGAATAGAGCCATCTAGATGATTCTGCATACTTCTGACAGAAGACTCACCTAGATTAACGCAGAAAATGCATATCTCAGCTGGAAACCCCACGAAAACCAAGATATCGCCGGTTGTGCATATCAGACGCACCGTGGAGTGGTGAAAACACCAGAAAACGTGTTACTCGCATTAACTAGCTCGAAATGAGCGATCTAGGTGATTCTGCATACTTCTGACAGGAGACTCTCCAAGATTATCGCAGAAAATGCATATCTCAGCTGGAAACCCCACGAAAATAAGATATCGCCGGTTCTGCATATCAGACGCACTGTGGAGTGGTCAAAACACCAGAAAACATGTTTTTTTGCATTAAATAGCTCGAAACGAGCGATCTAGATGATTCAGCAAACTTCTGACTGAAGTCTCACCAATATTATCGCAGAAAATTCATATCTAAGCTAGAAACATCACGAAAATCAAGATGTCGCCGGTTCTGCATATCAAACGCACTGTGGAGTAGTGAGAACAACCAGATAACGTGTTTCTCGCATTAAATAGCTCGAATAGAGCGATTTCTGTGATTCTGCAAACTTCTCACCGAAGAATATCCAAGATTATCGTAGAAAATGCATGTCTCAGCTGGAAACCCCACGATAACGAAGATATCGCAGTTTCGGCATATCAAACGCACTGTGGAGTGGTCAAAACACCAGATAGCGTGTTTTTCGCATTAAATAGCTCGAAAAGAGCGATATCGATGATTCTGCATACTACGGACAGAAGTCTCACCAATATTATCGCAGAAAATGCATATCTCATCTGGAAACCCCACGAAAACAAAGACATCGCCGGTTCTGCATATCAAACGCCCTGTGGGGTGATGAAAACACCACATAACGTGTTTCTCGCTTTAACTAGCTCGAAAAGAGCGTTCTGGATGATTCTGCATACTTCGGACAGAAGTCTCACCAATATTATTCCAGAAAATACATATCTCAGCTTGAAACCTCACGAAAATCAAGATGTCGCCGGTTCTGCATATGAAACGCACTGTGGAGTGGTGAAAACACCAGAAAACGTGTTTCTCGCATTAAATAGCTCGAAAAGAGCGATCTAGGTGATTCTGCATACTTCTGACAGGAGACTCTCCAATATTATCGCAGAAAATGCATATCTCAGCTGGAAACCCCACGAAAATAAGATATCGCCGGTTCTGCATATCAGACGCAATGTGGAGTGGTGAAAACACCAGAAAACGTGTTACACGCATTAAATAGCTGGAAGCGAGCGATCTAGATGATTCTGCATACTTCTGACTGAAGTCTCACCAAGATTATCGCAGAAAATGCATATCTCATCTGGAAACCCCACGAAAACCAAGATATCGCCGGTTCTGCATATCAGACGCACCGTGGAGTGGTGAAAACACCAGAAAACGTGTTACTCGCATTAACTAGCTCGAAATGAGCGATCTAGGTGATTCTGCATACTTCTGACTGAAGTCTCACCAAGATTATCGCAGAAAATGCATATCTCATCTGGAAACCCCACGAAAACCAAGATATCGCCGGTTCTGCATATCAGACGCACCGTGGAGTGGTGAAAACACCAGAAAACGTGTTACTCGCATTAACTAGCTCGAGAAGAGCGTTCTGTATGATTCTGCATACTTCGGACAGAAGTCTCACCAATATTATCGCAGAAAATACATATCTCAGCTTGAAACCTCACGAAAATCTAGATGTCGCCGGTTCTGCATATGAAACGCACTGTGGAGTGGTGAAAACACCAGAAAACGTGTTTCTCGCATTAAATAGCTCGAAAAGAGCGATCTAGATGATTCTGCATACTTCGGACAGATGTCTCACCAATATTATCGCAGAAAATACATATCTCAGCTTGAAACCTCACGACAACCAAGACATCGCCGGTTCTGCATATCAAACGCCCTGTGGAGTGATGAAAACACCAGATAACGTGTTACTCGCATTAAATAGCTGGAAGGGAGCGATCTAGATGATTCTGCATACTTCTGACTGAAGTCTCACCAAGATTATCGCAGAAAATGCATATCTCTGCTGGAAACCCCACGAAAACCAAGATATCGCCGGTTCTGCATATGAAACGCACTGTGGAGTGGTGAAAACACCAGAAAACGTGTTTCTCGCATTAAATAGCTCGAAAAGAACGATCTAGATGATTCTGCATACTTCTGACAGGAGACTCTCCAAGACTATCGCAGAAAATGCATATCTCAGCTTGAAACCTCACGACAATCAAGACATCGCCGGTTCTGCATATCAAACGCCCTGTGGAGTGATGAAAACACCAGATAACGTGTTTCTCGCATTAAATAGCTCGAATAGAGCCATCTAGATGATTCTGCATACTTCTGACAGAAGACTCACCTAGATTAACGCAGAAAATGCATATCTCAGCTGGAAACCCCACGAAAACCAAGATATCGCCGGTTGTGCATATCAGACGCACCGTGGAGTGGTGAAAACACCAGAAAACGTGTTACTCGCATTAACTAGCTCGAAATGAGCGATCTAGGTGATTCTGCATACTTCTGACAGGAGACTCTCCAAGATTATCGCAGAAAATGCATATCTCAGCTGGAAACCCCACGAAAATAAGATATCGCCGGTTCTGCATATCAGACGCAATGTGGAGTGGTGAATACACCAGAAAATGTGTTACTCGCATTAAATAGCTGGAAGGGAGCGATCTAGATGATTCTGCATACTTCTGACTGAAGTCTCACCAAGATTATCGCAGAAAATGCATATCTCAGCTGGAAACCCCACGAAAACCAAGATATCGCCGGTTCTGCATATCAGACGCACTGTGGAGTGGTCAAAACACCAGAAAACATGTTTTTTTGCATTAAATAGCTCGAAACGAGCGATCTAGATGATTCAGCAAACTTCTGACTGAAGTCTCACCAATATTATCGCAGAAAATTCATATCTAAGCTAGAAACATCACGAAAATCAAGATGTCGCCGGTTCTGCATATCAAACGCACTGTGGAGTAGTGAGAACAACCAGATAACGTGTTTCTCGCATTAAATAGCTCGAATAGAGCGATTTCTGTGATTCTGCAAACTTCTCACCGAAGAATATCCAAGATTATCGTAGAAAATGCATGTCTCAGCTGGAAACCCCACGATAACGAAGATATCGCAGTTTCGGCATATCAAACGCACTGTGGAGTGGTCAAAACACCAGATAGCGTGTTTTTCGCATTAAATAGCTCGAAAAGAGCGATATCGATGATTCTGCATACTACGGACAGAAGTCTCACCAATATTATCGCAGAAAATGCATATCTCATCTGGAAACCCCACGAAAACAAAGACATCGCCGGTTCTGCATATCAAACGCCCTGTGGGGTGATGAAAACACCACATAACGTGTTTCTCGCTTTAACTAGCTCGAAAAGAGCGTTCTGGATGATTCTGCATACTTCGGACAGAAGTCTCACCAATATTATTCCAGAAAATACATATCTCAGCTTGAAACCTCACGAAAATCAAGATGTCGCCGGTTCTGCATATGAAACGCACTGTGGAGTGGTGAAAACACCAGAAAACGTGTTTCTCGCATTAAATAGCTCGAAAAGAGCGATCTAGGTGATTCTGCATACTTCTGACAGGAGACTCTCCAATATTATCGCAGAAAATGCATATCTCAGCTGGAAACCCCACGAAAATAAGATATCGCCGGTTCTGCATATCAGACGCAATGTGGAGTGGTGAAAACACCAGAAAACGTGTTACACGCATTAAATAGCTGGAAGCGAGCGATCTAGATGATTCTGCATACTTCTGATTGAAGTCTCACCAAGATTATCGCAGAAAATGCATATCTCATCTGGAAACCCCACGAAAACCAAGATATCGCCGGTTCTGCATATCAGACGCACCGTGGAGTGGTGAAAACACCAGAAAACGTGTTACTCGCATTAACTAGCTCGAAAAGAGCGATCTAGGTGATTCTGCATACTTCTGACAGGAGACTCTCCAATATTATCGCAGAAAATGCATATCTCAGCTGGAAACCCCACGAAAATAAGATATCGCCGGTTCTGCATATCAGACGCAATGTGGAGTGGTGAAAACACCAGAAAACGTGTTACACGCATTTAATAGCTGGAAGCGAGCGATCTAGATGATTGTGCATACTTCTGACTGAAGTCTCACCAAGATTATCGCAGAAAATGCATATCTCATCTGGAAACCCCACGAAAACCAAGATATCGCCGGTTCTGCATATCAGACGCACCGTGGAATGGTGAAAACACCAGAAAACGTGTTACTCGCATTAACTAGCTCGAGAAGAGCGTTCTGTATGATTCTGCATACTTCGGACAGAAGTCTCACCAATATTATCGCAGAAAATACATATCTCAGCTTGAAACCTCACGAAAATCTAGATGTCGCCGGTTCTGCATATGAAACGCACTGTGGAGTGGTGAAAACACCAGAAAACGTGTTTCTCGCATTAAATAGCTCGAAAAGAGCGATCTAGATGATTCTGCATACTTCGGACAGATGTCTCACCAATATTATCGCAGAAAATACATATCTCAGCTTGAAACCTCACGACAACCAAGACATCGCCGGTTCTGCATATCAAACGCCCTGTGGAGTGATGAAAACACCAGATAACGTGTTTCTCGCATTAAATAGCTCGAATAGAGCCATCTAGATGATTCTGCATACTTCTGACAGAAGACTCACCTAGATTAACGCAGAAAATGCATATCTCATCTGGAAACCCCACGAAAACCAAGACATCGCCGGTTCTGCATATCTAACGACCTGTGGAGTGGTGAAAACACCAGAAAACGTGTTACTCGCATTAACTAGCTCGAAATGAGCGATCTAGGTGATTCTGCATACTTCTGACTGAAGTCTCACCAAGATTATCGCAGAAAATGCATATCTCATCTGGAAACCCCACGAAAACCAAGATATCGCCGGTTCTGCATATCAGACGCACCGTGGAGTGGTGAAAACACCAGAAAACGTGTTACTCGCATTAACTAGCTCGAGAAGAGCGTTCTGTATGATTCTGCATACTTCGGACAGAAGTCTCACCAATATTATCGCAGAAAATACATATCTCAGCTTGAAACCTCACGAAAATCTAGATGTCGCCGGTTCTGCATATGAAACGCACTGTGGAGTGGTGAAAACACCAGAAAACGTGTTTCTCGCATTAAATAGCTCGAAAAGAGCGATCTAGATGATTCTGCATACTTCGGACAGATGTCTCACCAATATTATCGCAGAAAATACATATCTCAGCTTGAAACCTCACGACAACCAAGACATCGCCGGTTCTGCATATCAAACGCCCTGTGGAGTGATGAAAACACCAGATAACGTGTTTCTCGCATTAAATAGCTCGAATAGAGCCATCTAGATGATTCTGCATACTTCTGAAAGAAGACTCACCTAGATTAACGCAGAAAATGCATATCTCATCTGGAAACCCCACGAAAACCAAGACATCGCCGGTTCTGCATATCTAACGACCTGTGGAGTGGTGAAAACACCAGAAAACGTGTTACTCGCATTAACTAGCTCGAAATGAGCGATCTAGGTGATTCTGCATACTTCTGACAGGAGACTCTCCAAGATTATCGCAGAAAATGCATATCTCAGCTGGAAACCCCACGAAAATAAGATATCGCCGGTTCTGCATATCAGACGCAATGTGGAGTGGTGAATACACCAGAAAATGTGTTACTCGCATTAAATAGCTGGAAGGGAGCGATCTAGATGATTCTGCATACTTCTGACTGAAGTCTCACCAAGATTATCGCAGAAAATGCATATCTCAGCTTGAAACCTCACGAAAATCAAGATGTCGCCGGTTCTGCATATCAAACGCACTGTGGAGTGGTGAAAACACCAAAAAACTTGTTTTTTCGCATTAAATGGCTCTAAACCAGCGTTCTCGACGATTCTGCGTACTTCTGACTGAAGTCTCACCAATATTATCGCAGAAAATGCATTTGTCAGCTTGAAACCCGACGAAAACCAAGATGTCGCCGGTTCTTCATATCGAACGCACTGTGGGGTGGTGAAAACACCAGAAATCTTGTTTTTTCGCATTAAATGGCTCTAAACCAGCGTTCTCGACGATTCTGCGTTCTTCTGACTGAAGTCTCACCAAGATTATCGCAGAAAATGCATATCTCAGCTGGAAACCCAACGAAACCGAATATATTGCAGTTTCCGCATGTCAAACGCACTGTGGAGTGCTGAAATCACTACAAAACCTGTTTTCCGCATTCAATAGCACGAAAACAGCGATTTCGGTGATTCTGCATACTAGTCACAGAAGAAACATGAGGATTATCACTGAAAATGCATATCTCAGCTTGAAACCTCACGAAAATCAAGATGTCGCCGGTTCTGCATATCCAACGAACTGAGGAGTGGTGAAAACACCAGATAACGTGTTTCTCGCATTATATAGCACGAATAGAGCGATCTCGATAATTAAGCATACTTCGGACAGAAGTCTCACCAAGATTATCGTAAAAAATGCATATCTCAGCTTGAAACCCCACGAAAACCAAGATATCGCTGGTTCTGCATATCAAACGCACTGTGGAGTGCTGAAAACACCAGATAACGTGTTTGTCGCATTATATAGCACGAATAGAGCGATCTCGATGATTCTGCATACTTCGGACAGAAGTCTCACCAAGATTATCGTAGAAAATGCATATCTCAGCTTGAACCCCGACGAAATCAAAGATGTCGCCGGTTCTGCATATCAAACGCACTGTGGAGTGGTGAAAACACCGGATAACGTGTTTCTCGCATTCAATAGCTCGAAAAGAGCGATCTCGAAGATTCTGCATACTTCTGACAGAAGACTCACCAAGATTATCGCTGAAAATGCATATCTCAGCTGGAAACACCACGAAAATCAAGATATCGCCGGTTCGGAATATAAAACGCACTGTGGAGTGGTGAAAACACCAGATAACGTGTTTCTCGCATTAAGTAGCTCCAAAAGAGCGATCTCGAAGATTCTGCATACTTCTCAAAGAAGACTCACCAAGATTATCGCTGAAAATGCATATCTCAGCTGGAAACTCCACGAAAATCAAGATATCGCCAGTTCGGAATATCAAACGCACTGTGGAGTGGTGAAAACACCAGATAACGTGTTTCTGCAATTAAGTAGCTCGAAAAGTGCGATCTCGAAGATTCTGCATACTTCTGAAAGATGACTCACCAAGATTATCGCTGAAAATGCATATCTCAGCTGGAAACTCCACGAAAATCAAGATATCGCCGGTTCGGAATATCAAACGCACTGTGGAGTGGTGAAGACACCAGATAACGTGTTTCTCGCATTAAGTAGCTCGAAAAGATCGATCTCGAAGATTCTGCATACTTCTGAAAGAAGACTCACCAAGATTATAGCTGAAAATGCATATCTCAGCTGCAAACACCTCGAAAATCAAGATATCGCCGGTTCTGCATATCAAGCGCACTGTGGAATGTTGAAAACACCAGAAAACTTGTTTTTTCGCATTAAATAGCCCGAAAAGTGCGATCTAGATGATTCGGCATACTTCTGACTGAAGTCTCAACCTGATTATCGCAGAAAATGCATATCTCAGCTTGAAACCTCACGAAAATCAAGATGTCGCCGGTTCTGCATATCAAACGCACTGTGGAGTGGTGAAAACACCGGGTAACGTGTTTCTCGCATTCAATAGCTCGAAAAGAGCGATCTCGAAGATTCTGCATACTTCTGACAGAAGACTCACCAAGATTATCGCTGAAAATGCATATCTCAGCTGGAAACACCACGAAAATCAAGATATCGCCGGTTCGGAATATCAAGCGCACTGTGGAGTGATGAAAACACCAGATAACGTGTTTCTCGCATTAAATAGCTCGAATAGAGCGATCTCGATGATTCTGCATACTTCTGACAGAAGACTCACAAAGATTATCGCAGAAAATGCATATTTCAGCTGGAAACCACACGTAAACCAAGTTGTCGGCGGCTCTACATATCAAACGCACTGTGCAGTGGTCAAAACACCAAATAACGTGTTTCTCGCATTAGATAGCTCGAAACGAGCGATCTAGACGATTCTGCATACTTCTGACTGAGGTCTCATCAATATTATCGCAGAAAATGCATATCACAGCTTGAAACTCGACGAAAACCACGATGTCGCCGGTTCTGCATATCAAACGCACTGTGGGGTGGTGAAAACACCAGAAAACGCGTTTCTCGCATTAAATAGCTCGAAAAGAGCGATCTAGAAGCTTCTGCATACTTCTGACAGAAGACTCACCAAGATTATCGCAGAAAATGCATATTTCAGCTGGAATCCCCACGAAAACCAAGTTATCGGCGGCTGTACATATCAAACGCACTGTGGGGTGGTCAAAACACCAGATAACGTGTTTCTCGCATTAAATAGCTCAAAACGAGCGATCTAGATGATTCTGCATACTTCTGACTGAAATCTCACCATTATTATCGCAGAAAATGCATGTCTCAGCTTGAAACCCGACGAAAACCAAGTTATCTCCGGTTCTGCACATCAAACGTACCGTGTAGTGGTGAAAACACCAGAAAACGTGTTTCGCGCATTAATTAGCTCGAAAAGAGCGTTCTCGAAGATTCTGCATACTTCTGACAGAAGACTCACCAAGATTATCGCTGAAAATGCATATCTCAGCTGGAAACACCACGAAAATCAAGATATCGCCGGTTCGGAATATAAAACGCACTGTGGAGTGGTGAAAACACCAGATAACGTGTTTCTCGCATTAAGTAGCTCCAAAAGAGCGATCTCGAAGATTCTGCATACTTCTCAAAGAAGACTCACCAAGATTATCGCTGAAAATGCATATCTCAGCTGGAAACTCCACGAAAATCAAGATATCGCCAGTTCGGAATATCAAACGCACTGTGGAGTGGTGAAAACACCAGATAACGTGTTTCTGCAATTAAGTAGCTCGAAAAGTGCGATCTCGAAGATTCTGCATACTTCTGAAAGATGACTCACCAAGATTATCGCTGAAAATGCATATCTCAGCTCGAAACTCCACGAAAATCAAGATATCGCCGGTTCGGAATATCAAACGCACTGTGGAGTGGTGAAGACACCAGATAACGTGTTTCTCGCATTAAGTAGCTCGAAAAGATCGATCTCGAAGATTCTGCATACTTCTGAAAGAAGACTCACCAAGATTATAGCTGAAAATGCATATCTCAGCTGCAAACACCTCGAAAATCAAGATATCGCCGGTTCTGCATATCAAGCGCACTGTGGAATGTTGAAAACACCAGAAAACTTGTTTTTTCGCATTAAATAGCCCGAAGAGTGCGATCTAGATGATTCGGCATACTTCTGACTGAAGTCTCAACCTGATTATCGCAGAAAATGCATATCTCAGCTTGAAACCTCACGAAAATCAAGATGTCGCCGGTTCTGCATATCAAACGCACTGTGGAGTGGTGAAAACACCGGGTAACGTGTTTCTCGCATTCAGTAGCTCGAAAAGAGCGATCTCGAAGATTCTGCATACTTCTGACAGAAGACTCACCAAGATTATCGCTGAAAATGCATATCTCAGCTGGAAACACCACGAAAATCAAGATATCGCCGGTTCGGAATATCAAGCGCACTGTGGAGTGATGAAAACACCAGATAACGTGTTTCTCGCATTAAGTAGCTCGAATAGAGCGATCTCGATGATTCTGCATACTTCTGACAGAAGACTCACAAAGATTATCGCAGAAAATGCATATTTCAGCTGGAAACCACACGTAAACCAAGTTGTCGGCGGCTCTACATATCAAACGCACTGTGCAGTGGTCAAAACACCAAATAACGTGTTTCTCGCATTAGATAGCTCGAAACGAGCGATCTAGACGATTCTGCATACTTCTGACTGAGGTCTCATCAATATTATCGCAGAAAATGCATATCACAGCTTGAAACTCGACGAAAACCACGATGTCGCCGGTTCTGCATATCAAACGCACTGTGGGGTGGTGAAAACACCAGAAAACGCGTTTCTCGCATTAAATAGCTCGAAAAGAGCGATCTAGAAGCTTCTGCATACTTCTGACAGAAGACTCACCAAGATTATCGCAGAAAATGCATATTTCAGCTGGAATCCCCACGAAAACCAAGTTATCGGCGGCTGTACATATCAAACGCACTGTGGGGTGGTCAAAACACCAGATAACGTGTTTCTCGCATTAAATAGCTCAAAACGAGCGATCTAGATGATTCTGCATACTTCTGACTGAAATCTCACCATTATTATCGCAGAAAATACATGTCTCAGCTTGAAACCCGACGAAAACCAAGTTATCTCCGGTTCTGCACATCAAACGTACCGTGTAGTGGTGAAAACACCAGAAAACGTGTTTCGCGCATTAATTAGCTCGAAAAGAGCGTTCTCGAAGATTCTGCATACTTCTGACAGAAGTCTCACCAACATTATCGTAGAAAATGCATATCTCAGCTGGAAACACCACGAAAATCAAAGATGTCGCCGGTTCTGCATATCAAATGCACTGTGGAGTGGTGAAAACACCGGATAACGTGTTTCTCGCATTCAATAGCTCGAAAAGAGCGATCTCGAAGATTCTGCATACTTCTGACAGAAGACTCACCAAGATTATCGCTGAAAATGCATATCTCAGCTGGAAACACCACGAAAATCAAGATATCGCCGGTTCGGAATATAAAACGCACTGTGGAGTGGTGAAAACACCAGATAACGTGTTTCTCGCATTAAGTAGCGCCAAAAGCGCGATCTCGAAGATTCTGCATACTTCTCAAAGAAGACTCACCAAGATTATCGCTGAAAATGCATATCTCAGCTGGAAACTCCACGAAAATCAAGATATCGCCAGTTCGGAATATCAAACGCACTGTGGAGTGGTGAAAACACCAGATAACGTGTTTCTGCAATTAAGTAGCTCGAAAAGTGCGATCTCGAAGATTCTGCATACTTCTGAAAGATGACTCACCAAGATTATCGCTGAAAATGCATATCTCAGCTGGAAACTCCACGAAAATCAAGATATCGCCGGTTCGGAATATCAAACGCACTGTGGAGTGGTGAAGACACCAGATAACGTGTTTCTCGCATTAACTAGCTCGAAAAGATCGATCTCGAAGATTCTGCATACTTCTGAAAGAAGACTCACCAAGATTATAGCTGAAAATGCATATCTCAGCTGCAAACACCTCGAAAATCAAGATATCGCCGGTTCTGCATATCAAGCGCACTGTGGAATGTTGAAAACACCAGAAAACTTGTTTTTTCGCATTAAATAGCCCGAAAAGTGCGATCTAGATGATTCGGCATACTTCTGACTGAAGTCTCAACCTGATTATCGCAGAAAATGCATATCTCAGCTTGAAACCTCACGAAAATCAAGATGTCGCCGGTTCTGCATATCAAACGCACTGTGGAGTGGTGAAAACACCGGGTAACGTGTTTCTCGCATTCAATAGCTCGAAAAGAGCGATCTCGAAGATTCTGCATACTTCTGACAGAAGACTCACCAAGATTATCGCTGAAAATGCATATCTCAGCTGGAAACACCACGAAAATCAAGATATCGCCGGTTCGGAATATCAAGCGCACTGTGGAGTGATGAAAACACCAGATAACGTGTTTCTCGCATTAAATAGCTCGAATAGAGCGATCTCGATGATTCTGCATACTTCTGACAGAAGACTCACAAAGATTATCGCAGAAAATGCATATTTCAGCTGGAAACCACACGTAAACCAAGTTGTCGGCGGCTCTACATATCAAACGCACTGTGCAGTGGTCAAAACACCAAATAACGTGTTTCTCGCATTAGATAGCTCGAAACGAGCGATCTAGACGATTCTGCATACTTCTGACTGAGGTCTCATCAATATTATCGCAGAAAATGCATATCACAGCTTGAAACTCGACGAAAACCACGATGTCGCCGGTTCTGCATATCAAACGCACTGTGGGGTGGTGAAAACACCAGAAAACGCGTTTCTCGCATTAAATAGCTCGAAAAGAGCGATCTAGAAGCTTCTGCATACTTCTGACAGAAGACTCACCAAGATTATCGCAGAAAATGCATATTTCAGCTGGAATCCCCACGAAAACCAAGTTATCGGCGGCTGTACATATCAAACGCACTGTGGGGTGGTCAAAACACCAGATAACGTGTTTCTCGCATTAAATAGCTCAAAACGAGCGATCTAGATGATTCTGCATACTTCTGACTGAAATCTCACCATTATTATCGCAGAAAATGCATGTCTCAGCTTGAAACCCGACGAAAACCAAGTTATCTCCGGTTCTGCACATCAAACGTACCGTGTAGTGGTGAAAACACCAGAAAACGTGTTTCGCGCATTAATTAGCTCGAAAAGAGCGTTCTCGAAGATTCTGCATACTTCTGACAGAAGACTCACCAAGATTATCGCTGAAAATGCATATCTCAGCTGGAAACACCACGAAAATCAAGATATCGCCGGTTCGGAATATAAAACGCACTGTGGAGTGGTGAAAACACCAGATAACGTGTTTCTCGCATTAAGTAGCTCCAAAAGAGCGATCTCGAAGATTCTGCATACTTCTCAAAGAAGACTCACCAAGATTATCGCTGAAAATGCATATCTCAGCTGGAAACTCCACGAAAATCAAGATATCGCCAGTTCGGAATATCAAACGCACTGTGGAGTGGTGAAAACACCAGATAACGTGTTTCTGCAATTAAGTAGCTCGAAAAGTGCGATCTCGAAGATTCTGCATACTTCTGAAAGATGACTCACCAAGATTATCGCTGAAAATGCATATCTCAGCTGGAAACTCCACGAAAATCAAGATATCGCCGGTTCGGAATATCAAACGCACTGTGGAGTGGTGAAGACACCAGATAACGTGTTTCTCGCATTAAGTAGCTCGAAAAGATCGATCTCGAAGATTCTGCATACTTCTGAAAGAAGACTCACCAAGATTATAGCTGAAAATGCATATCTCAGCTGCAAACACCTCGAAAATCAAGATATCGCCGGTTCTGCATATCAAGCGCACTGTGGAATGTTGAAAACACCAAATAACGTGTTTCTCGCATTAGATAGCTCGAAACGAGCGATCTAGACGATTCTGCATACTTCTGACTGAAATCTCACCATTATTATCGCAGAAAATACATGTCTCAGCTTGAAACCCGACGAAAACCAAGTTATCTCCGGTTCTGCACATCAAACGTACCGTGTAGTGGTGAAAACACCAGAAAACGTGTTTCGCGCATTAATTAGCTCGAAAAGAGCGTTCTCGAAGATTCTGCATACTTCTGACAGAAGTCTCACAAACATTATCGTAGAAAATGCATATCTCAGCTGGAAACACCACGAAAATCAAGATATCGCCGGTTCTGCATATCAAACGCACTGTGGAATGTTGAAAACACCAGAAAACTTGTTTTTTCGCATTAAATAGCTCGAAAAGAGCGATCCCGATGATTCTGCATACTTCTGACAGAAGGCTCACCAAGATTATCGCAGAAAATGCATATCTCAGCTGCAAACACCTCGAAAATCAAGATATCGCCGGTTCTGCATATCAAGCGCACTGTGGAATGTTGAAGACACCAGAAAACTTGTTTTTTCGCATTACATAGCTCGAAAAGAGCAATATAGATGATTCTGCACACTTCTGACAGAAGTCGCACCAAGATTATAGCAGAAAATGCATACCTCAGGATGAAAACCGACGAAAACCAAGATTTCGCCATTTCTGCGTATCAAACGCACTGTTGAGTTGTCAAAACACCAGATAACGTGTTTCTCACAATAAATAGCTCGAAAAGAGCGATATCGATGATTCTGCATACTTCGGACAGAAGACTCACCAAGATTATAGCAGAAAATGCATATCTCAGCTGGAAACCCCACGAAAACCAAGATATCGCCGGTTCTGCATATCAGGCGCAATGTGGAGTGGAGAAAACACCAGAAAACGTGTTACTCGCATTATATAGCTGGAAACGAGCGATCTAGATGATTCTGCATACTTCTGACTGAAGTCTCACCAATATTATCGCAGAAAATGCATATCTCAGCTTGAAACCCCACGAAAACCAAGATATCTCCGGTTCTGCACATCTAACGAACTGTGGTGTGGTGAAAACCCCAGAAAACGTGTTTCTCGCATTAAATAGCTCGAAAAGAGCGCTCTTGATGTTTCTGCATACTTCGCACAGATGTTTCACCAAGATTATCGTAGAAAATGCATATCTCAGCTTGAACCCCGACGAAATCGATGATGTCGCCGGTTCTGCATATCAAACGCACTGTGGAGTGGTGTAAACACCAGATAACATGTTACTCGCATTAACTAGCTCGAAAAGATCGTTCTGGATGATTCTGCATACTTCTCATAGATGAAACACCAAGATTATCGCAGAACATGCATATTTCAGCTGGAAACCCCACGAAATCCAAGATAACGCCGGTTTTGCATATCAAACGCACTGCGGAATGTTGAAAACACCTGGAAACTTGTTTTATTCGCATTAAATAGCTCGAAACGAGCGATCTAGATGATTCTGCATACTTCTGACAGAAGACTCACCAAGATTATCACAGAAAATGCATATCTCAGCTGGAAACCCCACGAAAACCAAGATATCGCCGGTTCTGCATATCAGGCGCATTGTGGAGTGGTGAAAACACCAGAAAACGTGTTACTCGCATTAAATAGCTGGAAACGAGCGATCTAGATGATTCTGCATACTTCTGACTGAAGTCTCACCAATATTATCGCAGAAAATGCATATCTCAGCTTGAAACCCGACCGAAACCAAGATATCTCCGTTTCTGCATGTCAAACGTACTGTGGTGTGGTGAATACACCAGAAAACGTGTTTCTGGCATTAAATAGCTCGAAAAGGGCGATCTAGATGATTCTGCATACTGCTGACAGAAGACTCACCAAGATTATCGCAGAAAATGCGTATCTCAGCTGGAAACACCACGAAAATCAAGATATCGCCGTTTCTGCATATCAAACGCACTGTGGAATGTTGAAAACACTAGAAAACTTGTTTTTTCGCATTAAATAGCTTGAAACGAACGTTCTAGATGATTCCGCATACTTCTGGCAGAAGACTCACCTAGATTATCGCAGAAAATGCATATCTCAGCTTGAAACCTCACGAAAATCAAGATGTCGCCGGTTCTGTATATCAAACGCACTGTGGAGTGGTGAAAACACCAGAAAACTTGTTTTTTCGCATTAAATAGCGCGAAAAGAGCGATCTAGATGATTCTGCATACTTCTGACTGAAGTCTCACCAAGATTATCGCAGAAAATGCATATCTCAGCTTGAAACCTCACGAAAATCAAGATGTCGCCGGTTCTCCATATCAAACGCACTGTGGAGTGGTGAAAACAACCAGATAACGTGTTTCTCGCATTAAATAGCTCGAAAAGAGCGATCTAGATGATTCTGCATACTTCTGGCAGAAGTCTCACCAAGATTATCGCAGAAAATGCATATCTCAGCTTGAAACCTCACGAAAATCAAGATGTCGCCGGTTCTCCATATCAAACGCAATGTGGAGTGGTGAAAACAACCAGATAACGTGTTTCTCGCATTAAATAGCTCGAAAAGAGCGATCTAGATGATTCTGCATACTTCTGGCAGAAGACTCACCTAGATTATCGCAGAATATGCATATCTCAGCTGGAAACACCACGAAAATCAAGTTATCGCCGGTTCTGCATATCAAACGCACTGTGGAATGTTGAAAACACCAGAAAACTTGTTTTTTCGCATTAGATAGCTCGAAAAGTGCGATCTACATGATTCTGCATACTTCTGACAGAAGACTCACCAAGATTATCGCAGAAAATGCATATCTCAGCTGGAAACACCACGAAAATCAAGATATCGCCGGTTCTGCATATCAAACGCACTGTGGAATGTTGAAAACACCAGAAAACTTGTTTTTCGCATTAGATAGCTCGAAAAGAGCGATCTAGATGATTCTGCATACTTCTGACAGAAGTCTCACCAAGATTATCGCAGAAAATGCATATCTCAGCTTGAAACCTCACGAAAATCAAGATGTCGCCGGTTCTGCATATCAAACGCACTGTGGAGTGGGGAAAACAACCAGATAACGTTTTTCTCGCATTAAATAGCGCGAAAAGAGCGATCTAGATGATTCTGCATACTTCTGACTGAAGTCTCACCAAGATTATCGCAGAAAATGCATATCTCAGCTTGAAACCTCACGAAAATCATGATGTCGCCGGTTCTGCATATCAAACGCACTGTGGAGTGGTGAAAACAACCAGATAACGTGTTTCTCGCATTAAATAGCTCGAAAAGAGCGATCTAGATGATTCTGCATACTTCTGGCAGAAGACTCACCTAGATTATCGCAGAAAATGCATATCTCAGCTTGAAACCTCACGAAAATCAAGATGTCGCCGGTTCTGCATATCAAACGCACTGTGGAGTGGTGAAAACAACCAGATAACGTGTTTCTCGCATTAAATAGCTCGAAAAGAGCGATCCAGATGATTCTGCATACTTCTGACTGATGTCTCACCAAGATTATCGCTGAAAATGCATATCTCAGCTGGAAACTCCACGAAAATCAAGATATCGCCGGTTCGGAATATCAAACGCACTGTGGAGTGGTGAAAACACCAGATAACGTGTTTCTCGCATTAAGTAGCTCGAAAAGAGCGATCTCGAAGATTCTGCATACTTCTGAAAGAAGACTCAACAAGATTATAGCTGAAAATGCATATCTCAGGTGCAAACGCGTCGAAAATCAAGATATCGCCGGTTCTGCATATCAAACGCACTGTGGAATGTTGAAAACACCAGAAAACTTGTTTTTTCGCATTAAATAGCTCGAACAGTGCGATCTAGATGATTCGGCATACTTCTGACTGATGTCTCACCAAGATTATCGCAGAAAATGCATGTCTCAGCTTGATACCCGTCGAAAGCCAAGATATCGCCGGTTCTGCATTTCAGACGCACTGTGGAGTGGTGAAAAAACCAGAAACAGTGCTTCTCGCATTAAGGAGCTCGAAAAGAGCGTTCTCGATGATTCTGCATACTTCTCATAGATGAAGCACCAAGATTATAGCAGAAAATGCATACCTCAGGATGAAAACCGACGAAAACCAAGATTTCGCCATTTCTGCGTATCAAACGCACTGTTGAGTTGTCAAAACACCAGATAACGTGTTTCTCACAATAAATAGCTCGAAAAGAGCGATATCGATGATTCTGCATACTTCGGACAGAAGATTCACCAAGATTATCGCAGAAAATGCATATCTCAGCTGGAAACCCCACGAAAACCAAGATATCGCCGGTTCTGCATATCAGGCGCAATGTGGAGTGGAGAAAACACCAGAAAACGTGTTACTCGCATTATATAGCTCGAAAAGATCGTTCTGGATGATTCTGCATACTTCTCATAGATGAAACACCAAGATTTATCGCAGAACATGCATATTTCAGCTGGAAACCCCACGAAATCCAAGATAACGCCGGTTTTGCATATCAAACGCACTGTGGAATGTTGAAAACACCTGGAAACTTGTTTTATTCGCATTAAATAGCTCGAAACGGGCGATCTAGATGATTCTGCATACTTCTGACTGAAGTCTCACCAATATTATCGCAGAAAATGCATATCTCAGCTTGAAACCCCACGAAAACCAAGATATCTCCGGTTCTGCACATCCAACGAACTGTGGTGGGGTGAAAACCCCAGAAAACGTGTTTCTCGCATTAAATAGCTCGAAAAGAGCGCTCTTGATGTTTCTGCATACTTCGCACAGATGTTTCACCAAGATTATCGTAGAAAATGCATATCTCAGCTTAAACCCCGACGAAATCGATGATGTCGCCGGTTCTGCATATCAAACGCACTGTGGAGTGATGTAAACACCAGATAACATGTTACTCGCATTAACTAGCTCGAAAAGATCGTTCTGGATGATTCTGCATACTTCTCATAGATGAAACACCAAGATTTATCGCAGAACATGCATATCTCAGCTGGAAACCCCACGAAAACCAAGATATCGCCGGTTCTGCATATCAGGCGCATTGTGGAGTGGTGAAAACACCAGAAAACGTGTTACTCGCATTAAATAGCTGGAAACGAGCGATCTAGATGATTCTGCATACTTCTGACTGAAGTCTCACCAAGATTATCGCAGAAAATGCATATCTCAGCTTGATACCCGACGAAAGCCAAGATATCAACGGTTCTGCATATCAAACGCACTGTGGAGTGGTCAAAACACCAGATAACGTGTTTCCCGCATTAAGTAGCTCGAAAAGAGAGATCTCGATGATTCTGCATACTTCGGACAGAAGTCTCACCAAGATTATCGCAGAAAATGCATATCACAGCTGGAAACACCACGAAAATCAAGATATCGCCGGTTCTGCATATCAAACGCACTGTGGAGTGGTCAAAACACCAGATAACGTGTTTCCCGCATTAAGTAGCTCGAAAAGAGAGATCTCGATGATTCTGCATACTTCGGACAGAAGTCTCACCAAGATTATCGCAGAAAATGCATATCACAGCTGGAAACACCACGAAAATCAAGATATCGCCGGTTCTGCATATCAAACGCACTGTGGAATGTTGAAAACACCAGGAAACTTGTTTTTTTGCATTAAATAGCTCGACAAGAGCGATCTACATGATTCTGAATACTTCTGACTGAAGTCTCACCAAGATTATCGCAGAAAATGCATATCTCAGCTTGATACCCGACGAAAGCCAAGATATCAACGGTTCTGCATATCAAACGCACTGTGGAGTGGTGAAAACTCCAGATAACGTGTTTCTCGCATAAAGTAGCTCGAAAAGAGCGATCTAGATGATTCTGCAAACTTCTGACAAAAGACTCACCAAGATTATCGCAGAAAATGCATATATCAGCTTGGAACACCACGAAAATCAAGATATCGCAGGTTCTGCATATCAAACGCACCGTGGAATTTTGAAAACACCAGAAAACGTGTTTCTCGCATTAAGTAGCTCGAAAAGAGGGATCCCGATGATTCTGCATACTTCTGACAGAAGTCTCACCAAGATTATCGTAGAAAATGCATATCTCAGCTTGAACCCCGACGAAATCCAAGATGTCGCCGGTTCTGCATATCAAACGCACTGTGGAGTGGTGAAAACTCCAGATAACGTGTTTCTCGCATAAAGTAGCTCGAAAAGAGCGATCTAGATGATTCTGCAAACTTCTGACAAAAGACTCACCAAGATTATCGCAGAAAATGCATATCTCAGCTTGAACCCCGACGAAATCCAAGATGTCGCCGGTTCTGCATATCAAACGCACTGTGGAGTGGTGAAAACTCCAGATAACGTGTTTCTCGCATAAAGTAGCTCGAAAAGAGCGATCTAGATGATTCTGCAAACTTCTGACAAAAGACTCACCAAGATTATCGCAAAAAATGCATATCTGAGCATGAAACCCCACGAAAACCAAGATATCGCAGGGTTCTGCATATCAAACGCACTGTGGAGTGGTGAAAACACCAGATAACTTGTTTCTCGCATTAAATAGCTCGAAAAGAGCGATCTCGATGATTCTGCTCACTTCGGACAGAAGTCTCACCAAGATTATCGCATATAATGGATATCTCAGCTTGAAACCCCACGAAAACCAAGATATCGCCGGTTCTGCATATCAAACGCACTGTGGAGTGGTGAAAACACCAGTTAACGTGTTTCTCGTATTAAATAGCTCGAAAAGAGGGATCTCGATGATTCTGCATACCTCTGACAGAAGGCTCACCAAGATTATCGTAGAAAATGCATATCTCAGCTTGAACCCCGACGAAAGCCAAGATGTGGCCTGGTCTGCATATAAAAAGCACTGTGGAGTGGTGAAAACACCAGATAACGTGTTTCTCGCATTAGATAGCTCGAAAAAAGCGATCTCGATGATTCTGCATACTTCGGACAGAAGTCTCACCAAGATTATCGTAAAAAATGCAAATCTCAGCTTGAAACCCCACGAAAGCCAAGATATCGCTGGTTCTGCATATCGAACGCACTGTGGAGTGGTGAAAACACCAGATAAGGTTTTTCTCGCATTAACTAGCTCGAAAAGAGCGATCTCGATGATTCTGCTCACTTCGGACAGAAGTCTCACCAAGATTATCGCATATAATGCATATCTCAGCTTGAAACCCCACGAAAACCAAGATATCGCCGGTTCTGCATATCAAACGCACTGTGGAGTGGTGAAAACACCAGTTAACGTGTTTCTCGTATTAAATAGCTCGAAAAGAGGGATCTCGATGATTCTGCATACCTCTGACAGAAGGCTCACCAAGATTATCGTAGAAAATGCATATCTCAGCTTGAACCCCGACGAAAGCCAAGATGTGGCCTGGTCTGCATATAAAAAGCACTGTGGAGTGGTGAAAACACCAGATAACGTGTTTCTCGCATTAGATAGCTCGAAAAAAGCGATCTCGATGATTCTGCATACTTCGGACAGAAGTCTCACCAAGATTATCGTAAAAAATGCAAATCTCAGCTTGAAACCCCACGAAAGCCAAGATATCGCTGGGTCTGCATATCGAACGCACTGTGGAGTGGTGAAAACACCAGATAAGGTTTTTCTCGCATTAACTAGCTCGAAAAGAGCGATCTCGATGATTCAGCATACTTCGGACAGAAGTCTCTCCAAGGTTATCGCAGAAAATGCATATCTCAGCTTGAAACCCCTCGAAAACCAAGATATCGCTGGTACTGCATATCAAACGCTCTGTGGAGTGGTGAAAACAACAGATAACGTGTTTCTCGCATTAAATAGCTCGAAAAGAGCGATCTCGATGATTCTGCATACTTCGGACGGAAGTCTCACCAAGATTATCGCAGAAAATGCATATCTCAGCTTGAAACCCCACGAAAACCAAGATATCTCTGGGTCTGCATATCCAACGAACTGTGGAGTGGTGAAATCCCCAGAAAACGAGTTTCTCGCATTAAATAGCTCGAAAAGAGCGCTCTCGATGTTTCTGCATACTTCGGACAGATGTTTCACCAAGCTTATCGTAGAAAATGCATATCTCAGCTTGAAACCCGACGAAAACCAAAATATCTCTGGTTCTACATATCCAACGCACTGTGGACTGGTGAAAACACCAGATAACGTGTTTCTCGCATTAAATAGCTCGAAACGAGCGATCTCGATGATTCTGCATACTTCAGACAGATGTCTCACCAAGATTAACGTAAAAAATGCATATCTCAGCTTGAAACCCCACGAAAACCAAAAGATCTCCGGTTCTGCATATCAAACGCACTGTGGAGTGGTGAAAACACCACATAACGTGTTTCTCGCATTAAATAGCTCGAAACGAGCGATCTCAATGATTCTGCATACTTCGGGCAGAAGTCTCACCAAGATTATCGTAAAAAATGCATATCTCAGCTTGAAACCCCACGAAAACCAAGATATCGCTGGTTCTGCATATCAAACGCACTGTGGAGTGGTGAAAACACCAGATAACGTGGTTCTCGCATTAAATAGCTCGAAAAGAGCGATGTAGATCATTCAGCATACTTCGGACAGAAGTCTCACCAAGATTATCGCAGAAAATGCATATCTCAGCTTGAAACCCCACGAAAACCAAGATATCGCTGGTACTGCATATCAAACGCTCTGTGGAGTGGTGAAAACACCAGATAACGTGTTTCTCGCATTAAATAGCTCGAAAAGAGCGATCTCGATGATTCAGCATACTTCGGACAGAAGTCTCTCCAAGGTTATCGCAGAAAATGCATATCTCAGCTTGAAACCCCTCGAAAACAAAGATATCACTTGTTCTGCATATCCAACGAACTGTGGTGTGGTGAAAACCCCAGAAAACGTGTTTCTCGCATTAAATAGCTCGAAAAGAGCGATCTCGATTATTGTGCACACTTCGGACAGAAGTCTCACCAAGATTATCGCAGACAATGCATATCTCAGCTTGAAACCCCACGAAAACCAACATATCGCCGGTTCTGCATTACCAACGAACTGTGGAGTGGTGAAAACCCCTGAAAACGAGTTTCTCGCATTAAATAGCTCGAAAAGAGCGCTCTCGATGTTTCTGCATACTTCGGACAGATGTCTCACCAAGCTTATCGTAGAAAATGCATATCTCAGCTTGAAACCCGACGAAAACCAAAATATCTCCGGTTCTGCATATCCAACGCACTGTGGAGTGGTGAAAACACCAGATAACGTGTTTCTCGCATTAAATAGCTCGAAACGAGCGATCTCGATGATTCTGCATACTTCGGACAGAAGTCTCACTAAGATTATCGAAAAAATTCATATCTCAGCATGAAACCCCACGAAAACCAAGATATCGCTGGTTCTGCATATCAAACGCACTGTGGAGTGGTGAAAACACCAGATAACGTGTTTCTCGCATTAAATAGCTCGAAAAGAGCGATCTAGATGATTCAGCATACTTCGGACAGAAGTCTCACCAAGATTATCGCAGAAAATGCATATCTCAGCTTGAAACCTCACGAAAACCAAGATATCGCTGGTACTGCATATCAAACGCTCTGTGGAGTGGTGAAAACACCAGATAACGTGTTTCTCGCATTAAATATGTCGAAACGAGCGACCTCGATGATGAAGCATACTTCGGACAGAAGTATCACCAAGATTATCGTAAAAAATGCATATCTCAGCTTGAAACCCCACGAAAACCCAGATATCGCTGGTTCTGCATATCAAACGCACTGTGGAGTGCTGAAAACACCCGATAACGAGTTTCTCGCATTAAATAGCTCGAAAAGAGCGATCTCGATGATTCTGCACACTTCGGACAGAAGTCTCACCAAAATTATCCCAGACAATGCATATCTCAGCTTGAAACCCCACGAAAACCAAGATATCGCTGGTACTGCATATCATACGCACTGTGGAGTGGTGAAAACACCAGATAACGTGTTTCTCGCATTAAATATGTCGAAACGAGCGATCTCGATGATTAAGCATACTTCGGACAGAAGTCACACCAATATTATCGCAGAAAATGCATATCTCAACTGGAAACCCCACGAATACCAAGATATCGCCGGTTCCGCATATCAAACGCCCTGTGGAGTGCTGAAAACACCCGATAACGTGTTTCTCGTATTAAATAGCTCGAAAAGTGCGATCTCGATGATTCTGCATTCTTCGGACAGATGTCTCACCAAGATTATCGCAAAAAATGCATATCTGAGCATGAAACCCCACGAAAACCAAGATATCGCAGGGTTCTGCATATCAAACGCACTGTGGAGTGGTGAAAACACCAGATAACTTGTTTCTCGCATTAAATAGCTCGAAAAGAGCGATCTCGATGATTCTGATCACTTCGGACAGAAGTCTCACCAAGATTATCGCATATAATGCATATCTCAGCTTGAAACCCCACGAAAACCAAGATATCGCCGGTTCTGCATATCAAACGCACTGTGGAGTGGTGAAAACACCAGTTAACGTGTTTCTCGTATTAAATAGCTCGAAAAGAGGGATCTCGATGATTCTGCATACTTCGGACAGATGTCTCACCAAGCTTATCGTAGAAAATGCATATCTCAGCTTCAAACCCGACGAAAACCAAAATATCTCCGGTTCTGCATATCCAACGCACTGTGGAGTGGTGAAAACCCCAGAAAACGAGTTTCTAGCATTAAATAGCTCGAAAAGAGCGCTCTCGATGTTTCTGCATACTTCGGACAGATGTCTCACCAAGGTTATCGCAGAAAATGCATATCTCAGCTTGAAACCTCTCGAAAACCAAGATATCACCTGTTCTGCATATCCAACGAACTGTGGTGTGGTGAAAACCCCAGAAAATGTGTTTCTCGCATTAAATAGCTCGAAAAGAGCGATCTCGATGATTCTGCACACTTCGGAAAGAAGTCTCACCAAGATTATCGCAGACAATGCATATCTCAGCTTGAAACCCCACGAAATCCAAGATATCGCCGGTTCTGCATATCATACGCACTGTGGAGTGGTGAAAACACCAGATAACGTGTTTCTCGCATTAAATATGTCGAAACGAGCGATCTCGATGATTAAGCATACTTCGGACAGAAGTCTCACCAAGATTATCGTAAAAAATGCATATCTCAGCTTGAAACCCCACGAAAACCCAGATATCGCTGGTTCTGCATATCAAACGCACTGTGGAGTGCTGAAAACACCCGATAACGAGTTTCTCGCATTAAATAGCTCGAAAAGAGCGATCTCGATGATTCTGCACACTTCGGACAGAAGTCTCACCAAGATTATCCCAGACAATGCATATCTCAGCTTGAAACCCCACGAAAACCAAGATATCGACGGTTCTGCATATCATACGCACTGTGGAGTGGTGAAAACACCAGATAACGTGTTTCTCGCATTAAATATGTCGAAACGAGCGATCTCGATGATTCTGCATAGTTCGGACAGAAGTCTCACCAAGATTATCGTAAAAAATGCATATCTCAGCTTGAAACCCCACGAAAACCAAGATATCGCTGGTACTGCATATCATACGCACTGTGGAGTGGTGAAAACACCAGATAACGTGTTTCTCGCATTAAATATGTCGAAACGAGCGATCTCGATGATTAAGCATACGTCGGACAGAAGTCACACCAATATTATCGCAGAAAATGCATATCTCAACTGGAAACCCCACGAATACCAAGATATCGCCGGTTCCGCATATCAAACGCCCTGTGGACTGCTGAAAACACCAGATAACTTGTTTCTCGCATTAAATAGCTCGAAAAGAGCGATCTCGATGATTCTGCTCACTTCGGACAGAAGTCTCACCCAGATTATCGCATATAATGCATATCTCAGCTTGAAACCCCACGAAAACCAAGATATCGCCGGTTCTGCATATCATACGCACTGTGGAGTGGTGAAAACACCAGATAACGTGTTTCTCGCATTAAATATGTCGAAACGAGCGATCTCGATGATGAAGCATACTTCGGACAGAAGTCTCACCAATATTATCGCAGAAAATACATATCTCAACTGGAAACCCCACGAATACCAAGATATCGCCGGTTCCGCATATCAAACGCCCTGTGGAGTGCTGAAAACACCAGCTAACGTGTTTCTCGCATTAAATAGCTCGAAAAGTGCGATCTCGATGATTCTGCATTCTTCGGACAGATGTCTCACCAAGATTATCGCAGAAAATGCATATCTGAGCATGAAACCCCACGAAAACCAAGATATCGCAGGGTTCTGCATATCAAACGCCCTGTGGAGTGGACAAAACACCAGATAACGTGTTTCTCGCAATAAATAGCTCGAAAAGAGCGATATCGATGATTCTGCATACTTCGGACAGAAGTCTCACCAAGATTATGGTAAAAAATGCATATCTCAGCTTGAAACCCCACGAAAACCCAGATATCGCCGGTTCTGCATATCATACGCACTGTGGAGTGGTGAAAACACCAGATAACGTGTTTCTCGCATTAAATATGTCGAAACGAGCGATCTCGATGATGAAGCATACTTCGGACAGAAGTCTCACCAAGATTATCGTAAAAAATGCATATCTCAGCTTGAAACCCCACGAAAACCCAGATATCGCTGGTTCTGCATATCAAACGCACTGTGGAGTGCTGAAAACACCCGATAACGAGTTTCTCGCATTAAATAGCTCGAAAAGAGCGATCTCGATGATTCTGCACACTTCGGACAGAAGTCTCACCAAGATTATCCCAGACAATGCATATCTCAGCTTGAAACCCCACGAAAACCAAGATATCGACGGTTCTGCATATCATACGCACTGTGGAGTGGTGAAAACACCAGATAACGTGTTTCTCGCATTAAATAGCTCGAAAAGTGCGATCTCGATGATTCTGCATACTTCGGACAGAAGTCTCACCAAGATTATCGTAAAAAATGCATATCTCAGCTGGAAACCCCACGAAAACCAAAATATCTCCGGTTCTGCATATCCAACGCACTGTGGAGTGGTGAAAACCCCAGAAAACGAGTTTCTAGCATTAAATAGCTCGAAAAGAGCGATCTCGATGATTCTGCACACTTCGGACAGAAGTCTCACCAAGATTATCCCAGACAATGCATATCTCAGCTTGAAACCCCACGAAAACCAAGATATCGACGGTTCTGCATATCATACGCACTGTGGAGTGGTGAAAACAACAGATAACGTGTTTCTCGCATTAAAAATGTCGAAACGAGCGATCTCGATGATTCTGCATAGTTCGGACAGAAGTCTCACCAAGATTATCGTAAAAAATGCATATCTCTGCTTGAAACCCCACGAAAACCAAGATATCGCTGGTACTGCATATCATACGCACTGTGGAGTGGTGAAAACACCAGATAACGTGTTTCCCGCATTAAATATGTCGAAACGAGCGATCTCGATGATTAAGCATACTTCGGACAGAAGTCACACCAATATTATCGCAGAAAATGCATATCTCAACTGGAAACCCCACGAATACCAAGATATCGCCGGTTCCGCATATCAAACGCCCTGTGGAGTGCTGAAAATACCCGATAACGTGTTTCTCGCATTAAATAGCTCGAAAAGTGCGATCTCCATGATTCTGCATTCTTCGGACAGATGTCTCACCAAGATTATCGCAGAAAATGCATATCTGAGCATGAAACCCCACGAAAACCAAGATATCGCAGGGTTCTGCATATCAAACGCACTGTGGAGTGGTGAAAACACCAGATAACTTGTTTCTCGCATTAAATAGCTCGAAAAGAGCGATCTCGATGATTCTGCTCACTTCGGACAGAAGTCTCACCAAGATTATCGCAGATAATGCATATCTCAGCTTGAAACCCCACGAAAACCCAGATATCGCTGGTTCTGCATATCAAACGCACTGTGGAGTGCTGAAAACACCAGATAACGTGTTTCTCGCATTAAATAGCTCGAAAAGTGCGATCTCGATGATTCTGCATACTTCGGACAGAAGTCTCACCAAGATTATCGTAAAAAATGCATATCTCAGCTTGAAACCCCACGAAAACCCAGATATCGCTGGTTCTGCATATCAAACGCACTGTGGAGTGCTGAAAACACCCGATAACGTGTTTCTCGCATTAAATAGCTCGAAAAGAGCGCTCTTGATGTTTCTGCATACTTCGGACAGATGTTTCACCAATATTATCGTAGAAAATGCATATCTCAGCTTGAAACCCGACGAAAACCAAACATTGCCGGTTCTGCATATCAAACCAACTGTGGAGTGGTGGAAACACCAGACTACGTGTTTCTCGCATTAAATAGCTCGAAAAGTGCGATCTCGATGATTCTGCATACTTCGGACAGAAGTCTCACCAAGATTATCGTAAAAAATGCATATCTCAGCTTGAAACCCCACGAAAACCAAGATATCTCTGGGTCTGCATATCCAACGAACTGTGGAGTGGTGAAATCCCCAGAAAACGAGTTTCTCGCATTAAATAGCTCGAAAAGAGCGCTCTCGATGTTTCTGCATACTTCGGACAGATGTCTCACCAAGCTTATCGTAGAAAATGCATATCTCAGCTTGAAACCCGACGAAAACCAAAATATCTCTGGTTCTGCATATCCAACGCACTGTGGACTGGTGAAAACACCAGATAACGTGTTTCTCGCATTAAATAGCTCGAAACGAGCGATCTCGATGATTCTGCATACTTCAGACAGATGTCTCACCAAGATTAACGTAAAAAATGCATATCTCAGCTTGAAACCCCACGAAAACCAAAAGATCTCCGGTTCTGCATATCAAACGCACTGTGGAGTGGTGAAAACACCACATAACGTGTTTCTCGCATTAAATAGCTCGAAACGAGCGATCTCAATGATTCTGCATACTTCGGGCAGAAGTCTCACCAAGATTATCGTAAAAAATGCATATCTCAGCTTGAAACCCCACGAAAACCAAGATATCGCTGGTTCTGCATATCAAACGCACTGTGGAGTGGTGAAAACACCAGATAACGTGGTTCTCGCATTAAATAGCTCGAAAAGAGCGATGTAGATCATTCAGCATACTTCGGACAGAAGTCTCACCAAGATTATCGCAGAAAATGCATATCTCAGCTTGAAACCCCACGAAAACCAAGATATCGCTGGTACTGCATATCAAACGCTCTGTGGAGTGGTGAAAACACCAGATAACGTGTTTCTCGCATTAAATAGCTCGAAAAGAGCGATCTCGATGATTCAGCATACTTCGGACAGAAGTCTCTCCAAGGTTATCGCAGAAAATGCATATCTCAGCTTGAAACCCCTCGAAAACAAAGATATCACTTGTTCTGCATATCCAACGAACTGTGGTGTGGTGAAAACCCCAGAAAACGTGTTTCTCGCATTAAATAGCTCGAAAAGAGCGATCTCGATTATTGTGCACACTTCGGACAGAAGTCTCACCAAGATTATCGCAGACAATGCATATCTCAGCTTGAAACCCCACGAAAACCAACATATCGCCGGTTCTGCATTACCAACGAACTGTGGAGTGGTGAAAACCCCTGAAAACGAGTTTCTCGCATTAAATAGCTCGAAAAGAGCGCTCTCGATGTTTCTGCATACTTCGGACAGATGTCTCACCAAGCTTATCGTAGAAAATGCATATCTCAGCTTGAAACCTGACGAAAACCAAAATATCTCCGGTTCTGCATATCCAACGCACTGTGGAGTGGTGAAAACACCAGATAACGTGTTTCTCGCATTAAATAGCTCGAAACGAGCGATCTCGATGATTCTGCATACTTCGGACAGAAGTCTCACTAAGATTATCGAAAAAATTCATATCTCAGCATGAAACCCCACGAAAACCAAGATATCGCTGGTTCTGCATATCAAACGCACTGTGGAGTGGTGAAAACACCAGATAACGTGTTTCTCGCATTAAATAGCTCGAAAAGAGCGATCTAGATGATTCAGCATACTTCGGACAGAAGTCTCACCAAGATTATCGCAGAAAATGCATATCTCAGCTTGAAACCTCACGAAAACCAAGATATCGCTGGTACTGCATATCAAACGCTCTGTGGAGTGGTGAAAACACCAGATAACGTGTTTCTCGCATTAAATATGTCGAAACGAGCGACCTCGATGATGAAGCATACTTCGGACAGAAGTCTCACCAAGATTATCGTAAAAAATGCATATCTCAGCTTGAAACCCCACGAAAACCCAGATATCGCTGGTTCTGCATATCAAACGCACTGTGGAGTGCTGAAAACACCCGATAACGAGTTTCTCGCATTAAATAGCTCGAAAAGAGCGATCTCGATGATTCTGCACACTTCGGACAGAAGTCTCACCAAAATTATCCCAGACAATGCATATCTCAGCTTGAAACCCCACGAAAACCAAGATATCGACGGTTCTGCATATCATACGCACTGTGGAGTGGTGAAAACACCAGATAACGTGTTTCTCGCATTAAATATGTCGAAACGAGCGATCTCGATGATTCTGCATATTTCGGACAGAAGTCTCACCAAGATTATCGTAAAAAATGCATATCTCAGCTTGAAACCCCACGAAAACCAAGATATCGCTGGTACTGCATATCATACGCACTGTGGAGTGGTGAAAACACCAGTTAACGTGTTTCTCGCATTAAATATGTCGAAACGAGCGATCTCGATGATTAAGCATACTTCGGACAGAAGTCACACCAATATTATCGCAGAAAATGCATATCTCAACTGGAAACCCCACGAATACCAAGATATCGCCGGTTCCGCATATGAAACGCCCTGTGGAGTGCTGAAAACACCCGATAACGTGTTTCTCGCATTAAATAGCTCGAAAAGTGCGATCTCGATGATTCTGCATTCTTCGGACAGATGTCTCACCTAGATTATCGCAGAAAATGCATATCTGAGCATGAAACCCCACGAAAACCAAGATATCGCAGGGTTCTGCATATCAAACGCACTGTGGAGTGGTGAAAACACCAGATAACTGGTTTCTCGCATTAAATAGCTCGAAAAGAGCGATCTCGATGATTCTGCTCACTTCGGACAGATGTCTCACCAAGATTATCGCATATAATGCATATCTCAGCTTGAAACCCCACGAAAACCAAGATATCGCCGGTTCTGCATATCATACGCACTGTGGAGTGGTGAGAACACCTGATAACGTGTTTTTCGCATTAAATATGTCGAAACGAGCGATCTCGATGATTCTGCATACTTCGGACAGAAGTCTCACCAAGATCATCGTAAAAAATGCATATCTCAGCTTGAAACCCCACGAAAACCAAGATATCGCTGGTACTGCATATTATACGCACTGTGGAGTGGTGAAAACACCAGATAACGTGTTTCTCGCATTAAATAGCTCGAAAACAGCGATCTAGATGATTCAGCATACTTCGGACAGAAGTCTCACCAAGATTATCGCAGAAAATGCATATCTCAGCTTGAAACCTCACGAAAACCAAGATATCGCTGGTACTGCATATCAAACGCTCTGTGGAGTGGTGAAAACACCAGATAACGTGTTTCTCGCATTAAATAGCTCGAAATGAGCGATCTCGATGATTCTGCATACTTCGGACAGAAGTCTCAACAAGATTATCGTAAAGAATGCATATCTCAGCTTGAAACCCCACGAAAGCCAAGAAATCGCGGGTCTGCATATCAGACGCACTGTGGAGTGGTGAAAACTCCAGATAACTTGTTCCTCGCATTAAATAGCTCGAAAAGAGCGATCTCGATGATTCTGCATACTTCGGACAGATGTCTCACCAAGCTTATCGTAGAAAATGCATATCTCAGCTTCAAACCCGACGAAAACCAAAATATCTCCGGTTCTGCATATCCAACGCACTGTGGAGTGGTGAAAACCCCAGAAAACGAGTTTCTAGCATTAAATAGCTCGAAAAGAGCGCTCTCGATGTTTCTGCATACTTCGGACAGATGTCTCACCAAGGTTATCGCAGAAAATGCATATCTCAGCTTGAAACCTCTCGAAAACCAAGATATCACCTGTTCTGCATATCCAACGAACTGTGGTGTGGTGAAAACCCCAGAAAATGTGTTTCTCGCATTAAATAGCTCGAAAAGAGCGATCTCGATGATTCTGCACACTTCGGAAAGAAGTCTCACCAAGATTATCGCAGACAATGCATATCTCAGCTTGAAACCCCACGAAATCCAAGATATCGCCGGTTCTGCATATCATACGCACTGTGGAGTGGTGAAAACACCAGATAACGTGTTTCTCGCATTAAATATGTCGAAACGAGCGATCTCGATGATTAAGCATACTTCGGACAGAAGTCTCACCAAGATTATCGTAAAAAATGCATATCTCAGCTTGAAACCCCACGAAAACCCAGATATCGCTGGTTCTGCATATCAAACGCACTGTGGAGTGCTGAAAACACCCGATAACGAGTTTCTCGCATTAAATAGCTCGAAAAGAGCGATCTCGATGATTCTGCACACTTCGGACAGAAGTCTCACCAAGATTATCCCAGACAATGCATATCTCAGCTTGAAACCCCACGAAAACCAAGATATCGACGGTTCTGCATATCATACGCACTGTGGAGTGGTGAAAACACCAGATAACGTGTTTCTCGCATTAAATATGTCGAAACGAGCGATCTCGATGATTCTGCATAGTTCGGACAGAAGTCTCACCAAGATTATCGTAAAAAATGCATATCTCAGCTTGAAACCCCACGAAAACCAAGATATCGCTGGTACTGCATATCATACGCACTGTGGAGTGGTGAAAACACCAGATAACGTGTTTCTCGCATTAAATATGTCGAAACGAGCGATCTCGATGATTAAGCATACTTCGGACAGAAGTCACACCAATATTATCGCAGAAAATGCATATCTCAACTGGAAACCCCACGAATACCAAGATATCGCCGGTTCCGCATATCAAACGCCCTGTGGACTGCTGAAAACACCAGATAACTTGTTTCTCGCATTAAATAGCTCGAAAAGAGCGATCTCGATGATTCTGCTCACTTCGGACAGAAGTCTCACCCAGATTATCGCATATAATGCATATCTCAGCTTGAAACCCCACGAAAACCAAGATATCGCCGGTTCTGCATATCATACGCACTGTGGAGTGGTGAAAACACCAGATAACGTGTTTCTCGCATTAAATATGTCGAAACGAGCGATCTCGATGATGAAGCATACTTCGGACAGAAGTCTCACCAATATTATCGCAGAAAATACATATCTCAACTGGAAACCCCACGAATACCAAGATATCGCCGGTTCCGCATATCAAACGCCCTGTGGAGTGCTGAAAACACCAGCTAACGTGTTTCTCGCATTAAATAGCTCGAAAAGTGCGATCTCGATGATTCTGCATTCTTCGGACAGATGTCTCACCAAGATTATCGCAGAAAATGCATATCTGAGCATGAAACCCCACGAAAACCAAGATATCGCAGGGTTCTGCATATCAAACGCCCTGTGGAGTGGACAAAACACCAGATAACGTGTTTCTCGCAATAAATAGCTCGAAAAGAGCGATATCGATGATTCTGCATACTTCGGACAGAAGTCTCACCAAGATTATGGTAAAAAATGCATATCTCAGCTTGAAACCCCACGAAAACCCAGATATCGCCGGTTCTGCATATCATACGCACTGTGGAGTGGTGAAAACACCAGATAACGTGTTTCTCGCATTAAATATGTCGAAACGAGCGATCTCGATGATGAAGCATACTTCGGACAGAAGTCTCACCAAGATTATCGTAAAAAATGCATATCTCAGCTTGAAACCCCACGAAAACCCAGATATCGCTGGTTCTGCATATCAAACGCACTGTGGAGTGCTGAAAACACCCGATAACGAGTTTCTCGCATTAAATAGCTCGAAAAGAGCGATCTCGATGATTCTGCACACTTCGGACAGAAGTCTCACCAAGATTATCCCAGACAATGCATATCTCAGCTTGAAACCCCACGAAAACCAAGATATCGACGGTTCTGCATATCATACGCACTGTGGAGTGGTGAAAACACCAGATAACGTGTTTCTCGCATTAAATAGCTCGAAAAGTGCGATCTCGATGATTCTGCATACTTCGGACAGAAGTCTCACCAAGATTATCGTAAAAAATGCATATCTCAGCTGGAAACCCCACGAAAACCAAAATATCTCCGGTTCTGCATATCATACGCACTGTGGAGTGGTGAAAACACCAGATAACGTGTTTCCCGCATTAAATATGTCGAAACGAGCGATCTCGATGATTAAGCATACTTCGGACAGAAGTCACACCAATATTATCGCAGAAAATGCATATCTCAACTGGAAACCCCACGAATACCAAGATATCGCCGGTTCCGCATATCAAACGCCCTGTGGAGTGCTGAAAATACCCTATAACGTGTTTCTCGCATTAAATAGCTCGAAAAGTGCGATCTCCATGATTCTGCATTCTTCGGACAGATGTCTCACCAAGATTATCGCAGAAAATGCATATCTGAGCATGAAACCCCACGAAAACCAAGATATCGCAGGGTTCTGCATATCAAACGCACTGTGGAGTGGTGAAAACACCAGATAACTTGTTTCTCGCATTAAATAGCTCGAAAAGAGCGATCTCGATGATTCTGCTCACTTCGGACAGAAGTCTCACCAAGATTATCGCAGATAATGCATATCTCAGCTTGAAACCCCACGAAAACCCAGATATCGCTGGTTCTGCATATCAAACGCACTGTGGAGTGCTGAAAACACCAGATAACGTGTTTCTCGCATTAAATAGCTCGAAAAGTGCGATCTCGATGATTCTGCATACTTCGGACAGAAGTCTCACCAAGATTATCGTAAAAAATGCATATCTCAGCTTGAAACCCCACGAAAACCCAGATATCGCTGGTTCTGCATATCAAACGCACTGTGGAGTGCTGAAAACACCCGATAACGTGTTTCTCGCATTAAATAGCTCGAAAAGAGCGCTCTTGATGTTTCTGCATACTTCGGACAGATGTTTCACCAATATTATCGTAGAAAATGCATATCTCAGCTTGAAACCCGACGAAAACCAAACATTGCCGGTTCTGCATATCAAACCAACTGTGGAGTGGTGGAAACACCAGACTACGTGTTTCTCGCATTAAATAGATCGAAAAGTGCGATCTCGATGATTCTGCATACTTCGGACAGAAGTCTCACCAAGATATTCGTAAAAAATGCATATCTCAGCTTGAAACCCCACGAAAACCCAGATATCGCTGGTTCTGCATACCAAACGCCCTGTGGAGTGGTCAAAACACCAGATAACGTGTTTCTCGCAATAAATAGCTCGAAAAGAGCGATATCGATGATTCTGCATACTTCGGACAGAAGTCTCACCAATATTATCGCAGAAAATGCATATCTCACCTGGAAACCCCACGAAAACCAAGATATCGCCGGTTCTGCATATCAAACGCCCTGTGGAGTGATGAAAACACTAGATAACGCGTTTCTCGCATTAAATAGCTCGAATAGAGCGATCTCGAAGATTCTGCATACTTCTGACAGAAGACTCACCAAGATTATCGCAGAAAATGCATATTTCAGCTGGAAACCCCACGAAAACCATGTTATTGGCGGCTCTACATATCAAACGCACTGTGGAGAGGTCAAAACACTAGAAAACTTGTTTTTTCGCATTAAATAGCTCGAAACGAACGTTCTAGATGATTCCGCATACTTCTGACTGAAGTCTCACCAATATTATCGCAGAAAATACATATCTCAGCTTGAAACCTCACGAAAATCAAGATGTCGCCGGTTCTGCATATCAAACCAACTGTGGAGTGGTGAAAACACCAGACAACGTGTTTCTCGCATTAAATAGCTCGAATAGAGCGATCTCGATGATTAAGCATACTTCGGACAGAAGTCTCACCAAGATTATCGTAAAAAATGCATATCTCAGCTGGAAACCCCACGAAAACCAAGATATCGCCAGTTCTGCATATCAAACGCCCTGTGGAGTGATGAAAACACTAGATAACGTGTTTCTCGCATTAAATAGCTCGAAAAGTGCGACCTCGATGATTCTGCATACTTCGGACAGAAGTCTCACCAAGATTATCGTAAAAAATGCATATCTCTGCTGGAAACCCCACGAAAACCAAGATATCGCTGGTTCTGCATATCAAACGCACTGTGGAGTGCTGAAAACACCCGATAACGTGTTTCTCGCATTAAATAGCTCGAAAAGAGCGCTATTGATGTTTCTGCATACTTCGGACAGATGATTCACCAATATTATCGTAGAAAATGCATATCTCAGCTTGAAACCCGACGAAAACCAAACATCGCCGGTTCTGCATATCAAACCAACTGTGGTGTGGTGAAAACACCAGACTACGTGTTTCTCGCATTAAATAGATCGAAAAGTGCGATCTCGATGATTCTGCATACTTCTAACAGAAGTCTCACCATGATTATCCCAGAAAATGCATATCTCAGCTGGAAACCCCACGAAAACCAAGATATCGCCGGTTCTGCATATCAAACGCCCTGTGGAGTGGTCAAAACACCAGATAACGTGTTTCTCGTATTAAATAGCTCGAAAAGAGCGATATCGATGATTCTGCATACTTCGGACAGAAGTCTCACCAATATTATCGCAGAAAATGCATATCTCAGCTGGAAACCCCACGAAAACCAAGATATCGCCAGTTCTGCATATCAAACGCCCTGTGGAGTGGTCAAAACCCCAGAAAACGTTTTTCTCGCATTAAATAGCTCGAAAAGAGCGATATCGATGATTCTGCATACTTCGGACAGAAGTCTCACCAATATTATCGCAGAAAATACATATCTCAGCTTGAAACCTCACGAAAATCAAGATGTCGCCGGTTCTGCATATCAAACCAACTGTGGAGTGGTGAAAACCCCAGAAAACGTTTTTCTCGCATTAAATAGCTCGAAAAGTACGATCTCGATGTTTCTGCATACTTCTAACAGAAGTCTCACCATGATTATCCCAGAAAATGCATATCTCTGCTAGAAACCCCACGAAAACCAAGATATCTCCTGTTCTGCATATCCAACGAACTGTGGAGTGGTGAAAACCCCAGAAAACGTTTTTCTCGCATTAAATAGCTCGAAAAGTACGATCTCGATGTTTCTGCATACTTCGGACAGAGGTCTCACCAAGATTATCGCAGAAAATGCATATCTCAGCTTGAAACCCCACGAAAACCAAGATATCTCCGGTTCTGCACATCCAACGAACTGTGGTGTGGTGAAAACCCCAGAAAACGTGTTTCTCGCATTAACTAGCTCTAAAAGATCGTTCTGGATGATTCTGTATACTTCTAATAGATGAAACAGCAAGATTATCGCAGAAAATGCATATTTCAGCTGGAAACCCCACGAAAACCATGTTATTGGGGGCTCTACATATCAAACGCACTGTGGAGAGGTCAAAACACTAGAAAACTTGTTTTTTCGCATTAACTAGCTCGAAACGAACGTTCTAGAAGATTCCGCATACTTCTGACTGAAGTCTCACCAATATTGTCGCAGAAAATACATATCTCAGCTTGAAACCTCACGAAAATCAAGATGTCGCCGGTTCTGCATATCAAACCAACTGTGGAGTGGTGAAAACACCAGGCAACGTGTTTCTCGCATTAAATAGCTCGAATAGAGCGATCTCGATGATTAAGCATACTTCGGACAGAAGTCTCACCAAGATTATCGTAAAAAATGCATATCTCTGCTTGAAACCCCACAAAAACAAAGATATCGCCGGTTCTGCATATCAAACGCACTGTGGAGTGGTCAAAACACCAGATAACGTGTTTCTCGCATTAAATAGCTCGAAAAGTGCGATCTCGATGATTCAGCATACTTCGGACAGAAGTCTCACCAAGATTATCGCAGAAAATGCATATCTGAGCTTGAAACCCCACGAAAACCAAGATATCGCTGGTGCTGCATATCAAACGCACTGTGGAGTGGTGGAAACACCAGATAACGTGTTACTCGCATTAACTAGCTCGAAAAGATCGTTCTGGATGATTCTGCATACTTCTCATAGATGAAACACCAAGATTTTCGCGGAAAATGCATATTTCAGCTGGAAACCCTACGAAAACCAAGATATCGCCGGTTCTGCATATCAAACGCCCTGTGGAGTGGTGAAAACATCAGATAACGTGTTTCTCGCATTAAATAGCTCGAAACGAGCGATCTCGATGATTAAGCATACTTCGGACAGAAGTCTCACCAAGATATTCGTAAAAAATGCATATCTCAGCTTGAAACCCCACGAAAACCCAGATATCGCTGGTTCTGCATACCAAACGCACTGTGGAGTGCTGAAAACACCCGATAACGAGTTTCTCGCATTAAATAGCTCGAAAAGAGCGACCTCGAAAATTCTGCACACTTCGGACAGAAGTCTCACCAAGATTATCGCAGACAATGCATATCTCAGCTTGAAACCCCACGAATACCAAGATATCGCCGGTTCTGCATATCATACGCACTGTGGAGTGCTGAAGACACCCGATAACGTGTTTCTCGCATTAAATAGCTCGAAAAGTGCGATCTCGATGATTCTGCATACATCGGACAGAAGTCTCACCAAGATCATCGTAAAAAATGCATATCTCAGCTTGAAACCCCACGAAAACCCAGATATCGCTGGTTCTGCATATCAAACGCACTGTGGAGTGCTGACAACCCCCGATAACGTGTTTCTCGCATTAAATAGCTCGAAAAGAGCGCTCTTGATGTTTCTGCATACTTCGGACAGATGTTTCACCAATATTATCGTAGAAAATGCATATCTCTGCTTGAAACCCGACGAAAACCAAACATCGCCGGTTCTGCATATCAAACGCACTGTGGAGTGGTGAAAACACCAGATAACGTGTTTTTCGCATTAAATAGCTCGAAAAGAGCGATCTCGATGATTCTCTATACTTCTGTCAGAAGTCTCACCAAGATTATCGTAGAAAATGCATATCTCAGCTTGAACCCCGACGAAATCCATGATGTCGCCGGATTCTGCATATCAAACGCACTGTGGAGTGGTGAAAACACCAGATAACGTGTTACTCGCATTAACTAGCTCGAAAAGATCGTTCTGGATGATTCTGCATACTTCTCATAGATGAAACACCAAGATTTTCGCAGAAAATGCATATCTGAACTTGAAACCCCACGAAAAACAAGATATCGCTGGTTCTGCATATCAAACGCACTGTGGAGTGGTGAAAACACCAGATAACGTGTTACTCGCATTAACTAGCTCGAAAAGAGCGATCTCGATGATTCTCTATACTTCTGTCAGAAGTCTCACCAAGATTATCGTAGAAAATGCATATCTCAGCTTGAACCCCGACGAAATCCATGATGTCGCCGGATTCTGCATATCAAACGCACTGTGGAGTGGTGAAAACACCAGATAACGTGTTACTCGCATTAACTAGCTCGAAAAGATCGTTCTGGATGTTTCTGCATAATTCTCATAGATGAAACACCAAGATTTTCGCGGAAAATGCATATTTCATCTGGAAACCCTACGAAAATCAAGATATCGCCGGTTCTGCATATCAAACGCCCGGTGGAGTGGTGAAAACATCAGATAACGTGTTTCTCGCATTAAATAGCTCGAAACGAGCGATCACAATGATTCTGCATACTTCGGGCAGAAGTCTCACCAAGATTATCGTAGAAAATGCATATCTCAGCTTGAACCCCGACGAAATCCATGATGTCGCCGGATTCTGCATATCAAACGCACTGTGGAGTGGTGAAAACACCAGATAACGTGTTACTCGCATTAACTAGCTCGAAAAGATCGTTCTGGATGTTTCTGCATACTTCTCATAGATGAAACACCAAGATTTTCGCGGAAAATGCATATTTCATCTGGAAACCCTACGAAAATCAAGATATCGCCGGTTCTGCATATCAAACGCCCGGTGGAGTGGTGAAAACATCAGATAACGTGTTTCTCGCATTAAATAGCTCGAAACGAGCGATCTCAGTGATTCTGCATACTTCGAGCAGAAGTCTCACCAAGATTATCGTAAAAAATGCATATATCAGCTTGAAACCCCACGAAAGCCAAGATATCGCTGGTTCTGCATATCCAACGAACTGTGGAGTGCTGAAAACACCCGATAACGTGTTTCTCGCATTGAAAAGCTCGAAAAGAGCGATCTCGATGATTCAGCATACTTCGGACAGAAGTCTCTCCAAGGTTATCGCAGAAAATGCATATCTCAGCTTGAAACCTGTCGAAAACGAAGATATCACCTGTTCTGCATATCCAACGAACTGTGGTGTGGTGAAAACCCCAGATAACGTGTATCTCGCATTAAATATGTCGAAACGAGCGATCTCGATGATTAAGCATACTTCGGACAGAAGTCTCACCAAGATATTCGTAAAAAATGCATATCTCAGCTTGAAACCCCACGAAAACCCAGATGTCGCTGGTTCTGCATATCAAACGCACTGTGGAGTGCTGAAAACACCCGATAACGAGTTTCTCGCATTAAATAGCTCGAAAAGAGCGACCTCGATGATTCTGCACACTTCGGACAGAAGTCTCACCAAGATTATCCCAGACAATGCATATCTCAGCTTGAAACCCCACGAAAACCAAGATATCGCTGGTACTGCATATCATACGCACTGTGGATTGGTGAAAACACCAGATAACGTGTTTCTCGCATTAAATATGTCGAAACGAGCGATCTCGATGATTAAGCATACTTCGGACAGAAGTCTCACCAAGATATTCGTAAAAAATGCATATCTCAGCTTGAAACCCCACAAAAACAAAGATATCGCCGGTTCTGCATATCAAACGCACTGTGGAGTGGTCAAAACACCAGATAACGTGTTCCTCGCATTAAATAGCTCGAACAGTGCGATCTCGATGATTCTGCATACATCGGACAGAAGTCTCACCACGATTATCGTAAAAAATGCATATCTCAGCTTGAAACCCCACGAAGACCCAGATATCGCTGGTTCTGCATATCAAACGAACTGTGGAGTGCTGAAAACACCCGATAACGTGTTCCTCGCATTAAATAGCTCGAACAGTGCGATCTCGATGATTCTGCATACTTCGGACAGAAGTCTCACCATGATAATCGTAAAAAATGCATATCTCAGCTTGAAACCCCACGAAAACCAAGATATCGCCAGTTCTGCATATCAAACGCCCTGTGGAGTGATGAATACACTAGATAACGTGTTTCTCGTATTAAATAGCTCGAAAAGTGCGATCCCGATGATTCTGAATACTTCGGACAGAAGTCTCACCAAGATTATCGTAAAAAATGCATATCTCAGCTGGAAACCCCACGAAAACCAAGATATCGCTGGTACTGCATATCATACGCACTGTGGAGTGGTGAAAACACCAGACAACGTGTTTCTCGCATTAAATAGCTCGTATAGAGCGATCTCGATGATTAAGCATACTTCGGACAGAAGTCTCACCAAGATTATCGTAAAAAATGCATATCTCAGCTGGAAACCCCACGAAAACCAAGATATCGCTGGTTCTGCATATCAAACGCACTGTGGAGTGGTGAAAACAGCAGATAACGTGTTTCTCGCATTAAATAGCTCTAAAAGAGCGATCTCGATGATTCTGCATACTTCTCATAGATGAAACACCAAGATTATCACCGAAAATGCATATTTCAGCTGCAAACCCCACGAAAACCAAGATATCGCCGGTTCTGCATATCAAACGCCCTGTGGAGTGGTCAAAACACCAGATAACGTGTTTCTCGCATTACATAGCTCGAAAAGAGCGATATCGATGATTCTGCATACTTCGGACAGAAGTCTCACCAATATTATCGCAGAAAATGCATATCACAGCTAGAAACCCGACGAAAACCAAACATCGCCGGTTCTGCATATCAAAACAACTGTGGAGTGGTGAAAACACCAGACAACGTTTTTCTCGCATTAACTAGCTCGAAAAGATCGTTCTGGATGATTCTGCATACTTCTCATAGATGAAACGCCAAGATTTTCGCGGAAAATGCATATTTCAGCTGGAAACCCTACGAAAACCAAGATATCGCCGGTTGTGCATATCAAACGCACTGTGGAGTGGTAGAAACACCAGATAACGTGTTTCTCGCATTAAATAGGTCGAAAAGAGCGATATCGATGATTCTGCATACTTCGGACAGACGTCTCACCAAGATTATCGCAGAAAATGCATAACTCAGCTGGAAACCCCACGAAAACCAAGATATCGCCGGTTCTGCATATCAAACGCCCTGTGGAGTGATGAAAACACCAGATAACGTGTTTCTCGCATTAAATAGCTTGAATAGAGCGATCTCGATGTTTCTGCATAATTCTGACAGAGGACTCACCAAGATTATCGCAGAAAATGCATATCTCAGCTGGAAACCCCGCGAAAACCAAGATGTCGCCGGTTCTGCATATCAGGCGCAATGTGGAGTGGTGAAAACACCAGATAACGTGTTTCTCGCATTAAATAGCTCGAATAGAGCGATATCGATGATTCTGCATACTTCTGACAAAAGACTCACCAAGTTTATCGCAGAAAATGCATTTCTCAGCTAGCAACCCCACGAAATCCAAGTTATCGGCGGCTCTACATATCAAACGCACTGTGGAGTGGTCAAAACACCAGAAAACTTGTTTTTTCGCATGAAATAGCTCGAAACGAGCGATGTAGATGATTCTGCATACTTCTGACTGAAATCTCACCAATATTATCGCAGAAAATGCATATCTCAGCTTGAAACCCGACCGAAACCAAGATATCTCCATTTCTGCATGTCAAACGTACTGTGGAGTGGTGAATACACCAGAAAACGTGTTTCTGGCATTAAATAGCTCGAAAAGAGCGATCTAGATGATTCTGCATACTGCTGACAGAAGACTCACCAAGATTATCGCAGAAAATGCATATCTCAGCTGGAAACACCACGAAAATCAAGATATCGCCGGTTCTGCATATCAAACGCACTGTGGAATGTTGAAAACACCAGAAAACTTGTTTTTTCGCATTAAATAGCTCGAAACGAGCGATCTAGATGATTCTGCATACTTCTGACTGAAGTCTCACCAATATTATCGCAGAAAATGCATATCTCAGCTGGAAACACCACGAAAATCAAGATATCACCGGTTCTGCATATCAAAGGCACTGTGGAATGTTGAAAACACCAGAAAACTTGTTTTTTCGCATTAAATAGCTCGAAACGAGCGATCTAGATGATTCTGCAAACTTCTGACTGAAGTTTCACCAATATTATCGCAGAAAATGCATATCTCAGCTTGAAACCTCACGAAAATCAAGATGGCGCTGGTTCTGCATATCAAACGCACTGTGGAGTGGTCAATACACCAGATAACGTGTTTCCCGCATTAAATAGCTCGAAAAGAGCGATCTAGATGACTCTGCATACTTCTGACTGAAGTCTCACCATGATTATCGTAAAAAATGCATATCTCAGATTGAAACCCCACGAAAACCAAGATATCGCCAGTTCTGCATATCAAACGGCCTGTGGAGTGATGAAAACACTAGATAACGTGTTTCTCGTATTAAATAGCTCGAAAAGTGCGATCTCGATGATTCTGAATACTTCGGGCAGAAGTCTCACCAAGATTATCGTAAAAAATGCATATCTCAGCTGGAAACCCCACGAAAACCAAGATATCGCTGGTACTGCACATCATACGCACTGTGGATTGGTGAAAACACTAGAAAACTTGTTTTTTCGCATTAAATAGCTCGAAACGAACATTCTAGATGATTCCGCATACTTCTGACTGAAGTCTCACCAATATTATCGCAGAAAATACATATCTCAGCTTGAAACCTCACGAAAATCAAGATGTCGCCGGTTCTGCATATCAAATCAACTGTGGAGTGGTGAAAACACCAGACAACGTGTTTCTCGCATTAAATAGCTCGAATAGAGCGATCTCGATGATTAAGCATACTTCGGACAGAAGTCTCACCAAGATTATCGTAAAAAATGCATATCTCAGCTGGAAACCCCACGAAAACCAAGATATTGCCAGTTCTGCATATCAAACGCCCTGTGGAGTGATGAAAACACTACATAACGTGTTTCTCGTATTAAATAGCTCGAAAAGTGCGATCTCGATGATTCTGCATACTTCGGACAGAAGTCTCACCAAGATTATCGCAGAAAATGCATATCTGAGCATGAAACCGCACGAAAACCAAGATATCGCAGGGTTCTGCATATCAAACGCACTGTGGAGTAGTGAAAACAACAGATAACTTGTTTCTCGCATTAAATAGCTCGAAAAGAGCGATCTCGATGATTCTGCTCACTTCGGACAGAAGTCTCACCAAGATTATCGCAGATAATGCATATCTCAGCTTGAAACCCCACGAAAATCAAGATATCGCCGGTTCTGCATATCATACGCACTGTGGAGTGGTGAAAACACCAGGCAACGTGTTTCTCGCATTAAATAGCTCGAATAGAGCGATCTCGATGATTAAGCATACTTCGGACAGAAGTCTCACCAAGATTATCGTAAAAAATGCATATTTCAGCTGGAAACCCCACGAAAACCATGTTATTGGGGGCTCTACATATCAAACGCACTGTGGAGAGGTCAAAACACTAGAAAACTTGTTTTTTCGCATTAACTAGCTCGAAACGAACGTTCTAGAAGATTCCGCATACTTCTGACTGAAGTCTCACCAATATTGTCGCAGAAAATACATATCTCAGCTTGAAACCTCACGAAAATCAAGATGTCGCCGGTTCTGCATATCAAACCAACTGTGGAGTGGTGAAAACACCAGGCAACGTGTTTCTCGCATTAAATAGCTCGAATAGAGCGATCTCGATGATTAAGCATACTTCGGACAGAAGTCTCACCAAGATTATCGTAAAAAATGCATATCTCAGCTGGAAACCCCACGAAAACCAAGATATCGCCAGTTCTGCATATCAAACGCCCTGTGGAGTGATGAAAACACTAGATAACGTGTTTCTCGCATTAAATAGCTCGAAAAGTGTGATCTCGATGATTCTGCATACTTCGGACAGAAGTCTCACCAAGATTATCGTAAAAAATGCATATCTCAGCTGGAAACCCCACGAAAACCAAGATATCGCTGGTTCTGCATATCAAACGCACTATGGAGTGGTGAAAACACCAGATAACGTGTTTCTCGCATTCAATAGCTCGAAAAGAGCGATATCGATGATTCTGCATACTTCGGACAGAAGTCTCACCAATCTTATCGCAGAAAATGCATATCTCAGCTTGAAACCCGACGAAAACCAAACATCGCCGGTTCTGCATATCAAACCAACTGTGGAGTGGTGAAATCACCAGACAACGTGTTGCTCGCATTAAATAGCTCGAATAGAGCGATCTCGATAATTAAGCATACTTCGGACAGAAGTCTCACCAAGATTATCGTAAAAAATGCATATCTCTGCTTGAAACCCCACAAAAACAAAGATATCGCCGGTTCTGCATATCAAACGCACTGTGGAGTGGTCAAAACACCAGATAACGTGTTTCTCGCATTAAATAGCTCGAAAAGTGCGATCTCGATGATTCAGCATACTTCGGACAGAAGTCTCACCAAGATTATCGCAGAAAATGCATATCTGAGCTTGAAACCCCACGAAAACCAAGATATCGCTGGTGCTGCATATCAAACGCACTGTGGAGTGGTGAAAACACCAGATAACGTGTTACTCGCATTAACTAGCTCGAAAAGATCGTTCTGGATGATTCTGCATACCTCTCGTAGATGAAACACCAAGATTTTCGCGGAAAATGCATATTTCAGCTGGAAACCCTACGAAAACAAAGATATCGCCGGTTCTGCATATCAAACGCCCTGTGGAGTGGTGAAAACATCAGATAACGTGTTTCTCGCATTAAATAGCTCGAAACGAGCGATCTCGATGATTAAGCATACTTCGGACAGAAGTCTCACCAAGATATTCGTAAAAAATGCATATCTCAGCTTGAAACCCCACGAAAACCCAGATATCGCTGGTTCTGCATACCAAACGCACTGTGGAGTGCTGAAAGCACCCGATAACGAGTTTCTCGCATTAAATAGCTCGAAAAGAGCGACCTCGAAAATTCTGCACACTTCGGACAGAAGTCTCACCAAGATTATCGCAGACAATGCATATCTCAGCTTGAAACCCCACGAATACCAAGATATCGCCGGTTCTGCATATCATACGCACTGTGGAGTGCTGAAGACACCCGATAACGTGTTTCTCGCATTAAATAGCTCGAAAAGTGCGATCTCGATGATTCTGCATACATCGGACAGAAGTCTCACCAAGATTATCGTAAAAAATGCATATCTCAGCTTGAAACCCCACGAAGACCCAGATATCGCTGGTTCTGCATATCAAACGCACTGTGGAGTGCTGACAACCCCCGATAACGTGTTTCTCGCATTAAATAGCTCGAAAAGAGCGCTCTTGATGTTTCTGCATACTTCGGACAGATGTTTCACCAATATTATCGTAGAAAATGCATATCTCTGCTTGAAACCCGACGAAAACCAAACATCGCCGGTTCTGCATATCAAACGCACTGTGGAGTGGTGAAAACACCAGATAACGTGTTTTTCGCATTAAATAGCTCGAAAAGAGCGATCTCGATGATTCTCTATACTTCTGTCAGAAGTCTCACCAAGATTATCGTAGAAAATGCATATCTCAGCTTGAACCCCGACGAAATCCATGATGTCGCCGGATTCTGCATATCAAACGCACTGTGGAGTGGTGAAAACACCAGATAACGTGTTACTCGCATTAACTAGCTCGAAAAGATCGTTCTGGATGATTCTGCATACTTCTCATAGATGAAACACCAAGATTTTCGCAGAAAATGCATATCTGAACTTGAAACCCCACGAAAAACAAGATATCGCTGGTTCTGCATATCAAACGCACTGTGGAGTGGTGAAAACACCAGATAACGTGTTTTTCGCATTAAATAGCTCGAACAGAGCGATCTCGATGATTCTCTATACTTCTGTCAGAAGTCTCACCAAGATTATCGTAGAAAATGCATATCTCAGCTTGAACCCCGACGAAATCCATGATGTCGCCGGATTCTGCATATCAAACGCACTGTGGAGTGGTGAAAACACCAGATAACGTGTTACTCGCATTAACTAGCTCGAAAAGATCGTTCTGGATGATTCTGCATACTTCTCATAGATGAAACACCAAGATTTTCGCGGAAAATGCATATTTCATCTGGAAACCCTACGAAAATCAAGATATCGCCGGTTCTGCATATCAAACGCCCGGTGGAGTGGTGAAAACATCAGATAACGTGTTTCTCGCATTAAATAGCTCGAAACGAGCGATCTCAGTGATTCTGCATACTTCGAGCAGAAGTCTCACCAAGATTATCGTAAAAAATGCATATATCAGCTTGAAACCCCACGAAAGCCAAGATATCGCTGGTTCTGCATATCCAACGAACTGTGGAGTGCTGAAAACACCCGATAACGTGTTTCTCGCATTGAAAAGCTCGAAAAGAGCGATCTCGATGATTCAGCATACTTCGGACAGAAGTCTCTCCAAGGTTATCGCAGAAAATGCATATCTCAGCTTGAAACCTGTCGAAAACGAAGATATCACCTGTTCTGCATATCCAACGAACTGTGGTGTGGTGAAAACCCCAGATAACGTGTATCTCGCATTAAATATGTCGAAACGAGCGATCTCGATGATTAAGCATACTTCGGACAGAAGTCTCACCAAGATATTCGTAAAAAATGCATATCTCAGCTTGAAACCCCACGAAAACCCAGATGTCGCTGGTTCTGCATATCAAACGCACTGTGGAGTGCTGAAAACACCCGATAACGAGTTTCTCGCATTAAATAGCTCGAAAAGAGCGACCTCGATGATTCTGCACACTTCGGACAGAAGTCTCACCAAGATTATCCCAGACAATGCATATCTCAGCTTGAAACCCCACGAAAACCAAGATATCGCTGGTACTGCATATCATACGCACTGTGGATTGGTGAAAACACCAGATAACGTGTTTCTCGCATTAAATATGTCGAAACGAGCGATCTCGATGATTAAGCATACTTCGGACAGAAGTCTCACCAATATTATCGCAGAAAATGCATATCTCAGCTGGAAACCCCACGAATACCAAGATATCGCCGGTTCTGCATATCAAACGCCCGGTGGAGTGGTGAAAACATCAGATAACGTGTTTCTCGCATTAAATAGCTCAAAACGAGCGATCTCAATGATTCTGCATACTTCGGGCAGAAGTCTCACCAAGATTATCGTAAAAAATGCATATATCAGCTTGAAACCCCACGAAAGCCAAGATATCGCTGGTTCTGCATATCCAACGAACTGTGGAGTGCTGAAAACACCCGATAACGTGTTCCTCGCATTAAATAGCTCGAACAGTGCGATCTCGATGATTCTGCATACTTCGGACAGAAGTCTCACCATGATAATCGTAAAAAATGCATATCTCAGCTTGAAACCCCACGAAAACCAAGATATCGCCAGTTCTGCATATCAAACGCCCTGTGGAGTGATGAATACACTAGATAACGTGTTTCTCGTATTAAATAGCTCGAAAAGTGCGATCTCGATGATTCTGAATACTTCGGACAGAAGTCTCACCAAGATTATCGTAAAAAATGCATATCTCAGCTGGAAACCCCACGAAAACCAAGATATCGCTGGTACTGCATATCATACGCACTGTGGAGTGGTGAAAACACCAGACAACGTGTTTCTCGCATTAAATAGCTCGTATAGAGCGATCTCGATGATTAAGCATACTTCGGACAGAAGTCTCACCAAGATTATCGTAAAAAATGCATATCTCAGCTGGAAACCCCACGAAAACCAAGATATCGCTGGTTCTGCATATCAAACGCACTGTGGAGTGGTGAAAACAGCAGATAACGTGTTTCTCGCATTAAATAGCTCTAAAAGAGCGATCTCGATGATTCTGCATACTTCTCATAGATGAAACACCAAGATTATCACCGAAAATGCATATTTCAGCTGCAAACCCCACGAAAACCAAGATATCGCCGGTTCTGCATATCAAACGCCCTGTGGAGTGGTCAAAACACCAGATAACGTGTTTCTCGCATTACATAGCTCGAAAAGAGCGATATAGATGATTCTGCATACTTCGGACAGAAGTCTCACCAATATTATCGCAGAAAATGCATATCACAGCTAGAAACCCGACGAAAACCAAACATCGCCGGTTCTGCATATCAAAACAACTGTGGAGTGGTGAAAACACCAGACAACGTTTTTCTCGCATTAACTAGCTCGAAAAGATCGTTCTGGATGATTCTGCATACTTCTCATAGATGAAACGCCAAGATTTTCGCGGAAAATGCATATTTCAGCTGGAAACCCTACGAAAACCAAGATATCGCCGGTTGTGCATATCAAACGCACTGTGGAGTGGTAGAAACACCAGATAACGTGTTTCTCGCATTAAATAGGTCGAAAAGAGCGATATCGATGATTCTGCATACTTCGGACAGACGTCTCACCAAGATTATCGCAGAAAATGCATAACTCAGCTGGAAACCCCACGAAAACCAAGATATCGCCGGTTCTGCATATCAAACGCCCTGTGGAGTGATGAAAACACCAGATAACGTGTTTCTCGCATTAAATAGCTTGAATAGAGCGATCTCGATGATTCTGCATAATTCTGACAGAGGACTCACCAAGATTATCGCAGAAAATGCATATCTCAGCTGGAAACCCCGCGAAAACCAAGATGTCGCCGGTTCTGCATATCAGGCGCAATGTGGAGTGGTGAAAACACCAGATAACGTGTTTCTCGCATTAAATAGCTCGAATAGAGCGATATCGATGATTCTGCATACTTCTGACAAAAGACTCACCAAGTTTATCGCAGAAAATGCATTTCTCAGCTAGCAACCCCACGAAATCCAAGTTATCGGCGGCTCTACATATCAAACGCACTGTGGAGTGGTCAAAACACCAGAAAACTTGTTTTTTCGCATGAAATAGCTCGAAACGAGCGATGTAGATGATTCTGCATACTTCTGACTGAAATCTCACCAATATTATCGCAGAAAATGCATATCTCAGCTTGAAACCCGACCGAAACCAAGATATCTCCATTTCTGCATGTCAAACGTACTGTGGAGTGGTGAATACACCAGAAAACGTGTTTCTGGCATTAAATAGCTCGAAAAGAGCGATCTAGATGATTCTGCATACTGCTGACAGAAGACTCACCAAGATTATCGCAGAAAATGCATATCTCAGCTGGAAACACCACGAAAATCAAGATATCGCCGGTTCTGCATATCAAACGCACTGTGGAATGTTGAAAACACCAGAAAACTTGTTTTTTCGCATTAAATAGCTCGAAACGAGCGATCTAGATGATTCTGCATACTTCTGACTGAAGTCTCACCAATATTATCGCAGAAAATGCATATCTCAGCTGGAAACACCACGAAAATCAAGATATCACCGGTTCTGCATATCAAAGGCACTGTGGAATGTTGAAAACACCAGAAAACTTGTTTTTTCGCATTAAATAGCTCGAAACGAGCGATCTAGATGATTCTGCAAACTTCTGACTGAAGTTTCACCAATATTATCGCAGAAAATGCATATCTCAGCTTGAAACCTCACGAAAATCAAGATGGCGCTGGTTCTGCATATCAAACGCACTGTGGAGTGGTCAATACACCAGATAACGTGTTTCCCGCATTAAATAGCTCGAAAAGAGCGATCTAGATGACTCTGCATACTTCTGACTGAAGTCTCACCATGATTATCGTAAAAAATGCATATCTCAGATTGAAACCCCACGAAAACCAAGATATCGCCAGTTCTGCATATCAAACGGCCTGTGGAGTGATGAAAACACTAGATAACGTGTTTCTCGTATTAAATAGCTCGAAAAGTGCGATCTCGATGATTCTGAATACTTCGGGCAGAAGTCTCACCAAGATTATCGTAAAAAATGCATATCTCAGCTGGAAACCCCACGAAAACCAAGATATCGCTGGTACTGCACATCATACGCACTGTGGATTGGTGAAAACACTAGAAAACTTGTTTTTTCGCATTAAATAGCTCGAAACGAACATTCTAGATGATTCCGCATACTTCTGACTGAAGTCTCACCAATATTATCGCAGAAAATACATATCTCAGCTTGAAACCTCACGAAAATCAAGATGTCGCCGGTTCTGCATATCAAATCAACTGTGGAGTGGTGAAAACACCAGACAACGTGTTTCTCGCATTAAATAGCTCGAATAGAGCGATCTCGATGATTAAGCATACTTCGGACAGAAGTCTCACCAAGATTATCGTAAAAAATGCATATCTCAGCTGGAAACCCCACGAAAACCAAGATATTGCCAGTTCTGCATATCGAACGCCCTGTGGAGTGATGAAAACACTACATAACGTGTTTCTCGTATTAAATAGCTCGAAAAGTGCGATCTCGATGATTCTGCATACTTCGGACAGAAGTCTCACCAAGATTATCGCAGAAAATGCATATCTGAGCATGAAACCGCACGAAAACCAAGATATCGCAGGGTTCTGCATATCAAACGCACTGTGGAGTAGTGAAAACAACAGATAACTTGTTTCTCGCATTAAATAGCTCGAAAAGAGCGATCTCGATGATTCTGCTCACTTCGGACAGAAGTCTCACCAAGATTATCGCAGATAATGCATATCTCAGCTTGAAACCCCACGAAAATCAAGATATCGCCGGTTCTGCATATCATACGCACTGTGGAGTGGTGAAAACACCAGATAACGTGTTTCTCGCATTAAATAGGTCGAAACGAGCGATCTCGATGGTTAAGCATACTTCGGAGAGAAGTCTCATCAAGATTATCGTAAAAAATGCATATCTCAGCTTGAAACCCCACGAAAACCCAGATATCGCTGGTTCTGCATATCAAACGCACTGTGGAGTGCTGAAAACACCAGATAACGTGTTTCTCGCATTAAATAGCTCGAAAAGTGCGATCTCGATGATTCTGCATACTTCGGACAGAAGTCTCACCAAGATTATCGCAGAAAATGCATATCTGATCTTGAAACCACACGAAAACCAAGATATCGTCGGTTCTGCATATCATACGCACTGTGGAGAGGTGAAAACACCAGATGACGTGTTTCTCGCATTAAATAGCTCGAAAAGAGAGTTCTCGATGATTCTGCATACTTCTCATAGATGAAACACCAAGATTATCGCAGAAAATGCATATTTCAGCTGCAAACCCCACGAAAACCAAGATATCGCCGGTTCTGCATATCAAACGCCCTGTGGAGTGGTCAAAACACCAGATAACGTGTTTCTCGCATTACATAGCTCGAAAAGAGCGATGTCGATGTTTGTGCATACTTCGGACAGAAGTCTCACCAAGATTATCGCAGAAAATGCATATCTGATCTTGAAACCACACGAAAACCAAGATATCGTCGGTTCTGCATATCATACGCACTGTGGAGAGGTGAAAACACCAGATGACGTGTTTCTCGCATTAAATAGCTCGAAAAGAGAGTTCTCGATGTTTCTGCATACTTCTCATAGATGAAACACCAAGATTATCGCAGAAAATGCATATATCAGCTGGAAACCCCACGAAAACCAGGTTATCGGCGGCTCTACATATCAAACGCACTGTGGAGTGGTCAAAATACCAGATAACGTGTTTCCGCATTAAATAGCTCGAAAAGAGCGATCTCGATGATTCTGCATACTTCGGACAGAAGTCTCACCAAGATTGCCGCAGAAAATACATATCTCAGCTTGAAACCCGACCGAAGCCAAGATATCGCCGGTTCTGCATTTCAGACGCACTGTGGAGTGGTGAAAAAACCAGAAAACGTGTTTCTCGCATTAAGTAGCTCGAAAAGAGCGTTGTCGATGATTCTGCATACTTAGCATAGATGAAACACCAAGGTTATCGCAGAAAATGCATATATCAGCTGGAAACCCCACGAAAACCAAGTTATCGGCGGCTCTACATATCAAACGCACTGTGGAGTGGTCAAAACACCAGATAACGTGTTTCCCGCATTAAATAGCTCGAAAAGAGCCATCTCGATGATTCTGCATACTTCGGACAGAAGTCTCACCAAGATTGCCGCAGAAAATGCATATCTTAGTTTGAAACCCGACGAAATCCAAGATATCTCCGGTTCTGCATATCAAACGCACTGTGGGGTGGTGAAAACACAAGAAAACGTTTTTCTCGCATTAAATAGCTCGAAAAGAGCGATCTAGATGATTCTGCATACTTCTGACAGAAGTCTCACAAAGTTTATCGCAGAAAATGCATGTCTCAGCTTGAAACCCCACGAAAACCAAGATATCGCTGGTTCTGCACATCAAACGCACTGTGGAGTGGTGAAAACACCAGGAAACGTGTTTTTTTGCATTAAATAGCTCGACAAGAGCGATCTCGATGATTCTGCATACTTCGGACAGAAGTCTCACGATGATTATCGTAAGAAATGCATATCTCAGCTTGAAACTCCACGAAAACCAAGATATCGCTGGTTCTGCACATCAAACGCACTGTGGAGTGGTGAAAACACCAGATAACGTGTTTCTCGCATTAAATAGGTCGAAAAGAGCGATATCGATGTTTCTGCATACTTCGGACAGAAGTCTCACCAAGATTATCGCAGAAAATGCATATCTGAGCTTGAAACCCCACGAAAACCAAGATATCGTCGGTTCTGCATATCATACGCACTGTGGTGTGGTGAAAACACCAGATGACCTGTTTCTCGCATTAAATAGCTCGAAACGAGCGATCTCGATGATTAAGCATACTTCGGACAGAAGTCTCACCAAGATTATCGCAGAAAATGCATATCTGAGCTTGAAACCCCACGAAAACCAAGATCTCGCTGGTTCTGCACATCAAACGCACTGTGGAGTGGTGAAAACACCAGATAACGTGTTTCCCGCATTAAATAGCTCGAAAAGAGGGATCTCGATGATTCTGCATACTTCTGACAGAAGTCCCACCAAGATTATCGCAGATAATGCATATCTCAGCTTGAATCCCCACGAAAACCAAGATATCGCCGGTTCTGCATATCATACGCACTGTGGAGTGGTGAAAACACCTGATAACGTGTTTCTCGCATTAAATATGTCGAAACGAGCGATCTCGATGATTCTGCATACTTCGGACAGAAGTCTCACCAAGATTATCGTAAAAAATGCATATCTCAGCTTGAAACCCCACGAAAACCCAGATATCGCTGGTTCTGCATATCAAACGCCCTGTGGAGTGCTGAAAACACCGATGACGTGTTTCTCGCATTAAATAGCTCGAAAAGTGCGATCTCGATGATTCTGCATTCTTCGGACAGATGTCTCACCAAGATTATCGCAGAAAATGCATATCTCAGCTTGAAACCCCACGAAAACCAAGATATCTCCGGTTCTGCAAATCCAACGAACTGTGGTGTGGTGAAAACCCCAGATAACGAGTTTCTCGCATTAAATAGCTCGAAAAGAGCGCTCTTGATGATTCTGCATACTTCTAACAGAAGACTCTCCATGGTTATTGTAGAAAATGCATACCTCAGCTGCAAACACCACGAAAATCAAGATATCGCCGGTTCTGCATATCAAACGCACTGTGGCATGTTGAAAACACCAGAAATCTTGTTTTTTCGCATTAAATAGCTTGATAAGAGCGATCTAGATGATTCTGCATACTTCTGACTGAAGTCTCACCACGAGTATCGCAGAAACTTCATATCTCAGCTTGAAATCTCACGAAAATCAAGATGTCGCCGGTTCTGCATTTCAAACGTACTGTGAAGTGGTGAAAACACCAGAAAACTTGTTTTTTTCGCATTAAATAGCTCGAAACGAGAGATCTAGATGATTCTGCATATTTCTGACAGAAGACTCACCAAGATTATCGCAGAAAATGTATATCTCAGCTGGAAACACCACGAAAATCAAGATATCGCCGGTTCTGCATATCAAACGCACTGTGGAATGTGGGAAACACCAGAAAACTTGTTTTGTCGCAGTAAGTATCTCGAAACGAGCGATCTAGATGATTCTGCATACTTCTGACTGAAGTCTCACCAATATTATCGCAGAAAATGCATATCTCCGGTTGAAACCTCACGAAAATCAAGATGTCGCCGGTTCTGCAAATCAAACGCACTGTGGAGTGGTGAAAACAACCAGATAACGTGTTTCTCGCATTAAATAGCTCGAAAAGAGCGATCCCGATGATTCTGCATACTTCTGACAGAAGTCTCACCAATATTATCGCAGAAAATGCATATCTCAGCTTGAAACCCCACGAAAACCAAGATATCTCCGGTGCTGCACATCAAACGTACTGTGGAGTGGTGAAAACACCAGAAAACGTGTTTCTCGCATTAAGTAGCTCGAAACGAGCGTACTCGAAGATTCTGCATACTTGTGACTGACGTCTCACCAATATTATCGCAGAAAATGAATATCTCAGCTTGAAACCCGACGAAAACCAAGATGTCGCAGGTTCTGCATATCAAACGCACTGTGGGGTGGTGAAAACACCAGAAAACGTGTTTCTCGCATTAACTAGCTCGAAAAGAGAGATCTCGATGATTCTGCATACTTCTCATAGATGAAACACCAAGATTATCGCAGAAAATGCATATTTCAGCTGGAAACCCCACGAAAACCAAGTTATCGGCGGCTCTACATATCAAACGCACCGTGGAGTGGTCAAAACACCAGAAGACTTGTTTTTTCGCATTAAGTTGCTCGAAACGAGCGATCTAGATGATTCTGCATACTTCCGACTGAAGTCTCACCAATATTATCGCAGAAGCTGCATTTCTCAGCTTCAAACCCGACGAAAACCAAGTTATCTCCGGTTCTGCACATCAAACGTACTGTGGAGTGGTGAAAACACCAGAAAACGTGTTTGTCGCATTAAGTAGCACGAAACGAGCGTACTCGAAGATTCTGCCTACTTGTGACTGAAGTCTCACCAATATTATCGCAGATAATGAATATCTCAGCTTGAAACCCGACGAAAACCAAGATGTCGCAGGTTCTGCATATCAAACGCACTGTGGGGTGGTGAAAACACCAGAAAACGTGTTTCTCGCATTAACTAGCTCGAAAAGAGAGATCTCGATGATTCTGCATACTTCTCATAGATGAAACACCAAGATTATCGCAGAAAATGCATATTTCAGCTGGAAACCCCACGAAAACCAAGTTATCGGCGGCTCTACATATCAAACGCACCGTGGAGTGGTCAAAACACCAGAAGACTTGTTTTTTCGCATTAAGTTGCTCGAAACGAGCGATCTAGATGATTCTGCATACTTCTGACTGAAGTCTCACCAATATTATCGCAGAAGCTGCATATCTCAGCTTGAATCCCGACGAAAACCAAGTTATCTCCGGTTCTGCACATCAAACGTACTGTGGAGTGGTGAAAACACCAGAAAACGTGTTTCTCGCATTAAGTAGCTCGAAACGAGCGTACTCGAAGATTCTGCATACTTCTGATAGAAGAATCACCAAGATTATCGCAGAAAATGCATATCTCAGCTGGAAACCCCACGAAAACCACGATGTCGCCGGTTCTGCATATCAAACGCACTGTGGGGTGGTGAAAACACCAGGAAACTTGTTTTTTTGCATTAAATAGATCGACAAGAGCGATCTAGATGATTCTGCATACTTCTGACTGAAGTCTCACCAAGATTATCGCAGAAAATGCATATCTCAGCTTGAAACCTCACGAAAACCAAGTTATCTCCGGTTCGGCACATCAAACGTACTGTAGAGTGGTGAAAACACCAGAAAACGTGTTTCTCGCATTAAAAAGCTCGAAAAGAGCGATCTAGATGATTCTGCATACCTCGGACAGAAGTCTCACCAAGATTATCGCAGAAAATGCATATCTGAGCTTGAAACCCCACGAAAACCATGATATCGTCGGTTCTGCATATCATACGCACTGTGGAGTGGTGCAAACACCTGATAACGTGTTTCTCGCATTAAATAGCTTGAAACGTGCGATCTCGATGATTAAGCATACTTCGGACAGAAGTCTCACCAAGTTTATCGCAGAAAATGCATATCTCAGCTTGAAACCCCACGAAATCCAAGATATCGCCGGTTATGCATATCATACGCACTCTGGAGTGGTGAAAACACCAGATAACGTGTTTCTCGCGTTAAATAGCTCGAAAAGAGCGATCTAGATGCTTCTGTATACTTCTGACAGAAGACTCACCAAGATTATCGCAGAAAATGCATATCTCAGCTGGAAACATCACGAAAACCACGATGTCGCCGGTTCTGCATATCAAACGCACTGTGGGGTGGTGAAAACACCAGGAAACGTGTTTCTCGCATTAAATAGCTCGAAAAGAGCGATCTAGATGATTCTGCACACTTGTCACAGAAGAATCATGAAGATTATCACTGAAAATGCATATCTCATCTGGAAACCCCACGAAAACCAAGATATCGCAGGTTCTGCATATCAAACGCCCTGTGGAGTGATGAAAACACCAGATAACGTGTTTCTCGGATTAAATAGCTCGAATAGAGCGATCTCGATGAGTCTGCATACCGCGGACAGAAGTCTCACCAAGATTATCGCAGAAAATGCATATCTCAGCTTGAAACCCCACGAAAACCAAGATATCGCCGGTTATGCATATCATACGCACTGTGGAGTGGTGAAAACACCAGATAACGTCTTTCTCGCGTTAAATAGCTCGAAATGAGCGATCTCGATGATTCTGCATACTTCGGACAGAAGTCTCACCAGGATTATCGTAAAAAATGCATATCTCAGCTTGAAACCCCACGAAAACCAAGATATCGCTGGTTCTGCATATCAAACGCACTGTGGAGTGGTGAAAACACCTGATAACGTGTTTCTCGCATTAAATAGCTGGAAAAGAGCGCTCTTGATGTTTCTGCATACTTCGGACAGATGTTTCACCAAGTTTATCGTAGAAAATGCATATCTCAGCTTGAAACCCGACGAAAACCACGATGTCGCCGGTTCTGCATATCAGACGTACTGTGGAGTGTTGAAAACACCAGAAAACGTGTTTCTCGCATTAACAAGCTCGAAAAGAGCGATCTCGATGATTCTGCATACTTCTGACAGAAGACTCACAAAGATTATCGCAGAAAATGCATATCTCAGCTGGAAACCCCACGTAAACCACGATGTCGCCGTTTCTGCATATCATACGCACTGTGGGGTGGTGAAAACACCAGAAAACGTGTTCCTCGCATTAAATAGCTCGAAAAGAGCGTTCTCGATGATGCTGCATACTTCTGACAGAAAAATCACCAAGATTATCGTAGAAAATGCATATCTCAGCTTGAATACCGACCGTAACCAAGATGTCTCCGGTTCTGCATATCAAACGCACTGTGGGGTGGTGAAAACACCAGAAAACATGTTTCTCGCATTAAATAGCTCGAAAAGAGCGATCTAGATGATTCTGCATACTTCTGACTGAAGTCTCACCAATATTATCGCAGAAAATGCATATCTCAGCTTGAACCCCTACGAAACCCAAGATGTCGCCGGTTCTGCATATCAAACGCACTGTGGAGCGGTGAAAACACCAGAAAACGTGTTTCTCGCATTAAGCAGCTCGAAACGAGCGATCTAGATGATTCTGCATACTTCTGACTGAAGTCTCACCAATATTATCGCAGAAAATGCATATCTCAGCTGGAAACACCACGAATATCAAGATATCGCCAGTTCTGCATATCAAACGCTCTGTGGAGTGGTGAATACACCAGAAAACGTGCTTCGCGCATTAAGCAGCTCGAAAAGAGAGATCTAGATGATTCTGCATACTTCTGACTGAAGTCTCACCAATATTATCGCAGAAAATGCATATCTCAGCGTGAACCCCGACCAAATCCAAGATGTCGCCGGTTCTGCATATCAAACGCACTGTGGAGTGGTGAAAACACCAGAAAACGTGTTTTTCGCATTAAGCAGCTCGAAAAGAGCGATCCAGATGATTCTGCATGCTTCTGACTAAAGTCTCACCAATATTATCGCAGAAAATGCATATCTCAGCTTGAAACCTCTCGAAAATCAAGATGTCGCCGGTTCTGCATATCAAACGCACTGTGGAGTGGTGAAAACCACCGGAGAACGTGTTTCTCGCATTAAATAGATCGAAAAGGGGATCTCGATGATTCTGCAAACTTCTGACAGAAGACTCACCAAGATTATCGTAGAAAATGCATATCTCAGCTTGAATCCCGACCGTAACCAAGATGTCTCCGGTTCTGCATATCAAACGCACTGTGGGGTGGTGAAAACACCAGAAAACGTGTTTCTCGCATTAAATAGCTCGAAAAGAGCGATCTAGATGATTCTGCATACTTCTGACTGAAGTCTCACCAGTATTATCGCAGGAAATGCATATCTCAGCTTGAACCCCTACGAAACCCAAGATGTCGCCGGTTCTGCATATCAAACGCACTGTGGAGTGGTGAAAACACCAGAAAACGTGTTTCTCGCATTAAGCAGCTCGAAACGAGCGATCTAGATGATTCTGCATACTTCTGACTGAAGTCTCACCCATATTATCGCAGAAAATGCATATCTCAGCTGGAAACACCACGAATATCAAGATATCGCCAGTTCTGCATATCAAACGCTCTGTGGAGTGGTGAATACACCAGAAAACGTGCTTCGCGCATTAAGCAGCTCGAAAAGAGAGATCTAGATGATTCTGCATACTTCTGACTGAAGTCTCACCAATATTATCGCAGAAAATGCATATCTCAGCGTGAACCCCGACCAAATCCAAGATGTCGCCGGTTCTGCATATCAAACGCACTGTGGAGTGGTGAAAACACCAGAAAACGTGTTTTTCGCATTAAGCAGCTCGAAAAGAGGGATCTCGATGATTCTGCATACTTCTGACAGAAGTCTCACCAAGATTATCGCAGGAAATGCATATCTGAGCTTGAAACCCCACGAAAACCAAGATATCGTCGGTTCTGCATATCATACGCACTGTGGAGTGGTGAAAACACCAGATGACGTGTTTCTCGCATTCAACAGCTCGAAACGAGCGATCTCGATAATTAAGCATACTTCGGACAGAAGTCTCACCAAGATTATCACAGAAAATGCATATCTGAGCTTGCAACCCCACGAAAACCAAGATATCGCTGGTTCTGCACATCAAACGCACTGTGCAATGTTGAAAACATCAGGAAACTTGTTTTTTTGCATTAAATAGCTCGACAAGAGCGATCTCGATGATTCTGCATACTTCGGACAGAAGACTCACCAAGATTATCGCAGAAAATGCATATCTCAGCTTGATACCCGACGACAGCCGAGATGTCGCCAGTTCTGCATATCAAACGCACTGTGGAGTGGTGAAAACACCAGATAAGGTGTTTCTCGCATTAAATAGCTCGAAACGAGCGATCTAGATGATTCTGCATACTTCTGACAGAAGAATCACCAAGATTATCGCAGAAAATGCAGGTCTCAGGTAGAAACTCCACGAAAACCAAGATATCGCTGGTTCTGCACATCAAACGCACTGTGGAGTGGTGAAAACACCAGATAACGTGTTTCTCGCATTAAATAGGTCGAAAAGAGCGATCTCGATGTTTCTGCATGCTTCGGACAGAAGTCTCACCAAGATTATCGCAGAAAATGCATATCTGAGCTTGAAACCCCACGAAAACCAAGATATCGTCGGTTCTGCATATCATACGCACTGTGGTGTGGTGAAAACACCAGATGACCTGTTTCTCGCATTAAATAGCTCGAAACCAGCGATCTCGGTGATTAAGCATACTTCGGACAGAAGTCTCACCAAGATTATCGCAGAAAATGCATATCTGAGCTTGAAACCCCACGAAAACCAAGATCTCGCTGGTTCTGCACATCAAACGCACTGTGGAATGTTGAAAACACCAGGAAACTTGTTTTTTTGCATTAAATATCTCGACAAGAGCGATCTCGATGATTCTGCATACTTCGGACAGAAGTCTCACCATGATTATCGAAAAAATGCATATCTCAGCTTGATACCCCACGAAAAAAAAGATATCGCTGGTTCTGCATATCAAACGCACTGTGGAGTGGTGAAAACACCAGATTACTTGTTTCTCGCATTAAATAGGTCGAAAAGAGCGATCTCGATGTTTCTGCATACTTCGGACAGAGGTCTCACCAAGATTATCGCAGAAAATGCATATCTCAGCTTGAAACGCCACGAAAACCAAGATATCTCCGGTTCTGCACATACAACGAACTGTGGTGTGGTGAAAACCCCAGAAAACGTGTTTCTCGCATTAAATAGCTCGAAAAGAGCGCTCTTGATGTTTCTGCATACTTCGGACAGATGTTTCACCAAGATTATCGTAGAAAATGCATATCTCAGCTTGAAACCCGACGAAAACCAAACATCGCCGGTTCTGCATATCAAATCAACTGTGGGGTGGTGAAAACACCCGACAACGTGTTTCTCGCATTAAATAGATCGAAAAGTGCGATCTCGATGATTCTGCATACTTCTAACAGAAGTCTCACCATGATTATCGCAGAAAATGCATGTCTCAGCTTGATACCCGACGAAGGCCAAGATATCGCCGGTTCTGCATTTCAGTCGCACTGTGGAGTGGTGAAAAAACCAGAAAACGTGTTTCTCGCATTAAGTAGCTCGAAAAGAGAGTTCTCGATGATTCTGCATACGTCGGACAGATGTTTCACCAATATTATCGCAGAAAATGCATATCTCAGCTTGAAACCCGACGAAAACCAAACATCGCCGGTTCTTCATATCAAACCAACTGTGGAGTGGTGGAAACACCAGACTACGTGTTTCTCGCATTAAATAGATCGAAAAGTGCGATCTCGATGATTCTGCATACTTCTAACAGAAGTCTCACCATGATTATCCCAGAAAATGCATATCTCTGCTAGAAACCCCACGAAAACCAAGATATCTCCTGTTCTGCATATCCAACGAACTGTGGAGTGGTGAAAACCCCAGAAAACGTTTTTCTCGCATTAAATAGCTCGAAAAGTACGATCTCGATGTTTCTGCATACTTCGGAGAGAGGTCTCACCAAGATTATCGCAGAAAATGCATATCTCAGCTTGAAACCCCACGAAAACCAAGATATCTCCGGTTCTGCACATCCAACGAACTGTGGTGTGGTGAAAACCCCAGAAAACGTGTTTCTCGCATTAACTAGCTCTAAAAGATCGTTCTGGATGATTCTGCATACTTCTCATAGATGAAACAGCAAGATTATCGCTGAAAATGCATATTTCAGCTGGAAACCCCACGAAAACCAAGATATCGCCGGTTCTGCATATCAAACGACCTGTGGAGTGGTCAAAACACCAGATAACGTGTTCCTCGCAATAAATAGCTCGAAAAGAGCGATATCGATGATTCTGCATACTTCGGACAGAAGTCTCACCAATGTTATCGCAGAAAATGCATATCTCACCTGGAAACCCCACGAAAACCAAGATATCGCCGGTTCTGCATATCAAACGCCCTGTGGAGTGATGAAAACACTAGATAACGCGTTTCTCGCATTAAATAGCTCGAATAGAGCGATCTCGAAGATTCTGCATACTTCTGACAGAAGACTCACCAAGATTATCGCAGAAAATGCATATTTCAGCTGGAAACCCCACGAAAACCATGTTATTGGCGGCTCTACATATCAAACGCATTGTGGAGAGGTCAAAACACTAGAAAACTTGTTTTTTCGCATTAAATAGCTCGAAACGAACGTTCTAGATGATTCCGCATACTTCTGACTGAAGTCTCACCAATATTATCGCAGAAAATACATATCTCAGCTTGAAACCTCACGAAAATCAAGATGTCGCCGGTTCTGCATATCAAACCAACTGTGGAGTGGTGAAAACACCAGACAACGTGTTTCTCGCATTAAATAGCTCGAATAGAGCGATCTCGATGATTAAGCATACTTCGGACAGAAGTCTCACCAAGATTATCGTAAAAAATGCATATCTCAGCTGGAAACCCCACGAAAACCAAGATATCGCCAGTTCTGCATATCAAACGCCCTGTGGAGTGATGAAAACACTAGATAACGTGTTTCTCGCATTAAATAGCTCGAAAGGTGCGACCTCGATGATTCTGCATACTTCGGACAGAAGTCTCACCAAGATTATCGTAAAAAATGCATATCTCTGCTGGAAACCCCACGAAAACCAAGATATCGCTGGTTCTGCATATCAAACGCACTGTGGAGTGCTGAAAACACCCGATAACGTGTTTCTCGCATTAAATAGCTCGAAAAGAGCGCTATTGATGTTTCTGCATACTTCGGACAGATGATTCACCAATATTATCGTAGAAAATGCATATCTCTGCTTCAAACCCGACGAAAACCAAACATCGCCGGTTCTGCATATCAAACCAACTGTGGTGTGGTGAAAACACCAGACTACGTGTTTCTCGCATTAAATAGATCGAAAAGTGCGATCTCGATGATTCTGCATACTTCTAACAGAAGTCTCACCATGATTATCCCAGAAAATGCATATCTCTGCTAGAAACCCCACGAAAACCAAGATATCTCCTGTTCTGCATATCCAACGAACTGTGGAGTGGTGAAAACCCCAGAAAACGTTTTTCTCGCATTAAATAGCTCAAAAAGTACGATCTCGATGTTTCTGCATACTTCGGACAGAGGTCTCACCAAGATTATCGCAGAAAATGCATATCTCAGCTTGAAACCCCACGAAAACCAAGATATCTCCGGTTCTGCACATCCAACGAACTGTGGTGTGGTGAAAACCCCAGAAAGCGTGTTTCTCGCATTAACTAGCTCTAAAAGATCGTTCTGGATGATTCTGCATACTTCTCATAGATGAAACAGCAAGATTATCGCAGAAAATGCATATTTCAGCTGGAAACCCCACGAAAACCAAGATATCGCCGGTTCTGCATATCAAACGCCCTGTGGAGTGGTCAAAACACCAGATAACGTGTTTCTCGTATTAAATAGCTCGAAAAGAGCGATATCGATGATTCTGCATACTTCGGACAGAAGTCTCACCAATATTATCGCAGAAAATGCATATCTCAGCTGGAAACCCCACGAAAACCAAGATATCGCCAGTTCTGCATATCAAACGCCCTGTGGAGTGATGAAAACACTAGATAACGTGTTTCTCGCATTAAATAGCTCGAAAAGTGTGATCTCGATGATTCTGCATACTTCGGACAGAAGTCTCACCATGATTATCGCAGAAAATGCATATTTCAGCTGGAAACCCCACGAAAACCATGTTATTGGCGGCTCTACATATCAAACGCACTGTGGAGAGGTCAAAACACTAGAAAACTTGTTTTTTCGCATTAACTAGCTAGAAACGAACGTTCTAGATGATTCCGCAAACTTCTGACTGAAGTCTCACCAATATTGTCGCAGAAAATACATATCTCAGCTTGAAACCTCACGAAAATCAAGATGTCGCCGGTTCTGCATATCAAACCAACTGTGGAGTGGTGAAAACACCAGGCAACGTGTTTCTCGCATTAAATAGCTCGAATAGAGCGATCTCGATGATTAAGCATACTTCGGACAGAAGTCTCACCAAGATTATCGTAAAAAATGCATATCTCAGCTGGAAACCCCACGAAAACCAAGATATCTCCGGTTCTGCACATCCAACGAACTGTGGTGTGGTGAAAACCCCAGAAAACGTGTTTCTCGCATTAACTAGCTCTAAAAGATCGTTCTGGATGATTCTGCATACTTCTAATAGATGAAACAGCAAGATTATCGCAGAAAATGCATATTTCAGCTGGAAACCCCACGAAAACCATGTTATTGGGGGCTCTACATATCAAACGCACTGTGGAGAGGTCAAAACACTAGAAAACTTGTTTTTTCGCATTAACTAGCTCGAAACGAACGTTCTAGAAGATTCCGCATACTTCTGACTGAAGTCTCACCAATATTGTCGCAGAAAATACATATCTCAGCTTGAAACCTCACGAAAATCAAGATGTCGCCGGTTCTGCATATCAAACCAACTGTGGAGTGGTGAAAACACCAGGCAACGTGTTTCTCGCATTAAATAGCTCGAATAGAGCGATCTCGATGATTAAGCATACTTCGGACAGAAGTCTCACCAAGATTATCGTAAAAAATGCATATCTCAGCTGGAAACCCCACGAAAACCAAGATATCTCCGGTTCTGCACATCCAACGAACTGTGGTGTGGTGAAAACCCCAGAAAACGTGTTTCTCGCATTAACTAGCTCTAAAAGATCGTTCTGGATGATTCTGCATACTTCTAATAGATGAAACAGCAAGATTATCGCAGAAAATGCATATTTCAGCTGGAAACCCCACGAAAACCATGTTATTGGGGGCTCTACATATCAAACGCACTGTGGAGAGGTCAAAACACTAGAAAACTTGTTTTTTCGCATTAACTAGCTCGAAACGAACGTTCTAGAAGATTCCGCATACTTCTGACTGAAGTCTCACCAATATTGTCGCAGAAAATACATATCTCAGCTTGAAACCTCACGAAAATCAAGATGTCGCCGGTTCTGCATATCAAACCAACTGTGGAGTGGTGAAAACACCAGGCAACGTGTTTCTCGCATTAAATAGCTCGAAAAGTGTGATCTCGATGATTCTGCATACTTCGGACAGAAGTCTCACCATGATTATCGCAGAAAATGCATATTTCAGCTGGAAACCCCACGAAAACCATGTTATTGGCGGCTCTACATATCAAACGCACTGTGGAGAGGTCAAAACACCAGATAACGTGTTTCTCGCATTAAATAGCTCGAAAAGTACGATCTCGATGTTTCTGCATACTTCTAACAGAAGTCTCACCATGATTATCCCAGAAAATGCATATCTCTGCTAGAAACCCCACGAAAACCAAGATATCTCCTGTTCTGCATATCCAACGAACTGTGGAGTGGTGAAAACCCCAGAAAACGTTTTTCTCGCATTAAATAGCTCGAAAAGTACGATCTCGATGTTTCTGCATACTTCGGACAGAGGTCTCACCAAGATTATCGCAGAAAATGCATATCTCAGCTTGAAACCCCACGAAAACCAAGATATCTCCGGTTCTGCACATCCAACGAACTGTGGTGTGGTGAAAACCCCAGAAAACGTGTTTCTCGCATTAACTAGCTCTAAAAGATCGTTCTGGATGATTCTGCATACTTCTAATAGATGAAACAGCAAGATTATCGCAGAAACTGCATATTTCAGCTGGAAACCCCACGAAAACCATGTTATTGGGGGCTCTACATATCAAACGCACTGTGGAGAGGTCAAAACACTAGAAAACTTGTTTTTTCGCATTAACTAGCTCGAAACGAACGTTCTAGAAGATTCCGCATACTTCTGACTGAAGTCTCACCAATATTGTCGCAGAAAATACATATCTCAGCTTGAAACCTCACGAAAATCAAGATGTCGCCGGTTCTGCATATCAAACCAACTGTGGAGTGGTGAAAACACCAGGCAACGTGTTTCTCGCATTAAATAGCTCGAATAGAGCGATCTCGATGATTAAGCATACTTCGGACAGAAGTCTCACCAAGATTATCGTAAAAAATGCATATCTCAGCTGGAAACCCCACGAAAACCAAGATATCGCCAGTTCTGCATATCAAACGCCCTGTGGAGTGATGAAAACACTAGATAACGTGTTTCTCGCATTAAATAGCTCGAAAAGTGTGATCTCGATGATTCTGCATACTTCGGACAGAAGTCTCACCAAGATTATCGTAAAAAATGCATATCTCAGCTGGAAACCCCACGAAAACCAAGATATCGCTGGTTCTGCATATCAAACGCACTATGGAGTGGTGAAAACACCAGATAATGTGTTTCTCGCATTAAATAGCTCGAAAAGAGCGATCTCCATGATTCTGCATACTTCTCATAGATGAAACACAAAGATTATCGCAGAAAATGCATATTTCAGCTGCAAACCCCACGAAAACCAAGATATCGCTGGTTCATCATATCAAACGCCCTGTGGAGTGGTCAAAACACCAGATAACGTGTTTCTCGCATTCAATAGCTCGAAAAGAGCGATATCGATGATTCTGCATACTTCGGACAGAAGTCTCACCAATCTTATCGCAGAAAATGCATATCTCAGCTTGAAACCCGACGAAAACCAAACATCGCCGGTTCTGCATATCAAACCAACTGTGGAGTGGTGAAAACACCAGACAACGTGTTGCTCGCATTAAATAGCTCGAATAGAGCGATCTCGATAATTAAGCATACTTCGGACAGAAGTCTCACCAAGATTATCGTAAAAAATGCATATCTCTGCTTGAAACCCCACAAAAACAAAGATATCGCCGGTTCTGCATATCAAACGCACTGTGGAGTGGTCAAAACACCAGATAACGTGTTACTCGCATTAACTAGCTCGAAAAGATCGTTCTGGATGATTCTGCATACTTCTCATAGATGAAACACCAAGATTTTCGCGGAAAATGCATATTTCAGCTGGAAACCCTACGAAAACCAAGATATCGCCGGTTCTGCATATCAAACGCCCTGTCGAGTGGTGAAAACATCAGATAACGTGTTTCTCGCATTAAATAGCTCGAAACGAGCGATCTCGATGATTAAGCATACTTCGGACAGAAGTCTCACCAAGATATTCGTAAAAAATGCATATCTCAGCTTGAAACCCCACGAAAACCCAGATATCGCTGGTTCTGCATACCAAACGCACTGTGGAGTGCTGAAAACACCCGATAACGAGTTTCTCGCATTAAATAGCTCGAAAAGAGCGACCTCGAAAATTCTGCACACTTCGGACAGAAGTCTCACCAAGATTATCGCAGACAATGCATATCTCAGCTTGAAACCCCACGAAAACCAAGATATCGCCGGTTCTGCATATCATACGCACTGTGGAGTGGTGAAAACACCAGATAACGTGTTTCTCGCATTAAATATGTCGAAACGAGCGATCTCGATGATTAAGCATACTTCGGACAGAAGTCTCACCAAGATTATCGTAAAAAACGCATATCTCAGCTTGAAACCCCACGAAAACCCAGATATCGCTGGTTCTGCATATCAAACGCACTGTGGAGTGCAGAAGACACCCGATAACGTGTTTCTCGCATTAAATAGCTCGAAAAGTGCGATCTCGATGATTCTGCATACATCGGACAGAAGTCTCACCAAGATTATCGTAAAAAATGCATATCTCAGCTTGAAACCCCACGAAAACCCAGATATCGCTGGTTCTGCATATCAAACGCACTGTGGAGTGCTGAAGACACCCGATAACGTGTTTCTCGCATTAAATAGCTCGAAAAGTGCGATCTCGATGATTCTGCATACATCGGACAGAAGTCTCACCAAGATTATCGTAGAAAATGCATATCTCTGCTTGAAACCCGACGAAAACCAAACATCGACGGTTCTGCATATCAAACGCACTGTGGAGTGGTGAAAACACCAGATAACGTGTTTTTCGCATTAAATAGCTCGAAAAGAGCTATCTCGATGATTCTCTATACTTCTGTCAGAAGTCTCACCAAGATTATCGTAGAAAATGCATATCTCAGCTTGAACCCCGACGAAATCCATGATGTCGCCGGATTCTGCATATCAAACGCACTGTGGAGTGGTGAAAACACCAGATAACGTGTTACTCGTATTAACTAGCTCGAAAAGATCGTTCTGGATGTTTCTGCATACTTCTCATAGATGAAACACCAAGATTTTCGCGGAAAATGCATATTTCATCTGGAAACCCTACGAAAATCAAGATATCGCCGGTTCTGCATATCAAACGCCCGGTGGAGTGGTGAAAACATCAGATAACGTGTTTCTCGCATTGAAAAGCTCGAAAAGAGCGATCTCGATGATTCTGCATACTTCGGGCAGAAGTCTCACCAAGATTATCGTAAAAAATGCATATATCAGCTTGAAACCCCACGAAAGCCAAGATATCGCTGGGTCTGCATATCCAACGAACTGTGGAGTGCTGAAAACACCCGATAACGTGTTTCTCGCATTGAAAAGCTCGAAAAGAGCGATCTCGATGATTCAGCATACTTCGGACAGAAGTCTCTCCAAGGTTATCGCAGAAAATGCATATCTCAGCTTGAAACCTGTCGAAAACGAAGATATCACCTGTTCTGCATATCCAACGAACTGTGGTGTGGTGAAAACCCCAGATAACGTGTATCTCGCATTAAATATGTCGAAACGAGCGATCTCGATGATTAAGCATACTTCGGACAGAAGTCTCACCAAGATATTCGTAAAAAATGCATATCTCAGCTTGAAACCCCACGAAAACCCAGATGTCGCTGGTTCTGCATATCAAACGCACTGTGGAGTGCTGAAAACACCCGATAACGAGTTTCTCGCATTAAATAGCTCGAAAAGAGCGACCTCGATGATTCTGCACCCTTCGGACAGAAGTCTCACCAAGATTATCCCTGACAATGCATATCTCAGCTTGAAACCCCACGAAAACCAAGATATCGCTGGTACTGCATATCATACGCACTGTGGATTGGTGAAAACACCAGATAACGTGTTTCTCGCATTAAATATGTCGAAACGAGCGATCTCGATGATTAAGCATACTTCGGACAGAAGTCTCACCAATATTATCGCAGAAAATGCATATCTCAGCTGGAAACCCCACGAATACCAAGATATCGCCGGTTCTGCATATCAAACGCCCTGTGGAGTGCTGAAAACACCCGATAACGTGTTCCTCGCATTAAATAGCTCGAACAGTGCGATCTCGATGATTCTGCATACTTCGGACAGAAGTCTCACCATGATAATCGTAAAAAATGCATATCTCAGCTTGAAACCCCACGAAAACCAAGATATCGCCAGTTCTGCATATCAAACGCCCTGTGGAGTGATGAAAACACTAGATAACGTGTTTCTCGTATTAAATAGCTCGAAAAGTGCGATCTCGATGATTCTGAATACTTCGGACCGAAGTCTCACCAAGATTATCGTAAAAAATGCATATCTCAGCTGGAAACCCCACGAAAACCAAGATATCGCTGGTACTGCATATCATACGCACTGTGGAGTGGTGAAAACACCAGACAACGTGTTTCTCGCATTAAACAGCTCGTATAGAGCGATCTCGATGATTAAGCATACTTCGGACAGAAGTCTCACCAAGATTATCGTAAAAAATGCATATCTCAGCTGGAAACCCCACGAAAACCAAGATATCGCTGGTTCTGCATATCAAACGCACTGTGGAGTGGTGAAAACAGCAGATAACGTGTTTCTCGCATTAAATAGCTCTAAAAGAGCGATCTCGATGATTCTGCATACTTCTCATAGATGAAACACCAAGATTATCACAGAAAATGCATATTTCAGCTGCAAACCCCACGAAAACCAAGATATCGCCGGTTCTGCATATCAAACGCCCTGTGGAGTGGTCAAAACACCAGATAACGTGTTTCTCGCATTACATAGCTCGAAAAGAGCGATATCGATGATTCTGCATACTTCGGACAGAAGTCTCACCAATATTATCGCAGAAAATGCATATCACAGCTAGAAACCCGACGAAAACCAAACATCGCCGGTTCTGCATATCAAAACAACTGTGGAGTGGTGAAAACACCAGACAACGTTTTTCTCGCATTAACTAGCTCGAAAAGATCGTTCTGGATGATTCTGCATACTTCTCATAGATGAAACGCCAAGATTTTCGCGGAAAATGCATATTTCAGCTGGAAACCCTACGAAAACCAAGATATCGCCGGTTCTGCATATCAAACGCACTGTGGAGTGGTAGAAACACCAGATAACGTGTTTCTCGCATTAAATAGGTCGAAAAGAGCGATATCGATGATTCTGCATACTTCGGACAGACGTCTCACCAAGATTATCGCAGAAAATGCATAACTCAGCTGGAAACCCCACGAAAACCAAGATATCGCCGGTTCTGCATATCAAACGCCCTGTGGAGTGATGAAAACACCAGATAACGTGTTTCTCGCATTAAATAGCTCGAATAGAGCGATCTCGATGATTCTGCATAATTCTGACAGAGGACTCACCAAGATTATCGCAGAAAATGCATATCTGAGCTGGAAACCCCGCGAAAACCAAGATGTCGCCGGTTCTGCATATCAGGCGCAATGTGGAGTGGTGAAAACACCAGATAACGTGTTTCTCGCATTAAATAGCTCGAATAGAGCGATATCGATGATTCTGCATACTTCTGACAAAAGACTCACCAAGTTTATCGCAGAAAATGCATTTCTCAGCTAGCAACCCCACGAAATCCAAGTTATCGGCGGCTCTACATATCAAACGCACTGTGGAGTGGTCAAAACACCAGAAAACTTGTTTTTTCGCATGAAATAGCTCGAAACGAGCGATGTAGATGATTCTGCATACTTCTGACTGAAGTCTCACCAATATTATCGCAGAAAATGCATATCTCAGCTTGAAACCCGACCGAAACCAAGATATCTCCATTTCTGCATGTCAAACGTACTGTGGAGTGGTGAATACACCAGAAAACGTGTTTCTGGCATTAAATAGCTCGAAAAGAGCGATCTAGATGATTCTGCATACTGCTGACAGAAGACTCACCAAGATTATCGCAGAAAATGCATATCTCAGCTGGAAACACCACGAAAATCAAGATATCGCCGGTTCTGCATATCAAACGCACTGTGGAATGTTGAAAACACCAGAAAACTTGTTTTTTCGCATTAAATAGCTCGAAACGAGCGATCTAGATGATTCTGCATACTTCTGACTGAAGTCTCACCAATATTATCGCAGAAAATGCATATCTCAGCTGGAAACACCACGAAAATCAAGATATCACCGGTTCTGCATATCAAAGGCACTGTGGAATGTTGAAAACACCAGAAAACTTGTTTTTTCGCATTAAATAGCTCGAAACGAGCGATCTAGATGATTCCGCATACTTCTGACTGAAGTTTCACCAATATTATCGCAGAAAATGCATATCTCAGCTTGAAACCTCACGAAAATCAAGATGGCGCTGGTTCTGCATATCAAACGCACTGTGGAGTGGTCAATACACCAGATAACATGTTTCCCGCATTAAATAGCTCGAAAAGAGCGATCTAGATGATTCTGCATACTTCTGACTGAAGTCTCACCATGATTATCGTAAAAAATGCATATCTCAGATTGAAACCCCACGAAAACCAAGATATCGCCAGTTCTGCATATCAAACGGCCTGTGGAGTGATGAAAACACTAGATAACGTGTTTCTCGTATTAAATAGCTCGAAAAGTGCGATCTCGATGATTCTGAATACTTCGGGCAGAAGTCTCACCAAGATTATCGTAAAAAATGCATATCTCAGCTGGAAACCCCACGAAAACCAAGATATCGCTGGTACTGCATATCATACGCACTGTGGATTGGTGAAAACACTAGAAAACTTGTTTTTTCGCATTAAATAGCTCGAAACGAACATTCTAGATGATTCCGCATACTTCTGACTGAAGTCTCACCAATATTATCGCAGAAAATACATATCTCAGCTTGAAACCTCACCAAAATCAAGATGTCGCCGGTTCTGCATATCAAATCAACTGTGGAGTGGTGAAAACACCAGACAACGTGTTTCTCGCATTAAATAGCTCGAATAGAGCGATCTCGATGATTAAGCATACTTCGGACAGAAGTCTCACCAAGATTATCGTAAAAAATGCATATCTCAGCTGGAAACCCCACGAAAACCAAGATATTGCCAGTTCTGCATATCAAACGCCCTGTGGAGTGATGAAAACACTACATAACGTGTTTCTCGTATTAAATAGCTCGAAAAGTGCGATCTCGATGATTCTGCATACTTCGGACAGAAGTCTCACCAAGATTATCGCAGAAAATGCATATCTGAGCATGAAACCGCACGAAAACCAAGATATCGCAGGGTTCTGCATATCAAACGCACTGTGGAGTGGTGAAAACAACAGATAACTTGTTTCTCGCATTAAATAGCTCGAAAAGAGCGATCTCGATGATTCTGCTCACTTCGGACAGAAGTCTCACCAAGATTATCGCAGATAATGCATATCTCAGCTTGAAACCCCACGAAAATCAAGATATCGCCGGTTCTGCATATCATACGCACTGTGGAGTGGTGAAAACACCAGATAACGTGTTTCTCGTATTAAATAGGTCGAAACGAGCGATCTCGATGGTTAAGCATACTTCGGAGAGAATTCTCATCAAGATTATCGTAAAAAATGCATATCTCAGCTTGAAACCCCACGAAAACCCAGATATCGCTGGTTCTGCATATCAAACGCACTGTGGAGTGCTGAAAACACCAGATAACGTGTTTCTCGCATTAAATAGCTCGAAAAGTGCGATCTCGATGATTCTGCATACTTCGGACAGTAGTCTCACCATGATTATCGTAAAAAATGCATATCTCAGCTTGAAACCCCACGAAAACCAAGATATCGCTGGTACTGCATATCATACGCACTGTGGAGTGGTGAAAACACCAGACAACGTGTTTCTCGCATTAAATAGCTCTAAAAGAGCGATCTCGATGATTCTGCATACTTCTCATAGATGAAACACCAAGATTATCACAGAAAATGCATATTTCAGCTGCAAACCCCACGAAAACCAAGATATCGCCGGTTCTGCATATCAAACGCCCTGTGGAGTGGTCATAACACCAGATAACGTGTTTCTCGCATTACATAGCTCGAAAAGAGCGATATCGATGATTCTGCATACTTCGGACAGAAGTCTCACCAATATTATCGCAGAAAATGCATATCACAGCTAGAAACCCGACGAAAACCAAACATCGCCGGTTCTGCATATCAAAACAACTGTGGAGTGGTGAAAACACCAGACAACGTTTTTCTCGCATTAACTAGCTCGAAAAGATCGTTCTGGATGATTCTGCATACTTCTCATAGATGAAACGCCAAGATTTTCGCGGAAAATGCATATTTCAGCTGGAAACCCTACGAAAACCAAGATATCGCCGGTTCTGCATATCAAACGCACTGTGGAGTGGTAGAAACACCAGATAACGTGTTTCTCGCATTAAATAGGTCGAAAAGAGCGATATCGATGATTCTGCATACTTCGGACAGACGTCTCACCAAGATTATCGCAGAAAATGCATAACTCAGCTGGAAACCCCACGAAAACCAAGATATCGCCGGTTCTGCATATCAAACGCCCTGTGGAGTGATGAAAACACCAGATAACGTGTTTCTCGCATTAAATAGCTCGAATAGAGCGATCTCGATGATTCTGCATAATTCTGACAGAGGACTCACCAAGATTATCGCAGAAAATGCATATCTGAGCTGGAAACCCCGCGAAAACCAAGATGTCGCCGGTTCTGCATATCAGGCGCAATGTGGAGTGGTGAAAACACCAGACAACGTGTTTCTCGCATTAAATAGCTCTAAAAGAGCGATCTCGATGGTTCTGCATACTTCTCATAGATGAAACGCCAAGATTTTCGCGGAAAATGCATATTTCAGCTGGAAACCCTACGAAAACCAAGATATCGCCGGTTCTGCATATCAAACGCACTGTGGAGTGGTAGAAACACCAGATAACGTGTTTCTCGCATTAAATAGGTCGAAAAGAGCGATATCGATGATTCTGCATACTTCTGACTGAAGTCTCACCAATATTATCGCAGAAAATGCATATCTCAGCTGGAAACACCACGAAAATCAAGATATCACCGGTTCTGCATATCAAAGGCACTGTGGAATGTTGAAAACACCAGAAAACTTGTTTTTTCGCATTAAATAGCTCGAAACGAGCGATCTAGATGATTCTGCATACTTCTGACTGAGGTTTCACAAATATTATCGCAGAAAATGCATATCTCAGCTTGAAACCTCACGAAAATCAAGATGGCGCTGGTTCTGCATATCAAACGCACTGTGGAGTGGTCAATACACCAGATAACATGTTTCCCGCATTAAATAGCTCGAAAAGAGCGATCTAGATGATTCTGCATACTTCTGACTGAAGTCTCACCATGATTATCGTAAAAAATGCATATCTCAGATTGAAACCCCACGAAAACCAAGATATCGCCAGTTCTGCATATCAAACGGCCTGTGGAGTGATGAAAACACTAGATAACGTGTTTCTCGTATTAAATAGCTCGAAAAGTGCGATCTCGATGATTCTGAATACTTCGGGCAGAAGTCTCACCAAGATTATCGTAAAAAATGCATATCTCAGCTGGAAACCCCACGAAAACCAAGATATCGCTGGTACTGCATATCATACGCACTGTGGATTGGTGAAAACACTAGAAAACTTGATTTTCGCATTAAATAGCTCGAAACGAACATTCTAGATGATTCCGCATACTTCTGACTGAAGTCTCACCAATATTATCGCAGAAAATACATATCTCAGCTTGAAACCTCACGAAAATCAAGATGTCGCCGGTTCTGCATATCAAATCAACTGTGGAGTGGTGAAAACACCAGACAACGTGTTTCTCGCATTAAATAGCTCGAATAGAGCGATCTCGATGATTAAGCATACTTCGGACAGAAGTCTCACCAAGATTATCGTAAAAAATGCATATCTCAGCTGGAAACCCCACGAAAACCAAGATATTGCCAGTTCTGCATATCAAACGCCCTGTGGAGTGATGAAAACACTACATAACGTGTTTCTCGTATTAAATAGCTCGAAAAGTGCGATCTCGATGATTCTGCATACTTCGGACAGAAGTCTCACCAAGATTATCGCAGAAAATGCATATCTGAGCATGAAACCGCACGAAAACCAAGATATCGCAGGGTTCTGCATATCAAACGCACTGTGGAGTGGTGAAAACAACAGATAACTTGTTTCTCGCATTAAATAGCTCGAAAAGAGCGATCTCGATGATTCTGCTCACTTCGGACAGAAGTCTCACCAAGATTATCGCAGATAATGCATATCTCAGCTTGAAACCCCACGAAAATCAAGATATCGCCGGTTCTGCATATCATACGCACTGTGGAGTGGTGAAAACACCAGATAACGTGTTTCTCGTATTAAATAGGTCGAAACGAGCGATCTCGATGGTTAAGCATACTTCGGAGAGAAGTCTCATCAAGATTATCGTAAAAAATGCATATCTCAGCTTGAAACCCCACGAAAACCCAGATATCGACGGTTCTGCATATCATACGCACTGTGGAGTGGTGAAAACACCAGATAACGTGTTTCTCGCATTAAATATGTCGACACGAGCGATCTCGATGATTAAGCATACTTCGGACAGAAGTCTCACCAAGATTATCGTAAAAAATGCATATCTCAGCTTGAAACCCCACGAAAACCAAGATATCGTCGGTTCTGCATATCAAACGCCCTGTGGAGTGATGAAAACACTAGATAACGTGTTTCTCGCATTAAATAGCTCGAAAAGTGCGATCTCGATGATTCTGCATACTTCGGACAGAAGTCTCACCAAGATTATCGTAAAAAATGCATATCTCAGCTTGAAACCCCACGAAAACCCAGATATCGCTGGTTCTGCATATCAAACGCACTGTGGAGTGCTGAAAACACCCGATAACGTGTTTCTCGCATTAAATAGCTCGAAAAGTGCGATCTCGATGATTCTGCATACTTCGGACAGAAGTCTCACCATGATTATCGTAAAAAATGCATATCTCAGCTTGAAACCCCACGAAAACCAAGATATCGCTGGTTCTGCATATCAAACGCACTGTGGAGTGCTGGAAACACCAGATAACGTGTTTATCGCATTACATAGGTCGAAAAGAGCGATCTCGATGATTCTGCATACTTCTAACAGAAGTCTCACCATCATTATCCCAGAAAATGCATATCTCTGCTAGAAACCCCACGAAAACCAAGATATCGCCGGTTCTGCATATCAAACGCCCTCTGGAGTGATGAAAACAGTAGATAACGTGTTTCTCGCATTAAATAGCTCTAAAAGAGCGATCTCGATGATTCTGCATACTTCTCATAGATGAAACACCAAGATTATCGCAGAAAATGCATATTTCAGCTGCAAACCCCACGAAAACCAAGATATCGCCGGTTCTGCATATCAAACGCCCTGTGGAGTGATGAAAACACCAGATAACGTGTTTCTCGCATTAAATAGCTCGAATAGAGCGATCTCGATGATTCTGCATACTTCTGACTGAAGTCTCACCAATATTATTGCTGAAAATGCATATCTCAGCTTGAAACCTCACGAAATTGAAGATGTCGCCGGTACTGCATATCAAACGCACTGTGGAGTGGTGAAAACAACCAGACAACGTGTTTCTCGCATTAAATAGCTCGAATAGAGCGATCTCGATGATTCTGCATACTTCTGACAGAAGTCTCACCAATATTATCGCAGAAAATGCATATCTCAGCTACAAACCCCACGAAAACCAAGATATCGCGGGTTCTGCATTTCAGACGCACTGTGGAGTGGTGAAAAAACCAGAAAACGTGTTACTCGCATTAACTAGCTCGAAAAGAGCGTTCTGGATGATTCTGCATACTTCTCATAAATGAAACACAAAGATTATCCCAGAAAATGCATATTTCAGCTGGAAACCCCACGAAAACCAAGTTATCGGCGGCTCTACATATCAAACGCACTGTGGAGTGGTCAAAACACCAGATAACGTGTTTCTCGCATTAAATAGCTCGAATAGAGCGATCTCGATGATTCTGCATACTTCTGACTGAAGTCTCACCAATATTATTGCTGAAAATGCATATCTCAGCTTGAAACCTCACGAAATTGAAGATGTCGCCGGTACTGCATATCAAACGCACTGTGGAGTGGTGAAAACAACCAGACAACGTGTTTCTCGCATTAAATAGCTCGAATAGAGCGATCTCGATGATTCTGCATACTTCTAACAGAAGTCTCACCATCATTATCCCAGAAAATGCATATCTCTGCTAGAAACCCCACGAAAACCAAGATATCGCCGGTTCTGCATATCAAACGCACTGTGGAGTGCTGGAAACACCCGATAACGTGTTTCTCGCATTAAATAGCTCGAAAAGTGCGATATCGATGATTCTGCATACTTCGGACAGAAGTCTCACCAAGATTATGGTAAAAAATGCATATCTCAGCTTGAAACCCCACGAAAACCCAGATATCGACGGTTCTGCATATCATACGCACTGTGGAGTGGTGAAAACACCAGATAACGTGTTTCTCGCATTAAATATGTCGACACGAGCGATCTCGATGATTAAGCATACTTCGGACAGAAGTCTCACCAAGATTATCGTAAAAAATGCATATCTCAGCTTGAAACCCCACGAAAACCAAGATATCGTCGGTTCTGCATATCAAACGCCCTGTGGAGTGATGAAAACACTAGATAACGTGTTTCTCGCATTAAATAGCTCGAAAAGTGCGATCTCGATGATTCTGCATACTTCGGACAGAAGTCTCACCAAGATTATCGTAAAAAATGCATATCTCAGCATGAAACCCCACGAAAACCCAGATATCGCTGGTTCTGCATATCAAACGCACTGTGGAGTGCTGAAAATACCCGATAACGTGTTTCTCGCATTAAATAGCTCGAAAAGTGCGATCTCGATGATTCTGCATACTTCGGACAGAAGTCTCACCATGATTATCGTAAAAAATGCATATCTCAGCTTGAAACCCCACGAAAACCAAGATATCGCTGGTTCTGCATATCAAACGCACTGTGGAGTGCTGGAAACACCAGATAACGTGTTTATCGCATTACATAGGTCGAAAAGAGCGATCTCGATGATTCTGCATACTTCTAACAGAAGTCTCACCATCATTATCCCAGAAAATGCATATCTCTGCTAGAAACCCCACGAAAACCAAGATATCGCCGGTTCTGCATATCAAACGCCCTGTGGAGTGATGAAAACAGTAGATAACGTGTTTCTCGCATTAAATAGCTCTAAAAGAGCGATCTCGATGATTCTGCATACTTCTCATAGATGAAACACCAAGATTATCGCAGAAAATGCATATTTCAGCTGCAAACCCCACGAAAACCAAGATATCGCCGGTTCTGCATATCAAACGCCCTGTGGAGTGGTCAAAACACCAGATAACGTGTTTCTCGCATTACATAGCTCGAAAAGAGCGATCTGGATGATTCTGCATACTGCTGACAGAAGACTCACCAAGATTATCGCAGAAAATGCATATCTCAGCTGGAAACACCACGAAAATCAAGATATCGCCGGTTCTGCATATCAAACGCACTGTGGAATGTTGAAAAAACCAGAAAACTTGTTTTTTTCGCATTAAATAGCTCGAAACGAGCGATCTAGATGATTCTGCATACTTCTGACTGAAGTTTCACCAATATTATCGCAGAAAATGCATATCTCAGCTGGAAACACCACGAAAATCAAGATATCGCCGGTTCTGCATATCAAAGGCACTGTGGAATGTTGAAAACACCAGAAAACTTGTTTTTTCGCATTAAATAGCTCGAAACGAGCGATCTAGATGATTCTGCAAACTTCTGACTGAAGTTTCACCAATATTATCGCAGAAAATGCATATCTCAGCTTGAAACCTCACGAAAATCAAGATGGCGCTGGTTCTGCATATCAAACGCACTGTGGAGTGGTCAATACACCAGATAACGTGTTTCCCGCATTAAATAGCTCGAAAAGAGCGATCTAGATGATTCTGCATACTTCTGACTGAAGTCTCACCAATATTATTGCTGAAAATGCATATCTCAGCTTGAAACCTCACGAAAATGAAGATGTCGCCGGTACTGCATATCAAACGCACTGTGGAGTGGTGAAAACAACCAGACAACGTGTTTCTCGCATTAAATAGCTCGAATAGAGCGATCTCGATGATTCTGCATACTTCTGACAGAAGACTCACCAAGTTTATCGCAGAAAATGCATATATCAGCTGGAAACCCCACGAAAACCAAGTTATCGGCGGCTCTACATATCAAACGCACTGTGGTGTGGTCAAAACACCAGAAAACTTGTTTATTAGCATTAAATAGCTCGAAACGAGCGATCTAGATGATTCTGCATACTTCTGACTGAAGTCTCACCAATATAATCGCAGAAAATGCATATCTCAGCTTGAAACCTCACGAAAATCAAGATGTCGCCGGTTCTGCATATCAAACGCACTGTGGAGTGGTGAACACAACCAGACAACGTGCTTCTCGCAATAAATAGCTCGAAACGAGCGATCTAGATGATTCAGCATACTTCTGACTGAAGTCTCACGAATATTATCGCAGAAAATGCATATCTCAGCTTGAAACCTCACGAAAATCAAGATGTCGCCGGTTCTGCATATCAAACGCACTGTGGAGTGGTGAAAACAACCAGACAACGTGTTTCTCGAATTAAATAGCTCGAAACGAGCGATCTAGATGATTCTGCATACTTCTGACTGAAGTCTCACCAATATTATCCCAGAAAATGCATATCTCAGCTTGAAACCTCACGAAAATCAAGATGGCGCCGGTTCTGCATATCAAACGCCCTGTGGAGTGATGAAAACACCAGATAACGTGTTTCTCGCATTAAATAGCTCGAATAGAGCGATCTCGATGATTCTGCATACTTCTGACTGAAGTCTCACCAATATTATTGCTGAAAATGCATATCTCAGCTTGAAACCTCACGAAATTGAAGATGTCGCCGGTACTGCATATCAAACGCACTGTGGAGTGGTGAAAACAACCAGACAACGTGTTTCTCGCATTAAATAGCTCGAATAGAGCGATCTCGATGATTCTGCATACTTCTGACAGAAGTCTCACCAATATTATCGCAGAAAATGCATATCTCAGCTACAAACCCCACGAAAACCAAGATATCGCGTGTTCTGCATTTCAGACGCACTGTGGAGTGGTGAAAAAACCAGAAAACGTGTTACTCGCATTAACTAGCTCGAAAAGAGCGTTCTGGATGATTCTGCATACTTCTCATAAATGAAACACAAAGATTATCCCAGAAAATGCATATTTCAGCTGGAAACCCCACGAAAACCAAGTTATCGGCGGCTCTACATATCAAACGCACTGTGGAGTGGTCAAAACACCAGATAACGTGTTTCTCGCATTAAATAGGTCGAAAAGAGCGATGTCGATGTTTCTGCATACTTCGGACAGAAGTCTCACCAAGATTATCGCAGAAAATGCATATCTGATCTTGAAACCACACGAAAACCAAGATATCGTCGGTTCTGCATATCATACGCACTGTGGAGTGGTGAAAACACCAGATGACGTGTTTCTCGCATTAAATAGCTCGAAAAGAGAGTTCTCGATGTTTCTGCATACTTCTCATAGATGAAACACCAAGATTATCGCAGAAAATGCATATATCAGCTGGAAACCCCACGAAAACCAGGTTATCGGCGGCTCTACATATCAAACGCACTGTGGAGTGGTCAAAATACCAGATAACGTGTTTCCCGCATTAAATAGCTCGAAAAGAGCGATCTCGATGATTCTGCATACTTCGGACAGAAGTCTCACCAAGATTGCCGCAGAAAATACATATCTCAGCTTGAAACCCGACCGAAGCCAAGATATCGCCGGTTCTGCATTTCAGACGCACTGTGGAGTGGTGAAAAAACCAGAAAACGTGTTTCTCGCATTAAGTAGCTCGAAAAGAGCGTTGGCGATGATTCTGCATACTTAGCATAGATGAAACACCAAGGTTATCGCAGAAAATGCATATATCAGCTGGAAACCCCACGAAAACCAAGTTATCGGCGGCTCTACATATCAAACGCACTGTGGAGTGGTCAAAACACCAGATAACGTGTTTCCCGCATTAAATAGCTCGAAAAGAGCCATCTCGATGATTCTGCATACTTCGGACAGAAGTCTCACCAAGATTGCCGCAGAAAATGCATATCTTAGTTTGAAACCCGACGAAATCCAAGATATCTCCGGTTCTGCATATCAAACGCACTGTGGGGTGGTGAAAACACAAGAAAACGTGTTTCTCGCATTAAATAGCTCGAAACGAGCGATCTAGATGATTCTGCATACTTCTGACTGAAGTCTCACCAATATTATCCCAGAAAATGCATATCTCAGCTTGAAACCTCACGAAAATCAAGATGGCGCCGGTTCTGCATATCAAACGCCCTGTGGAGTGATGAAAACACCAGATAACGTGTTTCTCGCATTAAATAGCTCGAATAGAGCGATCTCGATGATTCTGCATACTTCTGACTGAAGTCTCACCAATATTATTGCTGAAAATGCATATCTCAGCTTGAAACCTCACGAAATTGAAGATGTCGCCGGTACTGCATATCAAACGCACTGTGGAGTGGTGAAAACACCAGATAACGTGTTTCTCGCATTAAATAGGTCGAAAAGAGCGATCTCGATGTTTCTGCATGCTTCGGACAGAAGTCTCACCAAGATTATCGCAGAAAATGCATATCTGAGCTTGAAACCCCACGAAAACCAAGATATCGTCGGTTCTGCATATCATACGCACTGTGGTGTGGTGAAAACACCAGATGACCTGTTTCTCGCATTAAATAGCTCGAAACCAGCGATCTCGATGATTAAGCATACTTCGGACAGAAGTCTCACCAAGATTATCGCAGAAAATGCATATCTGAGCTTGAAACCCCACGAAAACCAAGATCTCGCTGGTTCTGCACATCAAACGCACTGTGGAATGTTGAAAACACCAGGAAACTTGTTTTTTTGCATTAAATATCTCGACAAGAGCGATCTCGATGATTCTGCATACTTCGGACAGAAGTCTCACCATGATTATCGAAAAAATGCATATCTCAGCTTGATACCCCACGAAAAAAAAGATATCGCTGGTTCTGCATATCAAACGCACTGTGGAGTGGTGAAAACACCAGATTACTTGTTTCTCGCATTAAATAGGTCGAAAAGAGCGATCTCGATGTTTCTGCATACTTCGGACAGAGGTCTCACCAAGATTATCGCAGAAAATGCATATCTCAGCTTGAAACGCCACGAAAACCAAGATATCTCCGGTTCTGCACATACAACGAACTGTGGTGTGGTGAAAACCCCAGAAAACGTGTTTCTCGCATTAAATAGCTCGAAAAGAGCGCTCTTGATGTTTCTGCATACTTCGGACAGATGTTTCACCAAGATTATCGTAGAAAATGCATATCTCAGCTTGAAACCCGACGAAAACCAAACATCGCCGGTTCTGCATATCAAACCTACTGTGGGGTGGTGAAAACACCCGACAACGTGTTTCTCGCATTAAATAGATCGAAAAGTGCGATCTCGATGATTCTGCATACTTCTAACAGAAGTCTCACCATGATTATCGCAGAAAATGCATGTCTCAGCTTGATACCCGACGAAGGCCAAGATATCGCCGGTTCTGCATTTCAGTCGCACTGTGGAGTGGTGAAAAAACCAGAAAACGTGTTTCTCGCATTAAGTAGCTCGAAAAGAGAGTTCTCGATGATTCTGCATACTTCTCATGGATGAAACACCAAGATTATCGCAGAAAATGCATATATCAGCTGGAAACCCCACGAAAACCAAGTTATCGGCGGCTCTACATATCAACCGCACTGTGGAGTGGTCAAAACACCAGATAACGTGTTTCCCGCATTAAATAGCTCGAAAAGAGCGATCTCGATGGTTCTGCATACTTCTGACTGAAGTCTCACCAAGATAATCGCAGAAAATGCATATCTCCGCTTGAAACCCGACGAAATCCAAGATGTCGCCGGTGCTGGACATAAAACGCACTGTGGAGTGGTGAAAACCCCAGATAACGTGTTTCCCGCATTATATAGCTCGAAAAGAGGGATCTCGATGATTCTGCATAGTTCTGACTGAAGTCTCACCAAGATTATCGCAGAAAATGCATATCTGAGCTTGAAACCCCACGAAAACCAAGATATCGTCGGTTCTGCATATCATACGCACTGTGGAGTGGTGAAAACACCAGATGACGTGTTTCTCGCATTAAATAGCTCGAAACGAGCGATCTCGATAATTAAGCATACCTCGGACAGAAGTCTCACCAAGATTATCACAGAAAATGCATATCTGAGCTTGAAACCCCACGAAAACTAAGATATCGCTGGTTCTGCACATCAAACGCACTGTGCAATGTTGAAAACATCAGGAAACTTGTTTTTTTGCATTAAATAGCTCGACAAGAGCGATCTCGATGATTCTGCGTACTTCGGACAGAAGTCTCACCAAGATTATCGCAGAAAATGCAGGTCTCAGCTAGAAACACCACGAATATGAAGATATCGCCGGTTCTGCATATCAAACGCTCTGTGGAGTGGTGAATACACCAGAAAACGTGTTTCTGGCATCAAATAGCTCCAAAAGAGCGATTTCGGTGATTCTGCATACTTCTGACAGAAGAATCACGATGATTGTCGTAGAAAATGCATATCTCATCTGTAAACAACACGAAACCGAAGATTTCGCAGGTTCTGCATATCAAACGCACTGCGGGGAGCTGAAAACACCAGAAAACGTGTGTTTATTGCAATAAATATCACTAAACCTGCGATTTCGGTGATTCTGCATACTTCTTTCTGAAGAATCACCCAGATTATCGAAGAAAATGCATATCTCAGCTGGAAACCCCACGAACACGAAGATATCGCCGGTTCTGCATGTCAGGCGCACTGCGGAGAGCTGAAAACACCACAATACGTGCTTCTCGCATTACATAGGTCCAAAAGAGTGATTTCGGTGATTCTGCATACTTCTCATAGGAAGAATCGCCACGATTATCACAGAAAAAGCATATCTCAGCTGGAAACATTACGAAACCGAAGATTTCGCCGGTTCTGCATATCAAACGCACTGCGGGATGCTGAAAACACCAGAAAACGTGTTTTTATTGCATTAAATAACACTAACCCAGCGATTTCGGTGGTTCTGCATACACGGCACACAACAATCAAGAAGATTATTGCAGAAAATGCATATCTCAGCTGGAAACCCCACGAAACCGAAGTTATCGCCGGTTCTGCATATCAAACGCTCTGTGGAGCGCTGAATGCACCCCAAAACGTGTTTCTCGCATTACATAGATCCAAAAGAGCGATTTCGGTGATTCTGCATACTTCTCACAGAAGAATCACGATGATTATCGCAGATAATGCATATCTCAGCTGGAAACTCACGAAAACGAAGATATCGCAGGTTCTGCATATCAAACGCACTGCAGAGTGCAGAAAACACAAGGAAACCTGTTTCTCGCATTAAATAGAAGAGATACAGCGATTTCGGTGATTCAGCACACTTGTCACCGATGAATCTCGAAGATTATCACGGAAATTGCATATCTCAGCTGGAAACAGTACGAAACCGAATATATCTCCGGTTCTGCATTGTTACGTCTGGCGACGTTTGACATAGACACTTATCTGTGATAGTGAGAGTGAGAAGGAACGAACGCTATTAGCATGTAAGGTAGCGTAGAACATTCCAGTATATTAAGATAGCAAGTAAGCATGTAACCAATAATCTTTAGAGCGAAAATAAGACCGAATTAACCACAACGTAGATATCCTATTACCACTACCATATCCTATTACCGACATCCGCTCTCACGACCTACTCCTATCTATAAACACATTCCTTCAATATCTCCAGACTAAACCTCGACTATCGACATACGCTCTCACGACCAACTCTTATCTATAAACACATTCCTCCGACATCACATCACACCTCTCCTATATCTTATCTTATAAACATCCTCCTCGACTTCAACTCCTTATCTTATCTCATAAACACCAGATCCAGTAACATACGAATTCCACTCCTATCTCCCAAACATCCGGCTACCTAATCTACCCCGGTCTCACGCTCCTCATATCTAATCTCCATTCACCAACACACACCACTCTACACTCCACTAGTATAAAACAAGCAAGCGCCCAGCCTCAGCGACCAGTTTCGCTCTGGACTTCCCAGAGTACGACCAGTTCCACTCCGGAACTCCCGGAGTACACATCGCGTTACTATCTCAAGTGTTTCTATTTCAAGTTATTCTATATCCAGCGTTACTATTTCTAAGTCTTCTAGTTCTGGTGTTAGCATATTTGCATATCTTATAATATATTATATTTAACCATAAATTCAGTGTTCTATATTCCTATTCCTATAATCGTAAAGAGTATTAAGACATTATATTATATTCATTCATAATTGAAAGTGCGTGTTCATACGACGAGGAAATTCAACGTCGTCGTCAACCAACAAGGAGCAGTCGGTAAGTAACAATTTACGATTTATCAAATTAGCGAAAGCCCCGTTAGACGCAGACGTACGTGCTGCGTGGACGTAAAGAACGGTATTTTATTGTGCACTGTCTCGCGTTCGCCATAACAGCGCGATCCGGGACATAACAGTCTGATATGCAGAACCGGCGACATCTTCGGTTTCGTGGGGTTTCCAGATGAGATATGCATTTTCTGCGATAATCATCGTGTTTCTTCTGTGACATGTATGCAGAATCACCGAAATCGATCTTTTGGAGCTACATAATGCGAGAAACACGTTTTGTGGTGCTTTCAGCACTCCGCAGTGCGTTTGATATGCAGAACCGGCGATATCTTCGTGTACGTAGGGTTTCCAGCTGAGATATGCATTTTCTACGATAATCTTGGTGATTCTTCTGCGAGAAGTATGCAGAATCACCGAAATCGCAGGATTAGTGCTATGTAATGAAAAAAAACCCGTATTCTTGTGTTTTCTGCTCTCCGCAGGGCGTTTGATATGCAGAACCTGCGCTATCTGCGTGTTCGTGGGGTTTCCAGCTGAGATATGTATTTTCTACGATAATCTTGGTGATTCTTCTGTGAGAAGTATGCAGAATCACCGCAATCGCTGTTTTTGTTCAATATAATCCAAAAAAACACGTTTTCTTGAGTTATCTGCACTCCGCAGGGCGTTTGATATGCAGAACCGGCGAAATCCTCTTTTTTGTGAGGTTTCCAGCAGATATATGCACTTTCTGCAATAATCTTCTAAATTCTTCTGTGTCATGTATGCAGAATCACAGAAATCGCTCTTTTGGGTTTATATAATGCGAGAGACACGTATTATGGTGTTTTCAGCACTCCACAGTGCGTTTGATATGCAGATCCAGTGATATCTTCGTTTTTGTGGGATTTCCATCTGAGATATGCTATTTCAACGATAATCATCGTGAATCTTCTGTAAGAAGTATGCAGAATCACCGAAATCGCTGTTTTAGTGCTATTTTATACGGAATAACACGTTTTCTGGTGTTCCGCCACTCCACAGTGCGTTTGATTTTCAGATCAGACGATAGCTTCGGTTTCGTGGGGTTTCCAGCTGAGATATGCAATTTCTGTGATAATCTTGGTGATTCTTCTGTGAGAGGTGTGCAGAATCACCGAAATCGCACTTTTGGAGCTATTTAATGCGAAAAAACACGTTTTCTGGTGTTTTCAGCACGACACAGTTCGTATGATGTGCAGAACTGGCGATATCTGCGTTTTCGTGGGGTTTCCAGCTGTTACGTCTGCGACGTTGGAGTTTGCTGATAGACACTAAGTGATAGTGACAGTGATACACAACGAACGTTCTAGAATGAGCTACTCGAATAAGTACGTAGAGATAGGATTTAATGTAACACTAGAATAAGCCAACCGAACCTTCTAGACTAAGCCACCCGACAACACATTCCATTCCCACACTCGCATTTCACTCCAATTCCTTATCTCCCAAACATCCGCCGACCGCCAGACCTAATCTCCCGCCGCATACCAATCCCATGACGTCATCATGCACGTGTCCCGATTCCCAGGCCTCTCCTTATCGCATTCCTCTCTTATCTCGTAAACATCCTGACTCCCACGATCCAAGCCACACGTGTCCTAATCTCCTCCAGACAAATTCCTCCGCTATCATATCTACACCACACCCCGCACCTACAACCTCACAGTATAATTAAGCCATTCCGCCAGCCACTTGGCCAGTCTCAGTCCGGAGCTCGAGGAGCTCGCATCACCGCGTTTCTATATCTTGTATTTCTATTTCCTGCGATTCTATATCTAGTACTATTTAACTTGTATTCTATATCTAGTATTATTTAACTTGTATTCTATATCCAGTATTCTTTAACTTGTATTCTATACCTTGTATTACTACCTATTTCTAAGTTATAATTCCATTGTATTCTATAATCCCTAGGCGTATTAAAGTTCATATAATAGTCTAATTGCATTTCTAATTATTCCAACTTCCAAACCGAGTGCGCGTTACGGAAGTATATCTACCACATCCAACCTCAAGTCTGCTGATCAACCAGGAGTTGAGGTGAGTAACCACTACAATTCAATTGAAAAAGCGAGAGACCCCGTCAGACGCAGACGTACGCGCTGCGTGGACGTTTAAAGAACAGCAAATTGTTGTGCTCGATCTTGGTTTTGCCTGCTAGCGCGATCCGGGACGTAACAACTGGTGACAGCGGTGGGATGCTGTTCACTCTCGCTGTTTAAATTCATTGTGATTAATAACCGGCGATCCTCACCAACCTCCTTTTACACGTTGATTCCAGGCTTGAATTTTCTGCCTGATAGACGAGCGCGCTGACGCTAGCGCACCTGTGCAGAATTAACGGTTACACGCAGTGATCTTGTCGTGACACCAGACGCAATGCACGCAGTCAGGAAGGTAGTTGTTTGAAGCCATTCATATACAGAAATTTCAACCCTTTACTATTCCCTAAATCGAAATCTATTCCAAATCAGTCACGTCGTCGAGGCCGTCGTGGTGGTCACAGAGTCCAAGCAAGGAGGTTGGCTGCTATACAAAGGGAAAAAAAGGAACTCCAGGCGCAGCAGCCTGCGCCGGAATCTCCGATTCCAGATAGCGCAGGAGCCGAGCCAGATCCTGAACCGATCATTATCGACGATTCTTACGACGAAATCATACCTGTACCTATTCCTCCGCCGCCAATCGAAATATTAGACACCGATATATCTCTTAAGGTCTACAACCACCGAGAAATACCCCAAGAAGTGTTACACTCATTTGTACGAAAGTTTTCATACGGAAATATCCCCGAGATTGTACCTGACGAAATAGCAAACTGGTGTACTTTTGTATTCGATAACCAATAAATTCTGAAAAAGTTTCCGTAAATTCATTATCAATCTCTATAATGGACACCCGTTCCAAAAAGCACGCGGAAAGCGCAGAGACTTCCAAGATGGAGCACGACTGTAACACTCTAAAGCAAGAACGCGACGCCGCGTTGGCGGAAATTGAATTAGATTTTCAAGGCAACATAGAGAATATCGCTCTCCCATCGAAGATACTTCCACAGATTCCTTCACGCTAAAGGAAGCTTTAGCTATAATCCCTACATTCAATGGAACGGAACCGTCCGTTCTCTCATTTACGCGCGCGTGCACCCGCGCTCGCGACCTTATCTCTCCCAGTGGCGAAGGCACTCTCACGCGACTAATTACCACGCGTTTACGCGGACGCGCAGCCACCGCAGTGGAAGACGAGAGGTATATAAACATCACCGACCTCTGTAATAGGCTTAAGGGTATTTTCGGTCCGCAAAAAACGATTGACCACTATCGCGGCGTTATGGCCAATATCTACATGAAAAGGGAGGAACATATCCTCGATTTCATCACTCGGGTTAGGGACATCCGAAACGCAATTATAGACTGCGATTCCACTTCGATTTCTGAAATCGACAATCTGACGGCAGATTGTTTCATCTGCGGAGTAACCCCACAAATAAGAAGCGAGCTCCGACATATGCGTAGAAATGCGCTGTCTCACATCTTTAATGAGGCAATCGAAATATATAAAGAACTAGAACGCGACAACATTCGATACGGACGCGTCACAGATTCCAAACATGTACAATTCCGTGATCAAACGCCGGAACGTAAGCCGTATCACAACCCTCCTTCACCTCGCAATTCATGGCAAGGGTCTTCATGGTGGAAACCTTCACCGCGACGATTTAACGAATCTCGCTACCGGGATTCCTACCGCGATTCATGCAAGCCTCCGCGCAATACTTTCCGCGACGCCTATGACGCGTCTCGAGGAAATACTTCCGCAAGCCCCAGTAGACAGTCAAAGGTCTGCTCCTACTGTAAATTCACCGGGCACGACATACACGAGTGTCGCAAAAGGGAATATAATAATCAACAGAATCCGGGAAACGGACAAGCCCTCCCGTCGAACTCGGGCCGAAGGCGAGAGGCGTCCCCAGCAAACACGGTCCGAACCATCGCAACGGAATCAACACCCGAATCGCAAAATGCGAATTAAAATCGAAGGGAAAAGTCCCTCACGTAGAAGTCCAATCACCAGGACTCCCGCGAATAGCGACGCTAATGATTGATACCGGGTCGGAACCAAATCTGATTAAAATATCAGCGCTCCACCTCAATCATCGGATCGCAACTGACGAAAAGTTGCAATTATACGGAATCACATCCGAAGCCGTATCCACCATGGGTTCCGTCAAGATCCCGTTATATGGAACCATAATTAGGTTCCATGTAGTTCCATCCGACTTCCCGATCCTCCCCGACGGAATCCTTGGATGTCATTTCTTACAAGAGGGAGCCGAAATCTCGTACACTCAAAACAGAGTGCTCTGGAAGGGCACGAAATTCCGTTTGCAAACAACCCGCATAATAAGCAGAAATGCAAACGAAACCAAAATCCCAAAACCTGTAACAAACGTAACCCCTCTACTAACACCCTGAAAACCCCTTCTAACTCGGAACCACGTTCCAAAACTACTAATTCGAGCGCACGGACTAAAGGTCCGAAAGCAGGCTCAAAACTTACCAAATCTACTAGTTCTAAATCCGCAAAATCTTCTATATCCAAAACCGCAAGTCCTGAGAGAATAACGTGTACGCTAGGAAGCCGTGCAGCTAAAGTAATCGAAATCGGAGCCGCCGGTCCGGAGATAGGCTATCTACCGCGTCAGGAGCTGGCCACCGTATTCGACTCCCTAGTCAAAATAAACAACGGCAGAACGTTCGTGCGCGTCGTCAATACGACGAATAGCCCTATCTCGTTTCCTGTACCCACTGTGGAGATACAAGAAGTCGCCGACTTCAAGGATACACCGCAAGATGGAAGTCCTCATTTTATACACTCTATCAAAGAAAGAGGTTCCCATCAGGAACGCGAAGAAGAGATCAGAGACATAATAAGTACCGATCATCTTAACGCAGAGGAACGCGATCATGTGTATAAAATTATCAACGAAAGCGCCGACGTCTTCCACCTCCCGGGTGAGCGTTTAGGGAAAACAATTATTGTAGAGCATAAAATTCCAACGACCGACGATAAACCCATACATGTAAAGCAATATCGCTATCCGCCAGTCCACAAGGAGGAGATCAACAAGCAAATGAAAGAACTTCTCGAAAACGACATTGTCAGTCCTTCTACCTCTCCGTATAACTCGCCCTTGTGGATTGTGCCCAAGAAATCTGATGAAAACGGGACCAAAAAGTGGAGGATGGTCATCGATTACCGCCAACTGAATGAAAAGACAACCGCGGACGCGTACTCCTTGCCGAGTATTGTGGAAATTTTAGACCAGCTCGGTTCTGCAAAATACTTCTCCACCTTCGATTTGGCCTCCGGTTTTCACCAGATTGGCATGAACAAAGAGGACGCTGGGAAAACAGCGTTTTCCACACCATATGGTCATTATGAGTTTAATCGAATGCCCTTCGGCTTACGTAACGCACCTGCGACATTTCAACGTTTAATGGATTCGATTCTCTCAGGATTGCAGGGCACAGAAATGTTTGTTTATCTCGACGACATTGTTATTTATGCAATCTCATTATCAGAGCACTATTCAAAATTCAATAAATTGGCTAAGCGTCTCAGGAAAGCCAACTTGAAACTCCAACCTTCGAAGTGTACATTTCTCCGTCGCGAAGTCGCTTACTTAGGACATGTAATAAGCGACGAAGGCGTCAAACCATGCCCCAACAAGGTGGTAGCGGTGCAAAACTTTCCGAAACCGAAAAACACGAAACAAGTCCGAGAGTTCCTTGGTTTAGCAGGCTATTATCGACGTTTTATAGATAAATTCTCCCATATCTCCAAACCGCTAACGCGTTTACTACGGAAAGACGCGAAATTCGAATGGTCACTACCACAGGACCAAGCGTTTGAAACATTACGTACGGCATTGTGCACTGAGCCAGTGCTCCGTTACCCAGATTTTTCCAAACCGTTCAACATCACAACCGACGCATCAAATTACGCGATCGGTGCCATTCTAAGTCTGGGCGAGATAAATAAAGACCATCCGATAGCCTATGCCTCGCGACTGCTTCACGGAGCAGAACTAAACTATGCAACAATTGAGAAGGAATGCTTGGCAATAATATACGCAGTTCAACACTTTAGATCATACATATACGGAAAGAAATTCAACCTTGTCACAGACCACCAGCCATTGGTGAAGATGAATTCTGTAAAGGATCCGTCATCGTGACTACTTCGCTGGCGTTTAAAATTAGCTGAATACGAATATACAATTGTATACAAATCAGGGAAAATGAACACTAATGCAGACGCTCTCTCTAGAAATCCTATCCGAACTCCTGTATATCCATTAACTTCGCATTCTACTTCACTACTACTATTCCAATCCCAACCATCAACCTCGTCTCCGATATCACCCGACACAGATAGCGAAATCGATATATCCAGTCCAGCCACGACACCGACGAACATACATTACACACGAGACCGACTAATCATGAAAAATGACAACATAGCATGTTTCATGACCCTCGCGAACGATCCACTGGACGAAGGCGCGATCGATCTATACAAAAACAACAGACTGCCGCAACTAGAAAACGCTATAATCGGTAGAGCGAAAGTCCACACTGGAAAATATACACTGATACAATTACCCATAAAGGAATCGTTATCTCACATTGCAACTTACGAAGACATGTTAGAATCCCTCCGAGCGTTACGCGACGCAATTGTAGAACTAAACTTACCGTCAATTACATTATCGCGAATTTCAATAGACGATATATCCTGGACAACTATACGAGACGTACTAACGGAACTTCTAGAGGAAACCAACATTCGAATAACTATTTGCACTAACGAAATCGTCATACCCCCAGAAAATACGAGACAAGCTATAATATCAGAAAATCACACTTCGAGAAAAGTACTTTTGGCCTTCAATGAAACCCGAAATAATCAAATTTGTAACAACGTGTAAAAATTGCCACACAAAAAAATTAACAAGAGTAAAGACGCGAAACCCAATGATACTAACAGACACACCTGGACAGGCGTTCGATAAAATCGCACTAGACATCGTTGGCCCCCTTCCTACCACTCCCTCTGGTCATCATTACATCCTCACGATGCAGGATTTGTTGACCAAATATTCAATTGCTGTCCCTCTCAAAACCGTCTCTGCAATAGAAATCGCTGTTGCATTAGTCGATAATCTAATTTGCAAATTCGGTGCGCCAAAAGCAATACTCACGGATCAGGGTACAAACTTCATCAACGCTCTCATGCGCGCGGTGACACGTCGATTTAGAATTCAACATATCAAAACCACCGCATTCCATCCTCAATCAAACGGCTCGCTAGAAAGGTCACATCTAGTTCTGACGGAATATCTAAAACAGTACATAAGTAACAAAAATGATTGGAACAATTGGCTTCAGTGTGCAATGTTTAGTTACAACACAAGTATTCACGAAGGTACATTATATACACCACACGAACTTATATTTGGAAACAAAGCTAGAGTACCATCCGCATACTCCTATGAAACCCCTGTGGAAGACGAAACATGCTCCGCGTATTTACGGAAACTCGAAACAAAGCTAACCGAATCAAGAGCGATAGCAGCCTCAAACCTTAATCTTGCTAAACAAAGATCCAAACGCTATTACGATCGAAGATTAAACACAAAGGAATTCTCGGAAGGAGATCTGGTATACTTATTGAAAGAACCGACTAAAAACAAACTCGATGCGCAATACACAGGTCCATACAAAATATCGCGTATACTCGATAACCATAACGTCCGCCTGACACTCGATACTGGCCGAGAAAGAACGGTCCACCAAAACAAATTAAAGCTAGCCAAAACATTAACAACCTCAATGTCATCCTCACCCCATTCGTCATTATGACTAGTATATAAGAGCCAAACAAGAGGCGAAGAGATCAGTTAACAACAATCAACCAACATGCATCTACAAGCAACAGTACTCCGTATACATCATCTCCGTATCCTCAGCTGCAGCCCTCATTGGCTATGACTGCAGCGGTCCTACGTTGAACATCAGCACGTACTCAATCACCGATCCAATCCAGTGCGGAATAGAATCCACCAAACCCATAGTGACGAGCAAGCCGATACAACTCCTCCAGCTGTCTGACTTTCATACCACACCCGTGATGCAATGTCAGGTAGAAGTAGACCGAACCATCTATCACTGCGGCATGCACTCACATGTCTCAGCGGTGAATAACGGGAGGCAAATTTACCTCCTCAACACACCCAGGGACACGTGCCAGATGCTGCACAGCACCGGCACACTCCTCATCACTCCAATCTCACAGATCACTGGAATTCAACCCAACTCTACGCCTACAAGAAGCATAACACTCTCCGGAAACCTTGAGAACGACGGGACATGTCACGGTTCGACTTTTAGTGATCCATTTGGCACGTGGTCTGACGTCGTGGTTCAAGCAGTTATCAGAATCAAAATCACCGATTACACAGCATCGATCAAACTGGCATCCGACGAGATTATCCTACATTCGGGTCAGGGATGTCCTGTACACAGAGGATCTTGTCTCGATACCGAAAATGGATATTCTTTCTGGCAAACATCACCCATCGACAATTGTAACTTCGACCGGTACAACGTACTCTACCAAGGACAAGCCACAATATTGCATCAGGATAAGGGACTCACCCTCTACTCTGTCACATCACAAAACACAACTTTTGCATTGGCAAGAACTACGGAATCCAAAATCTGTGGCTACACACTAATACATACAGAGCACCCGAAGCTATTTATAATAGAAACCGAAAATGGAGTACAACCACGTACCCGAGCACCTATATCAGTGAATAATCTGGACATTTTCACTTACGTGAATTCAAAATTCATTTACGTCGAGAAACATATTAAAACACAGATAACCCAGCTTTACGAGGACGTCGTCAAACAACGATGCGCTTTGGAAAAGCAGATACTACATAACGCATTGACACTCATCCACTTCGCACCCGCCGAGGTAGCAACGATGATCACAAAGGAACAAGGACACATAGCGATTCCTACAGGAGAAACCATACACATACTCAAATGCATCCCAGTCATTTGTCAACTTAGACCAACAAACTACTGTTATGACGAACTCCCCGTCACATACAAAAACGCATCTCTATTCCTAACGCCGGAACACAGAATCCTCACCACAACCGGAACAAGAAGAGAATGCAGCGACTTATTACCAACGATGTATAAAATTCAGGGACATTGGTACAAACTCTCACCGAAACCGATAGAAACACTACCACCTACGCAACTCAAACCACTGACGCAATCCACTTGGAAATACATAGACCCACACAATCTCACCGACGGAGGCATTTATTCATCCGAAGACGTTCAAAAGCTCAAGGACCGAATAATGTTCCCAATCGAAAGACCTACAGTAATCAACACTCTGGCTCAAGGCGTAACTGGGCGCGACTACAACGCACAAGGACTAACACTCTACAATCTCCTAGACGAAACGGCCCTGGACCACATTGCAACCTCCACAGCCAGGCGCATCTGGTCGGGCTTCGTTACATTTGGCTCGTTCACTGCCGGACTCATCGGCATTTACCTCAGCATCCGCGCCGTAAAAGCGGCGATAAGGGTGATCATCAATGGCATCGCGCTACACTCCGCTTATGGATGGAGTGTTAAACTCCTCGGAGCAGCATGGAGCTCCGTCACCAACTCACTTCTGTTCCTGAACCAGAGGCAGCCGAGGGAAGTCAACCCCATAGGAGGCCAGGAGAACTGCAGAGCCCCAACCGAGGACAACGCACCCCTGAGCCCCAACCCAGACAGGGACGACGACACGTCCCACGCACCCCTTAGAGTTCACAAACTCTATCCCACGTGCCACCTCACGGAAACCCGCGGACTCTAGAAAATTCACTGCGTGAATTTTCTCCCCAGGGAGGGAGGTGTTACGTCTGCAACGTTGGAGTTAGCTGATAGACACTAAGTGATAGTGACAGTGATACACAACGAACGTTCTAGAATGAGCTACTCGAATAAGTACGTAGAGATAGGATTTAATGTAACACTAGAATAAGCCAACCGAACCTTCTAGACTAAGCCACCCGACAACACATTCCATTCCCACACTCGCATTTCACTCCAATTCCTTATCTCCCAAACATCCGCCGACCGCCAGACCTAATCTCCCGCCGCATACCAATCCCATGGCTTCATCATGCACGTGTCCCGATTCCCAGGCCTCTCCTTATCGCATTCCTCTCATATCTCGTAAACATCCTGACTCCCACGATCCAAGCCACACGTGTCCTAATCTCCTCCAGACAAATTCCTCCGCTATCATATCTACACCACACCCCGCACCTACAACCTCACAGTATAATTAAGCCATTCCGCCAGCCACTTGGCCAGTCTCAGTCCGGAGCTCGAGGAGCTCGCATCACCGCGTTTCTATATCTTGTATTTCTATTTCCTGCGATTCTATATCTAGTACTATTTAACTTGTATTCTATATCTAGTATTATTTAACTTGTATTCTATATCCAGTATTCTTTAACTTGTATTCTATATCTTGTATTACTACCTATTTCTAAGTTATAATTCCATTGTATTCTATAATCCCTAGGCGTATTAAAGTTCATATAATAGTCTAATTACAATTCTAATTATTTCAACTTCCAAACCGTGTGCGCGTTACGGAAGTATATCTACCACATCCAACCTCAAGTCTGCTGATCAACCAGGAGTTGAGGTGAGTAACCACTACAATTCAATTGAAAAAGCGAGAGACCCCGTCAGACGCAGACGTACGCGCTGCGTGGACGTTTAAAGAACAACAAATTGTTGTGCTCGATCTTGGTTTTGCCTGCAAGCGCGATCCGGGACGTAACACTGGTGTTTTCAGCATTCGACAGTGCGGTTGATATGCAGAACCTGCTATATCTTCGTTTTCGTGGGGTTTCCAGATGAGATATGCATTTTCTACGATAATCTTCGTGATTCTTCTGGGAGATGTATGCAGAAGCACCGAAGTCGCAGTTTTCGTGCTATTCAATGCGAAAAAACAAGTATTCTGGTGTTTTTAGCACTTCACAGTGCGTATGATGTGCAGAACCTGCGATACCTTCGTTTTCGTGGGGTTTCCAGCTGAGATATGCATTTTCTCTAATTATCTTCGTTTTCGTGGGGTTTCCAACTGAAATATGCATTTTCTACGATAATCTTGGTATTCTTCTGTGAGAAGTATGCAGAATCACCGAAACCGCTAGTTTAGTGCTATTTAATGCGAAATAACACGTTTTCTGATGTTTCGTCACTGCACAGTGCGTTTGATTTGCAGACCAGCCGATATCTTCGTTTTCGTGGGGTTTCCAGCTGAGATGTGCATTTTCTACGATAATCTTGGTGATTCTTCTGTGAAAAGTGTGCAGAAACACCGAAATCGCTCTTTTGGAGCTATATAATGCGAGAAACACGTTTTCTGGTGTTTCGTCACTCCACAGTGCGTTTGATTTGCAGACCAGGCGATATCTTCGGTTTCGTGGGGTTTCCAGATGAGATGTGCATTTTCTACGATAATCTTGGTATTCTTCTGTGAAAAGTGTGCAGAAACACCGAAATCGCTCTTTTGGACCTATATTGTAACGTCGGCACACCGACCTCCGACCCTACCGACCCTCACTCTGCGTACCCGTAGTCAATAAGTATATATTACCTACACTATATGTATACCACTAGTCGATAAGCCTGTATTATCCACCGTAGACACTAAGCATTAGTCGATAAGTTTGCATCCTACTTTACCAACCATAGTTATACTTCGCATAGGATAAACCGATACACTGTACTACCGACTTTCGCCATAATGTACCATAGGCATTCACGAGGATGCGCTAGCACCGAACCCCCACCACTCCGCGACTACAGCGCGTCCTCCCGCTCCCGGCAGCGAGAAATTAGTTCTCGTCCAGTCGTCTCCGCGTCTACACGTATTCGACTCCGCGTACTCATGGCATACAATCGTGCCACTTCTAATTCAACACTGTTCTTCTAATTCAATACTGTTACCTTCAAGTTGTACGTTAACTCTTTTATTCTTAATTATTAGTTTAGTGCATAGTGTGTAGTTCATGTATTTTAGTGTTAAGTGCTATATTGAATAAATACATTGTTAAACTGGAATCTGTCTGGTCCATTGATGCCAACACCGTATCCATCCACTTGCGCTCGACATCTTCAAGCCTGCGAAAGCTAAAGAGTATCGACATTTGAGCAAGAGCAACAGGTTCCCAGACCAGTCGTGGACCGTACGAGCCACGAGGGCTAAAAGTAAGTAATTATATTTTTATTTTTGAACGTCACGCTGTTGAGACGTGACAAATTTGGTGACAGCGGTGGAATCTGTTGTTGCTCCAGCTCCTTTGTGATCCTTCTGCTCTTATACATATTCGGCTACTTCATTAACAATGGAAACGCGTAAGAAAACTACGGAACAACGCGCCGCGCCAACCGAGGATGAGCTAATCGAGCTCCAGAGACAGCTTCGTGAAAAAGAGAAATCCCTGCATGATGCAGCAGCGCAATTAGAAAACGAACGTTCAGCTCTCGCGGAAGCCCGCGCTGCACAAAAGCATAATGACCTCAATATGCAGTTAGTCGAGGAATTAGCTGCGGTTCGTCGCGAATTGGACGAAATTAGACGTGCGAAACCAGAAACCACACGCGGAATTGATTTCGATCTGGCGGAAGCCTCGACTCGTCCGCTGCTCAGCGATCTCGTCTCAGACAACGGTGCAATTTCCACTTATTCTCTCCGCGAGGCGGTCGAAACCGTGCCGTCATACGATGGAACAAATATCTGCTTTTTCCAGTTCATTCGCGCGTGTAAGAGGGCGAAGGAGCTCGTTTCACCGCATGCTGAGGGTACTCTCGCACGTTTGATAATTAATCGCTTAAAGCGTCGCGCGTATCTCGCGATCGAGGACGAAACGTGCAGTAGTATACGAGAACTATGCGATATCACGCGTATCACATTCGGCCCGCAGAAGAATGTAGAGCAATACCGCGGCATACTAGCAAGCACCTATCAGCTCCCAGACGAGCACATTATAGATTACATTAGTAGAATAAAGGATCTTAGGTCCGCGATAATCGACTGCGAGCGCGGTTCGAGACACATCGATTTGCTCGAGATTGATAATTTCGCGCTTCCTTGCTGTTCCGACGGACTCATTCCAGAAGTTCAGAAATTCGACACCTATTGATGTTGAGTTTACGCTCCTCTACGCTGTCGGAAGCGTTTGCCAAAGCGCGCGAGCTTTACCGTCGGTTAGAATTGGACCGTGAACGCGAACGAACCGCGCAGAAGGCCACTTATGCGGCAAAAGCCGCACAAAGAAATCCACAAATCGATTTTCCGCGTCAGCGCACCGCGACGGCACCTCGCGCTCCAGCACCCAAGACGTGTACCTATTGCAAAAACATCGGGCACACAATCGATGAATGTCGCAAGCGACGCTATAATAATGCGATGCGGGAACGATACTTTGATTCACGCCGCACAGACGACAGAGAACGGCGGAATCCACCCAGCCGTGAAACACGCGACCGTTACGAAAGACGCGACGATCATGCAGACGGAGGAAACCGTGCTCGCCGCGAAAATCAGGGAAACGGGCGAGGCCTCTCGCCTCGTCGCGAGGACAGGCGAGAGGCAAACCTGTCGAAAGTTCGCGCAATAGTCCCGATAACGGAACCGGAAGACGATATAGAATCGCAACTGTCAGGTTAAAGACCAACTGTTTCGTGCCCCATGTTAATATTAATTCCGACGATTTTGTTGCCAATTCTGCATGCCTAATGGTAGACACAGGTTCCGAACCTAATATCATTAAATTACGCGCTATTAAACGACACCTGCCAATAGATAAAACCGAGGCTTTGGCAATCTCCGGAATAACGGACGGACAGGTTAAAACATATGGATCCGTCAAAATACACGTACACGCGCGGGAACTTCCGTTCCAGGTCATCTCGAACGACTTTCCCATAGATACGGAAGGAATACTTGGAAGTCAGCTTTGCAATCGCAGCGTGGACACACTATATTCGCAGAATTGTCTAGTCTGGGAGGATATCAAGATCCCGTTTTCGAATACCCCAGACATAACTATACCTCCGCGCTCCAGCAAATGCATTGCTGTTAACGTTCGGAACAAACATCTGCTCGTCGGATTGCTTCCGAGAATCGACGTCGCGCCGGGAGTTTACATAGGAGACGCTCTGGTCTCTAATCGCCGTGGAAGACGGTTCACACGCGTATTCAATACCACGAACCGCCGTATAAACATTCCAACACCGTTAGCGGAGTTGGAGGAAATAGATATGGACGGAAGCGATTGCCAAAGACTAAACACTCGGGAGCAGCTACGCGACGATCCCGTGCGAGAGGAAGTTGCGTCACCGTCGCACGCGTATCGGGTTTCGCGCCGCGTTATCGCTCGCCCGGACACGGCGAGGTCTCCGCCGCATACCAGCGCTATCGCTTCGACCGCTGATATCACGCGAGCCGCCAGACACGAAAATATTCTCGCGCCTCGTGGTCATACGAAACCTATTATCTCTACTAATCCCACTGTATCTATTAAATCTTCTACGTCCACGGAACCTACTAAATCTTCCATCGCTAAATCTGCTAAATCACCGAAATCCACTGTATCCACTGTGCCTACCAATTCCTCTGAGTCCGTCCTCGTTCGTCGTTCTATTTCCTCTGTGCCTTCTCAGGTATTTCGTGGCGGGAAATGTATGCCATATAAAAATTCCAATTTCAAAGACGAATCCCCAACGGGGTTGCTCTGTGGGTCGGACATTCGGGAACAGCGCTCAGTCAAACATACTGTCTTCGCCGCCAGACAAACATCGCCGCGCACAGAGCGGGTAAAGCAATTATTACGACTCGATCACCTCAACGATGAGGAATACTCAGCGGTTGATACATTAATAAACGCAAATCACGACCTCTTCTACCTTCCCGGTGATCGCCTGGGAAAAACAACGGTAATAGAACATAAAATTCCAACGATGAATAACGATCCGATTCACGTAAAACAATACCGGTACCCCCCAATTCACCGCGAGGAGATTACGAGGCAGGTCGCGGATTTGCTGGAAAACGACATCATTCAACCGTCGACATCGCCGTATAACTCGCCTCTGTGGGTGGTCCCAAAGAAGCCCGACTCACAGGGTAACAAGCGTTGGAGGATGGTCATCGATTACCGAGCGCTCAATGAAACATCTGTCGCCGATGCCTACCCACTTCCGAATATCACCGAAATCTTAGATCAGCTGGGTAGCGCCAAATATTTTAGTACTTTTGACTTGGCGAACGGTTTCCACCAAATTGGTCTGTCTGAACAAGATGTTGCGAAAACAGCATTCTCCACGCCCTACGGGCATTATCAATTTAAGCAAATGCCTTTCAGACTTCGAAACGCACCGTCTACCTTCCAGCGGTTGATGGACTCGGTGTTGTCTGGACTGCAGGGAAACGAAATGTTCGTTTACCTTGATGACGTTGTTATAAATGCCAGCTCGCTAACCGAGCATAATATTAAATTTAACAGACTAGCGGAGCGCCTACGAAAGGCCAATTTATCACTGCAGCCGGACAAGTGTGAGTTCCTCAGGAAGGAGGTGGCATATTTGGGACATGTAATCGGCCGCGACGGCGTCAAACCGGACCCGAGTAATGTGAAGGCTGTCAGGGACTTTCCTGTTCCAAAAATCGCAAAAAATATCAAACAATTTCTCGGCCTAGCCGGTTATTATCGCCGTTTCATCCCTAAATTCTCGCACATTACAAAGCCACTAACGACTCTCTTAAAGAAGGACGCGAAATTTCAATGGAACAAGGAGCAGGAAAAGGCCTTTACAGCTCTTAGGGATATGCTGTGCACGGAGCCGATCCTGCAATACCCAGACTTTTCGAAGCAGTTTATTGTCACTACCGATGCGTCCGGTTACGCCATAGGCGCGGTACTCAGTCAGGGCAAAGTCGGCAGAGACTTGCCCATTGCGTATGCGTCTCGTCTCCTAAACTCCGCAGAACAAAATTATTCTACCATCGAAAAAGAGTATTTGGCAATCATGTACGCGGTACAATACTTTCGCCCATATTTGTACGGTCGCGAATTCCTGTTAGTAACTGACCACAGACCATTGGTATGGATGCACAGTGTAAAAGATCCTTCATCCCGCTTAGTAAGGTGGCGTCTGAAACTGGCTGAATTTGAATACCAAATTATATATAAAGAGGGAAAAACCAATATGAACGCTGACGCTCTAAGTCGAAACCCGATACAAATCCTTCCTCTCACAGTAGAAGAAGACACCACGGACGATGACGCATTATTCGTTTCGCCACCCACTCGCCTTGCAAAGCAGAGACCGACTGAAACGCAGACGTCCCCCACCACGCAACCTCTCCCACCACGACTCGATCCAACCAGCTCCCCACTCGCTGGAACCTCTGACGATCTGTCGGACCAACTGCAATCCTTGGAAGATTCCAGACCTACCAGCCCAGACATGTTACCGACCGCTTCATCACATACCGATAATGACCACACTTCTGACGAAGAAATCTTTATTGCCGACAATCAACCTTTCACTCAACGACACCGACTGATAACCGAGACCCGCGACAGGTTAGAAATGAGAAAAGATAACTCTGTATATTTCATCACGATGAATGGAGAACCGATCGGCGACTCGGTAAATGAATTTTTGAACGCATATCACATAAAGAGACAGCCAGGAATAATACTGAATCGCGCTAGGATAGAACGATTTAATAATACGAAATACGCCATAGCACTACCGGTTAAATACGAAACACGAGAATCCGCGACAAAAGAAAACGTAATCGAAGCATTAAAATCGTTGTCAGACGTTGTGTCGGAATTGGAATTGAAAACGATCAACATTGCCAAAACTTCTATCGACGATATTCCTTGGCCCGTAATAAGAGATCTAATTATTGAAATTTTCTAAGACAAACACGTAAAGTTCGTGGTTTGTCAAGGCCTGACACGAGTTCCACTCCCGGAAGAGCGGGAAGGAATTATCACGGAATATCATGCATCCGCGTTTGCTGGCCACAAGGGCATAAACAAGACCTATTCTAGAATCCGCGAGAAGTATTACTGGAACACCATGAAAACTAACATACAGAAATTCGTCCAAAACTGCCAGAGTTGCCAGCTGCAAAAGCTAATCCGACAAAAGACGAGACAGCCCATGGTTTTGACGGACACTCCGGGGACAGCTTTTGACAAAATTTCCATGGACATAGTAGGACCACTCCCCACCACTGCTAACAACTTTTCATACATTTTAACCACCCAGGACCTGTTAACAAAATATTCTATCGCTGCACCCCTCCGCCAAGCCTCCGCGATCGACGTAGCCGACGCGTCATTACGAACCTTATTTGCAAACACGGCGCTCCCAAAGCGCTTATAACGGATTAAGGATCGCACTTCCTGAATGGCCTTTTCAGAACCATTGCAAAACGATTCAAAATCTCTCATTATAAAACGACAGCGTTCCATCCGCAATCCAATGGGTCGATAGAAAGATCTCACCATGTATTAGCAGAGTATTTAAAACACTTCGTGAATAAAAGTCAGGAATGGGACACATGGCTCCCTATGGCGATGTTTTCGTATAACACCAGCGTACATGAAGGCACACAATACACACCACACGAATTAGTTTACGGAAAATTGGCGAGAACCCCGTCCAGCGACGCGTCGCCGCTGGATCTGGCGGACGAATCTTATTCGAATTATCTCCGAGAGCTCAACCTAAAAATACACGAAGTACAGACCCAAGCGAAAGGAAATCTGGATCAAGCCAAGCAAAAGTACAAGCGCTATTATGATCGTAAACTGAAAATCCTAAAGTTGAACACGGGTGACAAAGTATTCCTCTTGAAAGAACCGCGTAGAGGCAAATTCGATGCCCAATATACAGGGCCGTACGAAATCTCCGAAATACTAGAAAACAACAATGTTAGAATTATGTTTAAGAATAAGTATAGGGTAGTACATGCGAACAAATTAAAATTATGTAAATACTCTAAATGACGGTGCGCCACGCGGAGTGGGGAGGCGCGTCATACCCTCTCCCGAGTGAGATACCCCCATTCAAGAACCACCGGAACCCCTTCCACTGTGTTACTACTTCAGTGCTGCGACGGACACCAATTCTTCATGTGCCGCCGAGTGACAATGATCTTACCAATTATACTGATTTCCGCGAGTGCGGTTTGCAACGCCCTAGTCGCGTACGACTGTGCGGGTAGTTCACTAAATATTACGACTCTTTCACTCACGAGTGTCGAAGAATGTGAGCTCCCGCGGAGTGAACCGAAAACCGAAAAACAATACATACAACTCTTGCAATTGGCAGAATATGCCAGCACGCGCGTGACACAGTGCAAGGTTAGAATAGACAGGACAATCTATTATTGTGGGATGCATTCCCACGTATCTGTGGTGCATGGGGGACAACGGGAGTACTTAATGGATGTTACAGCCGACTTGTGCTATCAGTTGCACAAAACGGGACGGTTACAATTCTCGGCCACCGATCTACTAACTGGTCTCCGTGTGAATACTACTTCAAGCCGCAGCATCACGATGGCAGGAACCATCACATTGGACGGCCGCTGCACCGGGGCTCAGTATAGCGACCCCTTCGGAACCTGGGACAACGTCGTTGTACAAGCCTCAGTCACAATCACCTTGAAGAATTTCCAAGCTCCTGTACGACTGAATACAGGACGGCTGATACTACCGTCCGGTAGGCAATGCATCGTAACAGAGGAATCATGCCATGACGCGGATGGAGAAGCCACATTCTGGAACGCAGTCCCTAATGACAGTTGTCACTTCAACCGCTATGATGTGCTGTATGAAGGGATGGCCACTAAGATCAGTCCTCCGGACGACAAACCAGGCCTTACGATCTACACGCTTACGTCACAAGAAATAACGTTCGCCCTCACAACCACATCGCCTCTGCAGCTCTGTGGATACTATATTCTGAAAACCGAACATCTTAAATTATTCATCCTAATAACAACTAAAGAAACAGCATTCAAATCCCGTACGACGGTAGAGGTCCACAACCTTGACCTCTTAACCTATGTCAACAGCAAGTTCGTCTACGTAAAAAAGCACATCAGAACACAGTTAACGCAGTTATACACAGACATTGTACACCAAAAGTGTATTCTGGAACGCCAGGTGTTGCGGAACGCGCTGGCCCTAGCGAACATTCAACCAGACGAGCTTGCATTCGCCATAATGAGAAAACCAGAATACATGGCGGTCACTTCAGGAGAAGTGGTCCACCTCATCAAATGCATCCCAGTCGAGTGCAGCTTAAGACGCACCGAATCCTGTTATAACGAACTACCAGTCACGGTCAGAAACGCATCGCTGTTTATGAAGCCGAAGAACCACATACTCGTCCGTACAGCAACTCCGAAGCAATGCAACGAGCTTCTTCCGGTCATGTACCGAATCTTTGACAACTGGTACAAAATGGACCCTAATCCAATAGAAGCATTACCACCGCCGAACATCCAGCCATTAACAACACCAACGTGGCACTACAGAAACCCGGAGAACCTAGCAACAAGCGGAATTTATACGCAGGATCAAATAAACGAATTACGAGATCACATACTATTTCCAATAGAAAAACCGGCAGCCCTGAATACTATGGCCCACGGAGCAATGGGAGCAGCCATTCCTCCAGGTACTATCCATCTAGAGAACTTACTGGATACACATTCTCTAGAGAAAATAACAGAGTCAGCAGCGAGGAAGGTCTGGACGGCCTTTATGTCATTCGGCTCGATCAGCGCGGGCCTCATGGGACTGTATCTTATTGCGAGGCTGATCAAACTCGTCTTGGACACAATAATAAATGGATACGCACTTCATACCATATACGGCTGGAGCATACATCTGCTCAGTGCCGTGTGGAGCTCGTTGGCAAACCTGCTAATCATCAAGGGCAGATCATCCGATGGCAATCGCACAGCAGACGTCGAGGGACAACCCACGGGCAACGCACCTTCAGCGCAGTCGTCACCCAGAACCTCACCACTACCCCTTCGACGAGTACTATACCCAACCCTCAACGGAGATCTCGGTATGGCAGAGATTCCTCCTAAAAGGGGGGAGGTGTAACGTCGGCACACCGACCACCGACCCTACCGACCCTCACTCTGCGTACCCGTAGTCAATAAGTATATATTACCTACACTATATGTATATCACTAGCCTGTATTATCCACCGTAGACACTAAGCATTAGTCGATAAGTTTGCATCCTACTTTACCAACCATAGTTATACTTCGCATAGGATAAGCCGATACACTGTACTACCGACTTTCGCCATAATGTACCATAGGCATCCACGAGGATGCGCTAGCACCGAACCCCCACCACTCCGCGACTACAGCGCGTCCTCCCGCTCCCGGCAGCGAGAAATTAGTTCTCGTCCAGTCGTCTCCGCGTCTACACGTATTCGACTCCGCGTACTCATGGCATACAATCGTGCCACTTCTAATTCAACACTGTTCTTCTAATTCAATACTGTTACCTTCAAGTTGTACGTTAACTCTTTTATTCTTAATTATTAGTTTAGTGCATAGTGTGTAGTTCATGTATTTTAGTGTTAAGTGCTATATTGAATAAATACACTGTTAAACTGGAATCTGTCTGGTCCATTCATGCCAACACCGTATCCATCCACTTGCGCTCGACATCTTCAAGCCTGCGAAAGCTAAAGAGTATCGACATTTGAGCAAGAGCAACAGGTTCCCAGACCAGTCGTGGACCGTGCGAGCCACGAGGCCTAAAAGTAAGTAATTATATTTTTATTTTTGAACGTCACGCTGCTGAGACGTGACAATATCATGCGAGAAACACGTATTCTGGTGTTTTCAGCACTCCGCAGTGCGTTTGATATGCAGAACCGGCGATATCTTTGGTTTCGTGAGGTTTCCAGCTGAGATATGCATTTTCTGTGACAATCTTGGTGATTGTTCTGTGAGAAGCATGCAGAATCACCGAAATCGCTGTTTTGTAGCTATTTAATGCGAGAAAAACGTTTTCATGAGTTTTCTGCACTCCGCAATGCGTTTGATCTGCGGCACCAGCGATATCTTCGTTTCCGTGGGATTTCCAGCTGAGATATGCATTTTCCGCGATCATCATCGTGATTCTTCTGTGAGAAGCATGCAGAATTACCGAAACCGCTGTTTTGGTGCTATATAATGCGAGAAACACGTATCATGGTGTTTTCAGAACTCCACAGTGTGTTTGATATGCAGAGCCAGCGATATCTTCTATTTCAGGTGGTTTCCAGCTGAGATAGGTATTTTCTACGATCATCTTCGTGATTCTTGTGTGAGAAGTATGCACAATCTCCGAAATCGCTGTTTCAGTACTATTTAATGCGAAAAACACGTTTTCTGGTGTTTTCAACACTCCAAAGGGCGTTTGATATTGCAGAACCAACGATATCTTCTTTTTCGTGGGGGTTCCCTCTGAGATGTGCATTTTCCACCATAATCTCCGTGATTCTTCTGTAAGAAGTATGCAGAACCTCCGAAATCGCTGTTTCAGTACTATTTAATGCGAAAAACACGTTTTCTGGTGTTTTCAACACTCCAAAGGGCGTTTGATATTGCAGAACCAACGATATCTTCTTTTTCGTGGGGGTTCCCTCTGAGATGTGCATTTTCCACCATAATCTCCGTGATTCTTCTGTAAGAAGTATGCAGAACCTCCGAAATCGCTGTTTCAGTACTATTTAATGCGAAAAACACGTTTTCTGGTGTTTTCAACACTCCAAAGGGCGTTTGATATTGCAGAACCAACGATATCTTCTTTTTCGTGGGGGTTCCCTCTGAGATGTGCATTTTCCACCATAATCTCCGTGATTCTTCTGTAAGAAGTATGCAGAACCTCCGAAATCGCTGATGTAGTGCATTTTAATGCGAAATACACGTTCTCTGGTGTTTTCAGCACTCCACATTGCGTTAGATATTGCTGAACCAGCGATATCTTCGTTTTCGTGTGGTTTCCAGCTGAGATAGGTATTTTCCACGATCATCTTCGTGATTCTTCTGTGAGAAGTATGCAGAATCTCCGAAATCGCTGTTTCAGTTCTATTTAATGGGAAAAACACGTTTTCTGGTGTTTTCAGCACTCCAAAGTGAGTCTGATATTGCAGAACCAGCGATATCATCGTTTTCGGGTGGTTTCCAGCTGAGATAGGTATTTTCTACGATCATCTTCGTGATTCTTCTGTAAGAAGGATGCAGAATCTCCGAAATCGCTGTTTGAGTGCTATTTAATGCGAACAACACGTTATCTGACGTTTTCAGCTCTCCACAGTGCGTTTGATATTGCAGAACCAACGATATCTTCTTTTTCGTGGGGGTACCAGCTGTGATATGCATTTTCCACGATAATCTTCGTGATTCTTCTGTGAGAAGTATGCAGAATCTACGAAATCGCTGATGTAGTGCATTTTAAGGCGAAAAACACGTTTTCTGGTGTTTTCAGCACTCCACATTGCGTTAGATATTGCTGAACCAGCGATATCTTCGTTTTCGGGTGGTTTCCTGCTGAGATAGGTATTTTCTACGATCATCTTCGTGATTCTTCTGTACGACGTATGCAGAATCTCCGAAATCGCTATTTCAGTACAGTTTAATGCGAAAAACTCGTGTTCTGGTGTTCTCAGAACTCCATAGTGCGTTTGATATTGCTGAACCAGCGATATCTTCGTTTTCGGGTGGTTTCCTGCTGAGAGAGGTACTTTCTACGATCATCTTCGTGATTTTTCTGTAAGACGTATGCAGAATCTCCGAAATCGCTGTTTCAGTACTATTTAATGCGAAAAACACGTTTTCTGGTGTTTTCAGCACTCCAAAGTGCGATTGATATTGCAGAACCAGCGATATCATAGTTTTCGGGTGGCTTCCAGCTGAGATAGCTATTTTCTACGATCATCTTCGTGATACTTCTGCGAGAAGTATGCAGAATCTCCGAAATCGCTGTTTGAGTGCTATTTAATGCGAACAACACGTTATCTGACGTTTTCAGCTCTCCACAGTGCGTTTGATATTGCAGAACCAACGATATCTTCTTTTTCGTGGGGGTTCCCTCTGAGATATGCATTTTCCACGGTAATCACCGTGATTCTTCTGTAAGAAGGATGCAGAATCTCCGAAATCGCTGTTTCAGTACTGTTTAATGCGAAAAACACGTTTTCCGGTGTTCTCAGCACTCCACAGTGCGTTTGATATTGCAGAACCAGCGATATCTTCTTTTTCGTGGGGGTTCCCACTGAGATATGCATTTTCCAGGATAATCTCCGTGATTCTTCTGTAAACAGTATGCAGAATCTCCGAAATCGCTGTTTCAGTACTATTTAATGCGAAAAACCCGTTTTCTGGTGTTTTCAGCACTCCACAGTGCGTTTGATATTGCAGAACTAACGATATCTTCTTTTTCGTGGGGGTTCCCTCTGAGATATGCATTTTCCACGATAATCTTCGTGATTCTTCTGTGAGAAGTATGCAGAATCTCCGAAATCGCTGTTTGAGTGCTATTTAATGCGAACAACACGTTATCTGATGTTTTCAGCTCTCCACAGTGCGTTTGATATTGCAGAACCAACGATATCTTCTTTTTCGTGGGGGTTCCCTCTGACATATGCATTTTCCAGAATAATCTCCGTGATTCTTCTGTAAACAGTATGCAGAATCTCCGAAATCGCTGTTATAGTGCTGTTTAATGCGAAAAACCCGTTTTCTGGTGTTTTCAGCACTCCGCATTGCGTTAGATATTGCTGAACCAGCGATATCTTCGTTTTCTGGTGGTTTCCAGCTGAGATAGGTATTTTCTGCGATCATCTTCGTGATTCTTGTGTAAGACGTATGTAGAATCTCCGAAATCGCTATTTCAGTACTATTTAATGCGAAAAACACGTTTTCTGGTGTTCTCAGCACTCCACAGTGCGTTTGATATTGCAGAACCAACGATATCTTCTTTTTCGTGGGGTTCCCTCTGACATATGCATTTTCCAGGATAATCTCCGTGATTCTTCTGTAAAAAGTATGCAGAATCTCCGAAATCGCTGTTATAGTGCTGTTTAATGCGAAAAACCCGTTTTCTGGTGTTTTCAGCACTCCAAAGTGCGTTTGATATTGCAGAACCAACGATATCTTCTTTTTCGTGGGGGTTCTCTGTGAGATATGCATTTTCCGCGGTAATCTCCGTGATTCTTTTGAAAGACGTATGCAGAATCTCCGAAATCGCTGTTTCAGTACTATTTAATGCGAAAAACCCGTTTTCTGGTGTTTTCAGCACTCCAAAGTGCGTTTGATATTGCAGAACCAACGATATCTTCTTTTTCGTGGGGGTTCCCTCTGAGATATGCATTTTCCACGATAATCTCCGTGATTCTTCTGCAAGAAGTATGCAGAATCTCCGCAATCGCTGTTTCAGTACTATTGAATGCGAAAAACACGTTTTCTGGTATTTTCAGCACTCCACAGTGCGTTTGATATTGCAGAACCAACGATATCTTCTTTTTCGTGGGGGTTCCATCTGAGATATGCATTTTCCACGATAATCTCCGTGATTCTTCTGCAGGAAGGATGCAGAATCTCCGAAATCGCTGATGTAGTGCATTTTAATGCGTAAAACACGTTTTCTGGTGTTTTCAGCACTCCACAGTGCGTTTGATGTTGCTGAACCAGCGATATCATCATTTTCGTGGGGGTACCAGCTGTGATATGCATTTTCCACGATAATCTTCGTGATTCTTCTGTGAGAAGTATGCAGAATCTCCGAAATCGCTGTTTGAGTGCTATTTAATGCGAACAACACGTTATCTGATGTTTTTAGCTCTCCACAGTGCGTTTGATATTGCAGAACCAACGATATCTTCTTTTTCGTGGGTGTTCCCACTGACATATGCATTTTCCAGGATAATCTCCGTGATTCTTCTGGAAGAAGGATGCAGAATCTCCGAAATCGCTGTTACAGTGCTATTTAATGCGAAAAACCCGTTTTCTGGTGTTTTCAGCACTCCAAAGTGCGTTTGATATTGCAGAACCAACGATATCTTCTTTTTCGTGGGGGTTCTCTGTGAGATATGCATTTTCCGCGGTAATCTCCGTGATTCTTCTGTAAGACGTATGCAGAATCTCCGAAATCGCTGTTTCAGTACTATTTAATGCGAAAAACCCGTTTTCTGGTGTTTTCAGCACTCCAAAGTGCGTTTGATATTGCAGAACCAACGATATCTTCTTTTTCGTGGGGGTTCCCTCTGACATATGCATTTTCCAGGATAATCTCCGTGATTCTTCTGTAAGAAGGATGCAGAATCTCCGACATCGCTGTTTCAGTACTATTTAATGCGAAAAACACGTTATCTGATGTTTTCAGCTCTCCACAGTGCGTTTGATATTGCAGAACCAACGATATCTTCTTTTTCGTGGGTGTTCCCTCTGACATATGCATTTTCCAGGATAATCTCCGTGATTCTTCTGGAAGAAGGATGCAGAATGTCCGAAATCGCTGTTACAGCGCTATTTAATGCGAAAAACCCGTTTTCTGGTGTTTTCAGCACTCCAAAGTGCGTTTGATATTGCAGAACCAACGATATCATCGTTTTCGTGCGGGTACCAGCTGTGATATGCATTTTCGACGGTAATCTCCGTGATTCTTCTGTAAGAAGGATGCAGAATCTCCGACATCGCTGTTTCAGTACTATTTAATGCGAAAAACACGTTTTCTGGTGTTTTCAGCACTCCAAAGAGCGTTTGATATTGCAGAACCAACGATATCATCGTTTTCGTGGGGGTACCAGCTGTGATATGCATTTTCCACGATAATCTTCGTGATTCTTCTGTAAGAAGTATGCAGAATCTCCGAAATCGCTGTTGTAGTGCATTTGGATGCGAAAAACACGTTTTCTGGTGTTTTCAGCACTCCAAAGTGCGCTTGATATTGCAGAACCAGCGATATCTTCGTTTTAGTGGGGTTTCCAGCTGAGATATGCATTTTCTGCAATGATCATCGTGATTCTTCTGTGAGAAGTATGCAGAATCACCGAAATCGCTCTTTTGGAGCTATGTAATGCGAGAAACACGTTTTGTGGTGCCCTCAGCACTCCGCAGTGCGTTTGATATGCAGAACCGGCGATACCTTCGGTTTCGTGAGGTTTGCAGGTGAGGTCTGCATTTTCTGTCATAACGTTGTTGATTCTTCCTGTGAGAAGTATGCAGAATTACCTAATAGCTCTTTTAGTGCTATTTTATGCGTAAACAACTCTTTCCGGTGTTTTCTGTACTCCGCAGTGCGTATGTTATACAGAAGCAGCGATATCTGCGTTCTCGTGCGGTTTCCAGCTGAGATTTTAACGTCGGTCATACCGACGACTTCCTACCTTACTCTCTATTCTGCACGATCACTACGTTACCATTTACCTATAGTTAATAAGCACGCGTGTATCCGTAGTCGCTAAGCTAATAACCTAAAGCATCAACCACAGCTATCTCATTCCTCGACTCAATTCCTAGAACTCAGCGTCAGCTTGTTCCATCCCTATCCTTCAACTCCTATGTTACTTCAAGTAACCAGAGTCAGCAGTCCCACGCTCGTTCGCGCTATCTCTCCCGAGGCATGCAGAGTCAGCAGTCCCACGCTCGCTCGCGCTATCTTTCCCGAGGTATGCAGAGTCAGCAGTCCCACGCTCGCTCGCGCTGTCTCTCCCGTGGTTTGCGGAGTCAGCAGTCCCACGCTTGCTCGCGCTATCTCTCCCAAGGTGTGCTTTGTCAGCAGTCTCACGCTGGCTTATCCTCTCCATTACTACTCCCCGCATCCACATCCGACTGCTATAAAGATAGCTCCAGTAGTCAGTAAGCTCAACTCCGTAGCTCAGTAACGAGCTACCGTCCGCGTCGATCACGTCGCGCTACTATTCCTTTGTATTACTAAATCTTGTCAGGAGTAAGTCAAACTCCGGAGCTCAGACACGAGCTACCATTTTCCACATCGCCCTACTAATTCTTGTATTACTATATCTAATCACACTGTATCCTAAGTCTGTATTTAAGTATATTAAAGTGTAACTTATGACGTAAATTCACCTTTATCTATTCATATTCCTACACAACGTGCGCGCTTCGAATCATCGTCGACACCAAGCCTGCAGCAAACGAGGAGTTACAGTACTGTTACGTCGGCGAGCGACGTTGGAGTTAGTTATAAGCATATATCTACACACACACACACACACACACACACACACACACACACACACACACATACGATAAGCATAGACATAAGCGCGCCTTACTCCTGCTACTACCAGTCCTTACGTCATGCTTCCAGAAGCATCTAGAACAATCCAGATCATTCAAGAAGCAATCCCTGATAACCCAATTCCTTTCCCAAGCTCGTCATCTCATACACATCCACCGAACCTTCTAGACTAAGCCACCAGCCAAACACACTCCATTCCCATACTCGTATTACATTCCAATTCCTTATCTCACAAACATCCGCCGGCCGACAGACCTAATCTCCCGCCCGCATACCAATCCTATGACGTCATCATGCACGTGTCCCGATTCCCAGGCCTCTCCTTATCGCATTCCTCTGTTATCTTATAAACATCCTGACTCCCACGATCCAAGCAACACGTGTCCTAATCTCCTCCAGACAAATTCCACCGTTATCATATCTATAACTTCCAGTCCATATTCCCAACAATTTTTTTTTTTAATTACGCTTTTCCCGAATCTACTTCGTTCGCCCGCGCTGTAAGATAGCGCCACGAATCGACTAAAAGCAGGAAGATATTAGTTGACATTATTTCCAAGGCTTAAATTTTTCTGCCCGATTAGACAAGTGCGCTTTCAACAGCGAACGTCGTGCAAATAGATGAAGGCACGTAGTAATATTGCTGTGACACCTGATAAGCTGCACGGAGTGAAAAAGGTAGCTATTTAATGCTTTCAATAGTACGTCTTATCTCTTGCTACATCATATAATCCTACAACGAATTTAAAACTCAGTCACGCCGAAGACGGGGCCATCGTGGTGGTCAGAAAGTTCAGCTACGGAGGATTGCTGCTATTGAGAGGGAAAAAGGAGAACTCCAATCGCAAGAGATTGCGCTAGATACCTCCATCCCTGTTAGCGCAGGATCCAGGCCAGAACCCGAGCTGACCACGATCGACGAATCCGACGACGAAACGATCGCAATTCCGATTCCTCCACCACCTATCGAGATCGTCGATACCGACTCCGCCCTGAAGGTCCGACACCTCTACGACATCCCTGACAAAGTACTAGTTTCCTTCGTAAGGAACTTCGCAAACGACATACAGGAAACGGTGCCACACGATATAGCGCAGTGGTGCAATTTTGTATATCAAACGCAATAAAATTCTCAATTGCTCTTTCTGTCTCTGTCACGAATTTGTCTTTTCCCATTGCTCTTAATAAACCGTAAACATGGATACCCGTTCCAAGAAACCGCCGGAACACCGTGCCGCGTTGACAGAAACCGAACTCATTGAATTCCAACGGCAACTCCGCGAAAAGGAGAAATCTCTTCACGAAACCGCGGCACGTATAGAAGACGAGCGATCCGCGCTCGCGGAAGCCCGCGCCGCCCAAAATTCCGACGAGTTTACCGCGCAATTAATCAACGAGCTGGCCGCAATCCGACGCGAGATGGAAGATATTAAACAAGCGAAACCGCAACTATTCGAAGTCGCAGAGCCTCCCCACATTGACACTCCGACGCGACCAGTAATTAACGATTTGGTCACGGAGAATAGAGCCATCTCGACATATTCCCTCCACGAAGCCGTAGAAACTGTCCCATCATTTGACGGATCCAACATTTCCGTGTTTCAATTCATCCGCGCTTGCAAACGCGCGAATGATCTCGTTTCGCCGCACGCCGAAGGCACCCTCGCTCGCCTAATAATTAATCGGCTGAAAAGAAGCGCGTACCTAGCCATCGAGGACGAGGCGTACAATAACTTCAGGGATCTTTGCGATATTATGCGCGTTACATTCGGTCCGCAGAAGAACGTCGACCAGTATCGCGGTGCGCGAGCCAGCACATACCAGCTCCCGGACGAGCACATTATCGATTACATAAGTCGGATCAAGGATCTGAAATCCGCGATAATAGATTGCGAACGTAGCTCCAGGCACGTCGACCTGGCGGAAATTGACGAATTCGCACTCCGCTGCTTCTCGGACGGCCTAATCCCAGAAATCAGGCTTCTGCTGAGCGCCAGCCAACCCATATCGCTAACGGAAGCATTTGCTAAATCGCGTGCACTCCATCGCCGCCTGGAACTCGACCGCGAACGAAGCCGTTCCGCGCTTAAAACCGCGTACGCGGCAAAACTCGCGCAACGGAGCCATGACGCAGATATTCCACGACAACGTACCGCACCGATGCCTCGCGCATCAACCTTTAAAACTTGCACGTATTGCAAGAATATCGGCCACAGTATCGACGAATGCCGAAAGCGACAATACAATAACTCGTTACGCGAGCGCTATGCAGAACCCCGTCGCGCAGATGAAAGGGACCGTCGAACACAACACCGGCCCCTCGCGATACATACGTTAGACGTGACGATCAAAGAAATAGAGACACCCGCGTCGAACGACAAGTCCGTTTCCAAAATAGTTAGGGAAACGGACAAGGCCTCTCGCCTCGCCACGAGAGTAGGCGAGAGGCGAGCCCCGCAAGGGTACACACAATACCGCCAGCAGCGGAAAGAGATACAGAATCGCAACTGTAAGACTGAAAACTAACTGCTTTGTCCCGCATGTCAACATAAGTTCGAACGACTTTATTTCCAATACTGCTTGTTTAATGCTGGACACGGGGTCCGAGCCTAATTTAATTAAACTACGAGCTATAAAACGTCACCTGCCGATAGACGAAACGGAAGCTTTGGCAATATCTGGCATAACCGACGGCCAGGTTGAAACCTACGGGACCGTTAAAATACTTGTCCACGCGCGGGAAATTCTGTTCCAAGTTGTTCCAAATGACTTTCCCATTGACACGGAGGGGATATTGGGGAGTCAATTCTGTAACCGCGGCGTCGACATATTATACTCCCAGAACTGTCTTGTCTGGGAAAACATCAAAATTCCATTCTCGAAAACTCCAAATATTACAATACCGCCACGTACTAGTAAATGTATCGCTGTGAACGTACGAAATAAACACCCGCTCGTGGGAGTACTTCCCCGTATCAATGTTGCACCGGGTGTCTATTTAGGCGACGTACTGGTTTCCAATCGCCGTGGGAAAGTATACACGCGCGTGTTTAACACCACGAATCGCCGGGTTGAAATTCCAACGCCCTTGGCCGAGTTGGAAGAAATAGAAACGACCGGACGCGATAAACCAGGAATGCACGTACACACATACCGGGACGCTGTTGCAATGGGAAGCAAAGTAGCCCCACGATCCCGCGCATATCGGGTTACCAGCCGCGATATCGCGGACTCGAGCCCCGAGAGTACTGCGCCGCATTCCAACGCTATCTCGCCAACTGCTAACTCAGCACGAGATTGCGGATATCAAAACGTTCGCACGCCACGCGATTCAACGGAATGCGCCGAGCGTAGCAACATTACTAATTCTACTAATTCTACTAAATCTACTAGTTCTACCAAGTCTACTAAATCTACCAAATCTACCATATCTACCAAATCCACTGAATCTTCTAGATCTACTAAATCCACTGAATATCCCAACCGTACTAAACCCACCGAATCCGCTGTTATTTCCCGTCGTATTTTCTCTGAATCCCTCCCGGAACCTCGTGGCAGAAAGGACACGCCACACACACAGTCCGGTTCCGACAACGGGAATCCAGCAGCGTTACCATGTGAGTCGGATGATCATGGCTACTGTTCAGGTCGACACACTGTCTTTACCGCCAAACAAACACCGCCTCGCTCAGAACGTGTAAAAAATTTGTTGCGCCTCGATCACCTTAACAGCGAGGAGTATTCCGCCGTTGAAGCATTAATAGGTGCGAACCACGACCCGTTCTTTCTTCCCGGTGACCGGTTGGGTAAAACAACCATAATCGAACATAAAATTCCTACAATTAGCAATCATCCAATTCGCGTGAAGCAATATCGCTACCCCCCAATACACCGCGAAGAGATGACGAGACAGGTCGCTGATCTATTAGAGAACGACATCATCCAACCCTCCACATCGCCTTATAACTCTCCTCTGTGGGTGGTCCCGAAAAAACCCGACTCACAAGGAAACAAACGTTGGAGGATGGTTATTGATTATCGATCACTAAATGAAAACTCGGTTGCGGATGCCTACCCGCTTCAAAACATTACAGAGATTCTTGATCAGCTGGGTAGTGCCAAGTACTTTAGTACCTTTGATTTAGCCAACGGGTTTCATCAGATTGGACTCTCTCAGCAAGACGCCGCGGAAACGGCATTTTCGACACCGTACGTGTATTATCAGTTTAAAAGCATGCCCTTTGGGCTTCGGAACGCGCCATCGACGTTCCAGCGTTTAATGGACTCGGTCTTGTCTGGTTTGCAGGGGAATGAAATGTTTGTCTATTTAGATGATATAGTTATATATGCGAGCTCCTTAACACGTTGCCGACCGATCGGGGAGATCTCCCCATTTCAAAGTACGACGGTGCCCGACCGATCGGGGAGATCTCCCCACTTCAAAGTAAGTCGGTGCCCGACCGATCGGGGAGATCTCCCATTTTGACCGTAGCAATGCGTTGCTCGTTTTCTGTTATTATTGACTACCTTAATCTGGAGTTGTTTACAATTACCGACGAGCTGTTTCTATAAAGCACAACATATAATAAAATCCACTAATTTTTAAGGCCCCTTATTGCCCGTTATTACGGCTCTTTATGTTCGGGATTTCCGAAGGTCCGGAAATTCCGTTAGCCACCCTTTCGACCCCTAGAAACCGTCAGCGCTCTACTTCTACCGGTCATAAAATCTGACTCCTCAATTATTTTTGCAACTCCTCGGTCATTAATGCAATTTACTAACTGGCCTAAAACACACCCACAACTGACACCATAGGTCAGCACCACCAAAATACCACACCTATTAGAAACCGAAGATGCCACCTACACCCCACTCTCACCTGTAAATATAATATATAAGACTGCGCTCGACTTTTGTAAATATGAGTGTACAAGCCAAGCTCCGTGCTGCGATTCTCAAAAAGTTATATTGGTGTGAAGTGTGACAGATCAATTTTTCAATAGAAAGTTTAAGGTATAGAATAATACCCCTAAATATGTCCAGAAGCAAGAATGAAAATTCAAATGATGAGTTGTTTATGGACGCACTGTCAGACTGTTCTGAAGACAGCAATACGCTGATAAGTGATTGTGAATTTAACGACGATGATAGTGTCATCGTTCCCACACGTCAAAATAATCGTCGAATGCTTTTGAGCGAATCGGAAGATGATGTTAGTTCCGCAGATGACACGGATGAAGACATTATAGTGAATGATGTTGATGATTGGACAGAGGATGATGTGAGAGTTCAATTAGAAGCATATGGTTGCACTTCAAGCATGAACACGATGCCTCAAGATCAGGAAAACGTGTGGGATATAATACAATTGTTTCTTGGTAATGATTTCTTTGAATTACTAGTAACGGAAACAAATAGATATCGCTCTGAAGTTGTACACAGATACAAAGAATATAAAGCAGTGAAATGGGTTGACGTCACTCTAACAGAAATGAAAAAGTTTCTGGGGTTAATTATTTTGATGGGGCAAACACGTAAAGGTCACATATATGATTACTGGTCCACTCTCTCATATATAGAAACCCCAATCTTCGCAAAAACAATGAGTCGCAATAGATTCATGCAGATCTGGAGAATGTGGCACTTTTGCAATAATGATTTATTGCACGACAAATCAGACAGACTATACAAAATTAGAGAAGTTGTAAATTATATACAACACAAATTCCAAACTGTATATACACCGAAGCAGGAATTATCATTGGATGAAGGCATAATACCTTGGCGAGGCAGATTGTCGTTCCGCACGTACAATCCTGCAAAACTAGTCAAATATGGAATTCTGGTGCGGATGCTCTGCGAAGCAACATCAGGATATATTTGTAATTTTAAAGTGTATGCAGGCGCAGAAGCAAAACTACAAGGCACCGTTTTATCGATCCTGAATCCTTACGTGGGATTCCACCATCATATTTATATGGACAATTACTACAACAGCGTACACACAGCCGAATTGCTCCTCCAGAAAAATACAAGAGTTTGCGGAACAATTAGGGCAAACAGAGGGGTTCCGCAGAATTTAAAAAACCTTACTTTGAAAGAACACGAAAAAAAATTTGCAAGAAAGGGACAAGTTCTTCTACAAGTCTGGCAAGCAAAGAGAAACCGAACAGTCAGAACTATTTCAACTATTCATTCAGCAGAAATGGTAAACGTTTTACATTGGTCAGGGCCGAAAATAAAACCCAAATCTGTTGTGGAATACAACAGATATATGAAAGGAGTTGATCGTGCAGACCAATATATGGCATATTATAACATTGTCCGGAAGAGCACAAAATGGACGAAAAAAGCAGTGCTGTATTTTGTAAATGCTGCTCTTTTTAACTCATTTTTAGTCCACAGAAGAATAAGTGATAATAGAACGACATATAAAAAATTTCTGATCAAAGTTGCAATAGCATTGATAGAAACACAGGAAATTCAAGATTTAGACACCGAAGAGGCAGGACCGTCGAACGTGGTAGAAACAACGAGACGAGCACCGAGACGTGACCCACCAGGAAGACTATCTCAAGATTTTAAAAAACACAAATTAGTACCAATTGTGACGAATGGAAAAAAAACATACCCTCACCGAAGATGCAGAGTATGTTCTGCGAATAAAAAATCTGGTTACACACGATATATTTGCGAAGATTGTAATGTGCCATTGCATAAACTGACATGTTTTGAACGATACCACACTTTAAAACAATATTAGAATACATTATTATTTTTTTATTTCATCTTTGGATCGTATTATTTACCCTTAGTCATCTTTAATGTTCTTCATTTTCCGACTTTATTACCTATACTTTTTGAAAAACGATTAAAAAATAATTGTTATAAACTTTTAATTTTATGTTTTGTATAAATAATACGTGAAATAGTTAAACGAGATTATTGCCGTGAAACATAATTGCCCATATGACTAGTTTCCGAACTTTTTTGAGTTCAAATAGTGAAATTCAGTCCGTGCTACTTCCGAAAAATGCGCGGTGGACAGCGCTGTTTGGCTTTCCCAAGCGCGGTGGAAACCGAACAGTTGCCTGTGGCGCGTGCGGTCGGCAAAGTGTTAACAGAGCACAATATAAAATTTAATAAATGAGCCGAACGTCTACGAAAAGCCAATCTTCCCCTCCAGCCAGGCAAATGCGAATTTCTCCAAAAGGAAGTAGCGTATTTGGGGCATGTAATAGGACGCGACGGCGTGAAACCGGATCCAAGAAATGTAAAAGCGGTCAAGGACTTCCCTCTTCCTAGAAGCGCAAAGAACATTAAGCAATTCCTCGACCTGGCGAGCTATTATCGCCGCTTCATTCCGAAATTTTCGAACATCGCGATACCATTAACTGCACTTTTGAAGAAAGACGCCAAATTTGAATGGAAGCAGGAATAGGAAAGGGCCTTCGCGAACCTTAGAGATATGTTGTGCACCGAATCAATCCTACAGTATCCGGATTTCTCGAAACAATTTATCGTTGCTACCGATGCCTCTGGTTACGCCGTGGGCGCCGTCCTCAGTCAGGGCAACATCGGCAAAGACCTGTCAATCGCATAAGCATCTCGCCTTTTAAATTCTGCGGAACAAAACTACGCTACCATAGAGAAGGAGTGCTTAGCAATCATGTATGCAGTTCAGTATTTCCGCTCATACCTGTACGGGCGCGAGTTTCTTTTAGTGACGGATCACAGATACTTGGTGTGGATGCAGATCGTCAAGGATCCATCCTCACGTTTAGTAAGGTGGCGCCTTAAATTGGCTGAGTTCGAGTATAGAGTAGTGTACAAAGAAGGAAAAACGAACATGAACGCAGACGCTCTTAGCCGAAATCCAGTTCAAATCCTACCTCTCGCTGTGGAAAGTGACTCTACAGATGACGATGCTTTATTTGTTCCACCAGCTGCTCGCCGGCAAAGGCGAACTCCGACAGACACGGTTGCTTCCCCCACCGCTCCAACTCCCCCACTATTAGACGCAACACGCTCACCTCCCGCTCCAATGGACAGTGGTCCCATAGATCGACCCCCAATCTCTCCATACAACTACTCAAGCGATTCACCTGTACAATCTCCTACCGCCACAGACCTCCCGTCCCACTGCTCACATCCCCACGGATCGGATGACGATACCGACAGCACTTCCGACGAACAGATCTTCATATCCGACAATCAACCCTTTGTACAGAGACACTGTTAGGTTTTCTTAGTAACGGTTTATGGCACGATCGCACCAACAGGCCGTTTTTGAGCTTAGGATTTAATTTATTATTTTTATGCTTTAACGTCCATCCTAGCGAAGGCCGGTAGAATTCCTTAATTAGAGTTTTTAGCCATTCGTACCTTTCGCGCTCAATAGCTTAAGAACATGCCATAAACCACGGGTTTCCGAAGGGTATATCTGTCTGTAACGGTTCGCTAGCCGATGAGTCACCCGGGGGAATTTCCCGAATTATTATAAACATTTGGCTACCCCTTAGAATCATCTCCCACTCCACCAGGGAAAGGCGCGCTAAGGGCGCACTGGAAGGAGTTGGCGAGAAAATTAGGCACGCTGATTGGCGATGAATATTAGAAAATATTCACCAATCAGCGTACTTTTAATCAAACGCTTCCGAGGGCTAAAACGAGCACTCGAAAGACGACCAGTTGAGAAACAGTCACCATAAAGAAACCATCTATCAGTAAAAGCGACCATTCAGTCTTACACAAAATAAATTACACAAAGTTAGAAAGGCAACCAGCATTTGTCAATCATTCAGTTGGCTCAGTACGGCAGTACACACGAGCTACATCACATTCATATTAACAGACACCGTTTGATAACTGAAACGCGCGACAGGTTGGACATGAGGAAGGACAACACAATGTACTTTATTACAATGGACGGAGAACCAATTGGCGACTCAGCAAAACAATTCTTGGAAGCATACAATATAGGGAAACAACCCGGGATAATATTAAACCGCGCGAGGGTAAAATCATTCAACAATACGAAATACGCTATAGCAATTCCAGTCAAACATGACACACGAGAATCCGTGACCAAAGAAAATTTAATTGAAGCTTTGAAGTCATTGTCGGACGTGGTATCAGAACTAGAGTTGAAAACGGTTTGTATCGCGAAAACAGCAATCGACGACATCCCTTGGTCCATCATAAGAGACCTTATAATCGAAATTTTCTATAACAAACACGTGAAATTTATCGTTTGCCAGGGCCTCACATGAGTTCCCCTCCCGGAAGACCGGGAAGGTATACTTTCAGAATATCATATATCTGCATTTGCCGGCCACAAAGGCGTGAATAAAACGTGTTCGCGAATCCGCGAAAAATACTACTGGAGTACTATGAAGAGCGACATTCAAAAATTCACCCAGAACTGTGAAAGCTGCCAAATTCAGAAACTCACTCGACAGAAAACCAGACAACCCATGATACTAACAGACACACCGGGAACAGCCTTCGACAAGATATCCATGGACATAGTCGGACCACTCCCCACCACCGCTAATAATTTCTCATATATTCTAACTATCCAGGACCTATTAACTAAGTATTCCATCGCCGCATCCCTCCGTCAAGCTTCGGAAATAGATGTAGCTGATGCGTTCATAGCGAATTTTATTTGTAAGCACGGCGCTCCTAAGGCGCTCATAACAGACCAGGGATCACATTTTCTAAACGGCCTCTTCAAAACAATAGCTAAACGTTTCAAAGTTTCGCACTCTAAAACAACCGCTTTTCATCCACAATCCAACGGGTCCATAGAGAGGTCCCATCATGTATTGGCGGAATATCTAAAACATTTTGTTAATAAAACTCAGGAATGGGACGCATGGCTCCCCATGGCGATGTTTTCCTATAATACTAGCGTCCACGAAGGCACTCAATATTGTTACGTCGGCGAGCGACGTTGGAGTTAGTTATAAGCTTTATATTTATATATATACACACATACATACACACTATAACCGAACCCTCTAGAACATACGATAAGCATAGTCATAAGCGCGCCTTTAGTCTTGCTACATCACGCTACCAGTCCTTACGTCATCCTTCCAGAAGCTTCTAGAACAATCCAGATCATTCTAGAAGCAATCCTCGATAACCCAATTCCTTTCCCAAGTTCGTTATCACATAAAATAGCCACCGAACCTTCCAGACTAAATCACCAGCCAAACACATTCCACTCCCATACTCACATTTCACCTCAACTCCTTATCTCTCAAACATCCGCCAGACCTAATCTCCCTCCGCATACCAATCCTATGACGTCATCATGCACGTGTCCCGATTCCCAGGCCTCTCCCTATAGCATTCCTCTGTTATCTTATAAACATCCTGACTCCCACGATCCAAGCAACACGTGTTGTAATCTCCTCCAGACAAATTCCACTGTTATCATATCTGCACCTCTCCCCGCTCCTATATCCCTACAGTATAACTAAGCCATCCCTCCAGCAACTCAGGCAGTCTCAGTCCGGAGCTCGAGGAGCTCACATCACCGCGTTTCTACATCTTGTATCTTGTATTTCTACACCTTGTATTTCTATATCTTGTATTCTTATATCTTGTATTCTTTAACTCGTATTGCTACTTATTTCTAAGTCATCGGTCCATTGTATTCCAATATCATTAACTGTATTAAAGTTCATATAGTAGTATAATTGCAATTCTAATTATTCCGATTCACAACCGAGTGCGCGCTACGGAAATATACCAACCACATTCAACTTCAAGTCTGCCGATCAACCAGGAGTTGAGTGCGCGATTCCAACTCAACCTGTTGCGGTGCCACAACGTGTCAACGTTGTACTCGATAAGTACCACGGAAAATAAAGTGTGTAACGTCGGACGTACCAACAACCCCTACTCCACTCTGCACACTTAGCATAAGCCCCTAGTATATGTTAACCCGTAGTCGGTAAGTCATAAGCATGTAACCATCTATGTAGCCGTAGTCGGTAAGTCATAAGCATGTAACCATCTATGTAGCCATAGTCGATAAGTCCCTATTCTATGTTAACCTGTAGTCGGTAAGTCTCAAACATATAACCGTAGTCGGTAAGGCAGCACACTGTACCATCTACGTTCAACACTCCAACAACCATCTCCCAACCAGCGGCCCCCAACTCTGCGACCATACCCCCACCACACCCTCCGGCGACTCACTCTGGCTGCAGCGAGCGAGCAGTCAGTCTGCAGCGAGCACTCATAGCATGTACACGTGCCTTCTCGTCCTCGTCTCAATCCACCGTTTCGATTCACTAGTTTCTATTTCCATTTCCTATTCATTAAGTATAGTTAGTAAGTCTTTGTAAGTGTACTGTAAGAGTAGTGATTAGTATTCTAGAAATAAACTCTCTTATTGTGAAACATCTCGTCTCGGTGATCGGAGCCCTACTCTTGTCGAAATCCTCATCGATCACCAACCCTTTCCAAGCTCACCACCGAAACTCCGGATGCCCGGAATACATCTCCAAGGGCCACTGCCGATCTAGAGGGTCCTCGCATTTGCAGCGAGCGGAAGCAAGGTCATAGGAGTAAGGTAAGTGATCTCAGGTTTTAATTCGGGAGTACGAGCAACGCAAGTCCCAGCCAGTCGCGGACGGAACGAGCCGCGAGGGCAAAATATATATATTTTCTATGAGGGTCACGGTTGAGACGTGACTAGTGCGCGCAGTTAGTCCCGAGTAGACGCAGACGTAAGCGCTGCGTGACTCAAAAGGATTGAGGTGTTGTCAAGCTCCCCCTTTCGGTAACCGCGACGGAAACCGGGACGTGACAAATTGGTGACAGCGGTGGGATTATTTCAATCCCTGCGACGCTTTACCAGTATCCGTGCTACCGACATTTTATCACCACTCTTAGAATCACAAATTATTTCTGTGCGACCTTTGGCGTCCCTCACTGACTCCCTTGATTCCAGGCTCGATACACAAAACTGCCATTGACGCAAGCGCTGGCAGCTAGCGCTTCTGTCCTCGTTCAGATGGAATCTCGCAGTAACCTTGCGACTGATCCTGATGGCTTGCACAGAGTCAAGAAGGTAAGTGTTTAGAGCTATTCCCAACTCCCTTAAAAAAACGCACCTACCCTAACTTCTAACATCAACCCGACCAGAAACGGAAACGAGGTCGCCGTGGTGGTAGGAAGGTGCAAGCGAGGAGGATTGACGCGATTCGACGAGAGTTGGCGGAGATCTTAGCGCTGCAGCCTGCGCCGGAAATCCGAAAATCTCGCGAGAGCGCAGGAGCCGAGCGAAACATCGAAACAATCACCATCGGCGACTCAGACGACCAGACGGTCGACATCCCAATTCCCCCGCCGCGAATAGAGATCGTCGACACAGACACAGCACTTAAAGTGCGGCGCCACCGTGAAAGTCCGGGAAAAGTATTATTGTCCTTCATACGCGATTGTCCGAAAGGGGACCACCCGGAATATTTACCTAAGGAAATCGCTGATTGTTGTAATTTCAAATTTCATACTCAATAAATAATAATTCAACTACGTCGTTTTAATTTCTTCTCAAAATGGATACACGCTCTAAGCGAACCGCCGAAAGCGCGCACACCGAAACCGCTGCAACGTCCAGGAGCTCGACCCTGGACCAGGAACGACGCGCGTTCGAGGAATCGCGAAAAATTGAAACCGAGTACAATTCCATGCGTCGCGAGCGCGATGCGGCCCTCGCCGAGGTAGAGGCCATCCGCCGGGAAACGGAAACGATCCTCGAAAGAACCACGACAGCCGCGTCCACCGAGTATCCTGCCTTCAGTGCAGCCCCAGACACGTTTTCCTTCACGATGAAGGAAGCTTTAGCGACTATCCCGGTATTCAACGGTACCGAACCCTCGGTACTCAGTTTTACACGGGCATGCAGGCGAGCCCGCGAATTGATACACGTGAACACGGAAGCAACTTTGACGAAACTCGTATCTACGCGTCTACGCGGCCGTACGGTGATAGCAGTGGAGGACGAGCACTTCACAAATATCGCAGACCTTTGCAACCGTCTCAAACAAGTATTCAGTCCCCAGAGGACAATTGATCATTACCGCGGAGAAATGGCGAACATTTTTATGAAGAAAGACGAGCACGTGCTCGACTTCATCAGTAGAGTAAAGGACATCCGTGACGCGATCATAGGGTGCGATTACCACACCCCCAATATCGCGGAAGTAGATATGCTGACCACCGATTGCTTTATTCGCGAAATATTCGGAATGGAAACGAGGAAGAAGACCACTGAGCGACGCTCCATGCCGACGGAAGCCGAACTAATCGAAATCCAGCGACAGCTTCGCGAAAGAGAGAAATGTCTCCAGAAGACTGCCGCGCGCTTAGAAGAAGAACGATCCGCTATCGCCGAGGCGCGCGCCGTGCAACCCGCGGATCTTACCTCACAGATGTTAAACGAATGGGTCAGTATCCGTCGTGAATTGAACGATGTTAAAGTCACGGAGCCCCAAGTCGCGCAAGATAACTATAATCTCGCGAACACACCGACTCGTCCACTCGGTAGCGATCTCAGCATGGAAACCAGCGCTATTTCCACGTACTCACTTCGCGAGGCTGTTGAAACGATCCCCTCGTTCGACGGCAATAATATATCCGTCTTCCAATTCATCCGCGCTTGCAAGCGGGCAAGGGATCTCGTTTCCCCACACGCCGAGGAAACCCTCGTTCGATTAACCATTAATCGCCTCAAAGGACGAGCGTACCTGACGATAGAGGACGATTTATGCAACAATATTCAGGATTTGTGTGATATAATGCGCGTAACGTTCGGGCCGCTGAAGAACGTGGACCAATACCGCGGAGAATTAGCAAGCACGTACCAGTTCGCAGACGAACATATCATAGACTATATTAGTCGCATTAAGGATTTGAGGGCCGCAATAATTGATTGCGAACGCAGCTCTAGACACGCCGATCAGTTAGCTATCGATGACTTTACGCTCTGTTGTTTTTCCGACGGCCTAATACCCGAGATCAGACTCCAATTAATGGCGAGCCGTCCCGCTACTCTATCTGAAGCTTTCCTTAGATCTCGAGAACTTTTCCGTAGATACGAACAGGACCGCGAACGTCAGAACCACACGCGGAAAACCACGTACGCTTCTAGAGTCGCGCAAAGAAATATAGACTCCGAACCACCTCGGGAACGTCGAACGCAAGCAACACGTGCATCAGAACCAAAAACATGTTCTTACTGCAAGAATATCGGGCACAGCATAAGCGAATGCCGTAAACGCCAATATAATAATGCGCTGCGCGAACGTGAAAGATACAACGAATCACGGCGGAACGAAGAAAGAGAACGCCAGGCACCTGTTTCGCGCGATACGGATTATAGATATGAACGGCGCGACGATCGTGCAAATAGAAACACGCGCGCTGATACAGAGGACCGTTACCGTAACAACCAGGGAAACGGACGAGGCCTCTCGCCTCGCCGCGAGAGCAGGCGAGAGGCGAATCCTGCGAGAGTACGCGCAATAATTCCCGCGACGGAGGAGGATACCGAGTCGCAACAGTTAGACTAAGAAAGAATTGTTTCGTACCGCACGTCAACGTTCACTCGAAAGATTTCTCCAAAAACCCCACGCGTTTAATGGTAGATACAGGCTCTGAGCCTAACATTTTAAAGGAAATCGTTCTCAAATCCCATTTAAAAATAAACAAAGGCGACGCATTAGCTATTTCGGGAATTAAGGACGGCAAGGTGAAAACTTACGGGTCCGTGAAAATACAAATTTGTGGACGCGAAATTTTGTTTAAAATCGTACCCGATAATTTCCCTATCGACACCGACGGAATATTAGGCAGCGAATTTTGTAATCGCGAAGTCGATATCTTATATTCCAAGAACCGCCTTGTCTGGAAGGATGTTAGCATTCCTTTCGCATATGCTCCAGACATAGCAGTACCGCCGAGAACGAGCAAATGTATCGCGATAAACTTGCGCGAAAAACATCCGGCGGTGGGTCTAATTACCAGGATCGACGTGGCACCAGGCGTCTACTAAGGGCCGCAATAGTAACCAATCGCCATGGGAAGGCATACACTTGTATCTTTAACACCACGAATAATCGAGTCCGCATTCCAACGCCATCAGCCGCATTGGAAGAGATAAGCCTGGCCGGATGCGATGGCGCGGGACAAAATAAGGAGACATTCCAGAACGACGGCGTCGTGCGAAGTGGGGCGGTCTCGCCGCCCCACGCGTATCATATTACGCCTCGCGCTGTCGCCCAGCCGAAGGCTAAGCGGCCGCCGCCGCATATCAACGTTATCGCAACGTTCTCTAATTCCACTGTATCCGCTAAATCTTCCACCTCCGCTGAATCCACCGAATCTTCCAATTCCGCTGAGTCCACTGTATCTTCTAATACCACTGTATCCGCCGAATCGTCCAACTCCGCTTTATCCACCGAACCTTCTAACCCCGCTGAATCCACAACGAAATCTACTAATTCACGTAACCTCCGGGATAGTTAGTCGTTCCCAAAGGGAATCAAAATCCGCGAATTCAAACGCATTTGATAACATGCCAGCAGCGCTACCCTGCGACTCGGACGTCTTTTCCCGCAATAGAAACACAGTGTTTTGCGCGAAAGGAACACTGTCGCGATCGGAGCAAATAAAACAATTACTGCGCCTAGATCATTTGAACACGGAGGAATACTCAGCCGTTGCGAAACTAATAGACGAAAATTATGATCTGTTTTATCTCCTAGGCGATCGGCTAGGCAAAACCGACGCAATTGAGCACAGAATACCTACTATTAACAACGAACCAATACATGCCAAACAGTACCGCTACCCGTGCATCGCGAAGAAATTTCAAAACAAATTACGGAACTTTTGGAGAACGATATTATTAAACCATCTAATTCACCGTACAATTCCCCGCTGTGGGTAGTTCCCAAGAAACCGAACTCGCAGGGTAACAAACGCTGGCGTATGGTAATTGATTACCGCTCGCTGAACGAGAATTCAGTAGCCGACGCGTATCCCCTTCCAAATATCACGGAAATACTTGATCAATTAGGCAACGCCAAATACTTCAGCACATTCGACCTGACCAGCGGATTCCACCAGATTGGAGTCGCTGAGCAGTACGCTCCCAAAACCGCGTTTTCCACACCGTATGAGCATTACCAATTCAATCGGATGCCTTTCGGTTTGCGTAACGTGCCTTCCACGTTCCAGAGACTAATGGATTCGGTTTTGTCAGGGCTTCAAGGAACCGAAATGTTCGTTTATCTAGACGACATTGTGATCTACGCCAGTTCTATAACTGAACATAACGTCAAATTCCGGAAATTAGCCGACCGGCTGCGAAGAGCAAATCTAAAACTACAGCCTGACAAATGCGAATTTTTGCGAACGGAAGTCGCGTACTTGGGACACGTTCTAGGACACGATGGCGTGAAACCCGATCCGCGAAACGTAAAAGCGGTCAGGGCCTTTCCAGTTCCAGAAACAACCAAAAATATTAAGCAATTTTTGGGCCTGGCGGGTTATTACCGCCGGTTTATTCCAAAATTCTCCCATATCGCGAAGCCATTGACTACACTTCTGAAAAAGGATGCTAAATTTGAGTGGAGGACGAAACAGGAAAGGTCTCTCAATACTCTCAGGGAAATGTTATGTACGGAACCCATTCTTCAATATCCCGACTTCACTAAACCGTTTATTGTTACGACCGACGCCTCAGGTTACGCCGCGGGCGCCGTGCTCAGCCAGGGAAAAATTGGCAGAGATCTCCCGATTGCATACGCGTCCCGCCTCCTAAACGCAGCTGAATTCAATTACGCTGTAATAGAAAAAGAGTGTCTGGCCATCGTATACGCCGTGCAATATTTTCGGCCATATTTGTACGGACGGGAATTTACATTGGTGACTGATCATCGGCCGTTGGTCTGGATGCATAATGTCAAGGACCCATCCTCTCGCCTGGTAAGGTGGCGATTAAAATTTGCAGAATTCGAATACCGCGTAATATACAAAGAAGGCAAAACTAATATGAATGCGGACGCTTTAAGTCGGAACCCCGTGCGAATCTTACCCCTTACCGCTGATAGCGATTCCTCAGATGATTGCGCTCTCTTTGCCCGACCACGCGCACGCTGCTCGGGACAAACGGTGACTGGAACTCCGACATCCCCCACCACAAAAATCCTCCCACCTGCACCCAGTCCAAGACCTCCCATTCCGACTCCAGCGTGCAGTGACCTAGTAGACCTACCTCAAGCCCCATCAGATGATTATCCTACTGACCCACTTTCTCAACACTCCGATACTCGACATACAGACAGCGACAGCGCTTCCGATGACGATTTATTCATTTCTGATGCACAGCCATATATACAACAACGCAGACTCCTTACTGAAAGCCGCGACAAACTCAGCATGAGGAAAGATCATACAGTGATATTTACAACAATGGACGGAAAACCAATCGGGAATGCGGGAAACGAATTTCTTGGAACATATAACATAAAACCCCAACCAGGAATATTCTTATGTCGTGCCAGGGTAACACGCTTTAATAACAACTCGAAATACGCCATAATTTTACCGATAAAACATAATATGCACGAACTCACAACAAAGTCAAACCTCACAGAAGCTCTTAAATCGCTATCCGACGTAATCTCAGAACTGCAACTGGTCACCATTAACATCGCAAAAGAATCATTAGATGACATCTCGTGGCCAGTCATAAAAGAAATCCTAATCGAAATTTTCTACGAAACCAATGTAAAAATAATAACTTGTCAGGGACTCACTCGAATACCACCCGCGGAAGAGTGCGAGGAAATAATTTCGGAGTATCATGTTTCGGCAATTGCGGGGCATAAAGGTGTCAATAAAACGTACTCCAGAATCAGGGAAAGATATTACTGGGGAACAATGAAAGCAGACATACAGAAATTTATTCAGAATTGCCGAAGTTGCCAATTACAGAAACTGACGCGACAAAAAACGAGACAACCTATGGTATTGACGGATACCCCCGGGGCCGCTTTCGATAAGGCTTCCATGGACATCGTTGGCCCACTACCTACCACCTCCGACAACTACACGTACATACTCACAATCCAAGATCTCTTGACGAAATATTCAATTGCCGCACCCATTCGCCAAGCTACGGCAGTCGACGTGGTGGACGCATTCATATCACATTGTATCTGTAAACACGGTGCCCCCAAGGCCGTCATTACCGACCAAGGGTCTCACTTCTTGAATAGTCTGTTTAAAACCATAGCCAAAAGATTCAAAATTGCTCACTATAAGACTACTGCCTTTCATCCTCGGACCAATGGCTCAATCGAAAGATCACACCACGCCCTAGCCGAGTACCTAAAACAATTCATATCCAAAGATCGAGAATGGAATACATGGCTGCCCTTAGCCATGTTTTCATACAACACAAGCGTGCATGAGGGGACACAGTTCACACCACATGAATTGGTATATGGCAAACTAGCTAGTGCTCCCACCAGCGAGGCCTCACCCTTAGACCTGGCAGACGAGGCGTACACGACGTACCTCCGCGAGCTCAATCTCAAACTATTCGAAACCCAAACGCAAGCGAAAGGCAACCTAGAAAAAGCAAAACAGAAATATAAGTACTACTACGACCGCAAGCTGAAACATGTAAATTTCCGTGTAGGTGACAAAGCGTTTTTGTTAAAAGAACCGCGCAAAGGAAAATTTGATGCGCAATACACCGGACCATATGAAATTATTTAAATACTTAATAATAACAATGTTACAATTAAATTTAGAAATAAGTCTAGAGTAGTACACACGAATAAGCTGAAGCCCTGTAAATTTTCTATATGACGGTGCGCCGTGCAGAGTGGAGAAGCGCGCAATATTCCCCTCCGCATCAAGAACACTGTACCCCCACCTGAATGCAGAGACGTTCTCAACCCCCACCCCAGTGCGAAAGTGCTCCGAATCAGAACTGATAGCGTCAGACCCCAGAACTCCATGAACTACAAAGCAACGATGATCACCCTAAAAGTGATTCTATCACTAAGTGCCGTGTCTCACGCGCTCATTGCGTACAACTGTGCGGGCCGCTCCTTAAACATTACGAGTCTCTCGCTCATGAGTGTCGGTGATTGTGAAGTGCCGCGTAACGAACCCGAGACTGAAAAGCAATATATACAATTATTGCAATTAGCCGAGTATACGAGTACGCGCGTAATTCAATGCAAGATCAAGGTGGACAGAACTATCTACTATTGCGGTATGCACTCCCACACCTCCGTTGTTCAGCGAGGACAACGAGAATACCTGATGGACGTAACAACTGAACTGTGCAGCCAGCTCCACCGAACAGGACAGGTTCAATTCTCCGCGAACGACGTGATCACGGGACTTCGAGTCAACGCTACTTCCTCACGCAGCCTCACCCTAGCAGGAACACTTTCAATTGATGGGCAATGTGCTGGTACTCAATATAGCGACCCCTTCGGGACCTGGAATAACGTTGTTGTCCAGGCATCAATCACTATAACTCTCAGAGCCTTCCAAGCCCCGATCAAATTAAGTACAGGATGGCTGATATTACCATCTGGACACCGCTGCCTCGTCACAGAAGAATCATGCCAGGACGTGGAAGGAGAAGCCACATCCTGGTCCGCAGTTCCCGACGATAGATGCTACTTCAACAGATACGATGTTCTTTATGAGGGAATCGCAACTAAAATCAGCCCACCGGATGCAAAACCAGGGCCAGTAATATACACATTAACATCGCAGGAAACGACATTTGCACTTACCACCACGTCCCCACTGCAGCTATGCGGATACCATCTCCTGAGAACAGAGCATCCCAAATTATTCATATTGGTAACAACAAAAGAGACAGCTTTCAAAACTCGAACAAGGGTCGAGATCAACAATCTAGACCTCCTGACCTACGTCAATAGTAAATTTGTATACGTGGAGAAGCATATCAAAACGCAACTAACGGAATTATACACCGATATCGTACACCAGAAATGCATACTCTAGAGACAAGTACTGCGAAACGCACTGACCTTGGCCAATATCCAGCCGGACGAACTGGCCTTCACTATCATGAAGCAACCTGGGTATATGGCAGTGACTTCAGGAGAAGTCGTTCACCTAATTAAATGCATTCCGGTCGAATGCAGCATACGAAGGACGGAACTATGTTACAATGAGCTCCCAGTTACAGTGGCCAAACTGAAGACGATAGAAAGGTTTTGTAGCGTATGACCGTCAGGTCCAGTTCGCACATCCGACGCCCTTACGGGGCTAGGATTAACACTAAACTCCCAGTCACAGTAAGGAATACATCATTTTTCATGAAATCCAGGAATCACATATTAGTTCGAACAGCAACACCACGACAATGCAACGACCTGCTACCTATAATGTACCAACTTCACAATAATTGGTACAAAGTCCACCCCACTCCGACAGAGAGCTTATCACCTCCAGTCATCAGCCCACTGACAACACTCACCTGGCTATATAAAAACCCTGGCGACCTTGCGACAATCGGGATCTACACGCAGCAGCAAATCGACGAGTTACGGGATCATATATTATTCCCCATTGAAAAACCGGCAGCCCTAAACACCATGGCTCATGGTGCAATGGGAGGAGCCATTCCCCCAGGGACTATTCACTTCGAGAATCTACTGGACGCACAGATATTAGAGAATATCACCGATTCAGCAATACAAAGAATATGGACTGTATTCACAACTTTCGGCTCTATTAGTGCGGGCTGTATGGGCCTGTACCTCATCGCCAAACTAATTAAGCTGGTACTCGATACTATAATAAACGGGTACACTCTCCACACCATATATGGATAGAGCATATATCTCCTGGGCGCAGCATGGGACTCTCTGACGCAGTTACTCATATTCAAAGGAAAACGAGCGGAGCACCGGAAAGCGCGAACCAGCAACGCATCGCAATCGAGGAACTCACCACCAGCTACTCCCGACGGATCACCACAACCACACAGAAGAACGTTATATCCTACCTTTAACGGAGATCTCGGCATGGCCGAAATTCCTTTAAAAAGGGGGGACGTGTAACGTCGGACGTACCAACAACCCCTACTCCACTCTACACACTTAGCATAAGCCCCTAGTATATGTTAACCCGTAGTCGGTACGTCATAAGCATGTAACCATCTATGTAGCCGTTGTCGGTAAGGCAGCACACTGTACCATCTACGTTCAACACTCCAACAACCATCTCCCAACCAGCGGCCCCCAACTCTGCGACCATACCCCCACCACACCCTCCGGCGACTCACTCTGGCTGCAGCGAGCGAGCAGTCAGTCTGCAGCGAGCACTCATAGCATGTACACGTGCCTTCTCGTCCTCGTCTCAATCCACCGTTTCGATTCACTAGTTTCTATTTCCATTTCCTATTCATTAAGTATAGTTAGTAAGTCTTTGTAAGTGTACTGTAAGAGTAGTGATTAGTATTCTAGAAATAAACTCTCTTATTGTGAAACATCTCGTCTCGGTGATCGGAGCCCTACTCTTGTCGAAATCCTCATCGATCACCAACCCTTTCCAAGCTCACCACCGAAACTCCGGATGCCCAGAATACATCTCCAAGGGCCACTGCCGATCTAGAGGGTCCTCGCATTTGCAGCGAGCGGAAGCAAGGTCATAGGAGTAAGGTAAGTGATCTCAGGTGTTAATTCGGGTGTACGAGCAACGCAAGTTCCAGCCAGTCGCGGACGGAACGAGCCGCGAGGGCAAAATATATATATTTTCTATAAGGGTCACGGTTGAGACGTGACAACCAACTCGGTAGCGCCAAATATTTCTCCACATTTGACCTTGCTTCCGGTTTCCACCAAATCGGCATGAATGAAAAGGATACCGAGAAGACAGCGTTCTCGACACCCTACGGCCACTGCGAGTTTAACAGCATGCCATTCGGCCTCCGCCACGCCCCAGCGACGTTCCAACGGCTAATAGATTCTATCCTCTCCGGCCTCCAAGGCACCGAATTGTTTGTCTATCTTGATGATATCGTCATCTACGCCAGTTCCCTATCCGAACATAAAGCCAAATTCAATCGTCTCGCCGAGAGACTGCGCCGCGCAAACTTGAAGCTGCAGCCGTCAAAATGCAGTTTCCTCCGTCGGGAAGTAGCCTACCTGGGTCACATAATAAGTGACGAACGAGTAAAGCCCTGTCCGACAAAAATCTCCGCCGTAAAGAATTTCCCGCGTCCTAAAAACGCCAAAACTGTAAGGGAATTTCTGGGTCTATCCGGTTATTACCGCAGGTACATTGACAAATTTTCGCACATTACTAAACCCTTAACAGCCTTACTACGTAAAGACACTAAATTCGAATGGTCCGCAGCACAAGAGCGTGCCTTCGAGACATTGCGCAATGCACTCCAGTGAACCAGTGTTGCGCTACCCAGATTTCTCTGAAATGTTCCATATCACCACCGACGCGTCCGGATACGCCGTCGGCGGTATTCTAAGTCAAGGTCCAATAGGTCACGATCGGCCTATAGCGTACGCCTCTAGACTGCTACACGGGGCTGAGCTGAATAACTCCACAATAGAAAAGGAGTCCCTAGCGATCATATATGCCGTACAACATTTTAGGCCATAAGTTTACGGCAAATCTTTCAACCTAATCACCGACCACCCGCCGCTCGTGTGGATGCATTCGGTGAAGGATCCCTCTTCGCGACTCCTGAGATGGAGACTGAAGCTCGCAGAATACGAATACAAGGTCGTCTACAAGGCCGGTAAGCGTAATGTTAACGCGGATGCACTTTCGCGAAATCCGGACACAACCACTGTCCTCCCCGTTTCCTCTGACTCCTCTGACATTCCTATTTTCGAATCCCAACATCAGCCTGTAGACATACCCTCCACATCAAGCGATGCGCAGTTTCCCCAATCGCCTCCATCTCCAACCCCTCCGATTCTCCCGGAACAGCACGTAGAGACACATCTAGAGACAGACAGCGACATGACCGAGACGCCACGTAGAATTATAAAATATTCCAGAGACAGATTAATAATGAGAAACGACAACCTAGCTTGTTTTATGACGTTGGACAACCAACCCGTCGACGCAGGAGCTACCGATCTCCTTTTGCACAATCGACTTCCGACGATAACAAACGCGATAATCGACCGAGCAAAAGTAACCCAAACGGGAAGATACACACTGATTCAATTACCAGTAAAGCCATCTCCCGCACACACAGCCGAACACGAAGACATAATAGAGTGCCTCAGAGCACTGCGCGACGCAGTAATAGAATTAGACTTAACGTCAATCAGTATCTCGAGTACCGCGATAGACGAAATACCCTGGAGCACCATTCGCGAATCGCTGTCGGAATTGTTTACGGGCACTAACACAAACATCCTCGCCTGTTCCAACGAAACACGAATCCCATCCGAGGACCAAAGACAAGCGATTATATCAGAGAACCATATCTCCGCGTACGCAGGACACAAAGGAATAACGAAAACATTTAGACGCGTCCGCGAGAAATACTTTTGGCCTTCGATGAAATCCAACATCGCGAACTTCATAAACACGTGCCGAGACTGCCAACTACGGAAGCTTACCCGCGTGAAAACACGAGTCCCCATGACATTGACAGGCACGCCAGGACGCGCATTCGATAAGATATCTTTAGACGTAGTCGGACCTCTACCCACTACACCCTCCGGGAATCAGTACATATTGACGATGCAGGACCTATTAATGAAATATTGCCTAGCCGCTTCCCTCAAATCCATCACTACGACAGAAACTGCAGACGCCTTCATAAATACGCTTATCTGCCGATTCGGCACACCTAAAGCCATCCTAACGGATCAAGGAACGAACTTAACTAGTGCACTCATGCGCGCGGTCGCAAAACGATTCAAAATTCAACAATTTAAAGCAACAGCATTCCACCACCAGACTAACGGCTCTATAGAGCGATCACATCATGTACTGACCGAATACCAAAAGCATTATGTATCACGCAATAACTGGGACGAGTGGCTGAACTGTGCAATGTTCAGCTATAACACCAGCGTGCACGAGGGTACGCTCTTCACTCCTCATGAGTTAGTTTTTGGAAATAAAGCCCGCGTGCCGACAACAGACACTACGCAAACCACGTTAAAAAATGAATCGTACAATTCGTATTTACAAAATCTGCAAGATAAAATTGCAACTTCCCAAAGGCTAGCCCATGAATACCTAAATGCCGCGAAAAACCGTTCGAAGCAGTACTATGACAGGAAATTCCTAGTCGAAGACAGGGTTCTACTCCAAAAGGAACCCAGGAAAGGGAAGTTCGACGCGCAGTATTCGGGCCCCTACGTTATCACCGAAGTATTAAATAACACAAACGTGCGATTGCGCCTTAGCAATACCAAAACAAAGATCGTACATGTTAATAAACTTAAGCATGTGAAAACACCACCTCCGACTGCACCAACAACTTTGTCACAATCATCCAACACATCCACCGTATCATATCTGAAACTAAACAAACCCGGGTATAAAACAGCCAACCAGATCCGCCAAGAGTACCCAGTAAAGTGCAAACAATCAGACGACATGGATCTACGAGCTACCGCATTCTACCTCTTCATCACACGGACAACCGCACTTATCGGTTACGACTGCAGCGGCCCGACACTGAATGCCTCGACATTCTCCGCAATCGACCCACTCAACTGCGAGACGGAAGAAAAGGCACCCATCGTCAAGGAAAGGGCCATCCAAATGCTGCAACTATCAGAATTTCAAACCGCCGATGTCACACAATGCCACGTGGAAATCGACAGAACAATCTTCCACTGCGGCATGCATTCAAACATCTCCGCAGTCAACAACGGACGGCAAATTTACTTAATGAACATCCCGAGAGACGCGTGCCAGATGCTACACCGTACCGGCACACTATACGTCACCCCATCGGCACAGATCACAGGCGTAGCTACTAACTCTTCCACAACCCGAAGTCTCACCTTGTCAGGAAAGATCGAAAACGACGGCACATGCTACGGCTCTACATTCAGCGATCCATACGGCACCTGGAACAGCGTAGTCGTTCAAGCTGTTATTCGAATAAAAATACGCACCCATATCGCAGCTGTCAAACTGGCCACCAACGAAATCATCCTGCAATCTGGCCAACGATGCCTAGTCCAACAAGGATCCTGTCTGGACTCCGAAGATGGATTTTCCTACTGGGACAACTCACCCACAGATTACTGCAAATTTAATAATTACGATGTCCTCTACGCAGGTAAAGCCACACTAGTAGAAAATGAAGACAACCGACGGTTATCCCTCTACTCGGTCACATCGCAAGGAACTACATTCGCCCTTGCCAGAACAACCAGCACAAAGGTCTGTGAATACACATTAATACATACCGAACATCAGAAGCTCTTCATTCTCGAGACGGAGAAAGAAGGATACTTTAAAACCAGGACATCTATTGCAATAAACAATCTCGACATCTTCGCATACGTGAATTCCAAATTTGTATATGTAGAGAAGCACCTAAAGATCTCCGCCGCGACATTGCAATTACTACAACATAGACGGCCACAACATACACGAGTGTCGTAAACGGGCCTACAATGAGCGCGCCCGCGAAAACGCACGACAATCGCCGAGTCAGGGAAACGAGCAGGCCCTCTCGTCAACGTCGAGCGGCCGACGAGAGGCCAGCCCCCTCCGCCCCGCTCACGGAAGGAGATACGAGAGTCGATCTCCGCAATAGAATTCAGCTCCGACTCACCGGTACCGTTCGTAAAAATAACATCGCCGCAATTTAATCACCCGGAGACGTTGATGATAGATACGGGCGCCGAGCCGAATACCATCAAAGTCGACGCGCTAAAACCGTCCACGGTTATTTACGCCGACGAAAGCGTGAATATCAGCGGCATTACGGGCGAACGAATTCAAACACTCGGCACGACGAATATTTCGATATATGGCACGACGGTTAAATTCCACGTCATGCCCCGGGATTTCGCGATACCCACCCAGCGACTCCTCGGTTCGACCTTCTTCAAAGAAGGGGCCGAAATTTCATACGCGAAATCAAAATTATCATGGAAAGGGCACGATATCCCTTTTGCAAGCAGCGAAGCTTGCACCGTTCAAGCGCGCACAGCCGCGTTCGTAGAAATTAAAGCCACCGGTCCCGCGGTCGGTTATCTACCGAAGCAGGAAGTAGCGCCCTACGTTACCGTCTACGATTCCCTCGTCCGTAACCGCGACGGGAGAGTCATTGTAAAATGCGTAAACGCATCAGACGAGGCCGCTACGTTTCCGGTGCCAACTGTAAATTTGGAAGAGTTCGACATGGTCAGTGACAAACCACGGAGCGGAACGTACGCTCAAGTATGCGCGATAAATCGCGATTGTAAGACGCCACAACAAAGGCGCAAAGAAATACTAGAGATACTAAGCACTGACCATCTCAACTCCGAAAAACAAGAAAACCTCGCGGAGCTGGTGGACAGACACCGCGATTTGTTCCACCTGCCCGAGGACGATTTAGGTATGACCTCCGCGGTCACTCATAAAATACCTACGACGGACGACATTCCGACGCATGTCAAGCAGTACCGTTATCCGCCTATCCACAAGGCTGAAATAAACCTACAAATGAAGGAGTTGTTAGACAACGACATTGTCGCTCCTTTCAAATCGCCGTACAACTCACCCTTGTGGATAATGCCAAAGAAACCCGACGAGCAGGGGAACAAACGCTGGCGCATGGTAATAGACCACCGCGCGTTAAACGAAAAGTCGATACCGGACGCGTACCCCCTTCCCAGCATCGTGGAGATCCTGGATCAGCTGGGTAGCGTGAAGTATTTTAGCGTATTCGACCTTGCCAGCGGCTTTCACCAAATCGGGTTGGCGAAAGAAGACGCGCAGAAAACCGCGTTCTCTACGCCGTACGGGCACTACGAGTTCAGAAGAATGCCCTTCGGACTCAGGAACGCCCGGGCCACATTTCAGCGGCTCATGGATTCTATGCTCTCCGGGTTACAGGGCACAGAACTGTTCGTGTACCTCGACGACATAGTAATCTATTCTCGATCACTCTCCGCACACCGCAATAAATTCAATAAACTGGTCGATAGAGTTCGTCGCGCGAACCTAAAGCTACAACTGTCGAAATGCGGATTCTTGCACCGCGAAGTAGCGTACCTTGGTCACGTGATCGGCGAAAAAGGCGTAAAACCGTGCCCGAAGTAAATCGAATCGGTACAAAATTATCCTCGCCCTAAGAACGCAAAAAACGTACGCGAATTTCTAAGCCTCGCAGGATACTACAGGAGATTTATAAATAAATTCTCGCACATTTCAAAGCCTCTCACGGCTCTCCTTAAAAAGGAAAATAAATTCACGTGGGGCTCAGACCAGGAGAACGCATTCTCCACGCTCCGCGACGCGGTTTGCCACGAGCCGGTCCTCCAGTATCCGAATTTCGACGAGCCATTCCATATTACCACCGACGCGTCCGGTCATGCCGTTGGTGCAATTCTCAGTCAGGGCGAAATAGGGAGCGATCGACCGATAGCTTATACATCGCGTCTTCTCCAGGGCCCGGAACTGAACTATTCAACAATCGAAAAAGAATGCCTCGCGATAATTTGCGCGGTAAATCACTTCAGACCGTACGTATACGGCAGAGCGTTTAATCTAGTTACGGATCACCGTCCATTAATATGGATGAACTCGGTGAAGGATCCCTCATCGCGCCTATTGCGTTGGCGCCTCAAATTGGCAGAATACGAGTACAAACTCATTTACAAGGCTGGAAAGAAGAACGTTAACGCGGACGCGCTTTCCCGCAATCCTGTCCCCGTCCTCCCCCTAACGTCGGATTCGTCGGACGGACAGCTCTTCCTACTATCCAGCTCTTGCTCGTCCAAGCCTCAGAGTACGACTGCGCTATCGCCTACCCCCACTCCAGCGCAGCGCCGCTCCCCACCCATTCCGTCTCCGCGACGACTAACTCGTTCCTCAACGCCGCGATTAATATCGCGCTCCACCTCGCGTGATTCCCCGATGTTCGATTCACGAAGCACTTCCCCTACGACCGCCGCGATCCTCCCCTCCACCGATACGGACGAAACCCATTCCCCTCCACTTTTCGACGCAGGTAACGTAGCCGCACACGACAAGCGACAATTCCTCACACATATACCGGACAGAATAATAATGAGGAAAGACAACGTCGCGTGTTTCGTGTCATTGGACGGCCAACCTGCCGAGGCAGGTGCGGTTGACCTAGCACAGGCCCGCAGGCTAAAGCCCCTTCGCAACGCTGCAATCGGTAGAGCAAAAATAGAGCAAGCGGTAAAGGAGTCGGCACTCCACTCCGCCACCGCCGAAGACGTCGCGGAATGCTTACGGTCGCTATACAACGTCGCGATAGAACTCCAACTTCCTTCAATCGGCATCTCGAAAACGGATCTCGACAACGTCAATTGGGAATTCATACGCCACGCGCTAATATAACTCTTCGTAGATTCCAACACGAAAATAATAGTGTGTACTAACGAGGTACAAATTCCTCCGGAGGATCTGCACTCGGAGATAATAATAGAAAACCACGTAGCTGCCTACGGCGGGCATAAGGGTATAAGTAAAACCTATCGTCGCATCCGCGAAAAATATTACTGGCCGACTCTGAAACAGGACGTCCAACGTTACGTAACCACGTGCGCGAGCTGTCAGACAAAGAAACTCACGCGCGTCAAGTCGAGGCTACCGATGACGTTGACAGACACACCCGGCCGCGCGTTCGACAAGGTATCCCTAGACATAATGGGTCCCCTACCCCCCACCCCATCCGGCTACCAGTACATCCTCACCATGCAGGACCTACTGACCAAGTACTCTCTGGCCGCTCCCCTCCGCTCCACGTCCGCGATTGACACCGCCGACGCCTTCGTAAAGTCGCTCATCTGCCGATTCGGCGCGCCAAAGGCGATTTTAACGGATCAAGGAGCCAATTTCACGAGTTCGTTAATGCGAACCGTAGCCAGGAAATTCCGCATAACTCAGTTCAAAACAACCGCGTTCCACCCACAGTCTAACGGCTCCATCGAGCGCTCTCATTTGGTACTGACCAAGTACTTAAAGCACTACGTGCGCAACGACGACTGGAACGAATGGCTCGATCTCGCAATATTTAGTTACAATACCAGTGTTCACGAGGGAACACATTTTACTCCGCACGAGCTAGTTTTTGGTCATTTGGCCCGGGCACCCACCTCCGATACCGCGCAAACTACTCTGAACGACTAATCGTACACCAGTTATTTTCAAAGTCTAAATCAAAAGATTCTCGACGTTCAAACCAAAGCTCGCAAAAAATTAACTAAATCGAAAGAGAGGTCGAAGTACTACTACGACCGTCGGGTCCACGAGCAAACATTCGCCGTTGACGACCTTGTATATTTACTAAAGGAACCCACTAAAGGCAAGTTCGACGACCAGTATACAGGTCCGTATAAAATAATACAAGTAGTCAGTAAGGACAACGTAAAAATTAAGCTTAACAGCCGCGTGAAAATTGTACACGTCAACAAGCTGAAGCTCGCGAGACAGTCGTCACCGACCCCCACTCCGCCTAGCGTCCAGACCACCCGCACGTTAGAGATAAGGAGTACGCACACCACAGCGCGCGAAGTGCAGAACGCACAGTCCCCCGCGAACATTCGTAGCAGAAACATGCACACTCTCGCCATATTCTGCACCATCGTCACCCAAGCATCGGCTCTCATCGGCTACGACTGTGGCAGTCGGACACTCAACGTTTCCACATTTTCCACCGTCGACAAACTTGACTGCAGCACGGAAGACCTGCAGCCAACTACGGAAAAGAAGCCAATACAATTAATTCAGCTCGCAGAAATCAACAGCGCTCCAGTGGGCCAATGCAGAGTGGAAATGGACAGGACGATCTATTATTGCGGTATGCACTCGCATACTTCGGTTGTCCACAATGGAAGGCAACAGTACGTCTTGCCCACATCAAAGGGAACATGCACGGCTCTCCAAAACTCAGGAGTAATCTCCGTAACGCCGTCAGCTCAAGTCTCAGGTATTAGTCCCAATTCCACTTCACACTTCAGTCTAACACTCGCCGGTAGAATAGGACAAGACGGCTCCTGCACCGGGACATCATATTCGGACCCCCACGGAACATGGACCAACGTGGTCGCCCAAGTTACCGTCAAGGTCACGATACGGGACTACGAGGCACCTGTAAAACTTTCGAATAACAAAATCATACTACAGTCTGGACAACAGAGCGAGCTCCAGCCAGGATCATGCATAGATTCGGAGTATGGTTACACCTTCTGGAACACGCTTCACAGAGACTATTGCAATTTCAACAAGTACGACGTTCTGTACGACGGAATAGCAGAAGTCGTAACACCCGACAGACATCGTGGACCAACAGTATACACGGTAACGTCCGAGGACACCATATTCGCCTTAACTCAGACAACAACGACAACCATCTGAGGATTCACACTAATAAAAGCCGAGCATACGAAGCTATTCATCATCGAAATCACGAACAACGGAAGATTCAAACCCGCTGCAACCATACCAATCAACAACCTGGACATATTCACGTACGTAAACTCAAAATTCATCTACGTAGAGAAACATAGTCAAAGTCTACGTGATTCTTCGGTGAACAGGATGCAGAATCGCTGAAGTCGTTGCATTAGTGCTATTTAATGCCTGAATACTAGTTCTCTGTTGTATTCAGTGCTGCACCATGCGACTGGTATGCTGAAACGACGATATCTTCGTATTCGTGGCGTTTCCAGCTCAAATATGCATTTTCTACTCAAAGTCTACGTGACTATTCGGTGAACAGGATGCAGAATCGCCGATGTCGTTGCATTAGTACTATTTAATGCCTGAATACTAGTTTTCTGTTATGTTCAGTGACGCACCATGCGACTGGTAAGCTGAAACGACGATATCTTCGTTTTCGTGGCGTTTCCAGCTGAAATATGCATTTTCTACAATCATCTTAGTGATTCTTCGATGAACAGGAAGCATAATCACCGAATTCGTTGCATTAGTGCTATTTAAAGCCTGAGTATTTGTTTTCTGTTGTTTTCAGTCCTGCACCATGCGATTGGTAAACTGAAACGACGATATCTTCGTTTTCTTGGCGTTTCCAGCTGAAATATGCACTTTCTACTCAAAGTCTACGTGACTATTCGGTGAACAGGATGCAGAATCGCCGAAGACGTTGCATCAGTGCTATTTAATGCCTGAATACTAGTTTTCTGTTGTGTTCAGTGCTGCACCCATGCGATTGGTATGCTGAAACGACGATATCTTCGGTTTCGAGGCGTTTCCAGCTGAAATATGCATTTTCTACTCAAGGTCTACGTGACTATTCGGTGAACAGGATGCAGAATCGCCAAAGTCGTTGTATTAGTGCTATTTAATGCCTGAATACTAGCTAACTGTTGTATTCAGTGCTGCACCATGCGACTGGTATGCTGAAACGACGATATCTTCGGTTTCGAGGCGTTTCCAGCTGAAATATGCATTTTCTACTCAAAGTCTACGTGACTATTCGGTGAAAAGGATGCAGAATAGCCGAAGTCGTTGCATTAGTGCTATTTAATGCCTGAATACTAGTTTTCTGATGTGTTCAGTGCTACACTATGCGATTGGTAAACCGAAACGACGATATCTTCGTTTTCGTGGCGGTTCCAACTGAAATATGCATTTTCTACGAAAATCTTCGTTATACATCTGTGAAAGGGATGCAGAATCGCCGAATTCGTTGCATCAGTGCTATTTAATTCCTGAATACTAGTTTACTGTTGTATTCAGTGCTGCACCATGCGATTGGTAGGCTGATACGACGATATCTTCGTTTTCGTGGCGGTTCCAGCTGAAATATGCATTTTCTACGAAAATCTTCGTTATTCTTCTGTGAAAGGGATGCAGAATCGCCGAATTCGTTGCATCAGTGCTATTTAATTCCTGAATACTAGTTTACTGTTGTATTCAGTGCTGCACCATGCGATTTGTAAACTGAAACGACGATATCTTGGTTTTCGTGGCGTTTCCAGCTGAAATATGCATTTTCTACGAAAATCTTCGTTATTCTTCTGTGAAAAGGATGCAGAATAGCCGAAGTCGTTGCATTAGTGCTATTTAATGCCTGAATACTAGTCTTCTGTTGTGACCAGTGCTGTACCATGCGTTTGGTATGCTGAAACGACGATATCTTCGTTTTCGTAGCGTTTCCAGCTGAAATATGCACTTTCTACTCAAAGTCTACGTGACTATTCGGTGAACAGGATGCAGAATCGCCGAAGTCGTTGCATTAGTGCTATTTAATGCCTGAATACTAGTTTACTGTTGTATTCAGTGCTGCACCATGATATTGGTAGGCTGAAACGACGATATCTTCGTTTTCCTGGCGTTTCGAGCTGAAATATGCATTTTCTACGAAAAATTCGTTATTCTTCGGTGAAAAGGATGCAGAATAGCCGAAGTCGTTGCATTAGTGCTATTTAATGCCTGAATACTAGTTTTCTGATGTGTTCAGTGCTAGACTATGCGATTGGTAAACCGAAACGACGATATCTTCGTTTTCGTGGCGTTTCCAGCTGCAATATGCAACTTCTACTCAAACTCTACGTGACTATTCGGTGAACAAGATGCAGAATCGCCGAAGGCGTTGCATCAGTGCTATTTAATGCCTGAATACTAGTTTACTGTTGTATTCAGTGCTGCACCATGCGATTGGTAAACTGAAACGTCGACATCTTGGTTTTCGTGGCGTTTCCAGCTGAAATATGCATTTTCTACGAAAAATTCGTTATTCTTCGGTGAAAAGGATGCAGAATAGCCGAAGTCGTTGCATTAGTGCTATTTAATGCCTGAATACTAGTCTTCTGTTGTGATCAGTGCTGCACCATGCGTTTGGTAAGCTGAAACGACAATATCTTCGTTTTCGTGGCGTTTCCAGCTGAAATATGCATTTCCTACTCAAAGTCTACGTGACTATTCGGTGAACAGGATACAGAATCGCCGAAGTCGTTGCATTAGTGCTATTTAATGCCTGAATACTAGCTAACTGTTGTATTCAGTGCTGCACCATGCGACTGGTATGCTGAAACGACGATATCTTCGGTTTCGAGGCGTTTCCAGCTGAAATATGCATTTTCTACTCAAGGTCTACGTGACTATTCGGTGAACAGGATGCAGAATCGCCAAAGTCGTTGCATTAGTGCTATTTAATGCCTGAATACTAGTTTACTGTTGTATTCAGTGGTGCACCATGCGTCTGGTAGGCTGAAACGACGATATCTTCGTTTTCGTGGCGGTTCCAACTGAAATATGCATTTTCTACGAAAATCTTCGTTATTCATCTGTGAAAGGGATGCAGAATCGCCGAAGTCGTTGCATCAGTGCTATTTAATTCCTGAATACTAGTTTACTGTTGTATTCAGTGCTGCACCATGCGATTGGTAGGCTGATACGACGATATCTTCGTTTTCGTGGCGGTTCCAGCTGAAATATGCATTTTCTACGAAAATCTTCGTTATTCTTCTGTGAAAGGGATGCAGAATCGCCGAAGTCGTTGCATCAGTGCTATTTAATTCCTGAATACTAGTTTTCTGTTGTGATCAGTGCTGCACCATGCGTTTGGTATGCTGAAACGACGATATCTTCGTTTTCGTGGCGTTTCCAGCTGAAATATGCACATTCTACTCAAAGTCTACGTGACTATTCGGTGAAAAGGATGCAGAATAGCCGAAGTCGTTGCATTAGTGCTATTTAATGCCTGAATACTAGTTTTCTGATGTGTTCAGTGCTAGACTATGCGATTGGTAAACCGAAACGACGATATCTTCGTTTTCGTGGCGTTTCCAGCTGAAATATGCATCTTCTACTCAAAGTCTACGTGACTATTCGGTGAACAAGATGCAGAATCGCCGAAGGCGTTGCATCAGTGCTATTTAATGCCTGAATACTAGTTTACTGTTGTATTCAGTGCTGCACCATGCGATTGGTAAACTGAAACGACGATATCTTGGTTTTCGTGGCGTTTCCAGCTGAAATATGCATTTTCTTCGAAAATCTTCGTTATTCTTCTGTGAAAAGGATGCAGAATAGCCGAAGTCGTTGAATTAGTGCTATTTAATGCCTGAATACTAGTCTTCTGTTGTGATCAGTGCTGCACCATGCGTTTGGTATGCTGAAACGACGATATCTTCGTTTTCGTGGCGTTTCCAGCTGAAATATGCACTTTCTACTCAAAGTCTACGTGACTATTCGGTGAACAGGATGCAGAATCGCCGAAGTCGTTGCATTAGTGCTATTTAATGCCTGAATACTAGTTTACTGTTGTATTCAGTGCTGCACCCATGCGATTGGTAGGCTGCAACGACGCTATCTTTGTTTTCGTGGCGTTTCCAGCTGAAATATGCATTTTCAACTCAAAGTCTACGTGACTATTCGGTGAACAGGGAGCAGAATCGCCGAAGTCGTTGCATCAGTGCTATTTAATGCCTGAATACTAGTTTACTGTTGTATTCAGTGCTGCACCATGCGATTGGTAGGCTGAAACGACGATATCTTCGTTTTCGTGGCGTTTCGAGCTGAAATATGCATTTTCTACGAAAAACTCGTTATACTTCGGTGAAAAGGATGCAGAATCGCCGAAGGCGTTGCATCAGTGCTATTTAATGCCTGAATACTAGTTTACTGTTGTATTCAGTGCTGCACCATGCGATTGGTAAACTGAAACGACGATATCTTGGTTTTCGTGGCGTTTCCAGCTGAAATATGCATTTTCTACGAAAATCTTCGTTATTCTTCTGTGAAAAGGATGCAGAATAGCCGAAGTCGTTGCACTAGTGCTATTTAATGCCTGAATACTAGTTTTCTGATGTGTTCAGTGCTAGACTATGCGATTGGTAAACCGAAACGACGATATCTTCGTTTTCGTGGCGTTTCCAGCTGAAATATGCATCTTCTACTCAAAGTCTACGTGACTATTCGGTGAACAAGATGCAGAATCGCCGAAGTCGTTGCATCAGTGCTATTTAATGCCTGAATACTAGTTTACTGTTGTATTCAGTGCTGCACCATGCGATTGGTAAACTGAAACGACGATATCTTGGTTTTCGTGGCGTTTCCAGCTGAAATATGCATTTTCTACGAAAATCTTCGTTATTCTTCTGTGAAAAGGATGCAGAATAGCCGAAGCCGTTGCATAAGTGCTATTTAATGCCTGAATACTAGTTTACTGTTGTATACAGTGCTGCACCATGCGATTGGTAGGCTGAAACGACGATATCTTTGTTTTCGTGGCGTTTCCAGCTGAAATATGCATTTTCAACTCAAAGTCTACGTGACTATTCGGTGAACAGGGAGCAGAATCGCCGAAGTCGTTGGATCAGTGCTATTTAATGCCTGAATACTAGTTTACTGTTGTATTCAGTGCTGCACCATGCGATTGGTAGGCTGAAACGACGATATCTTCGTTTTCGTGGCGGTTCCAGCTGAGATATGCATTTTCTGCGATAATCTTGGTGAGACTTCAGTCAGAAGTATGCAGAATCATCTAGATCGCTCGTTTCGAGCTATTTAATGCGAGAAACACGTAATCTGGTTCTTTTCACCACTCCACAGTGCGTTTGATATGCAGAACCGGAGATATCTTGGTTTCGGTCGGGTTTCAAGCTGAGATATGCATTTTCTGCGATAATATTGGTGATACTTCAGTTAGAATTATGCAGAATCATCTAGATCGCTCGTTTCGAGCTAATTAATGCGAGATACACGTTATCTGGTTGTTTTCACCACTCCAAAGTGCGTTTGATATACAGAACCGGCGACATCATGGTTTTCGTCGGATTTCAAGCTGAGATATGCATTTTCTGCGATAATATTGGTGATACTTCAGTTAGAATTATGCAGAATCATCTAGATCGCTCGTTTCGAGCTAATTAATGCGAGATACACGTTATCTGGTTGTTTTCACCACTCCACAGTGCGTTTGATATACAGAACCGGCGACATCTTGATTTTCGTGAGGTTTCAAGCTGAGATATGCATTTTCTGCGATAATATTGGTGAGACTTCTGTCCGACGTATGCAGAATCATCGATATCGCTCTTTTCGAGCTATTTAATGCGAGAAACATGTTATCTGGTGTTTTAGCCACTCCGCAGTGCGTTTGATATGCAGAAATGGCGAAATCTTGGTTTTCGTCGGTTTTCATCCTGAGGTATGCATTTTCTGCGATAATATTGGTGATACTTCAGTCAGAAGTATGCAGAATCATCGAGATCGCTCTTTCGAGCTATTTAATGCGAGAAAAACGTTATCTTGTGTATTGACGACTCCACAGTGCGTTTGATATGCAGAAATGGCGAAATATTGGTTTTCGTCGGTTTTCATCCTGAGGTATGCATTTTCTGCGATAATATTGGTGATACTTCAGTCAGAAGTATGCAGAATCATCGAGATCGCTCTTTTCGAGCTATTTAATGCGAGAAAAACGTTATCTTGTGTATTGACGACTCCACAGTGCGTTTGATATGCACAACCGGCGATATCTTGGTTTTCTACGGGTTTCAAGCTGAGATATGCATTTTCAACGATAATATTGGTGATACTTCAGTCAGAAGTATGCAGAATAATCTAGATCGCTCGTTTCGAGGTATTTAATGCGAGATACACGTTATCTGGTTGTTTTCACCACTCCACAGTGCGTTTGATATACAGAACCGGCGACATCTTGATTTTCGTGAGGTTTCAAGCTGAGATATGCATTTTCAGCGATAATATTGGTGATACTTGAGTCAGAAGTATGCAGAATCATTTACATGGGTCTTTTCGAGCTATTTAATGCGAGATACACGTTATCTGGTGTTTTGTCCACTCCACAGTGCGTTTGATATGCAGAACCGGCGACATCTTGATTTTCGTGAGGTTTCAAGCTGAGATATGCAGTTTCTGTGATAATATTGGTGAGACTTCTGTCCGAAGTATGCAGAATCATCGATATCGCTCTTTTCGAGCTATGTAATGCGAGAAACACGTTATCTTGTGTATTGACGACTCCACAGTGCGTTTGATATGCACAACCGGCGATATCTTGGTTTTCGACGGGTTTCAAGCTGAGATATGCATTTTCAACGATAATATTGGTGATACTTCAGTCAGAAGTATGCAGAATAATCTAGATCGCTCGGTTCGAGCTATTTAATGCGAAATACACGTTATCTGGTTGTTTTCACCACTCCACAGTGCGTTTGATATACAGAACCGGCGACATCTTGATTTTCGTGAGGTTTCAAGCTGAGATATGCATTTTCAGCGGTAATATTGGTGATACTTGAGTCAGAAGTATGCAGAATCATTTACATGGGTCGTTTCGAGCTATTTAATGCGAGATACACGTTATCTGGTTGTTTTCACCACTCCACAGTGCGTTTGATATACAGAACCGGCGACATCTTGGTTTTCGTCGGGTTTCAAGCTGAGATATGCATTTTCTGCGATAATATTGGTGAGACTTCTGTCCGAAGTATGCAGAATCATCGATATCGCTCTTTTCGAGCTATTTAATGCGAGAAACACGTTATCTGGTGTTTTGACCACTCCACAGTGCGTTTGATATACAGAACCGGCGACATCTGGATTTTCGTGAGGTTTCAAGCTGAGGTATGCATTTTCTGCGATAATATTGGTGAGACTTCAGTCAGAAGTATGTAGAATCATCGATATCGCTCTTTTCGAGCTATTTAATGCGAGAAACACGTTATCTGGTGTTTTGACCACTCCACAGTGCGTTTGATATGCAGAAATGGCGAAATCTTGGTTTTCGTCGGTTTTCATCCGGAGGTATGCATTTTCTGCGATAATCTTGGTGCGACTTCTGTCAGAAGTATGCAGAATCATCGAGATCGCTCTTTTCGAGCTATTTAATGCGAGAAACACGTTATCTGGTGTTTTGTCAACTCCACAGTGCGTTTGATATGCAGAACCGGCGACATCTTAATTTTCGTGAGGTTTCAAGCTGAGATATGCAGTTTCTGTGATAATATTGGTGAGACTTCTGTCCGAAGTATGCAGAATCATCGATATCGCTCTTTTCGAGCTATTTAATGCGAGAAACACGTTATCTGGTGTTTTGACCACTCCACAGTGCGTTTGATATGCAGAAATGGCGAAATCTTGGTTTTCGTCGGTTATCATCCTGAGGTATGCATTTTCTGCGATTATCTTGGTGCGACTTCTGTCAGAAGTATGCAGAATCATCGAGATCGCTCTTTTCGAGCTATTTAATGCGAGAAACACGTTATCTGGTGTTTTGACCACTCCACAGTGCGTTTGATATGCAGAAATGGCGAAATCTTGGTTTTCGTCGGTTTTCATCCTGAGGTATGCATTTTCTGCGATAATATTGGTGAGACTTCTGTCCGAAGTATGCAGAATCATCGATATCGCTCTTTTCGAGGCTGTTTAATGCGAGAAACACGTTATCTGGTGTTTTGTCCACACCGCAGTGCGTTTGATATGCACAACCAACGACATCTTGATTTTCGTGAGGTTTCAAGCTGAGATATGCAGTTTCTGTGATAATATTGGTGAGACTTCTGTCCGAAGTATGCAGAATCATCGATATCGCTCTTTTCGAGCTATTTAATGCGAGAAACACGTTATCTGGTGTTTTGACCACTCCACAGTGCGTTTGATATGCAGAAATGGCGAAATCTTGGTTTTCGTCGGTTATCATCCTGAGGTATGCATTTTCTGCGATTATCTTGGTGCGACTTCTGTCAGAAGTATGCAGAATCATCGAGATCGCTCTTTTCGAGCTATTTAATGCGAGAAACACGTTATCTGGTGTTTTGTCAACTCCACAGTGCGTTTGATATGCAGAACCGGCGACATCTTAATTTTCGTGAGGTTTCAAGCTGAGATATGCAGTTTCTGTGATAATATTGGTGAGACTTCTGTCCGAAGTATGCAGAATCATCGATATCGCTCTTTTCGAGCTATTTAATGCGAGAAACACGTTATCTGGTGTTTTGACCACTCCACAGTGCGTTTGATATGCAGAAATGGCGAAATCTTGGTTTTCGTCGGTTATCATCCTGAGGTATGCATTTTCTGCGATTATCTTGGTGCGACTTCTGTCAGAAGTATGCAGAATCATCGAGATCGCTCTTTTCGAGCTATTTAATGCGAGAAACACGTTATCTGGTGTTTTGACCACTCCACAGTGCGTTTGATATGCAGAAATGGCGAAATCTTGGTTTTCGTCGGTTTTCATCCTGAGGTATGCATTTTCTGCGATATTATTGGTGATACTTCAGTCAAAAGTATGCAGAATCATCGAGATCGCTCTTTTCGAGCTATTTAATGCTAGAAAGACGTTATCTTGTGTATTGACGACTCCACAGTGCGTTTGATATGCAGAACCGGCGATATCTTGGTATTCGTCGGGTTTCAAGCTGAGATATTCATTTTCTGCGATAATCTTTGTGTTTCATCTATGAGAAGTATTCCCGAATCATCCAGAACGCTCTTTTCGAGCTAGCTAATGCGAGTAACACGTTTTCTGGTGTTTTCACCACTCCACAGTGCGTCTGATATGCAGAACCGGCGACATCTTGATTTTTGTGAGGTTTCACGCTGAGATAAGCAGTTTCTGTGATAATATTAGTGATACTTCAGTCAGAGGTATGCAGAATCATCTAGATGGCTCGTTTCGTGCTATTTAATGCGAGATTCACGTTATCTGGTTGTTTTCACCACTCCACAGTGCGTTTGATATACAGAACCGGCGACATCTTTATTTTCGTGAGGTTTCAAGCTGAGATATGCATTTTCTGCGATAATATTGGTGAGACTTCTGTCCGAAGTATGCAGAATCATCGATATAGCTCTTGTCGAGCTATTTAATGCGAGAAACACGTTATCTGGTGTTTTGACCACTCCACAGTGCGTTTGATATACAGAACCGGCGACATCTTGATTTTCGTGAGGTTTCAAGCTGAGGTATGCATTTTCTGCGATAATATTGGTGAGACTTCTGTCCGAAGTATGCAGAATCATCGATATCGCTCTTTTCGAGCTATTTAATGCGAGAAACACGTTATCTGGTGTTTTGACCACTCCACAGTGCGTTTGATATGCCGAACCGGCGACATCTTGATTTTCGTGAGGTTTCAAGCTGAGATATGCAGTTTCTGTGATAATATTGGTGAGACTTCTGTCCTAAGGATGCAGAATCATCGAGATCGCTCTTTTCGAGCTATTTAATGCGAGAAACACGTTATCTGGTGTTTTGTCCACTCCGCAGTGCGTTTGATATGCAGAACCGGCGACATCTTGATTTTCGCGAGGTTTCAAGCTGAGATATGCAGTTTCTGTGATAATATTGGTGAGACTTCTGTCCGAAGTATGCAGAATCATCGATATCGCTCTTTTCGAGCTATATAATGCGAGATACACGTTATCTGGTTGTTTTCACCACTCCACAGTGCGTTTGATATACAGAACCGGCGACATCTTGATTTTCGTGAGGTTTCAAGCTGAGATATGCATTTTCTGCGATAATATTGGTGATACTTCAGTCAGAAGTATGCAGAATCATCTAGATCGCTCGTTTCGAGCTATTTAATGCGAGAAACACGTTATCTGGTGTTTTGACCACTCCACAGTGCGTTTGATATGCAGAAATGGCGAAATCTTGGTTTTCGTCGGTTTTCATCCGGAGGTATGCATTTTCTGCGATAATCTTGGTGCGACTTCTGTCAGAAGTATGCAGAATCATCGAGATCGCTCTTTTCGAGCTATTTAATGCGAGAAACACGTTATCTGGTGTTTTGTCAACTCCACAGTGCGTTTGATATGCAGAACCGGCGACATCTTAATTTTCGTGAGGTTTCAAGCTGAGATATGCAGTTTCTGTGATAATATTGGTGAGACTTCTGTCCGAAGTATGCAGAATCATCGATATCGCTCTTTTCGAGCTATTTAATGCGAGAAACACGTTATCTGGTGTTTTGACCACTCCACAGTGCGTTTGATATGCAGAAATGGCGAAATCTTGGTTTTCGTCGGTTATCATCCTGAGGTATGCATTTTCTGCGATTATCTTGGTGCGACTTCTGTCAGAAGTATGCAGAATCATCGAGATCGCTCTTTTCGAGCTATTTAATGCGAGAAACACGTTATCTGGTGTTTTGACCACTCCACAGTGCGTTTGATATGCAGAAATGGCGAAATCTTGGTTTTCGTCGGTTTTCATCCTGAGGTATGCATTTTCTGCGATAATATTGGTGAGACTTCTGTCCGAAGTATGCAGAATCATCGATATCGCTCTTTTCGAGGCTGTTTAACGCGAGAAACACGTTATCTGGTGTTTTGTCCACACCGCAGTGCGTTTGATATGCACAACCAACGACATCTTGATTTTCGTGAGGTTTCAAGCTGAGATATGCAGTTTCTGTGATAATATTGGTGAGACTTCTGTCCGAAGTATGCAGAATCATCGATATCGCTCTTTTCGAGCTATTTAATGCGAGAAACACGTAATCTGGTGTTTTGACCACTCCACAGTGCGTTTGATATGCAGAAATGGCGAAATCTTGGTTTTCGTCGGTTATCATCCTGAGGTATGCATTTTCTGCGATTATCTTGGTGCGACTTCTGTCAGAAGTATGCAGAATCATCGAGATCGCTCTTTTCGAGCTATTTAATGCGAGAAACACGTTATCTGGTGTTTTGTCAACTCCACAGTGCGTTTGATATGCAGAACCGGCGACATCTTAATTTTCGTGAGGTTTCAAGCTGAGATATGCAGTTTCTGTGATAATATTGGTGAGACTTCTGTCCGAAGTATGCAGAATCATCGATATCGCTCTTTTCGAGCTATTTAATGCGAGAAACACGTTATCTGGTGTTTTGACCACTCCACAGTGCGTTTGATATGCAGAAATGGCGAAATCTTGGTTTTCGTCGGTTATCATCCTGAGGTATGCATTTTCTGCGATTATCTTGGTGCGACTTCTGTCAGAAGTATGCAGAATCATCGAGATCGCTCTTTTCGAGCTATTTAATGCGAGAAACACGTTATCTGGTGTTTTGACCACTCCACAGTGCGTTTGATATGCAGAAATGGCGAAATCTTGGTTTTCGTCGGTTTTCATCCTGAGGTATGCATTTTCTGCGATATTATTGGTGATACTTCAGTCAAAAGTATGCAGAATCATCGAGATCGCTCTTTTCGAGCTATTTAATGCTAGAAAGACGTTATCTTGTGTATTGACGACTCCACAGTGCGTTTGATATGCAGAACCGGCGATATCTTGGTATTCGTCGGGTTTCAAGCTGAGATATTCATTTTCTGCGATAATCTTTGTGTTTCATCTATGAGAAGTATTCCCGAATCATCCAGAACGCTCTTTTCGAGCTAGCTAATGCGAGTAACACGTTTTCTGGTGTTTTCACCACTCCACAGTGCGTCTGATATGCAGAACCGGCGACATCTTGATTTTTGTGAGGTTTCACGCTGAGATAAGCAGTTTCTGTGATAATATTAGTGATACTTCAGTCAGAGGTATGCAGAATCATCTAGATGGCTCGTTTCGTGCTATTTAATGCGAGATTCACGTTATCTGGTTGTTTTCACCACTCCACAGTGCGTTTGATATACAGAACCGGCGACATCTTTATTTTCGTGAGGTTTCAAGCTGAGATATGCATTTTCTGCGATAATATTGGTGAGACTTCTGTCCGAAGTATGCAGAATCATCGATATAGCTCTTGTCGAGCTATTTAATGCGAGAAACACGTTATCTGGTGTTTTGACCACTCCACAGTGCGTTTGATATACAGAACCGGCGACATCTTGATTTTCGTGAGGTTTCAAGCTGAGGTATGCATTTTCTGCGATAATATTGGTGAGACTTCTGTCCGAAGTATGCAGAATCATCGATATCGCTCTTTTCGAGCTATTTAATGCGAGAAACACGTTATCTGGTGTTTTGACCACTCCACAGTGCGTTTGATATGCAGAAATGGCGAAATCTTGGTTTTCGTCGGTTTTCATCCGGAGGTATGCATTTTCTGCGATAATCTTGGTGATACTTCAGTCAGAAGTATGCAGAATCATCGAGATCGCTCTTTTCGAGCTATTTAATGCAAGAAACACGTTATCTTGTGTATTGACGACTCCACAGTGCGTTTGATATGCACAACCGGCGATATCTTGGTTTTCGACGGGTTTCAAGCTGAGATATGCATTTTCAACGATAATATTGGTGATACTTCAGTCAGAAGTATGCAGAATAATCTAGATCGCTCGTTTCGAGCTATTTAATGCGAGATACACGTTATCTGGTTGTTTTCACCACTCCACAGTGCGTTTGATATACAGAACCGGCGACATCTTGATTTTCGTGAGGTTTCAAGCTGAGATATGCAGTTTCTGTGATAATATTGGTGAGACTTCTGTCCTAAGGATGCAGAATCATCGAGATCGCTCTTTTCGAGCTATTTAATGCGAGAAACACGTTATCTGGTGGTTTGTCCACTCCGCAGTGCGTTCGATATGCCGAACCGGCGACATCTTGATTTTCGTGAGGTTTCAAGCTGAGATATGCAGTTTCTGTGATAATATTGGTGAGACTTCTGTCCTAAGGATGCAGAATCATCGAGATCGCTCTTTTCGAGCTATTTAATGCGAGAAACACGTTATCTGGTGTTTTGTCCACTCCGCAGTGCGTTTGATATGCAGAACCGGCGACATCTTGATTTTCGCGAGGTTTCAAGCTGAGATATGCAGTTTCTGTGATAATATTGGTGAGACTTCTGTCCGAAGTATGCAGAATCATCGATATCGCTCTTTTCGAGCTATATAATGCGAGATACACGTTATCTGGTTGTTTTCACCACTCCACAGTGCGTTTGATATACAGAACCGGCGACATCTTGATTTTCGTGAGGTTTCAAGCTGAGATATGCATTTTCTGCGATAATATTGGTGATACTTCAGTCAGAAGTATGCAGAATCATCTAGATCGCTCGTTTCGAGCTATTTAATGCGAGATACACGTTATCTGGTTGTTTTGACCACTCCACAGTGCGATTGATATACAGAACCGGCGACATCTTGATTTTCGTGAGGTTTCAAGCTGAGATATGCATTTTCAGCGATAATATTGGTGATACTTCAGTCAGAAGTATGCAGAATCATCTAGATCGCTCGTTTCGAGCTATTTAATGCGAGATACACGTTATCTGGTTGTTTTCACCACTCCACATTGCGTTTGATATACAGAACCGGCGACATCTTGATTTTCGTGAGGTATCAAGCTGAGATATGCATTTTCTGCGATAATATTGGTGAGACTTCTGTCCGAAGTATGCAGAATCATCTAGATGGCTCGTTTCGAGCTTTTTAATGCGAGAAACACGTTATCTGGTGTTTTCACCACTCCACAGTGCGTATGATATGCAGAACCGGCGATATATTGGTTTTCGTGGGGTTTCCAGCTGAGATATGCATTTTCTGCGATAATCTTGGTGAGACATCTGTCGGAAGTATGCAGAATAATCGAGATCGCACTTTTCGAGCTATTTAATGCGAGAAACACGTTATCTAGTGTTTTCATCACTCCACAGGGCGTTTGATATGCAGAACCGGCGATATATTGGTTTTCGTGGGGTTTCCAGCTGAGATATGCATTTTCTGCGATAATCTTGGTGAGACATCTGTCGGAAGTATGCAGAATAATCGAGATCGCACTTTTCGAGCTATATAATGCGAGAAACACGTTATCTAGTGTTTTCATCACTCCACAGGGCGTTTAATATGCAGAACCGGCGATATCTTGGTATTCGTCGGGTTTCAAGCTGAGATATTCATTTTCTGCGATAATCTTTGTGTTTCATCTATGAGAAGTATACAGAATCATCCAGAACGCTCTTTTCGAGCTAATTAATGCGAGATACACGTTATCTGGTTGTTTTCACCACTCCAAAGTGCGTTTGATATGCAGAACCGGAGATATCTTGGTTTCGGTCGGGTTTCAAGCTGAGATATGCATTTTCTGCGATAATATTGGTGAGACTTCTGTCAGAAGTATGCAGAATCATCGAGATCGCTCTTTTCGAGCTATTTAATGCGAGAAACACGTTATCTGGTGTTTTGTCCACTCCGCAGTGCGTTTGATATGCAGAACCGGCGACATCTTGATTTTCGTGAGGTTTCAAGCTGAGGTATGCATTTTCTGCGATAATATTGGTGAGACTTCTGTCCGAAGTATGCAGAATCATCGATATCGCTCTTTTCGAGCTATTTAATGCGAGAAACACGTTATCTGGTGTTTTGACCACTCCACAGTGCGTTTGATATGCAGAAATGGCGAAATCTTGGTTTTCGTCGGTTTTCATCCGGAGGTATGCATTTTCTGCGATAATCTTGGTGATACTTCAGTCAGAAGTATGCAGAATCATCGAGATCGCTCTTTTCGAGCTATTTAATGCGAGAAACACGTTATCTTGTGTATTGACGACTCCACAGTGCGTTTGATATGCACAACCGGCGATATCTTGGTTTTTGTGGGATTTCAAGCTGATATATGCATTTTTTACGATAATCTTGGTGAGACTTCTGTCCGAAGTATGCTTAATCATCGAGATCGCTCGTTTCGAGCTTTTTAATGCGAGAAACACGTTATCTGGTGTTTGCACCACTCCACAGTTCGTTGGATATGCAGAACAGTAGATATCTTGGTTTTCGTGGGGTTTCAAGCTGAGATATGCATTTCCTGCGATAATCTTGGTGAGACTTCTGTTAGAAGTATGCAGAATCATCTAGATGGCTCGTTTCGAGCTAGTTAAAGCGAGAAACACGTTTTCTGGTGTTTTCACCACTCCACAGTGCGTCTGATATGCAGAACCGGCGAAACCTTGGTTTTCGTCGGTTTTCATCCTGAGGTATGCATTTTCTGCGATAATCTTGGTGCGACTTCTGTCAGAAGTATGCAGAATCATCGATATCGCTCTATTCGAGCTATTTAATGCGAGCAGCACGTTATCTGGTTGTTTTCACCACTCCAAAGTGCGTTTGATATACAGAACCGGCGACATCTTGGTTTTCGTCGGATTTCAAGCTGAGATATGCATTTTCTGCGATAATATTGGTGATACTTCAGTTAGAATTATGCAGAATCATCTAGATCGCTCGTGTCGAGCTAATTAATGCGAGATACACGTTATCTGGTTGTTTTCACCACTCCAAAGTGTGTTTGATATGCAGAACCGGAGATATCTTGGTTTCGGTCGGGTTTCAAGCTGAGATATGCATTTTCTGCGATAATATTGGTGAGACTTCTGTCCGAAGTATGCAGAATCATCTAGATGGCTCGTTTCGTGCTAGTTAAAGCGAGAAACACGTTTTCTGGTGTTTTCACCACTCCACAGTGCGGCTGATATGCAGAACCGGCGAAACCTTGGTTTTCGTCGGTTTTCATCCTGAGGTATGCATTTTCTGCGATAATCTTGGTGCGACTTCTGTCAGAAGTATGCAGAATCATCGATATCGCTCTATTCGAGCTATTTAATGCGAGCAGCACGTTATCTGGTTGTTTTCACCACTCCAAAGTGCGTTTGATATACAGAACCTGCGACATCTTGGTTTTCGTCGGATTTCAAGCTGAGATATGCATTTTCTGCGATAATATTGGTGATACTTCAGTTAGAATTATGCAGAATCATCTAGATCGCTCGTTTCGAGCTAATTAATGCGAGATACACGTTATCTGGTTGTTTTCACCACTCCAAAGTGCGTTTGATATACAGAACCGGCGACATCTTGGTTTTCGTCGGATTTCAAGCTGAGATATGCATTTTCTGCGATAATATTGGTGATACTTCAGTTAGAATTATGCAGAATCATCTAGATCGCTCGTTTCGAGCTAATTAATGCGAGATACACGTTATCTGGTTGTTTTCACCACTCCACAGTGCGTTTGATATACAGAACCGGCGACATCTTGATTTTCGTGAGGTTTCAAGCTGAGATATGCATTTTCTGCGATAATATTGGTGAGACTTCTGTCCGACGTATGCAGAATAATCGAGATCGCACTTTTCGAGCTATATAATGCGAGAAACATGTTATCTGGTGTTTTAGCCACTCCGCAGTGCGTTTGATATGCAGAAATGGCGAAATCTTGGTTTTCGTCGGTTTTCATACTGAGGTATGCATTTTCTGCGATAATATTGGTGCGACTTCTGTCCGAAGTATGCAGAATCATCGATATCGCTCTTTTCGAACTATTTAATGCGAGAAACACGTTATCTGGTGTTTTGACCACTCCACAGTACGTATGATATGCAGAAATGGCGAAATCTTGGTTTTCGTCGGTTTTCATCCTGAGGTATGCATTTTCTGCGATAATCTTGGTGCGACTTCTGTCAGAAATATGCAGAATCATCGAGATCGCTCTTTTCGAGCTATTTAATGCGAGAAACACGTTATCTGGTGTTTTGACCACTCCACAGTGCGTTTGATATACAGAACCGGCGACATCTTGATTTTCGTGAGGTTTCAAGCTGAGGTATGCATTTTCTGCGATAATATTGGTGAGACTTCTGTCCGAAGTATGCAGAATCATCGATATCGCTCTTTTCGAGCTATTTAATGCGAGAAACACGTTATCTGGTGTTTTGACCACTCCACAGTGCGTTTGATATGCAGAAATGGCGAAATATTGGTTTTCGTCGGTTTTCATCCTGAGGTATGCATTTTCTGCGATAATATTGGTGATACTTCAGTCAGAAGTATGCAGAATCATCGAGATCGCACTTTTCGAGCTATTTAATGCGAGAAAAACGTTATCTTGTGTATTGACGACTCCACAGTGCGTTTGATATGCACAACCGGCGATATCTTGGTTTTCTACGGGTTTCAAGCTGAGATATGCATTTTCAACGATAATATTGGTGATACTTCAGTCAGAAGTATGCAGCATAATCTAGATCGCTCGTTTCGAGGTATTTAATGCGAGATACACGTTATCTGGTTGTTTTCACCACTCCACAGTGCGTTTGATATACAGAACCGGCGACATCTTGATTTTCGTGAGGTTTCAAGCTGAGATATGCATTTTCAGCGATAATATTGGTGATACTTGAGTCAGAAGTATGCAGAATCATTTACATGGGTCGTTTCGAGCTATTGAATGCGAGATACACGTTATCTGGTTGTTTTCACCACTCCACAGTGCGTTTGATATACAGAACCGGCGACATCTTGGTTTTCGTCGGGTTTCAAGCTGAGATATGCATTTTCTGCGATAATATTGGTGAGACTTCTGTCCGAAGTATGCAGAATCATCGATATCGCTCTTTTCGAGCTATTTAATGCGAGAAACATGTTATCTGGTGTTTTAGCCACTCCGCAGTGCGTTTGATATGCAGAAATGGCGAAATCTTGGTTTTCGTCGGTTTTCATACTGAGGTATGCATTTTCTGCGATAATATTGGTGCGACTTCTGTCCGAAGTATGCAGAATCATCGATATCGCTCTTTTCGAACTACTTAATGCGAGAAACACGTTATCTGGTGTTTTGACCACTCCACAGTGCGTTTGATATGCAGAAATGGCGAAATCTTGGTTTTCGTCGGTTTTCATCCGGAGGTATGCATTTTCTGCGATAATCTTGGTGCGACTTCTGTCAGAAGTATGCAGAATCATCGAGATCGCTCTTTTCGAGCTATTTAATGCGAGAAACACGTTATCTGGTGTTTTGTCCACTCCACAGTGCGTTTGATATGCAGAACCGGCGACATCTTGATTTTCGTGAGGTTTCAAACTGAGATATGCAGTTTCTGTGATAATATTGGTGAGACTTCTGTCCGAAGTATGCAGAATCATCGATAGCGCTCTTTTCGAGCTATGTAATGCGAGAAACACGTTATCTTGTGTATTGACGACACCACAGTGCGTTTGATATGCACAACCGGCGATATCTTGGTTTTCGACGGGTTTCAAGCTGAGATATGCATTTTCAACGATAATATTGGTGATACTTCAGTCAGAAGTATGCAGAATAATCTAGATCGCTCGGTTCGAGCTATTTAATGCGAGATACACGTTATCTGGTTGTTTTCACCACTCCACAGTGCGTTTGATATACAGAACCGGCGACATCTTGATTTTCGTGAGGTTTCAAGCTGAGATATGCATTTTCAGCGATAATATTGGTGATACTTGAGTCAGAAGTATGCAGAATCATTTACATGGGTCGTTTCGAGCTATTTAATGCGAGATACACGTTATCTGGTTGTTTTCACCACTCCACAGTGCGTTTGATATACAGAACCGGCGACATCTTGGTTTTCGTGAGGTTTCAAGCTGAGATATGCATTTTCAACGATAATATTGGTGATACTTCAGTCAGAAGTATGCAGAATAATCTAGATCGCTCGGTTCGAGCTATTTAATGCGAGATACACGTTATCTGGTTGTTTTCACCACTCCAAAGTGCGTTTGATATACAGAACCGGCGACATCTTGGTTTTCGTCGGATTTCAAGATGAGATATGCATTTTCTGCGATAATATTGGTGATACTTCAGTTAGAATTATGCAGAATCATCTAGATCGCTCGTTTCGAGCTAATTAATGCGAGATACACGTTATCTGGTTGTTTTCACCACTCCAAAGTGCGTTTGATATGCAGAACCGGAGATATCTTGGTTTCGGTCGGGTTTCAAGCTGAGATATGCATTTTCTGCGATAATATTGGTGAGACTTCTGTCCGAAGTATACAGAATCATCTAGATGGCTCGTTTCGAGCTAGTTAAAGCGAGAAACACGTTTTCTGGTGTTTTCACCACTCCACAGTGCGTCTGATATGCAGAACCGGCGAAACCTTGGTTTTCGTCGGTTTTCATCCTGAGGTATGCATTTTCTGCGATAATCTTGGAGCGACTTCTGTCAGAAGTATGCAGAATCATCGATATCGCTCTATTCGAGCTATTTAATGCGAGCAGCACGTTATCTGGTTGTTTTCACCACTCCAAAGTGCGTTTGATATACAGAACCGGCGACATCTTGGTTTTCGTCGGATTTCAAGCTGAGATATGCATTTTCTGCGATAATATTGGTGATACTTCAGTTAGAATTATGCAGAATCATCTAGATCGCTCGTTTCGAGCTAATTAATGCGAGATACACGTTATCTGGTTGTTTTGACCACTCCAAATTGCGTTTGATATACAGAACCGGCGACATCTTGGTTTTCGTCGGATTTCAAGCTGAGATATGCATTTTCTGCGATAATATTGGTGATACTTCAGTTAGAATTATGCAGAATCATCTAGATCGCTCGTTTCGAGCTAATTAATGCGAGATACACGTTATCTGGTTGTTTTCACCACTCCACCGTGCGTTTGATATACAGAACCGGCGACATCTTGATTTTCGTGAGGTTTCAAGCTGAGATATGCATTTTCTGCGATAATATTGGTGAGACTTCTGTCCGACGTATGCAGAATCATCGATATCGCTCTTTTCGAGCTATTTAATGCGAGAAACATGTTATCTGGTGTTTTAGCCACTCCGCAGTGCGTTTGATATGCAGAAATGGCGAAATCTTGGTTTTCGTCGGTTTTCATACTGAGGTATGCATTTTCTGCGATAATATTGGTGCGACTTCTGTCCGAAGTATGCAGAATCATCGATATCGCTCTTTTCGAACTATTTAATGCGAGAAACACGTTATCTGGTGTTTTGACCACTCCACAGTACGTATGATATGCAGAAATGGCGAAATCTTGGTTTTCGTCGGTTTTCATCCTGAGGTATGCATTTTCTGCGATAATCTTGGTGCGACTTCTGTCCGAAGTATGCAGAATCATCGATATCGCTCTTTTCGAGCTATGTAATGCGAGAAACACGTTATCTTGTGTATTGACGACACCACAGTGCGTTTGATATGCACAACCGGCGATATCTTGGTTTTCGACGGGTTTCAAGCTGAGATATGCATTTTCAACGATAATATTGGTGATACTTCAGTCAGAAGTATGCAGAATAATCTAGATCGCTCGGTTCGAGCTATTTAATGCGAGATACACGTTATCTGGTTGTTTTCACCACTCCACAGTGCGTTTGATATACAGAACCGGCGACATCTTGATTTTCGTGAGGTTTCAAGCTGAGATATGCATTTTCAGCGATAATATTGGTGATACTTGAGTCAGAAGTATGCAGAATCATTTACATGGGTCGTTTCGAGCTATTTAATGCGAGATACACGTTATCTGGTTGTTTTCACCACTCCACAGTGCGTTTGATATACAGAACCGGCGACATCTTGGTTTTCGTGAGGTTTCAAGCTGAGATATGCATTTTCAACGATAATATTGGTGATACTTCAGTCAGAAGTATGCAGAATAATCTAGATCGCTCGGTTCGAGCTATTTAATGCGAGATACACGTTATCTGGTTGTTTTCACCACTCCAAAGTGCGTTTGATATACAGAACCGGCGACATCTTGGTTTTCGTCGGATTTCAAGATGAGATATGCATTTTCTGCGATAATATTGGTGATACTTCAGTTAGAATTATGCAGAATCATCTAGATCGCTCGTTTCGAGCTAATTAATGCGAGATACACGTTATCTGGTTGTTTTCACCACTCCAAAGTGCGTTTGATATGCAGAACCGGAGATATCTTGGTTTCGGTCGGGTTTCAAGCTGAGATATGCATTTTCTGCGATAATATTGGTGAGACTTCTGTCCGAAGTATACAGAATCATCTAGATGGCTCGTTTCGAGCTAGTTAAAGCGAGAAACACGTTATCTGGTGTTTTCACCACTCCACAGTGCGTCTGATATGCAGAACCGGCGAAACCTTGGTTTTCGTCGGTTTTCATCCTGAGGTATGCATTTTCTGCGATAATCTTGGAGCGACTTCTGTCAGAAGTATGCAGAATCATCGATATCGCTCTATTCGAGCTATTTAATGCGAGCAGCACGTTATCTGGTTGTTTTCACCACTCCAAAGTGCGTTTGATATACAGAACCGGCGACATCTTGGTTTTCGTCGGATTTCAAGCTGAGATATGCATTTTCTGCGATAATATTGGTGATACTTCAGTTAGAATTATGCAGAATCATCTAGATCGCTCGTTTCGAGCTAATTAATGCGAGATACACGTTATCTGGTTGTTTTGACCACTCCAAATTGCGTTTGATATACAGAACCGGCGACATCTTGGTTTTCGTCGGATTTCAAGCTGAGATATGCATTTTCTGCGATAATATTGGTGATACTTCAGTTAGAATTATGCAGAATCATCTAGATCGCTCGTTTCGAGCTAATTAATGCGAGATACACGTTATCTGGTTGTTTTCACCACTCCACCGTGCGTTTGATATACAGAACCGGCGACATCTTGATTTTCGTGAGGTTTCAAGCTGAGATATGCATTTTCTGCGATAATATTGGTGAGACTTCTGTCCGACGTATGCAGAATCATCGATATCGCTCTTTTCGAGCTATTTAATGCGAGAAACATGTTATCTGGTGTTTTAGCCACTCCGCAGTGCGTTTGATATGCAGAAATGGCGAAATCTTGGTTTTCGTCGGATTTCATACTGAGGTATGCATTTTCTGCGATAATATTGGTGCGACTTCTGTCCGAAGTATGCAGAATCATCGATATCGCTCTTTTCGAACTATTTAATGCGAGAAACACGTTATCTGGTGTTTTGACCACTCCACAGTACGTATGATATGCAGAAATGGCGAAATCTTGGTTTTCGTCGGTTTTCATCCTGAGGTATGCATTTTCTGCGATAATCTTGGTGCGACTTCTGTCAGAAGTATGCAGAATCATCGAGATCGCTCTTTTCGAGCTATTTAATGCGAGAAACACGTCATCTGGTGTTTTGACCACTCCACAGTGCGTTTGATATACAGAACCGGCGACATCTTGATTTTCGTGAGGTTTCAAGCTGAGGTATGCATTTTCTGCGATAATATTGGTGAGACTTCTGTCCGAAGTATGCAGAATCATCGATATCGCTCTTTTCGAGCTATTTAATGCGAGAAACACGTTATCTGGTGTTTTGACCACTCCACAGTGCGTTTGATATGCAGAAATGGCGAAATATTGGTTTTCGTCGGTTTTCATCCTGAGGTATGTATTTTCTGCGATAATATTGGTGATACTTCAGTCAGAAGTATGCAGAATCATCGAGATCGCTCTTTTCGAGCTATTTAATGCGAGAAAAACGTTATCTTGTGTATTGACGACTCCACAGTGCGTTTGATATGCACAACCGGCGATATCTTGGTTTTCTACGGGTTTCAAGCTGAGATATGCATTTTCAACGATAATATTGGTGATACTTCAGTCAGAAGTATGCAGAATAATCTAGATCGCTCGTTTCGAGCTATTTAATGCGAGAAACACGTTATCTGGTGTTCTGACCACTCCACAGTGCGTTTGATATACAGAACCGGCGACATCTTGATTTTCGTGAGGTTTCAAGCTGAGGTATGCATTTTCTGCGATAATATTGGTGCGACATCTGTCAGAAGTATGCAGAATCATCGAGACCGCTCTTTTCGAGCTATTTAATGCGAGATACACGTTATCTGGTTGTTTTCACCACTCCACAGTGCGTTTGATATACAGAACCGGCGACATCTTGGTTTTCGTGAGGTTTCAAGCTGAGATATGCATTTTCAACGATAATATTGGTGATACTTCAGTCAGAAGTATGCAGAATAATCTAGATCGATCGGTTCGAGCTATTTAATGCGAGATACACGTTATCTGGTTGTTTTCACCACTCCAAAGTGCGTTTGATATACAGAACCGGCGACATCTTGGTTTTCGTCGGATTTCAAGCTGAGATATGCATTTTCTGCGATAATATTGGTGATACTTCAGTTAGAATTATGCAGAATCATCTAGATCGCTCGTTTCGAGCTAATTAATGCGAGATACACGTTATCTGGTTGTTTTCACCACTCCAAAGCGCGTTTGATATGCAGAACCGGAGATATCTTGGTTTCGGTCGGGTTTCAAGCTGAGATATGCATTTTCTGCGATAATATTGGTGAGACTTCTGTCCGAAGTATGCAGAATCATCTAGATGGCTCGTTTCGAGCTAGTTAAAGCGAGAAACACGTTTTCTGGTGTTTTCACCACTCCACAGTGCGTCTGATATGCAGAACCGGCGAAACCTTGGTTTTCGTCGGTTTTCATCCTGAGGTATGCATTTTCTGCGATAATCTTGGTGCGACTTCTGTCAGAAGTATGCAGAATCATCGATATCGCTCTATTCGAGCTATTTAATGCGAGCAGCACGTTATCTGGTTGTTTTCACCACTCCAAAGTGCGTTTGATATACAGAACCGGCGACATCTTGGTTTTCGTCGGATTTCAAGCTGAGATATGCATTTTCTGCGATAATATTGGTGATACTTCAGTTAGAATTATGCAGAATCATCTAGATCGCTCGTTTCGAGCTAATTAATGCGAGATACACGTTATCTGGTTGTTTTGACCACTCCAAAGTGCGTTTGATATACAGAACCGGCGACATCTTGGTTTTCGTCGGATTTCAAGCTGAGATATGCATTTTCTGCGATAATATTGGTGATACTTCAGTTAGAATTATGCAGAATCATCTAGATCGCTCGTTTCGAGCTAATTAATGCGAGATACACGTTATCAGGTTGTTTTCACCACTCCACAGTGCGTTTGATATACAGAACCGGCGACATCTTGATTTTCGTGAGGTTTCAAGCTGAGATATGCATTTTCTGCGATAATATTGGTGAGACTTCTGTCCGACGTATGCAGAATCATCGATATCGCTCTTTTCGAGCTATTTAATGCGAGAAACATGTTATCTGGTGTTTTAGCCACTCCGCAGTGCGTTTGATATGCAGAAATGGCGAAATCTTGGTTTTCGTCGGTTTTCATACTGAGGTATGCATTTTCTGCGATAATATTGGTGCGACTTCTGTCCGAAGTATGCAGAATCATCGATATCGCTCTTTTCGAACTATTTAGTGCGAGAAACACGTTATCTGGTGTTTTGACCACTCCACAGTACGTATGATATGCAGAAATGGCGAAATCTTGGTTTTCGTCGGTTTTCATCCTGAGGTATGCATTTTCTGCGATAATCTTGGTGCGACTTCTGTCAGAAGTATGCAGAATCATCGAGATCGCTCTTTTCGAGCTATTTAATGCGAGAAACACGTCATCTGGTGTTTTGACCACTCCACAGTGCGTTTGATATACAGAACCGGCGACATCTTGATTTTCGTGAGGTTTCAAGCTGAGGTATGCATTTTCTGCGATAATATTGGTGAGACTTCTGTCCGAAGTATGCAGAATCATCGATATCGCTCTTTTCGAGCTATTTAATGCGAGAAACACGTTATCTGGTGTTTTGACCACTCCACAGTGCGTTTGATATGCAGAAATGGCGAAATATTGGTTTTCGTCGGTTTTCATCCTGAGGTATGTATTTTCTGCGATAATATTGGTGATACTTCAGTCAGAAGTATGCAGAATCATCGAGATCTCTCTTTTCGAGCTATTTAATGCGAGAAAAACGTTATCTTGTGTATTGACGACTCCACAGTGCGTTTGATATGCACAACCGGCGATATCTTGGTTTTCTACGGGTTTCAAGCTGAGATATGCATTTTCAACGATAATATTGGTGATACTTCAGTCAGAAGTATGCAGAATAATCTAGATCGCTCGTTTCGAGGTATTTAATGCGAGATACACGTTATCTGGTTGTTTTCACCACTCCACAGTGCGTTTGATATACAGAACCGGCGACATCTTGATTTTCGTGAGGTTTCAAGCTGAGATATGCATTTTCAGCGATAATATTGGTGATACTTGAGTCAGAAGTATGCAGAATCATTTACATGGGTCTTTTCGAGCTATTTAATGCGAGATACACGTTATCTGGTTGTTTTCACCACTCTACAGTGCGTTTGATATACAGAACCGGCGACATCTTGGTTTTCGTCGGGTTTCAAGCTGAGATATGCATTTTCTGCGATAATATTGGTGAGACTTCTGTCCGAAGTATGCAGAATCATCGATATCGCTCTTTTCGAGCTATTTAATGCGAGAAACACGTTATCTGGTGTTCTGACCACTCCACAGTGCGTTTGATATACAGAACCGGCGACATCTTGATTTTCGTGAGGTTTCAAGCTGAGGTATGCATTTTCTGCGATAATATTGGTGAGACTTCTGTCCGAAGTATGCAGAATCATCGATATCGCTCTTTTCGAGCTATTTAATGCGAGAAACACGTTATCTGGTGTTTTGACCACTCCACAGTGCGTTTGATATGCAGAAATGGCGAAATCTTTGTTTTCGTCGGTTTCCAGCTGAGATATGCATTTTCTGCGATAATATTGGTGAGACTTCTGTCCGAAGTATGCAGAATCATCGATATCGCTCTTTTCGAGCTATTTAATGCGAGAAACACGTTATCTGGTGTTCTGACCACTCCACAGTGCGTTTGATATACAGAACCGGCGACATCTTGATTTTCGTGAGGTTTCAAGCTGAGGTATGCATTTTCTGCGATAATATTGGTGAGACTTCTGTCCGAAGTATGCAGAATCATCGATATCGCTCTTTTCGAGCTATTTAATGCGAGAAACACGTTATCTGGTGTTTTGACCACTCCACAGTGCGTTTGATATGCAGAAATGGCGAAATCTTTGTTTTCGTCGGTTTTCATCCGGAGGTATGCATTTTCTGCGATAATCTTGGTGCGACATCTGTCAGAAGTATGCAGAATCATCGAGATCGCTCTTTTCGAGCTATTTAATGCGAGAAACACGTTATCTGGTGTTTTGTCCACTCCACAGTGCGTTTGATATGCAGAACCGGCGACATCTTGATTTTCGTGAGGTTTCAAGCTGAGATATGCAGTTTCTGCGATAATATTGGTGAGACTTCTGTCCGAAGTATGCAGCATCATCGATATCGCTCTTTTCGAGCTATTTAATGCGAGAAACACGTTATCTGGTGTTTTGACCACTCCACAGTGCGTTTGATATGCAGAAATGGCGAAATCTTGGTTTTCGTCGGTTTTCATCCTGAGGTATGCATTTTCTGCGATATTATTGGTGATACTTCAGTCAAAAGTATGCAGAATCATCGAGATCGCTCTTTCGAGCTATTTAATGCTAGAAAGACGTTATCTTGTGTATTGACGACTCCACAGTGCGTTTGATATGCAGAACCGGCGATATCTTGGTATTCGTCGGGTTTCAAGCTGAGATATTCATTTTCTGCGATAATCTTTGTGTTTCATCTATGAGAAGTATTCCCGAATCATCCAGAACGCTCTTTTCGAGCTAGCTAATGCGAGTAACACGTTTTCTGGTGTTTTCACCACTCCACAGTGCGTCTGATATGCAGAACCGGCGACATCTTGATTTTTGTGAGGTTTCACGCTGAGATAAGCATTTTCTGCGATAATATTGGTGAGACTTCTGTCAGAAGTATGCAGAATCATCGATATCGCTCTTTTCGAGCTATTTAATGCGAGAAACACGTTATCTGGTGTTTTGACCACTCCACAGTGCGTTTGATATGCAGAAATGGCGAAATCTTGGTTTTCGTCGGTTTTCATCCGGAGGTATGCATTTTCTGCGATAATCTTGGTGATACTTCAGTCAGAAGTATGCAGAATCATCGAGATCGCTCTTTTCGAGCTATTTAATGCGAGAAACACGTTATCTTGTGTATTGACGACTCCACAGTGCGTTTGATATGCACAACCGGCGATATCTTGGTTTTCGACGGGTTTCAAGCTGAGATATGCATTTTCAACGATAATATTGGTGATACTTCAGTCAGAAGTATGCAGAATAATCTAGATCGCTCGTTTCGAGCTATTTAATGCGAGATACACGTTATCTGGTTGTTTTCACCACTCCACAGTGCGTTTGATATACAGAACCGGCGACATCTTGATTTTCGTGAGGTTTCAAGCTGAGATATGCAGTTTCTGTGATAATATTGGTGAGACTTCTGTCCTAAGGATGCAGAATCATCGAGATCGCTCTTTTCGAGCTATTTAATGCGAGAAACACGTTATCTGGTGGTTTGTCCACTCCGCAGTGCGTTTGATATGCCGAACCGGCGACATCTTGATTTTCGTGAGGTTTCAAGCTGAGATATGCAGTTTCTGTGATAATATTGGTGAGACTTCTGTCCTAAGGATGCAGAATCATCGAGATCGCTCTTTTCGAGCTATTTAATGCGAGAAACACGTTATCTGGTGTTTTGTCCACTCCGCAGTGCGTTTGATATGCAGAACCGGCGACATCTTGATTTTCGTGAGGTTTCAAGCTGAGATATGCAGTTTCTGTGATAATATTGGTGAGACTTCTGTCCGAAGTATGCAGAATCATCGATATCGCTCTTTTCGAGCTATTTAATGCGAGATACACGTTATCTGGTTGTTTTCACCACTCCACAGTGCGTTTGATATACAGAACCGGCGACATCTTGATTTTCGTGATGTTTCAAGCTGAGATATGCATTTTCTGCGATAATATTGGTGATACTTCAGTCAGAAGTATGCAGAATCATCTAGATCGCTCGTTTCGAGCTATTTAATGCGAGATACACGTTATCTGGTTGTTTTGACCACTCCACAGTGCGATTGATATACAGAACCGGCGACATCTTGATTTTCGTGAGGTTTCAAGCTGAGATATGCATTTTCAGCGATAATATTGGTGATACTTCAGTCAGAAGTATGCAGAATCATCTAGATCGCTCGTTTCGAGCTATTTAATGCGAGATATACGTTATCTGGTTGTTTTCACCACTCCACATTGCGTTTGATATACAGAACCGGCGACATCTTGATTTTCGTGAGGTATCAAGCTGAGATATGCATTTTCTGCGATAATATTGGTGAGACTTCTGTCCGAAGTATGCAGAATCATCTAGATGGCTCGTTTCGAGCTTTTTAATGCGAGAAACACGTTATCTGGTGTTTTCACCACTCCACAGTGCGTATGATATGCAGAACCGGCGATATATTGGTTTTCGTGGGGTTTCCAGCTGAGATATGCGTTTTCTGCGATAATCTTGGTGAGACATCTGTCGGAAGTATGCAGAATAATCGAGATCGCACTTTTCGAGCTATTTAATGCGAGAAACACGTTATCTAGTGTTTTCATCACTCCACAGGGCGTTTGATATGCAGAACCGGCGATATATTGGTTTTCGTGGGGTTTTCAGCTGAGATATGCATTTTCTGCGATAATCTTGGTGAGACATCTGTCGGAAGTATGCAGAATAATCGAGATCGCACTTTTCGAGCTATTTAATGCGAGAAACACGTTATCTAGTGTTTTCATCACTCCACAGGGCGTTTAATATGCAGAACCGGCGATATCTTGGTATTCGTCGGGTTTCAAGCTGAGATATTCATTTTCTGCGATAATCTTTGTGTTTCATCTATGAGAAGTATACAGAATCATCCAGAACGCTCTTTTCGAGCTAGTTAATGCGAGAAACACGTTTTCTGGTGTTTTCACCACTCCACAGTGCGTCTGATATGCAGAACCGGCGAAACCTTGGTTTTCGTCGGTTTTCATCCTGAGGTATGCATTTTCTGTGATAATCTTGGTGCGACTTCTGTCAGAAGTATGCAGAATCATCGATATCGCTCTATTCGAGCTATTTAATGCGAGCAGCACGTTATCTGGTTGTTTTCACCACTCCAAAGTGCGTTTGATATACAGAACCGGCGACATCTTGGTTTTCGTGGGGTTTCAAGCTCAGATATGCATTTTCTGCGATAATATTGGTGATACTTCAGTCAGAAGTATGCAGAATAATCTAGATCGCTCGTTTCGAGCTATTTAATGCGAGAAACAGGTTATCTGGTGTTTTGACCATTCCACAGTGCGTTTGATATGCAGAACCGGCGATATCTTGGTTTTTGTGGGATTTCAAGCTGAGATATGCATTTTTTACGATAATCTTGGTGAGACTTCTGTCCGAAGTATGCTTAATCATCGAGATCGCTCGTTTCGAGCTTTTTAATGCGAGAAACACGTTATCTGGTGTTTTCACCACACCACAGTGCGTATGATATGCAGAACCGACGATATCTTGGTTTTCGTGGGGTTTCAAGCTCAGAAATGCATTTTCTGCGATAATCTTGGTGAGACATCTGTCGGAAGTATGCAGAATAATCGAGATCGCACTTTTCGAGCTATTTAATGCGAGAAACACGTTATCTAGTGTTTTCATCACTCCACAGGGCGTTTGATATGCAGAACCGGCGATATATTGGTTTTCGTGGGGTTTCCAGTTGAGATATGCATTTTCTGCGATAATCTTGGTGAGACCTCTGTCCGAAGTATGCAGAAACATCGAGATCACTATTTTCGACCTACTTAATGCGACAAACACGTTATCTGGTGTTTCCACCACTCCACAGTGCGTTTGATATGCAGAACCGGCGATATCTTGGTTTTTGTGGGATTTCAAGCTGAGATATGCATTTTTTACGATAATCTTGATGAGACTTCTGTCCGAAGTATGCTTAATCATCGAGATCGTTCGTTTCGAGCTTTTTAATGCGAGAAACACGATATCTAGTGTTTTCATCACTCCACAGGGCGTCTGATATGCAGAACCGGCGATATATTGGTTTCGGTCGGGTTTCAAGCTGAGATATGCATTTTCTGCGATAATATTGGTGATACTTCAGTTAGAATTATGCAGAATCATCTAGATCGCTCGTTTCGAGCTAATTAATGCGAGATACACGTTATCTGGTTGTTTTCACCACTCCAAAGTGCGTTTGATATGCAGAACCGGAGATATCTTGGTTTCGGTCGGGTTTCAAGCTGAGATATGCATTTTCTGCGATAATATTGGTGAGACTTCTGTCCGAAGTATGCAGAATCATCTAGATGGCTCGTTTCGAGCTAGTTAAAGCGAGAAACACGTTTTCTGGTGTTTTCACCACTCCACAGTGCGTCTGATATGCAGAACCGGCGAAACCTTGGTTTTCGTCGGTTTTCATCCTGAGGTATGCATTTTCTGCGATAATCTTGGTGCGACTTCTGTCAGAAGTATGCAGAATCATCGAGATCGCACTTTTCGAGCTATTTAATGCGAGAAACACGATATCTAGTGTTTTCATCACTCCACAGGGCGTCTGATATGCAGAACCGGCGATATATTGGTTTCGGTCGGGTTTCAAGCTGAGATATGCATTTTCTGCGATAATATTGGTGAGACTTCTGTCCGAAGTTTGCAGAATCATCGATATCGCTCTTTTCGAGCTATTTAATGCGAGAAACACGTTATCTGGTGTTTTGACCACTCCACAGTGCGTTTGATATGCAGAAATGGCGAAATATTGGTTTTCGTCGGTTTTCATCCTGAGGTATGCATTTTCTGCGATAATATTGGTGATACTTCAGTCAGAAGTATGCAGAATCATCGAGATCGCTCTTTTCGAGCTATTTAATGCGAGAAAAACGTTATCTTGTGTACTGACGACTCCACAGTGCGTTTGATATGCACAACCGGCGATATCTTGGTTTTCTACGGGTTTCAAGCTGAGATATGCATTTTCAACGATAATATTGGTGATACTTCAGTCAGAAGTATGCAGAATAATCTAGATCGCTCGTTTCGAGGTATTTAATGCGAGATACACGTTATCTGGTTGTTTTCACCACTCCACAGTGCGTTTGATATACAGAACCGGCGACATCTTGATTTTCGTGAGGTTTCAAGCTGAGATATGCATTTTCAGCGATAATATTGGTGATACTTGAGTCAGAAGTATGCAGAATCATTTACATGGGTCTTTTCGAGCTATTTAATGCGAGATACACGTTATCTGGTTGTTTTCACCACTCTACAGTGCGTTTGATATACAGAACCGGCGACATCTTGGTTTTCGTCGGGTTTCAAGCTGAGATATGCATTTTCTGCGATAATATTGGTGAGACTTCTGTCCGAAGTATGCAGAATCATCGATATCGCTCTTTTCGAGCTATTTAATGCGAGAAACACGTTATCTGGTGTTTTGACCACTCCAAGGTGCGTTTGATATACAGAACCGGCGACATCTTGATTTTCGTGAGGTTTCAAGCTGAGGTATGCATTTTCTGCGATAATATTGGTGAGACTTCTGTCCGAAGTATGCAGAATCATCGATATCGCTGTTTTCGAGCTATTTAATGCGAGAAACACGTTATCTGGTGTTTTGACCACTCCACAGTGCGTTTGATATGCAGAAATGGCGAAATCTTGGTTTTCGTCGGTTTTCATCCGGAGGTATGCATTTTCTGCGATAATCTTGGTGCGACTTCTGTCAGAAGTATGCAGAATCATCGAGATCGCTCTTTTCGAGCTATTTAATGCGAGAAACACGCTATCTGGTGTTTTGTCCACTCCACAGTGCATTTGATATGCAGAACCGGCGACATCTTGATTTTCGTGAGGTTTCAAGCTGAGATATGCAGTTTCTGTGACAATATTGGTGAGACTTCTGTCCGAAGTATGCAGAATCATCGATATCGCTCTTTTCGAGCTATGTAATGCGAGAAACACGTTATCTTGTGTATTGACGACTCCACAGTGCGTTTGATATGCACAACCGGCGATATCTTGGTTTTCGACGGGTTTCAAGCTGAGATATGCATTTTCAACGATAATATTGGTGATACTTCAGTCAGAAGTATGCAGAATAATCTAGATCGCTCGGTTCGAGCTATTTAATGCGAGAAACACGTTATCTGGTGTTTTGACCACTCCACAGTGCGTTTGATATGCAGAAATGGCGAAATCTTGGTTTTCGTCGGTTTTCATCCGGAGGTATGCATTTTCTGCGATAATCTTGGTGCGACTTCTGTCAGAAGTATGCAGAATCATCGAGATCGCTCTTTTCGAGCTATTTAATGCGAGAAACACGTTATCTGGTGTTTTGTCCACTCCACAGTGCGTTTGATATGCAGAACCGGCGACATCTTGATTTTCGTGAGGTTTCAAGCTGAGATATGCAGTTTCTGTGATAATATTGGTGAGACTTCTGTCCGAAGTATGCAGAATCATCGATATCGCTCTTTTCGAGCTATGTAATGCGAGAAACACGTTATCTTGTGTATTGACGACACCACAGTGCGTTTGATATGCACAACCGGCGATATCTTGGTTTTCGACGGGTTTCAAGCTGAGATATGCATTTTCAACGATAATATTGGTGATACTTCAGTCAGAAGTATGCAGAATAATCTAGATCGCTCGGTTCGAGCTATTTAATGCGAGATACACGTTATCTGGTTGTTTTCACCACTCCACAGTGCGTTTGATATACAGAACCGGCGACATCTTGATTTTCGTGAGGTTTCAAGCTGAGATATGCATTTTCAGCGATAATATTGGTGATACTTGAGTCAGAAGTATGCAGAATCATTTACATGGGTCGTTTCGAGCTATTTAATGCGAGATACACGTTATCTGGTTGTTTTCACCACTCCACAGTGCGTTTGATATACAGAACCGGCGACATCTTGGTTTTCGTGAGGTTTCAAGCTGAGATATGCATTTTCAACGATAATATTGGTGATACTTCAGTCAGAAGTATGCAGAATAATCTAGATCGCTCGGTTCGAGCTATTTAATGCGAGATACACGTTATCTGGTTGTTTTCACCACTCCAAAGTGCGTTTGATATGCAGAACCGGAGATATCTTGGTTTCGGTCGGGTTTCAAGCTGAGATATGCAGTTTCTGTGACAATATTGGTGAGACTTCTGTCCGAAGTATGCAGAATCATCGATATCGCTCTTTTCGAGCTATGTAATGCGAGAAACACGTTATCTTGTGTATTGACGACTCCACAGTGCGTTTGATATGCACAACCGGCGATATCTTGGTTTTCGACGGGTTTCAAGCTGAGATATGCATTTTCAACGATAATATTGGTGATACTTCAGTCAGAAGTATGCAGAATAATCTAGATCGCTCGGTTCGAGCTATTTAATGCGAGAAACACGTTATCTGGTGTTTTGACCACTCCACAGTGCGTTTGATATGCAGAAATGGCGAAATCTTGGTTTTCGTCGGTTTTCATCCGGAGGTATGCATTTTCTGCGATAATCTTGGTGCGACTTCTGTCAGAAGTATGCAGAATCATCGAGATCGCTCTTTTCGAGCTATTTAATGCGAGAAACACGTTATCTGGTGTTTTGTCCACTCCACAGTGCGTTTGATATGCAGAACCGGCGACATCTTGATTTTCGTGAGGTTTCAAGCTGAGATATGCAGTTTCTGTGATAATATTGGTGAGACTTCTGTCCGAAGTATGCAGAATCATCGATATCGCTCTTTTCGAGCTATGTAATGCGAGAAACACGTTATCTTGTGTATTGACGACACCACAGTGCGTTTGATATGCGCAACCGGCGATATCTTGGTTTTCGACGGGTTTCAACCTGAGATATGCATTTTCAACGATAATATTGGTGATACTTCAGTCAGAAGTATGCAGAATAATCTAGATCGCTCGGTTCGAGCTATTTAATGCGAGATACACGTTATCTGGTTGTTTTCACCACTCCACAGTGCGTTTGATATACAGAACCGGCGACATCTTGATTTTCGTGAGGTTTCAAGCTGAGATATGCATTTTCAGCGATAATATTGGTGATACTTGAGTCAGAAGTATGCAGAATCATTTACATGGGTCGTTTCGAGCTATTTAATGCGAGATACACGTTATCTGGTTGTTTTCACCACTCCACAGTGCGTTTGATATACAGAACCGGCGACATCTTGGTTTTCGTGAGGTTTCAATCTGAGATATGCATTTTCAACGATAATATTGGTGATACTTCAGTCAGAAGTATGCAGAATAATCTAGATCGCTCGGTTCGAGCTATTTAATGCGAGATACACGTTATCTGGTTGTTTTCACCACTCCAAAGTGCGTTTGATATACAGAACCGGCGACATCTTGGTTTTCGTCGGATTTCAAGCTGAGATATGCATTTTCTGCGATAATATTGGTGATACTTCAGTTAGAATTATGCAGAATCATCTAGATCGCTCGTTTCGAGCTAATTAATGCGAGATACACGTTATCTGGTTGTTTTCACCACTCCAAAGTGCGTTTGATATGCAGAACCGGAGATATCTTGGTTTCGGTCGGGTTTCAAGCTGAGATATGCATTTTCTGCGATAAAATTGGTGAGACTTCTGTCCGAAGTATGCAGAATCATCTAGATGGCTCGTTTCGAGCTAGTTAAAGCGAGAAACACGTTTTCTGGTGTTTTCACCACTCCACAGTGCGTCTGATATGCAGAACCGGCGAAACCTTGGTTTTCGTCGGTTTTCATCCTGAGGTATGCATTTTCTGCGATAATCTTGGTGCGACTTCTGTCCGAAGTATGCAGAATCATCGATATCGCTCTATTCGAGCTATTTAATGCGAGCAGCACGTTATCTGGTTGTTTTCACCACTCCAAAGTGCGTTTGATATACAGAACCGGCGACATCTTGGTTTTCGTCGGATTTCAAGCTGAGATATGCATTTTCTGCGATAATATTGGTGATACTTCAGTTAGAATTATGCAGAATCATCTAGATCGCTCGTTTCGAGCTAATCAATGCGAGATACACGTTATCTGGTTGTTTTCACCACTCCAAAGTGCGTTTGATATACAGAACCGGCGACATCTTGGTTTTCGTCGGATTTCAAGCTGAGATATGCATTTTCTGCGATAATATTGGTGATACTTCAGTTAGAATTATGCAGAATCATCTAGATCGCTCGTTTCGAGCTAATTAATGCGAGATACACGTTATCTGGTTGTTTTCACCACTCCACAGTGCGTTTGATATACAGAACCGGCGACATCTTGATTTTCGTGAGGTTTCAAGCTGAGATATGCATTTTCTGCGATAATATTGGTGAGACTTCTGTCCGACGTATGCAGAATCATCGATATCGCTCTTTTCGAGCTATTTAATGCGAGAAACATGTTATCTGGTGTTTTAGCCGCTCCGCAGTGCGTTTGATATGCAGAAATGGCGAAATATTGGTTTTCGTCGGTTTTCATACTGAGGAATGCATTTTCTGCGATAATATTGGTGCGACTTCTGTCCGATGTATGCAGAATCATCGATATCGCTCTTTTCGAACTATTTAATGCGAGAAACACGTTATCTGGTGTTTTGTCCACTCCACAGTACGTATGATATGCAGAAATGGCGAAATCTTGGTTTTCGTCGGTTTTCATCCTGAGGTATGCATTTTCTGCGATAATCTTGGTGCGACTTCTGTCAGAAGTATGCAGAATCATCGAGATCGCTCTTTTCGAGCTATTTAATGCGAGAAACACGTTATCTGGTGTTTTGACCACTCCACAGTGCGTTTGATATACAGAACCGGCGACATCTTGATTTTCGTGAGGTTTCAAGCTGAGGTATGCATTTTCTGCGATAATATTGGTGAGACTTCTGTCCGAAGTATGCAGAATCATCGATATCGCTCTTTTCGAGCTATTTAATGCGAGAAACACGTTATCTGGTGTTTTGACCACTCCACAGTGCGTTTGATATGCAGAAATGGCGAAATATTGGTTTTCGTCGGTTTTCATCCTGAGGTATGCATTTTCTGCGATAATATTGGTGATACTTCAGTCAGAAGTATGCAGAATCATCGAGATCGCTCTTTTCGAGCTATTTAATGCGAGAAAAACGTTATCTTGTGTATTGACGACTCCACAGTGCGTTTGATATGCACAACCTGCGATATCTTGGTTTTCTACGGGTTTCAAGCTGAGATATGCATTTTCAACGATAATATTGGTGATACTTCAGTCAGAAGTATGCAGAATAATCTAGATCGCTCGTTTCGAGGTATTTAATGCGAGATACACGTTATCTGGTTGTTTTCACCACTCCACAGTGCGTTTGATATACAGAACCGGCGACATCTTGGTTTTCGTCGGGTTTCATGCTGAGATATGCATTTTCTGCGATAATATTGGTGAGACTTCTGTCCGAAGTATGCAGAATCATCGATATCGCTCTTTTCGAGCTATTTAATGCGAGAAACACGTTATCTGGTGTTTTGACCACTCCACAGTGCGTTTGATATACAGAACCGGCGACATCTTGATTTTCGTGAGGTTTCAAGCTGAGGTATGCATTTTCTGCGATAATATTGGTGAGACTTCTGTCCGAAGTATGCAGAATCATCGATATCGCTCTTTTCGAGCTATTTAATGCGAGAAACACGTTATCTGGTGTTTTGACCACTCCACAGTGCGTTTGATATGCAGAAATGGCGAAATCTTGGTTTTCGTCGGTTTTCATCCGGAGGTATGCATTTTCTGCGATAATCTTGGTGCGACTTCTGTCAGAAGTATGCAGAATCATCGAGATCGCTCTTTTCGAGCTATTTAATGCGAGAAACACGTTATCTGGTGTTTTGTCCACTCCACAGTGCGTTTGATATGCAGAACCGGCGACATCTTGATTTTCGTGAGGTTTCAAGCTGAGATATGCAGTTTCTGTGATAATATTGGTGAGACTTCTGTCCGAAGTATGCAGAATCATCGATATCGCTCTTTTCGAGCTATGTAATGCGAGAAACACGTTATCTTGTGTATTGACGACTCCACAGTGCGTTTGATATGCACAACCGGCGATATCTTGGTTTTCGACGGGTTTCAAGCTGAGATATGCATTTTCAACGATAATATTGGTGATACTTCAGTCAGAAGTATGCAGAATAATCTAGATCGCTCGGTTCGAGCTATTTAATGCGAGATACACGTTATCTGGTTGTTTTCACCACTCCACAGTGCGTTTGATATACAGAACCGGCGACATCTTGGTTTTCGTCGGGTTTCAAGCTGAGATATGCATTTTCTGCGATAATATTGGTGAGACTTCTGTCCGAAGTATGCAGAATCATCGATATCGCTCTTTTCGAGCTATTTAATGCGAGAAACACGTTATCTGGTGTGTTGACCACTCCACAGTGCGTTTGATATACAGAACCGGCGACATCTGGATTTTCGTGAGGTTTCAAGCTGAGGTATGCATTTTCTGCGATAATATTGGTGAGACTTGAGTCAGAAGTATGCAGAATCATTTACATGGGTCGTTTCGAGCTATTGAATGCGAGATACACGTTATCTGGTTGTTTTCACCACTCCACAGTGCGTTTGATATACAGAACCGGCGACATCTTGATTTTCGTGAGGTTTCAAGCTGAGATATGCATTTTCAGCGATAATATTGGTGATACTTGAGTCAGAAGTATGCAGAATCATTTACATGGGTCGTTTCGAGCTATTGAATGCGAGATACACGTTATCTGGTTGTTTTCACCACTCCACAGTGCGTTTGATATACAGAACCGGCGACATCTTGATTTTCGTGAGGTTTCAAGCTGAGGTATGCATTTTCTGCGATAATATTGGTGAGACTTCTGTCCGAAATATGCAGAATCATCGATATCGCTCTTTTCGAGCTATTTAATGCGAGAAACACGTTATCTGGTGTTTTGACCACTCCACAGTGCGTTTGATATGCAGAAATGGCGAAATCTTGGTTTTCGTCGGTTTTCATCCGGAGGTATGCATTTTCTGCGATAATCTTGGTGCGACTTCTGTCAGAAGTATGCAGAATCATCGAGATCGCTCTTTTCGAGCTATTTAATGCGAGAAACACGTTATCTGGTGTTTTGTCCACTCCACAGTGCGTTTGATATGCAGAACCGGCGACATCTTGATTTTCGTGAGGTTTCAAGCTGAGATATGCAGTTTCTGTGATAATATTGGTGAGACTTCTGTCCGAAGTATGCAGAATCATCGATATCGCTCTTTTCGAGCTATGTAATGCGAGAAACACGTTATCTTGTGTATTGACGACTCCACAGTGCGTTTGATATGCACAACCGGCGATATCTTGGTTTTCGACGGGTTTCAAGCTGAGATATGCATTTTCAACGATAATATTGGTGATACTTCAGTCAGAAGTATGCAGAATAATCTAGATCGCTCGGTTCGAGCTATTTAATGCGAGATACACGTTATCTGGTTGTTTTCACCACTCCACAGTGCGTTTGATATACAGAACCGGCGACATCTTGATTTTCGTGAGGTTTCAAGCTGAGATATGCATTTTCAGCGATAATATTGGTGATACTTGAGTCAGAAGTATGCAGAATCATTTACATGGGTCGTTTCGAGCTATTTAATGCGAGATACACGTTATCTGGTTGTTTTCACCACTCCACAGTGCGTTTGATATACAGAACCGGCGACATCTTGGTTTTCGTCGGGTTTCAAGCTGAGATATGCATTTTCTGCGATAATATTGGTGAGACTTCTGTCCGAAGTATGCAGGATCATCGATATCGCTCTTTTCGAGCTATTTAATGCGAGAAACACGTTATCTGGTGTGTTGACCACTCCACAGTGCGTTTGATATACAGAACCGGCGACATCTGGATTTTCGTGAGGTTTCAAGCTGAGGTATGCATTTTCTGCGATAATATTGGTGAGACTTCTGTCCGAAGTATGCAGAATCATCGATATCGCTCTTTTCGAACTATTTAATGCGAGAAACACGTTATCTGGTGTTTTGACCACTCCACAGTACGTATGATATGCAGAAATGGCGAAATCTTGGTTTTCGACGGTTTTCATACTGAGGTATGCATTTTCTGCGATAATATTGGTGCGACTTCTGTCCGAAGTATGCAGAATCATCGATATCGCTCTTTTCGAACTATTTAATGCGAGAAACACGTTATCTGGTGTTTTGACCACTCCACAGTACGTATGATATGCAGAAATGGCGAAATCGTGGTTTTCGTCGGTTTTCATCCTGAGGTATGCATTTTCTGCGATAATCTTGGTGCGACTTCTGTCAGAAGTATGCAGAATCATCGAGATCGCTCTTTTCGAACTATTTAATGCGAGAAACACGTTATCTGGTGTTTTGACCACTCCACAGTGCGTTTGATATACAGAACCGGCGACATCTTGATTTTCGTGAGGTTTCAAGCTGAGGTATGCATTTTCTGCGATAATATTGGTGAGACTTCTGTCCGAAGTATGCAGAATCATCGATATCGCTCTTTTCGAGCTATTTAATGCGAGAAACACGTTATCTGGTGTTTTGACCACTCCACAGTGCGTTTGATATGCAGAAATGGCGAAATATTGGTTTTCGTCGGTTTTCATCCTGAGGTATGCATTTTCTGCGATAATATTGGTGATACTTCAGTCAGAAGTATGCAGAATCATCGAGATCGCTCTTTTCGAGCTATTTAATGCGAGAAAAACGTTATCTTGTGTATTGACGACTCCACAGTGCGTTTGATATGCACAACCTGCGATATCTTGGTTTTCTACGGGTTTCAAGCTGAGATATGCATTTTCAACGATAATATTGGTGATACTTCAGTCAGAAGTATGCAGAATAATCTAGATCGCTCGTTTCGAGGTATTTAATGCGAGATACACGTTATCTGGTTGTTTTCACCACTCCACAGTGCGTTTGATATACAGAACCGGCGACATCTTGGTTTTCGTCGGGTTTCATGCTGAGATATGCATTTTCTGCGATAATATTGGTGAGACTTCTGTCCGAAGTATGCAGAATCATCGATATCGCTCTTTTCGAGCTATTTAATGCGAGAAACACGTTATCTGGTGTTTTGACCACTCCACAGTGCGTTTGATATACAGAACCGGCGACATCTTGATTTTCGTGAGGTTTCAAGCTGAGGTATGCATTTTCTGCGATAATATTGGTGAGACTTCTGTCCGAAGTATGCAGAATCATCGATATCGCTCTTTTCGAGCTATTTAATGCGAGAAACACGTTATCTGGTGTTTTGACCACTCCACAGTGCGTTTGATATGCAGAAATGGCGAAATCTTGGTTTTCGTCGGTTTTCATCCGGAGGTATGCATTTTCTGCGATAATCTTGGTGCGACTTCTGTCAGAAGTATGCAGAATCATCGAGATCGCTCTTTTCGAGCTATTTAATGCGAGAAACACGTTATCTGGTGTTTTGTCCACTCCACAGTGCGTTTGATATGCAGAACCGGCGACATCTTGATTTTCGTGAGGTTTCAAGCTGAGATATGCAGTTTCTGTGATAATATTGGTGAGAATTCTGTCCGAAGTATGCAGAATCATCGATATCGCTCTTTTCGAGCTATGTAATGCGAGAAACACGTTATCTTGTGTATTGACGACTCCACAGTGCGTTTGATATGCACAACCGGCGATATCTTGGTTTTCGACGGGTTTCAAGCTGAGATATGCATTTTCAACGATAATATTGGTGATACTTCAGTCAGAAGTATGCAGAATAATCTAGATCGCTCGGTTCGAGCTATTTAATGCGAGATACACGTTATCTGGTTGTTTTCACCACTCCACAGTGCGTTTGATATACAGAACCGGCGACATCTTGATTTTCGTGAGGTTTCAAGCTGAGATATGCATTTTCAGCGATAATATTGGTGATACTTGAGTCAGAAGTATGCAGAATCATTTACATGGGTCGTTTCGAGCTATTTAATGCGAGATACACGTTATCTGGTTGTTTTCACCACTCCACAGTGCGTTTGATATACAGAACCGGCGACATCTTGGTTTTCGTCGGGTTTCAAGCTGAGATATGCATTTTCTGCGATAATATTGGTGAGACTTCTGTCCGAAGTATGCAGAATCATCGATATCGCTCTTTTCGAGCTATTTAATGCGAGAAACACGTTCTCTGGTGTGTTGACCACTCCACAGTGCGTTTGATATACAGAACCGGCGACATCTGGATTTTCGTGAGGTTTCAAGCTGAGGTATGCATTTTCTGCGATAATATTGGTGAGACTTCTGTCCGAAGTATGCAGAATCATCGATATCGCTCTTTTCGAGCTATTTAATGCGAGAAACACGTTATCTGGTGTGTTGACCACTCCACAGTGCGTTTGATATACAGAACCGGCGACATCTTGATTTTCGTGAGGTTTCAAGCTGAGATATGCAGTTTCTGTGATAATATTGGTGAGACTTCTGTCCGAAGTATGCAGAATCATCGATATCGCTCTTTTCGAGCTATGTAATGCGAGAAACACGTTATCTTGTGTATTGACGACTCCACAGTGCGTTTGATATGCACAACCGGCGATATCTTGGTTTTCGACGGGTTTCAAGCTGAGATATGTATTTTCAACGATAATATTGGTGATACTTCAGTCAGAAGTATGCAGAATAATCTAGATCGCTCGGTTCGAGCTATTTAATGCGAGATACACGTTATCTGGTTGTTTTCACCACTCCACAGTGCGTTTGATATACAGAACCGGCGACATCTTGATTTTCGTGAGGTTTCAAGCTGAGATATGCATTTTCAGCGATAATATTGGTGATACTTGAGTCAGAAGTATGCAGAATCATTTACATGGGTCGTTTCGAGCTATTGAATGCGAGATACACGTTATCTGGTTGTTTTCACCACTCCACAGTGCGTTTGATATACAGAACCGTCGACATCTTGATTTTCGTGAGGTTTCAAGCTGAGGTATGCATTTTCTGCGATAATATTGGTGAGACTTCTGTCCGAAGTATGCAGAATCATCGATATCGCTCTTTTCGAGCTATTTAATGCGAGAAATACGTTATCTGGTGTTTTGACCACTCCACAGTGCGTTTGATATGCAGAAATGGCGAAATCTTGGTTTTCGTCGGTTTTCATCCGGAGGTATGCATTTTCTGCGATAATCTTGGTGCGACTTCTGTCAGAAGTATGCAGAATCATCGAGATCGCTCTTTTCGAGCTATTTAATGCGAGAAACACGTTATCTGGTGTTTTGTCCACTCCACAGTGCGTTTGATATGCAGAACCGGCGACATCTTGATTTTCGTGAGGTTTCAAGCTGAGATATGCAGTTTCTGTGATAATATTGGTGAGACTTCTGTCCGAAGTATGCAGAATCATCGATATCGCTCTTTTCGAGCTATGTAATGCGAGAAACACGTTATCTTGTGTATTGACGACTCCACAGTGCGTTTGATATGCACAACCGGCGATATCTTGGTTTTCGACGGGTTTCAAGCTGAGATATGCATTTTCAACGATAATATTGGTGATACTTCAGTCAGAAGTATGCAGAATAATCTAGATCGCTCGGTTCGAGCTATTTAATGCGAGATACACGTTATCTGGTTGTTTTCACCACTCCACAGTGCGTTTGATATACAGAACCGGCGACATCTTGATTTTCGTGAGGTTTCAAGCTGAGATATGCATTTTCAGCGATAATATTGGTGATACTTGAGTCAGAAGTATGCAGAATCATTTACATGGGTCGTTTCGAGCTATTTAATGCGAGATACACGTTATCTGGTTGTTTTCACCACTCCACAGTGCGTTTGATATACAGAACCGGCGACATCTTGGTTTTCGTCGGGTTTCAAGCTGAGATATGCATTTTCTGCTATAATATTGGTGAGACTTCTGTCCGAAGTATGCAGGATCATCGATATCGCTCTTTTCGAGCTATTTAATGCGAGAAACACGTTATCTGGTGTGTTGACCACTCCACAGTGCGTTTGATATACAGAACCGGCGACATCTGGATTTTCGTGAGGTTTCAAGCTGAGGTATGCATTTTCTGCGATAATATTGGTGAGACTTCTGTCCGAAGTATGCAGAATCATCGATATCGCTCTTTTCGAGCTATTTAATGCGAGAAACACGTTATCTGGTGTTTTGACCACTCCACAGTGCGTTTGATATGCAGAAATGGCGAAATCTTGGTTTTCGTCGGTTTTCATCCGGAGGTATGCATTTTCTGCGATAATCTTGGTGCGACTTCTGTCAGAAGTATGCAGAATCATCGAGATCGCTCTTTTCGAGCTATTTAATGCGAGAAACACGTTATCTGGTGTTTTGTCCACTCCACAGTGCGTTTGATATGCAGAACCGGCGACATCTTGATTTTCGTGAGGTTTCAAGCTGAGATATGCAGTTTCTGTGATAATATTGGTGAGACTTCTGTCCGAAGTATGCAGAATCATCGATATCGCTCTTTTCGAGCTATGTAATGCGAGAAACACGTTATCTTGTGTATTGACGACTCCACAGTGCGTTTGATATGCACAACCGGCGATATCTTGGTTTTCGACGGGTTTCAAGCTGAGATATGCATTTTCAACGATAATATTGGTGATACTTCAGTCAGAAGTATGCAGAATAATCTAGATCGCTCGGTTCGAGCTATTTAATGCGAGATACACGTTATCTGGTTGTTTTCACCACTCCACAGTGCGTTTGATATACAGAACCGGCGACATCTTGATTTTCGTGAGGTTTCAAGCTGAGATATGCATTTTCAGCGATAATATTGGTGATACTTGAGTCAGAAGTATGCAGAATCATTTACATGGGTCGTTTCGAGCTATTGAATGCGAGATACACGTTATCTGGTTGTTTTCACCACTCCACAGTGCGTTTGATATACAGAACCGGCGACATCTTGGTTTTCGTCGGGTTTCAAGCTGAGATATGCATTTTCTGCGATAATATTGGTGAGACTTCTGTCCGAAGTATGCAGAATCATCGATATCGCTCTTTTCGAGCTTTTTAATGCGAGAAACATGTTATCTGGTGTTTTAGCCACTCCGCAGTGCGTTTGATATGCAGAAATGGCGACATCTTGATTTTCGTGAGGTTTCAAGCTGAGATATGCATTTTCAGCGATAATATTGGTGATACTTGAGTCAGAAGTATGCAGAATCATTTACATGGGTCGTTTCGAGCTATTGAATGCGAGATACACGTTATCTGGTTGTTTTCACCACTCCACAGTGCGTTTGATATACAGAACCGGCGACATCTTGGTTTTCGTCGGGTTTCAAGCTGAGATATGCATTTTCAACGATAATATTGGTGATACTTCAGTCAGAAGTATGCAGAATAATCTAGATCGCTCGGTTCGAGCTATTGAATGCGAGATACACGTTATCTGGTTGTTTTCACCACTCCACAGTGCGTTTGATATACAGAACCGGCGACATCTTGATTTTCGTGAGGTTTCAAGCTGAGGTATGCATTTTCTGCGATAATATTGGTGAGACTTCTGTCCGAAGTATGCAGAATCATCGATATCGCTCTTTTCGAGCTATTTAATGCGAGAAACACGTTATCTGGTGTTTTGACCACTCCACAGTGCGTTTGATATGCAGAAATGGCGAAATCTTGGTTTTCGTCGGTTTTCATCCGGAGGTATGCATTTTCTGCGATAATCTTGGTGCGACTTCTGTCAGAAGTATGCAGAATCATCGAGATCGCTCTTTTCGAGCTATTTAATGCGAGAAACACGTTATCTGGTGTTTTGTCCACTCCACAGTGCGTTTGATATGCAGAACCGGCGACATCTTGATTTTCGTGAGGTTTCAAGCTGAGATATGCAGTTTCTGTGATAATATTGGTGAGACTTCTGTCCGAAGTATGCAGAATCATCGATATCGCTCTTTTCGAGCTATGTAATGCGAGAAACACGTTATCTTGTGTATTGACGACTCCACAGTGCGTTTGATATGCACAACCGGCGATATCTTGGTTTTCGACGGGTTTCAAGCTGAGATATGCATTTTCAACGATAATATTGGTGATACTTCAGTCAGAAGTATGCAGAATAATCTAGATCGCTCGGTTCGAGCTATTTAATGCGAGATACACGTTATCTGGTTGTTTTCACCACTCCACAGTGCGTTTGATATACAGAACCGGCGACATCTTGATTTTCGTGAGGTTTCAAGCTGAGATATGCATTTTCAGCGATAATATTGGTGATACTTGAGTCAGAAGTATGCAGAATCATTTACATGGGTCGTTTCGAGCTATTTAATGCGAGATACACGTTATCTGGTTGTTTTCACCACTCCACAGTGCGTTTGATATACAGAACCGGCGACATCTTGGTTTTCGTCGGGTTTCAAGCTGAGATATGCATTTTCTGCGATAATATTGGTGAGACTTCTGTCCGAAGTATGCAGAATCATCGATATCGCTCTTTTCGAGCTATTTAATGCGAGAAACACGTTATCTGGTGTGTTGACCACTCCACAGTGCGTTTGATATACAGAACCGGCGACATCTGGATTTTCGTGAGGTTTCAAGCTGAGGTATGCATTTTCTGCGATAATATTGGTGAGACTTCTGTCCGAAGTATGCAGAATCATCGATATCGCTCTTTTCGAGCTATTTAATGCGAGAAACACGTTATCTGGTGTTTTGACCACTCCACAGTGCGTTTGATATGCAGAAATGGCGAAATCTTGGTTTTCGTCGGTTTTCATCCGGAGGTATGCATTTTCTGCGATAATCTTGGTGCGACTTCTGTCAGAAGTATGCAGAATCATCGAGATCGCTCTTTTCGAGCTATTTAATGCGAGAAACACGTTATCTGGTGTTTTGTCCACTCCACAGTGCGTTTGATATGCAGAACCGGCGACATCTTGATTTTCGTGAGGTTTCAAGCTGAGATATGCAGTTTCTGTGATAATATTGGTGAGACTTCTGTCCGAAGTATGCAGAATCATCGATATCGCTCTTTTCGAGCTATGTAATGCGAGAAACACGTTATCTTGTGTATTGACGACTCCACAGTGCGTTTGATATGCACAACCGGCGATATCTTGGTTTTCGACGGGTTTCAAGCTGAGATATGCATTTTCAACGATAATATTGGTGATACTTCAGCCAGAAGTATGCAGAATAATCTAGATCGCTCGGTTCGAGCTATTTAATGCGAGATACACGTTATCTGGTTGTTTTCACCACTCCACAGTGCGTTTGATATACAGAACCGGCGACATCTTGATTTTCGTGAGGTTTCAAGCTGAGATATGCATTTTCAGCGATAATATTGGTGATACTTGAGTCAGAAGTATGCAGAATCATTTACATGGGTCGTTTCGAGCTATTGAATGCGAGATACACGTTATCTGGTTGTTTTCACCACTCCACAGTGCGTTTGATATACACAACCGGCGACATCTTGGTTTTCGTCGGGTTTCAAGCTGAGATATGCATTTTCTGCGATAATATTGGTGAGACTTCTGTCCGAAGTATGCAGAATCATCGATATCGCTCTTTTCGAGCTTTTTAATGCGAGAAACATGTTATCTGGTGTTTTAGCCACTCCGCAGTGCGTTTGATATGCAGAAATGGCGACATCTTGATTTTCGTGAGGTTTCAAGCTGAGATATGCATTTTCAGCGATAATATTGGTGATACTTGAGTCAGAAGTATGCAGAATCATTTACATGGGTCGTTTCGAGCTATTGAATGCGAGATACACGTTATCTGGTTGTTTTCACCACTCCACAGTGCGTTTGATATACGGAACCGGCGACATCTTGGTTTTCGTCGGGTTTCAAGCTGAGATATGCATTTTCAACGATAATATTGGTGATACTTCAGTCAGAAGTATGCAGAATAATCTAGATCGCTCGGTTCGAGCTATTTAATGCGAGATACACGTTATCTGGTTGTTTTCACCACTCCACAGTGCGTTTGATATACAGAACCGGCGACATCTTGATTTTTGTGAGGTTTCAAGCTGAGATATGCATTTTCAGCGATAATATTGGTGATACTTGAGTCAGAAGTATGCAGAATCATTTACATGGGTCGTTTCGAGCTATTGAATGCGAGATACACGTTATCTGGTTGTTTTCACCACTCCACAGTGCGTTTGATATACAGAACCGGCGACATCTTGGTTTTCGTCGGGTTTCAAGCTGAGATATGCATTTTCAACGATAATATTGGTGATACTTCAGTCAGAAGTATGCAGAATAATCTAGATCGCTCGGTTCGAGCTATTTAATGCGAGATACACGTTATCTGGTTGTTTTCACCACTCCACAGTGCGTTTGATATACAGAACCGGCGACATCTTGATTTTTGTGAGGTTTCAAGCTGAGATATGCATTTTCAGCGATAATATTGGTGATACTTGAGTCAGAAGTATGCAGAATCATTTACATGGGTCGTTTCGAGCTATTGAATGCGAGATACACGTTATCTGGTTGTTTTCACCACTCCACAGTGCGTTTGATATACAGAACCGGCGACATCTTGGTTTTCGTCGGGTTTCAAGCTGAGATATGCATTTTCTGCGATAATATTGGTGAGACTTCTGTCCGAAGGATGCAGAATCATCGATATCGCTCTTTTCGAGCTATTTAATGCGAGAAACATGTTATCTGGTGTTTTAGCCACTCCGCAGTGCGTTTGATATGCAGAAATGGCGAAATCTTGGTTTTCGTCGGTTTTCATACTGAGGTATGCATTTTCTGCGATAATATTGGTGCGACTTCTGTCCGAAGTATGCAGAATCATCGATATCGCTCTTTTCGAACTATTTAATGCGAGAAACACGTTATCTGGTGTTTTGACCACTCCACAGTGCGTTTGATATGCAGAAATGGCGAAATCTTGGTTTTCGTCGGTTTTCATCCGGAGGTATGCATTTTCTGCGATAATCTTGGTGCGACTTCTGTCAGAAGTATGCAGAATCATCGAGATCGCTCTTTTCGAGCTATTTAATGCGAGAAACACGTTATCTGGTGTTTTGTCCACTCCACAGTGCGCTTGATATGCAGAACCGGCGACATCTTGATTTTCGTGAGGTTTCAAGCTGAGATATGCAGTTTCTGTGATAATATTGGTGAGACTTCTGTCCGAAGTATGCAGAATCATCGATATCGCTCTTTTCGAGCTATGTAATGCGAGAAACACGTTATCTTGTGTATTGACGACTCCACAGTGCGTTTGATATGCACAACCGGCGATATATTGGTTTTCGACGGGTTTCAAACTGAGATATGCATTTTCAACGATAATATTGGTGATACTTCAGTCAGAAGTATGCAGAATAATCTAGATCGCTCGGTTCGAGCTATTTAATGCGAGATACACGTTATCTGGTTGTTTTCACCACTCCACAGTGCGTTTGATATACAGAACCGGCGACATCTTGATTTTCGTGAGGTTTCAAGCTGAGATATGCATTTTCAGCGATAATATTGGTGATACTTGAGTCAGAAGAATGCAGAATCATTTACATGGGTCGTTTCGAGCTATTTAATGCGAGATACACGTTATCTGGTTGTTTTCACCACTCCACAGTGCGTTTGATATACAGAACCGGCGACATCTTGGTTTTCGTCGGGTTTCAAGCTGAGATATGCATTTTCTGCGATAATATTGGTGAGACTTCTGTCCGAAGTATGCAGAATCATCGATATCGCTCTTTTCGAGCTATTTAATGCGAGAAACACGTCATCTGGTGTTTTGACCACTCCACAGTGCGTTTGATATACAGAACCGGCGACATCTGGATTTTCGTGAGGTTTCAAGCTGAGGTATGCATTTTCTGCGATAATATTGGTGAGACTTCTGTCCGAAGTATGCAGAATCATCGATATCGCTCTTTTCGAGCTATTTAATGCGAGAAACACGTTATCTGGTGTTTTGACCACTCCACAGTGCGTTTGATATGCAGAAATGGCGAAATCTTGGTTTTCGTCGGTTTTCATCCGGAGGTATGCATTTTCTGCGATAATCTTGGTGCGACTTCTGTCAGAAGTATGCAGAATCATCGAGATCGCTCTTTTCGAGCTATTTAATGCGAGAAACACGTTATCTGGTGTTTTGTCAACTCCACAGTGCGTTTGATATGCAGAACCGGCGACATCTTGATTTTCGTGAGGTTTCAAGCTGAGATATGCAGTTTCTGTGATAATATTGGTGAGACTTCTGTCCGAAGTATGCAGAATCATCGATATCGCTCTTTTCGAGCTATTTAATGCGAGAAACACGTTATCTGGTGTTTTGACCACTCCACAGTGCGTTTGATATGCAGAAATGGCGAAATCTTGGTTTTCGTCGGTTATCATCCTGAGGTATGCATTTTCTGCGATTATCTTGGTGCGACTTCTGTCAGAAGTATGCAGAATCATCGAGATCGCTCTTTTCGAGCTATTTAATGCGAGAAACACGTTATCTGGTGTTTTGACCACTCCACAGTGCGTTTGATATGCAGAAATGGCGAAATCTTGGTTTTCGTCGGTTTTCATCCTGAGGTATGCATTTTCTGCGATAATATTGGTGAGACTTCTGTCCGATGTATGCAGAATCATCGATATCGCTCTTTTCGAGGCTGTTTAATGCGAGAAACACGTTATCTGGTGTTTTGTCCACTCCGCAGTGCGTTTGATATGCACAACCGACGACATCTTGATTTTCGTGAGGTTTCAAGCTGAGATATGCAGTTTCTGTGATAATATTGGTGAGACTTCTGTCCGAAGTATGCAGAATCATCGATATCGCTCTTTTCGAGCTATTGAATGCGAGAAACACGTTATCTGGTGTTTTGACCACTCCACAGTGCGTTTGATATGCAGAAATGGCGAAATCTTGGTTTTCGTCGGTTTTCATCCTGAGGTATGCATTTTCTGCGATAATATTGGTGATACTTCAGTCAAAAGTATGCAGAATCATCGAGATCACTCTTTTCGAGCTATTTAATGCTAGAAAGACGTTATCTTGTGTATTGACGACTCCACAGTGCGTTTGATATGCAGAACCGGCGATATCTTGGTATTCGTCGGGTTTCAAGCTGAGATATTCATTTTCTGCGATAATCTTTGTGTTTCATCTATGAGAAGTATTCCCGAATCATCCAGAACGCTCTTTTCGAGCTAGCTAATGCGAGTAACACGTTTTCTGGTGTTTTCACCACTCCACAGTGCGTCTGATATGCAGAACCGGCGACATCTTGATTTTTGTGAGGTTTCACGCTGAGATAAGCAGTTTCTGTGATAATATTAGTGATACTTCAGTCAGAGGTATGCAGAATCATCTAGATGGCTCGTTTCGTGTTATTTAATGCGAGATTCACGTTATCTGGTTGTTTTCACCACTCCACAGTGCGTTTGATATACAGAACCGGCGACATCTTTATTTTCGTGAGGTTTCAAGCTGAGATATGCATTTTCTGCGATAATATTGGTGAGACTTCTGCCCGAAGTATGCAGAATCATCGATATAGCTCTTTTCGAGCTATTTAATGCGAGAAACACGTTATCTGGTGTTTTGACCACTCCACAGTGCGTTTGATATACAGAACCGGCGACATCTTGATTTTCGTGAGGTTTCAAGCTGAGGTATGCATTTTCTGCGATAATATTGGTGAGACTTCTGTCCGAAGTATGCAGAATCATCGATATCGCTCTTTTCGAGCTATTTAATGCGAGAAACACGTTATCTGGTGTTTTGACCACTCCACAGTGCGTTTGATATACAGAACCGGCGACATCTTGATTTTCGTGAGGTTTCAAGCTGAGGTATGCATTTTCTGCGATAATATTGGTGAGACTTCTGTCCGAAGTATGCAGAATCATCGATATCGCTCTTTTCGAGCTATTGAATGCGAGAAACACGTTATCTGGTGTTTTGACCACTCCACAGTGCGTTTGATATGCAGAAATGGCGAAATCTTGGTTTTCGTCGGTTTTCATCCGGAGGTATGCATTTTCTGCGATAATCTTGGTGATACTTCAGTCAGAAGTATGCAGAATCATCGAGATCGCTCTTTTCGAGCTATTTAATGCGAGAAACACGTTATCTTGTGTATTGACGACTCCACAGTGCGTTTGATATGCACAACCGGCGATATCTTGGTTTTCGACGGGTTTCAAGCTGAGATATGCATTTTCAACGATAATATTGGTGATACTTCAGTCAGAAGTATGCAGAATAATCTTGATCGCTCGTTTCGAGCTATTTAATGCGAGATACACGTTATCTGGTTGTTTTCACCACTCCACAGTGCGTTTGATATACAGAACCGGCGACATCTTGATTTTCGTGAGGTTTCAAGCTGAGATATGCAGTTTCTGTGATAATATTGGTGAGACTTCTGTCCTAAGGATGCAGAATCATCGAGATCGCTCTTTTCGAGCTATTTAATGCGAGAAACACGTTATCTGGTGTTTTGTCCACTCCGCAGTGCGTTTGATATGCCGAACCGGCGACATCTTGATTTTCGTGAGGTTTCAAGCTGAGATATGCAGTTTCTGTGATAATATTGGTGAGACTTCTGTCCTAAGGATGCAGAATCATCGAGATCGCTCTTTTCGAGCTATTTAATGCGAGAAACACGTTATCTGGTGTTTTGTCCACTCCGCAGTGCGTTTGATATGCAGAACCGGCGACATCTTGATTTTCGTGAGGTATCAAGCTGAGATATGCATTTTCTGCGATAATATTGGTGAGACTTCTGTCCGAAGTATGCAGAATCATCTAGATGGCTCGTTTCGAGCTTTTTAATGCGAGAAACACGTTATCTGGTGTTTTCACCACTCCACAGTGCGTTTGATATACAGAACCGGCGACATCTTGGTTTTCGTCGGGTTTCAAGCTGAGATATGCATTTTCTGCGATAATATTGGTGAGACTTCTGTCCGAAGTATGCAGAATCATCGATATCGCTCTTTTCGAGCTATTTAATGCGAGAAACACGTTATCTGGTGTTTTGACCACTCCACAGTGCGTTTGATATACAGAACCGGCGACATCTGGATTTTCGTGAGGTTTCAAGCTGAGGTATGCATTTTCTGCGATAATATTGGTGAGACTTCTGTCCGAAGTATGCAGAATCATCGATATCGCTCTTTTCGAGCTATTTAATGCGAGAAACACGTTATCTGGTGTTTTGACCACTCCACAGTGCGTTTGATATGCAGAAATGGCGAAATCTTGGTTTTCGTCGGTTTTCATCCGGAGGTATGCATTTTCTGCGATAATCTTGGTGCGACTTCTGTCAGAAGTATGCAGAATCATCGAGATCGCTCTTTTCGAGCTATTTAATGCGAGAAACACGTTATCTGGTGTTTTGTCAACTCCACAGTGCGTTTGATATGCAGAACCGGCGACATCTTGATTTTCGTGAGGTTTCAAGCTGAGATATGCAGTTTCTGTGATAATATTGGTGAGACTTCTGTCCGAAGTATGCAGAATCATCGATATCGCTCTTTTCGAGCTATTTAATGCGAGAAACACGTTATCTGGTGTTTTGACCACTCCACAGTGCGTTTGATATGCAGAAATGGCGAAATCTTGGTTTTCGTCGGTTATCATCCTGAGGTATGCATTTTCTGCGATTATCTTGGTGCGACTTCTGTCAGAAGTATGCAGAATCATCGAGATCGCTCTTTTCGAGCTATTTAATGCGAGAAACCCGTTATCTGGTGTTTTGACCACTCCACAGTGCGTTTGATATGCAGAAATGGCGAAATCTTGGTTTTCGTCGGTTTTCATCCTGAGGTATGCATTTTCTGCGATAATATTGGTGAGACTTCTGTCCGAAGTATGCAGAATCATCGATATCGCTCTTTTCGAGCTATTTAATGCGAGATACACGTTATCTGGTTGTTTTGACCACTCCACAGTGCGATTGATATACAGAACCGGCGACATCTTGATTTTCGTGAGGTTTCTAGCTGAGATATGCATTTTCAGCGATAATATTGGTGATACTTCAGTCAGAAGTATGCAGAATCATCTAGATCGCTCATTTCGAGCTATTTAATGCGAGATACACGTTATCTGGTTGTTTTCACCACTCCACATTGCGTTTGATATACAGAACCGGCGACATCTTGATTTTCGTGAGGTATCAAGCTGAGATATGCATTTTCTGCGATAATATTGGTGAGACTTCTGTCCGAAGTATGCAGAATCATCTAGATGGCTCGTTTCGAGCTTTTTAATGCGAGAAACACGTTATCTGGTGTTTTCACCACTCCACAGTGCGTATGATATGCAGAACCGACGATATCTTGGTTTTCGTGGGGTTTCAAGCTCAGATATGCATTTTCTGCGATAATCTTGGTGAGACATCTGTCGGAAGTATGCAGAATAATCGAGATCGCACTTTTCGAGCTATTTAATGCGAGAAACACGTTATCTAGTGTTTTCATCACTCCACAGGGCGTTTGATATGCAGAACCGGCGATATATTGGTTTTCGTGGGGTTTCCAGCTGAGATATGCATTTTCTGCGATAATCTTGGTGAGACATCTGTCGGAAGTATGCAGAATAATCGAGATCGCACTTTTCGAGCTATTTAATGCGAGAAACACGTTATCTAGTGTTTTCATCACTCCACAGGGCGTTTAATATGCAGAACCGGCGATATCTTGGTATTCGTCGGGTTTCAAGCTGAGATATTCATTTTCTGCGATAATCTTTGTGTTTCATCTATGAGAAGTATACAGAATCATCCAGAACGCTCTTTTCGAGCTAGTTAATGCGAGAAACACATTTTCTGGTGTTTTCACCACTCCACAGTGCGTTTGATATGCACAACCGGCGATATCTTGGTTTTCTACGGGTTTCAAGCTGAGATATGCATTTTCAACGATAATATTGGTGATACTTAAGAGCTATTTAATGCGAGAAACACGTTATCTGGTGTTTTGACCACTCCACAGTGCGTTTGATATACAGAACCGGCGACATCTTGATTTTCGTGAGGTTTCAAGCTGAGGTATGCATTTTCTGCGATAATATTGGTGAGACTTCTGTCCGAAGTATGCAGAATCATCGATATCGCTCTTTTCGAGCTATTTAATGCGAGAAACACGTTATCTGGTGTTTTGTCCACTCCACAGTGCGTTTGATATGCAGAACCGGCGACATCTTGATTTTCGTGAGGTTTCAAGCTGAGATATGCAGTTTCTGTGATAATATTGGTGAGACTTCTGTCCGAAGTATGCAGAATCATCGATATCGCTCTTTTCGAGCTATGTAATGCGAGAAACACGTTATCTTGTGTATTGACGACTCCACAGTGCGTTTGATATACACAACCGGCGATATCTTGGTTTTCGACGGGTTTCAAGCTGAGATATGCATTTTCAACGATAATATTGGTGATACTTCAGTCAGAATTATGCAGAATAATCTAGATCGCTCGGTTCGAGCTATTTAATGCGAGATACACGTTATCTGGTTGTTTTCACCACTCCACAGTGCGTTTGATATACAGAACCGGCGACATCTTGATTTTCGTGAGGTTTCAAGCTGAGATATGCATTTTCAGCGATAATATTGGTGAGACTTCTGTCCGAAGTATGCAGAATCATCGATATCGCTCTTTTCGAGCTATTTAATGCGAGAAACACGTTATCTGGTGTGTTGACCACTCCACAGTGCGTTTGATATACAGAACCGGCGACATCTGGATTTTCGTCGGTTTTCATCCGGAGGTATGCATTTTCTGCGATAATCTTGGTGCGACTTCTGTCAGAAGTATGCAGAATCATCGAGATCGCTCTTTTCGAGCTATTTAATGCGAGAAACACGTTATCTGGTGTTTTGTCAACTCCACAGTGCGTTTGATATGCAGAACCGGCGACATCTTGATTTTCGTGAGGTTTCAAGCTGAGATATGCAGTTTCTGTGATAATATTGGTGAGACTTCTGTCCGAAGTATGCAGAATCATCGATATCGCTCTTTTCGAGCTATTTAATGCGAGAAACACGTTAGCTGGTGTTTTGACCACTCCACAGTGCGTTTGATATGCAGAAATGGCGAAATCTTGGTTTTCGTCGGTTATCATCCTGAGGTATGCATTTTCTGCGATTATCTTGGTGCGACTTCTGTCAGAAGTATGCAGAATCATCGAGATCGCTCTTTTCGAGCTATTTAATGCGAGAAACACGTTATCTGGTGTTTTGAACACTCCACAGTGCGTTTGATATGCAGAAATGGCGAAATCTTGGTTTTCGTCGGTTTTCATCCTGAGGTATGCATGTTCTGCGATAATATTGGTGAGACTTCTGTCCGAAGTATGCAGAATCATCGATATCGCTCTTTTCGAGGCTGTTTAATGCGAGAAACACGTTATCTGGTGTTTTGTCCACTCCGCAGTGCGTTTGATATGCACAACCGACGACATCTTGATTTTCGTGAGGTTTCAAGCTGAGGTATGCATGTTCTGCGATAATATTGGTGAGACTTCTGTCCGAAGTATGCAGAATCATCGATATCGCTCTTTTCGAGCTATTTAATGCGAGAAACACGTTATCTGGTGTTTTGACCACTCCACAGTGCGTTTGATATGCAGAAATGGCGAAATCTTGGTTTTCGTCGGTTTTCATCCTGAGGTATGCATTTTCTGCGATAATATTGGTGATACTTCAGTCAAAAGTATGCAGAATCATCGAGATCGCTCTTTTCGAGCTATTTAATGCTAGAAAGACGTTATCTTGTGTATTGACGACTCCACAGTGCGTTTGATATGCAGAACCGGCGATATCTTGGTATTCGTCGGGTTTCAAGCTGAGATATTCATTTTCTGCGATAATCTTTGAGTTTCATCTATGAGAAGTATTCCCGAATCATCCAGAACGCTCTTTTCGAGCTAGCTAATGCGAGTAACACGTTTTCTGGTGTTTTCACCACTCCACAGTGCGTCTGATATGCAGAACCGGCGACATCTTGATTTTTGTGAGGTTTCACGCTGAGATAAGCAGTTTCTGTGATAATATTAGTGATACTTCAGTCAGAGGTATGCAGAATCATCTAGATGGCTCGTTTCGTGTTATTTAATGCGAGCTTCACGTTATCTGGTTGTTTTCACCACTCCACAGTGCGTTTGATATACAGAACCGGCGACATCTTTATTTTCGTGAGGTTTCAAGCTGAGATATGCATTTTCTGCGATAATATTGGTGAGACTTCTGTCCGAAGTATGCAGAATCATCGATATAGCTCTTTTCGAGCTATTTAATGCGAGAAACACGTTATCTGGTGTTTTGACCACTCCACAGTGCGTTTGATATACAGAACCGGCGACATCTTGATTTTCGTGAGGTTTCAAGCTGAGGTATGCATTTTCTGCGATAATATTGGTGAGACTTCTGTCCGAAGTATGCAGAATCATCGATATCGCTCTTTTCGAGCTATTTAATGCGAGAAACACGTTATCTGGTGTTTTGACCACTCCACAGTGCGTTTGATATGCACAACCGGCGATATCTTGGTTTTCGACGGGTTTCAAGCTGAGATATGCATTTTCAACGATAATATTGGTGATACTTCAGTCAGAAGTATGCAGAATAATCTAGATCGCTCGTTTCGAGCTATTTAATGCGAGATACACGTTATCTGGTTGTTTTCACCACTCCACAGTGCGTTTGATATACAGAACCGGCGACATCATGATTTTCGTGAGGTTTCAAGCTGAGATATGCAGTTTCTGTGATAATATTGGTGAGACTTCTGTCCTAAGGATGCAGAATCATCGAGATCGCTCTTTTCGAGCTATTTAATGCGAGAAACACGTTATCTGGTGTTTTGTCCACTCCGCAGTGCGTTTGATATGCCGAACCGGCGACATCTTGATTTTCGTGAGGTTTCAAGCTGAGATATGCAGTTTCTGTGATAATATTGGTGAGACTTCTGTCCTAAGGATGCAGAATCATCGAGATCGCTCTTTTCGAGCTATTTAATGCGAGAAACACGTTATCTGGTGTTTTGTCCACTCCGCAGTGCGTTTGATATGCAGAACCGGCGACATCTTGATTTTCGTGAGGTTTCAAGCTGAGATATGCAGTTTCTGTGATAATATTGGTGAGACTTCTGTCCGAAGTATGCAGAATCATCGATATCGCTCTTTTCGAGCTATTTAATGCGAGATACACGTTATCTGGTTGTTTTCACCACTCCACAGTGCGTTTGATATACAGAACCGGCGACATCTTGATTTTCGTGAGGTTTCAAGCTGAGATATGCATTTTCTGCGATAATATTGGTGATACTTCAGTCAGAAGTATGCAGAATCATCTAGATCGCTCGTTTCGAGCTATTTAATGCGAGATACACGTTATCTGGTTGTTTTGACCATTCCACAGTGCGATTGATATACAGAACCGGCGACATCTTGATTTTCGTGAGGTTTCAAGCTGAGATATGCATTTTCTGCGATAATATTGGTGATACTTCAGTCAGAAGTATGCAGAATCATCTAGATCGCTCGTTTCGAGCTATTTAATGCGAGATACACGTTATCTGGTTGTTTTGACCACTCCACAGTGCGATTGATATACAGAACCGGCGACATCTTGATTTTCGTGAGGTTTCAAGCTGAGATATGCATTTTCAGCGATAATATTGGTGATGCTTCAGTCAGAAGTATGCAGAATCATCTAGATCGCTCGTTTCGAGCTATTTAATGCGAGATACACGTTATCTGGTTGTTTTCACCACTCCACAGTGCGTATGATATGCAGAACCGACGATATCTTGGTTTTCGTGGGGTTTCAAGCTCAGATATGCATTTTCTGCGATAATCTTGGTGAGACATCTGTCGGAAGTATGCAGAATAATCGAGATCGCACTTTTCGAGCTATTTAATGCGAGAAACACGTTATCTAGTGTTTTCATCACTCCACAGGGCGTTTGATATGCAGAACCGGCGATATATTGGTTTTCGTGGGGTTTCCAGCTCAGATATGCATTTTCTGCGATAATCTTGGTGAGACATCTGTCGGAAGTATGCAGAATAATCGAGATCGCACTTTTCGTGCTATTTAATGCGAGAAACACGTTATCTAGTGTTTTCATCACTCCACAGGGCGTTTAATATGCAGAACCGGCGATATCTTGGTATTCGTCGGGTTTCAAGCTGAGATATTCATTTTCTGCGATAATCTTTGTGTTTCATCTATGAGAAGTATACAGAATCATCCAGAACGCTCTTTTCGAGCTAGTTAATGCGAGAAACACGTTTTCTGGTGTTTTCACCACTCCACAGTCTGTCTGATATGCAGAACCGGCGAAACCTTGGTTTTCGTCGGTTTTCATCCTGAGGTATGCATTTTCTGCGATAATCTTGGTGCGACTTCTGTGGGAAGTATGCAGAATCATCGATATCGCTCTATTCGAGCTATTTAATGCGAGCAGCACGTTATCTGGTTGTTTTCACCACTCCAAAGTGCGTTTGATATACAGAACCGGCGACATCTTGGTTTTCGTGGGGTTTCAAGCTCAGATATGCATTTTCTGCGATAATATTGGTGATACTTCAGTCAGAAGTATGCAGAATAATCTAGATCGCTCTTTTCGAGCTAGTTAATGCGAGGAACACGTTTTCTGGTGTTTTCACCACTCCACAGTGCGTCTGATATGCAGAACCGGCGACATCTTGATTTTCGTGAGGTTTCAAGCTGAGATATGCATTTTCTGCGATAATATTGGTGAGACTTCTGTCCGAAGTATGCAGAATCATCTAGATGGCTCGTTTCGAGCTAGTTAAAGCGAGAAACACGTTTTCTGGTGTTTTCACCACTCCACAGTGCGTCTGATATGCAGAACCGGCGATATCTTGGTTTTCGTGGGGTTTCAAGCTCAGAAATGCATTTTCTGCGATAATCTTGGTGAGACATCTGTCGGAAGTATGCAGAATAATCGAGATCGCACTTTTCGAGCTATTTAATGCGAGAAACACGTTATCTAGTGTTTTCATCACTCCACAGGGCGTTTGATATGCAGAACCGGCGATATATTGGTTTTCGTGGGGTTTCCTGCTGAGATATGCATTTTCTGCGATAATCTTGGTGAGACCTCTGTCCGAAGTATGCAGAATCATCGAGATCACTCTTTTCGACCTACTTAATGCGACAAACACGTTATCTGGTGTTTCCACCACTCCACAGTGCGTTTGATATGCAGAACCGGCGATATCTTGGTTTTTGTGGGATTTCAAGCTGAGATATGCATTTTTTACGATAATCTTGGTGAGACTTCTGTCCGAAGTATGCTTAATCATCGAGATCGCTCGTTTCGAGCTTTTTAATGCGAGAAACACGTTATCTGGTGTTTTGTCCACTCCGAAGTGCGTTTGATATGCAGAACCGGCGACATCTTGATTTTCGTGAGGTTTCAAGCTGAGTTATGCAGTTTCTGTGATAATATTGGTGAGACTTCTGTCCGAAGTATGCAGAATCATCGATATCGCTCATTTCGAACTATTTAATGCGAGAAACACGTTATCTGGTTGTTTTCACCGCTCCACAGTGCGTCTGATATGCAGAACCGGCGACATCTTGATTTTCGTGAGGTTTCAAGCTGAGATATGCATTTTCTGCGATAATATTGGTGAGACTTCTGTCCGAAGTATGCAGAATCATCTAGATGGCTCGTTTCGAGCTAGTTAAAGCGAGAAACACGTTTTCTGGTGTTTTCACCACTCCACAGTGCGTCTGATATGCAGAACCGGCGAAACCTTGGTTTTCGTCGGTTTTCATCCTGAGGTATGCATTTTCTGCGATAATCTTTGTGCGACTTCTGTCAGAAGTATGCAGAATCATCGATATCGCTCTATTCGAGCTATTTAATGCGAGCAGCACGTTATCTGGTTGTTTTCACCACTCCAAAGTGCGTTTGATATACAGAACCGGCGACATCTTGGTTTTCGTGGGGTTTCAAGCTCAGATATGCATTTTCTGCGATAATATTGGTGATACTTCAATCAGACGTATGCAGAATAATCTAGATCGCTCGTTTCGAGCTTTTTAATGCGAGAAACACGTTATCTGGTGTTTTCACCACTCCACAGTGCGTATGATATGCAGAACCGACGATATCTTGGTTTTCGTGGGGTTTCAAGCTCAGATATGCATTTTCTGCGATAATCTTGGTGAGACATCTGTCGGAAGTATGCAGAATAATCGAGATCGCACTTTTCGAGCTATTTAATGCGAGAAACACGTTATCTAGTGTTTTCATCACTCCACAGGGCGTTTGATATGCAGAACCGGCGATATATTGGTTTTCGTGGGGTTTCCAGCTGAGATATGCATTTTCTGCGATAATCTTGGTGAGACCTCTGTCCGAAGTATGCAGAAACATCGAGATCACTCTTTTCGACCTACTTAATGCGACAAACACGTTATCTGGTGTTTCCACCACTCCACAGTGCGTTTGATATGCAGAACCGGCGATATCTTGGTTTTTGTGGGATTTCAAGCTGAGATATGCATTTTTTACGATAATCTTGGTGAGACTTCTGTCCGAAGTATGCTTAATCATCGAGATCGCTCGTTTCGAGGTTTTTAATGCGAGAAACACGTTATCTGGTGTTTGCACCACTCCACAGTGCGTATGATATGCAGAACCGACGATATCTTGGTTTTCGTGGGGTTTCAAGCTCAGATATGCATTTTCTGCGATAATCTTGGTGAGACATCTGTCGGAAGTATGCAGAATAATCGAGATCGCACTTTTCGAGCTATTTAATGCGAGAAACACGTTATCTAGTGTTTTCATCACTCCACAGGGCGTTTGATATGCAGAACCGGCGATATATTGGTTTTCGTGGGGTTTCCTGCTGAGATATGCATTTTCTGCGATAATCTTGGTGAGACCTCTGTCCGAAGTATGCAGAATCATCGAGATCACTCTTTTCGACCTACTTAATGCGACAAACACGTTATCTGGTGTTTCCACCACTCCACAGTGCGTTTGATATGCAGAACCGGCGATATCTTGGTTTTTGTGGGATTTCAAGCTGAGATATGCATTTTTTACGATAATCTTGGTGAGACTTCTGTCCGAAGTATGCTTAATCATCGAGATCGCTCGTTTCGAGCTTTTTAATGCGAGAAACACGTTATCTGGTGTTTTGTCCACTCCGAAGTGCGTTTGATATGCAGAACCGGCGACATCTTGATTTTCGTGAGGTTTCAAGCTGAGTTATGCAGTTTCTGTGATAATATTGGTGAGACTTCTGTCCGAAGTATGCAGAATCATCGATATCGCTCATTTCGAACTATTTAATGCGAGAAACACGTTATCTGGTTGTTTTCACCGCTCCACAGTGCGTCTGATATGCAGAACCGGCGACATCTTGATTTTCGTGAGGTTTCAAGCTGAGATATGCATTTTCTGCGATAATATTGGTGAGACTTCTGTCCGAAGTATGCAGAATCATCTAGATGGCTCGTTTCGAGCTAGTTAAAGCGAGAAACACGTTTTCTGGTGTTTTCACCACTCCACAGTGCGTCTGATATGCAGAACCGGCGAAACCTTGGTTTTCGTCGGTTTTCATCCTGAGGTATGCATTTTCTGCGATAATCTTTGTGCGACTTCTGTCAGAAGTATGCAGAATCATCGATATCGCTCTATTCGAGCTATTTAATGCGAGCAGCACGTTATCTGGTTGTTTTCACCACTCCAAAGTGCGTTTGATATACAGAACCGGCGACATCTTGGTTTTCGTGGGGTTTCAAGCTCAGATATGCATTTTCTGCGATAATATTGGTGATACTTCAATCAGACGTATGCAGAATAATCTAGATCGCTCGTTTCGAGCTTTTTAATGCGAGAAACACGTTATCTGGTGTTTTCACCACTCCACAGTGCGTATGATATGCAGAACCGACGATATCTTGGTTTTCGTGGGGTTTCAAGCTCAGATATGCATTTTCTGCGATAATCTTGGTGAGACATCTGTCGGAAGTATGCAGAATAATCGAGATCGCACTTTTCGAGCTATTTAATGCGAGAAACACGTTATCTAGTGTTTTCATCACTCCACAGGGCGTTTGATATGCAGAACCGGCGATATATTGGTTTTCGTGGGGTTTCCAGCTGAGATATGCATTTTCTGCGATAATCTTGGTGAGACCTCTGTCCGAAGTATGCAGAAACATCGAGATCACTCTTTTCGACCTACTTAATGCGACAAACACGTTATCTGGTGTTTCCACCACTCCACAGTGCGTTTGATATGCAGAACCGGCGATATCTTGGTTTTTGTGGGATTTCAAGCTGAGATATGCATTTTTTACGATAATCTTGGTGAGACTTCTGTCCGAAGTATGCTTAATCATCGAGATCGCTCGTTTCGAGGTTTTTAATGCGAGAAACACGTTATCTGGTGTTTGCACCACTCCACAGTGCGTATGATATGCAGAACCGACGATATCTTGGTTTTCGTGGGGTTTCAAGCTCAGATATGCATTTTCTGCGATAATCTTGGTGAGACATCTGTCGGAAGTATGCAGAATAATCGAGATCGCACTTTTCGAGCTATTTAATGCGAGAAACACGTTATCTAGTGTTTTCATCACTCCACAGGGCGTTTGATATGCAGAACCGGCGATATATTGGTTTTCGTGGGGTTTCCAGCTGAGATATGCATTTTCTGCGATAATATTGGTGATACTTCAGTCAGAAGTATGCTTAATCATCGAGATCGCTCGTTTCGAGCTTTTTAATGCGAGAAACACGTTATCTGGTGTTTTGTCCACTCCGAAGTGCGTTTGATATGCAGAACCGGCGACATCTTGATTTTCGTGAGGTTTCAAGCTGAGTTATGCAGTTTCTGTGATAATATTGGTGAGACTTCTGTCCGAAGTATGCAGAATCATCGATATCGCTCATTTCGAACTATTTAATGCGAGAAACACGTTATCTGGTTGTTTTCACCGCTCCACAGTGCGTCTGATATGCAGAACCGGCGACATCTTGATTTTCGTGAGGTTTCAAGCTGAGATATGCATTTTCTGCGATAATATTGGTGAGACTTCTGTCCGAAGTATGCAGAATCATCTAGATGGCTCGTTTCGAGCTAGTTAAAGCGAGAAACACGTTTTCTGGTGTTTTCACCACTCCACAGTGCGTCTGATATGCAGAACCGGCGAAACCTTGGTTTTCGTCGGTTTTCATCCTGAGGTATGCATTTTCTGCGATAATCTTTGTGCGACTTCTGTCAGAAGTATGCAGAATCATCGATATCGCTCTATTCGAGCTATTTAATGCGAGCAGCACGTTATCTGGTTGTTTTCACCACTCCAAAGTGCGTTTGATATACAGAACCGGCGACATCTTGGTTTTCGTGGGGTTTCAAGCTCAGATATGCATTTTCTGCGATAATATTGGTGATACTTCAATCAGACGTATGCAGAATAATCTAGATCGCTCGTTTCGAGCTTTTTAATGCGAGAAACACGTTATCTGGTGTTTTCACCACTCCACAGTGCGTATGATATGCAGAACCGACGATATCTTGGTTTTCGTGGGGTTTCAAGCTCAGATATGCATTTTCTGCGATAATCTTGGTGAGACATCTGTCGGAAGTATGCAGAATAATCGAGATCGCACTTTTCGAGCTATTTAATGCGAGAAACACGTTATCTAGTGTTTTCATCACTCCACAGGGCGTTTGATATGCAGAACCGGCGATATATTGGTTTTCGTGGGGTTTCCAGCTGAGATATGCATTTTCTGCGATAATCTTGGTGAGACCTCTGTCCGAAGTATGCAGAAACATCGAGATCACTCTTTTCGACCTACTTAATGCGACAAACACGTTATCTGGTGTTTCCACCACTCCACAGTGCGTTTGATATGCAGAACCGGCGATATCTTGGTTTTTGTGGGATTTCAAGCTGAGATATGCATTTTTTACGATAATCTTGGTGAGACTTCTGTCCGAAGTATGCTTAATCATCGAGATCGCTCGTTTCGAGGTTTTTAATGCGAGAAACACGTTATCTGGTGTTTGCACCACTCCACAGTGCGTATGATATGCAGAACCGACGATATCTTGGTTTTCGTGGGGTTTCAAGCTCAGATATGCATTTTCTGCGATAATCTTGGTGAGACATCTGTCGGAAGTATGCAGAATAATCGAGATCGCACTTTTCGAGCTATTTAATGCGAGAAACACGTTATCTAGTGTTTTCATCACTCCACAGGGCGTTTGATATGCAGAACCGGCGATATATTGGTTTTCGTGGGGTTTCCAGCTGAGATATGCATTTTCTGCGATAATCTTGGTGAGACTTCTGTCCGAAGTATGCTTAATCATCGAGATCGCTCGTTTCGAGCTTTTTAATGCGAGAAACACGTTATCTGGTGTTTTGTCCACTCCGAAGTGCGTTTGATATGCAGAACCGGCGACATCTTGATTTTCGTGAGGTTTCAAGCTGAGATATGCAGTTTCTGTGATAATATTGGTGAGACTTCTGTCCGAAGTATGCAGAATCATCGATATCGCTCACTTCAAACCATTTAATGCGAGAAACACGTTATCTGGTTGTTTTCACCACTCCACAGTGCGTATCATAGGCAGAACCGACGATATCTTGGTTTTCATGGGGTTTCAAGCTGAGATATGCATTTTCTACGTTAATCTTGGTGAGAATCTGTCAAACGTATGCAGAATCTTCGAGAACGGTCTTCTCGAGCTATTTAATGCGAGAAACACGTTATCTTGTGTATTGACGACTCCACAGTGCGTTTAATATGCAGAACCGGCGATATCTTGGTATTCGTCGGGTTTCAAGCTGAGATATTAATTTTCTGCGATAATCTTTGTGTTTCATCTATGAGAAGTATACAGAATCATCCAGAACGCTCTTTTCGAGCTAGTTAATGCGAGGAACACGTTTTCTGGTGTTTTCACCACTCCACAGTGCGTCTGATATGCAGAACCGGCGGCATCTTGATTTTCGTGAGGTTTCAAGCTGAGATATGCATTTTCTGCGATAATATTGGTGAGACTTCTGTCCGAAGTATGCAGAATCATCTAGATGGCTCGTTTCGAGCTAGTTAAAGCGAGAAACACGTTTTCTGGTGTTTTCACCACTCCACAGTGCGTCTGATATGCAGAACCGGCGATATCTTGGTTTTCGTGGGGTTTCAAGCTCAGAAATGCATTTTCTGCGATAATCTTGGTGAGACATCTGTCGGAAGTATGCAGAATAATCGAGATCGCACTTTTCGAGCTATTTAATGCGAGAAACACGTTATCTAGTGTTTTCATCACTCCACAGGGCGTTTGATATGCAGAACCGGCGATATATTGGTTTTCGTGGGGTTTCCTGCTGAGATATGCATTTTCTGCGATAATCTTGGTGAGACCTCTGTCCGAAGTATGCAGAAACATCGAGATCACTCTTTTCGACCTACTTAATGCGACAAACACGTTATCTAGTGTTTTCATCACTCCACAGGGCGTTTGATATGCAGAACCGGCGATATATTGGTTTTCGTGGGGTTTCCAGCTGAGATATGCATTTTCTGCGATAATATTGGTGATACTTCAGTCAGAAGTATGCAGAATAATCTAGATCGCTCGTTTCGAGCTATTTAATGCGAGAAACAGGTTATCTGGTGTTTTGACCATTCCACAGTGCGTTTGATATGCAGAACCGGCGATATCTTGGTTTTTGTGGGATTTCAAGCTGAGATATGCATTTTTTACGATAATCTTGGTGAGACTTCTGTCCGAAGTATGCTGAATCATCGAGATCGCTCGTTTCGAGCTTTTTAATGCGAGAAACACGTTATCTGGTGTTTTGTCCACTCCGAAGTGCGTTTGATATGCAGAACCGGCGACATCTTGATTTTCGTGAGGTTTCAAGCTGAGATATGCAGTTTCTGTGATAATATTGGTGAGACTTCTGTCCGAAGTATGCAGAATCATCGATATCGCTCATTTCGAACTATTTAATGCGAGAAACACGTTATCTGGTTGTTTTCACCACTCCACAGTGCGTATCATAGGCAGAACCGACGATATCTTGGTTTTCATGGGGTTTCAAGCTGAGATATGCATTTTCTACGTTAATCTTGGTGAGAATCTGTCAAACGTATGCAGAATCTTCGAGAACGGTCTTCTCGAGCTATTTAATGCGAGAAACACGTTATCTTGTGTATTGACGACTCCACAGTGCGTTTAATATGCAGAACCGGCGATATCTTGGTATTCGTCGGGTTTCAAGCTGAGATATTAATTTTCTGCGATAATCTTTGTGTTTCATCTATGAGAAGTATACAGAATCATCCAGAACGCTCTTTTCGAGCTAGTTAATGCGAGGAACACGTTTTCTGGTGTTTTCACCACTCCACAGTGCGTCTGATATGCAGAACCGGCGACATCTTGATTTTCGTGAGGTTTCAAGCTGAGATATGCATTTTCTGCGATAATATTGGTGAGACTTCTGTCCGAAGTATGCAGAATCATCTAGATGGCTCGTTTCGAGCTAGTTAAAGCGAGAAACACGTTTTCTGGTGTTTTCACCACTCCACAGTGCGTCTGATATGCAGAACCGGCGATATCTTGGTTTTCGTGGGGTTTCAAGCTCAGAAATGCATTTTCTGCGATAATCTTGGTGAGACATCTGTCGGAAGTATGCAGAATAATCGAGATCGCACTTTTCGAGCTATTTAATGCGAGAAACACGTTATCTAGTGTTTTCATCACTCCACAGGGCGTTTGATATGCAGAACCGGCGATATATTGGTTTTCGTGGGGTTTCCTGCTGAGATATGCATTTTCTGCGATAATCTTGGTGAGACCTCTGTCCGAAGTATGCAGAATCATCGAGATCACTCTTTTCGACCTACTTAATGCGACAAACACGTTATCTGGTGTTTCCACCACTCCACAGTGCGTTTGATATGCAGAACCGGCGATATCTTGGTTTTTGTGGGATTTCATGCTGAGATATGCATTTTTTACGATAATCTTGGTGAGACTTCTGTCCGAAGTATGCTTAATCATCGAGATCCCTCGTTTCGAGCTTTTTAATGCGAGAAACACGTTATCTGGTGTTTGCACCACTCCACAGTGCGTATGATATGCAGAACCGACGATATCTTGGTTTTCGTGGGGTTTCAAACTCAGATATGCATTTTCTGCGATAATCTTGGTGAGACATCTGTCGGAAGTATGCAGAATCATCGAGATCGCACTTTTCGAGCTATTTAATGCGAGAAACACGTTATCTAGTGTTTTCATCACTCCACAGGGCGTCTGATATGCAGAACCGGCGATATATTGGTTTTCGTGGGGTTTCCAGCTGAGATATGCATTTTCTGCTATAATATTGGTGATACTTCAGTCAGAAGTATGCAGAATAATCTAGATCGCTCGTTTCGAGCTATTTAATGCGAGAAACAGGTTATCTGGTGTTTTGACCATTCCACAGGGCGTTTGATATGCAGATCCGGCGATATATTGGTTTTCGTGGGGTTTCCAGCTGAGATATGCATTTTCTGCGATAATCTTGGTGAGACCTCTGTCCGAAGTATGCAGAAACATCGAGAACACTCTTTTCGACCTACTTAATGCGACAAACACGTTATCTGGTGTTTCCACCACTCCACAGTGCGTTTGATATGCAGAACCGGCGATATCTTGGTTTTTGTGGGATTTCAAGCTGAGATATGCATTTTTTACGATAATCTTGGTGAGACTTCTGTCCGAAGTATGCTTAATCATCGAGATCGCTCGTTTCGAGGTTTTTAATGCGAGAAACACGTTATCTGGTGTTTGCACCACTCCACAGTGCGTATGATATGCAGAACCGACGATATCTTGGTTTTCGTGGGGTTTCAAGCTCAGATATGCATTTTCTGCGATAATCTTGGTGAGACATCTGTCGGAAGTATGCAGAATAATCGAGATCGCACTTTTCGAGCTATTTAATGCGAGAAACACGTTATCTAGTGTTTTCATCACTCCACAGGGCGTTTGATATGCAGAACCGGCGATATATTGGTTTTCGTGGGGTTTCCAGCTGAGATATGCATTTTCTGCGATAATATTGGTGATACTTCAGTCAGAAGTATGCAGAATAATCTAGATCGCTCGTTTCGAGCTATTTAATGCGAGAAACAGGTTATCTGGTGTTTTGACCATTCCACAGTGCGTTTGATATGCAGAACCGGCGATATCTTGGTTTTTGTGGGATTTCAAGCTGAGATATGCATTTTTTACGATAATCTTGGTGAGACTTCTGTCAGAAGTATGCTTAATCATCGAGATCGCTCGTTTCGAGCTTTTTAATGCGAGAAACACGTTATCTAGTGTTTTCATCACTCCACAGGGCGTTTGATATGCAGAACCGGCGATAAATTGGTTTTCGTGGGGTTTCCTGCTGAGATATGCATTTTCTGCGATAATCTTGGTGAGACCTCTGTCCGAAGTATGCAGAAACATCGAGATCACTCTTTTCGACCTACTTAATGCGACAAACACGTTATCTAGTGTTTTCATCACTCCACAGGGCGTTTGATATGCAGAACCGGCGATATATTGGTTTTCGTGGGGTTTCCAGCTGAGATATGCATTTTCTGCGATAATATTGGTGATACTTCAGTCAGAAGTATGCAGAATAATCTAGATCGCTCGTTTCGAGCTATTTAATGCGAGAAACAGGTTATCTGGTGTTTTGACCATTCCACAGTGCGTTTGATATGCAGAACCGGCGATATCTTGGTTTTTGTGGGATTTCAAGCTGAGATATGCATTTTTTACGATAATCTTGGTGAGACTTCTGTCCGAAGTATGCAGAATCATCGATATCGCTCATTTCGAACTATTTAATGCGAGAAACACGTTATCTGGTTGTTTTCACCACTCCACAGTGCGTATCATAGGCAGAACCGACGATATCTTGGTTTTCATGGGGTTTCAAGCTGAGATATGCATTTTCTACGTCAATCTTGGTGAGAATCTGTCAAACGTATGCAGAATCTTCGAGAACGGTCTTCTCGAGCTATTGAATGCGAGAAACACGTTATCTTGTGTATTGACGACTCCACAGTGCGTTTAATATGCAGAACCGGCGATATCTTGGTATTCGTCGGGTTTCAAGCTGAGATATTAATTTTCTGCGATAATCTTTGTGTTTCATCTATGAGAAGTATACAGAATCATCCAGAACGCTCTTTTCGAGCTAGTTAATGCGAGGAACACGTTTTCTGGTGTTTTCACCACTCCACAGTGCGTCTGATATGCAGAACCGGCGACATCTTGATTTTCGTGAGGTTTCAAGCTGAGATATGCATTTTCTGCGATAATATTGGAGAGACTTCTGTCCGAAGTATGCAGAATCATCTAGATGGCTCGTTTCGAGCTAGTTAAAGCGAGAAACACGTTTTCTGGTGTTTTCACCACTCCACAGTGCGTCTGATATGCAGAACCGGCGATATCTTGGTTTTCGTGGGGTTTCAAGCTCAGAAATGCATTTTCTGCGATAATCTTGGTGAGACATCTGTCGGAAGTATGCAGAATAATCGAGATCGCACTTTTCGAGCTATTTAATGCGAGAAACACGTTATCTAGTGTTTTCATCACTCCACAGGGCGTTTGATATGCAGAACCGGCCATATATTGGTTTTCGTGGGGTTTCCTGCTGAGATATGCATTTTCTGCGATAATCTTGGTGAGACCTCTGTCCGAAGTATGCAGAATCATCGAGATCACTCTTTTCGACCTACTTAATGCGACAAACACGTTATCTGGTGTTTCCACCACTCCACAGTGCGTTTGATATGCAGAACCGGCGATATCTTGGTTTTTGTGGGATTTCAAGCTGAGATATGCATTTTTTACGATAATCTTGGTGAGACTTCTGTCCGAAGTATGCTTAATCATCGAGATCGCTCGTTTCGAGCTTTTTAATGCGAGAAACACGTTATCTGGTGTTTTGTCCACTCCGAAGTGCGTTTGATATGCAGAACCGGCGACATCTTGATTTTCGTGAGGTTTCAAGCTGAGATATGCAGTTTCTGTGATAATATTGGTGAGACTTCTGTCCGAAGTATGCAGAATCATCGATATCGCTCATTTCGAACTATTTAATGCGAGAAACACGTTATCTGGTTGTTTTCACCACTCCACAGTGCGTCTGATATGCAGAACCGGCGACATCTTGATTTTCGTGAGGTTTCAAGCTGAGATATGCATTTTCTGCGATAATATTGCTGATACTTCTGTCCGAAGTATGCAGAATCATCTAGATGGCTCGTTTCGAGCTAGTTAAAGCGAGAAACACGTTTTCTGGTGTTTTCACCACTCCACAGTGCGTCTGATATGCAGAACCGGCGAAACCTTGGTTTTCGTCGGTTTTCATCCTGAGGTATGCATTTTCTGCGATAATCTTTGTGCGACTTCTGTCAGAAGTATGCAGAATCATCGATATCGCTCTATTCGAGCTATTTAATGCGAGCAGCACGTTATCTGGTTGTTTTCACCACTCCAAAGTGCGTTTGATATACAGAACCGGCGACAACTTGGTTTTCGTGGGGTTTCAAGCTCAGATATGCATTTGCTGCGATAATATTGGTGATACTTCAATCAGAAGTATGCAGAATAATCTATATCGCTCGTTTCGAGCTTTTTAATGCGAGAAACACGTTATCTGGTGTTTTCACCACTCCACAGTGCGTATGATATGCAGAACCGACGATATCTTGGTTTTCGTGGGGTTTCAAGCTCAGATATGCATTTTCTGCGATAATCTTGGTGAGACATCTGTCGGAAGGATGCAGAATAATCGAGATCTCACTTTTCGAGCTATTTAATGCGAGAAACACGTTATCTGGTGTTTGCACCACTCCACAGTGCGTATGATATGCAGAACCGACGATATCTTGGTTTTCGTGGGGTTTCAAGCTCAGATATGCATTTTCTGCGATAATCTTGGTGAGACATCTGTCGGAAGTATGCAGAATAATCGAGTTCGCACTTTTCGAGCTATTTAATGCGAGAAACACGTTATCTAGTGTTTTCATCACTCCACAGGGCGTTTGATATGCAGAACCGGCGATATATTGGTTTTCGTGGGGTTTCCAGCTGAGATATGCATTTTCTGCGATAATATTGGTGATACTTCAGTCAGAAGTATGCAGAATAATCTAGATCGCTCGTTTCGAGCTATTTAATGCGAGAAACAGGTTATCTGGTGTTTTGACCATTCCACAGTGCGTTTGATATGCAGAACCGGCGATATCTTGGTTTTTGTGGGATTTCAAGCTGAGATATGCATTTTTTACGATAATCTTGGTGAGACTTCTGTCCGAAGTATGCTTAATCATCGAGATCGCTCGTTTCGAGCTTTTTAATGCGAGAAACACGTTATCTGGTGTTTTGTCCACTCCGAAGTGCGTTTGATATGCAGAACCGGCGACATCTTGATTTTCGTGAGGTTTCAAGCTGAGATATGCAGTTTCTGTGATAATATTGGTGAGACTTCTGTCCGAAGTATGCAGAATCATCGATATCGCTCATTTCGAACTATTTAATGCGAGAAACACGTTATCTGGTTGTTTTCACCACTCCACAGTGCGTATCATAGGCAGAACCGACGATATCTTGGTTTTCATGGGGTTTCAAGCTGAGATATGCATTTTCTACGTTAATCTTGGTGAGAATCTGTCAAACGTATGCAGAATCTTCGAGAACGGTCTTCTCGAGCTATTTAATGCGAGAAACACGTTATCTTGTGTATTGACGACTCCACAGTGCGTTTAATATGCAGAACCGGCGATATCTTGGTATTCGTCGGGTTTCAAGCTGAGATATTAATTTTCTGCGATAATCTTTGTGTTTCATCTATGAGAAGTATACAGAATCATCCAGAACGCTCTTTTCGAGCTAGTTAATGCGAGGAACACGTTTTCTGGTGTTTTCACCACTCCACAGTGCGTCTGATATGCAGAACCGGCGACATCTTGATTTTCGTGAGGTTTCAAGCTGAGATATGCATTTTCTGCGATAATATTGGTGAGACTTCTGTCCGAAGTATGCAGAATCATCTAGATGGCTCGTTTCGAGCTAGTTAAAGCCAGAAACACGTTTTCTGGTGTTTTCACCACTCCACAGTGCGTCTGATATGCAGAACCGGCGAAACCTTGGTTTTCGTCGGTTTTCATCCTGAGGTATGCATTTTCTGCGATAATCTTGGTGCGACTTCTGTCAGAAGTATGCAGAATCATCGATATCGCTCTATTCGAGATATTTAATGCGAGCAGCACGTTATCTGGATGTTTTCACCACTCCAAAGTGCGTTTGATATACAGAACCGGCGACATCTTGGTTTTCGTGGGGTTTCAAGCTCAGATATGCATTTTCTGCGATAATATTGGTGATACTTCAGTCAGAAGTATGCAGAATAATCTAGATCGCTCGTTTCGAGCTATTTAATGCGAGAAACACGTTATCTGGTGTTTTCACCACTCCACAGTGCGTATGATATGCAGAACCGGCGATATCTTGGTTTTCGTGGGGTTTCAAGCTCAGAAATGCATTTTCTGCGATAATCTTGGTGAGACATCTGTCGGAAGTATGCAGAATAATCGAGATCGCACTTTTCGAGCTATTTAATGCGAGAAACACGTTATCTAGTGTTTTCATCACTCCACAGGGCGTTTGATATGCAGAACCGGCGATATATTGGTTTTCGTGGGGTTTCCAGCTGAGATATGCATTTTCTGCGATAATCTTGGTGAGACCTCTGTCCGAAGTATGCAGAAACATCGAGATCACTCTTTTCGACCTACTTAATGCGACAAACACGTTATCTGGTGTTTCCACCACTCCACAGTGCGTTTGATATGCAGAACCGGCGATATCTTGGTTTTTGTGGGATTTCAAGCTGAGATATGCATTTTTTACGATAATCTTGGTGAGACTTCTGTCCGAAGTATGCTTAATCATCGAGATCGCTCGTTTCGAGCTTTTTAATGCGAGAAACACGTTATCTGGTGTTTGCACCACTCCACAGTGCGTATGATATGCAGAACCGACGATATCTTGGTTTTCGTGGGGTTTCAAACTCAGATATGCATTTTCTGCGATAATCTTGGTGAGACATCTGTCGGAAGTATGCAGAATCATCGAGATCGCACTTTTCGAGCTATTTAATGCGAGAAACACGTTATCTAGTGTTTTCATCACTCCACAGGGCGTCTGATATGCAGAACCGGCGATATATTGGTTTTCGTGGGGTTTCCAGCTGAGATATGCATTTTCTGCGATAATATTGGTGATACTTCAGTCAGAAGTATGCAGAATAATCTAGATCGCTCGTTTCGAGCTATTTAATGCGAGAAACAGGTTATCTGGTGTTTTGACCATTCCACAGTGCGTTTGATATGCAGAACCGGCGATATCTTGGTTTTTGTGGGATTTCAAGCTGAGATATGCATTTTTTACGATAATCTTGGTGAGACTTCTGTCCGAAGTATGCTTAATCATCGAGATCGCTCGTTTCGAGCTTTTTAATGCGAGAAACACGTTATCTGGTGTTTTGTCCACTCCGAAGTGCGTTTGATATGCAGAACCGGCGACATCTTGATTTTCGTGAGGTTTCAAGCTGAGATATGCAGTTTCTGTGATAATATTGGTGAGACTTCTGTCCGAAGTATGCAGAATCATCGATATCGCTCATTTCGAACTATTTAATGCGAGAAACACGTTATCTGGTTGTTTTCACCACTCCACAGTGCGTCTGATATGCAGAACCGGCGACATCTTGATTTTCGTGAGGTTTCAAGCTGAGATATGCATTTTCTGCGATAATATTGCTGATACTTCTGTCCGAAGTATGCAGAATCATCTAGATGGCTCGTTTCGAGCTAGTTAAAGCGAGAAACACGTTTTCTGGTGTTTTCACCACTCCACAGTGCGTCTGATATGCAGAACCGGCGAAACCTTGGTTTTCGTCGGTTTTCATCCTGAGGTATGCATTTTCTGCGATAATCTTTGTGCGACTTCTGTCAGAAGTATGCAGAATCATCGATATCGCTCTATTCGAGCTATTTAATGCGAGCAGCACGTTATCTGGTTGTTTTCACCACTCCAAAGTGCGTTTGATATACAGAACCGGCGACATCTTGGTTTTCGTGGGGTTTCAAGCTCAGATATGCATTTTCTGCGATAATATTGGTGATACTTCAATCAGAAGTATGCAGAATAATCTATATCGCTCGTTTCGAGCTATTTAATGCGAGAAACACGTTATCTGGTGTTTTCACCACTCCACAGTGCGTATGATATGCAGAACCGACGATATCTTGGTTTTCGTGGGGTTTCAAGCTCAGATATGCATTTTCTGCGATAATCTTGGTGAGACATCTGTCGGAAGGATGCAGAATAATCGAGATCGCACTTTTCGAGCTATTTAATGCGAGAAACACGTTATCTAGTGTTTTCATCACTCCACAGGGCGTTTGATATGCAGAACCGGCGATATATTGGTTTTCGTGGGGTTTCCAGCTGAGATATGCATTTTCTGCGATAATCTTGGTGAGACCTCTGTCCGAAGTATGCAGAAACATCGAGATCACTCTTTTCGACCTACTTAATGCGACAAACACGTTATCTGGTGTTTCCACCACTCCACAGTGCGTTTGATATGCAGAACCGGCGATATCTTGGTTTTTGTGGGATTTCAAGCTGAGATATGCATTTTTTACGATAATCTTGGTGAGACTTCTGTCCGAAGTATGCTTAATCATCGAGATCGCTCGTTTCGAGCTTTTTAATGCGAGAAACACGTTATCTGGTGTTTGCACCACTCCACAGTGCGTATGATATGCAGAACCGACGATATCTTGGTTTTCGTGGGGTTTCAAGCTCAGATATGCATTTTCTGCGATAATCTTGGTGAGACATCTGTCGGAAGTATGCAGAATAATCGAGATCGCACTTTTCGAGCTATTTAATGCGAGAAACACGTTATCTAGTGTTTTCATCACTCCACAGGGCGTTTGATATGCAGAACCGGCGATATATTGGTTTTCGTGGGGTTTCCAGCTGAGATATGCAGTTTCTGTGATAATATTGGTGAGACTTCTGTCCGAAGTATGCAGAATCATCGATATCGCTCATTTCGAACTATTTAATGCGAGAAACACGTTATCTGGTTGTTTTCACCACTCCACAGTGCGTCTGATATGCAGAACCGGCGACATCTTGATTTTCGTGAGGTTTCAAGCTGAGATATGCATTTTCTGCGATAATATTGCTGATACTTCTGTCCGAAGTATGCAGAATCATCTAGATGGCTCGTTTCGAGCTAGTTAAAGCGAGAAACACGTTTTCTGGTGTTTTCACCACTCCACAGTGCGTCTGATATGCAGAAGCGGCGAAACCTTGGTTTTCGTCGGTTTTCATCCTGAGGTATGCATTTTCTGCGATAATCTTTGTGCGACTTCTGTCAGAAGTATGCAGAATCATCGATATCGCTCTATTCGAGCTATTTAATGCGAGCAGCACGTTATCTGGTTGTTTTCACCACTCCAAAGTGCGTTTGATATACAGAACCGGCGACATCTTGGTTTTCGTGGGGTTTCAAGCTCAGATATGCATTTTCTGCGATAATATTGGTGATACTTCAATCAGAAGTATGCAGAATAATCTAGATCGCTCGTTTCGAGCTTTTTAATGCGAGAAACACGTTATCTGGTGTTTTCACCACTCCACAGTGCGTATGATATGCAGAACCGACGATATCTTGGTTTTCGTGGGGTTTCAAGCTCAGATATGCATTTTCTGCGATAATCTTGGTGAGACATCTGTCGGAAGGATGCAGAATAATCGAGATCGCACTTTTCGAGCTATTTAATGCGAGAAACACGTTATCTAGTGTTTTCATCACTCCACAGGGCGTTTGATATGCAGAACCGGCGATATATTGGTTTTCGTGGGGTTTCCAGCTGAGATATGCATTTTCTGCGATAATCTTGGTGAGACCTCTGTCCGAAGTATGCAGAAACATCGAGATCACTCTTTTCGACCTACTTAATGCGACAAACACGTTATCTGGTGTTTCCACCACTCCACAGTGCGTTTGATATGCAGAACCGGCGATATCTTGGTTTTTGTGGGATTTCAAGCTGAGATATGCATTTTTTACGATAATCTTGGTGAGACTTCTGTCCGAAGTATGCTTAATCATCGAGATCGCTCGTTTCGAGCTTTTTAATGCGAGAAACACGTTATCTGGTGTTTGCACCACTCCACAGTGCGTATGATATGCAGAACCGACGATATCTTGGTTTTCGTGGGGTTTCAAGTTCAGATATGCATTTTCTGCGATAATCTTGGTGAGACATCTGTCGGAAGTATGCAGAATAATCGAGATCGCACTTTTTGAGCTATTTAATGCGAGAAACACGTTATCTAGTGTTTTCATCACTCCACAGGGCGTTTGATATGCAGAACCGGCGATATATTGGTTTTCGTGGGGTTTCCAGCTGAGATATGCATTTTCTGCGATAATCTTGGTGAGACCTCTGTCCGAAGTATGCAGAAACATCGAGATCACTCTTTTCGACCTACTTAATGCGACAAACACGTTATCTGGTGTTTCCACCACTCCACAGTGCGTTTGATATGCAGAACCGGCGATATCTTGGTTTTTGTGGGATTTCAAGCTGAGATATGCATTTTTTACGATAATCTTGGTGAGACTTCTGTCCGAAGTATGCTTAATCATCGAGATCGCTCGTTTCGAGCTTTTTAATGCGAGAAACACGTTATCTGGTGTTTGCACCACTCCACAGTGCGTATGATATGCAGAACCGACGATATCTTGGTTTTCGTGGGGTTTCAAACTCAGATATGCATTTTCTGCGATAATCTTGGTGAGACATCTGTCGGAAGTATGCAGAATCATCGAGATCGCACTTTTCGAGCTATTTAATGCGAGAAACACGTTGTCTGGTGTTTTCACCACTCCACAGTGCGTATCATATGCAGAACCGACGATATCTTGGTTTTCAAGGGGTTTCAAGCTGAGATATGCATTTTCTGCGATAATATTGGTGAGACTTCATTCAGAAGTATGCAGAATCATCTAGATCGCTCGCTTCGAGCTATTTAATGCGAGAAACACGTTTTCTGGTGTTTTGACCACTCTACAGTGCGTTTGATATGCAGAGCCGCCGATTACTTGGTTTTTGTGGGGTTTCCAGCTGAGATATGCATTTTCTGCGATAATCTTGGTGAGACTTCTGTTCGAAGTATGCAGAATCATCGGGATCGCACTTTTCGAGCTATTCAATGCGAGAAACACGATTTCTGGTGTATTCACCACTCCACAGTACGTTTGACATGCAGAACCGGAGATATCTTGGTTTCGGACGGGTTTTAAGCTGAGATGTGCATTCTCTGCGATAATCTTGGTGAGACTTCATTCAGAAGTATGCAGAATCATCTAGATCGCTCGCTTCGAGCTATTTAATGCGAGAAACACGTTTTCTGGTGTTTTGACCACTCTACAGTGCGTTTGATATGCAGAGCCGCCGATAACTTGGTTTTCGTGGGTTTTCCAGCTGAAATATGCATTTTCTGCGATTACCTTTGTGTTTCATCTATGAGAAGTATGCAGAATCATCCAGAACGCTCTTTTCGAGCTATTTAGTGCGAGAAACACGTTATCTGGTGTTTTCACCACCCCACAGTGCGTATGATATGCAGAACCGACGATATCTTGGTTTTCGTGGGGTTTCAAGCTCAGATATGCATTTTCTGCGATTATCTTTGTGTTTCATCTATGAGAAGTATGCAGAATCATCCAGAACGCTCTTTTCGAGCTATTTAATGCGAGAAACACGTTATCTGGTGTTTTCACCACCCCACAGTGCGTATGATATGCAGAACCGACGATATCTTGGTTTTCGTGGGGTTTCAAGCTCAGATATGCATTTTCTGCGATAATCTTGGTGAGAATTCTGTCCGAAGTATGCAGAGACATCGAGATCGTACTTTTCGAACTATTTAATGCGGGACACACGTTTTCTGGGGTTTTCACCACTCCACAGTTCGTTGGATGTGCAGAAGCAGCGATATCTTGGTTTTCTTGGGGTTTCAAGTTGAGATATGCATTTTTTACGATAATCATGGTGAGACTTCTGTCCGAAGTATGCAGAATCATCGAGATCGCTCGTTTCGAGCTATTTAATGCGAGAAACACGTTGTCTGGTGTTTTCACCACTCCACAGTGCGTATCATATGCAGAACCGACGATATCTTGGTTTTCAAGGGGTTTCAAGCTGAGATATGCATTTTCTGCGATAATATTGGTGAGACTTCATTCAGAAGTATGCAGAATCATCTAGATCGCTCGCTTCGAGCTATTTAATGCGAGAAACACGTTTTCTGGTGTTTTGACCACTCTACAGTGCGTTTGATATGCAGAGCCGCCGATAACTTGGTTTTCGTGGGTTTTCCAGCTGAAATATGCATTTTCTGCGATTACCTTTGTGTTTCATCTATGAGAAGTATGCAGAATCATCCAGAACGCTCTTTTCGAGCTATTTAATGCGAGAAACACGTTATCTGGTGTTTTCACCACCCCACAGTGCGTATGATATGCAGAACCGACGATATCTTGGTTTTCGTGGGGTTTCAAGCTCAGATATGCATTTTCTGCGATTATCTTTGTGTTTCATCTATGAGAAGTATGCAGAATCATCCAGAACGCTCTTTTCGAGCTATTTAATGCGAGAAACACGTTATCTGGTTGTTTTCACCACTCCACAGTGCGTTTGACATGCAGAACCGGAGATATCTTGGTTTCGGTCGGGTTTCAAGCTGAGATACGCATTTTCTACGATTATGTTGGTGAGAATCTGAGAGAAGTATGCAGAATCTTCGAGAATGCTCTTTTCGAGCTATTTAATGCGAGAAACACGCTTTCTGGTGTTTTCGCCACTCCACAGTGCGTTAGATATGCAGAGCCGCCGATTGCTTGGTTTTTGTGGGGTTTCCAGCTGAGATATGCATTTTCTGCGATAATCTTGGTGAGACTTCTGTTCGAAGTATGCAGAATCATCGGGATCGCACTTTTCGAGCTATTCAATGCGAGAAACACGATTTCTGGTGTATTCACCACTCCACAGTACGTTTGACATGCAGAACCGGAGATATCTTGGTTTCGGACGGGTTTTAAGCTGAGATGTGCATTCTCTGCGATAATCTTGGTGAGACTTCATTCAGAAGTATGCAGAATCATCTAGATCGCTCGCTTCGAGCTATTTAATGCGAGAAACACGTTTTCTGGTGTTTTGACCACTCTACAGTGCGTTTGATATGCAGAGCCGCCGATAACTTGGTTTTCGTGGGTTTTCCAGCTGAAATATGCATTTTCTGCGATTACCTTTGTGTTTCATCTATGAGAAGTATGCAGAATCATCCAGAACGCTCTTTTCGAGCTATTTAGTGCGAGAAACACGTTATCTGGTGTTTTCACCACCCCACAGTGCGTATGATATGCAGAACCGACGATATCTTGGTTTTCGTGGGGTTTCAAGCTCAGATATGCATTTTCTGCGATTATCTTTGTGTTTCATCTATGAGAAGTATGCAGAATCATCCAGAACGCGCTTTTCGAGCTATTTAATGCGAGAAACACGTTATCTGGTGTTTTCACCACCCCACAGTGCATATGATATGCAGAACCGACGATATCTTGGTTTTCGTGGGGTTTCAAGCTCAGATATGCATTTTTTACGATAATCATGGTGAGACTTCTGTCCGAAGTATGCAGAATCATCGAGATCGCTCGTTTCGAGCTATTTAATGCGAGAAACACGTTGTCTGGTGTTTTCACCACTCCACAGTGCGTATCATATGCAGAACCGACGATATCTTGGTTTTCAAGGGGTTTCAAGCTGAGATATGCATTTTCTGCGATAATATTGGTGAGACTTCATTCAGAAGTATGCAGAATCATCTAGATCGCTCGCTTCGAGCTATTTAATGCGAGAAACACGTTTTCTGGTGTTTTGACCACTCTACAGTGCGTTTGATACGCAGAGCCGCCGATAACTTGGTTTTCGTGGGTTTTCCAGCTGAAATATGCATTTTCTGCGATTACCTTTGTGTTTCATCTATGAGAAGTATGCAGAATCATCCAGAACGCTCTTTTCGAGCTATTTAATGCGAGAAACACGTTATCTGGTGTTTTCACCACCCCACAGTGCGTATGATATGCAGAACCGACGATATCTTGGTTTTCGTGGGGTTTCAAGCTCAGATATGCATTTTCTGCGATTATCTTTGTGTTTCATCTATGAGAAGTATGCAGAATCATCCAGAACGCTCTTTTCGAGCTATTTAATGCGAGAAACACGTTATCTGGTTGTTTTCACCACTCCACAGTGCGTTTGACATGCAGAACCGGAGATATCTTGGTTTCGGTCGGGTTTCAAGCTGAGATACGCATTTTCTACGATTATGTTGGTGAGAATCTGAGAGAAGTATGCAGAATCTTCGAGAATGCTCTTTTCGAGCTATTTAATGCGAGAAACACGCTTTCTGGTGTTTTCGCCACTCCACAGTGCGTTAGATATGCAGAGCCGCCGATTACTTGGTTTTTGTGGGGTTTCCAGCTGAGATATGCATTTTCTGCGATAATCTTGGTGAGACTTCTGTTCGAAGTATGCAGAATCATCGGGATCGCACTTTTCGAGCTATTCAATGCGAGAAACACGATTTCTGGTGTATTCACCACTCCACAGTACGTTTGACATGCAGAACCGGAGATATCTTGGTTTCGGACGGGTTTTAAGCTGAGATGTGCATTCTCTGCGATAATCTTGGTGAGACTTCATTCAGAAGTATGCAGAATCATCTAGATCGCTCGCTTCGAGCTATTTAATGCGAGAAACACGTTTTCTGGTGTTTTGACCACTCTACAGTGCGTTTGATATGCAGAGCCGCCGATAACTTGGTTTTCGTGGGTTTTCCAGCTGAAATATGCATTTTCTGCGATTACCTTTGTGTTTCATCTATGAGAAGTATGCAGAATCATCCAGAACGCTCTTTTCGAGCTATTTAGTGCGAGAAACACGTTATCTGGTGTTTTCACCACCCCACAGTGCGTATGATATGCAGAACCGACGATATCTTGGTTTTCGTGGGGTTTCAAGCTCAGATATGCATTTTCTGCGATTATCTTTGTGTTTCATCTATGAGAAGTATGCAGAATCATCGATATCGCTCTATTCGAGCTATTTAATGCGAGCAGCACGTTATCTGGTTGTTTTCACCACTCCAAAGTGCGTTTGATATACAGAACCGGCGACATCTTGGTTTTCGTGGGGTTTCAAGCTCAGATATGCATTTTCTGCGATAATATTGGTGATACTTCAATCAGAAGTATGCAGAATAATCTAGATCGCTCGTTTCGAGCTTTTTAATGCGAGAAACACGTTATCTGGTGTTTTCACCACTCCACAGTGCGTATGATATGCAGAACCGACGATATCTTGGTTTTCGTGGGGTTTCAAGCTCAGATATGCATTTTCTGCGATAATCTTGGTGAGACATCTGTCGGAAGGATGCAGAATAATCGAGATCGCACTTTTCGAGCTATTTAATGCGAGAAACACGTTATCTAGTGTTTTCATCACTCCACAGGGCGTTTGATATGCAGAACCGGCGATATATTGGTTTTCGTGGGGTTTCCAGCTGAGATATGCATTTTCTGCGATAATCTTGGTGAGACCTCTGTCCGAAGTATGCAGAAACATCGAGATCACTCTTTTCGACCTACTTAATGCGACAAACACGTTATCTGGTGTTTCCACCACTCCACAGTGCGTTTGATATGCAGAACCGGCGATATCTTGGTTTTTGTGGGATTTCAAGCTGAGATATGCATTTTTTACGATAATCTTGGTGAGACTTCTGTCCGAAGTATGCTTAATCATCGAGATCGCTCGTTTCGAGCTTTTTAATGCGAGAAACACGTTATCTGGTGTTTGCACCACTCCACAGTGCGTATGATATGCAGAACCGACGATATCTTGGTTTTCGTGGGGTTTCAAGTTCAGATATGCATTTTCTGCGATAATCTTGGTGAGACATCTGTCGGAAGTATGCAGAATAATCGAGATCGCACTTTTTGAGCTATTTAATGCGAGAAACACGTTATCTAGTGTTTTCATCACTCCACAGGGCGTTTGATATGCAGAACCGGCGATATATTGGTTTTCGTGGGGTTTCCAGCTGAGATATGCATTTTCTGCGATAATATTGGTGATACTTCAGTCAGAAGTATGCAGAATAATCTAGATCGCTCGTTTCGAGCTATTTAATGCGAGAAACACGTTATCTGGTTGTTTTCACCACTCCACAGTGCGTATCATAGGCAGAACTGACGATATCTTGGTTTTCATGAGGTTTCAAGCTGAGATATGCATTTTCTACGATAATCTTGGTGAGAATCTGTCAAACGTATGCAGAATCTTCGAGAACGGTCTTCTCGAGCTATTTAATGCGAGAAACACGTTATCTTGTGTATTGACGACTCCACAGTGCGTTTAGTATGCAGAACCGGCGATATCTTGGTATTCGTCGGGTTTCAAGCTGAGATATTCATTTTCTGCGATAATCTTTGTGTTTCATCTATGAGAAGTATACAGAATCATCCAGAACGCTCTTTTCGAGCTAGTTAATGCGAGGAACACGTTTTCTGGTGTTTTCACCACTCCACAGTGCGTCTGATATGCAGAACCGGCGACATCTTGATTTTCGTGAGGTTTCAAGCTGAGATATGCATTTTCTGCGATAATATTGGTGAGACTTCTGTCAGAAGTATGCAGAATCATCGATATCGCTCTATTCGAGCTATTTAATGCGAGCAGCACGTTATCTGGTTGTTTTCACCACTCCAAAGTGCGTTTGATATACAGAACTGGCGACATCTTGGTTTTCGTGGGGTTTCAAGCTCAGATATGCATTTTCTGCGATAATATTGGTGATACTTCAGTCAGAAGTATGCAGAATAATCTAGATCGCTCGTTTCGAGCTATTTAATGCGAGAAACAGGTTATCTGGTGTTTTGACCATTCCACAGTGCGTTTGATATGCAGAACCGGCGATATCTTGGTTTTTGTGGGATTTCAAGCTGAGATATGCATTTTTTACGATAATCTTGGTGAGACTTCTGTCCGAAGTATGCTTAATCATCGAGATCGCTCGTTTCGAGCTTTTTAATGCGAGAAACACGTTATCTGGTGTTTTCACCACTCCACAGTGCGTATGATATGCAGAACCGACGATATCTTGGTTTTCGTGCGGTTTCAAGCTCAGATATGCATTTTCTGCGATAATCCTGGTGAGACATCTGTCGGAAGTATGCAGAATAATCGAGATCGCACTTTTCGAGCTATTTAATGCGAGAAACACGTTATCTAGTGTTTTCATCACTCCACAGGGCGTTTGATATGCAGAACCGGCGATATATTGGTTTTCGTGGGGTTTCCAGCTGAGATATGCATTTTCTGCGATAATCTTGGTGAGACCTCTGTCCGAAGTATGCAGAAACATCGAGATCACTCTTTTCGACCTACTTAATGCGACAAACACGTTATCTGGTGTTTCCACCACTCCACAGTGCGTTTGATATGCAGAACCGGCGATATCTTGGTTTTTGTGGGATTTCAAGCTGAGATATGCATTTTTTACGATAATCTTGGTGAGACTTCTGTCCGAAGTATGCTTAATCATCGAGATCGCTCGTTTCGAGCTTTTTAATGCGAGAAACACGTTATCTGGTGTTTGCACCACTCCACAGTGCGTATGATATGCAGAACCGACGATATCTTGGTTTTCGTGGGGTTTCAAACTCAGATATGCATTTTCTGCGATAATCTTGGTGAGACATCTGTCGGAAGTATGCAGAATCATCGAGATCGCACTTTTCGAGCTATTTAATGCGAGAAACACGTTATCTAGTGTTTTCATCACTCCACAGGGCGTCTGATATGCAGAACCGGCGATATATTGGTTTTCGTGGGGTTTCCAGCTGAGATATGCATTTTCTGCGATACTATTGCTGAGACTTCTGTCCGAAGTATGCAGAATCATCGATATCGCACTTTTCGACCTATTTAATGCGAGAAACACGTTATCTGGTGTTTTGACCACTCCACAGGGCGTTTGATATGCAGGACCGGCGATATCTTGGTTTTCGTGGGGTTTCCAGCAGAAATATGCATTTTCTGCGATAATCTTGCTGTTTCATCTATGAGAAGTATGCAGAATCATCCAGAACGATCTTTTCGAGCTAGTTAATGCGAGAAACACGTTTTCTGGGGTTTTCACCGCACCACAGATCGTTGGATGTGCAGAACCGGAGAAATCTTGGTTTTCGTGGGGTTTCAAGCTGAGATATGCATTTTCTGCGATAATCTTGGTGAGACCTCTGTCCGAAGTATGCAGAAACATCGAGATCACTCTTTTCGACCTACTTAATGCGAGAAACACGTTATCTGGTGTTTCCACCACTCCGCAGTTGGTTTAATATGCGGCACCGGCGATATCTGGGTTTTCGTGGGGTTTCAAGCTGAGATATGCATTTTCTGCGATAATCTTGGTGAGACCTCTGTCCGAAGTATGCAGAAACATCGAGATCGTCGTTTCGAGCTATTTAATGCGAGAAACACGTTATCTGGTGTTTTCACCACTCCACAGTGCGTTGGATATGCAGAACCGGAGATATTTTGGTTTTCGTCGGGTTTCAAGCTGAGATATGCATTTTCTACGATAAGCTTGGTGAGACATCTGTCCGAAGTATGCAGAAACATCGAGAGCGCTCTTTTCGAGCTATTTAATGCGAGAAACTCGTTTTCTGGGGTTTTCACCACTCCAAGGTTCGTTCGATATGCAGAACCAGAGATATCTTGGTTTTCGTGGGGTTTCCAGCTGAGATATGCATTTTCTGAGATAATATTGCTGAGACTTCTGTCCGAAGTATGCAGAATCATCGATATCGCACTTTTCGACCTATTTAATGCGAGAAACACGTTATCTGGTGTTTTGACCACTCCACAGGGCGTTTGATATGCAGGACCGGCGATATCTTGGTTTTCGTGGGGTTTCCAGCAGAAATATGCATTTTCTGCGATAATCTTGCTGTTTCATCTATGAGAAGTATGCAGAATCATCCAGAACGATCTTTTCGAGCTAGTTAATGCGAGAAACACGTTTCCTGAGGTTTTCACCGCACCACAGATCGTTGGATGTGCAGAACCGGAGATATCTTGGTTTTCGTGGGGTTTCAAGCTGAGATATGCATTTTCTGCGATAATCTTGGTGAGACCTCTGTCCGAAGTATGCAGAAACATCGAGATCACTCTTTTCGACCTACTTAATGCGAGAAACACGTTATCTGGTGTTTCCACCACTCCGCAGTGCGTTTGATATGCAGAACCGGAGATATTTTGGTTTTCGTCGGGTTTCAAGCTGAGATATGCATTTTCTACGATAAGCTTGGTGAGACATCTGTCCCAAGTATGCAGAATCATCGAGAGCGCTCTTTTCGAGCTATTTAATGCGAGAAACTCGTTTTCTGGGGTTTTCACCACTCCAAGGTTCGTTCGATATGCAGAACCAGAGATATCTTGGTTTTCGTGGGGTTTCAAGCTGAGATATGCATTTTTTACGATAATCTTGGTGAGACTTCTGTCCGAAGTATGCTTAATCATCGAGATCGCTCGTTTCGAGCTTTTTAATGCGAGAAACACGTTATCTGGTGTTTGCACCACTCCACAGTGCGTATGATATGCAGAACCGACGATATCTTGGTTTTCGTGGGGTTTCAAACTCAGATATTCATTTTCTGCGATAATCTTGGTGAGACATCTGTCGGAAGTATGCAGAATCATCGAGATCGCACTTTTCGAGCTATTTAATGCGAGAAACACGTTATCTAGTGTTTTCATCACTCCACAGGGCGTCTGATATGCAGAACCGGCGATATATTGGTTTTCGTGGGGTTTCCAGCTGAGATATGCATTTTCTGCGATAATATTGCTGAGACTTCTGTCCGAAGTATGCAGAATCATCGATATCGCACTATTCGACCTATTTAATGCGAGAAACACGTTATCTGGTGTTTTGACCACTCCACAGGGCGTTTGATATGCAGGACCGGCGATATCTTGGTTTTCGTGGGGTTTCCAGCAGAAATATGCATTTTCTGCGATAATCTTGCTGTTTCATCTATGAGAAGTATGCAGAATCATCCAGAACGATCTTTTCGAGCTAGTTAATGCGAGAAACACGTTTTCTGGGGTTTTCACCACTCCAAGGTTCGTTCGATATGCAGAACCAGAGATATCTTGGTTTTCGTGGGGTTTCAAGCTGAGATATGCGTTTTCTGCGATAATCTTGGTGAGACTTCTGTCAGAAGTATGCAGAATCATCGTGATCGCTCGTTTCGAGCTATTTAATGCGAGAAACACGTTATCTGGTGTTTTCACCACTCCACAGTGCGTTTGATATGCAGTACCAGCGATATCTTGATTTTCGTGAGGTTTCAAGCTGAGATATGCATTTTCTGCGATAATATTGGTGAGACTTTAGTCAGAAGCATGCAGAATCATCGAGAGCGCTCTTTTCGAGCTATTTAATGCGAGAAACTCGTTTTCTGGGGTTTTCACCACTCCAAGGTTCGTTCGATATGCAGAACCAGAGATATCTTGGTTTTCGTGGGGTTTCAAGCTGAGATATGCGTTTTCTGCGATAATCTTGGTGAGACTTCTGTCAGCAGTATGCAGAATGATCGTGATCGCTCTATTCGAGCTATTTAATCCGAGAAACACGTTATCTGGTGTTTTCATCACTCCACAGGGCGTTTGATATGCAGAACCTGCGATATCTTGGTTTTCGTGGGGTTTCCAGATGAGATATGCATTTTCAGTGATAATCTTCATGATTCTTCTGTGACAAGTGTGCAGAATCATCTAGATCGCTCTTTTCGAGCTATTTAATGCGAGAAACACGTTATCTGGTGTTTTCACCACTCCACAGAGCGTTTGATATGCAGTACCAGCGATATCTTGATTTTCGTGAGGTTTCAAGCTGAGATATGCATTTTCTGCGATAATATTGGTGAGACTTTAGTCAGAAGCATGCAGAATCATCGAGAGCGCTCTTTTCGAGCTATTTAATGCGAGAAACTCGTTTTCTGGGGTTTTCACCACTCCAAGGTTCGTTCGATATGCAGAACCAGAGATATCTTGGTTTTCGTGGGGTTTCAAGCTGAGATATGCGTTTTCTGCGATAATCTTGGTGAGACTTCTGTCAGAAGTATGCAGAATGATCGTGATCGCTCGTTTCGAGCTATTTAATGCGAGAAACACGTTCTCCGGTGGTTTTCACCACTCCACAGTGCGTTTGATATGCAGAACCGGCGACATCTTGATTTTCGTGAGGTTTCAAGCTGAGATATGCATTCTCTGCGATAGTATTGGTGAGACTTTAGTCAGAAGCATGCAGAATCATCTAGATCATTCTTTTCGAGCTGCTTAATGCGAAAAACACGTTTTCTGGTGTTTTCACCACTCCACAGTGCGTTTGATATGCAGAACCGGCGACATCTTGGATTTGGTCGGGGTTCAAGCTGAGATATGCATTTTCTGCGATAATATTGATGAGACTTCAGTCAGAAGTATGCAGAATCATCTAGATCTCTCTTTTCGAGCTGCTTAATGCGCGAAGCACGTTTTCTGGTGTATTCACCACTCCACAGAGCGTTTGATATGCAGAACCGGCGATATCTTGATATTCGTGGTGTTTCCAGCTGAGATATGCATTTTCTGCGATAATATTGATGAGACTTCAGTCAGAAGTATGCAGAATCATCTAGATCGCTCGTTTCGAGCTGCTTAATGCGAGAAACACGTTTTCTGGTGTTTTCACCACTCCACAGTGCGTTTGATATGCAGAACCGGCGACATCTTGGGTTTCGTAGGGGTTCAAGCTGAGATATGCATTTTCTGCGATAATATTGGTGAGACTTCAGTCAGAAGTATGCAGAATCAACTAGGTCGCTCTTTTCGAGCTATTTAATGCGAAAAACACGTTTTCTGGTGTTTTCACCACCCCACAGTGCGTTTGATATGCAGAACCGGCGATATCTTGATTTTCGTGATGTTTCCAGCTGAGATATGCATTTTCTGCGATAATCTTGGTGAGTCTTCTGTCAGAAGTATACAGAAGCATCTAGATCGCTCTTTTCGAGCTATTTAATGCGAGGAACACGTTTTCTGGTGTTTTCACCACCCCACAGTGCGTTTGATATGCAGAACCGGCGACATCGTCGTTTTCGTGGGGTTTCCAGCTGAGATATGCATTTTCTGCGATAATCTTTGTGAGTCTTCTGTCAGAAGTATGCAGAATCATCGAGATCGCTCTTTTCGAGCTTGTTAATGCGAGAAACACGTTTTCTGGTGTTTTCAACACTCCACAGTACGTCTGATATGCAGAACCGGCGACATCGTGGTTTTCGTCGGGTTTCAAGCTGAGATATGCATTTTCTACGATAAACTTGGTGAAACATCTGTCCGAAGTATGCAGAAACATCAAGAGCGCTCTTATCCAGCTATTTAATGCGAGAAACACGTTATCAGGTGTTTTCACCACTCCACAGTGCGTTTGATATGCAGAACCAGCGATATCTTGGTTTTCGTGGGGTTTCAAGCTGAGATATGCATTTTTTACGATAATCCTGGTGAGACTTCTGTCCGAAGTATGCAGAATCATCGAGATCGCTCATTTCGAGCTATTTAACGCGAGAAAGACGTTATCTGGTGTTTTCACCACTCCACAGTGCGTATGATATGCATAACCGGCGATATCTTGGTTTTCGTGGGGTTTCAAGCTGAGATATGCATTTTCTGCGACAATCTTGGTGAGACTTCTGTCCGCGGTATGCAGAATCATCGAGATCGCTCTATTCGAGCTATTTAATCCGAGAAACACGTTATCTGGTGTTTTCATCACTCCACAGGGCGTTTGATATGCACAACCGGCGATATCTTGGTTTTCGTAGGGTTTCCAGCAGAAATATGCATTTTACGCGATAATCTTCATGATTCTTCTGTGACAAGTGTGCGAAACATCGAGATCGCTCTTTTCGACCTATTTAATGCGAGAAACACGTTATCTGGTGTTTCCACCACTCCACAGTGCGTATGATATGCAGAACCGGCGATATCTTGGTTTTCGTAGGGTTTCCAGCAGAAATATGCATTTTACGCGATAATCTTCATGATTCTTCTGTGACAAGTGTGCAGAAACATCGAGATCGCTCTTTTCGACCTATTTAATGCGAGAAACACGTTATCTGGTGTTTCCACCACTCCACAGTGCGTATGATATGCAGAACCGGCGATATCTTGGTTTTTGTGGGATTTCAAGCTGAGATATGCATTTTTTACGATAATCTTGGTGAGACTTCTGTCCGAAGTATGTTTAATCATCGAGATCGCTCGTTTCGAGCTTTTTAATGCGAGAAACACGTTATCTGGTGTTTTCACCACTCCACAGTGCGTATGATATGCAGAACCGACGATATCTTGGTTTTCGTGGGGTTTCAAGCTGAGATATGCATTTTCTGCGATAATATTGGTGAGACTTCTGTCCGAAGTATGCAGAATCATCGATATCGCTCTTTTCGAGCTATTTAATGCGAGAAACACTTTATCTGGTGGTTTGACCACTCCAGAGGGCGTTTGATATGCAGAACCGGCGATATCTTGGTTTTCGTAGGGTTTCCAGCTGAAATATGCATTTTCTGCGATAATCTTGGTGTTTCATCTATGAGAAGTAAGCAGAATCATCCAGAACGATCTTTTCCAGCTAGTTAATGCGAGTAACACGTTATCTGGTGTTTCCACCACTCCACAGTGCGTTTGATATGCAGAACCGGCGACATCATGGATTTCGTCGGGGTTCAAGCTGAGCTATGCATTTTCTACGATAATCTTGGTGAGACTACTGACAGAAGTATGCAGAATCATCGAGATCGCTCTTTTCGAGCTATTTAATGCGAGAAATACGTTATCTGGTGTTTTCACCACTCCACAGTGCGTTTGATATGCAGAACCGGCGATATCTTGGTTTTCGTGGGGTTTCAAGCTGAGATATGCATTACCTGCGATAATCTTGGTGAGACATCTGTCCGAAGTATGCAGAATCATCGAGAACGCACTTTTCGAGCTATTTAATGCGAGAAACACGTTATCTAGTGTTTTCATCACTCCACAGGACGTTTGATATGCAGAACGGGCGATATCTTGGTTTTCGTGGGGTTTCCAGCTGAGATATGCATTTTCTGCGATAATATTGGTGAGACTTCTGTCCGAAGTGTGCAGAATCATCGAGATCGCTCTTTTCGAGCTATTTAATGCGAGAAACACGTTTTCTGGGGTTTTCACCACACCACAGTTCGTTGGATATGCAGAACAGGTGATATCTTGGTTTTCGAGGGGTTTCAAGCTGAGATATGCATTTTCTGCGATAAACTTGGTGAGACTTCAGTCCGAAGTATGCTGAATCATCGAGATCGCTCTTATCGAGCTAGTTAATGCGAGAAAAACCTTGTCTGGTGCTTTCACCACTCCACAGTGCGTTTGATATGCAGTACCAGCGATATCTTGATTTTCGTGAGGTTTCAAGCTGAGATATGCATTTTCTGCGATAATATTGGTGAGACTTTAGTCAGAAGCATGCAGAATCATCGAGAGCGCTCTTTTCGAGCTATTTAATGCGAGAAACACGTTTTCTGTGGTTTTCACCACTCCAAGGTTCGTTCGATATGCAGAACCAGAGATATCTTGGTTTTCGTGGGGTTTCAAGCTGAGATATGCGTTTTCTGCGATAATCTTGGTGAGACTTCTGTCAGCAGTATGCAGAATGATCGTGATCGCTCTATTCGAGCTATTTAATCCGAGAAACACGTTATCTGGTGTTTTCATCACTCCACAGGGCGTTTGATATGCAGAACCTGCGATATCTTGGATTTCGTGGGGTTTCCAGATGAGATATGCATTTTCAGTGATAATCTTCATGATTCTTCTGTGACAAGTGTGCAGAATCATCTAGATCGCTCTTTTCGAGCTATTTAATGCGAGAAACACGTTATCTGGTGTTTTCACCACTCCACAGAGCGTTTGATATGCAGTACCAGCGATATCTTGATTTTCGTGAGGTTTCAAGCTGAGATATGCATTTTCTGCGATAATATTGGTGAGACTTTAGTCAGAAGCATGCAGAATCATCGAGAGCGCTCTTTTCGAGCTATTTAATGCGAGAAACTCGTTTTCTGGGGTTTTCACCACTCCAAGGTTCGTTCGATATGCAGAACCAGAGATATCTTGGTTTTCGTGGGGTTTCAAGCTGAGATATGCGTTTTCTGCGATAATCTTGGTGAGACTTCTGTCAGAAGTATGCAGAATGATCGTGATCGCTCGTTTCGAGCTATTTAATGCGAGAAACACGTTCTCCGGTGGTTTTCACCACTCCACAGTGCGTTTGATATGCAGAACCGGCGACATCTTGATTTTCGTGAGGTTTCAAGCTGAGATATGCATTTTCTGCGATAGTATTGGTGAGACTTTAGTCAGAAGCATGCAGAATCATCTAGATCGCTCTTTTCGAGCTGCTTAATGCGAAAAACACGTTTTCTGGTGTTTTCACCACTCCACAGTGCGTTTGATATGCAGAACCGGCGACATCTTGGATTTGGTCGGGGTTCAAGCTGAGATATGCATTTTCTGCGATAATATTGATGAGACTTCAGTCAGAAGTATGCAGAATCATCTAGATCTCTCTTTTCGAGCTGCTTAATGCGCGAAGCACGTTTTCTGGTGTATTCACCACTCCACAGAGCGTTTGATATGCAGAACCGGCGATATCTTGATATTCGTGGTGTTTCCAGCTGAGATATGCATTTTCTGCGATAATATTGATGAGACTTCAGTCAGAAGTATGCAGAATCATCTAGATCGCTCGTTTCGAGCTGCTTAATGCGAGAAACACGTTTTCTGGTGTTTTCACCACTCCACAGTGCGTTTGATATGCAGAACCGGCGACATCTTGGGTTTCGTAGGGGTTCATGCTGAGATATGCATTTTCTGCGATAATATTGGTGAGACTTCAGTCAGAAGTATGCAGAATCAACTAGATCGCTCTTTTCGAGCTATTTAATGCGAAAAAAAACGTTTTCTGGTGTTTTCACCACCCCACAGTGCGTTTGATATGCAGAACCGGCGATATCTTGATTTTCGTGATGTTTCCAGCTGAGATATGCATTTTCTGCGATGATCTTGGTGAGTCTTCTGTCAGAAGTATACAGAAGCATCTAGATCGCTCTTTTCGAGCTATTTAATGCGAGGAACACGTTTTCTGGTGTTTTCACCACCCCACAGTGCGTTTGATATGCAGAGCCGGCGACATCGTCGTTTTCGTGGGGTTTCCAGCTGAGATATGCATTTTTACGATAATCCTGGTGAGACTTCTGTCCGAAGTATGCAGAATCATCGAGATCGCTCATTTCGAGCTATTTAACGCGAGAAAGACGTTATCTGGTGTTTTCACCACTCCACAGTGCGTATGATATGCATAACCGGCGATATCTTGGTTTTCGTGGGGTTTCAAGCTGAGATATGCATTTTCTGCGATAATATTGGTGAGACTTCTGTCCGCGGTATGCAGAATCATCGAGATCGCTCTATTCGAGCTATTTAATCCGAGAAACACGTTATCTGGTGTTTTCATCACTCCACAGGGCGTTTGATATGCAGAACCTGCGATATCTTGGTTTTCGTGGGGTTTCCAGGTGAGATATGCATTTTCAGTGATAATCTTCATGATTCTTCTGTGACAAGTGTGCAGAATCATCTAGATCGCTCTTTTCGAGCTATTTAATGCGAGAAACACGTTTTCTGGTGCATTCACCACTCCACAGTACGTTGGACATGCAGAAACGGAGATATCTTGGTTTCGGTCGGGTTTCAAGCTGAGATATGCATTTTCTGCGATAATCTTGGTGAGACTTCTGTCCGAAGTATGTTTAATCATCGAGATCGCTCGTTTCGAGCTTTTTAATGCGAGAAACACGTTATCTGGTGTTTTCACCACTCCACAGTGCGAATGATATGCAGAACCGACGATATCTTGGTTTTCGTGGGGTTTCAAGCTCAGATATGCATTTTCTGCGATAATCTTGCTGAGACTTCTGTCCGAAGTATGCAGAATCATCGATATCGCACTTTTCGAGCTATTTAATGCGAGAAACACGTTATCTGGTGTTTTGACCACACCACAGGGCGTTTGATATGCACAACCGGCGATATCTTGGTTTTCGTAGGGTTTCCAGCAGAAATATGCATTTTACGCGATAATCTTCATGATTCTTCTGTGACAAGTGTGCAGAAACATCGAGATCGCTCTTTTCGACCTATTTAATGCGAGAAACACGTTATCTGGTGTTTCCACCACTCCACAGTGCGTATGATATCCAGAACCGGCGATATCTTGGTTTTTGTGGGATTTCAAGCTGAGATATGCATTTTTTACGATAATCTTGGTGAGACTTCTGTCCGAAGTATGTTTAATCATCGAGATCGCTCGTTTCGAGCTTTTTAATGCGAGAAACACGTTATCTGGTGTTTTCACCACTCCACAGTGCGTATGATATGCAGAACCGACGATATCTTGGTTTTCGTGGGGTTTCAAGCTGAGATATGCATTTTCTGCGATAATATTGGTGAGACTTCTGTCCGAAGTATGCAGAATCATCGATATCGCTCTTTTCGAGCTATTTAATGCGAGAAACACTTTATCTGGTGGTTTGACCACTCCAGAGGGCGTTTGATATGCAGAACCGGCGATATCTTGGTTTTCGTAGGGTTTCCAGCTGAAATATGCATTTTCTGCGATAATCTTGGTGTTTCATCTATGAGAAGTAAGCAGAATCATCCAGAACGATCTTTTCCAGCTAGTTAATGCGAGTAACACGTTATCTGGTGTTTCCACCACTCCACAGTGCGTTTGATATGCAGAACCGGCGACATCATGGATTTCGTCGGGGTTCAAGCTGAGCTATGCATTTTCTACGATAATCTTGGTGAGACTACTGACAGAAGTATGCAGAATCATCGAGATCGCTCTTTTCGAGATATTTAATGCGAGAAATACGTTATCTGGTGTTTTCACCACTCCAAGGTTCGTTCGATATGCAGAACCAGAGATATCTTGGTTTTCGTGGGGTTTCAAGCTGAGATATGCGTTTTCTGCGATAATCTTGGTGAGACTTCTGTCAGCAGTATGCAGAATGATCGTGATCGCTCTATTCGAGCTATTTAATCCGAGAAACACGTTATCTGGTGTTTTCATCACTCCACAGGGCGTTTGATATGCAGAACCTGCGATATCTTGGTTTTCGTGGGGTTTCCAGATGAGATATGCATTTTCAGTGATAATCTTCATGATTCTTCTGTGACAAGTGTGCAGAATCATCTAGATCGCTCTTTTCGAGCTATTTAATGCGAGAAACACGTTATCTGGTGTTTTCACCACTCCACAGAGCGTTTGATATGCAGTACCAGCGATATCTTGATTTTCGTGAGGTTTCAAGCTGAGATATGCATTTTCTGCGATAATATTGGTGAGACTTTAGTCAGAAGCATGCAGAATCATCGAGAGCGCTCTTTTCGAGCTATTTAATGCGAGAAACTCGTTTTCTGGGGTTTTCACCACTCCAAGGTTCGTTCGATATGCAGAACCAGAGATATCTTGGTTTTCGTGGGGTTTCAAGCTGAGATATGCGTTTTCTGCGATAATCTTGGTGAGACTTCTGTCAGAAGTATGCAGAATGATCGTGATCGCTCGTTTCGAGCTATTTAATGCGAGAAACACGTTCTCCGGTGGTTTTCACCACTCCACAGTGCGTTTGATATGCAGAACCGGCGACATCTTGATTTTCGTGAGGTTTCAAGCTGAGATATGCATTTTCTGCGATAGTATTGGTGAGACTTTAGTCAGAAGCATGCAGAATCATCTAGATCGCTCTTTTCGAGCTGCTTAATGCGAAAAACACGTTTTCTGGTGTTTTCACCACTCCACAGTGCGTTTGATATGCAGAACCGGCGACATCTTGGATTTGGTCGGGGTTCAAGCTGAGATATGCATTTTCTGCGATAATATTGATGAGACTTCAGTCAGAAGTATGCAGAATCATCTAGATCTCTCTTTTCGAGCTGCTTAATGCGCGAAGCACGTTTTCTGGTGTATTCACCACTCCACAGAGCGTTTGATATGCAGAACCGGCGATATCTTGATATTCGTGGTGTTTCCAGCTGAGATATGCATTTTCTGCGATAATATTGATGAGACTTCAGTCAGAAGTATGCAGAATCATCTAGATCGCTCGTTTCGAGCTGCTTAATGCGAGAAACACGTTTTCTGGTGTTTTCACCACTCCACAGTGCGTTTGATATGCAGAACCGGCGACATCTTGGGTTTCGTAGGGGTTCATGCTGAGATATGCATTTTCTGCGATAATATTGGTGAGACTTCAGTCAGAAGTATGCAGAATCAACTAGATCGCTCTTTTCGAGCTATTTAATGCGAAAAAAAACGTTTTCTGGTGTTTTCACCACCCCACAGTGCGTTTGATATGCAGAACCGGCGATATCTTGATTTTCGTGATGTTTCCAGCTGAGATATGCATTTTCTGCGATGATCTTGGTGAGTCTTCTGTCAGAAGTATACAGAAGCATCTAGATCGCTCTTTTCGAGCTATTTAATGCGAGGAACACGTTTTCTGGTGTTTTCACCACCCCACAGTGCGTTTGATATGCAGAACCGGCGACATCGTCGTTTTCGTGGGGTTTCCAGCTGAGATATGCATTTTCTGCGATAATCTTTGTGAGTCTTCTGTGACAAGTGTGCAGAATCATCTAGATCGCTCTTTTCGAGCTATTTAATGCGAGAAACACGTTTTCTGGTGCATTCACCACTCCACAGTACGTTGGACATGCAGAAACGGAGATATCTTGGTTTCGGTCGGGTTTCAAGCTGAGATATGCATTTTCTGCGATAATCTTGGAGAGACTTCAGTCCGAAGTATGCAGAATCATCGATATCGCACTTTTCGAGCTATTTAATGCGAGAAACACGTTATCTGGTGTTTTGACCACACCACAGGGCGTTTGATATGCACAACCGGCGATATCTTGGTTTTCGTAGGGTTTCCAGCTGAAATATGCATTTTACGCGATAATCTTCATGATTCTTCTGTGACAAGTGTGCAGAAACATCGAGATCGCTCTTTTCGACCTATTTAATGCGAGAAACACGTTATCTGGTGCTTCCACCACTCCACAGTGCGTATGATATCCAGAACCGGCGACATCGTGGTTTTCGTCGGGTTTCAAGCTGAGATATGCATTTTCTACGATAAACTTGGTGAAACATCTGTCCGAAGTATGCAGAAACATCAAGAGCGCTCTTATCCAGCTATTTAATGCGAGAAACACGTTATCAGGTGTTTTCACCACTCCACAGTGCGTTTGATATGCAGAACCAGCGATATCTTGGTTTTCGTGGGGTTTCAAGCTGAGATATGCATTTTTTACGATAATCCTGGTGAGACTTCTGTCCGAAGTATGCAGAATCATCGAGATCGCTCATTTCGAGCTATTTAACGCGAGAAAGACGTTATCTGGTGTTTTCACCACTCCACAGTGCGTATGATATGCATAACCGGCGATATCTTGGTTTTCGTGGGGTTTCAAGCTGAGATATGCATTTTCTGCGATAATCTTGGTGAGACTTCTGTCCGCGGTATGCAGAATCATCGAGATCGCTCTATTCGAGCTATTTAATCCGAGAAACACGTTATCTGGTGTTTTCATCACTCCACAGGGCGTTTGATATGCAGAACCTGCGATATCTTGGTTTTCGTGGGGTTTCCAGATGAGATATGCATTTTCAGTGATAATCTTCATGATTCTTCTGTGACAAGTGTGCAGAATCATCTAGATCGCTCTTTTCGAGCTATTTAATGCGAGAAACACGTTTTCTGGTGCATTCACCACTCCACAGTACGTTGGACATGCAGAAACGGAGATATCTTGGTTTCGGTCGGGTTTCAAGCTGAGATATGCATTTTCTGCGATAATCTTGGTGAGACTTCTGTCCGAAGTATGTTTAATCATCGAGATCGCTCGTTTCGAGCTTTTTAATGCGAGAAACACGTTATCTGGTGTTTTCACCACTCCACAGTGCGTATGATATGCAGAACCGACGATATCTTGGTTTTCGTGGGGTTTCAAGCTCAGATATGCATTTTCTGCGATAATCTTGCTGAGACTTCTGTCCGAAGTATGCAGAATCATCGATATCGCACTTTTCGAGCTATTTAATGCGAGAAACACGTTATCTGGTGTTTTGACCACACCACAGGGCGTTTGATATGCACAACCGGCGATATCTTGGTTTTCGTAGGGTTTCCAGCAGAAATATGCATTTTACGCGATAATCTTCATGATTCTTCTGTGACAAGTGTGCAGAAACATCGAGATCGCTCTTTTCGACCTATTTAATGCGAGAAACACGTTATCTGGTGTTTCCACCACTCCACAGTGCGTATGATATCCAGAACCGGCGATATCTTGGTTTTTGTGGGATTTCAAGCTGAGATATGCATTTTTTACGATAATCTTGGTGAGACTTCTGTCCGAAGTATGTTTAATCATCGAGATCGCTCGTTTCGAGCTTTTTAATGCGAGAAACACGTTATCTGGTGTTTTCACCACTCCACAGTGCGTATGATATGCAGAACCGACGATATCTTGGTTTTCGTGGGGTTTCAAGCTGAGATATGCATTTTCTGCGATAATATTGGTGAGACTTCTGTCCGAAGTATGCAGAATCATCGATATCGCTCTTTTCGAGCTATTTAATGCGAGAAACACTTTATCTGGTGGTTTGACCACTCCAGAGGGCGTTTGATATGCAGAACCGGCGATATATTGGTTTTCGTAGGGTTTCCAGCTGAAATATGCATTTTCTGCGATAATCTTGGTGTTTCATCTATGAGAAGTAAGCAGAATCATCCAGAACGATCTTTTCCAGCTAGTTAATGCGAGTAACACGTTATCTGGTGTTTCCACCACTCCACAGTGCGTTTGATATGCAGAACCGGCGACATCATGGATTTCGTCGGGGTTCAAGCTGAGCTATGCATTTTCTACGATAATCTTGGTGAGACTACTGACAGAAGTATGCAGAATCATCGAGATCGCTCTTTTCGAGCTATTTAATGCGAGAAATACGTTATCTGGTGTTTTCACCACTCCACAGTGCGTTTGATATGCAGAACCGGCGATATCTTGGTTTTCGTGGGGTTTCCAGCTGAGATATGCATTTTCTGCGATAATATTGGTGAGACTTCTGTCCGAAGTGTGCAGAATCATCGAGATCGCTCTTTTCGAGCTATTTAATGCGAGAAACACGTTTTCTGGGGTTTTCACCACACCACAGTTCGTTGGATATGCAGAACAGGTGATATCTTGGTTTTCGAGGGGTTTCAAGCTGAGATATGCATTTTCTGCGATAAACTTGGTGAGACTTCAGTCCGAAGTATGCTGAATCATCGAGATCGCTCTTATCGAGCTAGTTAATGCGAGAAAAACCTTGTCTGGTGCTTTCACCACTCCACAGTGCGTTTGATATGCAGTACCAGCGATATCTTGCTTTTCGTGGGGATGTAAGCTGAGATATTCATTTTTTATGATAATCGTGCTGACACTTCTGTCCGAAGTATGCTTAATCATCGAGATCGCTCTATTCGAGCTATTTAATGCGAGAAACACGTTATCTGGTGTTTTCATCACTCCACAGTGCGTATGATATGCAGAACCGACGATATCTTGGTTTTCGTGGGGTTTCAAGCTCAGATATGCATTTTCTGCGATAATCTTGGTGAGACTTCTGTCCGAAGTATGCAGAGTCATCGAGATCGCACATTTCGATCTATTTAATGCGATAAACACGTTGTCCGGTGTTTTCACCACTCCACAGTTGGTTTAATATGCAGAACCGGCGATATCTGGGTTTTCGTGGGGTTTCAAGCTCAGATATGCATTTTCTGCGATAATCTTGGTGAGACCTCTGTCCGAAGTATGCAGAAACATCGAGATCGTTCTTTTCGACCTATTTAATGCGAGAAACACGTTATCTGGTGTTTTCACCACTCCACAGTGCGTTGGATATGCAGAACCGGAGATATTTTGGTTTTCGTGGGGTTTCAAGTTGAGATATGCATTTTTTATGATAATCTTGGTGAGACTTCTGTCCGAAGTATGCAGATTCATCGTCATCGCTCGTTTCGAGCTATTTAATGCGAGAAACACGTTATCTGGTGTTTTCACCACTCCACAGTGCGTTGGATATGCAGAACCGGCGACATCTTGGATTTGGTCGGGGTTCAAGCTGAGATATGCATTTTCTACGATAAGCTTGGTGAGACATCTGTCCGAAGTATGCAGAATCATCTAGATCGCTCTTTTCGAGCTGCTTAATGCGAGAAACACGTTTTCTGGTGTTTTCACCACTCCACAGTGCGTTTGATATTGCTGAACCGGCGACATCTTGGATTTGGTCGGGGTTCAAGCTGAGATATGCATTTTCTACGATAAGCTTGGTGAGACTTCTGTCAGAAGTATGCTGAATCTTCGAGATCGATCTTTTCGAGCTACTTAATGCGAGAAACACGTTATCTGGTGTTTTCACCACACCACAGTGCGTTTGATATGCAGAACCGGCGACATCCTGGATTTCGTCGGGGTTCAAGCTGAGATATGCATTTGCTGCGATAATGTTGGTGAGTCTTCTGTCAGAAGTTTGCAGAATCATCGAGATCCCTCTTTTCGATCTATTTAAAGCGAGAAACACGTTCTCCGGTGGTTTTCACCACTCCACAGTGCGTTTGATATGCAGAACCGGCGACATCTTGATTTTCGTGAGGTTTCAAGCTGAGATATGCATTTTCTGCGATAATATTGGTGAGACTTTAGTCAGAAGCATGCAGAATCATCTAGATCGCTCTTTTCGAGCTGCTTAATGCGAAAAACACGTTTTCTGGTGTTTTCACCACTCCACAGTGCGTTTGATATGCAGAACCGGCGACATCTTGGATTTGGTCGGGGTTCACGCTGAGATATGCATTTTCTGCGATAATATTGGTGAGACTTCAGTCAGAAGTATGCAGAATCATCTAGATCTCTCTTTTCGAGCTGCTTAATGCGCGAAGCACGTTTTCTGGTGTATTCAGCACTCCACAGAGCGTTTGATATGTAGAGCCGCCGATAGCTTGGTTTTCGTGGGGTTTCCAGCTGATATATGCATTTTCTGCGATAATCTTGGTGTTTCATCTATGAGAAGTATGCAGAATCGTTGAGAACGCTCTTTTCGAGCTACTTAATGCGAGAAACACGTTTTCTGGTATTTTCACCACTCCACAGTGCGTCTGAAATGCAGAACCGGCGATATCTTGGTTTTTGTGGTGTTTGTAGCTGAGATATGCATTTTCTGCGATAATCTTGGTGTTTCATCCATGAGAAGTATGCAGAATCATCGAGAACTCTCTTTTCGAGCTACTTAATGCGAGAAACACGTTTTCTGGTTTTTTCACCACTCCACAGTGCGTCTGAAATGCAGAACCGGCGATATCTTGGCCTTCGTCGGGTATCAAGCTGAGACATGCATTTTCTGCGATAATCATGGTGAGACTTCTGTCAGAAGTATGCAGAATAATCGAGATCGCTCTTTTCGAGCTATTTAATGCGAGAAACACGTTTTCTGGTGTATTCACCAATCCACAGTACGTTTGACATGCAGAAACGGAGATATGTTGGTTTTCGTGGGGTTTCCAGCTGATATATGCATTTTCTGCGATAATCTTGGTGTTTCATCCATGAGAAGTATGCAGAATCATCGAGAACTCTCTTTTCGAGCTACTTAATGCGAGAAACACGTTTTCTGGTTTTTTCACCACTCCACAGTGCGTCTGAAATGCAGAACCGGCGATATCTTGGCCTTCGTCGGGTATCAAGCTGAGACATGCATTTTCTGCGATAATCATGGTGAGACTTCTGTCAGAAGTATGCAGAATCATCTAGATCGCTCTTTTCGAGCTATTTAATGCGAGAAACACGTTTTCTTGGGTTTCACCACCCCACAGTGCCTTTGATATGCAGAACCGGAGATATCTTGGTTTCGGTCGGGTTTCAAGCTGAGATATGCATTTTCTGCGATAATCTTGGTGAGACTTCAGTCAGAAGTATGCAGAATCATCGAGATCGCTCTTTTCGAGCTATTTAATGCGAGAAACACGTTGTCTGGTGTTTTCACCACTCCACAGTTGGTTTGATATGCAGAACCGGCGACATCTTGATTTTCGTGAGGTTTCAAGCTGAGATATGCATTTTCAGGGATAATATTGGCGAGACTTCAGTCAGAAGTATGCGGAATCATATAGAACGTTCGTTTCGAGCTATTTAATGCGAAAAAACAAGTTTTCTAGTGTTTTGACCACTCCACAGTGCGTTTGATATGTAGAGCCGCCGATAACATGGTTTTCGTGGGGTTTCCAGCTGAAATATGCATTTTCTGCGATAATATTGGTGAGACTTCTGTCCGAATTATGCAGAATCATCGATATCGCTCTATTCGAGCTATTTAATGCGAGAAACACGTTATCTGGTGTTTTGACCACTCCACAGGGCGTTTGTATGCAGAACCGGCGATATCTTGGTTTTCGTGGGGTTTCCAGCTGAAATATGCATTTTCTGCGATAATCTTGCTGTTCCATCTATGAGAAGTATGCAGAATCATCCAGAACGTTCTTTTCGAGCTAGTTAATGCGAGAAACACGTTTTCTGGGGTTTTCACCCAACCACAGTTCGTTGGATCTGCAGAACCGGAGATATCTTGGTTTTCGTGGGGTTTCAAGCTGAGATATGCATTTTCTGCGATAATCTTGGTAAGACCTCTGTCCGAAGTAAGCAGAAACATCGAGATCGCCCTTTTCGACCTATTTAATGCGAGAAACACGTTATCTAGTGTTTTCATCACTCCACAGTGCGTTTGATATGCAGGACCAGCGATATCTTGGTTTTCGTGGGGTTTCCAGCTGAGATATGCATTTTTTACGATAATCTTGGTGAGACTTCTGTCCGAAGTATGCAGAATCATCGAGATCGCACTTGTCGAGCTATTTAATGCGAGAAACACGTTATCTAGTGTTTTCATCACTCCACAGGGCGTTTGATATGCAGAACCAGCGATATCTTGGTTTTCGTGGGGTTTCAAGCTGAGATATGCATTTTTTACGATAATCTTGGTGAGACTTCTGTCCGAAGTATGCAGAATCATCGAGATCGCACTTGTCGAGCTATTTAATGCGAGAAACACGTTATCTAGTGTTTTCATCACTCCACAGGGCGTTTGATATGCAGAACCAGCGATATCTTGGTTTTCGTGGGGTTTCAAGCTGAGATATGCATTTTTTACGATAATCATGGTGAGACTTCTGTCCGAAGTATGCAGAATCATCGAGATCGCACTTTTCGAGCTATTTAATGCGAGGAACACGTTATCGGTTGTTTTCAGCACTCCACAGTGCGTTTGATATGCAGAACCAGCGAAATCTTGGTTTTCGTGGGGTTTCCAGCTGAGATATGCATTTTTTACGATAATCATGGTGAGACTTCTGTCCGAAGTATGCAGAATCATCGAGATCGCACTTTTCGAGCTATTTAATGCGAGAAACACGTTATCTGGTGTTTTCGCAACTCCACAGTGCGTTTGATATGCAGAATCAGCGAAACCTTGGTTTTCGTGGGGTTTCCAGCTGAGATATGCATTTTTTACGATAATCTTGGTGAGACTTCTGTCCGAAGTATGCAGAATCATCGAGATCGCACGTTTCGAGCTATTTAATGCGAGAAACACGATATCTAGTGTTTTCATCACTCCACAGGGCGTTTGATATGCAGAACCAGCGATATCTTGGTTTTCGTGGGGTTTCAAGCAGAGATATGCAATTTCTGCGATAATCTTGGTGAGACTTCTGTCCGATGTATGCAGAGTCATCGAGATCGCACGTTTCGATCTATTTAATGCGAGAAACACGTTATCTGGTGTTTTCACCACTCCACAGTGCGTTTGATATGCAGAACCAGCGATATCTTGGTTTTCGCGGGGTTTCAAGCTGAGATATGCATTTTCTGCGATAATCTTGGTGAGACTTCTGTCAGAAGTATGCAGAATCATCGAGATCCCTCTTTTCGAGCTATTTAATGCGAGAAACACGTTAACTGGTGTTTCCACCACTCCACAGTTCGTTTGATATGCAGAACCGGCGACATCTTGGGTTTCGTCGGGGTTCAAGCTGAGATATGCATTTTCTGCGATAATCTTGGTGAGACTTCTGTCCGAAGTATGCAGAATCATCGAGATCGCTCTTTTCGAGCTATTTAATGCGAGAAACACGTTATCTGGTGTTTTCACCACTCCACAGTGCGTTTGATATGCAGAACCGGCTACATCTTGGGTTTCGTCGGGGTTCAAGCTGAGATATGCATTTTCTGCGATAATCTTGGTGAGTCTTCTGTCAGAAGTATGCAGAATCTTCGAGAACGATCTATTCGAGCTATTTAATGCGAGAAACACGTTGTCTGGTGTTTTCACCACTCCACAGTTGGTTTGATATGCAGAACCGGCGACATCATGGATTTCGTCGGGTTTCAAGCTGAGATATGCAATTTCTGCGATAATCTTGGTGAGACTTCTGTCCGATGTATCCAGAGTCATCGAGATCGCACGTTTCGATCTATTTAATGCGAGAAACACGTTATCTGGTGTTTTCACCACTCCACAGTGCGTTTGATATGCAGAACCAGCGATATCTTGGTTTTCGCGGGGTTTCCAGCTGAGACATGCATTTGCTGCGATAATGTTGGTGAGTCTTCTGTCAGAAGTTTGCAGAATCATCGAGATCCCTCTTTTCGATCTATTTAATGCGAGAAACACGTTATCTGGTGTTTTCACCACTCCACAGTGCGTTTGATATGCAGAACCATCGATATCTTGGTTTTCGTGGGGTTTCCAGCTGAGACATGCATTTTTTACGATAATCTTGGTGAGACTTCTGTCCGAAATATGCAGAATCATCGAGATCGCACTTGTCGAGCTATTTAATGCGAGAAACACGTTATCTAGTGTTTTCATCACTCCACAGGGCGTTTGATATGCAGACCTGGCGATATCTTGGTTTTCGTGGGGTTTCCAGCTGAGATATGCATTTTTTACGATAATCTTGGTGAGGCTTCTGTCCGAAGTATGCTTAATCATGGAGATCGCTCTATTCGAGCTATTTAATGCGAGAAACACGTTGTCTGGTGTTTTCACCACTCCACAGTTGGTTTGATATGCAGAACCGGCGACATCATGGATTTCGTCGGGTTTCAAGCTGAGATATGCATCTTCTACGATAATCTTGGTGAGACTTCTGACAGAAGTATGCAGAATCATCGAGATCGCTCTTTTCGAGCTATTTAATGCGAGAAACACGTTGTCTGGTGTTTTCGCCACTCCACAGTTGGTTTGATATGCAGAACCGGCGACATCTTGATTTTCGTGAGGTTTCAAGCTGAGATATGCATTTTCAGGGATAATATTGGTGAGACTTCAGTCAGAAGTATGCGGAATCATATAGAACGTTCGTTTCGAGCTATTTAATGCGAAAAAACAAGTTTTCTAGTGTTTTGACCACTCCACAGTGCGTTTGATATGTAGAGCCGCCGATAACATGGTTTTCGTGGGGTTTCCAGCTGAAATATGCATTTTCTGCGATAATATTGGTGAGACTTCTGTCCGAATTATGCAGAATCATCGATATCGCTCTATTCGAGCTATTTAATGCGAGAAACACGTTATCTGGTGTTTTGACCACTCCACAGGGCGTTTGTATGCAGAACCGGCGATATCTTGGTTTTCGTGGGGTTTCCAGCTGAAATATGCATTTTCTGCGATAATCTTGCTGTTCCATCTATGAGAAGTATGCAGAATCATCCAGAACGTTCTTTTCGAGCTAGTTAATGCGAGAAACACGTTTTCTGGGGTTTTCACCCAACCACAGTTCGTTGGATCTGCAGAACCGGAGATATCTTGGTTTTCGTGGGGTTTCAAGCTGAGATATGCATTTTCTGCGATAATCTTGGTGAGACCTTTGTCCGAAGTAAGCAGAAACATCGAGATCGCCCTTTTCGACCTATTTAATGCGAGAAACACGTTATCTAGTGTTTTCATCACTCCACAGTGCGTTTGATATGCAGGACCAGCGATATCTTTGTTTTCGTGGGGTTTCCAGCTGAGATATGCATTTTTTACGATAATCTTGGTGAGACTTCAGTCCGAAGTATGCAGAATCATCGAGATCGCACTTGTCGAGCTATTTAATGCGAGAAACACGTTATCTAGTGTTTTCATCACTCCACAGGGCGTTTGATATGCAGAACCAGCGATATCTTGGTTTTCGTGGGGTTTCAAGCTGAGATATGCATTTTTTACGATAATCTTGGTGAGACTTCTGTCCGAAGTATGCAGAATCATCGAGATCGCACTTGTCGAGCTATTTAATGCGAGAAACACGTTATCTAGTGTTTTCATCACTCCACAGGGCGTTTGATATGCAGAACCAGCGATATCTTGGTTTTCGTGGGGTTTCAAGCTGAGATATGCATTTTTTACGATAATCATGGTGAGACTTCTGTCCGAAGTATGCAGAATCATCGAGATCGCACTTTTCGAGCTATTTAATGCGAGGAACACGTTATCGGTTGTTTTCAGCACTCCACAGTGCGTTTGATATGCAGAACCAGCGAAATCTTGGTTTTCGTGGGGTTTCCAGCTGAGATATGCATTTTTTACGATAATCATGGTGAGACTTCTGTCCGAAGTATGCAGAATCATCGAGATCGCACTTTTCGAGCTATTTGATGCGAGAAACACGTTATCTGGTGTTTTCGCAACTCCACAGTGCGTTTGATATGCAGAATCAGCGAAACCTTGGTTTTCGTGGGGTTTCCAGCTGAGATATGCATTTTTTACGATAATCTTGGTGAGACTTCTGTCCGAAGTATGCAGAATCATCGAGATCGCACGTTTCGAGCTATTTAATGCGCGATACACGATATCTAGTGTTTTCATCACTCCACAGGGCGTTTGATATGCAGAACCAGCGATATCTTGGTTTTCGTGGGGTTTCAAGCAGAGATATGCAATTTCTGCGATAATCTTGGTGAGACTTCATTCAGAAGTATGCGGAATCATCTAGATCGCTCTTGTCGAGCTATTTAATGCAAAAAAAAAAGTTTCCTGGTGTTTTCAACATTCCTCAGTGCGTTTGATATGCAGAACCGGCGATATCTTGATTTTCGTGGTGTTTCCAGCTGAGATATGCATTTTTGCGAAAATGTGGGTGAGTCGCCTGTCAGAAGTATGCAGTATCATCTAGATCGCTCTATTCGAGCTATTTAATGCGAGAAACACGTTATATGGTTGTTTTCACCACTCCACAGTGCGTTTGATATGCAGAACCGGCGATATCTTGATTTTCGTGGTGTTTCCAGCTGAGATATGCATTTTCAGCGATAATCTTGGTGAGTCTTCTGTCAGAAGTATGCAGAATCTTCGAGATCGCTCTTTTCGAGCTATTGAATGCGAGAAACACGTTATCCGGTGTTTTCACCACTCCACAGTGCGTTTGATATGCAGAACCGGCGACATCTTGATTTTCGTGAGGTTTCAAGCTGAGATATGCATTTTCTGCGATAATATTGGTGAGACTTCAGTCTGAAGTATGCAGAATCATCTAGATCGCTCGTTTCGAGCTGCTTAATGCGAGAAACACGTTATCTGGTGTTTTCACCACTCCACAGTGCGTTTGATATTCCGAACCGGCGATATCTTGATTTTCGTGGTGTTTCCAGCTGAGACATGCATTTGCTGCGATAATGTTGGTGAGTCTTCTGTCAGAAGTTTGCAGAATCATCGAGATCCCTCTTTTCGATCTATTTAATGCGAGGAACACGTTATCGGGTGTTTTCAGCACTCCACAGGGCGTTTGATATGCAGAACCGGCGATATCTTGATTTTCGTGGTGTTTCCAGCTGAGATATGCATTTTCAGCGATAATCTTGGTGAGTCTTCTGTCAGAAGTATGCAGAATCATCTAGATCGCTCGTTTCGAGCTGCTTAATGCGAGAAACACGTTATCTGGTGTTTTCACCACTCCACAGTGCGTTTGATATTCCGAACCGGCGATATCTTGATTTTCGTGGTGTTTCCAGCTGAGACATGCATTTGCTGCGATAATGTTGGTGAGTCTTCTGTCAGAAGTTTGCAGAATCATCGAGATCCCTCTTTTCGATCTATTTAATGCGAGGAACACGTTATCTAGTGTTTTCATCACTCCACAGGGCGTTTGATATGCAGAACCAGCGATATCTTGGTTTTCGTGGGGTTTCAAGCTGAGATATGCATTTTTTACGATAATCTTGGTGAGACTTCTGTCCGAAGTATGCAGAATCATCGAGATCGCACTTGTCGAGCTATTTAATGCGAGAAACACGTTATCTAGTGTTTTCATCACTCCACAGGGCGTTTGATATGCAGAACCAGCGATATCTTGGTTTTCGTGGGGTTTCAAGCTGAGATATGCATTTTTTACGATAATCATGGTGAGACTTCTGTCCGAAGTATGCAGAATCATCGAGATCGCACTTTTCGAGCTATTTAATGCGAGGAACACGTTATCGGTTGTTTTCAGCACTCCACAGTGCGTTTGATATGCAGAACCAGCGAAATCTTGGTTTTCGTGGGGTTTCCAGCTGAGATATGCATTTTTTACGATAATCATGGTGAGACTTCTGTCCGAAGTATGCAGAATCATCGAGATCGCACTTTTCGAGCTATTTAATGCGAGAAACACGTTATCTGGTGTTTTCGCAACTCCACAGTGCGTTTGATATGCAGAATCAGCGAAACCTTGGTTTTCGTGGGGTTTCCAGCTGAGATATGCATTTTTTACGATAATCTTGGTGAGACTTCTGTCCGAAGTATGCAGAATCATCGAGATCGCACGTTTCGAGCTATTTAATGCGAGAAACACGATATCTAGTGTTTTCATCACTCCACAGGGCGTTTGATATGCAGAACCAGCGATATCTTGGTTTTCGTGGGGTTTCAAGCAGAGATATGCAATTTCTGCGATAATCTTGGTGAGACTTCTGTCCGATGTATGCAGAGTCATCGAGATCGCACGTTTCGATCTATTTAATGCGAGAAACACGTTATCTGGTGTTTTCACCACTCCACAGTGCGTTTGATATGCAGAACCAGCGATATCTTGGTTTTCGCGGGGTTTCAAGCTGAGATATGCATTTTCTGCGATAATCTTGGTGAGACTTCTGTCAGAAGTATGCAGAATCATCGAGATCCCTCTTTTCGAGCTATTTAATGCGAGAAACACGTTAACTGGTGTTTCCACCACTCCACAGTTCGTTTGATATGCAGAACCGGCGACATCTTGGGTTTCGTCGGGGTTCAAGCTGAGATATGCATTTTCTGCGATAATCTTGGTGAGACTTCTGTCCGAAGTATGCAGAATCATCGAGATCGCTCTTTTCGAGCTATTTAATGCGAGAAACACGTTATCTGGTGTTTTCACCACTCCACAGTGCGTTTGATATGCAGAACCGGCTACATCTTGGGTTTCGTCGGGGTTCAAGCTGAGATATGCATTTTCTGCGATAATCTTGGTGAGTCTTCTGTCAGAAGTATGCAGAATCTTCGAGAACGATCTATTCGAGCTATTTAATGCGAGAAACACGTTGTCTGGTGTTTTCACCACTCCACAGTTGGTTTGATATGCAGAACCGGCGACATCATGGATTTCGTCGGGTTTCAAGCTGAGATATGCAATTTCTGCGATAATCTTGGTGAGACTTCTGTCCGATGTATCCAGAGTCATCGAGATCGCACGTTTCGATCTATTTAATGCGAGAAACACGTTATCTGGTGTTTTCACCACTCCACAGTGCGTTTGATATGCAGAACCAGCGATATCTTGGTTTTCGCGGGGTTTCCAGCTGAGACATGCATTTGCTGCGATAATGTTGGTGAGTCTTCTGTCAGAAGTTTGCAGAATCATCGAGATCCCTCTTTTCGATCTATTTAATGCGAGAAACACGTTATCTGGTGTTTTCACCACTCCACAGTGCGTTTGATATGCAGAACCATCGATATCTTGGTTTTCGTGGGGTTTCCAGCTGAGACATGCATTTTTTACGATAATCTTGGTGAGACTTCTGTCCGAAATATGCAGAATCATCGAGATCGCACTTGTCGAGCTATTTAATGCGAGAAACACGTTATCTAGTGTTTTCATCACTCCACAGGGCGTTTGATATGCAGACCTGGCGATATCTTGGTTTTCGTGGGGTTTCCAGCTGAGATATGCATTTTTTACGATAATCTTGGTGAGGCTTCTGTCCGAAGTATGCTTAATCATGGAGATCGCTCTATTCGAGCTATTTAATGCGAGAAACACGTTGTCTGGTGTTTTCACCACTCCACAGTTGGTTTGATATGCAGAACCGGCGACATCATGGATTTCGTCGGGTTTCAAGCTGAGATATGCATCTTCTACGATAATCTTGGTGAGACTTCTGACAGAAGTATGCAGAATCATCGAGATCGCTCTTTTCGAGCTATTTAATGCGAGAAACACGTTGTCTGGTGTTTTCGCCACTCCACAGTTGGTTTGATATGCAGAACCGGCGACATCTTGATTTTCGTGAGGTTTCAAGCTGAGATATGCATTTTCAGGGATAATATTGGTGAGACTTCAGTCAGAAGTATGCGGAATCATATAGAACGTTCGTTTCGAGCTATTTAATGCGAAAAAACAAGTTTTCTAGTGTTTTGACCACTCCACAGTGCGTTTGATATGTAGAGCCGCCGATAACATGGTTTTCGTGGGGTTTCCAGCTGAAATATGCATTTTCTGCGATAATATTGGTGAGACTTCTGTCCGAATTATGCAGAATCATCGATATCGCTCTATTCGAGCTATTTAATGCGAGAAACACGTTATCTGGTGTTTTGACCACTCCACAGGGCGTTTGTATGCAGAACCGGCGATATCTTGGTTTTCGTGGGGTTTCCAGCTGAAATATGCATTTTCTGCGATAATCTTGCTGTTCCATCTATGAGAAGTATGCAGAATCATCCAGAACGTTCTTTTCGAGCTAGTTAATGCGAGAAACACGTTTTCTGGGGTTTTCACCCAACCACAGTTCGTTGGATCTGCAGAACCGGAGATATCTTGGTTTTCGTGGGGTTTCAAGCTGAGATATGCATTTTCTGCGATAATCTTGGTGAGACCTTTGTCCGAAGTAAGCAGAAACATCGAGATCGCCCTTTTCGACCTATTTAATGCGAGAAACACGTTATCTAGTGTTTTCATCACTCCACAGTGCGTTTGATATGCAGGACCAGCGATATCTTTGTTTTCGTGGGGTTTCCAGCTGAGATATGCATTTTTTACGATAATCTTGGTGAGACTTCTGTCCGAAGTATGCAGAATCATCGAGATCGCACTTGTCGAGCTATTTAATGCGAGAAACACGTTATCTAGTGTTTTCATCACTCCACAGGGCGTTTGATATGCAGAACCAGCGATATCTTGGTTTTCGTGGGGTTTCAAGCTGAGATATGCATTTTTTACGATAATCTTGGTGAGACTTCTGTCCGAAGTATGCAGAATCATCGAGATCGCACTTGTCGAGCTATTTAATGCGAGAAACACGTTATCTAGTGTTTTCATCACTCCACAGGGCGTTTGATATGCAGAACCAGCGATATCTTGGTTTTCGTGGGGTTTCAAGCTGAGATATGCATTTTTTACGATAATCATGGTGAGACTTCTGTCCGAAGTATGCAGAATCATCGAGATCGCACTTTTCGAGCTATTTAATGCGAGGAACACGTTATCGGTTGTTTTCAGCACTCCACAGTGCGTTTGATATGCAGAACCAGCGAAATCTTGGTTTTCGTGGGGTTTCCAGCTGAGATATGCATTTTTTACGATAATCATGGTGAGACTTCTGTCCGAAGTATGCAGAATCATCGAGATCGCACTTTTCGAGCTATTTGATGCGAGAAACACGTTATCTGGTGTTTTCGCAACTCCACAGTGCGTTTGATATGCAGAATCAGCGAAACCTTGGTTTTCGTGGGGTTTCCAGCTGAGATATGCATTTTTTACGATAATCTTGGTGAGACTTCTGTCCGAAGTATGCAGAATCATCGAGATCGCACGTTTCGAGCTATTTAATGCGCGATACACGATATCTAGTGTTTTCATCACTCCACAGGGCGTTTGATATGCAGAACCAGCGATATCTTGGTTTTCGTGGGGTTTCAAGCAGAGATATGCAATTTCTGCGATAATCTTGGTGAGACTTCATTCAGAAGTATGCGGAATCATCTAGATCGCTCTTGTCGAGCTATTTAATGCAAAAAAACAAGTTTCCTGGTGTTTTCAACATTCCTCAGTGCGTTTGATATGCAGAACCGGCGATATCTTGATTTTCGTGGTGTTTCCAGCTGAGATATGCATTTTTGCGAAAATGTGGGTGAGTCGCCTGTCAGAAGTATGCAGTATCATCTAGATCGCTCTATTCGAGCTATTTAATGCGAGAAACACGTTATATGGTTGTTTTCACCACTCCACAGTGCGTTTGATATGCAGAACCGGCGATATCTTGATTTTCGTGGTGTTTCCAGCTGAGATATGCATTTTCAGCGATAATCTTGGTGAGTCTTCTGTCAGAAGTATGCAGAATCTTCGAGATCGCTCTTTTCGAGCTATTGAATGCGAGAAACACGTTATCCGGTGTTTTCACCACTCCACAGTGCGTTTGATATGCAGAACCGGCGACATCTTGATTTTCGTGAGGTTTCAAGCTGAGATATGCATTTTCTGCGATAATATTGGTGAGACTTCAGTCTGAAGTATGCAGAATCATCTAGATCGCTCGTTTCGAGCTGCTTAATGCGAGAAACACGTTATCTGGTGTTTTCACCACTCCACAGTGCGTTTGATATTCCGAACCGGCGATATCTTGATTTTCGTGGTGTTTCCAGCTGAGACATGCATTTGCTGCGATAATGTTGGTGAGTCTTCTGTCAGAAGTTTGCAGAATCATCGAGATCCCTCTTTTCGATCTATTTAATGCGAGGAACACGTTATCGGGTGTTTTCAGCACTCCACAGGGCGTTTGATATGCAGAACCGGCGATATCTTGATTTTCGTGGTGTTTCCAGCTGAGATATGCATTTTCAGCGATAATCTTGGTGAGTCTTCTGTCAGAAGTATGCAGAATCATCTAGATCGCTCGTTTCGAGCTGCTTAATGCGAGAAACACGTTATCTGGTGTTTTCACCACTCCACAGTGCGTTTGATATTCCGAACCGGCGATATCTTGATTTTCGTGGTGTTTCCAGCTGAGACATGCATTTGCTGCGATAATGTTGGTGAGTCTTCTGTCAGAAGTTTGCAGAATCATCGAGATCCCTCTTTTCGATCTATTTAATGCGAGGAACACGTTATCGGGTGTTTTCAGCACTCCACAGGGCGTTTGATATGCAGAACCGGCGATATCTTGGTATTCGTGGGGTTTCCAGCTGAGATATGCATTTTCTGCGATAATATTGGTGAGACTTCTGTCCGAAGTATGCTTAATCATCGAGATCGCTCGTTTCGACATATTTAATGCGAGAAACACGTTATCTGGTGTTTTCACCACTCCACAGTGCGTATGATATGCAGAACCGCCGATATCTGGGTTTTCGTGGGGTTTCAAGCTGAGATATGCATTTTTTACCATAATCTTGGTGAGACTTCTGTCCGAAGTATGCAGAATCATCGAGATCGCACTTTTCGATCTATTTAATGAGATAAACACGTTGTCTGGTGTTTTCACCACTCCACAGTTGGTTTGATATGCAGAACCTGCGATATCTGGGTTTTCGTGGGGTTTCAAGCTGAGATATGCATTTTCTGCTATAATCTTGGTGAGACCTCTGTCCGAAGTATGCAGAAACATCGAGATCGCTCTTTTCGACCTATTTAATGCGAGAAACACGTTATCTGGTGTTTTCACCACTCCACAGTGCGTTTGATATGCAGAACCAGCGATATCTTGGTTTTCGTGGGGTTTCAAGCTGAGATATGCATTTTTTACGATAATCATGGTGAGACTTCTGTCCGAAGTATGCAGAATCATCGATATCGCACTTTTCGAGCTATTTAATGCGAGAAACACGTTATCTGGTGTTTTCAGCACTCCACAGTGCGTTTGATATGCAGAACCAGCGATATCTGGGTTTTCGTGGGGTTTCAAGCTGAGATATGCATTTTTTACGATAATCTTGGTGAGACTTCTGTCCGAAGTATGCTTAATCATCGAGATCGCTCGTGTCGACATATTTAATGCGAGAAACACGTTATCTGGTGTTTTCACCACTCCACAGTGCGTATGATATGCAGAACCGGCGATATCTTGGTTTTCGTGGGGTTTCAAGCTGAGATATGCATTTTTTACGATAATCATGGTGAGACTACTGTCCGAAGTATGCAGAATCATCGAGATCGCACTTTTCGAGCTATTTAATGCGAGAAACACGTTATCTGGTGTTTTCAGCACTCCACAGTGCGCTTGATATGCAGAACCAGCGATATCTGGGTTTTCGTGGGGTTTCAAGCTGAGATATGCATTTTTTACGATAATCTTGGTGAGGCTTCTGTCCGAAGTATGCTTAATCATGGAGATCGCTCTATTCGAGCTATTTAATGCGAGAAACACGTTGTCTGGTGTTTTCACCACTCCACAGTTGGTTTGATATGCAGAACCGGCGACATCATGGATTTCGTCGGGTTTCAATCTGAGATATGCATCTTCTACGATAATCTTGGTGAGACTTCTGACAGAAGTATGCAGAATCATCGAGATCGCTCTTTTCGAGCTATTTAATGCGAGAAACACGTTGTCTGGTGTTTTCACCACTCCACAGTTGGTTTGATATGCAGAACCGGCGACATCTTGATTTTCGTGAGGTTTCAAGCTGAGATATGCATTTTCAGGGATAATATTGGTGAGACTTCAGTCAGAAGTATGCGGAATCATATAGAACGTTCGTTTCGAGCTATTTAATGCGAAAAAACAAGATTTCTAGTGTTTTGACCACTCCACAGTGCGTTTGATATGTAGAGCCGCCGATAACATGGTTTTCGTGGGGTTTCCAGCTGAAATATGCATTTTCTGCGATAATATTGGTGAGACTTCTGTCCGAATTATGCAGAATCATCGATATCGCTCTATTCGAGCTATTTAATGCGAGAAACACGTTATCTGGTGTTTTGACCACTCCACAGGGCGTTTGTATGCAGAACCGGCGATATCTTGGTTTTCGTGGGGTTTCCAGCTGAAATATGCATTTTCTGCGATAATCTTGCTGTTCCATCTATGAGAAGTATGCAGAATCATCCAGAACGTTCTTTTCGAGCTAGTTAATGCGAGAAGCACGTTTTCTGGGGTTTTCACCCAACCACAGTTCGTTGGATCTGCAGAACCGGAGATATCTTGGTTTTCGTGGGGTTTCAAGCTGAGATATGCATTTTCTGCGATAATCTTGGTGAGACCTCTGTCCGAAGTAAGCAGAAACATCGAGATCGCCCTTTTCGACCTATTTAATGCGAGAAACACGTTATCTAGTGTTTTCATCACTCCACAGTGCGTTTGATATGCAGGACCAGCGATATCTTTGTTTTCGTGGGGTTTCCAGCTGAGATATGCATTTTTTACGATAATCTTGGTGAGACTTCTGTCCGAAGTATGCAGAATCATCGAGATCGCACTTGTCGAGCTATTTAATGCGCGAAACACGTTATCTAGTGTTTTCATCACTCCACAGGGCGTTTGATATGCAGAACCAGCGATATCTTGGTTTTCGTGGGGTTTCAAGCTGAGATATGCATTTTTTACGATAATCTTGGTGAGACTTCTGTCCGAAGTATGCAGAATCATCGAGATCGCACTTGTCGAGCTATTTAATGCGAGAAACACGTTATCTAGTGTTTTCATCACTCCACTGGGCGTTTGATATGCAGAACCAGCGATATCTTGGTTTTCGTGGGGTTTCAAGCTGAGATATGCATTTTTTACGATAATCATGGTGAGACTTCTGTCCGAAGTATGCAGAATCATCGAGATCGCACTTTTCGAGCTATTTAATGCGAGGAACACGTTATCGGTTGTTTTCAGCACTCCACAGTGCGTTTGATATGCAGAACCAGCGAAATCTTGGTTTTCGTGGGGTTTCCAGCTGAGATATGCATTTTTTACGATAATCATGGTGAGACTTCTGTCCGAAGTATGCAGAATCATCGAGATCGCACTTTTCCAGCTATTTAATGCGAGAAACACGTTATCTGGTGTTTTCGCAACTCCACAGTGCGTTTGATATGCAGAATCAGCGAAACCTTGGTTTTCGTGGGGTTTCCAGCTGAGATATGCATTTTTTACGATAATCTTGGTGAGACTTCTGTCCGAAGTATGCAGAATCATCGAGATCGCACGTTTCGAGCTATTTAATGCGCGAAACACGATATCTAGTGTTTTCATCACTCCACAGGGCGTTTGATATGCAGAACCGGCGACATCTTGGGTTTCGTCGGGGTTCAAGCTGAGATATGCATTTTCTGCGATAATCTTGGTGAGACTTCTGTCCGAAGTATGCAGAATCATCGAGATCGCTCTTTTCGAGCTATTTAATGCGAGAAACACGTTATCTGGTGTTTTCACCACTCCACAGTGCGTTTGATATGCAGAACCGGCGACATCTTGGGTTTCGTCGGGGTTCAAGCTGAGATATGCATTTTCTGCGATAATCTTGGTGAGTCTTCTGTCAGAAGTATGCAGAATCTTCGAGAACGCTCTTTTCGTGCTACTTAATGCGAGAAACACGTTTTCTGGTGTATTCACCACTCCACAGTGCGTATGATATGCAGAACCGGCGATATCTTGGTTTTCGTGGGGTTTCAAGCTGAGATATGCATTTTTTACGATAATCATGGTGAGACTACTGTCCGAAGTATGCAGAATCATCGAGATCGCACTTTTCGAGCTATTTAATGCGAGAAACACGTTATCTGGTGTTTTCAGCACTCCACAGTGCGCTTGATATGCAGAACCAGCGATATCTGGGTTTTCGTGGGGTTTCAAGCTGAGATATGCATTTTTTACGATAATCTTGGTGAGACTTCTGTCCGAAGTATGCTTAATCATCGAGATCGCTCGTGTCGACATATTTAATGCGAGAAACACGTTATCTGGTGTTTTCACCACTCCACAGTGCGTATGATATGCAGAACCGGCGATATCTTGGTTTTCGTGGGGTTTCAAGCTGAGATATGCATTTTTTACGATAATCATGGTGAGACTACTGTCCGAAGTATGCAGAATCATCGAGATCGCACTTTTCGAGCTATTTAATGCGAGAAACACGTTATCTGGTGTTTTCAGCACTCCACAGTGCGCTTGATATGCAGAACCAGCGATATCTGGGTTTTCGTGGGGTTTCAAGCTGAGATATGCATTTTTTACGATAATCTTGGTGAGTCTTCTGTCAGAAGTATGCAGAATCTTCGAGATCGCTCTTTTCGAGCTACTTAATGCGAGAAACACGTTATTTGGTGTTTTCACCACTCCACAGTGCGTTTGATATTCCGAACCGGCGATATCTTGATTTTCGTGGAGTTTCCAGCTGAGATATGCATTTTGAGCGATAATCTTGGTGAGTCATCAGTCAGAAGTATGCACAATCATCTAGATCGCTCGTTTCGAGATGCTTAATGCGTGAAACACGTTTACTGATGTTTTCACCACTCCACAGTGCGTTTGATATGCAGAACCGGCGACATCTTGGATTTCGTCGGGGTTCAAGCTGAGATATGCATTTTCTGCGATAATATTGGTGAGACTTCAGTCAGAAGTATGCAGAATCATCTAGATCGCTCGTTTCGAGCTATTTAATGCGAGAAACACCTTATCTGGTGTTTTCACCACTCCACAGTGCGTTTGATATGCAGAACCGGCGACATCTTGATTTTCGTGAGGTTTCAAGCCGAGATATGCATTTTCTGCGATAATATTGGTGAGACTTCAGTCAGCAGTATGCAGAATCATCTAGATCGCTCTTTTCGAGCTGCGTAATGCGAGAAACGCGTTTTCTGGTGTTTTCACCTCTCCACAGTGCGTTTGATATGCAGAACCGGCGACATCTTGGATTTCGTCGGGGGTCAAGCTGAGATATGCATTCTCTGCGATAATCTTGGTGAGACATCAGTCAGAAGTATGCACAATCATCTAGATCGCTCGTTTCGAGATGCTTAATGCGTGAAACACGTTTACTGATGTTTTCACCACTCCACAGTGCGTTTGATATGCAGAACCGGCGACATCTTGGATTTCGTCGGGGTTCAAGCTGAGATATGCATTTTCTGCGATAATATTGGTGAGACTTCAGTCAGAAGTATGCAGAATCATCTAGATCGCTCGTTTCGAGCTATTTAATGCGAGAAACACCTTATCTGGTGTTTTCACCACTCCACAGTGCGTTTGATATGCAGAACCGGCGACATCTTGGATTTCGTCGGGGGTCAAGCTGAGATATGCATTCTCTGCGATAATCTTGGTGAGACATCAGTCAGAAGTATGCACAATCATCTAGATCGCTCGTTTCGAGATGCTTAATGCGTGAAACACGTTTACTGATGTTTTCACCACTCCACAGTGCGTTTGATATGCAGAAACGGAGATATCTTGGTTTCGGTCGGGTTTCAAGCTGAGATATGCTTTTCTACGGTAATCTTGGTGAGACTTCAGTCAGAAGTATGCAGAATCATCTAGATCGCTCGTTTCGAGCTATTTAATGCGAATAAACAAGTTTTCTGGTGTTTTGACCACTCCACAGTGCGTTTGATATGCAGAACCAGCGATATCTTGGTTTTCGTGTGGTTTCAAGCTGAGATATGCATTTTTTACGATAATCTTGGTGAGACTTCTGTCCGAAGTATGCAGAATCATCGAGATCGCTCTATTCGAGCTATTGAATGCGAGAAACACGTTATCCGGTGTTTTCACCACTCCACAGTGCGTTTGATATGCAGAACCGGCGACATCTTGATTTTCGTGAGGTTTCAAGCTGAGATATGCATTTTTTACGATAATCATGGTGAGACTTCTGTCCGAAGTATGCAGAATCATCGAGATCGCACTTTTCGAGCTATTTAATGCGAGGAACACGTTATCGGTTGTTTTCAGCACTCCACAGTGCGTTTGATATGCAGAACCAGCGAAATCTTGGTTTTCGTGGGGTTTCCAGCTGAGATATGCATTTTTTACGATAATCATGGTGAGACTTCTGTCCGAAGTATGCAGAATCATCGAGATCGCACTTTTCGAGCTATTTAATGCGAGAAACACGTTATCTGGTGTTTTCGCCACTCCACAGTGCGTTTGATATGCAGAATCAGCGAAACCTTGGTTTTCGTGGGGTTTCCAGCTGAGATATGCATTTTTTAAGATAATCTTGGTGAGACTTCTGTCCGAAGTATGCAGAATCATCGAGATCGCACGTTTCGAGCTATTTAATGCGAGAAACACGATATCTAGTGTTTTCATCACTCCACAGGGCGTTTGATATGCAGAACCAGCGATATCTTGGTTTTCGTGGGGTTTCAAGCAGAGATATGCAATTTCTGCGATAATCTTGGTGAGACTTCTGTCCGATGTATGCAGAGTCATCGAGATCGCACGTTTCGATCTATTTAATGCGAGAAACACGTTATCTGGTGTTTTCACCACTCCACAGTGCGTTTGATATGCAGAACCAGCGATATCTTGGTTTTCGCGGGGTTTCAAGCTGAGATATGCATTTTCTGCGATAATCTTGGAGAGACTTCTGTCAGAAGTATGCAGAATCATCGAGATCCCTCTTTTCGAGCTATTTAATGCGAGAAACACGTTAACTGGTGTTTTCACCACTCCACAGTTCGTTTGATATGCAGAACCGGCGACATCTTGGGTTTCGTCGGGGTTCAAGCTGAGATATGCATTTTCTACGATAATCTTGGTGAATCTTCTGTCAGAAGTATGCAGAATCTTCGAGAACGCTCTTTTCGTGCTACTTAATGCGAGAAACACGTTTTCTGGTGTATTCACCACTCCACAGTACGTTTGATGTGCCGAACCGGAGATAACTTGGTTTTCGTGAGGTTTCAAGCTGAGATATGCATTTTCTGCGATAATCTTGGTGAGACTTCATTCAGAAGTATGCGGAATCATCTAGATCGCTCTTGTCGAGATATTTAATGCAAAAAAACAAGTTTCCTGGTGTTTTCAACATTCCTCAGTGCGTGTGATATGCAGAACCGGCGATATCTTGATTTTCGTGGTGTTTCCAGCTGAGATATGCATTTTTGCGAAAATGTTGGTGAGTCGCCTGTCAGAAGTATGCAGAATCATCTAGATCGCTCTATTCGAGCTATTTAATGCGAGAAACACGTTATATGGTTGTTTTCACCACTCCACAGTGCGTTTGATATGCAGAACCGGCGATATCTTGATTTTCGTGGTGTTTCCAGCTGAGATATGCATTTTCAGCGATAATCTTGGTGAGTCTTCTGTCAGAAGTATGCAGAATCATCGAGATCGCACTTTTCGATCTATTTAATGCGATAAACACGTTGTCTGGTGTTTACACCACTCCACAGTTGGTTTGATATGCAGAACCTGCGATATCTGGGTTTTCGTGGGGTTTCAAGCTGAGATATGCATTTTCTGCTATAATCTTGGTGAGACCTCTGTCCGAAGTATGCAGAAACATCGAGATCGCTCTTTTCGACCTATTTAATGCGAGGAACACGTTATCGGGTGTTTTCAGCACTCCACAGGGCGTTTGATATGCAGAACCGGCGATATCTTGGTATTCGTGGGGTTTCCAGCTGAGATATGCATTTTCTGCGATAATATTGGTGAGACTTCTGTCCGAAGTATGCTTAATCATCGAGATCGCTCGTTTCGACATATTTAATGCGAGAAACACGTTATCTGGTGTTTTCACCACTCCACAGTGCGTATGATATGCAGAACCGGCGATATCTTGGTTTTCGTGGGGTTTCAAGCTGAGATATGCATTTTTTACGATAATCTTGGTGAGACTTCTGTCCGAAGTATGCTTAATCATCGAGATCGCTCGTGTCGACATATTTAATGCGAGAAACACGTTATCTGGTGTTTTCACCACTCCACAGTGCGTATGATATGCAGAACCGGCGATATCTGGGTTTTCGTGGGGTTTCAAGCTGAGATATGCATTTTTTACCATAATCTTGGTGAGACTTCTGTCCGAAGTATGCAGAATCATCGAGATCGCACTTTTCGATCTATTTAATGCGATAAACACGTTGTCTGGTGTTTACACCACTCCACAGTTGGTTTGATATGCAGAACCTGCGATATCTGGGTTTTCGTGGGGTTTCAAGCTGAGATATGCATTTTCTGCTATAATCTTGGTGAGACCTCTGTCCGAAGTATGCAGAAACATCGAGATCGCTCTTTTCGACCTATTTAATGCGAGAAACACGTTATCTGGTGTTTTCACCACTCCACAGTGCGTTTGATATGCAGAACCAGCGATATCTTGGTTTTCGTGGGGTTTCAAGCTGAGATATGCATTTTTTACGATAATCATGGTGAGACTTCTGTCCGAAGTATGCAGAATCATCGATATCGCACTTTTCGAGCTATTTAATGCGAGAAACACGTTATCGGGTGTTTTCAGCACTCCACAGTGCGTTTGATATGCAGAACCAGCGATATCTGGGTTTTCGTGGGGTTTCAAGCTGAGATATGCATTTTTTACGATAATCTTGGTGAGACTTCTGTCCGAAGTATGCTTAATCATCGAGATCGCTCGTGTCGACATATTTAATGCGAGAAACACGTTATCTGGTGTTTTCACCACTCCACAGTGCGTATGATATGCAGAACCGGCGATATCTTGGTTTTCGTGGGGTTTCAAGCTGAGATATGCATTTTTTACGATAATCATGGTGAGACTACTGTCCGAAGTATGCAGAATCATCGAGATCGCACTTTTCGAGCTATTTAATGCGAGAAACACGTTATCTGGTGTTTTCAGCACTCCACAGTGCGCTTGATATGCAGAACCAGCGATATCTGGGTTTTCGTGGGGTTTCAAGCTGAGATATGCATTTTTTACTATAATCTTGGTGAGTCTTCTGTCAGAAGTATGCAGAATCTTCGAGATCGCTCTTTTCGAGCTACTTAATGCGAGAAACACGTTATTTGGTGTTTTCACCACTCCACAGTGCGTTTGATATTCCGAACCGGCGATACCATGATTTTCGTGGAGTTTCCAGCTGAGATATGCATTTTGAGCGATAATCTTGGTGACTCTTCTTTCAGAAGTATGCAGAATCTTCGAGATCGATCTTTTCGAGCTGCTTAATGCGAGAAACACGTTTTCTGGTGTTTTCACCACTCCACAGTGCGTTTGATATGCAGAACCGGCGACATCTTGATTTTCGTGAGGTTTCAAGCCGAGATATGCATTTTCTGCGATAATATTGGTGAGACTTCAGTCAGCAGTATGCAGAATCATCTAGATCGCTCTTTTCGGCGCTGCGTAATGCGAGAAACGCGTTTTCTGGTGTTTTCACCACTCCACAGTGCGTTTGATATGCAGAACCGGCGACATCTTGGATTTCGTCGGGGGTCAAGCTGAGATATGCATTCTCTGCGATAATCTTGGTGAGACATCAGTCAGAAGTATGCACAATCATCTAGATCGCTCGTTTCGAGATGCTTAATGCGTGAAACACGTTTACTGATGTTTTCACCACTCCACAGTGCGTTTGATATGCAGAACCGGCGACATCTTGGATTTCGTCGGGGTTCAAGCTGAGATATGCATTTTCTGCGATAATATTGGTGAGACTTCAGTCAGAAGTATGCAGAATCATCTAGATCGCTCGTTTCGAGCTATTTAATGCGAGAAACACCTTATCTGGTGTTTTCACCACTCCACAGTGCGTTTGATATGCAGAACCGGCGACATCTTGGCTGTCGTCGGGTATCAAGCTGAGATATGGATTTTCTGCGATAATCTTGGTGAGTCTTCTGTCAGAAGTATGCAGAATCTTCGAGAACGCTCTTTTCGTGCTACTTAATGCGAGAAACACGTTTTCTGGTGTATTCACCACTCCACAGTACGTTTGACATGCAGAAACGGAGATATCTTGGTTTCGGTCGGGTTTCAAGCTGAGATATGCTTTTCTACGGTAATCTTGGTGAGACTTCAGTCAGAAGTATGCAGAATCATCTAGATCGCTCGTTTCGAGCTATTTAATGCGAATAAACAAGTTTTCTGGTGTTTTGACCACTCCACAGTGCGTTTGATATGCAGAACCAGCGATATCTTGGTTTTCGTGTGGTTTCAAGCTGAGATATGCATTTTTTACGATAATCTTGGTGAGACTTCTGTCCGAAGTATGCAGAATCATCGAGATCGCTCTATTCGAGCTATTGAATGCGAGAAACACGTTATCCGGTGTTTTCACCACTCCACAGTGCGTTTGATATGCAGAACCGGCGACATCTTGATTTTCGTGAGGTTTCAAGCTGAGATATGCATTTTTTACGATAATCATGGTGAGACTTCTGTCCGAAGTATGCAGAATCATCGAGATCGCACTTTTCGAGCTATTTAATGCGAGGAACACGTTATCGGTTGTTTTCAGCACTCCACAGTGCGTTTGATATGCAGAACCAGCGAAATCTTGGTTTTCGTGGGGTTTCCAGCTGAGATATGCATTTTTTACGATAATCATGGTGAGACTTCTGTCCGAAGTATGCAGAATCATCGAGATCGCACTTTTCGAGCTATTTAATGCGAGAAACACGTTATCTGGTGTTTTCGCCACTCCACAGTGCGTTTGATATGCAGAATCAGCGAAACCTTGGTTTTCGTGGGGTTTCCAGCTGAGATATGCATTTTTTAAGATAATCTTGGTGAGACTTCTGTCCGAAGTATGCAGAATCATCGAGATCGCACGTTTCGAGCTATTTAATGCGAGAAACACGATATCTAGTGTTTTCATCACTCCACAGGGCGTTTGATATGCAGAACCAGCGATATCTTGGTTTTCGTGGGGTTTCAAGCAGAGATATGCAATTTCTGCGATAATCTTGGTGAGACTTCTGTCCGATGTATGCAGAGTCATCGAGATCGCACGTTTCGATCTATTTAATGCGAGAAACACGTTATCTGGTGTTTTCACCACTCCACAGTGCGTTTGATATGCAGAACCAGCGATATCTTGGTTTTCGCGGGGTTTCAAGCTGAGATATGCATTTTCTGCGATAATCTTGGTGAGACTTCTGTCAGAAGTATGCAGAATCATCGAGATCCCTCTTTTCGAGCTATTTAATGCGAGAAACACGTTAACTGGTGTTTTCACCACTCCACAGTTCGTTTGATATGAAGAACCGGCGACATCTTGGGTTTCGTCGGGGTTCAAGCTGAGATATGCATTTTCTGCGATAATCTTGGTGAGACTTCTGTCCGAAGTATGCAGAATCATCGAGATCGCTCTTTTCGAGCTATTTAATGCGAGAAACACGTTATCTGGTGTTTTCACCACTCCACAGTGCGTTTGATATGCAGAACCGGCGACATCTTGGGTTTCGTCGGGGTTCAAGCTGAGATATGCATTTTCTACGATAATCTTGGTGAATCTTCTGTCAGAAGTATGCAGAATCTTCGAGAACGCTCTTTTCGTGCTACTTAATGCGAGAAACACGTTTTCTGGTGTATTCACCACTCCACAGTACGTTTGATGTGCCGAACCGGAGATAACTTGGTTTTCGTGAGGTTTCAAGCTGAGATATGCATTTTCTGCGATAATCTTGGTGAGACTTCATTCAGAAGTATGCGGAATCATCTAGATCGCTCTTGTCGAGCTATTTAATGCAAAAAAACAAGTTTCCTGGTGTTTTCAACATTCCTCAGTGCGTTTGATATGCAGAACCGGCGATATCTTGATTTTCGTGGTGTTTCCAGCTGAGATATGCATTTTTGCGAAAATGTTGGTGAGTCGCCTGTCAGAAGTATGCAGAATCATCTAGATCGCTCTATTCGAGCTATTTAATGCGAGAAACACGTTATCCGGTGTTTTCACCACTCCACAGTGCGTTTGATATGCAGAACCGGCGATATCTTGATTTTCGTGGTGTTTCCAGCTGAGATATGCATTTTCAGCGATAATCTTGGTGAGTCTTCTGTCAGAAGTATGCAGAATCTTCGAGATCGCTCTTTTCGAGCTATTGAATGCGAGAAACACGTTATCCGGTGTTTTCACCACTCCACAGTGCGTTTGATATGCAGAACCGGCGACATCTTGATTTTCGTGAGGTTTCAAGCTGAGATATGCATTTTCTGCGATAATATTGGTGAGACTTCAGTCTGAAGTATGCAGAATCATCTAGATCGCTCGTTTCGAGCTGCTTAATGCGAGAAACACGTTATCTGGTGTTTTCACCACTCCACAGTGCGTTTGATATTCCGAACCGGCGATATCTTGATTTTCGTGGTGTTTCCAGCTGAGACATGCATTTGCTGCGATAATGTTGGTGAGTCTTCTGTCAGAAGTTTGCAGAATCATCGAGATCCCTCTTTTCGATCTATTTAATGCGAGGAACACGTTATCGGGTGTTTTCAGCACTCCACAGGGCGTTTGATATGCAGAACCGGCGATATCTTGATTTTCGTGGTGTTTCCAGCTGAGATATGCATTTTCAGCGATAATCTTGGTGAGTCTTCTGTCAGAAGTATGCAGAATCATCTAGATCGCTCGTTTCGAGCTGCTTAATGCGAGAAACACGTTATCTGGTGTTTTCACCACTCCACAGTGCGTTTGATATTCCGAACCGGCGATATCTTGATTTTCGTGGTGTTTCCAGCTGAGTCATGCATTTGCTGCGATAATGTTGGTGAGTCTTCTGTCAGAAGTTTGCAGAATCATCGAGATCCCTCTTTTCGATCTATTTAATGCGAGGAACACGTTATCGGGTGTTTTCAGCACTCCACAGGGCGTTTGATATGCAGAACCGGCGATAACTTGGTATTCGTGGGGTTTCCAGCTGAGATATGCATTTTCTGCGATAATATTGGTGAGACTTCTGTCCGAAGTATGCTTAATCATCGAGATCGCTCGTTTCGACATATTTAATGCGAGAAACACGTTATCTGGTGTTTTCACCACTCCACAGTGCGTATGATATGCAGAACCGGCGATATCTTGGTTTTCGTGGGGTTTCAAGCTGAGATATGCATTTTTTACGATAATCTTGGTGAGACTTCTGTCCGAAGTATGCTTAATCATCGAGATCGCTCGTGTCGACATATTTAATGCGAGAAACACGTTATCTGGTGTTTTCGCCACTCCACAGTGCGTTTGATATGCAGAATCAGCGAAACCTTGGTTTTCGTGGGGTTTCCAGCTGAGATATGCATTTTTTACGATAATCATGGTGAGACTTCTGTCCGAAGTATGCAGAATCATCGAGATCGCACTTTTCGAGCTATTTAATGCGAGAAACACGTTATCTGGTGTTTTCGCCACTCCACAGTGCGTTTGATATGCAGAATCAGCGAAACCTTGGTTTTCGTGGGGTTTCCAGCTGAGATATGCATTTTTTAAGATAATCTTGGTGAGACTTCTGTCCGAAGTATGCAGAATCATCGAGATCGCACGTTTCGAGCTATTTAATGCGAGAAACACGATATCTAGTGTTTTCATCACTCCACAGGGCGTTTGATATGCAGAACCAGCGATATCTTGGTTTTCGTGGGGTTTCAAGCAGAGATATGCAATTTCTGCGATAATCTTGGTGAGACTTCTGTCCGATGTATGCAGAGTCATCGAGATCGCACGTTTCGATCTATTTAATGCGAGAAACACGTTATCTGGTGTTTTCACCACTCCACAGTGCGTTTGATATGCAGAACCAGCGATATCTTGGTTTTCGCGGGGTTTCAAGCTGAGATATGCATTTTCTGCGATAATCTTGGTGAGACTTCTGTCAGAAGTATGCAGAATCATCGAGATCCCTCTTTTCGAGCTATTTAATGCGAGAAACACGTTAACTGGTGTTTTCACCACTCCACAGTTCGTTTGATATGCAGAACCGGCGACATCTTGGGTTTCGTCGGGGTTCAAGCTGAGATATGCATTTTCTGCGATAATCTTGGTGAGACTTCTGTCCGAAGTATGCAGAATCATCGAGATCGCTCTTTTCGAGCTATTTAATGCGAGAAACACGTTATCTGGTGTTTTCACCACTCCACAGTGCGTTTGATATGCAGAACCGGCGACATCTTGGGTTTCGTCGGGGTTCAAGCTGAGATATGCATTTTCTACGATAATCTTGGTGAATCTTCTGTCAGAAGTATGCAGAATCTTCGAGAACGCTCTTTTCGTGCTACTTAATGCGAGAAACACGTTTTCTGGTGTATTCACCACTCCACAGTACGTTTGATGTGCCGAACCGGAGATAACTTGGTTTTCGTGAGGTTTCAAGCTGAGATATGCATTTTCTGCGATAATCTTGGTGAGACTTCATTCAGAAGTATGCGGAATCATCTAGATCGCACTTGTCGAGCTATTTAATGCAAAAAAACAAGTTTCCTGGTGTTTTCAACATTCCTCAGTGCGTTTGATATGCAGAACCGGCGATATCTTGATTTTCGTGGTGTTTCCAGCTGAGATATGCATTTTTGCGAAAATGTTGGTGAGTCGCCTGTCAGAAGTATGCAGAATCATCTAGATCGCTCTATTCGAGCTATTTAATGCGAGAAACACGTTATCCGGTGTTTTCACCACTCCACAGTGCGTTTGATATGCAGAACCGGCGATATCTTGATTTTCGTGGTGTTTCCAGCTGAGATATGCATTTTCAGCGATAATCTTGGTGAGTCTTCTGTCAGAAGTATGCAGAATCTTCGAGATCGCTCTTTTCGAGCTATTGAATGCGAGAAACACGTTATCCGGTGTTTTCACCACTCCACAGTGCGTTTGATATGCAGAACCGGCGACATCTTGATTTTCGTGAGGTTTCAAGCTGAGATATGCATTTTCTGCGATAATATTGGTGAGACTTCAGTCTGAAGTATGCAGAATCATCTAGATCGCTCGTTTCGAGCTGCTTAATGCGAGAAACACGTTATCTGGTGTTTTCACCACTCCACAGTGCGTTTGATATTCCGAACCGGCGATATCTTGATTTTCGTGGTGTTTCCAGCTGAGACATGCATTTGCTGCGATAATGTTGGTGAGTCTTCTGTCAGAAGTTTGCAGAATCATCGAGATCCCTCTTTTCGATCTATTTAATGCGAGGAACACGTTATCGGGTGTTTTCAGCACTCCACAGGGCGTTTGATACGCAGAACCGGCGATATCTTGATTTTCGTGGTGTTTCCAGCTGAGATATGCATTTTCAGCGATAATCTTGGTGAGTCTTCTGTCAGAAGTATGCAGAATCATCTAGATCGCTCGTTTCGAGCTGCTTAATGCGAGAAACACGTTATCTGGTGTTTTCACCACTCCACAGTGCGTTTGATATTCCGAACCGGCGATATCTTGATTTTCGTGGTGTTTCCAGCTGAGTCATGCATTTGCTGCGATAATGTTGGTGAGTCTTCTGTCAGAAGTTTGCAGAATCATCGAGATCCCTCTTTTCGATCTATTTAATGCGAGGAACACGTTATCGGGTGTTTTCAGCACTCCACAGGGCGTTTGATATGCAGAACCGGCGATATCTTGGTATTCGTGGGGTTTCCAGCTGAGATATGCATTTTCTGCGATAATATTGGTGAGACTTCTGTCCGAAGTATGCTTAATCATCGAGATCGCTCGTTTCGACATATTTAATGCGAGAAACACGTTATCTGGTGTTTTCACCACTCCACAGTGCGTATGATATGCAGAACCGGCGATATCTTGGTTTTCGTGGGGTTTCAAGCTGAGATATGCATTTTTTACGATAATCTTGGTGAGACTTCTGTCCGAAGTATGCTTAATCATCGAGATCGCTCGTGTCGACATATTTAATGCGAGAAACACGTTATCTGGTGTTTTCACCACTCCACAGTGCGTATGATATGCAGAACCGGCGATATCTGGGTTTTCGTGGGGTTTCAAGCTGAGATATGCATTTTTTACCATAATCTTGGTGAGACTTCTGTCCGAAGTATGCAGAATCATCGAGATCGCACTTTTCGATCTATTTAATGCGATAAACACGTTGTCTGGTGTTTACACCACTCCACAGTTGGTTTGATATGCAGAACCTGCGATATCTGGGTTTTCGTGGGGTTTCAAGCTGAGATATGCATTTTCTGCTATAATCTTGGTGAGACCTCTGTCCGAAGTATGCAGAAACATCGAGATCGCTCTTTTCGACCTATTTAATGCGAGAAACACGTTATCTGGTGTTTTCACCACTCCACAGTGCGTTTGATATGCAGAACCAGCGATATCTTGGTTTTCGTGGGGTTTCAAGCTGAGATATGCATTTTTTACGATAATCATGGTGAGACTTCTGTCCGAAGTATGCAGAATCATCGATATCGCACTTTTCGAGCTATTTAATGCGAGAAACACGTTATCGGGTGTTTTCAGCACTCCACAGTGCGTTTGATATGCAGAACCAGCGATATCTGGGTTTTCGTGGGGTTTCAAGCTGAGATATGCATTTTTTACGATAATCTTGGTGAGACTTCTGTCCGAAGTATGCTTAATCATCGAGATCGCTCGTGTCGACATATTTAATGCGAGAAACACGTTATCTGGTGTTTTCACCACTCTACAGTGCGTATGATATGCAGAACCGGCGATATCTTGGTTTTCGTGGGGTTTCAAGCTGAGATATGCATTTTTTACGATAATCATGGTGAGACTACTGTCCGAAGTATGCAGAATCATCGAGATCGCACTTTTCGAGCTATTTAATGCGAGAAACACGTTATCTGGTGTTTTCAGCACTCCACAGTGCGCTTGATATGCAGAACCAGCGATATCTGGGTTTTCGTGGGGTTTCAAGCTGAGATATGCATTTTTTACGATAATCTTGGTGAGTCTTCTGTCAGAAGTATGCAGAATCTTCGAGATCGCTCTTTTCGAGCTACTTAATGCGAGAAACACGTTATTTGGTGTTTTCACCACTCCACAGTGCGTTCGATATTCCGAACCGGCGATATCTTGATTTTCGTGGAGTTTCCAGCTGAGATATGCATTTTGAGCGATAATCTTGGTGACTCTTCTTTCAGAAGTATGCAGAATCTTCGAGATCGATCTTTTCGAGCTGCTTAATGCGAGAAACACGTTTTCTGGTGTTTTCACCACTCCACAGTGCGTTTGATATGCAGAACCGGCGACATCTTGATTTTCGTGAGGTTTCAAGCCGAGATATGCATTTTCTGCGATAATATTGGTGAGACTTCAGTCAGCAGTATGCAGAATCATCTAGATCGCTCTTTTCGAGCTGCGTAATGCGAGAAACGCGTTTTCTGGTGTTTTCACCACTCCACAGTGCGTTTGATATGCAGAACCGGCGACATCTTGGATTTCGTCGGGGGTCAAGCTGAGATATGCATTCTCTGCGATAATCTTGGTGAGACATCAGTCAGAAGTATGCACAATCATCTAGATCGCTCGTTTCGAGATGCTTAATGCGTGAAACACGTTTACTGATGTTTTCACCACTCCACAGTGCGTTTGATATGCAGAACCGGCGACATCTTGGATTTCGTCGGGGTTCAAGCTGAGATATGCATTTTCTGCGATAATATTGGTGAGACTTCAGTCAGAAGTATGCAGAATCATCTAGATCGCTCGTTTCGAGCTATTTAATGCGAGAAACACCTTATCTGGTGTTTTCACCACTCCACAGTGCGTTTGATATGCAGAACCGGCGACATCTTGGCTGTCGTCGTGTATCAAGCTGAGATATGGATTTTCTGCGATAATCTTGGTGAGTCTTCTGTCAGAAGTATGCAGAATCTTCGAGAACGCTCTTTTCGTGCTACTTAATGCGAGAAACACGTTTTCTGGTGTATTCACCACTCCACAGTACGTTTGACATGCAGAAACGGAGATATCTTGGTTTCGGTCGGGTTTCAAGCTGAGATATGCTTTTCTACGGTAATCTTGGTGAGACTTCAGTCAGAAGTATGCAGAATCATCTAGATCGCTCGTTTCGAGCTATTTAATGCGAATAAACAAGTTTTCTGGGGTTTTGACCACTCCACAGTGCGTTTGATATGCAGAACCAGCGATATCTTGGTTTTCGTGTGGTTTCAAGCTGAGATATGCATTTTTTACGATAATCTTGGCGAGACTTCTGTCCGAAGTATGCAGAATCATCGAGATCGCTCTATTCGAGCTATTGAATGCGAGAAACACGTTATCCGGTGTTTTCACCACTCCACAGTGCGTTTGATATGCAGAACCGGCGACATCTTGATTTTCGTGAGGTTTCAAGCTGAGATATGCATTTTTTACGATAATCATGGTGAGACTTCTGTCCGAAGTATGCAGAATCATCGAGATCGCACTTTTCGAGCTATTTAATGCGAGGAACACGTTATCGGTTGTTTTCAGCACTCCACAGTGCGTTTGATATGCAGAACCAGCGAAATCTTGGTTTTCGTGGGGTTTCCAGCTGAGATATGCATTTTTTACGATAATCATGGTGAGACTTCTGTCCGAAGTATGCAGAATCATCGAGATCGCACTTTTCGAGCAATTTAATGCGAGAAACACGTTATCTGGTGTTTTCGCCACTCCACAGTGCGTTTGATATGCAGAATCAGCGAAACCTTGGTTTTCGTGGGGTTTCCAGCTGAGATATGCATTTTTTAAGATAATCTTGGTGAGACTTCTGTCCGAAGTATGCAGAATCATCGAGATCGCACGTTTCGAGCTATTTAATGCGAGAAACACGATATCTAGTGTTTTCATCACTCAACAGGGCGTTTGATATGCAGAACCAGCGATATCTTGGTTTTCGTGGGGTTTCAAGCAGAGATATGCAATTTCTGCGATAATCTTGGTGAGACTTCTGTCCGATGTATGCAGAGTCATCGAGATCGCACGTTTCGATCTATTTAATGCGAGAAACACGTTATCTTGTGTTTTCACCACTCCACAGTGCGTTTGATATGCAGAACCAGCGATATCTTGGTTTTCGCGGGGTTTCAAGCTGAGATATGCATTTTCTGCGATAATCTTGGTGAGACTTCTGTCAGAAGTATGCAGAATCATCGAGATCCCTCTTTTCGAGCTATTTAATGCGAGAAACACGTTAACTGGTGTTTTCACCACTCCACAGTTCGTTTGATATGCAGAACCGGCGACCTCTTGGGTTTCGTCGGGGTTCAAGCTGAGATATGCATTTTCTGCGATAATCTTGGTGAGACTTCTGTCCGAAGTATGCAGAATCATCGAGATCGCTCTTTTCGAGCTATTTAATGCGAGAAACACGTTATCTGGTGTTTTCACCACTCCACAGTGCGTTTGATATGCAGAACCGGCGACATCTTGGGTTTCGTCGGGGTTCAAGCTGAGATATGCATTTTCTACGATAATCTTGGTGAATCTTCTGTCAGAAGTATGCAGAATCTTCGAGAACGCTCTTTTCGTGCTACTTAATGCGAGAAACACGTTTTCTGGTGTATTCACCACTCCACAGTACGTTTGATGTGCCGAACCGGAGATAACTTGGTTTTCGTGAGGTTTCAAGCTGAGATATGCATTTTCTGCGATAATCTTGGTGAGACTTCATTCAGAAGTATGCGGAATCATCTAGATCGCTCTTGTCGAGCTATTTAATGCAAAAAAACAAGTTTCCTGGTGTTTTCAACATTCCTCAGTGCGTTTGATATGCAGAACCGGCGATATCTTGATTTTCGTGGTGTTTCCAGCTGAGATATGCATTTTTGCGAAAATGTTGGTAAGTCGCCTGTCAGAAGTATGCAGAATCATCTAGATCGCTCTATTCGAGCTATTTAATGCGAGAAACACGTTATCCGGTGTTTTCACCACTCCACAGTGCGTTTGATATGCAGAACCGGCGACATCTTGATTTTCGTGAGGTTTCAAGCTGAGATATGCATTTTCTGCGATAATATTGGTGAGACTTCAGTCTGAAGTATGCAGAATCATCTAGATCGCTCGTTTCGAGCTGCTTAATGCGAGAAACACGTTATCTGGTGTTTTCACCACTCCACAGTGCGTTTGATATTCCGAACCGGCGATATCTTGATTTTCGTGGTGTTTCCAGCTGAGACATGCATTTGCTGCGATAATCTTGGTGAGTCTTCTGTCAGAAGTTTGCAGAATCATCGAGATCCCTCTTTTCGATCTATTTAATGCGAGGAACACGTTATCGGGTGTTTTCAGCACTCCACAGGGCGTTTGATATGCAGAACCGGCGATATCTTGATTTTCGTGGTGTTTCCAGCTGAGATATGCATTTTCAGCGATAATCTTGGTGAGTCATCTGTCAGAAGTATGCAGAATCATCTAGATCGCTCGTTTCGAGCTGCTTAATGCGAGAAACACGTTATCCGGTGTTTTCACCACTCCACAGTGCGTTTGATATGCAGAACCGGCGACATCTTGATTTTCGTGGTGTTTCCAGCTGAGTCATGCATTTGCTGCGATAATGTTGGTGAGTCTTCTGTCAGAAGTTTGCAGAATCATCGAGATCCCTCTTTTCGATCTATTTAATGCGAGGAACACGTTATCGGGTGTTTTCAGCACTCCACAGGTCGTTTGATATGCAGAACCGGCGATATCTTGGTATTCGTGGGGTTTCCAGCTGAGATATGCATTTTCTGCGATAATATTGGTGAGACTTCTGTCCGAAGTATGCTTAATCATCGAGATCGCTCGTTTCGACATATTTAATGCGAGAAACACGTTATCTGGTGTTTTCACCACTCCACAGTGCGTATGATATGCAGAACCGGCGATATCTTGGTTTTCGTGGGGTTTCAAGCTGAGATATGCATTTTTTACGATAATCTTGGTGAGACTTCTGTCCGAAGTATGCTTAATCATCGAGATCGCTCGTGTCGACATATTTAATGCGAGAAACACGTTATCTGGTGTTTTCACCACTCCACAGTGCGTATGATATGCAGAACCGGCGATATCTGGGTTTTCGTGGGGTTTCAAGCTGAGATATGCATTTTTTACCATAATCTTGGTGAGACTTCTGTCCGAAGTATGCAGAATCATCGAGATCGCACTTTTCGATCTATTTAATGCGATAAACACGTTGTCTGGTGTTTACACCACTCCACAGTTGGTTTGATATGCAGAACCTGCGATATCTGGGTTTTCGTGGGGTTTCAAGCTGAGATATGCATTTTCTGCTATAATCTTGGTGAGACTTCTGTCCGAAGTATGCAGAATCATCGATATCGCACTTTTCGAGCTATTTAATGCGAGAAACACGTTATCGGGTGTTTTCAGCACTCCACAGTGCGTTTGATATGCAGAACCAGCGATATCTGGGTTTTCGTGGGGTTTCAAGCTGAGATATGCATTTTTTACGATAATCTTGGTGAGACTTCTGTCCGAAGTATGCTTAATCATCGAGATCGCTCGTGTCGACATATTTAATGCGAGAAACACGTTATCTGGTGTTTTCACCACTCCACAGTGCGTATGATATGCAGAACCGGCGATATCTTGGTTTTCGTGGGGTTTCAAGCTGAGATATGCATTTTTTACGATAATCATGGTGAGACTACTGTCCGAAGTATGCAGAATCATCGAGATCGCACTTTTCGAGCTATTTAATGCGAGAAACACGTTATCTGGTGTTTTCAGCACTCCACAGTGCGTTTGATATGCAGAACCAGCGATATCTTGATTTTCGTGGAGTTTCCAGCTGAGATATGCATTTTGAGCGATAATCTTGGTGACTCTTCTTTCAGAAGTATGCAGAATCTTCGAGATCGATCTTTTCGAGCTGCTTAATGCGAGAAACACGTTTTCTGGTGTTTTCACCACTCCACAGTGCGTTTGATATGCAGAACCGGCGACATCTTGGATTTCGTCGGGGGTCAAGCTGAGATATGCATTCTCTGCGATAATATTGGTGAGACATCAGTCAGAAGTATGCAGAATCATCTAGATCGCTCTTTTCGAGCTGCGTAATGCGAGAAACGCGTTTTCTGGTGTTTTCACCACTCCACAGTGCGTTTGATATGCAGAACCGGCGACATCTTGGATTTCGTCGGGGTTCAAGCTGAGATATGCATTTTCTGCGATAATATTGGTGAGACTTCAGTCAGAAGTATGCAGAATCATCTAGATCGTTCGTTTCGAGCTATTTAATGCGAGAAACACCTTATCTGGTGTTTTCACCACTCCACAGTGCGTTTGATATGCAGAACCGGCGACATCTTGGCTGTCGTCGGGTATCAAGCTGAGATATGGATTTTCTGCGATAATCTTGGTGAGTCTTCTGTCAGAAGTATGCAGAATCTTCGAGAACGCTCTTTTCGTGCTACTTAATGCGAGAAACACGTTTTCTGGTGTATTCACCACTCCACAGTACGTTTGACATGCAGAAACGGAGATATCTTGGTTTCGGTCGGGTTTCAAGCTGAGATATGCTTTTCTACGGTAATCTTGGTGAGACTTCAGTCAGAAGTATGCAGAATCATCTAGATCGCTCGTTTCGAGCTATTTAATGCGAGAAACACCTTATCTGGTGTTTTCACCACTCCACAGTGCGTTTGATATGCAGAACCAGCGATATCTTGGTTTTCGTGTGGTTTGAAGCTGAGATATGCATTTTTTACGATAATCTTGGTGAGACTTCTGTCCGAAGTATGCAGAATCATCGAGATCGCTCTATTCTAGCTACTTAATGCGCGAAACACGTTTTCTGGTGTTTGCACCACTCCAGGGTACGTTTGATGTGCAGAACCGGAGATAACTTGGTTTTCGTCGGGTTTCAAGCTGAGATATGCATTTTCTACGATAATCTTGGTGAGACTTCTGTCAGAAGTATGCAGGATCTTCGAGAACGCTCTTTTCGAGCTACTTAATGCGAGAAACACGTTTTCTGGTGTTTTCAACATTCCACAGTGCGTTTGATATGCAGAACCGGCGACATCTTGGATTTCGTCGGGGTTCAAGCTGAGATATGCATTTTCTACGATAATCTTGGTGATACTTCTGTCAGAAGCATGCAGAATTATCGGGATCGCTCTTTTCGAGCTATTTAATGCGACAAAACGTTATCTGGTGTTTTCAGCACTCCACAGTGCGCTTGATATGCAGAACAGGTGATATCTCGGTTTTCGAGGGGTTTCAAGCTGAGATATGCATTTTCTGCGATAATCTTGGTGAGACTTCTGTCAGAAGCATGCAGAATCTTCGATTTTGATCTTTTCGAGTAACTTAATGCGAGAAACATGTTATCTGGTGTATTCACCACTCCACAGAGCGTTTGATATGCAGAACCGGCGAGATCTTAATTTTCGTGGTGTTTCAAGCTGAGATACGCATTTTCTGCGATAATCTTGGTGAGACTTCTGTCAGAAGTATGCAGAATCATCGGGATCGCACTTTTCTAGCTTTTTAATGCGAGAAACACGTTATCCGGTGTTTTCACCACTCCACAGTGCGTTTGATATGCAGAACCGGCGACATCTTGATTTTCTTGAGGTTTCAAGCTGAGATATGCATTTTCTGCGATAACCTTGGAGAGAGTTCTGTCCGAAGTATGCAGAATCATCGAGATCGCTCTATTCGAGCTATTTAATGCGACAAAACGTTATCTGGTGTTTTCAACATTCCACAGTGCGTTTGATATGCAAAACCGGCGATATCTTGATTTGCGTGGTGCTTCCAGCTGAGATATGCATTTTCAGCGATAATCTTGGTGAGTCTTCTGTCAGAAGTATGCAGAATCTTCGAGATCGCTCTTTTCGAGCTATTGAATGCGAGAAACACGTTATCCGGTGTTTTCACCACTCCACAGTGCGTTTGATATGCAGAACCGGCGACATCTTGATTTTCCTGAGGTTTCAAGCTGAGATATGCATTTTCTGCGATAATCTTGGTGAGACTTCTGTCAGAAGTATGCAGAATCATCGGGATCGCACTTTTCGAGTTGTTTAATGCGAGAAACACGTTATCCGGTGTTTTCACCACTCCACAGTGCGTTTGATATGCAGAACCGGCGACATCTTGATTTTCGTGAGGTTTCAAGCTGAGATATGCATTTTCTGCGATAACCTTGGAGAGAGTTCTGTCCGAAGTATGCTGAATCATCGAGATCGCTCGTTTCGAGCTATTTAATGCGAGAAACACGTTATCTGGTGTTTTCACCACTCCGCAGTGCGTATGATATGCAGAACCGACGATATCTTGGTTTTCGTGGGGTTTCAAGCTCAGATATGCTTTTTCTGCGATAATCTTGGTGAGACTTCTGTCCGAAGTATGCAGAGTCATCGAGATCGCATATTCCGATCTATTTAATGCGAGAAACACGTTTTCTGGGGTTTTCACCACTCCACAGTTCGTTGGATATGCAGAACATGAGATATCTTGGTTTTCGTGGGGTTTCTAGCAGAGATATGCATTTTCTGCGATAATCCTGGTGAGTCTTCTGTCAGAAGTATGCAGAATCATCGATATCGCTCTATTCCAGCTATTTAATGCGAAAAAACAAGTTTTCTGGTGTTTTCACCACTCCACAGAGCGTTTGATATGCAGAACCGGCGAGATCTTAATTTTCGTGGTGTTTCCAGCTGATATATGCATTTTCAGCGATAATCTTGGTGAGACTTCAGTCAGTAGTATGCAGAATCATATAGATCGCTCTTTTCGCGCTATTTAATGCGAAAAAACAAGTTTTCTGGTGTTTTCAACATTCCACAGTGCGTTTGATATGCAAAACCGGCGATATCTTGATTTGCGTGGTGTTTCCAGCTGAGATATGCATTTTCAGCGATAACCTTGGAGAGAGTTCTGTCCGAAGTATGCTGAATCATCGAGATCGCTCGTTTCGAGCTATTTAATGCGAGAAACACGTTATCTGTTGTTTTCACCACTCCGCAGTGCGTATGATATGCAGAACCGACGATATCTTGGTTTGCGTGGGGTTTCAACCTGAGATATGCATTCTTTACGATAATCTTGTTGAGACTTCTGTTCGAAGTATGCTTAATCATCGAGATCACTCTATTCGAGCTACTTAATGCGCGAAACACGATTTCTGGTGTTTGCACCACTCCAGGGTACGTTTGATGTGCAGAACCGGAGATAACTTGGTTTTCGTCGGGTTTCAAGCTGAGATATGCATTTTCTACGATAATCTTGGTGAGACTTCTGTCAGAAGTATGCAGGATCTTCGAGAACGCTCTTTTCGAGCTACTTAATGCGAGAAACACGTTTTCTGGTGTTTTCAACATTCCACAGTGCGTTTGATATGCAGAACCGGCGATATCTTGATTTTCGTGGTGTTCCCAGCTGATATATGAATTTTCTGCGATAATCTTGGTGAGTATTTTGTCAAAAGTTTGCAGAATCATCTAGATCGCTCTTTTCGAGCTATTTAATACGAAAAAACAAGTTTTCTGGTGTTTTCACCACTCCACAGTGCGTTTGATATGCAGAACCGGCGATATCTTGGTTTTCGTGGTGTTTCCAGCTGAGATATGCATTTTCTGCGATAACCTTGGAGAGATTTCTGTCCGAAGTATGCAGAAACATCGAGATCGCTCTTTTCGACCTATTTAATGCGAGAAACAAGTTATCTGGTGTTTTCACCACTCCACAGTGCGTTTGATATGCAGAACCGGCGATATCTTGGTTTTCGTGGGGTTTCAAGCTCAGATATGCATTTTCTGCGAAAATCTTGGTGAGACTTCTGTCCGAAGTATGCAGAGTCATCGAGATCGCACATTTCGATCTATTTAATGCGAGAAACGCGTTTTCTGGGGTTTTCACCACTCCACAGTGCGTTTGATATGCAGAACCGGCGACATCTTGATTTTCGTGAGGTTTCAAGCTGAGATATGCATTTTCTGCGATAACCTTGGAGAGAGTTCTGTCAGAAGTATGCAGAATCATCGGGATCGCACTTTTCGAGCTTTTTAATGCGAGAAACACGTTATCCGGTGTTTTCACCACTCCACAGTGCGTTTGATATGCAGAACCGGCGACATCTTGATTTTCGTGAGGTTTCAAGCTGAGATATGCATTTTCTGCGATAACCTTGGAGAGAGTTCTGTCCGAAGTATGCAGAATCATCGAGATCGCTCTATTCGAGCTATTTAATGCGACAAAACGTTATCTGGTGTTTTCAACATTCCACAGTGCGTTTGATATGCAAAACCGGCGATATCTTGATTTGCGTGGTGTTTCCAGCTGAGATATGCATTTTCAGCGATAATCTTGGTGAGACTTCAGTCAGTAGTATGCAGAATCATATAGATCGCTCTTTTCGCGCTATTTAATGCGAAAAAACAAGTTTTCTGGTGTTTTCAACATTCCACAGTGCGTTTGATATGCAAAACCGGCGACATCTTGATTTTCGTGGTGTTTCCAGCTGAGATATGCATTTTCAGCGATAATCTTGGTGAGTCTTCTGTCAGAAGTATGCTGAATCTTCGAGATCGCTCTTTTCGAGCTATTGAATGCGAGAAACACGTTATCCGGTGTTTTCACCACTCCACAGTGCGGTTGATATGCAGAACCGGCGACATCTTGATTTTCCTGAGGTTTCAAGCTGAGATATGCATTTTCTGCGATAATCTTGGTGAGACTTCTGTCAGAAGTATGCAGAATCATCGGGATCGCACTTTTCGAGTTGTTTAATGCGAGAAACACGTTATCCGGTGTTTTCACCACTCCACAGTGCGTTTGATATGCAGAACCGGCGACATCTTGATTTTCGTGAGGTTTCAAGCTCAGATATGCATTTTCTGCGATAATCTTGGTGAGACTTCTGTCCGAAGTATGCAGAGTCATCGAGATCGCACATTTCGATCTATTTAATGCGAGAAACACGTTTTCTGGGGTTTTAACCACTCCACAGTGCGTTTGATATGCAAAACCGGCGATATCTTGATTTGCGTGGTGTTTCCAGCTGAGATATGCATTATCAGCGATAATCTTGGTGAGTCTTCTGTCAGAAGTATGCTGAATCTTCGAGATCGCTCTTTTCGAGCTATTGAATGCGAGAAACACGTTATCCGGTGTTTTCACCACTCCACAGTGCGTTTGATATGCAGAACCGGCGACATCTTGATTTTCCTGAGGTTTCAAGCTGAGATATGCATTTTCTGCGATAATCTTGGTGAGACTTCTGTCAGAAGTATGCAGAATCATCGGGATCGCACTTTTCGAGTTGTTTAATGCGAGAAACACGTTATCCGGTGTTTTCACCACTCCACAGTGCGTTTGATATGCAGAACCGGCGACATCTTGATTTTCGTGAGGTTTCAAGCTCAGATATGCATTTTCTGCGATAATCTTGGTGAGACTTCTGTCAGAAGTATGCAGAATCATCGGGATCGCACTTTTCGAGTTGTTTAATGCGAGAAACACGTTATCCGGTGTTTTCACCACTCCACAGTGCGTTTGATATGCAGAACCGGCGACATCTTGATTTTCGTGAGGTTTCAAGCTCAGATATGCATTTTCTGCGATAATCTTGGTGAGACTTCTGTCCGAAGTATGCAGAGTCATCGAGATCGCACATTTCGATCTATTTAATGCGAGAAACACGTTTTCTGGGGTTTTCACCACTCCACAGTGCGTTTGATATGCAGAACCGGCGACATCTTGATTTTCGTGAGGTTTCAAGCTGAGATATGCATTTTCTGCGATAACCTTGGAGAGAGTTCTGTCAGAAGTATGCAGAATCATCGGGATCGCACTTTTCGAGCTTTTTAATGCGAGAAACACGTTATCCGGTGTTTTCACCACTCCACAGTGCGTTTGATATGCAGAACCGGCGACATCTTGATTTTCGTGAGGTTTCAAGCTGAGATATGCATTTTCTGCGATAACCTTGGAGAGAGTTCTGTCCGAAGTATGCAGAATCATCGAGATCGCTCTATTCGAGCTATTGAATGCGACAAAACGTTATCTGGTGTTTTCAACATTCCACAGTGCGTTTGATATGCAAAACCGGCGATATCTTGATTTGCGTGGTGTTTCCAGCTGAGATATGCATTTTCAGCGATAATCTTGGTGAGTCTTCTGTCAGAAGTATGCAGAATCTTCGAGATCGCTCTTTTCGAGCTATTGAATGCGAGAAACACGTTATCCGGTGTTTTCACCACTCCACAGTGCGTTTGATATGCAGAACCGGCGACATCTTGATTTTCGTGAGGTTTCAAGCTGAGATATGCATTTTCTGCGATAATCTTGGTGAGACTTCTGCCAGTAGTATGCAGAATCATCGGGATCGCACTTTTCGAGCTTTTTAATGCGAGAAACACGTTATCCGGTGTTTTCACCACTCCACAGTGCGTTTGACATGCAGAACCGGCGACATCTTGATTTTCGTGGTGTTTCCAGCTGAGATATGCATTTTCAGCGATAATCTTGGTGAGTCTTCTGTCAGAAGTATGCTGAATCTTCGAGATCGCTCTTTTCGAGCTATTGAATGCGAGAAACACGTTATCCGGTGTTTTCACCACTCCACAGTGCGTTTGATATGCAGAACCGGCGACATCTTGATTTTCCTGAGGTTTCAAGCTGAGATATGCATTTTCTGCGATAATCTTGGTGAGACTTCTGTCAGAAGTATGCAGAATCATCGGGATCGCACTTTTCGAGTTGTTTAATGCGAGAAACACGTTATCCGGTGTTTTCACCACTCCACAGTGCGTTTGATATGCAGAACCGGCGACATCTTGATTTTCGTGAGGTTTCAAGCTCAGATATGCATTTTCTGCGATAATCTTGGTGAGACTTCTGTCCGAAGTATGCAGAGTCATCGAGATCGCATATTTCGATCTATTTAATGCGACAAACACGTTTTCTGGGGTTTTCACCACTCCACAGTTCGTTGGATATGCAGAACATGAGATATCTTGGTTTTCGTGGGGTTTCTAGCAGAGATATGCATTTTCTGCGATAATCCTGGTGAGTCTTCTGTCAGAAGTATGCAGAATCATCGATATCGCTCTATTCCAGCTATTTAATGCGAAAAAACAAGTTTTCTGGTGTTTTCACCACTCCACAGTTCGTTGGATATGCAGAACAGGAGATATCTTGGTTTTCGTGGGGTTTCTAGCAGAGATATGCATTTTCTGCGATAATCTTGGTGAGACTTCTGTCAGAAGCATGCAGAATCATCGATTTTGATCTTTTCGAGTAACTTAATGCGAGAAACATATTATCTGGTGTATTCACCACTCCACAGAGCGTTTGATATGCAGAACCGGCGAGATCTTAATTTTCGTGGTGTTTCCAGCTGATATATGCATTTTCAGCGATAATCTTGGTGAGACTTCAGTCAGTAGTATGCAGAATCATATAGATCGCTCTTTTCGCGCTATTTAATGCGAAAAAACAAGTTTTCTGGTGTTTTCAACATTCCACAGTGCGTTTGATATGCAAAACCGGCGATATCTTGATTTGCGTGGTGTTTCCAGCTGAGATATGCATTTTCAGCGATAACCTTGGAGAGAGTTCTGTCCGAAGTATGCTGAATCATCGAGATCGCTCGTTTCGAGCTATTTAATGCGAGAAACACGTTATCTGGTGTTTTCACCACTCCGCAGTGCGTATGATATGCAGAACCGACGATATCTTGGTTTGCGTGGGGTTTCAAGCTGAGATATGCATTTTCTACGATAATCTTGGTGAGACTTCTGTCAGAAGTATGCAGGATCTTCGAGAACGCTCTTTTCGAGCTACTTAATGCGAGAAACACGTTTTCTGGTGTTTTCAACATTCCACAGTGCGTTTGATGTGCAGAACCGGCGATATCTTGATTTTCGTGGTGTTCCCAGCTGATATATGCATTTTCTGCGATAATCTTGGTGAGTATTTTGTCAAAAGTTTGCAGAATCATCTAGATCGCTCTTTTCGAGCTATTTAATACGAAAAAACAAGTTTTCTGGTATTTTCAACATTCCACAGTGCGTTTGATATGCAGAACCGGCGATATCTTGATTTTCGTGGTGTTTCCAGCTGAGATATGCATTTTCAGCGATAATCTTGGTGAGTCTTCTGTCAGAAGTATGCTGAATCTTCGAGATCGCTCTTTTCGAGTTGTTTAATGCGAGAAACACGTTATCCGGTGTTTTCACCACTCCACAGTGCGTTTGATATGCAGAACCGGCGACATCTTGATTTTCGTGAGGTTTCAAGCTGAGATATGCATTTTCTGCGATAACCTTGGAGAGAGTTCTGTCCGAAGTATGCTGAACCATCCAGATCGCTCGTTTCGAGCTATTTAATGCGAGAAACACGTTATCTGGTGTTTTCACCACTCCGCAGTGCGTATGATATGCAGAACCGACGATATCTTGGTTTGCGTGGGGTTTCAACCTGAGATATGCATTCTTTACGATAATCTTGTTGAGACTTCTGTTCGAAGTATGCTTAATCATCGAGATCACTCTATTCGAGCTACTTAATGCGCGAAACACGTTTTCTGGTGTTTGCACCACTCCAGGGTACGTTTGATGTGCAGAACCGGAGATAACTTGGTTTTCGTCGGGTTTCAAGCTGAGATATGCATTTTCTACGATAATCTTGGTGAGACTTCTGTCAGAAGTATGCAGGATCTTCGAGAACGCTCTTTTCGAGCTACTTAATGCGAGAAACACGTTTTCTGCTGTTTTCAACATTCCACAGTGCGTTTGATATGCAGAACCGGCGATATCTTGATTTTCGTGGTGTTCCCAGCTGATATATGCATTTTCTGCGATAATCTTGGTGAGTATTTTGTCAAAAGTTTGCAGAATCATCTAGATCGCTCTTTTCGAGCTATTTAATACGAAAAAACAAGTTTTCTGGTGTTTTCAACATTCCACAGTGCGTTTGATATGCAGAACCGGCGATATCTTGATTTTCGTGGTGTTTCCAGCTGAGATATGCATTTTCTGCGATAATCTAGGTGAGTCTTCTGCCAGAAGTATGCAGAATTATCTAGATCGCTCTTTTCGAGCTACTTAATGCGAGAAACACGTTATCTGGAGTTTTCACCACTCCACAGTGCGTTTGATATGCAGAACCGGCGACATCTTGGATTTCGTCGGGGTTCAAGCTGAGATATGCATTTTCTACGATAATCTTGGTGAGACTTCTGTCAGAAGTATGCAGAATTATCGGGATCGCTCTTTTCGAGCTATTTAATGCGAGAAAAACCTTATCTGGTGTTTTCACCACTCCACAGTGCGTTTTATATGCAGAAGCAGCGATATCTTGGTTTTCGTGGGGTTTCAAGCAGAGATATGCAATTTCTGCGATAATCTTTGTGAGACTTCTGTCCGAAGTATGCTTAATCATCGAGATCGCTCGTTTTGAGCTATTTAATGCGAGAAACACGTTATCTGGTGTTTTCACCACTCCACAGTGCGTATGATATGCAGAACCGACGATATCTTGGTTTTCGTGGGGTTTCAAGCTCAGATATGCATTTTCTGCGATAATCTTGGTGAGACTTCTGTCCGAAGTATGCAGAGTCATCGAGATCGCACATTTCGATCTATTTAATGCGATAAACACGTTGTCTGGTGTTTTCACCACTCCACAGTTGCTTTGATATGCAGAACCGGCGATATCTGGGTTTTCGTGGGGTTTCAAGCTGAGATATGCATTTTCTGCGATAATCTTGGTGAGACTTCAGTCAGTAGTATGCAGAATCATCTAGATCGCTCTTTTCGCGCTATTTAATGCGAAAAAACAAGTTTTCTGGTGTTTTCAACATTCCACAGTGCGTTTGATATGCAGAACCGGCGATATCTGGGTTTTCGTGGGGTTTCAAGCTGAGATATGCATTTTCTGCGATAATCTTGGTGAGACTTCTGTCAGAAGCATGCAGAATCTTCGATTTTGATCTTTTCGAGTAACTTAATGCGAGAAACATGTTATCTTGTGTATTCACCACTCCACAGAGCGTTTGATATGCAGAACCGGCGATATCTTAATTTTCGTGGTGTTTCCAGCTGATATATGCATTTTCAGCGATAATCTTGGTGAGACTTCAGTCAGTAGTATGCAGAATCATCTAGATCGCTCTTTTCGCGCTATTTAATGCGAAAAAACAAGTTTTCTGGTGTTTTCAACATTCCACAGTGCGTTTGATATGCAGAACCGGCGATATCTGGGTTTTCGTGGGGTTTCAAGCTGAGATATGCATTTTCTGCGATAATCTTGGTGAGACTTCTGTCAGAAGCATGCAGAATCTTCGATTTTGATCTTTTCGAGCAACTTAATGCGAGAAACATGTTATCTGGTGTATTCACCACTCCACAGAGCGTTTGATATGCAGAACCGGCGATATCTTAATTTTCGTGGTGCTTCCAGCTGATATATGCATTTTCAGCGATAATCTTGGTGAGACTTCAGTCAGTAGTATGCAGAATCATCTAGATCGCTCTTTTCGCGCTATTTAATGCGAAAAAACAAGTTTTCTGGTGTTTTCAACATTCCACAGTGCGTTTGATATGCAAAACCGGCGATATCTTGATTTGCGTGGTGTTTCCAGCTGAGATATGCATTTTCAGCGATAATCTTGGTGAGTCTTCTGTCAGAAGTATGCAGAATCTTCGAGATCGCTCTTTCCGAGCTATTGAATGCGAGAAACACGTTATCCGGTGGTTTCACCACTCCACAGTGCGTTTGATATGCAGAACCGGCGACATCATGATTTTCGTGAGTTTTCAAGCTGAGATATGCATTTTCTGCGATAATCTTGGTGAGACTTCAGTCAGTAGTATGCAAAATCATCTAGATCGCTCTTTTCGCGCTATTTAATGCGAAAAAACAAGTTTTCTGGTGTTTTCAACATTCCACAGTGCGTTTGATATGCAAAACCGGCGACATCTTGATTTTCGTGAGGTTTCAAGCTGAGATATGCATTTTCTACGATAACCTTGGAGAGAGTTCTGTCCGAAGTATGCTGAATCATCGAGATCGCTCGTTTCGATCTATTTAATGCGATAAACACGTTGTCTGGTGTTTTCACCACTCCACAGTAGGTTTGATATGCAGAACCGGCGATATCAGGGTTTTCGTGGGGTTTCAAGCTCAGATATGCATTTTCTGCGATAATCTTGGTGAGACTTCTGTCCGAAGTATGCAGAGTCATCGAGATCGCACATTTCGATTTATTTAATGCGATAAACACGTTGTCTGGTGTTTTCACCACTCCACAGTAGGTTTGATATGCAGAACCGGCGATATCTGGGTTTTCGTGGGGTTTCAAGCTCAGATATGCATTTTCTACGATAATCTTGGTGAGACTTCTGTCAGAAGTATGCAGAATTATCGGGATCGCTCTTTTCGAGCTATTTAATGCGAGAAAAACCTTATCTGGTGTTTTCACCACTCCACAGTGCGTTTTATATGCAGAACCGGCGACATCTTGATTTTCGTGAGGTTTCAAGCTGAGATATGCATTTTCTGCGATATCCTTGGAGAGAGTTCTGTCAGAAGTATGCAGAATCATCGGGATCGCACTTTTCGAGCTTTTTAATGCGAGAAACACGTTATCCGGTGTTTTCACCACTCCACAGTGCGTTTGATATGCAGAACCGGCGACATCTTGATTTTCGTGAGGTTTCAAGCTGAGATATGCATTTTCTGCGATAACCTTGGAGAGAGTTCTGTCCTAAGTATGCAGAATCATCGAGATCGCTCTATTCGAGCTATTTAATGCGACAAAACGTTATCTGGTGTTTTCAACATTCCACAGTGCGTTTGATATGCAAAACCGGCGATATCTTGATTTGCGTGGTGTTTCCAGCTGAGATATGCATTTTCAGCGATAATCTTGGTGAGTCTTCTGTCAGAAGTATGCAGAATCTTCGAGATCGCTCTTTTCGAGCTATTGAATGCGAGAAACACGTTATCCGGTGTTTTCACCACTCCACAGTGCGTTTGATATGCAGAACCGGCGACATCTTGATTTTCGTGAGGTTTCAAGCTGAGATATGCATTTTCTGCGATAATCTTGGTGAGACTTCTGTCAGAAGTATGCAGAATCATCGGGATCGCACTTTTCGAGCTTTTTAATGCGAGAAACACGTTATCCGGTGTTTTCACCACTCCACAGTGCGTTTGATATGCAGAACCGGCGACATCTTGATTTTCGTGGTGTTTCCAGCTGAGATATGCATTTTCAGCGATAATCTTGGTCAGTCTTCTGTCAGAAGTATGCAGAATCTTCGAGATCGCTCTTTTCGAGCTATTGAATGCGAGAAACACGTTATCTGGTGTTTTCACCACTCCGCAGTGCGTATGATATGCAGAACCGACGATATCTTGGTTTTCGTGGGGTTTCAAGCTGAGATATGCATTCTTTACGATAATCTTGTTGAGACTTCTGTTCGAAGTATGCTTAATCATCGAGATCACTCTATTCGAGCTACTTAATGCGCGAAACACGTTTTCTGGTGTTTGCACCACTCCAGGGTACGTTTGATGTGCAGAACCGGAGATAACTTGGTTTTCGTCGGGTTTCAAGCTGAGATATGCATTTTCTACGATAATCTTGGTGAGACTTCTGTCAGAAGTATGCAGGATCTTCGAGAACGCTCTTTTCGAGCTACTTAATGCGAGAAACACGTTTTCTGGTGTTTTCAACATACCACAGTGCGTTTGATATGCAGAACCGGCGATATCTTGGATTTCATGGTGTTTCCAGCTGAGATATGCATTTTCTGCGATAATCTAGGTGAGTCTTCTGCCAGAAGTATGCAGAATTATCTAGATCGCTCTTTTCGAGCTACTTAATGCGAGAAACACGTGATCTGGAGTTTTCACCACTCCACAGTGCGTTTGATATGCAGAACCGGCGACATCTTGGATGTCGTCGGGGTTCAAGCTGAGATATGCATTTTCTACGATAATCTTGGTGAGACTTCTGTCAGAAGTATGCAGAATTATCGGGATCGCTCTTTTCGAGCTATTTAATGCGAGAAAAACCTTATCTGGTGTTTTCACCACTCCACAGTGCGTTTTATATGCAGAAGCAGCGATATCTTGGTTTTCGTGGGGTTTCAAGCAGAGATATGCAATTTCTGCGATAATCTTTGTGAGACTTCTGTCCGAAGTATGCAGAATCATCGAGATCGCTCTATTCGAGGTATTTAATGCGACAAAACGTTATCTGGTGTTTTCAGCACTCCACAGTGCGCTTGATATGCAGAACAGGTGATATCTTGGTTTTCGAGGGGTTTCAAGCTGAGATATGCATTTTCTGCGATAACCTTGGAGAGACTTCTGTCCGAAGTATGCAGAAACATCGAGATCGCTCTTTTCGACCTATTTAATGCGAGAAACAAGTTATCTGGTGTTTTCACCACTCCACAGTGCGTTTGATATGCAGAACCGGCGATATCTTGGTTTTCGTGGGGTTTCAAGCTCAGATATGCATTTTCTGCGATAATCTTGGTGAGACTTCTGTCCGAAGTATGCAGAGTCATCGAGATCGCACATTTCGATCTATTTAATGCGAGAAACACGTTTTCTGGGGTTTTCACCACTCCACAGTTCGTTGGATATGCAGAACATGAGATATCTTGGTTTTCGTGGGGTTTCTAGCAGAGATATGCATTTTCTGCGATAATCCTGGTGAGTCTTCTGTCAGAAGTATGCAGAATCATCGAGATCGCTCTATTCCAGCTACTTAATGCGAAAAAACAAGTTTTCTGGTGTTTTCACCACTCCACAGTTCGTTGGATATGCAGAACAGGAGACATCTTGGTTTTCGTGGGGTTTCTAGCAGAGATATGCATTTTCTGCGATAATCTTGGTGAGACTTCTGTCAGAAGCATGCAGAATCTTCGATTTTGATCTTTTCGAGTAACTTAATGCGAGAAACATGTTATCTGGTGTATTCACCACTCCACAGAGCGTTTGATATGCAGAACCGGCGAGATCTTAATTTTCGTGGTGTTTCAAGCTGAGATATGCATTTTCTGCGATAATCTTGGTGAGACTTCTGTCAGAAGTATGCAGAATCATCGGGATCGCACTTTTCGAGCTTTTTAATGCGAGAAACACGTTATCCGGTGTATTCACCACTCCACAGTGCGTTTGATATGCAGAACCGGCGACATCTTGATTTTCGTGAGGTTTCAAGCTGAGGTATGCATTTTCTGCGATAACCTTGGAGAGAGTTCTGTCCGAAGTATGCTGAATCATCGAGATCGCTCGTTTCGAGCTATTTAATGCGAGAAACACGTTATCTGGTGTTTTCACCACTCCGCAGTGCGTATGATATGCAGAACCGACGATATCTTGGTTTGCGTGGGGTTTCAACCTGAGATATGCATTCTTTACGATAATCTTGTTGAGACTTCTGTTCGAAGTATGCTTAATCATCGAGATCACTCTATTCGAGCTACTTAATGCGCGAAACACGTTTTCTGGTGTTTGCACCACTCCAGGGTACGTTTGATGTGCAGAACCGGAGATAACTTGGTTTTCGTCGGGTTTCAAGCTGAGATATGCATTTTCTACGATACTCTTGGTGAGACTTCTGTCAGAAGTATGCAGGATCTTCGAGAACGCTCTTTTCGAGCTACTTAATGCGAGAAACACGTTTTCTGGTGTTTTCAATATTCCACAGTGCGTTTGATATGCAGAACCGGCGATATCTTGATTTTCGTGGTGTTCCCAGCTGATATATGCATTTTCTGCGATAATCTTGGTGAGACTTCTGTCAGAAGTATGCAGAATCATCGGGATCGCACTTTTCGAGCTTTTTAATGCGAGAAACACGATATCCGGTGTTTTCACCACTCCACAGTGCGTTTGATATGCAGAACCGGCGACATCTTGATTTTCGTGAGGTTTCAAGCTGAGGTATGCATTTTCTGCGATAACCTTGGAGAGACTTCTGTCAGAAGTATGCAGAATTATCGGGATCGCTCTTTTCGAGCTATTTAATGCGAGAAAAACCTTATCTGGTGTTTTCACCACTCCACAGCGCGTTTTATATGCAGAAGCAGCGATATCTTGGTTTTCGTGGGGTTTCAAGCAGAGATATGCAATTTCTGCGATAATCTTTGTGAGACTTCTGTCCGAAGTATGCTTAATCATCGAGATCGCTCGTTTTGAGCTATTTAATGCGAGAAACACGTTATCTGGTGTTTTCACCACTCCACAGTGCGTATGATATGCAGAACCGACGATATCTTGGTTTTCGTGGGGTTTCAAGCTCAGATATGCATTTTCTTCGATAATCTTGGTGAGACTTCTGTCCGAAGTATGCAGAGTCATCGAGATCGCACATTTCGATCTATTTAATGCGATAAACACGTTGTCTGGTGTTTTCACCACTCCACAGTTGCTTTGATATGCAGAACCGGCGATATCTGGGTTTTCGTGGGGTTTCAAGCTGAGATATGCATTTTCTGCGATAATCTTGGTGAGACTTCAGTCAGTAGTATGCAGAATCATCTAGATCGCTCTTTTCGCGCTATTTAATGCGAAAAAACAAGTTTTCTGGTGTTTTCAACATTCCACAGTGCGTTTGATATGCAGAACCGGCGATATCTGGGTTTTCGTGGGGTCTCAAGCTGAGGTATGCATTTTCTGCGATAATCTTGGTGAGACTTCTGTCAGAAGCATGCAGAATCGTCGATTTTGATCTTTTCGAGTAACTTAATGCGAGAAACATGTTATCTTGTGTATTCACCACTCCACAGAGCGTTTGATATGCAGAACCGGCGATATCTTAATTTTCGTGGTGTTTCCAGCTGATATATGCATTTTCAGCGATAATCTTGGTGAGACTTCAGTCAGTAGTATGCAGAATCATCTAGATCGCTCTTTTCGCGCTATTTAATGCGAAAAAACAAGTTTTCTGGTGTTTTCAACATTCCACAGTGCGTTTGATATGCAGAACCGGCGATATCTGGGTTTTCGTGGGGTTTCAAGCTGAGGTATGCATTTTCTGCGATAACCTTGGAGAGACTTCTGTCAGAAGTATGCAGAATTATCGGGATCTTTCTTTTCGAGCTATTTAATGCGAGAAAAACCTTATCTGGTGTTTTCACCACTCCACAGTGCGTTTTATATGCAGAAGCAGCGATATCTTGGTTTTCGTGGGGTTTCAAGCAGAGATATGCAATTTCTGCGATAATCTTTGTGAGACTTCTGTCCGAAGTATGCTTAATCATCGAGATCGCTCGTTTTGAGCTATTTAATGCGAGAAACACGTTATCTGGTGTTTTCACCACTCCACAGTGCGTATGATATGCAGAACCGACGATATCTTGGTTTTCGTGGGGTTTCAAGCTCAGATATGCATTTTCTTCGATAATCTTGGTGAGACTTCTGTCCGAAGTATGCAGAGTCATCGAGATCGCACATTTCGATCTATTTAATGCGATAAACACGTTGTCTGGTGTTTTCACCACTCCACAGTTGCTTTGATATGCAGAACCGGCGATATCTGGGTTTTCGTGGGGTTTCAAGCTGAGATATGCATTTTCTGCGATAATCTTGGTGAGACTTCAGTCAGTAGTATGCAGAATCATCTAGATCGCTCTTTTCGCGCTATTTAATGCGAAAAAACAAGTTTTCTGGTGTTTTCAACATTCCACAGTGCGTTTGATATGCAGAACCGGCGATATCTGGGTTTTCGTGGGGTCTCAAGCTGAGATATGCATTTTCTGCGATAATCTTGGTGAGACTTCTGTCAGAAGCATGCAGAATCGTCGATTTTGATCTTTTCGAGTAACTTAATGCGAGAAACATGTTATCTTGTGTATTCACCACTCCACAGAGCGTTTGATATGCAGAACCGGCGATATCTTAATTTTCGTGGTGTTTCCAGCTGATATATGCATTTTCAGCGATAATCTTGGTGAGACTTCAGTCAGTAGTATGCAGAATCATCTAGATCGCTCTTTTCGCGCTATTTAATGCGAAAAAACAAGTTTTCTGGTGTTTTCAACATTCCACAGTGCGTTTGATATGCAGAACCGGCGATATCTGGGTTTTCGTGGGGTTTCAAGCTGAGATATGCATTTTCTGCGATAATCTTGGTGAGACTTCTGTCAGAAGCATGCAGAATCTTCGATTTTGATCTTTTCGAGCAACTTAATGCGAGAAACATGTTATCTGGTGTATTCACCACTCCACAGAGCGTTTGATATGCAGAACCGGCGATATCTTAATTTTCGTGGTGCTTCCAGCTGATATATGCATTTTCAGCGATAATCTTGGTGAGACTTCAGTCAGTAGTATGCAGAATCATCTAGATCGCTCTTTTCGCGCTATTTAATGCGAAAAAACAAGTTTTCTGGTGTTTTCAACATTCCACAGTGCGTTTGATATGCAAAACCGGCGATATCTTGATTTGCGTGGTGTTTCCAGCTGAGATATGCATTTTCAGCGATAATCTTGGTGAGTCTTCTGTCAGAAGTATGCAGAATCTTCGAGATCGCTCTTTTCGAGCTATTGAATGCGAGAAACACGTTATCCGGTGTTTTCACCACTCCACAGTGCGTTTGATATGCAGAACCGGCGACATCTTGGATTTCGTCGGGTTTCAAGCTGAGATATGCATTTTCTACGATAATCTTGGTGAGACTTCAGTCAGAAGTATGCAGAATCATCTAGATCGCTCGTTTCGAGCTATTTAATGCGAATAAACAAGTTTTCTTGTGTTATCAACATTCCACAGTGCGTTTGATATGCAGAACCAGCGATATCTTGATTTTCGAGGTGTTGCCAGCTGAGATATTCATTTTCAGCGATAATCTTGGTGAGTCTACATTCAGAACTATGCAGAATCTTCGAGATCGCTCTTTTCGAGCTACTTAATGCGAAAAAACATGTTTTCTGGTGTTTTCACCACTCCACAGTGCGTTTGATATGCAGCACAGGAGACATCTTGGCTTTCGTCGGGTATCAAGCTGAGATATGCATTTTCTACGATAATCTTGGTGAGACTTCTGTCAGAAGTATGCAGAATCATCGGGATCGCTCTTTTCGAGCTATTTAATGCGAAAAAAAGCCTTCTGGTGTTTTCACCACTCCACAGTGCGTTTGATATGCCGAACCGGTGATATCTTGAATTTCGTCGGGGTTCAAGCTGAGATATGCATTTTCTACGATAATTTTGGTGAGACTTCGGTCAGAAGTATGCAGAATCATCTAGATCGCTCGTTTCGAGCTATTTAATGCGGGAAACACGTTTTCTGGTGTATTCACCACTCCACAGTACGTTTGACTTGCAGAACCGGAGATGACTTGATTTTCGTAGTGTTTCCAGCTGCGCTATGCATTTTCTGCGATAATCTTGGTGAGACTTCTGTCAGAAGTTTGCAGAATCATCGAGAACGCTCTTTTCGAGCTACTTAATGCGAGAAACACGTTTTCTTTTGTTTTCACCACTCCACAGTGCGTATGATATGCAGAACCGGCGACATCTTGGATTTCGTCGGGTTTCAAGCTGAGATATGCATTTTCGGCGATAAACTTGGTGAGATATCTGTCAGAAGTATGCAGAATCCTCTAGATCGCTCTTTTCGGGCTATTTAATTCGAAAAAACATGTTTTCTGGTGTTTTCACCACTCCACAGTGCGTTTGATATGCAGCACAGGCGACATCTTGGCTTTCGTCGGGTATAAAGCTGAGATATGCATTTTCTGCGATAATCTTGGTGAGACTTCTGTCAGAAGTATGCAGAATCATCGGGATCGCTCTTTTCGAGCTATTTAATGCGAAAAAAAGCCTTCTGGTGTTTTCACCACTCCACAGTGCGTTTGATATGCCGAACCGGCGACATCTTGGATTTCGTCGCGTTTCAAGCTGAGATATGCATTTTCGGCGATAAACTTGGTGAGATATCAGTCAGAAGTATGCAGAATCATCTAGATCGCTCTTTCCGAGCTATTTAATGCGAGAAACACGTTTTCTGGTGTTTTCGCCACCCCGCAGTGCGTTTGATATGCAGAACCGGCGATATCTTGATTTTCGTGGTGTTTCAATCTGAGGTATGCATTTTCTGCGATAATTTTGGTGAGACTTCGGTCAGAAGTATGCAGAATCATCTATATCGCTCGTTTCGAGCTATTTAATGCGGGAAACACGTTTTCAGGTGTATTCACCACTCCACAGTACGTTTGACATGCAGAACCGGAGATGACTTGCTTTTCGTGAGGTTTCAAGCTGAGATATGTATTTTCTACGATAATCTTGGTGAGTCTTTTGTCAGAAGTATGTAGAAACTTCGAGATCGCTCTTTTCGAGCTACTTAATGCGAAAAAACAAGTTTTCTGGTGTTTTCACCACTCCACAGAGCGTTTGATGTGCAGAACCGGCGAGATCTTAATTTTCGTGGTGTTTCAAGCTGAGATATGCATTTTCTGCGATAATCTTGGTGAGACTTCTGTCAGAAGTATGCAGAATCATCGGGATCGCACTTTTCGAGCTTTTTAATGCGAGAAACACGTTATCCGGTGTATTCACCACTCCACAGTGCGTTTGATATGCAGAACCGGCGACATCTTGATTTTCGTGAGGTTTCAAGCTGAGGTATGCATTTTCTGCGATAACCTTGGAGAGAGTTCTGTCCGAAGTATGCAGAATCATCGAGATCGCTCTATTCGAGGTATTTAATGCGACAAAACGTTATCTGGTGTTTTCAGCACTCCACAGTGCGCTTGATATGCAGAACAGGTGATATCTTGGTTTTCGAGGGGTTTCAAGCTGAGATATGCATTTTCTGCGATAACCTTGGAGAGACTTCTGTCCGAAGTATGCAGAAACATCGAGATCGCTCTTTTCGACCTATTTAATGCGAGAAACAAGTTATCTGGTGTTTTCACCACTCCACAGTGCGTTTGATATGCAGAACCGGCGATATCTTGGTTTTCGAGGGGTTTCAAGCTGAGATATGCATTTTCTGCGATAACCTTGGAGAGACTTCTGTCCGAAGTATGCAGAAACATCGAGATCGCTCTTTTCGACCTATTTAATGCGAGAAACAAGTTATCTGGTGTTTTCACCACTCCACAGTGCGTTTGATATGCAGAACCGGCGATATCTTGGTTTTCGTGGGGTTTCAAGCTCAGATATGCATTTTCTGCGATAATCTTGGTGAGACTTCTGTCCGAAGTATGCAGAGTCATCGAGATCGCACATTTCGATCTATTTAATGCGAGAAACACGTTTTCTGGGGTTTTCACCACTCCACAGTTCGTTGGATATGCAGAACATGAGATATCTTGGTTTTCGTGGGGTTTCTAGCAGAGATATGCATTTTCTGCGATAATCCTGGTGAGTCTTCTGTCAGAAGTATGCAGAATCATCGAGATCGCTCTATTCCAGCTACTTAATGCGAAAAAACAAGTTTTCTGGTGTTTTCACCACTCCACAGTTCGTTGGATATGCAGAACAGGAGACATCTTGGTTTTCGTGGGGTTTCTAGCAGAGATATGCATTTTCTGCGATAATCTTGGTGAGACTTCTGTCAGAAGCATGCAGAATCTTCGATTTTGATCTTTTCGAGTAACTTAATGCGAGAAACATGTTATCTGGTGTATTCACCACTCCACAGAGCGTTTGATATGCAGAACCGGCGAGATCTTAATTTTCGTGGTGTTTCAAGCTGAGATATGCATTTTCTGCGATAATCTTGGTGAGACTTCTGTCAGAAGTATGCAGAATCATCGGGATCGCACTTTTCGAGCTTTTTAATGCGAGAAACACGTTATCCGGTGTATTCACCACTCCACAGTGCGTTTGATATGCAGAACCGGCGACATCTTGATTTTCGTGAGGTTTCAAGCTGAGGTATGCATTTTCTGCGATAACCTTGGAGAGAGTTCTGTCCGAAGTATGCTGAATCATCGAGATCGCTCGTTTCGAGCTATTTAATGCGAGAAACACGTTATCTGGTGTTTTCACCACTCCGCAGTGCGTATGATATGCAGAACCGACGATATCTTGGTTTGCGTGGGGTTTCAACCTGAGATATGCATTCTTTACGATAATCTTGTTGAGACTTCTGTTCGAAGTATGCTTAATCATCGAGATCACTCTATTCGAGCTACTTAATGCGCGAAACACGTTTTCTGGTGTTTGCACCACTCCAGGGTACGTTTGATGTGCAGAACCGGAGATAACTTGGTTTTCGTCAGGTTTCAAGCTGAGATATGCATTTTCTACGATACTCTTGGTGAGACTTCTGTCAGAAGTATGCAGGATCTTCGAGAACGCTCTTTTCGAGCTACTTAATGCGAGAAACACGTTTTCTGGTGTTTTCAATATTCCACAGTGCGTTTGATATGCAGAACCGGCGATATCTTGATTTTCGTGGTGTTCCCAGCTGATATATGCATTTTCTGCGATAATCTTGGTGAGACTTCTGTCAGAAGTATGCAGAATCATCGGGATCGCACTTTTCGAGCTTTTTAATGCGAGAAACACGATATCCGGTGTTTTCACCACTCCACAGTGCGTTTGATATGCAGAACCGGCGACATCTTGATTTTCGTGAGGTTTCAAGCTGAGGTATGCATTTTCTGCGATAACCTTGGAGAGACTTCTGTCAGAAGTATGCAGAATTATCGGGATCGCTCTTTTCGAGCTATTTAATGCGAGAAAAACCTTATCTGGTGTTTTCACCACTCCACAGTGCGTTTTATATGCAGAAGCAGCGATATCTTGGTTTTCGTGGGGTTTCAAGCAGAGATATGCAATTTCTGCGATAATCTTTGTGAGACTTCTGTCCGAAGTATGCTTAATCATCGAGATCGCTCGTTTTGAGCTATTTAATGCGAGAAACACGTTATCTGGTGTTTTCACCACTCCACAGTGCGTATGATATGCAGAACCGACGATATCTTGGTTTTCGTGGGGTTTCAAGCTCAGATATGCATTTTCTTCGATAATCTTGGTGAGACTTCTGTCCGAAGTATGCAGAGTCATCGAGATCGCACATTTCGATCTATTTAATGCGATAAACACGTTGTCTGGTGTTTTCACCACTCCACAGTTGCTTTGATATGCAGAACCGGCGATATCTGGGTTTTCGTGGGGTTTCAAGCTGAGATATGCATTTTCTGCGATAATCTTGGTGAGACTTCAGTCAGTAGTATGCAGAATCATCTAGATCGCTCTTTTCGCGCTATTTAATGCGAAAAAACAAGTTTTCTGGTGTTTTCAACATTCCACAGTGCGTTTGATATGCAGAACCGGCGATATCTGGGTTTTCGTGGGGTCTCAAGCTGAGATATGCATTTTCTGCGATAATCTTGGTGAGACTTCTGTCAGAAGCATGCAGAATCGTCGATTTTGATCTTTTCGAGTAACTTAATGCGAGAAACATGTTATCTTGTGTATTCACCACTCCACAGAGCGTTTGATATGCAGAACCGGCGATATCTTAATTTTCGTGGTGTTTCCAGCTGATATATGCATTTTCAGCGATAATCTTGGTGAGACTTCAGTCAGTAGTATGCAGAATCATCTAGATCGCTCTTTTCGCGCTATTTAATGCGAAAAAACAAGTTTTCTGGTGTTTTCAACATTCCACAGTGCGTTTGATATGCAGAACCGGCGATATCTGGGTTTTCGTGGGGTTTCAAGCTGAGATATGCATTTTCTGCGATAATCTTGGTGAGACTTCTGTCAGAAGCATGCAGAATCTTCGATTTTGATCTTTTCGAGCAACTTAATGCGAGAAACATGTTATCTGGTGTATTCACCACTCCACAGAGCGTTTGATATGCAGAACCGGCGATATCTTAATTTTCGTGGTGCTTCCAGCTGATATATGCATTTTCAGCGATAATCTTGGTGAGACTTCAGTCAGTAGTATGCAGAATCATCTAGATCGCTCTTTTCGCGCTATTTAATGCGAAAAAACAAGTTTTCTGGTGTTTTCAACATTCCACAGTGCGTTTGATATGCAGAACCGGCGACATCTTGGATTTCGTCGGGTTTCAAGCTGAGATATGCATTTTCTACGATAATCTTGGTGAGACTTCAGTCAGAAGTATGCAGAATCATCTAGATCGCTCGTTTCGAGCTATTTAATGCGAATAAACAAGTTTTCTTGTGTTATCAACATTCCACAGTGCGTTTGATATGCAGAACCAGCGATATCTTGATTTTCGAGGTGTTGCCAGCTGAGATATGCATTTTCAGCGATAATCTTGGTGAGTCTACATTCAGAACTATGCAGAATCTTCGAGATCGCTCTTTTCGAGCTACTTAATGCGAAAAAACATGTTTTCTGGTGTTTTCACCACTCCACAGTGCGTTTGATATGCAGCACAGGAGACATCTTGGCTTTCGTCGGGTATCAAGCTGAGATATGCATTTTCTACGATAATCTTGGTGAGACTTCTGTCAGAAGTATGCAGAATCATCGGGATCGCTCTTTTCGAGCTATTTAATGCGAAAAAAAGCCTTCTGGTGTTTTCACCACTCCACAGTGCGTTTGATATGCCGAACCGGTGATATCTTGAATTTCGTCGGGGTTCAAGCTGAGATATGCATTTTCTACGATAATTTTGGTGAGACTTCGGTCAGAAGTATGCAGAATCATCTAGATCGCTCGTTTCGAGCTATTTAATGCGGGAAACACGTTTTCTGGTGTATTCACCACTCCACAGTGCGTTTGATATGCAGCACAGGAGACATCTTGGCTTTCGTCGGGTATCAAGCTGAGATATGCATTTTCTACGATAATCTTGGTGAGACTTCTGTCAGAAGTATGCAGAATCATCGGGATCGCTCTTTTCGAGCTATTTAATGCGAAAAAAAGCCTTCTGGTGTTTTCACCACTCCACAGTGCGTTTGATATGCCGAACCGGTGATATCTTGAATTTCGTCGGGGTTCAAGCTGAGATATGCATTTTCTACGATAATTTTGGTGAGACTTCGGTCAGAAGTATGCAGAATCATCTAGATCGCTCGTTTCGAGCTATTTAATGCGGGAAACACGTTTTCTGGTGTATTCACCACTCCACAGTACGTTTGACTTGCAGAACCGGAGATGACTTGATTTTCGTAGTGTTTCCAGCTGCGCTATGCATTTTCTCCGATAATCTTGGTGAGACTTCTGTCAGAAGTATGCAGAATCATCGAGAACGCTCTTTTCGAGCTACTTAATGCGAGAAACACGTTTTCTTTTGTTTTCACCACTCCACAGTGCGTATGATATGCAGAACCGGCGACATCTTGGATTTCGTCGGGTTTCAAGCAGAGATATGCATTTTCGGCGATAAACTTGGTGAGATATCTGTCAGAAGTATGCAGAATCCTCTAGATCGCTCTTTTCGGGCTATTTAATTCGAAAAAACATGTTTTCTGGTGTTTTCACCACTCCACAGTGCGTTTGATATGCAGCACAGGCGACATCTTGGCTTTCGTCGGGTATAAAGCTGAGATATGCATTTTCTGCGATAATCTTGGTGAGACTTCTGTCAGAAGTATGCAGAATCATCGGGATCGCTCTTTTCGAGCTATTTAATGCGAAAAAAAGCCTTCTGGTGTTTTCACCACTCCACAGTGCGTTTGATATGCCGAACCGGCGACATCTTGGATTTCGTCGCGTTTCAAGCTGAGATATGCATTTTCGGCGATAAACTTGGTGAGATATCAGTCAGAAGTATGCAGAATCATCTAGATCGCTCTTTCCGAGCTATTTAATGCGAGAAACACGTTTTCTGGTGTTTTCGCCACCCCGCAGTGCGTTTGATATGCAGAACCGGCGATATCTTGATTTTCGTGGTGTTTCAATCTGAGGTATGCATTTTCTGCGATAATTTTGGTGAGACTTCGGTCAGAAGTATGCAGAATCATCTATATCGCTCGTTTCGAGCTATTTAATGCGGGAAACACGTTTTCAGGTGTATTCACCACTCCACAGTACGTTTGACATGCAGAACCGGAGATGACTTGCTTTTCGTGAGGTTTCAAGCTGAGATATGTATTTTCTACGATAATCTTGGTGAGTCTTTTGTCAGAAGTATGTAGAAACTTCGAGATCGCTCTTTTCGAGCTACTTAATGCGAAAAAACAAGTTTTCTGGTGTTTTCACCACTCCACAGAGCGTTTGATATGCAGAACCGGCGAGATCTTAATTTTCGTGGTGTTTCAAGCTGAGATATGCATTTTCTGCGATAATCTTGGTGAGACTTCTGTCAGAAGTATGCAGAATCATCGGGATCGCACTTTTCGAGCTTTTTAATGCGAGAAACACGTTATCCGGTGTATTCACCACTCCACAGTGCGTTTGATATGCAGAACCGGCGACATCTTGATTTTCGTGAGGTTTCAAGCTGAGGTATGCATTTTCTGCGATAACCTTGGAGAGAGTTCTGTCCGAAGTATGCAGAATCATCGAGATCGCTCTATTCGAGGTATTTAATGCGACAAAACGTTATCTGGTGTTTTCAGCACTCCACAGTGCGCTTGATATGCAGAACAGGTGATATCTTGGTTTTCGAGGGGTTTCAAGCTGAGATATGCATTTTCTGCGATAACCTTGGAGAGACTTCTGTCCGAAGTATGCAGAAACATCGAGATCGCTCTTTTCGACCTATTTAATGCGAGAAACAAGTTATCTGGTGTTTTCACCACTCCACAGTGCGTTTGATATGCAGAACCGGCGATATCTTGGTTTTCGAGGGGTTTCAAGCTGAGATATGCATTTTCTGCGATAACCTTGGAGAGACTTCTGTCCGAAGTATGCAGAAACATCGAGATCGCTCTTTTCGACCTATTTAATGCGAGAAACAAGTTATCTGGTGTTTTCACCACTCCACAGTGCGTTTGATATGCAGAACCGGCGATATCTTGGTTTTCGTGGGGTTTCAAGCTCAGATATGCATTTTCTGCGATAATCTTGGTGAGACTTCTGTCCGAAGTATGCAGAGTCATCGAGATCGCACATTTCGATCTATTTAATGCGAGAAACACGTTTTCTGGGGTTTTCACCACTCCACAGTTCGTTGGATATGCAGAACATGAGATATCTTGGATTTCGTGGGGTTTCTAGCAGAGATATGCATTTTCTGCGATAATCCTGGTGAGTCTTCTGTCAGAAGTATGCAGAATCATCGAGATCGCTCTATTCCAGCTACTTAATGCGAAAAAACAAGTTTTCTGGTGTTTTCACCACTCCACAGTTCGTTGGATATGCAGAACAGGAGACATCTTGGTTTTCGTGGGGTTTCTAGCAGAGATATGCATTTTCTGCGATAATCTTGGTGAGACTTCTGTCAGAAGCATGCAGAATCTTCGATTTTGATCTTTTCGAGTAACTTAATGCGAGAAACATGTTATCTGGTGTATTCACCACTCCACAGAGCGTTTGATATGCAGAACCGGCGAGATCTTAATTTTCGTGGTGTTTCAAGCTGAGATATGCATTTTCTGCGATAATCTTGGTGAGACTTCTGTCAGAAGTATGCAGAATCATCGGGATCGCACTTTTCGAGCTTTTTAATGCGAGAAACACGTTATCCGGTGTATTCACCACTCCACAGTGCGTTTGATATGCAGAACCGGCGACATCTTGATTTTCGTGAGGTTTCAAGCTGAGGTATGCATTTTCTGCGATAACCTTGGAGAGAGTTCTGTCCGAAGTATGCTGAATCATCGAGATCGCTCGTTTCGAGCTATTTAATGCGAGAAACACGTTATCTGGTGTTTTCACCACTCCGCAGTGCGTATGATATGCAGAACCGACGATATCTTGGTTTGCGTGGGGTTTCAACCTGAGATATGCATTCTTTACGATAATCTTGTTGAGACTTCTGTTCGAAGTATGCTTAATCATCGAGATCACTCTATTCGAGCTACTTAATGCGCGAAACACGTTTTCTGGTGTTTGCACCACTCCAGGGTACGTTTGATGTGCAGAACCGGAGATAACTTGGTTTTCGTCAGGTTTCAAGCTGAGATATGCATTTTCTACGATACTCTTGGTGAGACTTCTGTCAGAAGTATGCAGGATCTTCGAGAACGCTCTTTTCGAGCTACTTAATGCGAGAAACACGTTTTCTGGTGTTTTCAATATTCCACAGTGCGTTTGATATGCAGAACCGGCGATATCTTGATTTTCGTGGTGTTCCCAGCTGATATATGCATTTTCTGCGATAATCTTGGTGAGACTTCTGTCAGAAGTATGCAGAATCATCGGGATCGCACTTTTCGAGCTTTTTAATGCGAGAAACACGATATCCGGTGTTTTCACCACTCCACAGTGCGTTTGATATGCAGAACCGGCGACATCTTGATTTTCGTGAGGTTTCAAGCTGAGGTATGCATTTTCTGCGATAACCTTGGAGAGACTTCTGTCAGAAGTATGCAGAATTATCGGGATCGCTCTTTTCGAGCTATTTAATGCGAGAAAAACCTTATCTGGTGTTTTCACCACTCCACAGTGCGTTTTATATGCAGAAGCAGCGATATCTTGGTTTTCGTGGGGTTTCAAGCAGAGATATGCAATTTCTGCGATAATCTTTGTGAGACTTCTGTCCGAAGTATGCTTAATCATCGAGATCGCTCGTTTTGAGCTATTTAATGCGAGAAACACGTTATCTGGTGTTTTCACCACTCCACAGTGCGTATGATATGCAGAACCGACGATATCTTGGTTTTCGTGGGGTTTCAAGCTCAGATATGCATTTTCTTCGATAATCTTGGTGAGACTTCTGTCCGAAGTATGCAGAGTCATCGAGATCGCACATTTCGATCTATTTAATGCGATAAACACGTTGTCTGGTGTTTTCACCACTCCACAGTTGCTTTGATATGCAGAACCGGCGATATCTGGGTTTTCGTGGGGTTTCAAGCTGAGATATGCATTTTCTGCGATAATCTTGGTGAGACTTCAGTCAGTAGTATGCAGAATCATCTAGATCGCTCTTTTCGCGCTATTTAATGCGAAAAAACAAGTTTTCTGGTGTTTTCAACATTCCACAGTGCGTTTGATATGCAGAACCGGCGATATCTGGGTTTTCGTGGGGTCTCAAGCTGAGGTATGCATTTTCTGCGATAATCTTGGTGAGACTTCTGTCAGAAGCATGCAGAATCGTCGATTTTGATCTTTTCGAGTAACTTAATGCGAGAAACATGTTATCTTGTGTATTCACCACTCCACAGAGCGTTTGATATGCAGAACCGGCGATATCTTAATTTTCGTGGTGTTTCCAGCTGATATATGCATTTTCAGCGATAATCTTGGTGAGACTTCAGTCAGTAGTATGCAGAATCATCTAGATCGCTCTTTTCGCGCTATTTAATGCGAAAAAACAAGTTTTCTGGTGTTTTCAACATTCCACAGTGCGTTTGATATGCAGAACCGGCGATATCTGGGTTTTCGTGGGGTTTCAAGCTGAGGTATGCATTTTCTGCGATAACCTTGGAGAGACTTCTGTCAGAAGTATGCAGAATTATCGGGATCGCTCTTTTCGAGCTATTTAATGCGAGAAAAACCTTATCTGGTGTTTTCACCACTCCACAGTGCGTTTTATATGCAGAAGCAGCGATATCTTGGTTTTCGTGGGGTTTCAAGCAGAGATATGCAATTTCTGCGATAATCTTTGTGAGACTTCTGTCCGAAGTATGCTTAATCATCGAGATCGCTCGTTTTGAGCTATTTAATGCGAGAAACACGTTATCTGGTGTTTTCACCACTCCACAGTGCGTATGATATGCAGAACCGACGATATCTTGGTTTTCGTGGGGTTTCAAGCTCAGATATGCATTTTCTTCGATAATCTTGGTGAGACTTCTGTCCGAAGTATGCAGAGTCATCGAGATCGCACATTTCGATCTATTTAATGCGATAAACACGTTGTCTGGTGTTTTCACCACTCCACAGTTGCTTTGATATGCAGAACCGGCGATATCTGGGTTTTCGTGGGGTTTCAAGCTGAGATATGCATTTTCTGCGATAATCTTGGTGAGACTTCAGTCAGTAGTATGCAGAATCATCTAGATCGCTCTTTTCGCGCTATTTAATGCGAAAAAACAAGTTTTCTGGTGTTTTCAACATTCCACAGTGCGTTTGATATGCAGAACCGGCGATATCTGGGTTTTCGTGGGGTCTCAAGCTGAGATATGCATTTTCTGCGATAATCTTGGTGAGACTTCGGTCAGAAGCATGCAGAATCGTCGATTTTGATCTTTTCGAGTAACTTAATGCGAGAAACATGTTATCTTGTGTATTCACCACTCCACAGAGCGTTTGATATGCAGAACCGGCGATATCTTAATTTTCGTGGTGTTTCCAGCTGATATATGCATTTTCAGCGATAATCTTGGTGAGACTTCAGTCAGTAGTATGCAGAATCATCTAGATCGCTCTTTTCGCGCTATTTAATGCGAAAAAACAAGTTTTCTGGTGTTTTCAACATTCCACAGTGCGTTTGATATGCAGAACCGGCGATATCTGGGTTTTCGTGGGGTTTCAAGCTGAGATATGCATTTTCTGCGATAATCTTGGTGAGACTTCTGTCAGAAGCATGCAGAATCTTCGATTTTGATCTTTTCGAGCAACTTAATGCGAGAAACATGTTATCTGGTGTATTCACCACTCCACAGAGCGTTTGATATGCAGAACCGGCGATATCTTAATTTTCGTGGTGCTTCCAGCTGATATATGCATTTTCAGCGATAATCTTGGTGAGACTTCAGTCAGAAGTATGCAGAATCATCTAGATCGCTCGTTTCGAGCTATTTAATGCGAATAAACAAGTTTTCTTGTGTTATCAACATTCCACAGTGCGTTTGATATGCAGAACCAGCGATATCTTGATTTTCGAGGTGTTGCCAGCTGAGATATGCATTTTCAGCGATAATCTTGGTGAGTCTACATTCAGAACTATGCAGAATCTTCGAGATCGCTCTTTTCGAGCTACTTAATGCGAAAAAACATGTTTTCTGGTGTTTTCACCACTCCACAGTGCGTTTGATATGCAGCACAGGAGACATCTTGGCTTTCGTCGGGTATCAAGCTGAGATATGCATTTTCTACGATAATCTTGGTGAGACTTCTGTCAGAAGTATGCAGAATCATCGGGATCGCTCTTTTCGAGCTATTTAATGCGAAAAAAAGCCTTCTGGTGTTTTCACCACTCCACAGTGCGTTTGATATGCCGAACCGGTGATATCTTGAATTTCGTCGGGGTTCAAGCTGAGATATGCATTTTCTACGATAATTTTGGTGAGACTTCGGTCAGAAGTATGCAGAATCATCTAGATCGCTCGTTTCGAGCTATTTAATGCGGGAAACACGTTTTCTGGTGTATTCACCACTCCACAGTACGTTTGACTTGCAGAACCGGAGATGACTTGATTTTCGTAGTGTTTCCAGCTGCGCTATGCATTTTCTGCGATAATCTTGGTAAGACTTCTGTCAGAAGTATGCAGAATCATCGAGAACGCTCTTTTCGAGCTACTTAATGCGAGAAACACGTTTTCTTTTGTTTTCACCACTCCACAGTGCGTATGATATGCAGAACCGGCGACATCTTGGATTTCGTCGGGTTTCAAGCTGAGATATGCATTTTCGGCGATAAACTTGGTGAGATATCTGTCAGAAGTATGCAGAATCCTCTAGATCGCTCTTTTCGGGCTATTTAATTCGAAAAAACATGTTTTCTGGTGTTTTCACCACTCCACAGTGCGTTTGATATGCAGCACAGGCGACATCTTGGCTTTCGTCGGGTATAAAGCTGAGATATGCATTTTCTGCGATAATCTTGGTGAGACTTCTGTCAGAAGTATGCAGAATCATCGGGATCGCTCTTTTCGAGCTATTTAATGCGAAAAAAAGCCTTCTGGTGTTTTCACCACTCCACAGTGCGTTTGATATGCCGAACCGGCGATATCTTGAATTTCGTCGGGGTTCAAGCTGAGATATGCATTTTCTACGATAATTTTGGTGAGACTTCGGTCAGAAGTATGCAGAATCATCTAGATCGCTCGTTTCGAGCTATTTAATGCGGGAAACACGTTTTCTGGTGTACTCACCACTCCACAGTACGTTTGACATGCAGAACCGGAGATGACTTGATTTTCGTAGTGTTTCCAGCTGCGCTATGCATTTTCTGCGATAATCTTGGTGAGACTTCTGTCAGAAGTATGCAGAATCATCGAGAACGCTCTTTTCGAGCTACTTAATGCGAGAAACACGTTTTCTTTGTTTTCACCATTCCACAGTGCGTATGATATGCAGAACCGGCGACATCTTGGATTTCGTCGCGTTTCAAGCTGAGATATGCATTTTCGGCGATAAACTTGGTGAGATATCAGTCAGAAGTATGCAGAATCATCTAGATCGCTCTTTCCGAGCTATTTAATGCGAGAAACACGTTTTCTGGTGTTTTCGCCACCCCGCAGTGCGTTTGATATGCAGAACCGGCGATATCTTGATTTTCGTGGTGTTTCAATCTGAGGTATGCATTTTCTGCGATAATTTTGGTGAGACTTCGGTCAGAAGTATGCAGAATCATCTATATCGCTCGTTTCGAGCTATTTAATGCGGGAAACACGTTTTCAGGTGTATTCACCACTCCACAGTACGTTTGACATGCAGAACCGGAGATGACTTGCTTTTCGTGAGGTTTCAAGCTGAGATATGTATTTTCTACGATAATCTTGGTGAGTCTTTTGTCAGAAGTATGTAGAAACTTCGAGATCGCTCTTTTCGAGCTACTTAATGCGAAAAAACAAGTTTTCTGGTGTTTTCACCACTCCACAGTGCCGTTGATATGCAGAACCGGCGACATCTTGGATTTCGTCGGGGTTCAAGCTGAGATATGCATTTTCTGCGATAATCTTGGTGAGACTTCTGTCAGAAGCATGCAGAATCTTCGATTTTGATCTTTTCGAGCAACTTAATGCGAGGAGCACGTTATCTGGTGTTTTCACCACTCCACAGTGCGTTTGATATGCAGAACCGGCGACATCTTGGATTTCGTCGGGGTGCAAGCTGAGATATGCATTTTCTACGATAATTTTGGTGAGACTTCGGTCAGAAGTATGCAGAATCATCTAGAGCGCTCTTTTCGAGCTATTTACTGCGAGAAACACCTTTTCTGGTGTTTTCGCCACCCCACAGTCCGTTTGATGTGCAGTACCGGAGATATCTTGGTTTCGGTCGGGTTTCAAGCTGAGATATGCATTTTCTGCGATAATCTTGGTGAGACTTCTGTCAGAAGCATGCAGAACCTTCGATTTTGATCTTTTCGAGCAACTTAATGCGAGAAACATGTTATCTGGTGTATTCACCACTCCACAGAGCGTTTCATATGCAGAACCGGCGATATCTTGATTTTCGTGGTGTTTCAATCTGAGGTATGCATTTTCTGCGATAATTTTGGTGAGACTTCTGTCAGAAGTATGCAGAATCATCTAGATCGCTCGTTTCGAGCTACTTAATGCGAGGAGCACGTTATCTGGTGTTTTCACCACTCCACAGTGCGTTTGATATGCAGAACCGGCGACATCTTGGATTTCGTCGGGGTTCAAGCTGAGATATGCATTTTCTACGATAATTTTGGTGAGACTTCGGTCAGAAGTATGCAGAATCATCTAGATCGCTCGTTTCGAGCTATTTAATACGGGAAACACGTTTTCTGGTGTATTCACCACTCCACAGTACGTTTGACATGCAGAACCGGAGATGACTTGCTTTTCGTGAGGTTTCAAGCTGAGATATGCATTTTCTACGATAATCTTGGTGAGTCTTCTGACAGAAGTATGCAGAATCTTCGAGATCGCTCTTTTCGAGCTATTGATTGCGAGAAACACGTTATCCGGTGTTTTCACCACTCCCCAGTGCGTTTGATATGCAGAACCGGCGACATCTTGATTTTCCTGAGGTTTCAAGCTGAGATATGCATTTTCTGCGATAATCTTGGTGAGACTTCAGTCAGTAGTATGCAGAATCATCTAGATCGCTCTTTTCGCGCTATTTAATGCGAAAAAACAAGTTTTCTGGTGTTTTCAACATTCCACAGTGCGTTTGATATGCAAAACCGGCGATATCTTGATTTGCGTGGTGTTTCCAGCTGAGATATGCATTTTCAGCGATAATCTTGGTGAGTCTTCTGTCAGAAGTATGCAGAATCTTCGAGATCGCTCTTTTCGAGCTACTTAATGCGAGAAACACGTTATCTGGAGTTTTCACCACTCCACAGTGCGTTTGACATGCAGAACCGGCGACATCTTGGATTTCGACGGGGTTCTAGATGAGATATGCATTTTCTACGATAATCTTGGTGAGACTTCTGTCAGAAGTATGCAGAATTATCGGGATCGCTCTTTTCGAGCTATTTAATGCGAGAAAAACCTTATCTGGTGATTTCACCACTCCACAGTGCGTTTTATATGCAGAAGCAGCGATATCTTGGTTTTCGTGGGGTTTCAAGCAGAGATATGCAATTTCTGCGATAATCTTGGTGAGACTTCAGTCAGAAGTATGCAGAATCATCTAGATCGCTCGTTTCGAGCTATTTAATGCGAATAATCAAGTTTTCTTGTGTTATCAACATTCCACAGTGCGTTTGATATGCAGAACCAGCGATATCTTGATTTTCGAGGTGTTGCCAGCTGAGATATGCATTTTCAGCGATAATCTTGGTGAGTCTACATTCAGAACTATGCAGAATCTTCGAGATCGCTCTTTTCGAGCTACTTAATGCGAAAAAACATGTTTTCTGGTGTTTTCAGCACTCCACAGTGCGTTTGATATGCAGCACAGGAGACATCTTGGCTTTCGTCGGGTATCAAGCTGAGATATGCATTTTCTACGATAATCTTGGTGAGACTTCTGTCAGAAGTATGCAGAATCATCGGGATCGCTCTTTTCGAGCTATTTAATGCGAAAAACAGCCTTCTGGTGTTTTCACCACTCCACAGTGCGTTTGATATGCCGAACCGGTGATATCTTGAATTTCGTCGGGGTTCAAGCTGAGATATGCATTTTCTACGATAATTTTGGTGAGACTTCGGTCAGAAGTATGCAGAATCATCTAGATCGCTCGTTTCGAGCTATTTAATGCGGGAAACACGTTTTCTGGTGTATTCACCACTCCACAGTACGTTTGACATGCAGAACCGGAGATGACTTGATTTTCGTAGTGTTTCCAGCTGCGCTATGCATTTTCTGCGATAATCTTGGTGAGACTTCTGTCAGAAGTATGCAGAATCATCGAGAACGCTCTTTTCGAGCTACTTAATGCGAGAAACACGTTTTCTTTTGTTTTCACCACTCCACAGTGCGTATGATATGCAGAACCGGCGACATCTTGGATTTCGTCGGGTTTCAAGCTGAGATATGCATTTTCGGCGATAAACTTGGTGAGATATCTGTCAGAAGTATGCAGAATCCTCTAGATCGCTCTTTTCGGGCTATTTAATTCGAAAAAACATGTTTTCTGGTGTTTTCACCACTCCACAGTGCGTTTGATATGCAGCACAGGCGACATCTTGGCTTTCGTCGGGTATAAAGCTGAGATATGCATTTTCTGCGATAATCTTGGTGAGACTTCTGTCAGAAGTATGCAGAATCATCGGGATCGCTCTTTTCGAGCTATTTAATGCGAAAAAAGCCTTCTGGTGTTTTCACCACTCCACAGTGCGTTTGATATGCCGAACCGGCGATATCTTGAATTTCGTCGGGGTTCAAGCTGAGATATGCATTTTCTACGATAATTTTGGTGAGACTTCGGTCAGAAGTATGCAGAATCATCTAGATCGCTCGTTTCGAGCTATTTAATGCGGGAAACACGTTTTCTGGTGTATTCACCACTCCACAGTACGTTTGACATGCAGAACCGGAGATGACTTGATTTTCGTAGTGTTTCCAGCTGCGCTATGCATTTTCTGCGATAATCTTGGTGAGACTTCTGTCAGAAGTATGCAGAATCATCGAGAACGCTCTTTTCGAGCTACTTAATGCGAGAAACACGTTTTCTTTTGTTTTCACCACTCCACAGTGCGTATGATATGCAGAACCGGCGACATCTTGGATTTCGTCGGGTTTCAAGCTGAGATATGCATTTTCGGCGATAAACTTGGTGAGATATCTGTCAGAAGTATGCAGAATCCTCTAGATCGCTCTTTTCGGGCTATTTAATTCGAAAAAACATGTTTTCTGGTGTTTTCACCACTCCACAGTGCGTTTGATATGCAGCACAGGCGACATCTTGGCTTTCGTCGGGTATAAAGCTGAGATATGCATTTTCTGCGATAATCTTGGTGAGACTTCTGTCAGAAGTATGCAGAATCATCGGGATCGCTCTTTTCGAGCTATTTAATGCGAAAAATGCCTTCTGGTGTTTTCACCACTCCACAGTGCGTTTGATATGCCGAACCGGCGATATCTTGAATTTCGTCGGGGTTCAAGCTGAGATATGCATTTTCTACGATAATTTTGGTGAGACTTCGGTCAGAAGTATGCAGAATCATCTAGATCGCTCGTTTCGAGCTATTTAATGCGGGAAACACGTTTTCTGGTGTACTCACCACTCCACAGTACGTTTGACATGCAGAACCGGAGATGACTTGATTTTCGTAGTGTTTCCAGCTGCGCTATGCATTTTCTGCGATAATCTTGGTGAGACTTCTGTCAGAAGTATGCAGAATCATCGAGAACGCTCTTTTCGAGCTACTTAATGCGAGAAACACGTTTTCTTTTGTTTTCACCATTCCACAGTGCGTATGATATGCAGAACCGGCGACATCTTGGATTTCGTCGCGTTTCAAGCTGAGATATGCATTTTCGGCGATAAACTTGGTGAGATATCAGTCAGAAGTATGCAGAAACATCTAGATCGCTCTTTCCGAGCTATTTAATGCGAGAAACACGTTTTCTGGTGTTTTCGCCACCCCGCAGTGCGTTTGATATGCAGAACCGGCGATATCTTGATTTTCGTGGTGTTTCAATCTGAGGTATGCATTTTCTGCGATAATTTTGGTGAGACTTCGGTCAGAAGTATGCAGAATCATCTATATCGCTCGTTTCGAGCTATTTAATGCGGGAAACACGTTTTCAGGCGTATTCACCACTCCACAGTACGTTTGACATGCAGAACCGGAGATGACTTGCTTTTCGTGAGGTTTCAAGCTGAGATATGCATTTTCTGCGATAATCTTGGTGAGACTTCTGTCAGAAGTATGCAGAATCATCGGGATCGCTCTTTTCGAGCTATTTAATGCGAAAAAAGCCTTCTGGTGTTTTCACCACTCCACAGTGCGTTTGATATGCCGAACCGGCGACATCTTGGATTTCGTCGGGGTGCAAGCTGAGATATGCATTTTCTACGATAATTTTGGTGAGACTTCGGTCAGAAGTATGCAGAATCATCTAGAGCGCTCTTTTCGAGCTATTTACTGCGAGAAACACCTTTTCTGGTGTTTTCGCCACCCCACAGTCCGTTTGATGTGCAGTACCGGAGATATCTTGGTTTCGGTCGGGTTTCAAGCTGAGATATGCATTTTCTGCGATAATCTTGGTGAGACTTCTGTCAGAAGCATGCAGAACCTTCGATTTTGATCTTTTCGAGCAACTTAATGCGAGAAACATGTTATCTGGTGTATTCACCACTCCACAGAGCGTTTCATATGCAGAACCGGCGATATCTTGATTTTCGTGGTGTTTCAATCTGAGGTATGCATTTTCTGCGATAATTTTGGTGAGACTTCTGTCAGAAGTATGCAGAATATTCGATTTTGATCTTTTCGAGCAACTTAATGCGAGGAGCACGTTATCTGGTGTTTTCACCACTCCACAGTGCGTTTGATATGCAGAACCGGCGACATCTTGGATTTCGTCGGGGTTCAAGCTGAGATATGCATTTTCTGCGATAATCTTGGTGAGACTTCTGTCAGAAGCATGCAGAATATTCGATTTTGATCTTCTCGAGCAACTTAATGCGAGGAGCACGTTATCTGGTGTTTTCACCACTCCACAGTGCGTTTGATATGCAGAACCGGCGACATCTTGGATTTCGTCGGGGTGCAAGCTGAGATATGCATTTTCTACGATAATTTTGGTGAGACTTCGGTCAGAAGTATGCAGAATCATCTAGAGCGCTCTTTTCGAGCTATTTACTGCGAGAAACACCTTTTCTGGTGTTTTCGCCACCCCACAGTCCGTTTGATGTGCAGTACCGGAGATATCTTGGTTTCGGTCGGGTTTCAAGCTGAGATATGCATTTTCTGCGATAATCTTGGCGAGACTTCTGTCAGAAGCATGCAGAACCTTCGATTTTGATCTTTTCGAGCAACTTAATGCGAGAAACATGTTATCTGGTGTATTCACCACTCCACAGAGCGTTTCATATGCAGAACCGGCGATATCTTGATTTTCGTGGTGTTTCAATCTGAGGTATGCATTTTCTGCGATAATTTTGGTGAGACTTCTGTCAGAAGTATGCAGAATCATCTAGATCGCTCGTTTCGAGCTACTTAATGCGAGGAGCACGTTATCTGGTGTTTTCACCACTCCACAGTGCGTTTGATATGCAGAACCGGCGACATCTTGGATTTCGTCGGGGTTCAAGCTGAGATATGCATTTTCTACGATAATTTTGGTGAGGCTTCGGTCAGAAGTATGCAGAATCATCTAGATCGCTCGTTTCGAGCTATTTAATACGGGAAACACGTTTTCTGGTGTATTCACCACTCCACAGTACGTTTGACATGCAGAACCGGAGATGACTTGCTTTTCGTGAGGTTTCAAGCTGAGATAAGCATTTTCTACGATAATCTTGGTGAGTCTTCTGACAGAAGTATGCAGAATCTTCGAGATCGCTCTTTTCGAGCTATTGATTGCGAGAAACACGTTATCCGGTGTTTTCACCACTCCCCAGTGCGTTTGATATGCAGAACCGGCGACATCTTGATTTTCCTAAGGTTTCAAGCTGAGATATGCATTTTCTGCGATAATCTTGGTGAGACTTCAGTCAGTAGTATGCAGAATCATCTAGATCGCTCTTTTCGCGCTATTTAATGCGAAAAAACAAGTTTTCTGGTGTTTTCAACATTCCACAGTGCGTTTGATATGCAAAACCGGCGACATCTTGGATTTCGACGGGGTTCTAGATGAGATATGCATTTTCTACGATAATCTTGGTGAGACTTCTGTCAGAAGTATGCAGAATTATCGGGATCGCTCTTTTCGAGCTATTTAATGCGAGAAAAACCTTATCTGGTGTTTTCACCACTCCACAGTGCGTTTTATATGCAGAAGCAGCGATATCTTGGTTTTCGTGGGGTTTCAAGCAGAGATATGCAATTTCTGCGATAATCTTGGTGAGACTTCTGTCCGAAGTACGCTTAATCATCGAGATCGCTCGTTTTTAGCAATTTAATGCGAGAAACACGTTATCTGGTGTTTTCACCACTCCACAGTGCGTATGATATGCAAAACCGACGATATCTTGGTTTTCGTGGGGTTTCAAGCTCAGATATGCATTTTCTGCTATAATCTTGGTGAGACTTCTGTCCGAAGTATGCTTAATCATCGAGATCGCTAGTTTTGAGCAATTTAATGCGAGAAACACGTTTTCTGGTGTTTTCGCCACCCCGCAGTGCGTTTGATAAGCAGAACCGGCGATATCTTGATTTTCGTGGTGTTTCAATCTGAGGTATGCATTTTCTGCGATAATTTTGGTGAGACTTCTGTCAGAAGTATGCAGAATCATCTAGATCGCTCGTTTCGAGCTACTTAATGCGAGGAGCACGTTATCTGGTGTTTTCACCACTCCACAGTGCGTTTGATATGCAGAACCGGCGACATCTTGGATTTCGTCGGGGTTCAAGCTGAGATATGCATTTTCTACGATAATTTTGGTGAGACTTCTGCCCGAAGTATGCTTCATCATCGAGATCGCTCGTTTTGAGCAATTTAATGCGAGAAACACGTTATCTGGTGTTTTCACCACTCCACAGTGCGTATGATATGCAAAACCGACGATATCTTGGTTTTCGTGGGGTTTCAAGCTCAGATATGCATTTTCTGCGATAATCTTGGTGAGACTTCTGTCCGAAGTATGCTTAATCATCGAGATCGCTCGTTTTGAGCAATTTAATGCGAGAAACACGTTTTCTGGTGTTTTCGCCACCCCGCAGTGCGTTTGATAAGCAGAACCGGCGATATCTTGATTTTCGTGGTGTTTCAATCTGAGGTATGCATTTTCTGCGATAATTTTGGTGAGACTTCTGTCAGAAGTATGCAGAATCATCTAGATCGCTCGTTTCGAGCTACTTAATGCGAGGAGCACGTTATCTGGTGTTTTCACCACTCCACAGTGCGTTTGATATGCAGAACCGGCGACATCTTGGATTTCGTCGGGGTTCAAGCTGAGATATGCATTTTCTACGATAATTTTGGTGAGACTTCTGTCCGAAGTATGCTTAATCATCGAGATCGCTCGTTTTGAGCAATTTAATGCGAGAAACACGTTATCTGGTGTTTTCACCACTCCACAGTGCGTATGATATGCAAAACCGACGATATCTTGGTTTTCGTGGGGTTTCAAGCTCAGATATGCATTTTCTGCGATAATCTTGGTGAGACTTCTGTCCGAAGTATGCAGAGTCATCGAGATCGCACATTTCGATCTATTTAATGCGAGAAACACGTTTTCTGGTGTTTTCACCACTCCGCAGTGCGTATGATATGCAGAACCGACGATATCTTGGTTTTCGTGGGGTTTCAAGCTGAGATATGCATTTTTTACGATCATCTTGTTGAGACTTCTGTTCGAAGTATGCTTAATCATCGAGATCACCCTATTCGAGCTACTTAATGCGCGAAACACGTTTTCTGGTGTTTGCACCACTCCAGGGTACGTTTGATGTGCAGAACCGGAGATAACTTGGTTTTCGTCGGGTTTCAAGCTGAGATATGCATTTTCTACGATAATCTTGGTGAGACTTCTGTCAGAAGTATGCAGGATCTTCGAGAACGCTCTTCTTGAGCTACTTAATGCGAGAAACACGTTTTCTGGTGTTTTCAACATTCCACAGTGCGTTTGATATGCAGAACCGGCGATATCTTGATTTTCGTGGTGTTCCCAGCTGATATATGCATTTTCTGCGATAATCTTGGTGAGTATTTTGTCAAAAGTTTGCAGAATCATCTAGATCGCTCTTTTCGAGCTATTTAATACGACAAAACAAGTTTTCTGGTGTTTTCAACATTCCACAGTGCGTTTGATATGCAGAACCGGCGATATCTTGATTTTCGTCGGGTTTCAAGCTCAGATATGCATTGTCGGCGATAATCTTGGTGAGACTTCTGTCAGAAGTATGCAGGATCTTCGAGATCGCTCTTTTCGAGCTACTTAATGCGAGAAACACGTTATCTGGAGTTTTCACCACTCCACAGTGCGTTTGATATGCAGAACCGGCGACATCTTGGATTTCGTCGGGGTTCAAGCTGAGATATGCATTTTCTACGATAATCTTGGTGAGACTTCTGTCAGAAGTATGCAGAATTATCGGGATCGCTCTTTTCGAGCTATTTAATGCGAGAAACACGTTTTCTGGTGTTTTCGCCACCCCGCAGTGCGTTTGATAAGCAGAACCGGCGATATCTTGATTTTCGTGAGGTTTCAAGCTGAGATATGCATTTTCTGCGATAACCTTGGAGAGAGTTCTGTCCGAAGTATGCTGAATCATCGAGATCGCTCGTTTCGAGCTATTTAATGCGAGAAACACGTTATCTGGTGTTTTCACCACTCCGCAGTGCGTATGATATGCAGAACCGACGATATCTTGGTTTTCGTGGGGTTTCAAGCTGAGATATGCATTCTTTACGATAATCTTGTTGAGACTTCTGTTCGAAGTATGCTTAATCATCGAGATCACTCTATTCGAGCTACTTAATGCGCGAAACACGTTTTCTGGTGTTTGCACCACTCCAGGGTACGTTTGATGTGCAGAACCGGAGATTACTTGGTTTTCGTCGGGTTTCAAGCTGAGATATGCATTTTCTACGATAATCTTGGTGAGACTTCTGTCAGAAGTATGCAGGATCTTCGAGAACGCTCTTTTCGAGCTACTTAATGCGAGAAACACGTTTTCTGGTGTTTTCAACATACCACAGTGCGTTTGATATGCAGAACCGGCGATATCTTGGATTTCATGGTGTTTCCAGCTGAGATATGCATTTTCTGCGATAATCTAGGTGAGTCTTCTGCCAGAAGTATGCAGAATTATCTAGATCGCTCTTTTCGAGCTACTTAATGCGAGAAACACGTGATCTGGAGTTTTCACCACTCCACAGTGCGTTTGATATGCAGAACCGGCGACATCTTGGATGTCGTCGGGGTTCAAGCTGAGATATGCATTTTCTACGATAATCTTGGTGAGACTTCTGTCAGAAGTATGCAGAATTATCGGGATCGCTCTTTTCGAGCTATTTAATGCGAGAAAAACCTTATCTGGTGTTTTCACCACTCCACAGTGCGTTTTATATGCAGAAGCAGCGATATCTTGGTTTTCGTGGGGTTTCAAGCAGAGATATGCAATTTCTGCGATAATCTTTGTGAGACTTCTGTCCGAAGTATGCTTAATCATCGAGATCGCTCGTTTCGATCTATTTAATGCGATAAACACGTTATCTGGTGTTTTCACCACTCCACAGTGCGTTTGATATGCAGAATCAGCGATATCTTGGTTTTCGTGGGGTTTCAAGCTGAGATATGCATTTTTTACGATAATCTTGGTGAGACTTCTGTCCGAAGTATGCAGAATCATCGAGATCGCTCTATTCGAGGTATTTAATGCGACAAAACGTTATCTGGTGTTTTCAGCACTCCACAGTGCGCTTGATATGCAGAACAGGTGATATCTTGGTTTTCGAGGGGTTTCAAGCTGAGATATGCATTTTCTGCGATAACCTTGGAGAGACTTCTGTCCGAAGTATGCAGAAACATCGAGATCGCTCTTTTCGACCTATTTAATGCGAGAAACAAGTTATCTGTTGTTTTCACCACTCCACAGTGCGTTTGATATGCAGAACCGGCGATATCTTGGTTTTCGTGGGGTTTCAAGCTCAGATATGCATTTTCTGCGATAATCTTGGTGAGACTTCTGTCCGAAGTATGCAGAGTCATCGAGATCGCACATTTCGATCTATTTAATGCGAGAAACACGTTTTCTGGGGTTTTCACCACTCCACAGTTCGTTGGATATGCAGAACATGAGATATCTTGGTTTTCGTGGGGTTTCTAGCAGAGATATGCATTTTCTGCGATAATCCTGGTGAGTCTTCTGTCAGAAGTATGCAGAATCATCGAGATCGCTCTATTCCAGCTACTTAATGCGAAAAAACAAGTTTTCTGGTGTTTTCACCACTCCACAGTTCGTTGGATATGCAGAACAGGAGACATCTTGGTTTTCGTGGGGTTTCTAGCAGAGATATGCATTTTCTGCGATAATCTTGGTGAGACTTCTGTCAGAAGCATGCAGAATCTTCGATTTTGATCTTTTCGAGTAACTTAATGCGAGAAACATGTTATCTGGTGTATTCACCACTCCACAGAGCGTTTGATATGCAGAACCGGCGAGATCTTAATTTTCGTGGTGTTTCAAGCTGAGATATGCATTTTCTGCGATAATCTTGGTGAGACTTCTGTCAGAAGTATGCAGAATCATCCGGATCGCACTTTTCGAGCTTTTTAATGCGAGAAACACGTTATCCGGTGTTTTCACCACTCCACAGTGCGTTTGATATGCAGAACCGGCGACATCTTGATTTTCGTGAGGTTTCAAGCTGAGGTATGCATTTTCTGCGATAACCTTGGAGAGAGTTCTGTCCGAAGTATGCTCAATCATCGAGATCGCTCGTTTCGAGCTATTTAATGCGAGAAACACGTTATCTGGTGTTTTCACCACTCCGCAGTGCGTATGATATGCAGAACCGACGATATCTTGATTTTCGTGGTGTTTCAATCTGAGGTATGCATTTTCTGCGATAATTTTGGTGAGACTTCTGTCAGAAGTATGCAGAATCATCTAGATCGCTCGTTTCGAGCTACTTAATGCGAGGAGCACGTTATCTGGTGTTTTCACCACTCCACAGTGCGTTTGATATGCAGAACCGGCGACATCTTGGATTTCGTCGGGGTTCAAGCTGAGATATGCATTTTCTACGATAATTTTGGTGAGACTTCTGTCCGAAGTATGCTTAATCATCGAGATCGCTCGTTTTGAGCAATTTAATGCGAGAAACACGTTATCTGGTGTTTTCACCACTCCACAGTGCGTATGATATGCAAAACCGACGATATCTTGGTTTTCGTGGGGTTTCAAGCTCAGATATGCATTTTCTGCGATAATCTTGGTGAGACTTCTGTCCGAAGTATGCTTAATCATCGAGATCGCTCGTTTTGAGCAATTTAATGCGAGAAACACGTTTTCTGGTGTTTTCGCCACCCCGCAGTGCGTTTGATAAGCAGAACCGGCGATATCTTGATTTTCGTGGTGTTTCAATCTGAGGTATGCATTTTCTGCGATAATTTTGGTGCGACTTCTGTCAGAAGTATGCAGAATCATCTAGATCGCTCGTTTCGAGCTACTTAATGCGAGGAGCACGTTATCTGGTGTTTTCACCACTCCACAGTGCGTTTGATATGCAGAACCGGCGACATCTTGGATTTCGTCGGGGTTCAAGCTGAGATATGCATTTTCTACGATAATTTTGGTGAGACTTCTGTCCGAAGTATGCTTAATCATCGAGATCGCTCGTTTTGAGCAATTTAATGCGAGAAACACGTTATCTGGTGTTTTCACCACTCCACAGTGCGTATGATATGCAAAACCGACGATATCTTGGTTTTCGTGGGGTTTCAAGCTCAGATATGCATTTTCTGCGATAATCTTGGTGAGACTTCTGTCCGAAGTATGCAGAGTCATCGAGATCGCACATTTCGATCTATTTAATGCGAGAAACACGTTTTCTGGTGTTTTCACCACTCCGCAGTGCGTATGATATGCAGAACCGACGATATCTTGGTTTTCGTGGGGTTTCAAGCTGAGATATGCATTTTTTACGATCATCTTGTTGAGACTTCTGTTCGAAGTATGCTTAATCATCGAGATCACCCTATTCGAGCTACTTAATGCGCGAAACACGTTTTCTGGTGTTTGCACCACTCCAGGGTACGTTTGATGTGCAGAACCGGAGATAACTTGGTTTTCGTCGGGTTTCAAGCTGAGATATGCATTTTCTACGATAATCTTGGTGAGACTTCTGTCAGAAGTATGCAGGATCTTCGAGAACGCTCTTCTTGAGCTACTTAATGCGAGAAACACGTTTTCTGGTGTTTTCAACATTCCACAGTGCGTTTGATATGCAGAACCGGCGATATCTTGATTTTCGTGGTGTTCCCAGCTGATATATGCATTTTCTGCGATAATCTTGGTGAGTATTTTGTCAAAAGTTTGCAGAATCATCTAGATCGCTCTTTTCGAGCTATTTAATACGACAAAACAAGTTTTCTGGTGTTTTCAACATTCCACAGTGCGTTTGATATGCAGAACCGGCGATATCTTGATTTTCGTCGGGTTTCAAGCTCAGATATGCATTGTCGGCGATAATCTTGGTGAGACTTCTGTCAGAAGTATGCAGGATCTTCGAGATCGCTCTTTTCGAGCTACTTAATGCGAGAAACACGTTATCTGGAGTTTTCACCACTCCACAGTGCGTTTGATATGCAGAACCGGCGACATCTTGGATTTCGTCGGGGTTCAAGCTGAGATATGCATTTTCTACGATAATCTTGGTGAGACTTCTGTCAGAAGTATGCAGAATTATCGGGATCGCTCTTTTCGAGCTATTTAATGCGAGAAACACGTTTTCTGGTGTTTTCGCCACCCCGCAGTGCGTTTGATAAGCAGAACCGGCGATATCTTGATTTTCGTGAGGTTTCAAGCTGAGATATGCATTTTCTGCGATAACCTTGGAGAGAGTTCTGTCCGAAGTATGCTGAATCATCGAGATCGCTCGTTTCGAGCTATTTAATGCGAGAAACACGTTATCTGGTGTTTTCACCACTCCGCAGTGCGTATGATATGCAGAACCGACGATATCTTGGTTTTCGTGGGGTTTCAAGCTGAGATATGCATTCTTTACGATAATCTTGTTGAGACTTCTGTTCGAAGTATGCTTAATCATCGAGATCACTCTATTCGAGCTACTTAATGCGCGAAACACGTTTTCTGGTGTTTGCACCACTCCAGGGTACGTTTGATGTGCAGAACCGGAGATTACTTGGTTTTCGTGGGGTTTCAAGCTCAGATATGCATTTTCTGCGATAATCTTGGTGAGACTTCTGTCCGAAGTATGCAGAGTCATCGAGATCGCACATTTCGATCTATTTAATGCGAGAAACACGTTTTCTGGTGTTTTCACCACTCCGCAGTGCGTATGATATGCAGAACCGACGATATCTTGGTTTTCGTGGGGTTTCAAGCTGAGATATGCATTTTTTACGATCATCTTGTTGAGACTTCTGTTCGAAGTATGCTTAATCATCGAGATCACCCTATTCGAGCTACTTAATGCGCGAAACACGTTTTCTGGTGTTTGCACCACTCCAGGGTACGTTTGATGTGCAGAACCGGAGATAACTTGGTTTTCGTCGGGTTTCAAGCTGAGATATGCATTTTCTACGATAATCTTGGTGAGACTTCTGTCAGAAGTATGCAGGATCTTCGAGAACGCTCTTCTTGAGCTACTTAATGCGAGAAACACGTTTTCTGGTGTTTTCAACATTCCACAGTGCGTTTGATATGCAGAACCGGCGATATCTTGATTTTCGTGGTGTTCCCAGCTGATATATGCATTTTCTGCGATAATCTTGGTGAGTATTTTGTCAAAAGTTTGCAGAATCATCTAGATCGCTCTTTTCGAGCTATTTAATACGACAAAACAAGTTTTCTGGTGTTTTCAACATTCCACAGTGCGTTTGATATGCAGAACCGGCGATATCTTGATTTTCGTCGGGTTTCAAGCTCAGATATGCATTGTCGGCGATAATCTTGGTGAGACTTCTGTCAGAAGTATGCAGGATCTTCGAGATCGCTCTTTTCGAGCTACTTAATGCGAGAAACACGTTATCTGGAGTTTTCACCACTCCACAGTGCGTTTGATATGCAGAACCGGCGACATCTTGGATTTCGTCGGGGTTCAAGCTGAGATATGCATTTTCTACGATAATCTTGGTGAGACTTCTGTCAGAAGTATGCAGAATTATCGGGATCGCTCTTTTCGAGCTATTTAATGCGAGAAACACGTTTTCTGGTGTTTTCGCCACCCCGCAGTGCGTTTGATAAGCAGAACCGGCGATATCTTGATTTTCGTGAGGTTTCAAGCTGAGATATGCATTTTCTGCGATAACCTTGGAGAGAGTTCTGTCCGAAGTATGCTGAATCATCGAGATCGCTCGTTTCGAGCTATTTAATGCGAGAAACACGTTATCTGGTGTTTTCACCACTCCGCAGTGCGTATGATATGCAGAACCGACGATATCTTGGTTTTCGTGGGGTTTCAAGCTGAGATATGCATTCTTTACGATAATCTTGTTGAGACTTCTGTTCGAAGTATGCTTAATCATCGAGATCACTCTATTCGAGCTACTTAATGCGCGAAACACGTTTTCTGGTGTTTGCACCACTCCAGGGTACGTTTGATGTGCAGAACCGGAGATTACTTGGTTTTCGTCGGGTTTCAAGCTGAGATATGCATTTTCTACGATAATCTTGGTGAGACTTCTGTCAGAAGTATGCAGGATCTTCGAGAACGCTCTTTTCGAGCTACTTAATGCGAGAAACACGTTTTCTGGTGTTTTCAACATACCACAGTGCGTTTGATATGCAGAACCGGCGATATCTTGGATTTCATGGTGTTTCCAGCTGAGATATGCATTTTCTGCGATAATCTAGGTGAGTCTTCTGCCAGAAGTATGCAGAATTATCTAGATCGCTCTTTTCGAGCTACTTAATGCGAGAAACACGTGATCTGGAGTTTTCACCACTCCACAGTGCGTTTGATATGCAGAACCGGCGACATCTTGGATGTCGTCGGGGTTCAAGCTGAGATATGCATTTTCTACGATAATCTTGGTGAGACTTCTGTCAGAAGTATGCAGAATTATCGGGATCGCTCTTTTCGAGCTATTTAATGCGAGAAAAACCTTATCTGGTGTTTTCACCACTCCACAGTGCGTTTTATATGCAGAAGCAGCGATATCTTGGTTTTCGTGGGGTTTCAAGCAGAGATATGCAATTTCTGCGATAATCTTTGTGAGACTTCTGTCCGAAGTATGCTTAATCATCGAGATCGCTCGTTTCGATCTATTTAATGCGATAAACACGTTATCTGGTGTTTTCACCACTCCACAGTGCGTTTGATATGCAGAATCAGCGATATCTTGGTTTTCGTGGGGTTTCAAGCTGAGATATGCATTTTTTACGATAATCTTGGTGAGACTTCTGTCCGAAGTATGCAGAATCATCGAGATCGCTCTATTCGAGGTATTTAATGCGACAAAACGTTATCTGGTGTTTTCAGCACTCCACAGTGCGCTTGATATGCAGAACAGGTGATATCTTGGTTTTCGAGGGGTTTCAAGCTGAGATATGCATTTTCTGCGATAACCTTGGAGAGACTTCTGTCCGAAGTATGCAGAAACATCGAGATCGCTCTTTTCGACCTATTTAATGCGAGAAACAAGTTATCTGTTGTTTTCACCACTCCACAGTGCGTTTGATATGCAGAACCGGCGATATCTTGGTTTTCGTGGGGTTTCAAGCTCAGATATGCATTTTCTGCGATAATCTTGGTGAGACTTCTGTCCGAAGTATGCAGAGTCATCGAGATCGCACATTTCGATCTATTTAATGCGAGAAACACGTTTTCTGGGGTTTTCACCACTCCACAGTTCGTTGGATATGCAGAACATGAGATATCTTGGTTTTCGTGGGGTTTCTAGCAGAGATATGCATTTTCTGCGATAATCCTGGTGAGTCTTCTGTCAGAAGTATGCAGAATCATCGAGATCGCTCTATTCCAGCTACTTAATGCGAAAAAACAAGTTTTCTGGTGTTTTCACCACTCCACAGTTCGTTGGATATGCAGAACAGGAGACATCTTGGTTTTCGTGGGGTTTCTAGCAGAGATATGCATTTTCTGCGATAATCTTGGTGAGACTTCTGTCAGAAGCATGCAGAATCTTCGATTTTGATCTTTTCGAGTAACTTAATGCGAGAAACATGTTATCTGGTGTATTCACCACTCCACAGAGCGTTTGATATGCAGAACCGGCGAGATCTTAATTTTCGTGGTGTTTCAAGCTGAGATATGCATTTTCTGCGATAATCTTGGTGAGACTTCTGTCAGAAGTATGCAGAATCATCCGGATCGCACTTTTCGAGCTTTTTAATGCGAGAAACACGTTATCCGGTGTTTTCACCACTCCACAGTGCGTTTGATATGCAGAACCGGCGACATCTTGATTTTCGTGAGGTTTCAAGCTGAGGTATGCATTTTCTGCGATAACCTTGGAGAGAGTTCTGTCCGAAGTATGCTCAATCATCGAGATCGCTCGTTTCGAGCTATTTAATGCGAGAAACACGTTATCTGGTGTTTTCACCACTCCGCAGTGCGTATGATATGCAGAACCGACGATATCTTGGTTTGCGTGGGGTTTCAACCTGAGATATGCATTCTTTACGATAATCTTGTTGAGACTTCTGTTCGAAGTATGCTTAATCATCGAGATCACTCTATTCGAGCTACTTAATGCGCGAAACACGTTTTCTGGTGTTTGCACCACTCCAGGGTACGTTTGATGTGCAGAACCGGAGATAACTTGGTTTTCGTCGGGTTTCAAGCTGAGATATGCATTTTCTACGATACTCTTGGTGAGACTTCTGTCAGAAGTATGCAGGATCTTCGAGAACGCTCTTTTCGAGCTACGTAATGCGTGAAACACGTTTTCTGGTGTTTTCAACATTCCACAGTGCGTTTGATATGCAGAACCGGCGATATCTTGATTTTCGTGGTGTTCCCAGCTGATATATGCATTTTCTGCGATAATCTTGGTGAGACTTCTGTCAGAAGTATGCAGAATCATCGGGATCGCACTTTTCGTGCTTTTTAATGCGAGAAACACGATATCCGGTGTTTTCACCACTCCACAGTGCGTTTGATATGCAGAACCGGCGACATCTTGATTTTCGTGAGGTTTCAAGCTGAGGTATGCATTTTCTGCGATAACCTTGGAGAGACTTCTGTCAGAAGTATGCAGAATTATCGGGATCGCTCTTTTCGAGCTATTTAATGCGAGAAAAACCTTGTCTGGTGTTTTCACCACTCCACAGTGCGTTTTATATGCAGAAGCAGCGATATCTTGGTTTTCGTGGGGTTTCAAGCAGAGATATGCAATTTCTGCGATAATCTTTGTGAGACTTCTGTCCGAAGTATGCTTAATAATCGAGATCGCTCGTTTTGAGCTATTTAATGCGAGAAACACGTTATCTGGTGTTTTCACCACTCCACAGTGCGTATGATATGCAGAACCGACGATATCTTGGTTTTCGTGGGGTTTCAAGCTCAGATATGCATTTTCTTCGATAATCTTGGTGAGACTTCTGTCCGAAGTATGCAGAGTCATCGAGATCGCACATTTCGATCTATTTAATGCGATAAACACGTTGTCTGGTGTTTTCACCACTCCACAGTTGCTTTGATATGCAGAACCGGCGATATCTGGGTTTTCGTGGGGTTTCAAGCTGAGATATGCATTTTCTGCGATAATCTTGGTGAGACTTCAGTCAGTAGTATGCAGAATCATCTAGATCGCTCTTTTCGCGCTATTTAATGCGAAAAAACAAGTTTTCTGGTGTTTTCAACATTCCACAGTGCGTTTGATATGCAGAACCGGCGATATCTGGGTTTTCGTGGGGTCTCAAGCTGAGATATGCATTTTCTGCGATAATCTTGGTGAGACTTCGGTCAGAAGCATGCAGAATCGTCGATTTTGATCTTTTCGAGTAACTTAATGCGAGAAACATGTTATCTTGTGTATTCACCACTCCACAGAGCGTTTGATATGCAGAACCGGCGATATCTTAATTTTCGTGGTGTTTCCAGCTGATATATGCATTTTCAGCGATAATCTTGGTGAGACTTCAGTCAGTAGTATGCAGAATCATCTAGATCGCTCTTTTCGCGCTATTTAATGCGAAAAAACAAGTTTTCTGGTGTTTTCAACATTCCACAGTGCGTTTGATATGCAGAACCGGCGATATCTGGGTTTTCGTGGGGTTTCAAGCTGAGATATGCATTTTCTGCGATAATCTTGGTGAGACTTCTGTCAGAAGCATGCAGAATCTTCGATTTTGATCTTTTCGAGCAACTTAATGCGAGAAACATGTTATCTGGTGTATTCACCACTCCACAGAGCGTTTGATATGCAGAACCGGCGATATCTTAATTTTCGTGGTGCTTCCAGCTGATATATGCATTTTCAGCGATAATCTTGGTGAGACTTCAGTCAGTAGTATGCAGAATCATCTAGATCGCTCTTTTCGCGCTATTTAATGCGAAAAAACAAGTTTTCTGGTGTTTTCAACATTCCACAGTGCGTTTGATATGCAAAACCGGCGATATCTTGATTTGCGTGGTGTTTCCAGCTGAGATATGCATTTTCAGCGATAATCTTGGTGAGTCTTCTGTCAGAAGTATGCAGAATCATCGAGAACGCTCTTTTCGAGCTACTTAATGCGAGAAACACGTTTTCTTTTGTTTTCACCACTCCACAGTGCGTATGATATTCAGAACCGGCGACATCTTGGATTTCGTCGGGTTTCAAGCTGAGATATGCATTTTCGGCGATAAACTTGGTGAGATATCTGTCAGAAGTATGCAGAATCCTCTAGATCGCTCTTTTCGGGCTATTTAATTCGAAAAAACATGTTTTCTGGTGTTTTCACCACTCCACAGTGCGTTTGATATGCAGCACAGGCGACATCTTGGCTTTCGTCGGGTATAAAGCTGAGATATGCATTTTCTGCGATAATCTTGGTGAGACTTCTGTCAGAAGTATGCAGAATCATCGGGATCGCTCTTTTCGAGCTATTTAATGCGAAAAAAAGCCTTCTGGTGTTTTCACCACTCCACAGTGCGTTTGATATGCCGAACCGGCGATATCTTGAATTTCGTCGGGGTTCAAGCTGAGATATGCATTTTCTACGATAATTTTGGTGAGACTTCGGTCAGAAGTATGCAGAATCATCTAGATCGCTCGTTTCGAGCTGTTTAATGCGGGAAACACGTTTTCTGGTGTACTCACCACTCCACAGTACGTTTGACATGCAGAACCGGAGATGACTTGATTTTCGTAGTGTTTCCAGCTGCGCTATGCATTTTCTGCGATAATCTTGGTGAGACTTCTGTCAGAAGTATGCAGAATCATCGAGAACGCTCTTTTCGAGCTACTTAATGCGAGAAACACGTTTTCTTTTGTTTTCACCACTCCACAGTGCGTATGATATGCAGAACCGGCGACATCTTGGATTTCGTCGCGTTTCAAGCTGAGATATGCATTTTCGGCGATAAACTTGGTGAGATATCAGTCAGAAGTATGCAGAATCATCTAGATCGCTCTTTCCGAGCTATTTAATGCGAGAAACACGTTTTCTGGTGTTTTCGCCACCCCGCAGTGCGTTTGATATGCAGAACCGGCGATATCTTGATTTTCGTGGTGTTTCAATCTGAGGTATGCATTTTCTGCGATAATTTTGGTGAGACTTCGGTCAGAAGTATGCAGAATCATCTATATCGCTCGTTTCGAGCTATTTAATGCGGGAAACACGTTTTCAGGTGTATTCACCACTCCACAGTACGTTTGACATGCAGAACCGGAGATGACTTGCTTTTCGTGAGGTTTCAAGCTGAGATATGTATTTTCTACGATAATCTTGGTGAGTCTTTTGTCAGAAGTATGTAGAAACTTCGAGATCGCTCTTTTCGAGCTACTTAATGCGAAAAAACAAGTTTTCTGGTGTTTTCACCACTCCACAGTGCCGTTGATATGCAGAACCGGCGACATCTTGGATTTCGTCGGGGTTCAAGCTGAGATATGCATTTTCTGCGATAATCTTGGTGAGACTTCTGTCAGAAGCATGCAGAATCTTCGATTTTGATCTTTTCGAGCAACTTAATGCGAGGAGCACGTTATCTGGTGTTTTCACCACTCCACAGTGCGTTTGATATGCAGAACCGGCGACATCTTGGATTTCGTCGGGGTGCAAGCTGAGATATGCATTTTCTACGATAATTTTGGTGAGACTTCGGTCAGAAGTATGCAGAATCATCTAGAGCGCTCTTTTCGAGCTATTTAATGCGAGAAACACCTTTTCTGGTGTTTTCGCCACCCCACAGTCCGTTCGATGTGCAGTACCGGAGATATCTTGGTTTCGGTCGGGTTTCAAGCTGAGATATGCATTTTCTGCGATAATCTTGGTGAGACTTCTGTCAGAAGCATGCAGAACCTTCGATTTTGATCTTTTCGAGCAACTTAATGGGAGAAACATGTTATCTGGTGTATTCACCACTCCACAGAGCGTTTCATATGCAGAACCGACGATATCTTGATTTTCGTGGTGTTTCAATCTGAGGTATGCATTTTCTGCGATAATTTTGGTGAGACTTCTGTCAGAAGTATGCAGAATCATCTAGATCGCTCGTTTCGAGCTACTTAATGCGAGGAGCACGTTATCTGGTGTTTTCACCACTCCACAGTGCGTTTGATATGCAGAACCGGCGACATCTTGGATTTCGTCGGGGTTCAAGCTGAGATATGCATTTTCTACAATAATTTTGGTGAGACTTCGGTCAGAAGTATGCAGAATCATCTAGATCGCTCGTTTCGAGCTATTTAATACGGGAAACACGTTTTCTGGTGTATTCACCACTCCACAGTACGTTTGACATGCAGAACCGGAGATGACTTGCTTTTCGTGAGGTTTCAAGCTGAGATATGCATTTTCTACGATAATCTTGGTGAGTCTTCTGACAGAAGTATGCAGAATCTTCGAGATCGCTCTTTTCGAGCTATTGATTGCGAGAAACACGTTATCCGGTGTTTTCACCACTCCCCAGTGCGTTTGGTATGCAGAACCGGCGACATCTTGATTTTCCTGAGGTTTCAAGCTGAGATATGCATTTTCTGCGATAATCTTGGTGAGACTTCAGTCAGTAGTATGCAGAATCATCTAGATCGCTCTTTTCGCGCTATTTAATGCGAAAAAACAAGTTTTCTGGTGTTTTCAACATTCCACAGTGCGTTTGATATGCAAAACCGGCGATATCTTGATTTGCGTGGTGTTTCCAGCTGAGATATGCATTTTCAGCGATAATCTTGGTGAGTCTTCTGTCAGAAGTATGCAGAATCTTCGAGATCGCTCTTTTCGAGCTACTTAATGCGAGAAACACGTTATCTGGAGTTTTCACCACTCCACAGTGCGTTTGACATGCAGAACCGGCGACATCTTGGATTTCGACGGGGTTCTAGATGAGATATGCATTTTCTACGATAATCTTGGTGAGACTTCTGTCAGAAGTATGCAGAATTATCGGGATCGCTCTTTTCGAGCTATTTAATGCGAGAAAAACCTTATCTGGTGTTTTCACCACTCCACAGTGCGTTTTATATGCAGAAGCAGCGATATCTTGGTTTTCGTGGGGTTTCAAGCAGAGATATGCAATTTCTGCGATAATCTTGGTGAGACTTCTGTCCGAAGTACGCTTAATCATCGAGATCGCTCGTTTTGAGCAATTTAATGCGAGAAACACGTTATCTGGTGTTTTCACCACTCCACAGTGCGTATGATATGCAAAACCGACGATATCTTGGTTTTCGTGGGGTTTCAAGCTCAGATATGCATTTTCTGCTATAATCTTGGTGAGACTTCTGTCCGAAGTATGCTTAATCATCGAGATCGCTCGTTTTGAGCAATTTAATGCGAGAAACACGTTTTCTGGTGTTTTCGCCACCCCGCAGTGCGTTTGATAAGCAGAACCGGCGATATCTTGATTTTCGTGGTGTTTCAATCTGAGGTATGCATTTTCTGCGATAATTTTGGTGAGACTTCTGTCAGAAGTATGCAGAATCATCTAGATCGCTCGTTTCGAGCTACTTAATGCGAGGAGCACGTTATCTGGTGTTTTCACCACTCCACAGTGCGTTTGATATGCAGAACCGGCGACATCTTGGATTTCGTCGGGGTTCAAGCTGAGATATGCATTTTCTACGATAATTTTGGTGAGACTTCTGTCCGAAGTATGCTTAATCAGCGAGATCGCTCGTTTTGAGCAATTTAATGCGAGAAACACGTTATCTGGTGTTTTCACCACTCCACAGTGCGTATGATATGCAAAACCGACGATATCTTGGTTTTCGTGGGGTTTCAAGCTCAGATATGCATTTTCTGCGATAATCTTGGTGAGACTTCTGTCCGAAGTATGCTTAATCATCGAGATCGCTCGTTTTGAGCAATTTAATGCGAGAAACACGTTTTCTGGTGTTTTCGTCACCCCGCAGTGCGTTTGATAAGCAGAACCGGCGATATCTTGATTTTCGTGGTGTTTCAATCTGAGGTATGCATTTTCTGCGATAATTTTGGTGAGACTTCTGTCAGAAGTATGCAGTATCATCTAGATCGCTCGTTTCGAGCTACTTAATGCGAGGAGCACGTTATCTGGTGTTTTCACCACTCCACAGTGCGTTTGATATGCAGAACCGGCGACATCTTGGATTTCGTCGGGGTTCAAGCTGAGATATGCATTTTCTACGATAATTTTGGTGAGACTTCTGTCCGAAGTATGCTTAATCATCGAGATCGCTCGTTTTGAGCAATTTAATGCGAGAAACACGTTATCTGGTGTTTTCACCACTCCACAGTGCGTATGATATGCAAAACCGACGATATCTTGGTTTTCGTGGGGTTTCAAGCTCAGATATGCATTTTCTGCGATAATCTTGGTGAGACTTCTGTCCGAAGTATGCAGAGTCATCGAGATCGCACATTTCGATCTATTTAATGCGAGAAACACGTTTTCTGGTGTTTTCACCACTCCGCAGTGCGTATGATATGCAGAACCGACGATATCTTGGTTTTCGTGGGGTTTCAAGCTGAGATATGCATTTTTTACGATCATCTTGTTGAGACTTCTGTTCGAAGTATGCTTAATCATCGAGATCACCCTATTCGAGCTACTTAATGCGCGAAACACGTTTTCTGGTGTTTGCACCACTCCAGGGTACGTTTGATGTGCAGAACCGGAGATAACTTGGTTTTCGTCGGGTTTCAAGCTGAGATATGCATTTTCTACGATAATCTTGGTGAGACTTCTGTCAGAAGTATGCTGGATCTTCGAGAACGCTCTTCTCGAGCTACTTAATGCGAGAAACACGTTTTCTGGTGTTTTCAACATTCCACAGTGCGTTTGATATGCAGAACCGGCGATATCTTGATTTTCGTGGTGTTCCCAGCTGATATATGCATTTTCTGCGATAATCTTGGTGAGTATTTTGTCAAAAGTTTGCAGAATCATCTAGATCGCTCTTTTCGAGCTATTTAATACGACAAAACAAGTTTTCTGGTGTTTTCAACATTCCACAGTGCGTTTGATATGCAGAACCGGCGATATCTTAATTTTCGTCGGGTTTCAAGCTCAGATATGCATTTTCGGCGATAATCTTGGTGAGACTTCTGTCAGAAGTATGCAGGATCTTCGAGATCGCTCTTTTCGAGCTACTTAATGCGAGAAACACGTTATCTGGAGTTTTCACCACTCCACAGTGCGTTTGATATGCAGAACCGGCGACATCTTGGATTTCGTCGGGGTTCAAGCTGAGATATGCATTTTCTACGATAATCTTGGTGAGACTTCTGTCAGAAGTATGCAGAATTATCGGGATCGCTCTTTTCGAGCTATTTAATGCGAGAAACACGTTTTCTGGTGTTTTCGCCACCCCGCAGTGCGTTTGATAAGCAGAACCGGCGATATCTTGATTTTCGTGGTGTTTCAATCTGAGGTATGCATTTTCTGCGATAATTTTGGTGAGACTTCTGTCAGAAGTATGCAGAATCATCTAGATCGCTCGTTTCGAGCTACTTAATGCGAGGAGCACGTTATCTGGTGTTTTCACCACTCCACAGTGCGTTTCATATGCAGAACCGGCGACATCTTGGATTTCGTCGGGGTTCAAGCTGAGATATGCATTTTCTACGATAATTTTGGTGAGACTTCTGTCCGAAGTATGCTTAATCATCGAGATCGCTCGTTTTGAGCAATTTAATGCGACAAACACGTTATCTGGTGTTTTCACCACTCCACAGTGCGTATGATATGCAAAACCGACGATATCTTGGTTTTCGTGGGGTTTCAAGCTCAGATATGCATTTTCTGCGATAATCTTGGTGAGACTTCTGTCCGAAGTATGCAGAGTCATCGAGATCGCACATTTCGATCTATTTAATGCGAGAAACACGTTTTCTGGTGTTTTCACCACTCCAGGGTACGTTTGATGTGCAGAACCGGAGATAACTTGGTTTTCGTCGGGTTTCAAGCTGAGATATGCATTTTCTACGATAATCTTGGTGAGACTTCTGTCAGAAGTATGCAGGATCTTCGAGAACGCTCTTCTCGAGCTACTTAATGCGAGAAACACGTTTTCTGGTGTTTTCAACATTCCACAGTGCGTTTGATATGCAGAACCGGCGATATCTTGATTTTCGTGGTGTTCCCAGCTGATATATGCATTTTCTGCGATAATCTTGGTGAGACTTCTGTCCGAAGTATGCAGAGTCATCGAGATCGCACATTTCGATCTATTTAATGCGATAAACACGTTGTCTGGTGTTTTCACCACTCCACAGTTGGTTTGATATGCAGAACCGGCGATATCTGGGTTTTCGTGTGGTTTCAAGCTGAGATATGCATTTTCTGCGATCATCTTGGTGAGACCTCTGTCCGAAGTATGCAGAAACATCGAGATTGGTTTTTTGCGACCTATTTAATGCGAGAAACAAGTTATCTGGTGTTTTCACCACTCCACAGTGCGTATGATATGCAGAACCGACGATATCTTGGTTTTCGTGGGGTTTCAAGCTCAGATATGCATTTTCGCCGATAATCTTGGTGAGACTTCTGTCCGAAGTATACAGAGTCACCGAGATCGCACATTTCGATCTATTTAATGCGAGAAACACGTTTTCTGGGGTTTTCACCACTCCACAGTTCGTTGGATATGCAGAACAGGAGATATCTTGGTTTTCGTGGGGTTCCTAGCAGAGATATGCATTTTCTGCGATAATCTTGGTGAGACTTCTGTCAGAAGCATGCGGAATCTTCGATTTTAATCTTTTCGAGCAACTTAATGCGAGAAACATGTTGTCCGGTGTTTTCACCACTCCACAGTGCGTTTGATATGCAGAACCGGCGACATCTTGATTTTCGTGAGGTTTCAAGCTCAGATATGCATTTTCTGCGATAATCTTGGTGAGACTTCAGTCAGAAGTATGCAGAATCATCTAGATTGCTCTTTTCGAGCTATTTAATGCGAAAAAACAAGTTTTCTGGTGTTTTCAACATTCCACAGTGCGTTTGATATGCAGAACCGGCGACATCTTGGCTGTCGCAGGGTATCAAGCTGAGATATGCATTTTCTACGATAATCTTGGTGAGACTTCCGTCAGAAGTATGCAGAATCATCGGGATCGCACTTTTCGAGCTATATAATGCGAGAAACGCGTTATCTGGTTGCTTTCACCACTCCACAGTGCGTTTGATATGCAGAACGGGCGACATCTTTATTTTCGTGAGGTTTCAAGCTGAGATATGCATTTTCTGCGATAATTTTGGTGAGACTTCTGTCAGAAGTATGCAGAATCATCGGGATCGCACTTTTCGAGCTTTTTAATGCGAGAAACCCGTTATCCGGTGTTTTCACCACTCCACAGTGCGTTTGATATGCAGAACCGGCGACATCTTGATTTTCGTGAGGTTTCAAGCTGAGATATGCATTTTCTACGATAACCTTGGAGAGAGTTCTGTCCGAAGTATGCTGAATCATCGAGATCGCTCGTTTCGAGCTATTTAATGCGAGAAACACGTTATCTGGTGTTTGCACCACTCCAGGGTACGTTTGATGTGCAGAACCGGAGATAACTTGGTTTTCGTCGGGTTTCAAGCTGAGATATGCATTTTCTACGATAATCTAGGTGAGACTTCTGTCAGAAGTATGCAGGATCTTCGAGAACGCTCTTTTCGAGCTATTTAATGCGAAAAAACAAGTTTTCTGGTGTTTTCAACATTACACAGTGCGTTTGATATGCAGAACCGGCGATATCTTGATTTTCGAGGTGTTTCCAGCTGAGATATGCATTTTCAGCTATAATCTTGGTGAGACTTCTTTCCGAAGTATGCAGAATCTTCGAGATCGCTCTTTTCGAGCTACTTAATGCGAGAAACACGTTATCTGGTGTTTTCACCACTCCACAGTGCGTTTGATATTCCGAACCGGCGATATCTTGATTTTCGTGGTGTTTCCAGCTGAGATATGCATTTTCAACGATAATTTTGGTGAGTCTTCTGTCAGAAGTATGCAGAATCTTCGAGATCGCTCTTTTCGAGCTACTTAATGCGAGAAACACGATATCTGGTGGTTTTCACCACTCCACAGTGCGTTTGATATGTAGAACGGGCGACATCTTTATTTTCGTGAGGTTTCAAGCTGAGATATGCATTTTCTGCGTTAATCTTGGTGAGACTTCAGTCAGAAGTATGCCGAATCATCTAGATCGCACTATTCGAGCTATTTAATGCGAAAAAACAAGTTTTCTGGTGTTTTCAACATTACACAGTGCGTTTGATATGCAGAACCGGCGATATCTTGATTTTCGAGGTGTTTCCAGCTGAGATATGCATTTTCAGCTATAATCTTGGTGAGTCTTCTTTCAGAAGTATGCAGAATCTTCGAGATCGCTCTTTTCGAGCTACTTAATGCGAGAAACACGTTATCTGGTGTTTTCACCACTCCACAGTGCGTTTGATTTTCCGAACCGGCGATATCTTGATTTTCGTGGAGTTTCCAGCTGAGATATGCATTTTCAGCGATAATCTTGGTGAGTCTTCTGTCAGAAGTATGCAGAGTCTTCGAGATCGCTCTTTTCGAGCTATTGAATGCGAGAAACACGTTATCCGGTGTTTTCACCACTCCACAGTGCGTTTGATATGCAGAACCGGCGACATCTTGATTTTCGTGAGGTTTCAAGCTGAGATATGCATTTTCTGCGATAATCTTGGTGAGACTTCAGTCAGAAGTATGCAGAATCATCTAGATTGCCCTTTTCGAGCTATTTAATGCGAAAAAACAAGTTTTCTGGTGTTTTCATCATTCCACAGTGCGTTTGATATGCAGAACCGGCGACATCTTGGCTGTCGTAGGGTATCAAGCTGAGATATGCATTTTCTACGATAATCTTGGTGAGACTTCTGTCAGAAGTATGCAGAATCATCGGGATCGCACTTTTCGAGCTATTTAATGCGAGAAACACGTTATCTAGTTGTTTTCACGACTCCACAGGGCGTTTGATATGCAGAACCGGCGACATCTCGATATTCGTGAGGTTTCAAGCTGAGATATGCATTTTCTGCGATACGATAGGTGAGACTTCAGTCAGAAGTATGCAGAATCATCTAGATCGATCTTTTCGAGCTATTTAATGCGAAAAAACAGGTTTTCTGGTGTTTTCAACATTCCACAGTGCGTTTGATATGAAGAACCGGCGATATCTTGATTTTCGTAGTGTTTCCAGCTGCGCTATGCATTTTCTGCGATAAGCTTGGTGAGACTTCTGTCAGAAGTATACAGAATCATCTAGATCGATCTTTTCGAGCTATTTAATGCGAAAAAACAGGTTTTCTTTTGTTTTCACCACTCCACAGTGCGTATGATATGCAGAACCGGCGACATCTTGGATTTCGTCGGGTTTCAAGCTGAGATATGCATTTTCGGCGATAAACTTGGTGAGATATCAGTCAGAAGTATGCAGAATCATCTTGATCGCTCTTTTCGAGCTATTTAATTCGAAAAAACCAGTTTTCTGGTGTTTTCACCACTCTACAGTGCGTTTGATATGCAGCACCGGCGACATCTTGGCTTTCGTCGGGTATCAAGCTGAGATATGCATTTTCTACGATAATCTTGGTGAGACTTCTGTCAGAAGTATGCAGAATCATCGGGATCGCACTTTTCGAGCTATTTAACGCGAAAAAAAGCCTTCTGGTGTTTTCACCACTCCACAGTGCGTTTGATATGCCGAACCGGCGATATCTTGAATTTCGTCGGGGTTCAAGCTGAGATATGCATTTTCTACGATAATTTTGGTGAGACTTCGGTCAGAAGTATGCAGAATCATCTAGATCGCTCGTTTCGAGCTATTTAATGCGGGAAACACGTTTTCTGGTGTATTCACCACTCCACAGTACGTTTGACATGCAGAACCGGAGATGACTTGATTTTCGTAGTGTTTCCAGCTGCGCTATGCATTTTCTGCGATAATCTTGGTGAGACTTCTGTCAGAAGTATGCAGAATCTTCGAGAAAGCTCTTTTCGAGCTACTTAATGCGAGAAACACGTTTTCTTTTGTTTTCACCACTCCACAGTGCGTATGATATGCAGAACCGGCGACATCTTGGATTTCGTCGGGTTTCAAGCTGAGATATGCATTTTCGGCGATAAACTTGGTGAGATATCAGTCAGAAGTATGCAGAATCATCTAGATCGCTCTTTCCGAGCTATTTAATGCGAGAAACACGTTTTCTGGTGTTTTCGCCACACCACAGTGCGTTTGATATGCAGAACCGGCGATATCTTGATTTTCGTGGTGTTTCAATCTGAGGTATGCATTTTCTGCGATAATTTTGGTGAGACTTCTGTCAGAAGTATGCAGAATCATCTAGATCGCTCGTTTCGAGCTACTTAATGCGAGGAGCACGTTATCTGGTGTTTTCACCACTCCACAGTGCGTTTGATATGCAAAACCGGCGACATCTTGGATTTCGTCGGGGTTCACGCTGAGATATGCATTTTCTACGATAATTTTGGTGAGACTTCGGTCAGAAGTATGCAGAATCATCTAGAGCGCTCTTTTCGAGCTATTTAATGCGAGAAACACGTTTTCTGGTGTTTTCGCCACCCCACAGTCCGTTTGATGTGCAGAACCGGAGATATCTTGGTTTCGGTCGGGTTTCAAGCTGAGATATGCATTTTCTGCGATAATCTTGGTGAGACTTCAGTCAGAAGTATGCAGAATCATCTAGATCGCTCTTTTCGAGCTATTTATTGCGAGAAACACGTTTTCTGGTGTTTTCGCCACCCCACAGTCCGTTTGATGTGCAGAACCGGCGATATCTTGATTTTCGTGGTGTTTGAAGCTGAGTTATGCATTTTCTGCGATAATCTTGGTGAGACTTCTGTCAGAAAACACCAGATAACGTGTTTCTCGCATTAAATAGCTCGAAAAGAGCGATCTCGATGATTCTGCATACTTCTGTCAGAAGTCTCACCAAGATTAACGTAGAAAATGCATATCTCAGCTTGAACTCCGACGAAATCCATGATGTCGCCGGTTCTGCATATCAAACGCACTGTGGAGTGGTGAAAACACCAGATAACGTGTTACTCGCATTAACTAGCTCGAAAAGATCGTTCTGGATGATTCTGCATACTTCTCATAGATGAAATACCTTGATTATCGCAGAAAATGCATATTTCAGCTGGAAACCCTACGAAATCCAAGATATCGCCGGTTCTGCATATCAAACGCCCTGTGGAGTGGTCAAAACACCAGATAAAGTGTTACTCGCATTAAATAGCTCGAAAAGTGCGATCTCGATGATTCTGCATACTTCGGACAGAAGTCTCACCAAGATTATGGTAAAAAATGCATATCTCAGCTGGAAACCCCACGAAAACCAAGATATCGCTGGTTCTGCATATCAAACGCACTGTGGAGTGGCGAAAACACCAGATAACGTGTTTCTCGCATTAAATAGCTCGAAACGAACGTTCTAGATGATTCCGCATAATTCTGACTGAAGTCTCACCAATATTATCGTAAAAAATGCATATCTCAGCTGGAAACCCCACGAAAACCGAGATATCGCTGGTTCTGCATATCAAACGCACAGTGGAGTGGCGAAAACACCAGATAACGTGTTTCTCGCATTAAATAGCTCGAAAAGAGCGATCTCGATGTTTCTGCATACTTCTCATAGATGAAACACCAAGATTATCGCAGAAAATGCATATTTCAGCTGGAAACCCCACGAAAACCAAGATATCGCCGGTTCTGCATATCAAACGCCCCTGTGGAGTGGTCAAAACACCAGATAACGTGTTTCTCGCATTAAATAGCTCGAAAAGAGGGATCTCGATGATTCTGCTTACTTCTCATACATGAAACACCAAGATTATCGCAGAAAATGCATATTTCAGCTGGAAACCCCACGAAACCCATGTTATCGGCGGCTCTACATATCAAACGCACTGTGGAGTGGTCAAAACACTAGAACACTTGTTTTTTCGCATTAAATAGCTGGAAACGAGCGATCTAGATGATTCTGCATACTTCTGACTGAAGTCTCACCAATATTATCGCAGAAAATGCATGTCTCACCTTGAAACATCACGAAAATCAAGATGTCGCCGGTTCTGCATATCAAACGCCCTGTGGAGTGATGAAAACACTAGATAACGTGTTTCTCGCATTAAATACCTCGAAAAGTGCGATCTCGATGATTCTGCATACTTCGGACAGAAGACTCACCAAGATTATCGCAGAAAATGCATATCTCAGCTGGAAACCCCACGAAAACCAAGATATCGCCGGTTCTGCATATCAGGCGCAATGTGGAGTGGTGAAAACAGCAGAAAACGTGTTACTCGCATTAAATAGCTGGAAACGAGCGATCTAGATGATTCTGCATACTTCTGACTGAAGTCTCACCAATATTATCGCAGAAAATGCATATCTCAGCTTGAAACCCTACCGAAACCAAGATATCTCCGTTTCTGCATGTCAAACGTACTGTGGTGTGGTGAATACACCAGAAAACGTGTTTCTGGCATTAAATAGCTCGAAAAGATCGTTCTGGATGATTCTGCATACTTCTCATAGATGAAACACCAAGCTTATCGCCGAAAATGCATATTTCAGCTGGAAACCCCACGAAAACCAAGATATCGCCGGTTCTGCATATCAAACGCCCTGTGGAGTGGTCAAAACACCAGATAAAGTGTTACTCGCATTAAATAGCTCGAAAAGTGCGATCTCGATGATTCTGCATACTTCGGACAGATGTTTCACCAAGATTATCGCAGAAAATGCATATCTGAGCTTGAAACCCCACGAAAACCAAGATATCGTCGGTTCTGCATATCAAACGCCCTGTGGAGTGATGAAAACACTAGATAACGTGTTTCTCGCATTAAATACCTCGAAAAGTGCGATCTCGATGATTCTGCATACTTCGGACAGAAGTCTCACCAAGATTATCGTAAAAAATGCATATCTCAGCTGGAAACCCCACGAAAACCAAGATATCGCTGGTTCTGCATATCAAACGCACTGTGGAGTGGCGAAAACACCAGATAACGTGTTTCTCGCATTAAATATCTCGAAACGAACGTTCTAGATGATTCCGCATAATTCTGACTGAAGTCTCACCAATATTATCGTAAAAAATGCATATCTCAGCTGGAAACCCCACGAAAACCGAGATATCGCTGGTTCTGCATATCAAACGCACTGTGGAGTGGCGAAAACACCAGATAACGTGTTTCTCGCATTAAATAGCTCGAAAAGAGCGATCTCGATGTTTCTGCATACTTCTCATAGATGAAACACCAAGATTATCGCAGAAAATGCATATTTCAGCTGGAAACCCCACGAAAACCAAGATATCGCCGGTTCTGCATATCAAACGCCCTGTGGAGTGGTCAAAACACCAGATAACGTGTTTCTCGCATTAAATAGCTCGAAAAGAGGGATCTCGATGATTCTGCATACTTCTCATACATGAAACACCAAGATTATCGCAGAAAATGCATATTTCAGCTGGAAACCCCACGAAAACCATGTTATCGGCGGCTCTACATATCAAACGCACTGTGGAGTGGTCAAAACACTAGAAAACTTGTTTTTTCGCATTAAATAGCTCGAAACGAACGTTCTCGATGATTCCGCATAATTCTGACTGAAGTCTCACCAATATTATCGCAGAAAATGCATGTCTCACCTTGAAACCTCACGAAAATCAAGATGTCGCCGGTTCTGCATATCAAACCAACTGTGGAGTGGTGAAAACACCAGACAACGTGTTTCTTGCATTAAATAGCTCGAATAGAGCGATCTCGATGATTAAGCATACTTCGGACAGAAGTCTCACCAAGATTATCGCAGAAAATGCATATCTGAGCTTGAAACCCCACGAAAACCAAGATATCGTCGTTTCTGCATATCAAACGCCCTGTGGAGTGATGAAAACACTAGATAACGTGTTTCTCGCATTAAATACCTCGAAAAGTGCGATCTCGATGATTCTGCATACTTCGGACAGAAGTCTCACCAAGATTATCGTAAAAAATGCATATCTCAGCTGGAAACCCCACGAAAACCAAGATATCGCTGGTTCTGCTTATCAAACGCACTGTGGAGTGGCGAAAACACCAGATAACGTGTTTCTCGCATTAAATAGCTCGAAACGAACGTTCTAGATGATTCCGCATAATTCTGACTGAAGTCTCACCAATATTATCGCAGAAAATGCATGTCTCACCTTGAAACCTCACGAAAATCAAGATGTCGCCGGTTCTGCATATCAAACCAACTGTGGAGTGGTGAAAACACCAGACAACGTGTTTCTTGCATTAAATAGCTCGAATAGAGCGATCTCGATGATTAAGCATACTTCGGACGGAAGTCTCACCAATATTATCGCAGAAAATGCATGTCTCACCTTGAAACCTCACGAAAATCAAGATGTCGCCGGTTCTGCATATCAAACCAACTGTGGAGTGGTGAAAACACCAGACAACGTGTTTCTTGCATTAAATAGCTCGAATAGAGCGATCTAGATGATTCTGCATTCTTCTGACAAAAGACTCACCAAGATTAACGCTGAAAATGCATATATCAGCTGGAAACATCACGAAAATTAAGATATCGCCGGTTCTGCATATCAAGCGCTCTGTAGAGTGGTGAAAACACTTGATTTACATGTTTCTCGCATTAAGTTGCTCGAAAAGAGCGAAATCGAAGAATCTACATACTTCTGACAGAAGTCTCACCAAGATTATCGTAGAAAATGCATGTCTCAGCTTGAAACCCGACGAAATCCAAGATGTCGCTGGTTCTGCATATCAAACGTACTGTGGAGTGGTGAAAACACCAGTTAACGTGTTTCTCGCAGTAAATAGCTCGAAAAGAGGGATCTCGATGATTCTGCATACTTCTGACAGAAGACTCACCAAGATAATCACAGAAAATACATATCTCAGCTGGAAACACCACGAAAACCATGTTATCGGCGGCTCTACATATCGAACGCACTGTGGAGTGGTCAAAACACTAGAAAACTTGTTTTTTCGCATTAAATAGCTTGAAACGAACGTTTTAGATGATTCCGCATACTTCTGACTGAAGTCTCACCAATATTATCGCAGAAAATGCATATCTCAGCTTGAAACCTCACGAAAATCAAGATGTCGCCAGTTCTGTATATCAAACGCACTGTGGAGTGGTGAAAACACCAGAAAACTTGTTTTTTCGCATTAAATAGCGCGAAAAGAGCGATCTAGATGATTCTGCATACTTCTGACTGAAGTCTCGCCAATATTATCGTAGAAAATGCATATCTCAGCTTGAAATCCGGCCGAAACCATGATATCTCCGTTTCTGCATGTCGAACGCACTGTGGAGTTCTCAAAACACCAGATAACGTGTTTCTCACATTTAATAGCTCGAAAAGAGCGATCTCGATGATTCTGCATACTTCTGACAGAAGACTCACCAAGTTTATCGCAGAAAATGCATACCTCAGCTTGAAACCCGGCCGAAACCAAGATATCTCCGTTTCTGCATGTCAAACGTACTGTGGAGTGGTGAATACACCAGAAAACGTGTTTCTAGCATTAAATAGCTCGAAAAGAGCGATCTAGATGATTCTGCATACTGCTGACTGAAGTCTCACCAAGATTATCGCAGAAAATGCATATGGCAGCTGGAAACCCCACGAAAACCAAGATGTCGCCGGTTCTGCATATCAAACGCACTGTGGAGTGGTGAAAACAACCAGATAACGTGTATCTCGCATTAAATAGCTCGAAAAGAGCGATCTAGATGATTCTGCATACTTCTGACTGAAGTCTCACCAAGATTATCGCAGAAAATGCATACCTCAGGATGGAAACCGAGGAAAACCAAGATTTCGCCATTTCTGCGTATCAAACGCACCGTGGAGTTCTCAAAACACCAGATAACGTGTTTCTCACATTAAATAGCTCGAAAAGAGCGATATCGATGATTCTGCATACTTCTGACTGAAGTCTCACCAAGATTATCGCAGAAAATGCATACCTCAGCTTGAAACCTCACGAAAATCAAGATGTCGCCGGTTCTGCATATCAAACGCACTGTGGAGTGGTGAAAACAACCAGATAACGTGTTTCTCGCTTTAAATAGCGCGAAAAGAGCGATCTAGATGATTCTGCATTCTTCTGACAAAAGACTCACCAAGATTATCGCTGAAAATGCATATATCAGCTGGAAACACCACGAAAATTAAGATATCGCCGGTTCTGCATATCAAGCGCTCTGTAGAGTGGTGAAAACACCAGATTTACATGTTTCTCGCATTAAGTTGCTCGAAAAGAGCGAAATCGAAGAATCTGCATACTTCTGACAGAAGTCTCACCAAGATTATCGTAGAAAATGCATGTCTCAGCTTGAACCCCGACGAAATCCAAGATGTCGCTGGATCTGCATATCAAACGCACTGTGGAGTGGTGAAAACACCAGTTAACGTGTTTCTCGCATTAAATAGCTCGAAAAGAGCGATCTAGATGATTCTGCATTCTTCTGACAAAAGACTCACCAAGATTATCGCTGAAAATGCATATATCAGCTGGAAACACCACGAAAATTAAGATATCGCCGGTTCTGCATATCAAACGCACTGTGGAATGTTGAAGACACCAGAAAACTTGTTTTTTCGCATTACATAGCTCGAAAAGAGCAATATAGATGATTCTGCATACTTCTGACAGAAGTCGCACCAAGATTATAGCAGAAAATGCATACCTCAGGATGAAAACCGACGAAAACCAAGATTTCGCCATTTCTGCGTATCAAACGCACTGTTGAGTTGTCAAAACACCAGATAACGTGTTTCTCACAATAAATAGCTCGAAAAGAGCGATATCGATGATTCTGCATACTTCTGACAGAAGACTCACCAAGATTATCGCAGAAAATGCATATCTCAGCTGGAAACACCACGAAAATCAAGATATCGCCGGTTCTGCATATCAAACGCACTGTGGAATGTTGAAGACACCAGAAAACTTGTTTTTTCGCATTACATAGCTCGAAAAGAGCAATATAGATGATTCTGCATACTTCTGACAGAAGTCGCACCAAGATTATAGCAGAAAATGCATACCTCAGGATGAAAACCGACGAAAACCAAGATTTCGCCATTTCTGCGTATCAAACGCACTGTTGAGTTGTCAAAACACCAGATAACGTGTTTCTCACAATAAATAGCTCGAAAAGAGCGATATCGATGATTCTGCATACTTCGGACAGAAGACTCACCAAGATTATCGCAGAAAATGCATATCTCAGCTGGAAACCCCACGAAAACCAAGATATCGCTGGTTCTGCATATCAGGCGCAATGTGGAGTGGAGAAAACACCAGAAAACGTGTTACTCGCATTATATAGCTGGAAACGAGCGATCTAGATGATTCTGCATACTTCTGACTGAAGTCTCACCAATATTATCGCAGAAAATGCATATCTCAGCTTGAAACCCCACGAAAACCAAGATATCTCCGGTTCTGCACATCCAACGAACTGTGGTGTGGTGAAAACCCCAGAAAACGTGTTTCTCGCATTAAATAGCTCGAAAAGAGCGCTCTTGATGTTTCTGCATACTTCGCACAGATGTTTCACCAAGATTATCGTAGAAAATGCATATCTCAGCTTGAACCCCGACGAAATCGATGATGTCGCCGGTTCTGCATATCAAACGCACTGTGGAGTGATGTAAACACCAGATAACATGTTACTCGCATTAACTAGCTCGAAAAGATCGTTCTGGATGATTCTGCATACTGCTGACAGAAGACTCACTTAGATTATCGCAGAAAATGCGTATCTCAGCTGGAAACACCACGAAAATCAAGATATCGCCGGTTCTGCATATCAAACGCACTGTGGAATGTTGAAAACACTAGAAAACTTGTTTTTTCGCATTAAATAGCTTGAAACGAACGTTCTAGATGATTCCGCATACTTCTGGCAGAAGACTCACCTAGATTATCGCAGAAAATGCATATCTCAGCTTGAAACCTCACGAAAATCAAGATGTCGCCGGTTCTGTATATCAAACGCACTGTGGAGTGGTGAAAACACCAGAAAACTTGTTTTTTCGCATTAAATAGCGCGAAAAGAGCGATCTAGATGATTCTGCATACTTCTGACTGAAGTCTCACCAAGATTATCGCAGAAAATGCATATCTCAGCTTGAAACCTCACGAAAATCAAGATGTCGCCGGTTCTCCATATCAAACGCACTGTGGAGTGGTGAAAACAACCAGATAACGTGTTTCTCGCATTAAATAGCTCGAAAAGAGCGATCTAGATGATTCTGCATACTTCTGGCAGAAGTCTCACCAAGATTATCGCAGAAAATGCATATCTCAGCTTGAAACCTCACGAAAATCAAGATGTCGCCGGTTCTCCATATCAAACGCACTGTGGAGTGGTGAAAACAACCAGATAACGTGTTTCTCGCATTAAATAGCTCGAAAAGAGCGATCTAGATGATTCTGCATACTTCTGGCAGAAGACTCACCTAGATTATCGCAGAATATGCATATCTCAGCTGGAAACACCACGAAAATCAAGTTATCGCCGGTTCTGCATATCAAACGCACTGTGGAATGTTGAAAACACCAGAAAACTTGTTTTTTCGCATTAGATAGCTCGAAAAGTGCGATCTACATGATTCTGCATACTTCTGACAGAAGACTCACCAAGATTATCGCAGAAAATGCATATCTCAGCTGGAAACACCACGAAAATCAAGATATCGCCGGTTCTGCATATCAAACGCACTGTGGAATGTTGAAAACACCAGAAAACTTGTTTTTCGCATTAGATAGCTCGAAAAGAGCGATCTAGATGATTCTGCATACTTCTGACAGAAGTCTCACCAAGATTATCGCAGAAAATGCATATCTCAGCTGGAAACACCACGAAAATCAAGATGTCGCCGGTTCTCCATATCAAACGCACTGTGGAGTTGTCAAAACACCAGATAACGTGTTTCTCACAATAAATAGCTCGAAAAGAGCGATATCGATGATTCTGCATACTTCTGACAGAAGACTCACCAAGATTATCGCAGAAAATGCATATCTCAGCTGGAAACACCACGAAAATCAAGATATCGCCGGTTCTGCATATCAAACGCACTGTGGAATGTTGAAGACACCAGAAAACTTGTTTTTTCGCATTACATAGCTCGAAAAGAGCAATATAGATGATTATGCATACTTCTGACAGAAGTCGCACCAAGATTATAGCAGAAAATGCATACCTCAGGATGAAAACCGACGAAAACCAAGATTTCGCCATTTCTGCGTATCAAACGCACTGTTGAGTTGTCAAAACACCAGATAACGTGTTTCTCACAATAAATAGCTCGAAAAGAGCGATATCGATGATTCTGCATACTTCTGACAGAAGACTCACCAAGATTATCGCTGAAAATGCATATATCAGCTGGAAACACCACGAAAATTAAGATATCGCCGGTTCTGCATATCAAACGCACTGTGGAATGTTGAAGACACCAGAAAACTTGTTTTTTCGCATTACATAGCTCGAAAAGAGCAATATAGATGATTCTGCATACTTCTGACAGAAGTCGCACCAAGATTATAGCAGAAAATGCATACCTCAGGATGAAAACCGACGAAAACCAAGATTTCGCCATTTCTGCGTATCAAACGCACTGTTGAGTTGTCAAAACACCAGATAACGTGTTTCTCACAATAAATAGCTCGAAAAGAGCGATATCGATGATTCTGCATACTTCTGACAGAAGACTCACCAAGATTATCGCAGAAAATGCATATCTCAGCTGGAAACACCACGAAAATCAAGATATCGCCGGTTCTGCATATCAAACGCACTGTGGAATGTTGAAGACACCAGAAAACTTGTTTTTTCGCATTACATAGCTCGAAAAGAGCGATCTAGATGATTCTGCATACTTCTGACAGAAGTCGCACCAAGATTATAGCAGAAAATGCATACCTCAGGATGAAAACCGACGAAAACCAAGATTTCGCCATTTCTGCGTATCAAACGCACTGTTGAGTTGTCAAAACACCAGATAACGTGTTTCTCACAATAAATAGCTCGAAAAGAGCGATATCGATGATTCTGCATACTTCGGACAGAAGACTCACCAAGATTATCGCAGAAAATGCATATCTCAGCTGGAAACCCCACGAAAACCAAGATATCGCGGGTTCTGCATATCAGGCGCAATGTGGAGTGGAGAAAACACCAGAAAACGTGTTACTCGCATTATATAGCTGGAAACGAGCGATCTAGATGATTCTGCATACTTCTGACTGAAGTCTCACCAATATTATCGCAGAAAATGCATATCTCAGCTTGAAACCCCACGAAAACCAAGATATCTCCGGTTCTGCACATCCAACGAACTGTGGTGTGGTGAAAACCCCAGAAAACGTGTTTCTCGCATTAAATAGCTCGAAAAGAGCGCTCTTGATGTTTCTGCATACTTCGCACAGATGTTTCACCAAGATTATCGTAGAAAATGCATATCTCAGCTTGAACCCCGACGAAATCGATGATGTCGCCGGTTCTGCATATCAAACGCACTGTGGAGTGATGTAAACACCAGATAACATGTTACTCGCATTAACTAGCTCGAAAAGATCGTTCTGGATGATTCTGCATACTTCTCATAGATGAAACACCAAGATTATCGCAGAACATGCATATTTCAGCTGGAAACCCCACGAAATCCAAGATAACGCCGGTTTTGCATACCAAACGCACTGTGGAATGTTGAAAACACCTGGAAACTTGTTTTATTCGCATTAAATAGCTCGAAACGAACGATCTAGATGATTCTGCATACTTCTGACTGTAGTCTCACCAATATTATCGCAGAAAATGCACATCTCAGCTAGAAACATCACGAAAATCAAGATGTCGCCGGTTCTGTATATCAAACGCACTGTGGAGTGGTGAACACAACCAGATAACGTGTATCTCGCATTAAATAGCTCGAAAAGAGCGATCTAAATGATTCTGCATACTTCTGACAGAAGACTCACCAAGATTATAACAGAAAATGCATATCTCAGCTGGAAACCCCACGAAAACCAAGATATCGCCGGTTCTGCATATCAGGCGCATTGTGGAGTGGTGAAAACACCAGAAAACGTGTTACTCGCATTAAATAGCTGGAAACGAGCGATCTAGATGATTCTGCATACTTCTGACTGAAGTCTCACCAATATTATCGCAGAAAATGCATATCTCAGCTTGAAACCCGACCGAAACCAAGATATCTCCGTTTCTGCATGTCAAACGTACTGTGGTGTGGTGAATACACCAGAAAACGTGTTTCTGGCATTAAATAGCTCGAATAGAGCGATCTAGATGATTCTGCATACTTCTGACAGAAGTCTCACCAAGATTATCGCAGACAATGCATATCTCAGCTTGAAACCTCACGAAAATCAAGATGTCGCCGGTTCTGCATATCAAACGCACTGTGGAGTGGGGAAAACAACCAGATAACGTTTTTCTCGCATTAAATAGCGCGAAAAGAGCGATCTAGATGATTCTGCATACTTCTGACTGAAGTCTCACCAAGATTATCGCAGAAAATGCATATCTCAGCTTGAAACCTCACGAAAATCATGATGTCGCCGGTTCTGCATATCAAACGCACTGTGGAGTGGTGAAAACAACCAGATAACGTGTTTCTCGCATTAAATAGCTCGAAAAGAGCGATCTAGATGATTCTGCATACTTCTGGCAGAAGACTCACCTAGATTATCGCAGAAAATGCATATCTCAGCTTGAAACCTCACGAAAATCAAGATGTCGCCGGTTCTGCATATCAAACGCACTGTGGAGTGGTGAAAACAACCAGATAACGTGTTTCTCGCATTAAATAGCTCGAAAAGAGCGATCCAGATGATTCTGCATACTTCTGACTGATGTCTCACCAAGATTATCGCTGAAAATGCATATCTCAGCTGGAAACTCCACGAAAATCAAGATATCGCCGGTTCGGAATATCAAACGCACTGTGGAGTGGTGAAAACACCAGATAACGTGTTTCTCGCATTAAGTAGCTCGAAAAGAGCGATCTCGAAGATTCTGCATACTTCTGAAAGAAGACTCACCAAGATTATAGCTGAAAATGCATATCTCAGGTGCAAACGCGTCGAAAATCAAGATATCGCCGGTTCTGCATATCAAACGCACTGTGGAATGTTGAAAACACCAGAAAACTTGTTTTTTCGCATTAAATAGCTCGTACAGTGCGATCTAGATGATTCGGCATACTTCTGACTGATGTCTCACCAAGATTATCGCAGAAAATGCATGTCTCAGCTTGATACCCGTCGAAAGCCAAGATATCGCCGGTTCTGCATTTCAGACGCACTGTGGAGTGGTGAAAAAACCAGAAACAGTGCTTCTCGCATTAAGGAGCTCGAAAAGAGCGTTCTCGATGATTCTGCATACTTCTCATAGATGAAGCACCAAGATTATAGCAGAAAATGCATACCTCAGGATGAAAACCGACGAAAACCAAGATTTCGCCATTTCTGCGTATCAAACGCACTGTTGAGTTGTCAAAACACCAGATAACGTGTTTCTCACAATAAATAGCTCGAAAAGAGCGATATCGATGATTCTGCATACTTCGGACAGAAGATTCACCAAGATTATCGCAGAAAATGCATATCTCAGCTGGAAACCCCACGAAAACCAAGATATCGCCGGTTCTGCATATCAGGCGCAATGTGGAGTGGAGAAAACACCAGAAAACTTGTTTTTTCGCATTAAATAGCTCGTACAGTGCGATCTAGATGATTCGGCATACTTCTGACTGATGTCTCACCAATATTATCGCAGAAAATGCATATCTCAGCTTGAAACCCCACGAAAACCAAGATATCTCCGGTTCTGCACATCCAACGAACTGTGGTGTGGTGAAAACCCCAGAAAACGTGTTTCTCGCATTAAATAGCTCGAAAAGAGCGCTCTTGATGTTTCTGCATACTTCGCACAGATGTTTCACCAAGATTATCGTAGAAAATGCATATCTCACCTTGAACCCCGACGAAATCGATGATGTCGCCGGTTCTGCATATCAAACGCACTGTGGAGTGATGTAAACACCAGATAACATGTTACTCGCATTAACTAGCTCGAAAAGATCGTTCTGGATGATTCTGCATACTTCTCATAGATGAAACACCAAGATTATCGCAGAACATGCATATTTCAGCTGGAAACACCACGAAATCCAAGATAACGCCGGTTTTGCATATCAAACGCACTGTGGAATGTTGAAAACACCTGGAAACTTGTTTTATTCGCATTAAATAGCTCGAAACGAGCGATCTAGATGATTCTGCATACTTCTGACTGTAGTCTCACCAATATTATCGCAGAAAATGCACATCTCAGCTAGAAACATCACGAAAATCAAGATGTCGCCGGTTCTGTATATCAAACGCACTGTGGAGTGGTGAACACAACCAGATAACGTGTATCTCGCATTAAATAGCTCGAAAAGAGCGATCTAAATGATTCTGCATACTTCTGACAGAAGACTCTCCAAGATTATCACAGAAAATGCATATCTCAGCTGGAAACCCCACGAAAACCAAGATATCGCCGGTTCTGCATATCAGGCGCATTGTGGAGTGGTGAAAACACCAGAAAACGTGTTACTCGCATTAAATAGCTGGAAACGAGCGATCTAGATGATTCTGCATACTTCTGACTGAAGTCTCACCAATATTATCGCAGAAAATGCATATCTCAGCTTGAAACCCGACCGAAACCAAAATATCTCCGTTTCTGCATGTCAAACGTACTGTGGTGTGGTGAATACACCAGAAAACGTGTTTCTGGCATTAAATAGCTCGAAAAGGGCGATCTAGATGATTCTGCATACTGCTGACAGAAGACTCACCAAGATTATCGCAGAAAATGCGTATCTCAGCTGGAAACACCACGAAAATCAAGATATCGCCGGTTCTGCATATCAAACGCACTGTGGAATGTTGAAAACACTAGAAAACTTGTTTTTTCGCATTAAATAGCTTGAAACGAACGTTCTAGATGATTCCGCATACTTCTGGCAGAAGAATCACCTAGATTATCGCAGAAAATGCATATCTCAGCTTAAGACCTCACGAAAATCAAGATGTCGCCGGTTCTCCATATCAAACGCACTGTGGAGTGGTGAAAACACCAGAAAACTTGTTTTTTCGCATTAAATAGCGCGAAAAGAGCGATCTAGATGATTCTGCATACTTCTGACTGAAGTCTCACCAAGATTATCGCAGAAAATGCATATCTCAGCTTGAAACCTCACGAAAATCAAGATGTCGCCGGTTCTCCATATCAAACGCACTGTGGAGTGGAGAAAACAACCAGATAACGTGTTTCTCGCATTAAATAGCTCGAAAAGAGCGATCTAGATGATTCTGCATACTTCTGGCAGAAGTCTCACCAAGATTATCGCAGAAAATGCATATCTCAGCTTGAAACCTCACGAAAATCAAGATGTCGCCGGTTCTCCATATCAAACGCACTGTGGAGTGGTGAAAACAACCAGATAACGTGTTTCTCGCATTAAATAGCTCGAAAAGAGCGATCTAGATGATTCTGCATACTTCTGGCAGAAGACTCACCTAGATTATCGCAGAATATGCATATCTCAGCTGGAAACACCACGAAAATCAAGTTATCGCCGGTTCTGCATATCAAACGCACTGTGGAATGTTGAAAACACCAGAAAACTTGTTTTTTCGCATTAGATAGCTCGAAAAGTGCGATCTACATGATTCTGCATACTTCTGACAGAAGACTCACCAAGATTATCGCAGAAAATGCATATCTCAGCTGGAAACACCACGAAAATCAAGATATCGCCGGTTCTGCATATCAAACGCACTGTGGAATGTTGAAAACACCAGAAAACTTGTTTTTCGCATTAGATAGCTCGAAAAGAGCGATCTAGATGATTCTGCATACTTCTGACAGAAGTCTCACCAAGATTATCGCAGAAAATGCATATCTCAGCTTGAAACCTCACGAAAATCAAGATGTCGCCGGTTCTGCATATCAAACGCACTGTGGAGTGGTGAAAACAACCAGATAACGTGTTTCTCGCATTAAATAGCTCGAAAAGAGCGATCCAGATGATTCTGCATACTTCTGACTGATGTCTCACCAAGATTATCGCTGAAAATGCATATCTCAGCTGGAAACTCCACGAAAATCAAGATATCGCCGGTTCGGAATATCAAACGCACTGTGGAGTGGTGAAAACACCAGATAACGTGTTTCTCGCATTAAGTAGCTCGAAAAGAGCGATCTCGAAGATTCTGCATACTTCTGAAAGAAGACTCACCAAGATTATAGCTGAAAATGCATATCTCAGGTGCAAACGCGTCGAAAATCAAGATATCGCCGGTTCTGCATATCAAACGCACTGTGGAATGTTGAAAACACCAGAAAACTTGTTTTTTCGCATTAAATAGCTCGAAAAGTGCGATCTAGATGATTCGGCATACTTCTGACTGATGTCTCACCAAGATTATCGCAGAAAATGCATGTCTCAGCTTGATACCCGTCGAAAGCCAAGATATCGCCGGTTCTGCATTTCAGACGCACTGTGGAGTGGTGAAAAAACCAGAAACAGTGCTTCTCGCATTAAGGAGCTCGAAAAGAGCGTTCTCGATGATTCTGCATACTTCTCATAGATGAAGCACCAAGATTATCGCAGAAAATGCATATATCAGCTGGAAACCCCACGAAAACCAAGTTATCGGCGGCTCTACATATCAAACGCACTGTGGAGTGTTCAAAACACCAGATAACGTGTTTCCCGCATTAAGTAGCTTGAAAAGAGAGATCTCGATGATTCTGCATACTTCGGACAGAAGTCTCACCAAGATTATCGCAGAAAATGCATATCACAGCTGGAAACACCACGAAAATCAAGATATCGCCGGTTCTGCATATCAAACGCACTGTGGAATGTTGAAAACACCAGGAAACTTGTTTTTTTGCATTAAATAGCTCGACAAGAGCGATCTACATGATTCTGAATACTTCTGACTGAAGTCTCACCAAGATTATCGCAGAAAATGCATATCTCAGCTTGATACCCGACGAAAGCCAAGATATCAACGGTTCTGCATATCAAACGCACTGTGGAGTGGTGAAAACTCCAGATAACGTGTTTCTCGCATAAAGTAGCTCGAAAAGAGCGATCTAGATGATTCTGCAAACTTCTGACAAAAGACTCACCAAGATTATCGCAGAAAATGCATATATCAGCTTGGAACACCACGAAAATCAAGATATCGCCGGTTCGGAATATCAAACGCACTGTGGAGTGGTGAAAACAACCAGATAACGTGTTTCTCGCATTAAATAGCTCGAAAAGAGCGATCCAGATGATTCTGCATACTTCTGACTGATGTCTCACCAAGATTATCGCTGAAAATGCATATCTCAGCTGGAAACTCCACGAAAATCAAGATATCGCCGGTTCGGAATATCAAACGCACTGTGGAGTGGTGAAAACACCAGATAACGTGTTTCTCGCATTAAGTAGCTCGAAAAGAGCGATCTCGAAGATTCTGCATACTTCTGAAAGAAGACTCACCAAGATTATAGCTGAAAATGCATATCTCAGGTGCAAACGCGTCGAAAATCAAGATATCGCCGGTTCTGCATATCAAACGCACTGTGGAATGTTGAAAACACCAGAAAACTTGTTTTTTCGCATTAAATAGCTCGAAAAGTGCGATCTAGATGATTCGGCATACTTCTGACTGATGTCTCACCAAGATTATCGCAGAAAATGCATGTCTCAGCTTGATACCCGTCGAAAGCCAAGATATCGCCGGTTCTGCATTTCAGACGCACTGTGGAGTGGTGAAAAAACCAGAAACAGTGCTTCTCGCATTAAGGAGCTCGAAAAGAGCGTTCTCGATGATTCTGCATACTTCTCATAGATGAAGCACCAAGATTATCGCAGAAAATGCATATATCAGCTGGAAACCCCACGAAAACCAAGTTATCGGCGGCTCTACATATCAAACGCACTGTGGAGTGTTCAAAACACCAGATAACGTGTTTCCCGCATTAAGTAGCTTGAAAAGAGAGATCTCGATGATTCTGCATACTTCGGACAGAAGTCTCACCAAGATTATCGCAGAAAATGCATATCACAGCTGGAAACACCACGAAAATCAAGATATCGCCGGTTCTGCATATCAAACGCACTGTGGAATGTTGAAAACACCAGGAAACTTGTTTTTTTGCATTAAATAGCTCGACAAGAGCGATCTACATGATTCTGAATACTTCTGACTGAAGTCTCACCAAGATTATCGCAGAAAATGCATATCTCAGCTTGATACCCGACGAAAGCCAAGATATCAACGGTTCTGCATATCAAACGCACTGTGGAGTGGTGAAAACTCCAGATAACGTGTTTCTCGCATAAAGTAGCTCGAAAAGAGCGATCTAGATGATTCTGCAAACTTCTGACAAAAGACTCACCAAGATTATCGCAGAAAATGCATATATCAGCTTGGAACACCACGAAAATCAAGATATCGCCGGTTCGGAATATCAAACGCACTGTGGAGTGGTGAAAACACCAGAAAACGTGTTTCTCGCATTAAGTAGCTCGAAAAGAGGGATCCCGATGATTCTGCATACTTCTGACAGAAGTCTCACCATGATTATCGTAGAAAATGCATATCTCAGCTTGAACCCCGACGAAATCCAAGATGTCGCCGGTTCTGCATATCAAACGCACTGTGGAGTGGTGAAAACTCCAGATAACGTGTTTCTCGCATAAAGTAGCTCGAAAAGAGCGATCTAGATGATTCTGCAAACTTCTGACAAAAGACTCACCAAGATTATCGCAGAAAATGCATATCTCAGCTTGAAACCTCACGAAAATAAAGATGTCGCCCGTTCTGCATATCAAACGCACTGTGGTGTGGTGAACACACCAGATAACGTGTTTCTCACATTAAGTAGCTCGAAAAGAGCGATCTAGATGATTCTGCAAACTTCTGACAAAAGACTCACCAAGATTATAGCAGAAAATGCATATATCTGCTGGGAACACCACGAAAATCAAGATATCGCCGGTTCTGCATATCAAACGCACTGTGGAATGTTCAAAACACCAGAAAACGTGTTTCTCGCATTAAGTAGCTCGAAAAGAGGGATCCCGATGATTCTGCATACTTCTGACAGAAGTCTCACCAAGATTATCGTAGAAAATGCATATCTCAGCTTGAACCCCGACGAAATCCAAGATGTCGCCGGTTCTGCATATCAAACGCACTGTGGAGTGGTGAAAACTCCAGATAACGTGTTTCTCGCATAAAGTAGCTCGAAAGGAGCGATCTAGATGATTCTGCAAACTTCTGACAAAAGACTCACCAAGATTATCGCAGAAAATGCATATATCAGCTTGGAACACCACGAAAATCAAGATATCGCAGGTTCTGCATATCAAACGCACCGTGGAATTTTGAAAACACCAGAAAACGTGTTTCTCGCATTAAGTAGCTCGAAAAGAGCGTTCTCGAAGATCCTGCATACTTCTGACAGAAGTCTCACCAAGATTATCGTAGTAAATGCATAACGCAGCTTGAAACCCGACGAAAACCAAGTTATCTCCGGTTCTGCACATCAAACGTACCGTGGAGTGGTGCAAACACCAGAAAACGTGTTTCGCGCATTAAGTAGCTCGAATAGAGTGATCTCGATGATTAAGCATACTTCGGACAGAAGTCTCAACAAGATTATCGTAAAAAATGCATATCTCAGATTGAAACCCCACGAAAACCAAGATATCGTCGGTTCTGCATATCATACGCACTGCGGAGTGGTGAAAACACCAGATAACGTGTTTCTCGCAGTAAATAGCTCGAAACGAGCGATCTCGATGATTCAGCATACTTCGGACAGAAGTCTCTCCAAGGTTATCGCAGAAAATGCATATCTCAGTTTGAAACCCCTCGAAAACCAAGATATCACCTGTTCTGCATATCCAACGAACTGTGGTGTGGTGAAAACCTCAGAAAACGTGTTTCTCGCATTAAATAGCTCAAAAAGAGCGATCTCAATGATTCTGCACACTTCGGACAGAAGTCTCACGGAGATTATCGCAGAAAATGCATATCTCAGCTTGAAAACCCACGAAAACCAAGATATCTCTGGTTCTGCATATCCAACGAACTGTGGAGTGGTGAAAACCCCAGAAAACGTGTTTCTCGCATTAAGTAGCTCGAAAAGAGCGATCTCGAAGATTCTGCATCCTTCTGAAAGAAGACTCACCAAGATTATCGCTGAAAATGCATATCTCAGCTGGAAACTCCACGAAAATCAAGATATCGCCGGTTCGGAATATCAAACGCACTGTGGAGTGGTGAAAACACCAGATAACGTGTTTCTCGCATTAAGTAGCTCGAAAAGAGCGATCTCGAAGATTCTGCATACTTCTGAATGAAGACTCACCAAGATTATAGCTGAAAATGCATATCTCAGGTGCAAACGCATCGAAAATCAAGATATCGCCGGTTCTGCATATCAAACGCACTGTGGAATGTTGAAAACACCAGAAAACTTGTTTTTTCGCATTAAATAGCTCGAAAAGTGCGATCTAGATGATTCGGCATACTTCTGACTGATGTCTCACCAAGATAATCGCAGAAAATGCATATCTCAGCTTGAAACCTCACGAAAATAAAGATGTCGCCCGTTCTGCATATCAAACGCACTGTGGTGTGGTGAACACACCGGATAACGTGTTTCTCGCATTCAATAGCTCGAAAAGAGCGATCTCGAAGATTCTGCATACTTCTGACAGAAGACTCACCAAGATTATCGCTGAAAATGCTTATCTCAGCTGGAAACACCACGAAAATCAAGATATCGCCGGTTCGGAATATCAAACGCACTGTGGAGTGGTGAAAACACCAGATAACGTGTTTCTCGCATTAAGTAGCTCGAAAAGAGCGATCTCGAAGATTCTGCATTCTTCTGAAAGAAGACTCACAAAGATTATCGCTGAAAATGCACATCTCAGCTGGAAACTTCACGAAAATCAAGATATCGCCGGTTCGGAATATCAAACGCACTGTGGAGTGGTGAAAACACCAGATAAAGTGTTTCTGGCATTACGTAGCTCGAAAAGAGCGATCTCGAAGATTCTGCATACTTCTGAAAGAAGACTCATCATGATTATAGCTGAAAATGCATATCTCAGCTGGAAACACCTCGAAAATCAAGATATCGCCGGTTCTGCATATCAAACGCACTGTGGAATGTTGAAAACACCAGAAAACTTGTTTTTTCGCATTAAATAGCTCGAAAATAGCGATCTAGATGATTCTGCATACTTCTGACTGATATCTCACCAAGATTATCGCAGAAAATGCATATCTCAGTTTGAAACCTCACGAAAATCAGGATGTCGCCGGTTCTGCATATCAAACGCACTGTGGAGTGGTGAAAACACCGGATAACGTGTTTCTCGCATTCAATAGCTCGAAAAGAGCGATCTCGAAGATTCTGCATACTTCTGACAGAAGACTCACCAAGATTATCGCTGATAATGCATATCTCAGCTGGAAACACCACGAAAATCATGATATCGCCGGTTCGGAATATCAAACGCACTGTGGAGTGGTGAAAACACCAGATAACGTGTTTCTCGCATTAAGTAGCTCGAAAAGAGCGATCTCGAGGATTCTGCATACTTCTGAAAGAAGACTCACCAAGATTATCCCTGAAAATGCATATCTCAGCTGGAAACATCTCGAAAGTCAAGATATCGCCGGTTCTGCATATCAAACGCACTGTGGAATGTTGAAAACACCAGGAAACTTGTTTTTTCGCATTAAATAGCTCGAAAAGAGCGATCTATATGATTCGGCATACTTCTGACAAAAGACTCACCAAGATTATCGTAGAAAATGCATAACGCAGCTTGAAACCCGACGAAAACCAAGATATCTCTGGTTCTGCATATCCAACGAACTGTGGAGTGGTGAAAACCCCAGAAAACGTGTTTCTCGCATTAAGTAGCTCGAAAAGAGCGATCTCGAAGATTCTGCATCCTTCTGAAAGAAGACTCACCAAGATTATCGCTGAAAATGCATATCTCAGGTGCAAACGCATCGAAAGTCAAGATATCGCCGGTTCTGCATATCAAACGCACTGTGGAATGTTGAAAACACCAGAAAACTTGTTTTTTCGCATTAAATAGCTCGAAAAGTGCGATCTAGATGATTCGGCATACTTCTGACTGATGTCTCACCAAGATTATCGCAGAAAATGCATATCTCAGCTTGAAACCTCACGAAAATAAACATGTCGCCCGTACTGCATATCAAACGCACTGTGGTGTGGTGAACACACCGGATAACGTGTTTCTCGCATTCAATAGCTCGAAAAGAGCGATCTCGAAGATTCTGCATACTTCTGACAGAAGACTCACCAAGATTATCGCTGAAAATGCATATCTCAGCTGGAAACATCTCGAAAGTCAAGATATCGCCGGTTCTGCATATCAAACGCACTGTGGAATGTTGAAAACACCAGAAAACTTGTTTTTTCGCATTAAATAGCTCGAAAAGAGCGATCTCGAAGATTCTGCATACTTCTGACAGAAGACTCACCAAGATTATCGCTGATAATGCATATCTCAGCTGGAAACACCTCGAAAATCATGATATCGCCGGTTCGGAATATCAAACGCACTGTGGAGTGGTGAAAACACCAGATAACGTGTTTCTCGCATTAAGTAGCTCGAAAAGAGCGATCTCGAGGATTCTGCATACTTCTGAAAGAAGACTCACCAAGATTATCCCTGAAAATGCATATCTCAGCTGGAAACATCTCGAAAATCAAGATATCGCCGGTTCTGCATATCAAACGCACTGTGGAATGTTGAAAACACCAGGAAACTTGTTTTTTCGCATTAAATAGCTCGAAAAGAGCGATCTATATGATTCGGCATACTTCTGACTGAAGTCTCACCAAGATTATCGCAGAAAATGCATATCTCAGCTTGCAACCTCACGAAAATCAAGATTTCGCCCGTTCTGCATATCAAACGCACTGTGGAGTGGTGAAAACAGCAGATATCGTGTTTCTCGCATTAAATAGCTCGAAAAGAGCGATCCCGATGATTCTGCATACTTCTGACAAAAGACTCACCAAGATTATCGCTGAAAATGCATACATCAGCTGGAAACACCACGAAAATCAAGATATCCCCGGTTCGGAATATCAAACGCACTGTGGAGTGGTGAAAACACCAGATAACGTGTTTCTCGCATTAAGTAGCTCGAAATGAGCGATCTCGAAGATTCTGCATACTTCTGAAAGAAGACTCACCAAGATTATAGCTGAAAATGCATATCTCAGGTGCAAACGCATCGAAAGTCAAGATATCGCCGGTTCTGCATATCAAACGCACTGTGGAATGTTGAAAACACCAGAAAACTTGTTTTTTCGCATTAAATAGCTCTAAAAGTGCGATCTAGATGATTCGGCATACTTCTGACTGATGTCTCACCAAGATTATCGCAGAAAATGCATATCTCAGCTGGAAACACCACGAAAATCAAGATATCGCCGGTTCGGAATATCAAACGCACTGTGGAGTGGTGAAAACACCAGATAACGTGTTTCTCGCATTAACTAGCTCGAAAAGAGCGATCTCGAAGATTCTGCATACTTCTGACAGAAGACTCACCAAGATTATCGCTGATAATGCATATCTCAGCTGGAAACACCACGAAAATCAAGATATCGCCGGTTCGGAATATCAAACGCACTGTGGAGTGGTGAAAACACCAGAAAACTTGTTTTTTCGCATTAAATAGCTCGAAAAGAGCGATCTATATGATTCGGCATACTTCTGACTGAAGTCTCACCAAGATTATCGCAGAAAATGCATATCGAAGCTTGCAACCTCACGAAAATCAAGATGTCGCCCGTTCTGCATATCAAACGCACTGTGGAGTGGTGAAAACACCAGATAACATGTTTCTAGCATTAAGTTGCTCGAAAAGATCAAAATCGAAGATTCTGCATACTTCTGACAGAAGTCTCACCAAGATTATCGCAGAAAATGCATATCTCTGCTAGAAACCCCACGAAAACCAAGGTATCTCCTGTTCTGCATATCCAACGAACTGTCGAGTGGTTAAAACCCCAGAAAACGTGTTTCTCGCATTAAATAGATCGAAATGTGCGATCTCGATGACTCTGCATACTTCGGACAGAAGTCTCACCAAGCTTATCGCAGAAAATGCATATCTGAGCTTGAAACCCCACGAAAACCAAGATATCGTCGGTTCTGTATATCATACGCACTGTGGAGTGGTGAAAACACCAGATAACGTGTTTCTCGCATTAAGTAGCTCGAAAAGAGCGCTCTCGATGTTTCTGCATACTTCGGACAGAGGTCTCACCAAGATTATCGCAGAAAATGCATATCTCAGATTGAAACCCCACGAAAATCAAGACATCGCCGGTTCTGCATATCAAACGCACCGTGGAATGTTGAAAACACCAGAAAACTTGTTTTTTCGTATTAAATAGCTCGAAAAGTGCGATCTAGATGATTCTGCATACTTCTGACAAAAGACTCACCAAGATTATCGTAGAAAATGCATAACGCAGCTTGAAACCCGACGAAAACCAAGATATCTCTGGTTCTGCATATCCAACGAACTGTGGAGTGGTGAAAACCCCAGAAAACGTGTTTCTCGCATTAAGTAGCTCGAAAAGAGCGATCTCGAAGATTCTGCATCCTTCTGAAAGAAGACTCACCAAGATTATCGCTGAAAATGCATATCTCAGCTGGAAACTCCACGAAAATCAAGATATCCCCGGTTCGGAATATCAAACGCACTGTGGAGTGGTGAAAACACCAGATAACGTGTTTCTCGCATTAAGTAGCTCGAAAAGAGCGATCTCGAAGATTCTGCATACTTCTGAAAGAAGACTCACCAAGATTATAGCTGAAAATGCATATCTCAGGTGCAAACGCATCGAAAGTCAAGATATCGCCGGTTCTGCATATCAAACGCACTGTGGAATGTTGAAAACACCAGAAAACTTGTTTTTTCGCATTAAATAGCTCGAAAAGTGCGATCTAGATGATTCGGCATACTTCTGACTGATGTCTCACCAAGATTATCGCAGAAAATGCATATCTCAGCTTGAAACCTCAGGAAAATAAAGATGTCGCCCGTACTGCATATCAAACGCACTGTGGTGTGGTGAACACACCGGATAACGTGTTTCTCGCATTCAATAGCTCGAAAAGAGCGATCTCGAAGATTCTGCATACTTCTGACAGAAGACTCACCAAGATTATCGCTGAAAATGCTTATCTCAGCTGGAAACACCACGAAAATCAAGATATCGCCGGTTCGGAATATCAAACGCACTGTGGAGTGGTGAAAACACCAGATAACGTGTTTCTCGCATTAGATAGCTCGAAAAAAGCGATCTCGAAGATTCTGCATACTTCTGAAAGAAGACTCACCAAGATTATCGCTGAAAATGCACATCTCAGCTGGAAACTCCACGAAAATCAAGATATCGTCGGTTCGGAATATCAAACGAACTGTGGAATGTTGAAAACACCAGAAAACTTGTTTTTTCGCATTAAATAGCTCGAAAAGAGCGATCTAGATGATTCTGCATACTTCTGACAAAAGACTCACCAAGATTATCGCAGAAAATGCATATCTCAGCTTGATCCCCGACGAAATCCAAGATGTCGCAGGTTCTGCATATCAAACGCACTGTGGAGTGGTGAAAACACCAGTAAACGTGTTTCTCGTATTAAATAGCTCGAAAAGAGGGATCTCGATGATTCTGCATACCTCTGACAGAAGGCTCACCAAGATTATCGTAGAAAATGCATATCTCAGCTTGAACCCCGACGAAAGCCAAGATGTGGCCTGGTCTGCATATAAAAAGCACTGTGGAGTGGTGAAAACACCAGATAACGTGTTTCTCGCATTAAATAGCTCGAAAAGAGCGATCTCGATGATTCTGCATACTTCTGACAGAAGATTCACCAAGATTATCGCAGAAAATGCATATCTCAGCTTGAAACCCCACGAAAACCAAGATATCGCTGGTTCTGCATATCAAACGCACTGTGGAGTGGTGAAAACACCAGATAACGTGTTTCTCGCATTAAATAGCTCGAAAAGAGCGATGTAGATCATTCAGCATACTTCGGACAGAAGTCTCACCAAGATTATCGCAGAAAATGCATATCTCAGCTTGAAACCCCACGAAAACCAAGATATCGCTGGTACTGCATATCAAACGCTCTGTGGAGTGGTGAAAACACCAGATAACGTGTTTCTCGCATTAAATAGCTCGAAAAGAGCGATCTCGATGATTCAGCATACTTCGGACAGAAGTCTCTCCAAGGTTATCGCAGAAAATGCATATCTCAGCTTGAAACCCCTCGAAAACCAAGATATCACTTCTTCTGCATATCCAACGAACTGTGGTGTGGTGAAAACCCCAGAAAACGTGTTTCTCGCATTAAATAGCTCGAAAAGAGCGATCTCGATTATTCTGCACACTTCGGACAGAAGTCTCACCAAGATTATCGCAGACAATGCATATCTCAGCTTGAAACCCCACGAAAACCAACATATCGCCGGTTCTGCATATCCAACGAACTGTGGAGTGGTGAAAACCCCTGAAAACGAGTTTCTCGCATTAAATAGCTCGAAAAGAGCGCACTCGATGTTTCTGCATACTTCGGACGGATGTCTCACCAAGCTTATCGTAGAAAATGCATATCTCAGCTTGAAACCCGACGAAAACCAAAATATCTCCGGTTCTGCATATCCAACGCACTGTGGAGTGGTGAAAACACCAGATAACGTGTTTCTCGCATTAAATAGCTCGAAACGAGCGATCTCGATGATTCTGCATACTTCGGACAGAAGTCTCACCAAGATTATCGAAAAAATTCATATCTCAGCTTGAAACCCCACGAAAACCAAGATATCGCTGGTTCTGCATATCAAACGCACTGTGGAGTGGTGAAAACACCAGATAACGTGTTTCTCGCATTAAATAGCTCGAAAAGAGCGATCTAGATGATTCAGCATACTTCGGACAGAAGTCTCACCAAGATTATCGCAGAAAATGCATATCTCAGCTTGAAACCTCACGAAAACCAAGATATCGCTGGTACTGCATATCAAACGCTCTGTGGAGTGGTGAAAACACCAGATAACGTGTTTCTCGCATTAAATATGTCGAAACGAGCGACCTCGATGATGAAGCATACTTCGGACAGAAGTCTCACCAAGATTATCCCAGACAATGCATATCTCAGCTTGAAACCCCACGAAAACCAAGATATCGACGGTTCTGCATATCATACGCACTGTGGAGTGGTGAAAACACCAGATAACGTGTTTCTCGCATTAAATATGTCGATTCGAGCGATCTCGATGATTCAGCATAGTTCGGACAAAGTCTCACCAAGATTATCGTAAAAAATGCATATCTCAGCTTGAAACCCCACGAAAACCAAGATATCGCTGGTACTGCATATCATACGCACTGTGGAGTGGTGAAAACACCAGATAACGTGTTTCTCGCATTAAATATGTCGAAACGAGCGATCTCGATGATTAAGCATACTTCGGACAGAAGTCACACCAATATTATCGCAGAAAATGCATATCTCAACTGGAAACCCCACGAATACCAAGATATCGCCGGTTCCGCATATCAAACGCCCTGTGGAGTGCTGAAAACACCCGATAACGTGTTTCTCGTATTAAATAGCTCGAAAAGTGCGATCTCGATGATTCTGCATTCTTCGGACAGATGTCTCACCAAGATTATGGCAAAAAATGCATATCTGAGCATGAAACCCCACGAAAACCAAGATATCGCAGGGTTCTGCATATCCAACGCACTGTGGAGTGGTGAAAACACCAGTTAACGTGTTTCTCGTATTAAATAGCTCGAAAAGAGGGATCTCGATGATTCTGCATACCTCTGACAGAAGGCTCACCAAGATTATCGTAGAAAATGCATATCTCAGCTTGAACCCCGACGAAAGCCAAGATGTGGCCTGGTCTGCATATAAAAAGCACTGTGGAGTGGTGAAAACACCAGATAACGTGTTTCTCGCATTAGATAGCTCGAAAAAAGCGATCTCGATGATTCTGCATACTTCGGACAGAAGTCTCACCAAGATTATCGTAAAAAATGCAAATCTCAGCTTGAAACCCCACGAAAGCCAAGATATCGCTGGTTCTGCATATCGAACGCACTGTGGAGTGGTGAAAACACCAGATAAGGTTTTTCTCGCATTAACTAGCTCGAAAAGAGCGATCTCGATGATTCAGCATACTTCGGACAGAAGTCTCTCCAAGGTTATCGCAGAAAATGCATATCTCAGCTTGAAACCCCTCGAAAACCAAGATATCGCTGGTACTGCATATCAAACGCTCTGTGGAGTGGTGAAAACACCAGATAACGTGTTTCTCGCATTAAATAGCTCGAAACGAGCGATCTCGATGATTCTGCATACTTCAGACAGATGTCTCACCAAGATTAACGTAAAAAATGCATATCTCAGCTTGAAACCCCACGAAAACCAAAAGATCTCCGGTTCTGCATATCAAACGCACTGTGGAGTGGTGAAAACACCACATAACGTGTTTCTCGCATTAAATAGCTCGAAACGAGCGATCTCAATGATTCTGCATACTTCGGGCAGAAGTCTCACCAAGATTATCGTAAAAAATGCATATCTCAGCTTGAAACCCCACGAAAACCAAGATATCGCTGGTTCTGCATATCAAACGCACTGTGGAGTGGTGAAAACACCAGATAACGTGGTTCTCGCATTAAATAGCTCGAAAAGAGCGATGTAGATCATTCAGCATACTTCGGACAGAAGTCTCAGCAAGATTATCGCAGAAAATGCATATCTCAGCTTGAAACCCCACGAAAACCAAGATATCGCTGGTACTGCATATCAAACGCTCTGTGGAGTGGTGAAAACACCAGATAACGTGTTTCTCGCATTAAATAGCTCGAAAAGAGCGATCTCGATGATTCAGCATACTTCGGACAGAAGTCTCTCCAAGGTTATCGCAGAAAATGCATATCTCAGCTTGAAACCCCTCGAAAACAAAGATATCACTTGTTCTGCATATCCAACGAACTGTGGTGTGGTGAAAACCCCAGAAAACGTGTTTCTCGCATTAAATAGCTCGAAAAGAGCGATCTCGATTATTGTGCACACTTCGGACAGAAGTCTCACCAAGATTATCGCAGACAATGCATATCTCAGCTTGAAACCCCACGAAAACCAACATATCGCCGGTTCTGCATTACCAACGAACTGTGGAGTGGTGAAAACCCCTGAAAACGAGTTTCTCGCATTAAATAGCTCGAAAAGAGCGCTCTCGATGTTTCTGCATACTTCGGACAGATGTCTCACCAAGCTTATCGTAGAAAATGCGTATCTCAGCTCGAAACCCGACGAAAACCAAAATATCTCCGGTTCTGCATATCCAACGCACTGTGGAATGGTGAAAACACCAGATAACGTGTTTCTCGCATTAAATAGCTCGAAACGAGCGATCTCGATGATTCTGCATACTTCGGACAGAAGTCTCACTAAGATTATCGAAAAAATTCATATCTCAGCATGAAACCCCACGAAAACCAAGATATCGCTGGTTCTGCATATCAAACGCACTGTGGAGTGGTGAAAACACCAGATAACGTGTTTCTCGCATTAAATAGCTCGAAAAGAGCGATCTAGATGATTCAGCATACTTCGGACAGAAGTCTCACCAAGATTATCGCAGAAAATGCATATCTCAGCTTGAAACCTCACGAGAACCAAGATATCGCTGGTACTGCATATCAAACGCACTGTGGAGTGCTGAAAACACCCGATAACGAGTTTCTCGCATTAAATAGCTCGAAAAGAGCGATCTCGATGATTCTGCACACTTCGGACAGAAGTCTCACCAAAATTATCCCAGACAATGCATATCTCAGCTTGAAACCCCACGAAAACCAAGATATCGACGGTTCTGCATATCATACGCACTGTGGAGTGGTGAAAACACCAGATAACGTGTTTCTCGCATTAAATATGTCGAAACGAGCGATCTCGATGATTAAGCATACTTCGGACAGAAGTCACACCAATATTATCGCAGAAAATGCATATCTCAACTGGAAACCCCACGAATACCAAGATATCGCCGGTTCCGCATATCAAACGCCCTGTGGAGTGCTGAAAACACCCGATAACGTGTTTCTCGCATTAAATAGCTCGAAAAGTGCGATCTCGATGATTCTGCATTCTTCGGACAGATGTCTCACCTAGATTATCGCAGAAAATGCATATCTGAGCATGAAACCCCACGAAAACAAAGATATCGCAGGGTTCTGCATATCAAACGCACTGTGGAGTGGTGAAAACACCAGATAACTTGTTTCTCGCATTAAATAGCTCGAAAAGAGCGATCTCGATGATTCTGCTCACTTCGGACAGAAGTCTCACCAAGATTATCGCATATAATGCATATCTCAGCTTGAAACCCCACGAAAACCAAGATATCGCCGGTTCTGCATATCATACGCACTGTGGAGTGGTGAAAACACCTGATAACGTGTTTCTCGCATTAAATATGTCGAAACGAGCGATCTCGATGATTCTGCATACTTCGGACAGAAGTCTCACCAAGATCATCGTAAAAAATGCATATCTCAGCTTGAAACCCCACGAAAACCAAGATATCGCTGGTACTGCATATCATACGCACTGTGTAGTGGTGAAAACACCAGATAACGTGTTTCTCGCATTAAATAGCTCGAAAACAGCGATCTAGATGATTCAGCATACTTTGGACAGATGTCTCACCAAGATTATCGCAGACAATGCATATCTCAGCTTGAAACCCCACGAAAACCAACATATCGCCGGTTCTGCATTACCAACGAACTGTGGAGTGGTGAAAACCCCTGAAAACGAGTTTCTCGCATTAAATAGCTCGAAAAGAGCGCTCTCGATGTTTCTGCATACTTCGGACAGATGTCTCACCAAGCTTATCGTAGAAAATGCATATCTCAGCTTGAAACCCGACGAAAACCAAAATATCTCCGGTTCTGCATATCCAACGCACTGTGGAGTGGTGAAAACACCAGATAACGTGTTTCTCGCATTATATAGCTCGAAACGAGCGATCTCGATGATTCTGCATACTTCGGACAGAAGTCTTACTAAGATTATCGAAAAAATTCATATCTCAGCATGAAACCCCACGAAAACCAAGATATCGCTGGTTCTGCATATCAAACGCACTGTGGAGTGGTGAAAACACCAGATAACGTGTTTCTCGCATTAAATAGCTCGAAAAGAGCGATCTAGATGATTCAGCATACTTCGGACAGAAGTCTCACCAAGATTATCGCAGAAAATGCATATCTCAGCTTGAAACCTCACGAAAACCAAGATATCGCTGGTACTGCATATCAAACGCTCTGTGGAGTGGTGAAAACACCAGATAACGTGTTTCTCGCATTAAATATGTCGAAACGAGCGACCTCGATGATGAAGCATACTTCGGACAGAAGTCTCACCAAGATTATCGTAAAAAATGCATATCTCAGCTTGAAACCCCACGAAAACCCAGATATCGCTGGTTCTGCATATCAAACGCACTGTGGAGTGCTGAAAACACCCGATAACGAGTTTCTCGCATTAAATAGCTCGAAAAGAGCGATCTCGATGATTCTGCACACTTCGGACAGAAGTCTCACCAAAATTATCCCAGACAATGCATATCTCAGCTTGAAACCCCACGAAAACCAAGATATCGACGGTTCTGCATATCATACGCACTGTGGAGTGGTGAAAACACCAGATAACGTGTTTCTCGCATTAAATATGTCGAAACGAGCGATCTCGATGATTAAGCATACTTCGGACAGAAGTCACACCAATATTATCGCAGAAAATGCATATCTCAACTGGAAACCCCACGAATACCAAGATATCGCCGGTTCCGCATATCAAACGCCCTGTGGAGTGCTGAAAACACCCGATAACGTGTTTCTCGCATTAAATAGCTCGAAAAGTGCGATCTCGATGATTCTGCATTCTTCGGACAGATGTCTCACCTAGATTATCGCAGAAAATGCATATCTGAGCATGAAACCCCACGAAAACCAAGATATCGCAGGGTTCTGCATATCAAACGCACTGTGGAGTGGTGAAAACACCAGATAACTTGTTTCTCGCATTAAATAGCTCGAAAAGAGCGATCTCGATGATTCTGCTCACTTCGGACAGAAGTCTCACCAAGATTATCGCATATAATGCATATCTCAGCTTGAAACCCCACGAAAACCAAGATATCGCCGGTTCTGCATATCATACGCACTGTGGAGTGGTGAAAACACCTGATAACGTGTTTCTCGCATTAAATATGTCGAAACGAGCGATCTCGATGATTCTGCATACTTCGGACAGAAGTCTCACCAAGATTATCGTAAAAAATGCATATCTCAGCTTGAAACCCCACGAAAACCCAGATATCGCTGGTTCTGCATATCAAACGCACTGTGGAGTGCTGAAAACACCCGATAACGAGTTTCTCGCATTAAATAGCTCGAAAAGAGCGATCTCGATGATTCTGCACACTTCGGACAGAAGTCTCACCAAGATTATCCCAGACAATGCATATCTCAGCTTGAAACCCCACGAAAACCAAGATATCGACGGTTCTGCATATCATACGCACTGTGGAGTGGTGAAAACACCAGATAACGTGTTTCTCGCATTAAATAGCTCGAAAAGTGCGATCTCGATGATTCTGCATTCTTCGGACAGATGTCTCACCAAGATTATCGCAGAAAATGCATATCTGAGCATGAAACCCCACGAAAACCAAGATATCGCAGGGTTCTGCATATCAAACGCCCTGTGGAGTGGACAAAACACCAGATAACGTGTTTCTCGCAATAAATAGCTCGAAAAGAGCGATATCGATGATTCTGCATACTTCGGACAGAAGTCTCACCAAGATTATCGCAGAAAATGCATATCTGAGCATGAAACCCCACGAAAACCAAGATATCGCAGGGTTCTGCATATCATACGCACTGTGGAGTGGTGAAAACATCCGATAACGTGTTTCTCGCATTAAATATGTCGAAACGAGCGATCTCGATGATTAAGCATACTTCGGACAGAAGTCTCACCAAGATTATCGTAAAAAATGCATATCTCAGCTTGAAACCCCACGAAAACCCAGATATCGCTGGTTCTGCATATCAAACGCACTGTGGAGTGCTGAAAACACCCGATAACGAGTTTCTCGCATTAAATAGCTCGAAAAGAGCGATCTCGATGATTCTGCACACTTCGGACAGAAGTCTCACCAAGATTATCGCAGAAAATGCATATCTGAGCATGAAACCCCACGAAAACCAAGATATCGCAGGGTTCTGCATATCAAACGCACTGTGGAGTGGTGAAAACACCAGATAACTTGTTTCTCGCATTAAATAGCTCGAAAAGAGCGATCTCGATGATTCTGCTCACTTCGGACAGAAGTCTCACCCAGATTATCGCATATAATGCATATCTCAGCTTGAAACCCCACGAAAACCAAGATATCGCCGGTTCTGCATATCATACGCACTGTGGAGTGGTGAAAACACCCGATAACGCGTTTCTCGCATTAAATATGTCGAAACGAGCGATCTCGATGATTCTGCATACTTCGGACAGAAGTCTCACCAAGATTATCGTAAAAAATGCATATCTCAGCTTGAAACCCCACGAAAACCAAGATATCGCTGGTACTGCATATCATACGCACTGTGGAGTGGTGAAAACACCAGATAACGTGTTTCTCGCATTAAATATGTCGAAACGAGCGATCTCGATGATTAAGCATACTTCGGACAGAAGTCTCACCAATATTATCGCAGAAAATACATATCTCAACTGGAAACCCCACGAATACCAAGATATCGCCGGTTCCGCATATCAAACGCCCTGTGGAGTGTTGAAAACACCAGCTAACGTGTTTCTCGCATTAAATAGCTCGAAAAGTGCGATCTCGATGATTCTGCATTCTTCGGACAGATGTCTCACCAAGATTATCGCAGAAAATGCATATCTGAGCATGAAACCCCACGAAAACCAAGATATCGCAGCGTTCTGCATATCAAACGCCCTGTGGAGTGGACAAAACACCAGATAACGTGTTTCTCGCAATAAATAGCTCGAAAAGAGCGATATCGATGATTCTGCATACTTCGGACAGAAGTCTCACCAAGATTATGGTAAAAAATGCATATCTCAGCTTGAAACCCCACGAAAACCCAGATATCGCCGGTTCTGCATATCATACGCACTGTGGAGTGGTGAAAACACCAGATAACGTGTTTCTCGCATTAAATATGTCGAAACGAGCGATCTCGATGATGAAGCATACTTCGGACAGAAGTCTCACCAAGATTATCGTAAAAAATGCATATCTCAGCTTGAAACCCCACGAAAACCCACATATCGCTGGTTCTGCATATCAAACGCACTGTGGAGTGCTGAAAACACCCGATAACGAGTTTCTCGCATTAAATAGCTCGAAAAGAGCGATCTCGATGATTCTGCACACTTCGGACAGAAGTCTCACCAAGATTATCCCAGACAATGCATATCTCAGCTTGAAACCCCACGAAAACCAAGATATCGACGGTTCTGCATATCATACGCACTGTGGAGTGGTGAAAAAACCAGATAACGTGTTTCTCGCATTAAATAGCTCGAAAAGTGCGATCTCGATGATTCTGCATACTTCGGACAGAAGTCTCACCAAGATTATCGTAAAAAATGCATATCTCAGCTGGAAACCCCACGAAAACCAAAATATCTCCGGTTCTGCATATCCAACGCACTGTGGAGTGGTGAAAACCCCAGAAAACGAGTTTCTAGCATTAAATAGCTCGAAAAGAGCGATCTCGATGATTCTGCACACTTCGGACAGAAGTCTCACCAAGATTATCCCAGACAATGCATATCTCAGCTTGAAACCCCACGAAAACCAAGATATCGACGGTTCTGCATATCATACGCACTGTGGAGTGGTGAAAACAACAGATAACGTGTTTGTCGCATTAAAAATGTCGAAACGAGCGATCTCGATGATTCTGCATAGTTCCGACAGAAGTCTCACCAAGATTATCGTAAAAAATGCATATCTCAGCTTGAAACCCCACGAAAACCAAGATATCGCTGGTACTGCATATCATACGCACTGTGGAGTGGTGAAAACACCAGATAACGTGTTTCCCGCATTAAATATGTCGAAACGAGCGATCTCGATGATTAAGCATACTTCGGACAGAAGTCACACCAATATTATCGCAGAAAATGCATATCTCAACTGGAAACCCCACGAATACCAAGATATCGCCGGTTCCGCATATCAAACCCCCTGTGGAGTGCTGAAAATACCCGATAACGTGTTTCTCGCATTAAATAGCTCGAAAAGTGCGATCTCGATGATTCTGCATTCTTCGGACAGATGTCTCACCAAGATTATCGCAGAAAATGCATATCTGAGCATGAAACCCCACGAAAACCAAGATATCGCAGGGTTTTGCATATCAAACGCACTGTGGAGTGGTGAAAACACCAGATAACTTGTTTCTCGGATTCAATAGCTCGAAAAGAGCGATCTCGATGATTCTGCTCACTTCTGACAGAAGTCTCACCAAGATTATCGCAGATAATGCATATCTCAGCTTGAAACCCCACGAAAACCCAGATATCGCTGGTTCTGCATATCAAACGCACTGTGGAGTGCTAAAAACACCAGATAACGTGTTTCTCGCATTAAATAGCTCGAAAAGTGCGATCTCGATGATTCTGCATACTTCGGACAGAAGTCTCACCAAGATTATCGTAAAAAATGCATATCTCAGCTTGAAACCCCACGAAAACCCAGATATCGCTGGTTCTGCATATCAAACGCACTGTGGAGTGCTGAAAACACCCGATAACGTGTTTCTCGCATTAAATAGCTCGAAAAGAGCGCTCTTGATGTTTCTGCATACTTCGGACAGATGTTTCACCAATATTATCGTAGAAAATGCATATCTCAGCTTGAAACCCGACGAAAACCAAACATCGCCGGTTCTGCATATCAAACCAACTGTGGAGTGGTGGAAACACCAGACTACGTGTTTCTCGCATTAAATAGATCGAAAAGTGCGATCTCGATGATTCTGCATACTTCTAACAGAAGTCTCACCATGATTATCCCAGAAAATGCATATCTCTGCTAGAAACCCCACGAAAACCAAGATATCTCCTGTTCTGCATATCCAACGAACTGTGGAGTGGTGAAAACCCCAGAAAACGTTTTTCTCGCATTAAATAGCTCGAAAATACGATCTCGATGTTTCTGCATACTTCGGAGAGAGGGCTCACCAAGATTATCGCAGAAAATGCATATCACAGCTTGAAACCCCACGAAAACCAAGATATCTCCGGTTCTGCACATCCAACGAACTGTGATGTGGTGAAAACCCCAGAAAACGTGTTTCTCGCATTAACTAGCTCTAAAAGATCGTTCTGGATGATTCTGCATACTTCTCATAGATGAAACAGCAAGATTATCGCTGAAAATGCATATTTCAGCTGGAAACCCCACGAAAACCAAGATATCGCCGGTTCTGCATATCAAACGCCCTGTAGAGTGATGAAAACACTAGATAACGCGTTTCTCGCATTAAATAGCTCGAACAGAGCGATCTCGATGATTAAGCATACTTCGGACAGAAGTCTCACCAAGATTATCGTAAAAAATGCATATCTCAGCTGGAAACCCCACGAAAACCAAGATATCGCCAGTTCTGCATATCAAACGCCCTGTGGAGTGGTGAAGACTCCCGATAACGTGTTTCTCGCATTAAATAGCTCGAAAAGTGCGATCTCGATGATTCTGCATACTTCGGACAGAAGTCTCACCAAGATTATCGTAAAAAATGCATATCTCAGCTTGAAACCCCACGAAAACCCAGATATCGCTGGTTCTGCATATCAAACGCACTGTGGAGTGCTGAAAACACCCGATAACGTGTTTCTCGCATTAAACAGCTCGAAAAGAGCGCTCTTGATGTTTCTGCATACTTCGGACAGATGTTTCACCAATATTATCGCAGAAAATGCATATCTCAGCTTGAAACCCGACGAAAACCAAACATCGCCGGTTCTGCATATCAAACCAACTGTGGAGTGGTGGAAACACCAGACTACGTGTTTCTCGCATTAAATAGATCGAAAAGTGCGATCTCGATGATTCTGCATACTTCGGACAGAAGTCTCACCAAGATTATCGTAAAAAATGCATATCTCAGCTTGAAACCCCACGAAAACCCAGATATCGCTGGTTCTGCATATCAAACGCACTGTGGAGTGCTGAAAACACCCGATAACGTGTTTCTCGCATTAAACAGCTCGAAAAGAGCGCTCTTGATGTTTCTGCATACTTCGGACAGATGTTTCACCAATATTATCGCAGAAAATGCATATCTCAGCTTGAAACCCGACGAAAACCAAACATCGCCGGTTCTGCATATCAAACCAACTGTGGAGTGGTGGAAACACCAGACTACGTGTTTCTCGCATTAAATAGATCGAAAAGTGCGATCTCGATGATTCTGCATACTTCTAACAGAAGTCTCACCATGATTATCCCAGAAAATGCATATCTCTGCTAGAAACCCCACGAAAACCAAGATATCTCCTGTTCTGCATATCCAACGAACTGTGGAGTGGTGAAAACCCCAGAAAACGTTTTTCTCGCATTAAATAGCTCGAAAAGTACGATCTCGATGTTTCTGCATACTTCGGAGAGAGGTCTCACCAAGATTATCGCAGAAAATGCATATCTCAGCTTGAAACCCCACGAAAACCAAGATATCTCCGGTTCTGCACATCCAACGAACTGTGGTGTGGTGAAAACCCCAGAAAACGTGTTTCTCGCATTAACTAGCTCTAAAAGATCGTTCTGGATGATTCTGCATACTTCTCATAGATGAAACAGCAAGATTATCGCTGAAAATGCATATTTCAGCTGGAAACCCCACGAAAACCAAGATATCGCCGGTTCTGCATATCAAACGCCCTGTGGAGTGGTCAAAACACCAGATAACGTGTTTCTCGCAATAAATAGCTCGAAAAGAGCGATATCGATGATTCTGCATACTTCGGACAGAAGTCTCACCAATATTATCGCAGAAAATGCATATCTCACCTGGAAACCCCACGAAAACCAAGATATCGCCGGTTCTGCATATCAAACGCCCTGTGGAGTGATGAAAACACTAGATAACGCGTTTCTCGCATTAAATAGCTCGAATAGAGCGATCTCGAAGATTCTGCATACTTCTGACAGAAGACTCACCAAGATTATCGCAGAAAATGCATATTTCAGCTGGAAACCCCACGAAAACCATGTTATTGGCGGCTCTACATATCAAACGCACTGTGGAGAGGTCAAAACACTAGAAAACTTGTTTTTTCGCATTAAATAGCTCGAAACGAACGTTCTAGATGATTCCGCATACTTCTGACTGAAGTCTCACCAATATTATCGCAGAAAATACATATCTCAGCTTGAAACCTCACGAAAATCAAGATGTCGCCGGTTCTGCATATCAAACCAACTGTGGAGTGGTGAAAACACCAGACAACGTGTTTCTCGCATTAAATAGCTCGAAAAGTGCGACCTCGATGATTCTGCATACTTCGGACAGAAGTCTCACCAAGATTATCGTAAAAAATGCATATCTCTGCTGGAAACCCCACGAAAACCAAGATATCTCCTGTTCTGCATATCCAACGAACTGTGGAGTGGTGAAAACCCCAGAAAACGTTTTTCTCGCATTAAATAGCTCGAAAAGTACGATCTCGATGTTTCTGCATACTTCGGACAGAGGTCTCACCAAGATTATCGCAGAAAATGCATATCTCAGCTTGAAACCCCACGAAAACCAAGATATCTCCGGTTCTGCACATCCAACGAACTGTGGTGTGGTGAAAACCCCAGAAAGCGTGTTTCTCGCATTAACTAGCTCTAAAAGATCGTTCTGGATGATTCTGCATACTTCTCATAGATGAAACAGCAAGATTATCGCAGAAAATGCATATTTCAGCTGGAAACCCCACGAAAACCAAGATATCGCCGGTTCTGCATATCAAACGCCCTGTGGAGTGGTCAAAACACCAGATAACGTGTTTCTCGTATTAAATAGCTCGAAAAGAGCGATATCGATGATTCTGCATACTTCGGACAGAAGTCTCACCAATATTATCGCAGAAAATGCATATCTCAGCTGGAAACCCCACGAAAACCAAGATATCGCCAGTTCTGCATATCAAACGCCCTGTGGAGTGATGAAAACACTAGATAACGTGTTTCTCGCATTAAATAGCTCGAAAAGTGTGATCTCGATCATTCTGCATACTTCGGACAGAAGTCTCACCATGATTATCGCAGAAAATGCATATTTCAGCTGGAAACCCCACGAAAACCATGTTATTGGCGGCTCTACATATCAAACGCACTGTGGAGAGGTCAAAACACTAGAAAACTTGTTTTTTCGCATTAACTAGCTCGAAACGAACGTTCTAGATGATTCCGCAAACTTCTGACTGAAGTCTCACCAATATTGTCGCAGAAAATACATATCTCAGCTTGAAACCTCACGAAAATCAAGATGTCGCCGGTTCTGCATATCAAACCAACTGTGGAGTGGTGAAAACCCCAGAAAACGTTTTTCTCGCATTAAATAGCTCGAAAAGTACGATCTCGATGTTTCTGCATACTTCTAACAGAAGTCTCACCATGATTATCCCAGAAAATGCATATCTCTGCTAGAAACCCCACGAAAACCAAGATATCTCCTGTTCTGCATATCCAACGAACTGTGGAGTGGTGAAAACCCCAGAAAACGTTTTTCTCGCATTAAATAGCTCGAAAAGTACGATCTCGATGTTTCTGCATACTTCGGACAGAGGTCTCACCAAGATTATCGCAGAAAATGCATATCTCAGCTTGAAACCCCACGAAAACCAAGATATCTCCGGTTCTGCACATCCAACGAACTGTGGTGTGGTGAAAACCCCAGAAAACGTGTTTCTCGCATTAACTAGCTCTAAAAGATCGTTCTGGATGATTCTGCATACTTCTAATAGATGAAACAGCAAGATTATCGCAGAAAATGCATATTTCAGCTGGAAACCCCACGAAAACCATGTTATTGGGGGCTCTACATATCAAACGCACTGTGGAGAGGTCAAAACACTAGAAAACTTGTTTTTTCGCATTAACTAGCTCGAAACGAACGTTCTAGAAGATTCCGCATACTTCTGACTGAAGTCTCACCAATATTGTCGCAGAAAATACATATCTCAGCTTGAAACCTCACGAAAATCAAGATGTCGCCGGTTCTGCATATCAAACCAACTGTGGAGTGGTGAAAACACCAGGCAACGTGTTTCTCGCATTAAATAGCTCGAATAGAGCGATCTCGATGATTAAGCATACTTCGGACAGAAGTCTCACCAAGATTATCGTAAAAAATGCATATCTCAGCTGGAAACCCCACGAAAACCAAGATATCGCCAGTTCTGCATATCAAACGCCCTGTGGAGTGATGAAAACACTAGATAACGTGTTTCTCGCATTAAATAGCTCGAAAAGTGTGATCTCGATGATTCTGCATACTTCGGACAGAAGTCTCACCAAGATTATCGTAAAAAATGCATATCTCAGCTGGAAACCCCACGAAAACCAAGATATCGCCGGTTCATCATATCAAACGCCCTGTGGAGTGGTCAAAACACCAGATAACGTGTTTCTCGCATTCAATAGCTCGAAAAGAGCGATATCGATGATTCTGCATACTTCGGACAGAAGTCTCACCAATCTTATCGCAGAAAATGCATATCTCAGCTTGAAACCCGACGAAAACCAAACATCGCCGGTTCTGCATATCAAACCAACTGTGGAGTGGTGAAATCACCAGACAACGTGTTGCTCGCATTAAATAGCTCGAATAGAGCGATCTCGATAATTAAGCATACTTCGGACAGAAGTCTCACCAACATTATCGTAAAAAATGCATATCTCTGCTTGAAACCCCACAAAAACAAAGATATCGCCGGTTCTGCATATCAAACGCACTGTGGAGTGGTCAAAACACCAGATAACGTGTTTCTCGCATTAAATAGCTCGAAAAGTGCGATCTCGATGATTCAGCATACTTCGGACAGAAGTCTCACCAAGATTATCGCAGAAAATGCATATCTGAGCTTGAAACCCCACGAAAACCAAGATATCGCTAGTGCTGCATATCAAACGCACTGTGGAGTGGTGAAAACACCAGATAACGTGTTACTCGCATTAACTAGCTCGAAAAGATCGTTCTGGATGATTCTGCATACTTCTCATAGATGAAACACCAAGATTTTCGCGGAAAATGCATATTTCAGCTGGAAACCCTACGAAAACCAAGATATCGCCGGTTCTGCATATCAAACGCCCTGTGGAGTGGTGAAAACATCAGATAACGTGTTTCTCGCATTAAATAGCTCGAAACGAGCGATCTCGATGATTAAGCATACTTCGGACAGAAGTCTCACCAAGATATTCGTAAAAAATGCATATCTCAGCTTGAAACCCCACGAAAACCCAGATATCGCTGGTTCTGCATACCAAACGCACTGTGGAGTGCTGAAAACACCCGATAACGAGTTTCTCGCATTAAATAGCTCGAAAAGAGCGACCTCGAAAATTCTGCACACTTCGGACAGAAGTCTCACCAAGATTATCGCAGACAATGCATATCTCAGCTTGAAACCCCACGAATACCAAGATATCGCCGGTTCTGCATATCATACGCACTGTGGAGTGGTGAAAACACCAGATAACGTGTTTCTCGCATTAAATATGTCGAAACGAGCGATCTCGATGATTAAGCATACTTCGGACAGAAGTCTCACCAAGATTATCGTAAAAAACGCATATCTCAGCTTGAAACCCCACGAAAACCCAGATATCGCTGGTTCTGCATATCAAACGCACTGTGGAGTGCTGAAGACACCCGATAACGTGTTTCTCGCATTAAATAGCTCGAAAAGTGCGATCTCGATGATTCTGCATACATCGGACAGAAGTCTCACCAAGATCATCGTAAAAAATGCATATCTCAGCTTGAAACCCCACGAAAACCCAGATATCGCTGGTTCTGCATATCAAACGCACTGTGGAGTGCTGACAACCCCCGATAACGTGTTTCTCGCATTAAATAGCTCGAAAAGAGCGCTCTTGATGTTTCTGCATACTTCGGACAGATGTTTCACCAATATTATCGTAGAAAATGCATATCTCTGCTTGAAACCCGACGAAAACCAAACATCGCCGGTTCTGCATATCAAACGCACTGTGGAGTGGTGAAAACACCAGATAACGTGTTTTTCGCATTAAATAGCTCGAAAAGAGCGATCTCGATGATTCTCTATACTTCTGTCAGAAGTCTCACCAAGATTATCGTAGAAAATGCATATCTCAGCTTGAACCCCGACGAAATCCATGATGTCGCCGGATTCTGCATATCAAACGCACTGTGGAGTGGTGAAAACACCTGATAACGTGTTACTCGCATTAACTAGCTCGAAAAGATCGTTCTGGATGATTCTGCATACTTCTCATAGATGAAACACCAAGATTTTCGCAGAAAATGCATATCTGAACTTGAAACCCCACGAAAAACAAGATATCGCTGGTTCTGCGTATCAAACGCACTGTGGAGTGGTGAAAACACCAGATAACGTGTTTTTCGCATTAAGTAGCTCGAACAGAGCGATCTCGATGATTATCTATACTTCTGTCAGAAGTCTCACCAAGATTATCGTAGAAAATGCATATCTCAGCTTGAACCCCGACGAAATCCATGATGTCGCCGGATTCTGCATATCAAACGCACTGTGGAGAGGTGAAAACACCAGATAACGTGTTACTCGCATTAACTAGCTCGAAAAGATCGTTCTGGATGTTTCTGCATACTTCTCATAGATGAAACACCAAGATTTTCGCGGAAAATGCATATTTCATCTGGAAACCCTACGAAAATCAAGATATCGCCGGTTCTGCATATCAAACGCACTGTGGAGTGGTGAAAACACCAGATAACGTGTTTTTCGCATTAAATAGCTCGAACAGAGCGATCTCGATGATTATCTATACTTCTGTCAGAAGTCTCACCAAGATTATCGTAGAAAATGCATATCTCAGCTTGAACCCCGACGAAATCCATGATGTCGCCGGATTCTGCATATCAAACGCACTGTGGAGTGGTGAAAACCCCAGATCACGTGTATCTCGCATTAAATATGTCGAAACGAGCGATCTCGATGATTAAGCATGCTTCGGACAGAAGTCTCACCAAGATATTCGTAAAAAATGCATATCTCAGCTTGAAACCCCACGAAAACCCAGATGTCGCTGGTTCTGCATACCAAACGCACTGTGGAGTGCTGAAAACACCCGATAACGAGTTTCTCGCATTAAATAGCTCGAAAAGAGCGACCTCGAAAATTCTGCACACTTCGGACAGAAGTCTCACCAAGATTATCGCAGACAATGCATATCTCAGCTTGAAACCCCACGAATACCAAGATATCGCCGGTTCTGCATATCATACGCACTGTGGAGTGGTGAAAACACCAGATAACGTGTTTCTCGCATTAAATATGTCGAAACGAGCGATCTCGATGATTAAGCATACTTCGGACAGAAGTCTCACCAAGATTATCGTAAAAAACGCATATCTCAGCTTGAAACCCCACGAAAACCCAGATATCGCTGGTTCTGCATATCAAACGCACTGTGGAGTGCTGAAGACACCCGATAACGTGTTTCTCGCATTAAATAGCTCGAAAAGTGCGATCTCGATGATTCTGCATACATCGGACAGAAGTCTCACCAAGATCATCGTAAAAAATGCATATCTCAGCTTGAAACCCCACGAAAACCCAGATATCGCTGGTTCTGCATATCAAACGCACTGTGGAGTGCTGACAACCCCCGATAACGTGTTTCTCGCATTAAATAGCTCGAAAAGAGCGCTCTTGATGTTTCTGCATACTTCGGACAGATGTTTCACCAATATTATCGTAGAAAATGCATATCTCTGCTTGAAACCCGACGAAAACCAAACATCGCCGGTTCTGCATATCAAACGCACTGTGGAGTGGTGAAAACACCAGATAACGTGTTTTTCGCATTAAATAGCTCGAAAAGAGCGATCTCGATGATTCTCTATACTTCTGTCAGAAGTCTCACCAAGATTATCGTAGAAAATGCATATCTCAGCTTGAACCCCGACGAAATCCATGATGTCGCCGGATTCTGCATATCAAACGCACTGTGGAGTGGTGAAAACACCTGATAACGTGTTACTCGCATTAACTAGCTCGAAACGATCGTTCTGGATGATTCTGCATACTTCTCATAGATGAAACACCAAGATTTTCGCAGAAAATGCATATCTGAACTTGAAACCCCACGAAAAACAAGATATCGCTGGTTCTGCGTATCAAACGCACTGTGGAGTGGTGAAAACACCAGATAACGTGTTTTTCGCATTAAGTAGCTCGAACAGAGCGATCTCGATGATTATCTATACTTCTGTCAGAAGTCTCACCAAGATTATCGTAGAAAATGCATATCTCAGCTTGAACCCCGACGAAATCCATGATGTCGCCGGATTCTGCATATCAAACGCACTGTGGAGTGGTGAAAACACCAGATAACGTGTTACTCGCATTAACTAGCTCGAAAAGATCGTTGTGGATGTTTCTGCATACTTCTCATAGATGAAACACCAAGATTTTCGCGGAAAATGCATATTTCATCTGGAAACCCTACGAAAATCAAGATATCGCCGGTTCTGCATATCAAACGCACTGTGGAGTGGTGAAAACACCAGATAACGTGTTTTTCGCATTAAATAGCTCGAACAGAGCGATCTCGATGATTATCTATACTTCTGTCAGAAGTCTCACCAAGATTATCGTAGAAAATGCATATCTCAGCTTGAACCCCGACGAAATCCATGATGTCGCCGGATTCTGCATATCAAACGCACTGTGGAGTGGTGAAAACCCCAGATCACGTGTATCTCGCATTAAATATGTCGAAACGAGCGATCTCGATGATTAAGCATACTTCGGACAGAAGTCTCACCAAGATATTCGTAAAAAATGCATATCTCAGCGTGAAACCCCACGAAAACCCAGATGTCGCTGGTTCTGCATATCAAACGCACTGTGGAGTGCTGAAAACACCCGATAACGAGTTTCTCGCATTAAATAGCTCGAAAAGAGCGACCTCGATGATTCTGCACACTTCGGACAGAAGTCTCACCAAGATTATCCCAGACAATGCATATCTCAGCTTGAAACCCCACGAAAACCATGTTATTGGCGGCTCTACATATCAAACGTACTGTGGAGAGGTCAAAACACTAGAAAACTTGTTTTTTCGCATTAACTAGCTCGAAACGAACGTTCTAGATGATTCCGCAAACTTCTGACTGAAGTCTCACCAATATTGTCGCAGAAAATACATATCTCAGCTTGAAACCTCACGAAAATCAAGATGTCGCCGGTTCTGCATATCAAACCAACTGTGGAGTGGTGAAAACCCCAGAAAACGTTTTTCTCGCATTAAATAGCTCGAAAAGTACGATCTCGATGTTTCTGCATACTTCTAACAGAAGTCTCACCATGATTATCCCAGAAAATGCATATCTCAGCTGGAAACCCCACGAAAACCAAGATATCGCCAGTTCTGCATATCAAACGCCCTGTGGAGTGATGAAAACACTAGATAACGTGTTTCTCGCATTAAATAGCTCGAAAAGTGTGATCTCGATGATTCTGCATACTTCGGACAGAAGTCTCACCAAGATTATCGTAAAAAATGCATATCTCAGCTGGAAACCCCACGAAAACCAAGATATCGCTGGTTCTGCATATCGAACGCACTATGGAGTGGTGAAAACACCAGATAACGTGTTTCTCGCATTAAATAGCTCGAAAAGAGCGATCTCCATGATTCTGCATACTTCTCATAGATGAAACACCAAGATTATCGCAGAAAATGCATATTTCAGCTGCAAACCCCACGAAAACCAAGATATCGCCGGTTCATCATATCAAACGCCCTGTGGAGTGGTCAAAACACCAGATAACGTGTTTCTCGCATTAAATAGCTCGAAAAGTGTGATCTCGATGATTCTGCATACTTCGGACAGAAGTCTCACCAATCTTATCGCAGAAAATGCATATCTCAGCTTGAAACCCGACGAAAACCAAACATCGCCGGTTCTGCATATCAAACCAACTGTGGAGTGGTGAAATCACCAGACAACGTGTTGCTCGCATTAAATAGCTCGAATAGAGCGATCTCGATAATTAAGCATACTTCGGACAGAAGTCTCACCAAGATTATCGTAAAAAATGCATATCTCTGCTTGAAACCCCACAAAAACAAAGATATCGCCGGTTCTGCATATCAAACGCACTGTGGAGTGGTCAAAACACCAGATAACGTGTTTCTCGCATTAAATAGCTCGAAAAGTGCGATCTCGATGATTCAGCATACTTCGGACAGAAGTCTCACCAAGATTATCGCAGAAAATGCATATCTGAGCTTGAAACCCCACGAAAACCAAGATATCGCTGGTGCTGCATATCAAACGCACTGTGGAGTGGTGAAAACACCAGATAACGTGTTACTCGCATTAACTAGCTCGAAAAGATCGTTCTGGATGATTCTGCATACTTCTCATAGATGAAACACCAAGATTTTCGCGGAAAATGCATATTTCAGCTGGAAACCCTACGAAAACCAAGATATCGCCGGTTCTGCATATCAAACGCCCTGTGGAGTGGTGAAAACATCAGATAACGTGTTTCTCGCATTAAATAGCTCGAAACGAGCGATCTCGATGATTAAGCATACTTCGGACAGAAGTCTCACCAAGATATTCGTAAAAAATGCATATCTCAGCTTGAAACCCCACGAAAACCCAGATATCGCTGGTTCTGCATACCAAACGCACTGTGGAGTGCTGAAAACACCCGATAACGAGTTTCTCGCATTAAATAGCTCGAAAAGAGCGACCTCGAAAATTCTGCACACTTCGGACAGAAGTCTCACCAAGATTATCGCAGACAATGCATATCTCAGCTTGAAACCCCACGAATACCAAGATATCGCCGGTTCTGCATATCATACGCACTGTGGAGTGGTGAAAACACCAGATAACGTGTTTCTCGCATTAAATATGTCGAAACGAGCGATCTCGATGATTAAGCATACTTCGGACAGAAGTCTCACCAAGATTATCGTAAAAAACGCATATCTCAGCTTGAAACCCCACGAAAACCCAGATATCGCTGGTTCTGCATATCAAACGCACTGTGGAGTGCTGAAGACACCCGATAACGTGTTTCTCGCATTAAATAGCTCGAAAAGTGCGATCTCGATGATTCTGCATACATCGGACAGAAGTCTCACCAAGATCATCGTAAAAAATGCATATCTCAGCTTGAAACCCCACGAAAACCCAGATATCGCTGGTTCTGCATATCAAACGCACTGTGGAGTGCTGACAACCCCCGATAACGTGTTTCTCGCATTAAATAGCTCGAAAAGAGCGCTCTTGATGTTTCTGCATACTTCGGACAGATGTTTCACCAATATTATCGTAGAAAATGCATATCTCTGCTTGAAACCCGACGAAAACCAAACATCGCCGGTTCTGCATATCAAACGCACTGTGGAGTGGTGAAAACACCAGATAACGTGTTTTTCGCATTAAATAGCTCGAAAAGAGCGATCTCGATGATTCTCTATACTTCTGTCAGAAGTCTCACCAAGATTATCGTAGAAAATGCATATCTCAGCTTGAACCCCGACGAAATCCATGATGTCGCCGGATTCTGCATATCAAACGCACTGTGGAGTGGTGAAAACACCTGATAACGTGTTACTCGCATTAACTAGCTCGAAAAGATCGTTCTGGATGATTCTGCATACTTCTCATAGATGAAACACCAAGATTTTCGCAGAAAATGCATATCTGAACTTGAAACCCCACGAAAAACAAGATATCGCTGGTTCTGCGTATCAAACGCACTGTGGAGTGGTGAAAACACCAGATAACGTGTTTTTCGCATTAAGTAGCTCGAACAGAGCGATCTCGATGATTATCTATACTTCTGTCAGAAGTCTCACCAAGATTATCGTAGAAAATGCATATCTCAGCTTGAACCCCGACGAAATCCATGATGTCGCCGGATTCTGCATATCAAACGCACTGTGGAGTGGTGAAAACACCAGATAACGTGTTACTCGCATTAACTAGCTCGAAAAGATCGTTCTGGATGTTTCTGCATACTTCTCATAGATGAAACACCAAGATTTTCGCGGAAAATGCATATTTCATCTGGAAACCCTACGAAAATCAAGATATCGCCGGTTCTGCATATCAAACGCACTGTGGAGTGGTGAAAACACCAGATAACGTGTTTTTCGCATTAAATAGCTCGAACAGAGCGATCTCGATGATTATCTATACTTCTGTCAGAAGTCTCACCAAGATTATCGTAGAAAATGCATATCTCAGCTTGAACCCCGACGCAATCCATGATGTCGCCGGATTCTGCATATCAAACGCACTGTGGAGTGGTGAAAACCCCAGATCACGTGTATCTCGCATTAAATATGTCGAAACGAGCGATCTCGATGATTAAGCATACTTCGGACAGAAGTCTCACCAAGATATTCGTAAAAAATGCATATCTCAGCTTGAAACCCCACGAAAACCCAGATGTCGCTGGTTCTGCATATCAAACGCACTGTGGAGTGCTGAAAACACCCGATAACGAGTTTCTCGCATTAAATAGCTCGAAAAGAGCGACCTCGATGATTCTGCACACTTCGGACAGAAGTCTCACCAAGATTATCCCAGACAATGCATATCTCAGCTTGAAACCCCACGAAAACCATGTTATTGGCGGCTCTACATATCAAACGTACTGTGGAGAGGTCAAAACACTAGAAAACTTGTTTTTTCGCATTAACTAGCTCGAAACGAACGTTCTAGATGATTCCGCAAACTTCTGACTGAAGTCTCACCAATATTGTCGCAGAAAATACATATCTCAGCTTGAAACCTCACGAAAATCAAGATGTCGCCGGTTCTGCATATCAAACCAACTGTGGAGTGGTGAAAACCCCAGAAAACGTTTTTCTCGCATTAAATAGCTCGAAAAGTACGATCTCGATGTTTCTGCATACTTCTAACAGAAGTCTCACCATGATTATCCCAGAAAATGCATATCTCTGCTAGAAACCCCACGAAAACCAAGATATCTCCTGTTCTGCATATCCAACGAACTGTGGAGTGGTGAAAACCCCAGAAAACGTTTTTCTCGCATTAAATAGCTCGAAAAGTACGATCTCGATGTTTCTGCATACTTCGGACAGAGGTCTCACCAAGATTATCGCAGAAAATGCATATCTCAGCTTGAAACCCCACGAAAACCAAGATATCTCCGGTTCTGCACATCCAACGAACTGTGGTGTTGTGAAAACCCCAGAAACCGTGTTTCTCGCATTAACTAGCTCTAAAAGATCGTTCTGGATGATTCTGCATACTTCTAATAGATGAAACAGCAAGATTATCGCAGAAAATGCATATTTCAGCTGGAAACCCCACGAAAACCATGTTATTGGGGGCTCTACATATCAAACGCACTGTGGAGAGGTCAAAACACTAGAAAACTTGTTTTTTCGCATTAACTAGCTCGAAACGAACGTTCTAGAAGATTCCGCATACTTCTGACTGAAGTCTCACCAATATTGTCGCAGAAAATACATATCTCAGCTTGAAACCTCACGAAAATCAAGATGTCGCCGGTTCTGCATATCAAACCAACTGTGGAGTGGTGAAAACACCAGGCAACGTGTTTCTCGCATTAAATAGCTCGAATAGAGCGATCTCGATGATTAAGCATACTTCGGACAGAAGTCTCACCAAGATTATCGTAAAAAATGCATATCTCAGCTGGAAACCCCACGAAAACCAAGATATCGCCAGTTCTGCATATCAAACGCCCTGTGGAGTGATGAAAACACTAGATAACGTGTTTCTCGCATTAAATAGCTCGAAAAGTGTGACCTCGATGATTCTGCATACTTCGGACAGAAGTCTCACCAAGATTATCGTAAAAAATGCATATCTCAGCTGGAAACCCCACGAAAACCAAGATATCGCTGGTCCTGCATATCAAACGCACTATGGAGTGGTGAAAACACCAGATAACGTGTTTCTCGCATTAAATAGCTCGAAAAGAGCGATCTCCATGATTCTGCATACTTCTCATAGATGAAACACCAAGATTATCGCAGAAAATGCATATTTCAGCTGCAAACCCCACGAAAACCAAGATATCGCCGGTTCATCATATCAAACGCCCTGTGGAGTGGTCAAAACACCAGATAACGTGTTTCTCGCATTCAATAGCTCGAAAAGAGCGATATCGATGATTCTGCATACTTCGGACAGAAGTCTCACCAATCTTATCGCAGAAAATGCATATCTCAGCTTGAAACCCGACGAAAACCAAACATCGCCGGTTCTGCATATCAAACCAACTGTGGAGTGGTGAAATCACCAGACAACGTGTTGCTCGCATTAAATAGCTCGAATAGAGCGATCTCGATAAATAAGCATACTTCGGACAGAAGTCTCACCAAGATTATCGTAAAAAATGCATATCTCTGCTTGAAACCCCACAAAAACAAAGATATCGCCGGTTCTGCATATCAAACGCACTGTGGAGTGGTCAAAACACCAGATAACGTGTTTCTCGCATTAAATAGCTCGAAAAGTGCGATCTCGATGATTCAGCATACTTCGGACAGAAGTCTCACCAAGATTATCGCAGAAAATGCATATCTGAGCTTGAAACCCCACGAAAACCAAGATATCGCTAGTGCTGCATATCAAACGCACTGTGGAGTGGTGAAAACACCAGATAACGTGTTACTCGCATTAACTAGCTCGAAAAGATCGTTCTGGATGATTCTGCATACTTCTCATAGATGAAACACCAAGATTTTCGCGGAAAATGCATATTTCAGCTGGAAACCCTACGAAAACCAAGATATCGCCGGTTCTGCATATCAAACGCCCTGTGGAGTGGTGAAAACATCAGATAACGTGTTTCTCGCATTAAACAGCTCGAAACGAGCGATCTCGATGATTAAGCATACTTCGGACAGAAGTCTCACCAAGATATTCGTAAAAAATGCATATCTCAGCTTGAAACCCCACGAAAACCAAGATATCGCTGGTACTGCATATCATACGCACTGTGGATTGGTGAAAACACTAGAAAACTTGTTTTTTCGCATTAAATAGCTCGAAACGAACATTCTAGATGATTCCGCATACTTCTGACTGAAGTCTCACCAATATTATCGCAGAAAATACATATCTCAGCTTGAAACCTCACGAAAATCAAGATGTCGCCGGTTCTGCATATCAAATCAACTGTGGAGTGGTGAAAACACCAGACAACGTGTTTCTCGCATTAAATAGCTCGAATAGAGCGATCTCGATGATTAAGCATACTTCGGACAGAAGTCTCACCAATATTATCGTAGAAAATGCATATCTCTGCTTGAAACCCGACGAAAACCAAACATCGCCGGTTCTGCATATCAAACGCACTGTGGAGTGGTGAAAACACCAGATAACGTGTTTTTCGCATTAAATAGCTCGAAAAGAGCGATCTCGATGATTCTCTATACTTCTGTCAGAAGTCTCACCAAGATTATCGTAGAAAATGCATATCTCAGCTTGAACCCCGACGAAATCCATGATGTCGCCGGATTCTGCATATCAAACGCACTGTGGAGTGGTGAAAACACCAGATAACGTGTTACTCGCATTAACTAGCTCGAAAAGATCGTTCTGGATGATTCTGCATACTTCTCATAGATGAAACACCAAGATTTTCGCAGAAAATGCATATCTGAACTTGAAACCCCACGAAAAACAAGATATCGCTGGTTCTGCATATCAAACGCACTGTGGAGTGGTGAAAACACCAGATAACGTGTTTTTCGCATTAAATAGCTCGAACAGAGCGATCTCGATGATTCTCTATACTTCTGTCAGAAGTCTCACCAAGATTATCGTAGAAAATGCATATCTCAGCTTGAACCCCGACGAAATCCATGATGTCGCCGGATTCTGCATATCAAACGCACTGTGGAGTGGTGAAAACACCAGATAACGTGTTACTCGCATTAACTAGCTCGAAAAGATCGTTCTGGATGTTTCTGCATACTTCTCATAGATGAAACACCAAGATTTTCGCGGAAAATGCATATTTCATCTGGAAACCCTACGAAAATCAAGATATCGCCGGTTCTGCATATCAAACGCCCGGTGGAGTGGTGAAAACATTAGATAACGTGTTTCTCGCATTAAATAGCTCGAAACGAGCGATCTCAATGATTCTGCATACTTCGGGCAGAAGTCTCACCAAGATTATCGTAAAAAATGCATATATCAGCTTGAAACCCCACGAAAGCCAAGATATCGCTGGTTCTGCATATCCAACGAACTGTGGAGTGCTGAAAACACCCGATAACGTGTTTCTCGCATTGAAAAGCTCGAAAAGAGCGATCTCGATGATTCAGCATACTTCGGACAGAAGTCTCTCCAAGGTTATCGCAGAAAATGCATATCTCAGCTTGAAACCTGTCGAAAACGAAGATATCACCTGTTCTGCATATCCAACGAACTGTGGTGTGGTGAAAACCCCAGATAACGTGTATCTCGCATTAAATATGTCGAAACGAGCGATCTCGATGATTAAGCATACTTCGGACAGAAGTCTCACCAAGATATTCGTAAAAAATGCATATCTCAGCTTGAAACCCCACGAAAACCCAGATGTCGCTGGTTCTGCATATCAAACGCACTGTGGAGTGCTGAAAACACCCGATAACGAGTTTCTCGCATTAAATAGCTCGAAAAGAGCGACCTCGATGATTCTGCACACTTCGGACAGAAGTCTCACCAAGATTATCCCAGACAATGCATATCTCAGCTTGAAACCCCACGAAAACCAAGATATCGCTGGTACTGCATATCATACGCACTGTGGATTGGTGAAAACACCAGATAACGTGTTTCTCGCATTAAATATGTCGAAACGAGCGATCTCGATGATTAAGCATACTTCGGACAGAAGTCTCACCAATATTATCGCAGAAAATGCATATCTCAGCTGGAAACCCCACGAATACCAAGATATCGCCGGTTCTGCATATCAAACGCCCTGTGGAGTGCTGAAAACACCCGATAACGTGTTCCTCGCATTAAATAGCTCGAACAGTGCGATCTCGATGATTCTGCATACTTCGGACAGAAGTCTCACCATGATAATCGTAAAAAATGCATATCTCAGCTTGAAACCCCACGAAAACCAAGATATCGCCAGTTCTGCATATCAAACGCCCTGTGGAGTGATGAATACACTAGATAACGTGTTTCTCGTATTAAATAGCTCGAAAAGTGCGATCTCGATGATTCTGAATACTTCGGACAGAAGTCTCACCAAGATTATCGTAAAAAATGCATATCTCAGCTGGAAACCCCACGAAAACCAAGATATCGCTGGTACTGCATATCATACGCACTGTGGAGTGGTGAAAACACCAGACAACGTGTTTCTCGCATTAAATAGCTCGTATAGAGCGATCTCGATGATTAAGCATACTTCGGACAGAAGTCTCACCAAGATTATCGTAAAAAATGCATATCTCAGCTGGAAACCCCACGAAAACCAAGATATCGCTGGTTCTGCATATCAAACGCACTGTGGAGTGGTGAAAACAGCAGATAACGTGTTTCTCGCATTAAATAGCTCTAAAAGAGCGATCTCGATGATTCTGCATACTTCTCATAGATGAAACACCAAGATTATCACCGAAAATGCATATTTCAGCTGCAAACCCCACGAAAACCAAGATATCGCCGGTTCTGCATATCAAACGCCCTGTGGAGTGGTCAAAACACCAGATAACGTGTTTCTCGCATTACATAGCTCGAAAAGAGCGATATCGATGATTCTGCATACTTCGGACAGAAGTCTGACCAATATTATCGCAGAAAATGCATATCACAGCTAGAAACCCGACGAAATCCAAACATCGCCGGTTCTGCATATCAAAACAACTGTGGAGTGGTGAAAACACCAGACAACGTTTTTCTCGCATTAACTAGCTCGAAAAGATCGTTCTGGATGATTCTGCATACTTCTCATAGATGAAACACCAAGATTATCACCGAAAATGCATAACTCAGCTGGAAACCCCACGAAAACCAAGATATCGCCGGTTCTGCATATCAAACGCCCTGTGGAGTGATGAATACACTAGATAACGTGTTTCTCGTATTAAATAGCTCGAAAAGTGCGATCTCGATGATTCTGAATACTTCGGACAGAAGTCTCACCAAGATTATCGTAAAAAATTCATATCTCAGCTTGAAACCCCACGAAAACCAAGATATCGCCAGTTCTGCATATCAAACGCCCTGTGGAGTGATGAATACACTAGATAACGTGTTTCTCGTATTAAATAGCTCGAAAAGTGCGATCTCGATGATTCTGAATACTTCGGACAGAAGTCTCACCAAGATTATCGTAAAAAATGCATATCTCAGCTGGAAACCCCACGAAAACCAAGATATCGCTGGTACTGCACATCATACGCACTGTGGATTGGTGAAAACACTAGAAAACTTGTTTTTTCGCATTAAATAGCTCGAAACGAACATTCTAGATGATTCCGCATACTTCTGACTGAAGTCTCACCAATATTATCGCAGAAAATACATATCTCAGCTTGAAACCTCACGAAAATCAAGATGTCGCCGGTTCTGCATATCAAATCAACTGTGGAGTGGTGAAAACACCAGACAACGTGTTTCTCGCATTAAATAGCTCGAATAGAGCGATCTCGATGATTAAGCATACTTCGGACAGAAGTCTCACCAAGATTATCGTAAAAAATGCATATCTCAGCTGGAAACCCCACGAAAACCAAGATATTGCCAGTTCTGCATATCAAACGCCCTGTGGAGTGATGAAAACACTACATAACGTGTTTCTCGTATTAAATAGCTCGAAAAGTGCGATCTCGATGATTCTGCATACTTCGGACAGAAGTCTCACCAAGATTATCGCAGAAAATGCATATCTGAGCATGAAACCGCACGAAAACCAAGATATCGCAGGGTTCTGCATATCAAACGCACTGTGGAGTGGTGAAAACAACAGATAACTTGTTTCTCGCATTAAATAGCTCGAAAAGAGCGATCTCGATGATTCTGCTCACTTCGGACAGAAGCCTCACCAAGATTATCGCAGATAATGCATATCTCAGCTTGAAACCCCACGAAAATCAAGATATCGCCGGTTCTGCATATCATACGCACTGTGGAGTGGTGAAAACACCAGATAACGTGTTTCTCGCATTAAATAGGTCGAAACGAGCGATCTCGATGGTTAAGCATACTTCGGAGAGAAGTCTCATCAAGATTATCGTAAAAAATGCATATCTCAGCTTGAAACCCCACGAAAACCCAGATATCGCTGGTTCTGCATATCAAACGCACTGTGGAGTGCTGAAAACACCAGATAACGTGTTTCTCGCATTAAATAGCTCGAAAAGTGCGATCTCGATGATTCTGCATACTTCGGACAGAAGTCTCACCAAGATTATCGCAGAAAATGCATATCTGAGCATGAAACCGCACGAAAACCAAGATATCGCAGGGTTCTGCATATCAAACGCACTGTGGAGTGGTGAAAACAACAGATAACTTGTTTCTCGCATTAAATAGCTCGAAAAGAGCGATCTCGATGATTCTGCTCACTTCGGACAGAAGTCTCACCAATATTATCGCAGAAAATGCATATCTCAGCTGGAAACACCACGAAAATCAAGATATCACCGGTTCTGCATATCAAAGGCACTGTGGAATGTTGAAAACACCAGAAAACTTGTTTTTTCGCATTAAATAGCTCGAAACGTGCGATCTAGATGATTCTGCAAACTTCTGACTGAAGTTTCACCAATATTATCGCAGAAAATGCATATCTCAGCTTGAAACCTCACGAAAATCAAGATGGCGCTGGTTCTGCATATCAAACGCACTGACGAGTGGTCAATACACCAGATAACGTGTTTCCCGCATTAAATAGCTCGAAAAGAGCGATCTAGATGATTCTGCATACTTCTGACTGAAGTCTCACCATGATTATCGTAAAAAATGCATATCTCAGATTGAAACCCCACGAAAACCAAGATATCGCCAGTTCTGCATATCAAACGGCCTGTGGAGTGATGAAAACACTAGATAACGTGTTTCTCGTATTAAATAGCTCGAAAAGTGCGATCTCGATGATTCTGAATACTTCGGGCAGAAGTCTCACCAAGATTATCGTAAAAAATGCATATCTCAGCTGGAAACCCCACGAAAACCAAGATATCGCTGGTACTGCACATCATACGCACTGTGGATTGGTGAAAACACTAGAAAACTTGTTTTTTCGCATTAAATAGCTCGAAACGAACATTCTAGATGATTCCGCATACTTCTGACTGAAGTCTCACCAATATTATCGCAGAAAATACATATCTCAGCTTGAAACCTCACGAAAATCAAGATGTCGCCGGTTCTGCATATCAAATCAACTGTGGAGTGGTGAAAACACCAGACAACGTGTTTCTCGCATTAAATAGCTCGAATAGAGCGATCTCGATGATTAAGCATACTTCGGACAGAAGTCTCACCAAGATTATCGTAAAAAATGCATATCTCAGCTGGAAACCCCACGAAAACCAAGATATTGCCAGTTCTGCATATCAAACGCCCTGTGGAGTGATGAAAACACTACATAACGTGTTTCTCGTATTAAATAGCTCGAAAAGTGCGATCTCGATGATTCTGCATACTTCGGACAGAAGTCTCACCAAGATTATCGCAGAAAATGCATATCTGAGCATGAAACCGCACGAAAACCAAGATATCGCAGGGTTCTGCATATCAAACGCACTGTGGAGTGGTGAAAACAACAGATAACTTGTTTCTCGCATTAAATAGCTCGAAAAGAGCGATCTCGATGATTCTGCTCACTTCGGACAGAAGTCTCACCAAGATTATCGCAGATAATGCATATCTCAGCTTGAAACCCCACGAAAATCAAGGTATCGCCGGTTCTGCATATCATACGCACTGTGGAGTGGTGAAAACACCAGATAACGTGTTTCTCGCATTAAATAGGTCGAAACGAGCGATCTCGATGGTTAAGCATACTTCGGAGAGAAGTCTCATCAAGATTATCGTAAAAAATGCATATCTCAGCTTGAAACCCCACGAAAACCCAGATATCGCTGGTTCTGCATATCAAACGCACTGTGGAGTGCTGAAAACACCAGATAACGTGTTTCTCGCATTAAATAGCTCGAAAAGTGCGATCTCGATGATTCTGCATACTTCGGACAGAAGTCTCACCAAGATTATCGCAGAAAATGCATATCTGAGCATGAAACCGCACGAAAACCAAGATATCGCAGGGTTCTGCATATCAAACGCACTGTGGAGTGGTGAAAACAACAGATAACTTGTTTCTCGCATTAAATAGCTCGAAAAGAGCGATCTCGATGATTCTGCTCACTTCGGACAGAAGTCTCACCAATATTATCGCAGAAAATGCATATCTCAGCTGGAAACACCACGAAAATCAAGATATCACCGGTTCTGCATATCAAAGGCACTGTGGAATGTTGAAAACACCAGAAAACTTGTTTTTTCGCATTAAATAGCTCGAAACGTGCGATCTAGATGATTCTGCAAACTTCTGACTGAAGTTTCACCAATATTATCGCAGAAAATGCATATCTCAGCTTGAAACCTCACGAAAATCAAGATGGCGCTGGTTCTGCATATTAAACGCACTGTGGAGTGGTCAATACACCAGATAACGTGTTTCCCGCATTAAATAGCTCGAAAAGAGCGATCTAGATGATTCTGCATACTTCTGACTGAAGTCTCACCATGATTATCGTAAAAAATGCATATCTCAGCTTGAAACCCCACGAAAACCCAGATATCGCTGGTTCTGCATATCAAACGCACTGTGGAGTGCTGAAAACACCAGATAACGTGTTTCTCGCATTAAATAGCTCGAAAAGTGCGATCTCGATGATTCTGCATACTTCGGACAGAAGTCTCACCAAGATTATCGCAGAAAATGCATATCTGAGCATGAAACCGCACGAAAACCAAGATATCGCAGGGTTCTGCATATCAAACGCACTGTGGAGTGATGAAAACACTACATAACGTGTTTCTCGTATTAAATAGCTCGAAAAGTGCGATCTCGATGATTCTGCATACTTCGGACAGAAGTCTCACCAAGATTATCGCAGAAAATGCATATCTGAGCATGAAACCGCACGAAAACCAAGATATCGCAGGGTTCTGCATATCAAACGCACTGTGGAGTGGTGAAAACACCAGATAACGTGTTTCTCGCATTAAATATGTCGACACGAGCGATCTCGATGATTAAGCATACTTCGGACAGAAGTCTCACCAAGATTATCGTAAAAAATGCATATCTCAGCTTGAAACCCCACGAAAACCCAGATATCGCTGGTTCTGCATATCAAACGCACTGTGGAGTGCTGAAAACACCCGATAACGTGTTTCTCGCATTAAATAGCTCGAAAAGTGCGATATCGATGATTCTGCATACTTCGGACAGAAGTCTCACCATGATTATCGTAAAAAATGCATATCTCAGCTTGAAACCCCACGAAAACCAAGATATCGCTGGTTCTGCATATCAAACGCACTGTGGAGTGGTGAAAACACCAGATAACGTGTTTCTCGCATTAAATAGGTCGAAAAGAGCGATCTCGATGTTTCTGCATACTTCGGACAGAGGTCTCACCTAGATTATAGCAGAAAATGCATATCTCAGCTTGAAACCCCACGAAAACCCAGATATCGCAGGTTCTGCATATCAAACCAACTGTGGAGTGGTGAAAACACCAGACAACGTGTTTATCGCATTAAATAGATCGAAAAGTGCGATCTCGATGATTCTGCATACTTCGGACAGAAGTCTCACCAAGATTATGGTAAAAAATGCATATCTCAGCTTGAAACCCCACGAAAACCCAGATATCGCCGGTTCTGCATATCATACGCACTGTAGAGTGGTGAAAACACCAGATAACGTGTTTCTCGCATTAAATATGTCGACACGAGCGATCTCGATGATTAAGCATACTTCGGACAGAAGTCTCACCAAGATTATCGTAAAAAATGCATATCTCAGCTTGAAACCCCACGAAAACCAAGATATCGTCGGTTCTGCATATCAAACGCCCTGTGGAGTGATGAAAACACTAGATAACGTGTTTCTCGCATTAAATAGCTCGAAAAGTGCGATCTCGATGATTCTGCATACTTCTCATAGATGAAACACCAAGATTATCGCAGAAAATGCATATTTCAGCTGCAAACCCCACGAAAACCAAGATATCGCCGGTTCTGCATATCAAACGCCCTGTGGAGTGGTCAAAACACCAGATAACGTGTTTCTCGCATTACATAGCTCGAAAAGAGCGATCTGGATGATTCTGCATACTGCTGACAGAAGACTGACCAAGATTATCGCAGAAAATGCATATCTCAGCTGGAAACACCACGAAAATCAAGATATCGCCGGTTCTGCATATCAAACGCACTGTGGATTGTTGAAAACACCAGAAAACTTGTTTTTTTCGCATTAAATAGCTCGAAACGAGCGATCTACATGATTCTGCATACTTCTGACTGAAGTTTCACCAATATTATCGCAGAAAATGCATATCTCAGCTGGAAACACCACGAAAATCAAGTTATCGGCGGCTCTACATATCAAACGCACTGTGGTGTGGTCAAAACACCAGAAAACTTGTTTATTAGCATTAAATAGCTCGAAACGAGCGATCTAGATGATTCTGCATACTTCTGACTGAAGTCTCACCAATATAATCGCAGAAAATGCATATCTCAGCTTGAAACCTCACGAAAATCAAGATGTCGCCGGTTCTGCATATCAAACGCACTGTGGAGTGGTGAACACAACCAGACAACGTGCTTCTCGCATTAAATAGCTCGAAACGAGCGATCTAGATGATTCAGCATACTTCTGACTGAAGTCTCACCAATATTATCGCAGAAAATGCATATCTCAGCTTGAAACCTCACGAAAATCAAGATGTCGCCGGTTCTGCATATCAAACGCACTGTGGAGTGGTGAAAACAACCAGACAACGTGTTTCTCGCATTAAATAGCTCGAAACGAGCGATCTAGATGATTCTGCATACTTCTGACTGAAGTCTCACCAATATTATCCCAGAAAATGCATATCTCAGCTTGAAACCTCACGAAAATCAAGATGGCGCCGGTTCTGCATATCAAACGCCATGTGGAGTGATGAAAACACCAGATAACGTGTTTCTCGCATTAAATAGCTCGAATAGAGCGATCTCGATGATTCTGCATACTTCTGACTGAAGTCTCACCAATATTATTGCTGAAAATGCATATCTCAGCTTGAAACCTCACGAAATTGAAGATGTCGCCGGTACTGCATATCAAACGCACTGTGGAGTGGTGAAAACAACCAGACAACGTGTTTCTCGCATTAAATAGCTCGAATAGAGCGATCTCGATGATTCTGCATACTTCTGACAGAAGTCTCACCAATATTATCGCAGAAAATGCATATCTCAGCTACAAACCCCACGAAAACCAAGATATCGCGGGTTCTGCATTTCAGACGCACTGTGGAGTGGTGAAAAAACCAGAAAACGTGTTACTCGCATTAACTAGCTCGAAAAGAGCGTTCTGGATGATTCTGCATACTTCTCATAAATGAAACACAAAGATTATCCCAGAAAATGCATATTTCAGCTGGAAACCCCACGAAAACCAAGTTATCGTCGGCTCTACATATCAAACGCACTGTGGAGTGGTCAAAACACCAGATAACGTGTTTCTCGCATTAAATAGGTCGAAAAGAGCGATGTCGATGTTTCTGCATACTTCGGACAGAAGTCTCACCAAGATTATCGCAGAAAATGCATATCTGATCTTGAAACCACACGAAAACCAAGATATCGTCGGTTCTGCATATCATACGCACTGTGGAGTGGTGAAAACACCAGATGACGTGTTTCTCGCATTAAATAGCTCGAAAAGAGAGTTCTCGATGTTTCTGCATACTTCTCATAGATGAAACACCAAGATTATCGCAGAAAATGCATATATCAGCTGGAAACCCCACGAAAACCAGGTTATCGGCGGCTCTACATATCAAACGCACTGTGGAGTGGTCAAAATACCAGATAACGTGTTTCCCGCATTAAATAGCTCGAAAAGAGCGATCTCGATGATTCTGCATACTTCGGACAGAAGTCTCACCAAGATTGCCGCAGAAAATACATATCTCAGCTTGAAACCCGACCGAAGCCAAGATATCGCCGGTTCTGCATTTCAGACGCACTGTGGAGTTGTGAAAAAACCAGAAAACGTGTTTCTCGCATTAAGTAGCTCGAAAAGAGCGTTGTCGATGATTCTGCATACTTAGCATAGATGAAACACCAAGGTTATCGCAGAAAATGCATATATCAGCTGGAAACCCCACGAAAACCAAGTTATCGGCGGCTCTACATATCAAATGCACTGTGGAGTGGTCAAAACACCAGATAACGTGTTTCCCGCATTAAATAGCTCGAAAAGAGCCATCGCGATGATTCTGCATACTTCGGACAGAAGTCTCACCAAGATTGCCGCAGAAAATGCATATCTTAGTTTGAAACCCGACGAAATCCAAGATATCTCCGGTTCTGCATATCAAACGCACTGTGGGGTGGTGAAAACACAAGAAAACGAGTTTCTCGCATTAAATAGCTCGAAAAGAGCGATCTAGATGATTCTGCATACTTCTGACAGAAGTCTCACAAAGTTTATCGCAGAAAATGCATGTCTCAGCTTGAAACCCCACGAAAACCAAGATATCGCTGGTTCTGCACATCAAACGCACTGTGGAGTGGTGAAAACACCAGGAAACGTGTTTTTTTGCATTAAATAGCTCGACAAGAGCGATCTCGATGATTCTGCATACTTCGGACAGAACTCTCACGATGATTATCGTAAGAAATGCATATCTCAGCTTGAAACTCCACGAAAACCAAGATATCGCTGGTTCTGCACATCAAACGCACTGTGGAGTGGTGAAAACACCAGATAACGTGTTTCTCGCATTAAATAGGTCGAAAAGAGCGATATCGATGTTTCTGCATACTTCGGACAGAAGTCTCACCAAGATTATCGCAGAAAATGCATATCTGAGCTTGAAACCCCACGAAAACCAAGATATCGTCGGTTCTGCATATCATACGCACTGTGGTGTGGTGAAAACACCAGATGACCTGTTTCTCGCATTAAATAGCTCGAAACGAGCGATCTCGATGATTAAGCATACTTCGGACAGAAGTCTCACCAAGATTATCGCAGAAAATGCATATCTGAGCTTGAAACCCCACGAAAACCAATATCTCGCTGGTTCTGCACATCAAACGCACTGTGGAGTGGTGAAAACACCAGATAACGTGTTTCCCGCATTAAATAGCTCGAAAAGACGGATGTCGATGATTCTGCATACTTCTGACAGAAGTCTCACCAAGATTATCGCAGAAAATGCATATCTGAGCTTGAAACCCCACGAAAACCAAGATATCGTCGGTTCTGCATTTCAGACGCACTGTGGAGTGTTGAAAAAACCAGAAAACGTGTTTCTCGCATTAAGTAGCTCGAAAAGAGAGTTCTCGATGATTCTGCATACTTCTCATGGATGAAACACCAAGATTATCGCAGAAAATGCATATATCAGCTGGAAACCCCACGAAAACCAACATATCTCCGTTTCTGCATGTCAAACGTACTGTGGATTGGTGAATACACCAGAAAACGTGTTTCTCGCATTAAATAGCTCGAAAAGAGCGATCTCGATTATTCTGCATACTTCTGACAGAAGTCTCACCATGATTATCGCAGAAAATGCATGTCTCAGCTTGATACCCGACGAAGGCCAAGATATCGCCGGTTCTGCATTTCAGACGCACTGTGGAGTGGTGAAAAAACCAGAAAACGTGTTTCTCGCATTAAGTAGCTCGAAAAGAGAGTTCTCGATGATTCTGCATACTTCTCATGGATGAAACACCAAGATTATCGCAGAAAATGCATATCTCAGCTACAAACACCACAAAAACCAAGATATCGCCGGTTCTGCATTTCAGACGCACTGTGGAGTGGTGAAAATACCAGAAAACGTGTTTCTCGCATTAAATAGCTCGAAAAGAGCGTTCTCAACGATTCTGCATACTTCTCATAGATGAAACACCAAGATTATCGCAGAAAATGCATATATCAGCTGGAAACCCCACGAAAACCAAGCTATCGGCGGCTCTACATATCATACGCACTGTGGAGTGGTGAAAACACCAGATGACGTGTTTCTCGCATTAAACAGCTCGAAACGAGCGATCTCGATAATTAAGCATACTTCGGACAGAAGTCTCACCAAGATTATCACAGAAAATGCATATCTGAGCTTGCAACCCCACGAAAACCAAGATATCGCTGGTTCTGCACATCAAACGCACTGTGGAGTGGTGAAAACACCAGATAAGGTGTTTCTCGCATTAAATAGCTCGAAACGAGCGATCTAGATGATTCTGCATACTTCTGACAGAAGAATCACCAAGATTATCGCAGAAAATGCAGGTCTCAGGTAGAAACTCCACGAAAACCAAGATATCGCTGGTTCTGCACATCAAACGCACTGTGAAGTGGTGAAAACACCAGATAACGTGTTTCTCGCATTAAATAGGTCGAAAAGAGCGATCTCGATGTTTCTGCATGCTTCGGACAGAAGTCTCACCAAGATTATCGCAGAAAATGCATATCTGAGCTTGAAACCCCACGAAAACCAAGATATCGTCGGTTCTGCATATCATACGCACTGTGGTGTGGTGAAAACACCAGATGACCTGTTTCTCGCATTAAATAGCTCGAAACCAGCGATCTCGGTGATTAAGCATACTTCGGACAGAAGTCTCACCAAGATTATCGCAGAAAATGCATATCTGAGCTTGAAACCCCACGAAAACCAAGATCTCGCTGGTTCTGCACATCAAACGCACTGTGGAATGTTGAAAACACCAGGAAACTTGTTTTTTTGCATTAAATATCTCGACAAGAGCGATCTCGATGATTCTGCATACTTCGGACAGAAGTCTCACCATGATTATCGAAAAAATGCATATCTCAGCTTGATACCCCACGAAAAAAAAGATATCGCTGGTTCTGCATATCAAACGCACTGTGGAGTGGTGAAAACACCAGATTACTTGTTTCTCGCATTAAATAGGTCGAAAAGAGCGATCTCGATGTTTCTGCATACTTCGGACAGAGGTCTCACCAAGATTATCGCAGAAAATGCATATCTCAGCTTGAAACGCCACGAAAACCAAGATATCTCCGGTTCTGCACATACAACGAACTGTGGTGTGGTGAAAACCCCAGAAAACGTGTTTCTCGCATTAAATAGCTCGAAAAGAGCGCTCTTGATGTTTCTGCATACTTCGGACAGATGTTTCACCAAGATTATCGTAGAAAATGCATATCTCAGCTTGAAACCCGACGAAAACCAAACATCGCCGGTTCTGCATATCAAACCAACTGTGGGGTGGTGAAAACACCCGACAACGTGTTTCTCGCATTAAATAGATCGAAAAGTGCGATCTCGATGATTCTGCATACTTCTAACAGAAGTCTCACCATGATTATCGCAGAAAATGCATGTCTCAGCTTGATACCCGACGAAGGCCAAGATATCGCCGGTTCAGCATTTCAGTCGCACTGTGGAGTGGTGAAAAAACCAGAAAACGTGTTTCTCGCATTAAGTAGCTCGAAAAGAGAGTTCTCGATGATTCTGCATACTTCGGACAGATGTTTCACCAATATTATCGCAGAAAATGCATATCTCAGCTTGAAACCCGACGAAAACCAAACATCGCCGGTTCTGCATATCAAACCAACTGTGGAGTGGTGGAAACACCAGACTACGTGTTTCTCGCATTAAATAGATCGAAAAGTGCGATCTCGATGATTCTGCATACTTCTAACAGAAGTCTCACCATGATTATCCCAGAAAATGCATATCTCTGCTAGAAACCCCACGAAAACCAAGATATCTCCTGTTCTGCATATCCAACGAACTGTGGAGTGGTGAAAACCCCAGAAAACGTTTTTCTCGCATTAAATAGCTCGAAAAGTACGATCTTGATGTTTCTGCATACTTCGGAGAGAGGTCTCACCAAGATTATCGCAGAAAATGCATATCTCAGCTTGAAACCCCACGAAAACCAAGATATCTCCGGTTCTGCACATCCAACGAACTGTGGTGTGGTGAAAACCCCAGAAAACGTGATTCTCGCATTAACTAGCTCTAAAAGATCGTTCTGGATGATTCTGCATACTTCTCATAGATGAAACAGCAAGATTATCGCTGAAAATGCATATTTCAGCTGGAAACCCCACGAAAACCAAGATATCGCCGGTTCTGCATATCAAACGCCCTGTGGAGTGGTCAAAACACCAGATAACGTGTTTCTCGCAATAAATAGCTCGAAAAGAGCGATATCGATGATTCTGCATACTTCGGACAGAAGTCTCACCAATATTATCGCAGAAAATGCATATCTCACCTGGAAACCCCACGAAAACCAAGATATCGCCGGTTCTGCATATCAAACGCCCTGTGGAGTGATGAAAACACTAGATAACGCGTTTCTCGCATTAAATAGCTCGAATAGAGCGATCTCGAAGATTCTGCATACTTCTGACAGAAGACTCACCAAGATTATCGCAGAAAATGCATATTTCAGCTGGAAACCCCACGAAAACCATGTTATTGGCGGCTCTACATATCAAACGCACTGTGGAGAGGTCAAAACACTAGAAAACTTGTTTTTTCACATTAAATAGCTCGAAACGAACGTTCTAGATGATTCCGCATACTTCTGACTGAAGTCTCACCAATATTATCGCAGAAAATACATATCTCAGCTTGAAACCTCACGAAAATCAAGATGTCGCCGGTTCTGCATATCAAACCAACTGTGGAGTGGTGAAAACACCAGACAACGTGTTTCTCGCATTATATAGCTCGAATAGAGCGATCTCGATGATTAAGCATACTTCGGACAGAAGTCTCACCAAGATTATCGTAAAAAATGCATATCTCAGCTGGAAACCCCACGAAAACCAAGATATCGCCAGTTCTGCATATCAAACGCCCTGTGGAGTGATGAAAACACTAGATAACGTGTTTCTCGCATTAAATAGCTCGAAAAGTGTGATCTCGATGATTCTGCATACTTCGGACAGAAGTCTCACCAAGATTATCGTAAAAAATGCATATCTCAGCTTGAAACCCCACGAAAACCAAGATATCTCCGGTTCTGCACATCCAACGAACTGTGGTGTGGTGAAAACACCAGAAAACGTGTTTCTCGCATTAACTAGCTCTAAAAGATCGTTCTGGATGATTCTGCATACTTCTAATAGATGAAACAGCAAGATTATCGCAGAAAATGCATATTTCAGCTGGAAACCCCACGAAAACCATGTGATTGGGGGCTCTACATATCAAACGCACTGTGGAGAGGTCAAAACACTAGAAAACTTGTTTTTTCGCATTAACTAGCTCGAAACGAACGTTCTAGAAGATTCCGCATACTTCTGACTGAAGTCTCACCAATATTGTCGCAGAAAATACATATCTCAGCTTGAAACCTCACGAAAATCAAGATGTCGCCGGTTCTGCATATCAAACCAACTGTGGAGTGGTGAAAACACCAGGCAACGTGTTTCTCGCATTAAATAGCTCGAATAGAGCGATCTCGATGATTAAGCATACTTCGGACAGAAGTCTCACCAAGATTATCGTAAAAAATGCATATCTCAGCTGGAAACCCCACGAAAACCAAGATATCGCCAGTTCTGCATATCAAACGCCCTGTGGAGTGATGAAAACACTAGATAACGTGTTTCTCGCATTAAATAGCTCGAAAAGTGTGATCTCCATGATTCTGCATACTTCTCATAGATGAAACACCAAGATTATCGCAGAAAATGCATATTTCAGCTGCAAACCCCACGAAAACCAAGATATCGCTGGATCTGCATATCAAACGCACTATGGAGTGGTGAAAACACCAGATAATGTGTTTCTCGCATTAAATAGCTCGAAAAGAGCGATCTCCATGATTCTGCATACTTCTCATAGATGAAACACCAAGATTATCGCAGAAAATGCATATTTCAGCTGCAAACCCCACGAAAACCAAGATATCGCTGGTTCATCATATCAAACGCCCTGTGGAGTGGTCAAAACACCAGATAACGTGTTTCTCGCATTCAATAGCTCGAAAAGAGCGATATCGATGATTCTGCATACTTCGGACAGAAGTCTCACCAATCTTATCGCAGAAAATGCATATCTCAGCTTGAAACCCGACGAAAACCAAACATCGCCGGTTCTGCATATCAAACCAACTGTGGAGTGGTGAAAACACCAGACAACGTGTTGCTCGCATTAAATAGCTCGAATAGAGCGATCTCGATAATTAAGCATACTTCGGACAGAAGTCTCACCAAGATTATCGTAAAAAATGCATATCTCTGCTTGAAACCCCACAAAAACAAAGATATCGCCGGTTCTGCATATCAAACGCACTGTGGAGTGGTCAAAACACCAGATAACGTGTTTCTCGCATTAAATAGCTCGAAAAGTGCGATCTCGATGATTCAGCATACTTCGGACAGAAGTCTCACCATGATTATCGCAGAAAATGCATATCTGAGCTTGAAACCCCACGAAAACCAAGATATCGCTGGTGCTGCATATCAAACGCACTGTGGAGTGGTGAAAACACCAGATAACGTGTTACTCGCATTAACTAGCTCGAAAAGATCGTTCTGGATGATTCTGCATACTTCTCATAGATGAAACACCAAGATTTTCGCAGAAAATGCATATCTGAACTTGAAACCCCACGAAAAACAAGATATCGCTGGTTCTGCATATCAAACGCACTGTGGAGTGGTGAAAACACCAGATAACGTGTTTTTCGCATTAAATAGCTCGAACAGAGCGATCTCGATGATTCTCTATACTTCTGTCAGAAGTCTCACCAAGATTATCGTAGAAAATGCATATCTCAGCTTGAACCCCGACGAAATCCATGATGTCGCCGGATTCTGCATATCAAACGCACTGTGGAGTGGTGAAAACACCAGATAACGTGTTACTCGCATTAACTAGCTCGAAAAGATCGTTCTGGATGTTTCTGCATACTTCTCATAGATGAAACACCAAGATTTTCGCGGAAAATGCATATTTCATCTGGAAACCCTACGAAAATCAAGATATCGCCGGTTCTGCATATCAAACGCCCGGTGGAGTGGTGAAAACATCAGATAACGTGTTTCTCGCATTAAATAGCTCGAAACGAGCGATCTCAATGATTCTGCATACTTCGGGCAGAAGTCTCACCAAGATTATCGTAAAAAATGCATATATCAGCTTGAAACGCCACGAAAGCCAAGATATCGCTGGGTCTGCATATCCAACGAACTGTGGAGTGCTGAAAACACCCGATAACGTGTTTCTCGCATTGAAAAGCTCGAAAAGAGCGATCTCGATGATTCAGCATACTTCGGACAGAAGTCTCTCCAAGGTTATCGCAGAAAATGCATATCTCAGCTTGAAACCTGTCGAAAACGAAGATATCACCTGTTCTGCATATCCAACGAACTGTGGTGTGGTGAAAACCCCAGATAACGTGTATCTCGCATTAAATATGTCGAAACGAGCGATCTCGATGATTAAGCATACTTCGGACAGAAGTCTCACCAAGATATTCGTAAAAAATGCATATCTCAGCTTGAAACCCCACGAAAACCCAGATGTCGCTGGTTCTGCATATCAAACGCACTGTGGAGTGCTGAAAACACCCGATAACGAGTTTCTCGCATTAAATAGCTCGAAAAGAGCGACCTCGATGATTCTGCACACTTCGGACAGAAGTCTCACCAAGATTATCCCAGACAATGCATATCTCAGCTTGAAACCCCACGAAAACCAAGATATCGCTGGTACTGCATATCATACGCACTGTGGATTGGTGAAAACACCAGATAACGTGTTTCTCGCATTAAATATGTCGAAACGAGCGATCTCGATGATTAAGCATACTTCGGACAGAAGTCTCACCAATATTATCGCAGAAAATGCATATCTCAGCTGGAAACCCCACGAATACCAAGATATCGCCGGTTCTGCATATCAAACGCCCTGTGGAGTGCTGAAAACACCCGATAACGTGTTCCTCGCATTAAATAGCTCGAACAGTGCGATCTCGATGATTCCGCATACTTCGGACAGAAGTCTCACCATGATAATCGTAAAAAATGCATATCTCAGCTTGAAACCCCACGAAAACCAAGATATCGCTGGTTCTGCATATCAAACGCACTGTGGAGTGGTGAAAACAGCAGATAACGTGTTTCTCGCATTAAATAGCTCTAAAAGAGCGATCTCGATGATTCTGCATACTTCTCATAGATGAAACACCAAGATTATCACAGAAAATGCATATTTCAGCTGCAAACCCCACGAAAACCAAGATATCGCCGGTTCTGCATATCAAACGCCCTGTGGAGTGGTCAAAACACCAGATAACGTGTTTCTCGCATTACATAGCTCGAAAAGAGCGATATCGATGATTCTGCATACTTCGGACAGAAGTCTCACCAATATTATCGCAGAAAATGCATATCACAGCTAGAAACCCGACGAAAACCAATCATCGCCGGTTCTGCATATCAAAACAACTGTGGAGTGGTGAAAACACCAGACAACGTTTTTCTCGCATTAACTAGCTCGAAAAGATCGTTCTGGATGATTCTGCATACTTCTCATAGATGAAACGCCAAGATTTTCGCGGAAAATGCATATTTCAGCTGGAAACCCTACGAAAACCAAGATATCGCCGGTTCTGCATATCAAACGCACTGTGGAGCGGTAGAAACACCAGATAACGTGTTTCTCGCATTAAATAGGTCGAAAAGAGCGATATCGATGATTCTGCATACTTCGGACAGACGTCTCACCAAGATTATCGCAGAAAATGCATAACTCAGCTGGAAACCCCACGAAAACCAAGATATCGCCGGTTCTGCATATCAAACGCCCTGTGAGGTGATGAAAACACCAGATAACGTGTTTCTCGCATTAAATAGCTCGAATAGAGCGATCTCGATGATTCTGCATAATTCTGACAGAGGACTCACCAAGATTATCGCAGAAAATGCATATCTCAGCTGGAAACCCCGCGAAAACCAAGATGTCGCCGGTTCTGCATATCAGGCGCAATGTGGAGTGGTGAAAACACCAGATAACGTGTTTCTCGCATTAAATAGCTCGAATAGAGCGATATCGATGATTCTGCATACTTCTGACAAAAGACTCACCAAGTTTATCGCAGAAAATGCATTTCTCAGCTAGCAACCCCACGAAATCCAAGTTATCGGCGGCTCTACATATCAAACGCACTGTGGAGTGGTCAAAACACCAGAAAACTTGTTTTTTCGCATGAAATAGCTCGAAACGAGCGATGTAGATGATTCTGCATACTTCTGACTGAAGTCTCACCAATATTATCGCAGAAAATGCATATCTCAGCTTGAAACCCGACCGAAACCAAGATATCTCCATTTCTGCATGTCAAACGTACTGTGGAGTGGTGAATACACCAGAAAACGTGTTTCTGGCATTAAATAGCTCGAAAAGAGCGATCTAGATGATTCTGCATACTGCTGACAGAAGACTCACCAAGATTATCGCAGAAAATGCATATCTCAGCTGGAAACACCACGAAAATCAAGATATCGCCGGTTCTGCATATCAAACGCACTGTGGAATGTTGAAAACACCAGAAAACTTGTTTTTTCGCATTAAATAGCTCGAAACGAGCGATCTAGATGATTCTGCATACTTCTGACTGAAGTCTCACCAATATTATCGCAGAAAATGCATATCTCAGCTGGAAACACCACGAAAATCAAGATATCACCGGTTCTGCATATCAAAGGCACTGTGGAATGTTGAAAACACCAGAAAACTTGTTTTTTCGCATTAAATAGCTCGAAACGAGCGATCTAGATGATTCTGCATACTTCTGACTGAAGTTTCACCAATATTATCGCAGAAAATGCATATCTCAGCTTGAAACCTCACGAAAATCAAGATGGCGCTGGTTCTGCATATCAAACGCACTGTGGAGTGGTCAATACACCAGATAACATGTTTCCCGCATTAAATAGCTCGAAAAGAGCGATCTAGATGATTCTGCATACTTCTGACTGAAGTCTCACCATGATCATCGTAAAAAATGCATATCTCAGATTGAAACCCCACGAAAACCAAGATATCGCCAGTTCTGCATATCAAACGGCCTGTGGAGTGATGAAAACACTAGATAACGTGTTTCTCGTATTAAATAGCTCGAAAAGTGCGATCTCGATGATTCTGAATACTTCGGGCAGAAGTCTCACCAAGATTATCGTAAAAAATGCATATCTCAGCTGGAAACCCCACGAAAACAAAGATATCGCTGGTACTGCATATCATACGCACTGTGGATTGGTGAAAACACTAGAAAACTTGTTTTTTCGCATTAAATAGCTCGAAACGAACATTCTAGATGATTCCGCATACTTCTGACTGAAGTCTCACCAATATTATCGCAGAAAATACATATCTCAGCTTGAAACCTCACGAAAATCAAGATGTCGCCGGTTCTGCATATCAAATCAACTGTGGAGTGGTGAAAACACCAGACAACGTGTTTCTCGCATTAAATAGCTCGAATAGAGCGATCTCGATGATTAAGCATACTTCGGACAGAAGTCTCACCAAGATTATCGTAAAAAATGCATATCTCAGCTGGAAACCCCACGAAAACCAAGATATTGCCAGTTCTGCATATCAAACGCCCTGTGGAGTGATGAAAACACTACATAACGTGTTTCTCGTATTAAATAGCTCGAAAAGTGCGATCTCGATGATTCTGCATACTTCGGACAGAAGTCTCACCAAGATTATCGCAGAAAATGCATATCTGAGCATGAAACCGCACGAAAACCAAGATATCGCAGGGTTCTGCATATCAAACGCACTGTGGAGTGGTGAAAACAACAGATAACTTGTTTCTCGCATTAAATAGCTCGAAAAGAGCGATCTCGATGATTCTGCTCACTTCGGACAGAAGTCTCACCAAGATTATCGCAGATAATGCATATCTCAGCTTGAAACCCCACGAAAATCAAGATATCGCCGGTTCTGCATATCATACGCACTGTGGAGTGGTGAAAACACCAGATAACGTGTTTCTCGTATTAAATAGGTCGAAACGAGCGATCTCGATGGTTAAGCATACTTCGGAGAGAAGTCTCATCAAGATTATCGTAAAAAATGCATATCTCAGCTTGAAACCCCACGAAAACCCAGATATCGCTGGTTCTGCATATCAAACGCACTGTGGAGTGCTGAAGACACCCGATAACGTGTTTCTCGCATTAAATAGCTCGAAAAGTGCGATCTCGATGATTCTGCATACATCGGACAGAAGTCTCACCAAGATTATCGTAAAAAATGCATATCTCAGCTTGAAACCCCACGAAAACCCAGATATCGCTGGTTCTGCATATCAAACGCACTGTGGAGTGCTGACAACCCCCGATAACGTGTTTCTCGCATTAAATAGCTCAAAAAGAGCGCTCTTGATGTTTCTGCATACTTCGGACAGATGTTTCACCAATATTATCATAGAAAATGCATATCTCAGCTTGAAACCCGACGAAAACCAAACATCGCCGGTTCTGCATATCAAACCAACTGTGGAGTGGTGAAAACACCAGACTACGTGTTTCTCGCATTAAATAGATCGAAAAGTGCGATCTCGATGATTCTGCATACTTCTAACAGAAGTCTCACCAATATTATCGCAGAAAATGCATATCTCAACTGGAAACCCCACGAATACCAAGATATCGCCGGTTCCGCATATCAAACGCCCTGTGGAGTGCTGAAAACACCCGATAACGTGTTTCTCGCATTAAATATGTCGACACGAGCGATCTCGATGATTAAGCATACTTCGGACAGAAGTCTCACCAAGATTATCGTAAAAAATGCATATCTCAGCTTGAAACCCCACGAAAACCCAGATATCGCTGGTTCTGCATATCAAACGCACTGTGGAGTGCTGAAAACCCCCGATAACGTGTTTCTCGCATTAAATAGCTCGAAAAGATCGTTCTGGATGATTCTGCATACTTCTCATAGATGAAACACCAAGATTTTCGCAGAAAATGCATATCTGAGCTTGAAACCCCACGAAAAACAAGATATCGCTGGTTCTGCATATCAAACGCACTGTGGAGTGGTGAAAACACCAGATAACGTGTTTTTCGCATTAAATAGCTCGAACAGAGCGATCTCGATGATTCTCTATACTTCTGTCAGAAGTCTCACCAAGATTATCGTAGAAAATGCATATCTCAGCTTGAACCCCGACGAAATCCATGATGTCGCCGGATTCTGCATATCAAACGCACTGTGGAGTGGTGAAAACACCAGATAACGTGGTACTCGCATTAACTAGCTCGAAAAGATCGTTCTGGATGTTTCTGCATACTTCTCATAGATGAAACACCAAGATTTTCGCGGAAAATGCATATTTCATCTGGAAACCCTACGAAAATCAAGATATCGCCGGTTCTGCATATCAAACGCCCGGTGGAGTGGTGAAAACATCAGATAACGTGTTTCTCGCATTAAATAGCTCGAAACGAGCGATCTCAATGCTTCTGCATACTTCGGGCAGAAGTCTCACCAAGATTATCGTAAAAAATGCATATATCAGCTTGAAACCCCACGAAAGCCAAGATATCGCTGGTTCTGCATATCCAACGAACTGTGGAGTGCTGAAAACACCCGATAACGTGTTTCTCGCATTGAAAAGCTCGAAAAGAGCGATCTCGATGATTCAGCATACTTCGGACAGAAGTCTCTCCAAGGTTATCGCAGAAAATGCATATCTCAGCTTGAAACCTGTCGAAAACGAAGATATCACCTGTTCTGCATATCCAACGAACTGTGGTGTGGTGAAAACCCCAGATAACGTGTATCTCGCATTAAATATGTCGAAACGAGCGATCTCGATGATTAAGCATACTTCGGACAGAAGTCTCACCAAGATATTCGTAAAAAATGCATATCTCAGCTTGAAACCCCACGAAAACCCAGATGTCGCTGCTTCTGCATATCAAACGCACTGTGGAGTGATGAAAACACCCGATAACGAGTTTCTCGCATTAAATAGCTCGAAAAGAGCGACCTCGATGATTCTGCACACTTCGGACAGAAGTCTCACCAAGATTATCCCAGACAATGCATATCTCAGCTTGAAACCCCACGAAAACCAAGATATCGCTGGTACTGCATATCATACGCACTGTGGATTGGTGAAAACACCAGATAACGTGTTTCTCGCATTAAATATGTCGAAACGAGCGATCTCGATGATTAAGCATACTTCGGACAGAAGTCTCACCAATATTATCGCAGAAAATGCATATCTCAGCTGGAAACCCCACGAATACCAAGATATCGCCGGTTCTGCATATCAAACGCCCTGTGGAGTGCTGAAAACACCCGATAACGTGTTCCTCGCATTAAATAACTCGAACAGTGCGATCTCGATGATTCTGCATACTTCGGACAGAAGTCTCACCATGATAATCGTAAAAAATGCATATCTCAGCTTGAAACCCCACGAAAACCAAGATATCGCCAGTTCTGCATATCAAACGCCCTGTGGAGTGATGAAAACACTAGATAACGTGTTTCTCGTATTAAATAGCTCGAAAAGTGCGATCTCGATGATTCTGAATACTTCGGACAGAAGTCTCACCAAGATTATCGTAAAAAATGCATATCTCAGCTGGAAACCCCACGAAAACCAAGATATCGCTGGTACTGCATATCATACGCACTGTGGAGTGGTGAAAACACCAGACAACGTGTTTCTCGCATTAAATAGCTCGTATAGAGCGATCTCGATGATTAAGCATACTTCGGACAGAAGTCTCACCAAGATTATCGTAAAAAATGCATATCTCAGCTGGAAACCCCACGAAAACCAAGATATCGCCAGTTCTGCATATTAAACGCCCTGTGGAGTGATGAAAACAGTAGATAACGTGTTTCTCGTATTAAATAGCTCGAAAAGTGCGATCTCGATGATTCTGCATACTTCGGACAGAAGACTCACCAAGATTATCGTAAAAAATGCATATCTCAGCTGGAAACCCCACGAAAACCAAGATATCGCTGGTTCTGCATATCAAACGCACTGTGGAGTGGTGAAAACAGCAGATAACGTGTTCCTCGGATTGAATAGCTCTAAAAGAGCGATCTCGATGATTCTGCATACTTCTCATAGATGAAACACCAAGATTATCGCAGAAAATGCATATTTCAGCTGCAAACCCCACGAAAACCAAGATATCGCCGGTTCTGCATATCAAACGCCCTGTGGAGTGGTCAAAACACCAGATAACGTGTTTCTCGCATCACATAGCTCGAAAAGAGCGATATCGATGATTCTGCATACTTCGGACAGAAGTCTCACCAATATTATCGCAGAAAATGCATATCACAGCTAGAAACCCGACGAAAACCAAACATCGCCGTTTCTGCATATCAAACGCCCTGTGGAGTGATGAAAACACCAGATAACGTGTTTCTCGCATTAAATAGCTCGAATAGAGCGATCTCGATGATTCTGCATAATTCTGACAGAGGACTCACCAAGATTATCGCAGAAAATGCATATCTCAGCTGGAAACCCCGCGAAAACCAAGATGTCGCCGGTTCTGCATATCAGGCGCAATGTGGAGTGGTGAAAACACCAGATAACGTGTTTCTCGCATTAAATAGCTCGAATAGAGCGATATCGATGATTCTGCATACTTCTGACAAAAGACTCACCAAGTTTATCGCAGAAAATGCATTTCTCAGCTAGCAACCCGACGAAATCCAAGTTATCGGCGGCTCTACGTATCAAACGCACTGTGGAGTGGTCAAAACACCAGAAAACTTGTTTTTTCGCATGAAATAGCTCGAAACGAGCGATGTAGATGATTCTGCATACTTCTGACTGAAGTCTCACCCATATTATCGCAGAAAATGCATATCTCAGCTTGAAACCCGACCGAAACCAAGATATCTCCATTTCTGCATGTCAAACGTACTGTGGAGTGGTGAATACACCAGAAAACGTGTTTCTGGCATTAAATAGCTCGAAAAGAGCGATCTAGATGATTCTGCATACTGCTGACAGAAGACTCACCAAGATTATCGCAGAAAATGCTTATCTCAGCTGGAAACACCACGAAAATCAAGATATCGCCGGTTCTGCATATCAAACGCACTGTGGAATGTTGAAAACACCAGAAAACTTATTTTTCGCATTAAATAGCTCGAAACGAGCGATCTAGATGATTCTGCATACTTCTGACTGAAGTCTCACCAATAGTATCGCAGAAAATGCATATCTCAGCTGGAAACACCACGAAAATCAAGATATCACCGGTTCTGCATATCAAAGGCACTGTGGAATGTTGAAAACACCAGAAAACTTGTTTTTTCGCATTAAATAGCTCGAAACGAGCGATCTAGATGATTCTGCAAACTTCTGACTGAAGTTTCACCAATATTATCGCAGAAAATGCATATCTCAGCTTGAAACCTCACGAAAATCAAGATGGCGCTGGTTCTGCATATCAAACGCACTGTGGAGTGGTCAATACACCAGATAACGTGTTTCCCGCATTAAATAGCTCGAAAAGAGCGATCTAGATGATTCTGCATACTTCTGACTGAAGTCTCACCATGATTATCGTAAAAAATGCACATCTCAGATTGAAACCCCACGAAAACCAAGATATCGCCAGTTCTGCATATCAAACGGCCTGTGGAGTGATGAAAACACTAGATAACGTGTTTCTCGTATTAAATAGCTCGAAAAGTGCGATCTCGATGATTCTGAATACTTCGGGCAGAAGTCTCACCAAGATTATCGTAAAAAATGCATATCTCAGCTGGAAACCCCACGAAAACCAAGATATCGCTGGTACTGCATATCATACGCAATGTGGATTGGTGAAAACACTAGAAAACTTGTTTTTTCGCATTAAATAGCTCGAAACGAACATTCTAGATGATTCCGCATACTTCTGACTGAAGTCTCACCAATATTATCGCAGAAAATACATATCTCAGCTTGAAACCTCACGAAAATCAAGATGTCGCCGGTTCTGCATATCAAATCAACTGTGGAGTGGTGAAAACACCAGACAACGTGTTTCTCGCATTAAATAGCTCGAATAGAGCGATCTCGATGATTAAGCATACTTCGGACAGAAGTCTCACCAAGATTATCGTAAAAAATGCATATCTCAGCTGGAAACCCCACGAAAAAAAAGATATTGCCAGTTCTGCATATCAAACGCCCTGTGGAGTGATGAAAACACTACATAACGTGTTTCTCGTATTAAATAGCTCGAAAAGTGCGATCTCGATGATTCTGCATACTTCGGACAGAAGTCTCACCAAGATTATCGCAGAAAATGCATATCTGAGCATGAAACCGCACGAAAACCAAGATATCGCAGGGTTCTGCATATCAAACGCACTGTGGAGTGGTGAAAACAACAGATAACTTGTTTCTCGCATTAAATAGCTCGAAAAGAGCGATCTCGATGATTCTGCTCACTTCGGACAGAAGTCTCACCAAGATTATCGCAGATAATGCATATCTCAGCTTGAAACCCCACGAAAATCAAGATATCGCCGGTTCTGCATATCATACGCACTGTGGAGTGGTGAAAACACCAGATAACGTGTTTCTCGCATTAAATAGGTCGAAACGAGCGATCTCGATGGTTAAGCATACTTCGGAGAGAAGTCTCATCAAGATTATCGTAAAAAATGCATATCTCAGCTTGAAACCCCACGAAAACCCAGATATCGCTGGTTCTGCATATCAAACGCACTGTGGAGTGCTGAAAACACCAGATAACGTGTTTCTCGCATTAAATAGCTCGAAAAGTGCGATCTCGATGATTCTGCATACTTCGGACAGTAGTCTCACCATGATTATCGTAAAAAATGCATATCTCAGCTTGAAACCCAACGAAAACCAAGATTTCGCTGGTTCTGCATATCAAACACACTGTGGAGTGGTGAAAACCCCAGATAACGTGTTTCTCGCCATAAGTAGGTCGAAAAGAGCGATCTCGATATTTCTGCATACTTCGGACAGAGGTCTCACCAAGATTATCGCAGAAAATGCATATCTCAGCTTGAAATCCCACGAAAACCAAGATATCTCCGGTTCTGCACATCCAACGAACTGTGGTGTGCGGAAAACACTAGATAACGTGTTTCTCGCATTAAATAGCTCGAAACGAGCGATCTCGATGATTAAGCATACTTCGGGCAGAAGTCTCACCAAGATTAACGCAGAAATTGCATATCTCTGCTTGAAACCCCACGAAAACCAAGATATCTCCGGTTCTGCACATCCAACGAACTGTGGTGTGCTGAAAACACTAGATAACGTGTTTCTCGCATTAAATAGCTCGAAACGAGCGATCTCGATGATTAAGCATACTTCCGACAGAAGTCTCTCCAAGATTATCGCAGAAAATGCATATCTGAGCTTGAAACCCCACGAAAACCAAGATATCGCCGGTTCTGCATATCAAACGCACTGTGGAGTGGTGAAAACACCAGATAACGTGTTTCTCGCATTAAATAGCTCAAAAAGAGCGATCTAGATGATTCAGCATACTTCGGACAGAAGTGTCTTTAAGGTTATCGCAGAAAATGCATATCTCAGCTTGAGACCCCTCGAAAACCAAGATATCACCTGTTCTGCATATCCAACGAACTGTGGTGTGGTGAAAACCCCAGAAAACGTGTTTCTCGCATTAAATAGCTCGAAAAGCGCGATCTCGATGATTCTGCCCACATCGGACAGAAGTCTCACCAAGATTATCGCAGACAATGCATATCTCAGCTCGAAACCCCACGAAAACTAAGATATCGCTGGTTCTGCATATAAAGCGCACTGTGGAGTGCTGGAAACACCAGATAACGTGTTTCTCGCATTAAATAGCTCGAATAGAGCGATCTCGATGATTAAGCATACTTCGGACAGAAGTCTCACCAAGATTATCGTAAAAAATGCATATCTCAGCTTGAAATCCCACGAAAACCGAGATATCTCCGGTTCTGCACATCCAACGAACTGTGGTGTGGTGAAAACCCCAGAAAACGTGTTTCTCGCATTAAATAGCTCGAAAAGAGGGATCTCGATGATTCTGCATACCTCCGACAGAAGACTCACCAAGATTATCGCAGAAAATGCATATCTCAGCTTGAAATCCCACGAAAACCAAGATATCGCTGGTTCTGCATATAAAGCGCACTGTGGAGTGCTGGAAACACCAGATAACGTGTTTCTCGCATTAAATAGCTCGAATAGAGCGATCTCGATAATTAAGCATACTTCCGACAGAAGTCTCACCAAGATTATCGCAGAAAATGCATATCTGAGCTTGAAACCCCACGAAAACCAAGATATCGCCGGTTCTGCATATCAAACGCACTGTGGAGTGCTGAAAACACCAGATAACGTTTTGTCGCATTAAATAGCTCGAATAGAGCGATCTCGATGATCCTGCATACTTCGGACAGAAGTCTCACCAAGATTATCGTAAAAAATGCATATCTCAGCTTGAAACCCCACGAAAACCAAGATATCGCTGGTTCTGCATATCAAACGCACTGTGGAGTGGTGAAAACACCAGATAACGTGTTTCTCGCATTAAATAGCTCAAAAAGAGCGATCTAGATGATTCAGCATACTTCGGACAGAAGTGTCTTTAAGTTTATCGCAGAAAATGCATATCTCAGCTTGAGACCCCTCGAAAACCAAGATATCACCTGTTCTGCATATCCAACGAACTGTGGTGTGGTGAAAACCCCAGAAAACGTGTTTCTCGCATTAAATAGCTCGAAAAGCGCGATCTCGATGATTCTGCCCACATCGGACAGAAGTCTCACCAAGATTATCGCAGACAATGCATATCTCAGCTCGAAACCCCACGAAAACTAAGATATCGCTGGTTCTGCATATAAAGCGCACTGTGGAGTGCTGGAAACACCAGATAACGTGTTTCTCGCATTAAATAGCTCGAATAGAGCGATCTCGATGATTAAGCTTACTTCGGACAGAAGTCTCACCAAGATTATCGTAAAAAATGCATATCTCAGCTTGAAAACCCACGAAAACCAAGATATCGCTGGTTCTGCATATCAAACGCACTGTGGAGTGCTGATAACACCAGATAACGTTTTGTCGCATTAAATAGCTCGAATAGAGCGATCTCGATGATCCTGCATACTTCGGACAGAAGTCTCACCAAGATTATCGTAAAAAATGCATATCTCAGCTTGAACCCCACGAAAACCAAGATATCGCTGGTTCTGCATATCAAACGCACTGTGGAGTGCTGAAAACACCAGATAACGTGTTTCTCGCATTAAATAGCTCGAAAAGTGCGATCTCGATGATTCTGCATAGTTCGGACAGAAGTCTCACCATGATTATCGTAAAAAATGCATATCTCAGCTTGAAACCCCACGAAAACCAAGATTTCGCTGGTTCTGCATATCAAACGCACTGTGGAGTGGTGAAAACCCCAGATAACGTGTTTCTCGCATTAAGTAGGTCGAAAAGAGCGATCTCGATATTTCTGCATACTTCGGACAGAGGTCTCACCAAGATTATCGCAGAAAATGCATATCTCAGCTTGAAATCCCACGAAAACCAAGATATCTCCGGTTCTGCACATCCAACGAACTGTGGTGTGGTGAAAACACTAGATAACGTGTTTCTCGCATTAAATAGCTCGAAACGAGCGATCTCGATAATTAAGCATACTTCGGGCAGAAGTCTCACCAAGATTATCGCAGAAATTGCATATCTCGGCTTGAAACCCCACGAAAACCAAGATATCGCTGGTTCTGCATATAAAACGCACTGTGGAGTGCTGGAAAACCAGATAACGTGTTTCTCGCATCAAATAGCTCGAATAGAGCGATCTCGATGATTAAGCATACTTCGGACAGAAGTCTCACCAAGATTATCGTAAAAAATGCATATCTCAGCTTGAAATCCCACGAAAACCGAGATATCTCCGGTTCTGCACATTCAACGAACTGTGGTGTGGTGAAAACCCCAGAAAACGTGTTTCTCGCATTAAATAGCTCGAAAAGAGGGATCTCGATGATTCTGCATACCTCCGACAGAAGACTCACCAAGATTATCGCAGAAAATGCATATCTCAGCTTGAAATCCCACGAAAACCAAGATATCGCTGGTTCTGCATATAAAGCGCACTGTGGAGTGCTGGAAACACCAGATAACGTGTTTCTCGCATTAAATAGCTCGAATAGAGCGATCTCGATAATTAAGCATACTTCCGACAGAAGTCTCACCAAGATTATCGCAGAAAATGCATATCTGAGCTTGAAACCCCACGAAAACCAAGATATCGCCGGTTCTGCATATCAAACGCACTGTGGAGTGCTGAAAACACCAGATAACGTTTTGTCGCATTAAATAGCTCGAATAGAGCGATCTCGATGATCCTGCATACTTCGGACAGAAGTCTCACCAAGATTATCGTAAAAAATGCATATCTCAGCTTGAAACCCCACGAAAACCAAGATATCGCTGGTTCTGCATATCAAACGCACTGTGGAGTGGTGAAAACACCAGATAACGTGTTTCTCGCATTAAATAGCTCAAAAAGAGCGATCTAGATGATTCAGCATACTTCGGACAGAAGTGTCTTTAAGTTTATCGCAGAAAATGCATATCTCAGCTTGAGACCCCTCGAAAACCAAGATATCACCTGTTCTGCATATCCAACGAACTGTGGTGTGGTGAAAACCCCAGAAAACGTGTTTCTCGCATTAAATAGCTCGAAAAGCGCGATCTCGATGATTCTGCCCACATCGGACAGAAGTCTCACCAAGATTATCGCAGACAATGCATATCTCAGCTCGAAACCCCACGAAAACTAAGATATCGCTGGTTCTGCATATAAAGCGCACTGTGGAGTGCTGGAAACACCAGATAACGTGTTTCTCGCATTAAATAGCTCGAATAGAGCGATCTCGATGATTAAGCATACTTCGGACAGAAGTCTCACCAAGATTATCGTAAAAAATGCATATCTCAGCTTGAAAACCCACGAAAACCAAGATATCGCTGGTTCTGCATATCAAACGCACTGTGGAGTGCTGATAACACCAGATAACGTTTTGTCGCATTAAATAGCTCGAATAGAGCGATCTCGATGATCCTGCATACTTCGGACAGAAGTCTCACCAAGATTATCGTAAAAAATGCATATCTCAGCTTGAACCCCACGAAAACCAAGATATCGCTGGTTCTGCATATCAAACGCACTGTGGAGTGCTGAAAACACCAGATAACGTGTTTCTCGCATTAAATAGCTCGAAAAGTGCGATCTCGATGATTCTGCATAGTTCGGACAGAAGTCTCACCATGATTATCGTAAAAAATGCATATCTCAGCTTGAAACCCCACGAAAACCAAGATTTCGCTGGTTCTGCATATCAAACGCACTGTGGAGTGGTGAAAACCCCAGATAACGTGTTTCTCGCATTAAGTAGGTCGAAAAGAGCGATCTCGATATTTCTGCATACTTCGGACAGAGGTCTCACCAAGATTATCGCAGAAAATGCATATCTCAGCTTGAAATCCCACGAAAACCAAGATATCTCCGGTTCTGCACATCCAACGAACTGTGGTGTGGTGAAAACACTAGATAACGTGTTTCTCGCATTAAATAGCTCGAAACGAGCGATCTCGATAATTAAGCATACTTCGGGCAGAAGTCTCACCAAGATTATCGCAGAAATTGCATATCTCGGCTTGAAACCCCACGAATACCAAGATATCGCTGGTTCTGCATATAAAACGCACTGTGGAGTGCTGGAAAACCAGATAACGTGTTTCTCGCATCAAATAGCTCGAATAGAGCGATCTCGATGATTAAGCATACTTCGGACAGAAGTCTCACCAAGATTATCGTAAAAAATGCATATCTCAGCTTGAAACCCCACGAAAGAGAGAAAACGCTGGTTCTGCATATCAAACGCACTGTGGAGTGGTGAAAACACCAGATAAGGTTTTTCTCGCATTAGCTAGCTCGAAAAGAGCGATCTCGATGATTCAGCATACTTCGGACAGAAGTCTCTCCAAGGTTATAGCAGAAAATGCATATCTCAGCTTGAAACCCCTCGAAAACCAAGATATCACATGTTCTGCATATCCAAAGCACTGTGGAGTGGTAAAAACCCCAGGAAACGTGTTTCTCGCATTAAATAGCTCGAAAAGAGGGATCTCGATGATTCTGCATACCTCCGACAGAAGACTCACCAAGATTATCGCAGAAAATGCATATCTCAGCTTGAAATCCCACGAAAACCAAGATATCGCTGGTTCTGCATATAAAGCGCACTGTGGAGTGCTGGAAACACCAGATAACGTGTTTCTCGCATTAAATAGCTCGAATAGAGCGATCTCGATGATTAAGCTTACTTCCGACAGACGTCTCACCAAGATTATCGCAGAAAATGCATATCTCAGCTGGAAACCTCACGGGAAATCAAGATGTCGCCGGTTCTGCATATCAAACGCACTGTGGAATGGTGGAAACACCAGATAACGTGTTTCTCGCATTAAATAGCTCGAAAAGTGGGATCTCGATGATTCTGCATACTTCTGACAGAAGACTCACCAAGATTATCGCAGAAAATGCATATCTCAGCTGGAAATACAACGAAAATCAAGATATCGCCGGTTCGGCACATCAAACGTACTGTGGAGTGGTGAAAACACCAGAAAACGTGTTTCTCGCATTAAGTAACTCGAAAAGAGCGTTCTCGAGGATTCTGCATACTTCTGACTGATGTCTCACCAAGATTATCGCAGAAAATGCATATCTCTCCTTGATACCCGACGATAGCAAAGATGTCGCCGGTTCTGCATATCAAACGCACTGTGGAGTGGTGAAAACAACCAGATAACGTGTTTCTCGCATTAAATAGCTCGAAAAGAGCGATCCCGATGATTCTGCATACTTCTGACTGATGTCTCACCAAGATTATCGTAGAAAATGCATATCTCAGCTTGAACCCCGACGAAATCCAAGATGTCGCCGGTTCTCCATATCAAACGCACTGTGGAATGGTGAAAACACCAGAAAACGTGTTTCTCGCATTAAGCATCTCGAAACGAGCGATCTAGATGATTCTGCATACTTCTGACTGATGTCTCACCAAGATTATCGCAGAAAATGCATATCTCAGCTTGAATCCCGACGAAATCCAAGATGTCGCCGGTTCTGCATATCAAACGCACTGTGGAGTGGTGAAAACACCAGAAAACGTGTTTCTCGCATTAAATAGCTCGAAAAGTGCAATCTGGATGATTCTGCATACTGCTGACAGAAGACTCACCAAGATTATCGCAGAAAATGCATGTCTCAGCTAGAAACACCACGAATATCAAGATATCGCCGGTTCTGCATATCAAACGCTCTGTGGAGTGGTGAATACACCAGAAAACGTGTTTCTCGCATTAAATAGCTCGAAAAGTGCAATCTAGATGATTCTGCATACTTCTGACAGAAGACTCACCAAGATTATCGCAGAAAATGCATATCTCAGCTTGAACCCCGACAAAAGCCAAGATATCTGAGGTTCTGCATGTCAAACGTACTGTGGAGTGGTGAATACACCAGAAAACGTGTTTCTCGCATTAAATAGCTCAAAAAGAGCGATCTAGATGATTCTGCATACTTCTGACAGAAGACTCACCAAGATTATCGCAGAAAATGCATATCTCAGCTGGAAACGCCACGAAAACCAAGATATCGCCGGTTCTGCATATCAGACGCACCGTGGAGTGGTGAAAACAACCAGATAACGTGTATCTCGCATTAAATAGCTCGAAACGAGCGATCTAGATGATTCTGCAGTTACATGTGTGCAGAATCACCGAAATCGCTGTTTTCGTGCTTTTGAATGCGAAAAACACGTTTGCTGGTGTTTTCAGCACGCCACAGAGCTTTTGATATGCGGAAACTGCGATATCTTCGGTATCGTTGTTGTTTCCAGCTGAGATATGCATTTTCTACGATAATCTTCGAGTTTCTTCTGTGACAAGTGGTCAGAATCACAGAAATCGCTGTTTTCGTGCTATTGAAAGCGGAAAACACGTTTTCTGGTGTCTTCAGGACTCCACAGAGCGCTTGACATGCGGAAACTGCGATATCTTCGGTATCGTTTGGTTTCCAGCTGAGATATGCATTTTCAGTGATAATCTTCATGATTCTGCTGTAACAAGTGTGCAGAATCACCGAAATCGCTGTTTTCGTGCTATTGAATGCGAAAAACACGTTTTCTGGTGTTTTCAGCACTCCACAGTGCGTTTGATGTGCGGAAACTGCCATATCTTCGGTATCGTTGTTGTTTCCAGCTGGGATATGCACTATCAGTGATAATCTTCATGATTCTGCTGTTACAAGTGTGCAGAATCTCCGAAATCGCTGTTTTCGTGCTATTGAATGCGAAAAACACGTTTTCTGGTGTTTTCAGAACTCCACAGTGCGTTTGATATGCGGTAACTGCGATATCTTCGGTATTGTTGATGTTTCCAGCTGAGAAATGCATTATCAGTGATAATCTTCATGATTCTGCTGTTACAAGTGTGCAGAATCACCGAAATCGCTGTTTTCGTGCTATTAAATGCGAAAAACACGTTTTCTGATGTTTTCAGCACTCCACAGTGCGTTTGATATGCGGAAACTGCGATATCTTCGGTATCGTTGTTGTTTCCACCTGAGATATGCATTTTCAGTGATAATCTTCATTATTCTGCTGTTACAAGTGTGCAGAATCACCGAAATCGCTGTTTTCGTGCTATTGAATGCGAGAAACACGTTTTCTGGTGATTTCAGCACGCCACAGAGCGTTTGACATGCGTAAACTGCCATATCTTCGGTATGGTTGATGTTTCCAGCTGAGATATGCTTTTTCAGTGATAATCTTCATGATTCTGCTGTTACAAATGTGCAGAATCACCGAAATATCTGTTTTCGTGCTTTTCAATGCGAAAAACACGATTGCTGGTGTTTTCAGCACTCCACAGTGCGTTTGATGTGCTGAAACTGCCATATCTTCGGTATCGTTGTTGTTTCCAGCTGGGATATGCATTTTCTACGATAATCTTCGAGTTTCTTCTGTGACAAGTGGTCAGAATCACAGAAATCGCTGTTTTCGTGCTATTGAAAGCGGAAAACACGTTTTCTGGTGTCTTCAGCACTCCACAGAGCGCTTGACATGCGGAAACTGCGATATCTTCGGTATCGTTTGGTTTCCAGCTGAGATATGCATTTTCAGTGATAATCTTCATGATTCTGCTGTTACAAATGTGCAGAATCACCGAAATATCTGTTTTCGTGCTTTTCAATGCGAAAAACACGATTGCTGGTGTTTTCAGCACTCCACAGTGCGTTTGATGTGCGGAAACTGCCATATCTTCGGTATCGTTGTTGTTTCCAGCTGGGATATGCATTTTCAGTGATAATCTTCATGATTCTGCTGTTACAAGTGTGCAGACTCACCGAAATCGCTGTTTTCGTGCTATTGAATGCGAAAAACACGTTTTCTGGTGTTTTCAGAACTCCACAGTGCGTTTGATATGCGGTAACTGCGATATCTTCGGTATTGTTGATGTTTCCAGCTGAGAAATGCATTATCAGTGATAATCTTCATGATTCTGCTGTTACAAGTGTGCAGAATCACCGAAATCGCTGTTTTCGTGCTATTAAATGCGAAAAACACGTTTTCTGATGTTTTCAGCACTCCACAGTGCGTTTGATATGCGGAAACTGCGATATCTTCGGTATCGTTGTTGTTTCCACCTGAGATATGCATTTTCAGTGATAATCTTCATTATTCTGCTGTTACAAGTGTGCAGAATCACCGAAATCGCTGTTTTCGTGCTATTGAATGCGAGAAACACGTTTTCTGGTGATTTCAGCACGCCACAGAGCGTTTGACATGCGTAAACTGCCATATCTTCGGTATGGTTGATGTTTCCAGCTGAGATATGCATTTTCAGTGATAATCTTCATGATTCTGCTGTTACAAATGTGCAGAATCACCGAAATATCTGTTTTCGTGCTTTTCAATGCGAAAAACACGATTGCTGGTGTTTTCAGCACTCCACAGTGCGTTTGATGTGCGGAAACTGCGATATCTTCTGTATCGTTGTTGTTTCCAGCTGAGATATGCATTTTCTACGATAATCTTCGAGTTTCTTCTGTGACAAGTGGTCAGAATCACCGAAATCGCTGTTTTCGTGCTATTGAAAGCGGAAAACACGTTTTCTGGTGTCTTCAGCACTCCACAGAGCGTTTGACATGCGGAAACTGCGACATCTTCGGTATCGTTTGGTTTCCAGCTGAGATATGCATTTTCAGTGATAATCTTCATGATTCTGCTGTAACAAGTGTGCAGAATCACCGAAATCGCTGTTTTCGTGCTATTGAATGCGAAAAACACGTTTTCTGGTGTTTTCAGCACTCCACAGTGCGTTTGATGTGCGGAAACTGCCATATCTTCGGTATCGTTGTTGTTTCCAGCAGAGATATGCATTATCAGTGATAATCTTCATGATTATGCTGTTACAAGTGTGCAGAATCACCGAAATCGCTGTTTTCGTGCTATTGAATTCGAAAAACACGTTTTCTGGTGTTTTCAGCACACCACAGTGCGTTTGATATGCGGAAACTGCGATCTCTTCGGTATCGTTGTTGTTTCCAGCTGAGATATGCATTTTCAGTGATAATCTTCATGATTCTGCTGTTACAAGTGTGCAGAATCACCGAAATCGCTGTTCTCGTGCTATTGAATGCGAAAAACACGTTTTCTGGTGTTTTCAGCACTCCACAGTGCGTTTGATGTGCGGAAACTGCGATATCTTCGGTATCGTTGTTGTTTCCAGCTGAGATATGCATTTTCAGTGATAATCTTCATGATTCTGCTGTTACAAGTGTGCAGAATCACCGAATCGCTGTTTTCGTGCTATTGAATGCGAGAAACACGTTTTCTGGTGTTTTCAGCACGCCACAGAGCGTTTGACATGCGGAAACTGCGATATCTTCTGTATCGTTGTTGTTTCCAGCTGAGATATGCATTTTCTACGATAATCTTCGAGTTTCTTCTGTGACAAGTGTGCAGAATCACCGAAATCGCTGTTTTCGTGCTTTTGAATGCGAAAAACACGTTTTCTGGTGTTTTCAGCACGCCACAGAGCGTTTGACAAGCGGAAACTGCCATATCTTCGGTATCGTTGTTGTTTCCAGCTGAGATATGCATTTTCAGTGATAATCTTCATGATTCTGCTGTTACAAGTGTGCAGAATCACCGAAATCGCTGTTTTCGTGCTATTGAATGCGAAAAACACGTTTTCTGGTGTTTTCAGCACTCCACAGCGCGTTTGATGTGCGGAAACTGCCATATCTTCGGTATCGTTGTTGTTTCCAGCTGAGATATGCATTTTCAGTGATAATCTTGATGATTCTGCTGTTACAAGTGTGCAGAATCAACGAAATCGCTGTTTTCGTGCTATTGGATGCGAAAAACACGTTTTGTGGTGTTTTCAGCACTCCACAGTTCGTTTGATATGCGGAAACTGCGATATCTTCGGTATCGTTGTTGTTTCCAGCTGAGATATGCATTATCAGTGATAATCTTCATGATTCTGCTGTTACAAGTGTGCAGAATCACCGAAGTCGCTGTTTTCGTGCTATTGAATGCGAAAAACACGTTTTCTGGTGTTTTCACCACTCCACAGTGCGTTTGATATGCGGAAACTGCCATATCTTCGGTATCGTTGTTGTTTCCAGCTGAGCTATGCATTATCAGTGATAATCTTCGAGTTTCTTTTGCTGTTACAAGTGTGCAGAATCACCGAAATCGCTGTTTTCGTGCTTTTGAATGCGAAAAACACGTTTGCTGGTGTTTTCAGCACTCCACAGTGCGTTTGATAGGCGGAAACTGCCATATCTTCGGTATCGTTGTTGTTTCCAGCTGAGATATGCATTTTCAGTGATAGTCTTCATGATTCTGCTGTTACAGATGTGCAGAATCACCGAAATCGCTGTTTTCGTGCTATTGAATGCGAAAAACACGTTTTCTGGTGTTTCCACCACTCCACAGTGCGTTTGATATGCGGAAACTGCCATATCTTCGGTATCGTTGTTGTTTCCAGCTGAGATATGCATTTTCAGTGATAATCTTCATGATTCTGCTGTTACAGTTGTGCAGAATCACCGAAATCGCTGTTTTCGTGCTTTTGAATGCGAAAAACACGTTTTCTGGTGTTTTCAGCACGCCGCAGAGCGTTTGACATGCGGAAACTGCGATATCTTCGGTATCGTTGTTGCTTCCTGCTGAGATATGCATTTTCAGTGATAATCTTGATGATTCTGCTGTTACAAGTGTGCAGATTCAACGAAATCGCTGTTTTCGTGCTATTGGATGCGAAAAACACGTTTTGTGGTGTTTTCAGCACTCCACAGTTCGTTTGATATGCGGAAACTGCGATATCTTCGGTATCGTTGTACTTTCCAGCTGAGATATGCATTTTCTACGATAATCTTCGAGTTTCTTCTGTGACAAGTGTGCAGAATCACCGAAATCGCTGTTTTCGTGCGTTTAAATGCGAAAAACACGTTTTCTGGTGTTTTCAGCACGCCACAGAGCGTTTGACAAGCGGAAGCTGCCATATCTTCGGTATCGTTGTTGTTTCCAGCTGAGATATGCATTTTCAGTGATAATCTTCATGATTCTGCTGTTACAAGTGTGCAGAATCACCGAAATCGCTGTTTTCGTGCTATTGAATGCGAAAAACACGTTTTCTGGTGTTTTCAGCACTCCACAGCGCGTTTGATGTGCGGAAACTGCCATATCTTCGGTATCGTTGTTGTTTCCAGCTGAGATATGCATTTTCAGTGATAATCTTCATGATTCTGCTGTAACAAGTGTGCAGAATCACCGAAATCGCTGTTTTCGTGCTATTGAATGCGAAAAACACGTTTTCTGGTGTTTTCAGCACTCCACAGAGCGTTTGACATGCGGAAACTGCGATATCTTCGGTATCGTTGGGTTTCCAGCTGAGATATGCATTTTCAGTGATAATCTTCATGATTCTGCTGTAACAAGTGTGCAGAATCACCGAAATCGCTGTTTTAATACTATTGAATGCGAAAAACACGTTTTCTGGTGTTTTCAGCACTCCACAGTGCGTTTGATATGTGGAAACTGCCATATCTCCGGTATCGTTGTTGTTTCCAGCTGAGATATGCATTTTCAGTAATAATCTTCATGATTCTGCTGTTACAAGTGTGCAGAATCACCGAAATCGCTGTTTTCGTGCTATTAGATGCGAAAAACACGTTTTCTGGTGTTTTCAGCACTCCACACTGCGTTTGATATGCGGAAACTGCCATATCATCGGTATCGTTGATGTTTCCAGCTGAGATATGCATTTTCAGTGATAATCTTCATGATTCTGCTGTTACAGTTTTGCAGAATCACCGAAATCGCTGTTTTCGTGCTTTTGAATGCGAAAAACACGTTTTCTGGTGTTTTCAGCACTCCACAGAGCGTTTGACATGCGGTAACTGCGATATCTTCGGTATCGTTGGGTTTCCAGCTGAGATATGCATTTTCAGTGATAATCTTCATGATTCTGCTGTAACAAGTGTGCAGAATCACCGAAATCGCTGTTTTCGTACTATTGAATGCGAAAAACACGTTTTCTGGTGTTTTCAGCACTCCACAGTGCGTTTGATATGTGGAAACTGCCATATCTCCGGTATCGTTGTTGTTTCCAGATGAGATATGCGTTTTCAGTAATAATCTTCATGATTCTGCTGTTACAAGTGTGCAGAATCACCGAAGTCGCTGTTTTCGTGCTATTGAACGCGAAAAACACGTTTTCTGGTGTTTTCAGCACGCCACAGAGCGTTTGACATGCGGAAACTGCCATATCTTTGGTATCGTTGTTGTTTCCTGCTGAGATATGCATTTTCTACGATAATCATCGAGTTTCTTCTGTGACAAGTGTGCAGAATCACCGAAATCGCTGTTTTCGTGCTACTGAATGCGAAAAACACGTTTTCTGGTGTTTTCAGCACTCCACAGTGCGTTTGATATGCGGAAACTGCCATATCATCGGTATCGTTGATGTTTCCAGCTGAGATATGCATTTTCAGTGATAATCTTCATGATTCTGCTGTTACAGATGTGCAGAATCACCGAAGTCGCTGTTTTCGTGCTATTGAACGCGAAACACACGGTTTCTGGTGTTTTCAGCACTCCACAGTGCGTTTGATATGCGGAAACTGCGATAGCTTCGGTATCGTTGTTGTTTCCAGCTGAGATATGCATTATCAGTGATAATCTTCATGATTCTGCTGTTACAAGTGTGCAGAATCACCGAAATCGCTGTTTTCGTGCTATTGAATGCGAAAAACACGTTTTCTGGTGTTTTCAGCACGCCACAGAGCGTTTGACATGCGGAAACTGCCATATCTTCGGTATCGTTGTTGTTTCCTGCTGAGATATGCATTTTCTACGATAATCATCGAGTTTCTTCTGTGACAAGTGTGCAGAATCACCGAAATCGCTGTTTTCGTGCTACTGAATGCGAAAAACACGTTTTCTGGTGTTTTCAGCACTCCACAGTGCGTTTGATATGCGGAAACTGCCATATCATCGGTATCGTTGATGTTTCCAGCTGAGATATGCATTTTCAGTGATAATCTTCATGATTCTGCTGTTACAGATGTGCAGAATCACCGAAATCGCTGTTTTCGTGCTTTTGAATGCGAAAAACACGTTTTCTGGTCTTTTCAGCACGCCACAGAGCGTTTGATATGCGCAAACTGCGATATCTGCGGTATCGTTGTTGTTTCCAGCTGAGATATGCATTTTCAGTGATAATCTTCATGATTCTGCTGTAACAAGTGTGCAGAATCACCGAAATCGCTGTTTTCGTGCTATTGAATGCGAAAACCCGTTTTCTGGTGTATTCAGCACTCCACAGTGCGTTTGATATGCGGAAACTGCCATATCTTCGGTATCGTTGTTGTTTCCAGCTGAGATATGCATTATCAGTGATAATCTTCATGATTCTGCTGTTACAAGTGTGCAGAATCACCGAAGTCGCTGTTTTCGTGCTATTGAACGCGAAACACACGGTTTCTGGTGTTTTCAGCACTCCACAGTGCGTTTGATATGCGGAAACTGCGATAGCTTCGGTATCGTTGTTGTTTCCAGCTGAGATATGCATTATCAGTGATAATCTTCATGATTCTGCTGTTACAAGTGTGCAGAATCACCGAAATCGCTGTTTTCGTGCTATTAGATGCGAAAAACACGTTTTCTGGTGTTTTCAGCACTCCACACTGCGTTTGATATGCGGAAACTGCCATATCATCGGTATCGTTGATGTTTCCAGCTGAGATATGCATTTTCAGTGATAATCTTCATGATTCTGCTGTTACAGTTTTGCAGAATCACCGAAATCGCTGTTTTCGTGCTTTTGAATGCGAAAAACACGTTTTCTGGTGTTTTCAGCACTCCACAGAGCGTTTGACATGCGGTAACTGCGATATCTTCGGTATCGTTGGGTTTCCAGCTGAGATATGCATTTTCAGTGATAATCTTCATGATTCTGCTGTAACAAGTGTGCAGATTCACCGAAATCGCTGTTTTCGTACTATTGAATGCGAAAAACACGTTTTCTGGTGTTTTCAGCACTCCACAGTGCGTTTGATATGTGGAAACTGCCATATCTCCGGTATCGTTGTTGTTTCCAGCTGAGATATGCGTTTTCAGTAATAATCTTCATGATTCTGCTGTTACAAGTGTGCAGAATCACCGAAGTCGCTGTTTTCGTGCTATTGAACGCGAAAAACACGTTTTCTGGTGTTTTCAGCACGCCACAGAGCGTTTGACATGCGGAAACTGCCATATCTTCGGTATCGTTGTTGTTTCCTGCTGAGATATGCATTTTCTACGATAATCATCGAGTTTCTTCTGTGACAAGTGTGCAGAATCACCGAAATCGCTGTTTTCGTGCTACTGAATGCGAAAAACACGTTTTCTGGTGTTTTCAGCACTCCACAGTGCGTTTGATATGCGGAAACTGCCATATCATCGGTATCGTTGATGTTTCCAGCTGAGATATGCATTTTCTGTGATAATCTTCATGATTCTGCTGTTACAGATGTGCAGAATCACCGAAGTCGCTGTTTTCGTGCTATTGAACGCGAAACACACGGTTTCTGGTGTTTTCAGCACTCCACAGTGCGTTTGATATGCGGAAACTGCGATAGCTTCGGTATCGTTGTTGTTTCCAGCTGAGATATGCATTATCAGTGATAATCTTCATGATTCTGCTGTTACAAGTGTGCAGAATCACCGAAATCGCTGTTTTCGTGCTATTGAATGCGAAAAACACGTTTTCTGGTGTTTTCAGCACGCCACAGAGCGTTTGACATGCGGAAACTGCCATATCTTCGGTATCGTTGTTGTTTCCTGCTGAGATATGCATTTTCTACGATAATCATCGAGTTTCTTCTGTGACAAGTGTGCAGAATCACCGAAATCGCTGTTTTCGTGCTACTGAATGCGAAAAACACGTTTTCTGGTGTTTTCAGCACTCCACAGTGCGTTTGATATGCGGAAACTGCCATATCATCGGTATCGTTGATGTTTCCAGCTGAGATATGCATTTTCAGTGATAATCTTCATGATTCTGCTGTTACAGATGTGCAGAATCACCGAAATCGCTGTTTTCGTGCTTTTGAATGCGAAAAACACGTTTTCTGGTCTTTTCAGCACGCCACAGAGCGTTTGATATGCGCAAACTGCGATATCTGCGGTATCGTTGTTGTTTCCAGCTGAGATATGCATTTTCAGTGATAATCTTCATGATTCTGCTGTAACAAGTGTGCAGAATCACCGAAATCGCTGTTTTCGTGCTATTGAATGCGAAAACCCGTTTTCTGGTGTATTCAGCACTCCACAGTGCGTTTGATATGCGGAAACTGCCATATCTTCGGTATCGTTGTTGTTTCCAGCTGAGATATGCATTATCAGTGATAATCTTCATGATTCTGCTGTTACAAGTGTGCAGAATCACCGAAGTCGCTGTTTTCGTGCTATTGAACGCGAAACACACGGTTTCTGGTGTTTTCAGCACTCCACAGTGCGTTTGATATGCGGAAACTGCGATAGCTTCGGTATCGTTGTTGTTTCCAGCTGAGATATGCATTATCAGTGATAATCTTCATGATTCTGCTGTTACAAGTGTGCAGAATCACCGAAATCGCTGTTTTCGTGCTTTTGAATGCGAAAAACACGTTTGCTGGTATTTTCAGCACTCCACAGTGCGTTTGATATGCGGAAACTGCCATATCTTCGGTATCGTTGTTGTTTCCAGCTGAGATATGCATTTTCAGTGATAATCTTCATCATTCTGCTGTTACAGATGTGCAGAATCACCGAAATCGCTGTTTTCGTGCTTTTGAATGCGAAAAACACGTTTGCTGGTATTTTCAGCACTCCACAGTGCGTTTGATATGCGGAAACTGCCATATCTTCGGTATCGTTGTTGTTTCCAGCTGAGATATGCATTTTCAGTGATAATCTTCATCATTCTGCTGTTACAGATGTGCAGAATCACCGAAATCGCTGTTTTCGTGCTATTGAATGCGAAAAACACGTTTTCTGGTGTTTTCACCACTCCACAGTGCGTTTGATATGCGGAAACTGCCATATCTTCGGTATCGTTGTTGTTTCCAGCTGAGCTATGCATTTTCAGTGACAATCTTCATGATTCTGCTGTTACAAGTGTGCAGAATCACCGAAATCGATGTTTTCGTGCTATTGAATGCGAAAAACACGTTTTCTGGTATTTTCAGCACTCCACAGCGCGTTTGATGTGCGGAAACTGCCATATCTTCGGTATCGTTGTTGTTTCCAGCTGAGATATGCATTTTCAGTGATAATCTTCATGATTCTGCTGTTACAAGTGTGCAGAATCACCGAAGTCGCTGTTTTCGTGCTATTGAACGCGAAGCACACGGTTTCTGGTGTTTTCAGCACTCCACAGTGCGTTTGATATGCGAAAACTGCCATATCTTCGGTATCGTTGTTGTTTCCAGCTGAGCTATGCATTTTCAGTGACAATCTTCATCATTCTGCTGTTACAAGTGTGCAGAATCACCGAAATCGATGTTTTCGTGCTATTGAATGCGAAAAACACGTTTTCTGGTATTTTCAGCACTCCACAGCGCGTTTGATGTGCGGAAACTGCCATATCTTCGGTATCGTTGTTGTTTCCAGCTGAGATATGCATTTTCAGTGATAATCTTCATGATTCTGCTGTTACAGTTGTGCAGAATCACCGAAATCGCTGTTTTCGTGCTATTGAACGCGAAACACACGGTTTCTGGTGTTTTCAGCACTCCACAGTGCGTTTGATATGCGGAAACTGCGATAGCTTCGGTATCGTTGTTGTTTCCAGCTGAGATATGCATTATCAGTGATAATCTTCATGATTCTGCTGTTACAAGTGTGCAGAATCACCGAAATCGCTGTTTTCGTGCTTTTGAATGCGAAAAACACGTTTGCTGGTGTTTTCAGCACTCCACAGTGCGTTTGATATGCGGAAACTGCCATATCTTCGGTATCGTTGTTGTTTCCAGCTGAGATATGCATTTTCAGTGATAATCTTCATGATTCTGCTGTTACAGATGTGCAGAATCACCGAAATCGCTGTTTTCGTGCTATTGAATGCGAAAAACACGTTTTCTGGTGTTTTCACCACTCCACAGTGCGTTTGATATGCGGAAACTGCCATATCTTCGGTATCGTTGTTGTTTCCAGCTGAGCTATGCATTTTCAGTGACAATCTTCATGATTCTGCTGTTACAAGTGTGCAGAATCACCGAAATCGATGTTTTCGTGCTATTGAATGCGAAAAACACGTTTTCTGGTGTTTTCAGTACTCCACAGCGCGTTTGATGTGCGGAAACTGCCATATCTTCGGTATCGTTGTTGTTTCCAGCTGAGATATGCATTTTCAGTGATAATCTTCATGATTCTGCTGTAACAAGTGTGCAGAATCACCGAAATCGCTGTTTTCGTGCTATTGAATGCGAAAAACACGTTTTCTGGTGTTTTCAGCACTCCACAGAGCGTTTGACATGCGGAAACTGCGATATCTTCGGTATCGTTGGGTTTCCAGCTGAGATATGCATTTTCAGTGATAATCTTCATGATTCTGCTGTTACAGTTTTGCAGATTCACCGAAATCGCTGTTTTCGTGCTTTTGAATGCGAAAAACACGTTTTCTGGTGTTTTCAGCACTCCACAGAGCGTTTGACATGCGGTAACTGCGATATCTTCGGTATCGTTGGGTTTCCAGCTGAGATATGCATTTTCAGTGATAATCTTCATGATTCTGCTGTAACAAGTGTGCAGAATCACCGAAATCGCTGTTTTCGTACTATTGAATGCGAAAAACACGTTTTCTGGTGTTTTCAGCACTCCACAGTGCGTTTGATATGCGGAAACTGCGATAGCTTCGGTATCGTTGTTGTTTCCAGCTGAGATATGCATTATCAGTGATAATCTTGATGATTCTGCTGTTACAAGTGTGCAGATTCAACGAAATCGCTGTTTTCGTGCTATTGGATGCGAAAAACACGTTTTGTGGTGTTTTCAGCACTCCACAGTTCGTTTGATATGCGGAAACTGCGATATCTTCGGTATCGTTGTACTTTCCAGCTGAGATATGCATTTTCTACGATAATCTTCGAGTTTCTTCTGTGACAAGTGTGCAGAATCACCGAAATCGCTGTTTTCGTGCGTTTAAATGCGAAAAACACGTTTTCTGGTGTTTTCAGCACGCCACAGAGCGTTTGACAAGCGGAAACTGCCATATCTTCGGTATCGTTGTTGTTTCCAGCTGAGATATGCATTTTCAGTGATAATCTTCATGATTCTGCTGTTACAAGTGTGCAGAATCACCGAAATCGCTGTTTTCGTGCTATTGAATGCGAAAAACACGTTTTCTGGTGTTTTCAGCACTCCACAGCGCGTTTGATGTGCGGAAACTGCCATATCTTCGGTATCGTTGTTGTTTCCAGCTGAGATATGCATTTTCAGTGATAATCTTCATGATTCTGCTGTAACAAGTGTGCAGAATCACCGAAATCGCTGTTTTCGTGCTATTGAATGCGAAAAACACGTTTTCTGGTGTTTTCAGCACTCCACAGAGCGTTTGACATGCGGAAACTGCGATATCTTCGGTATCGTTGGGTTTCCAGCTGAGATATGCATTTTCAGTGATAATCTTCATGATTCTGCTGTAACAAGTGTGCAGAATCACCGAAATCGCTGTTTTAATACTATTGAATGCGAAAAACACGTTTTCTGGTGTTTTCAGCACTCCACAGTGCGTTTGATATGTGGAAACTGCCATATCTCCGGTATCGTTGTTGTTTCCAGCTGAGATATGCATTTTCAGTAATAATCTTCATGATTCTGCTGTTACAAGTGTGCAGAATCACCGAAATCGCTGTTTTCGTGCTATTAGATGCGAAAAACACGTTTTCTGGTGTTTTCAGCACTCCACACTGCGTTTGATATGCGGAAACTGCCATATCATCGGTATCGTTGATGTTTCCAGCTGAGATATGCATTTTCAGTGATAATCTTCATGATTCTGCTGTTACAGTTTTGCAGAATCACCGAAATCGCTGTTTTCGTGCTTTTGAATGCGAAAAACACGTTTTCTGGTGTTTTCAGCACTCCACAGAGCGTTTGACATGCGGTAACTGCGATATCTTCGGTATCGTTGGGTTTCCAGCTGAGATATGCATTTTCAGTGATAATCTTCATGATTCTGCTGTAACAAGTGTGCAGAATCACCGAAATCGCTGTTTTCGTACTATTGAATGCGAAAAACACGTTTTCTGGTGTTTTCAGCACTCCACAGTGCGTTTGATATGTGGAAACTGCCATATCTCCGGTATCGTTGTTGTTTCCAGCTGAGATATGCGTTTTCAGTAATAATCTTCATGATTCTGCTGTTACAAGTGTGCAGAATCACCGAAGTCGCTGTTTACGTGCTATTGAACGCGAAAAACACGTTTTCTGGTGTTTTCAGCACGCCACAGAGCGTTTGACATGCGGAAACTGCCATATCTTCGGTATCGTTGTTGTTTCCTGCTGAGATATGCATTTTCTACGATAATCATCGAGTTTCTTCTGTGACAAGTGTGCAGAATCACCGAAATCGCTGTTTTCGTGCTACTGAATGCGAAAAACACGTTTTCTGGTGTTTTCAGCACTCCACAGTGCGTTTGATATGCGGAAACTGCCATATCATCGGTATCGTTGATGTTTCCAGCTGAGATATGCATTTTCAGTGATAATCTTCATGATTCTGCTGTTACAGATGTGCAGAATCACCGAAGTCGCTGTTTTCGTGCTATTGAACGCGAAACACACGGTTTCTGGTGTTTTCAGCACTCCACAGTGCGTTTGATATGCGGAAACTGCGATAGCTTCGGTATCGTTGTTGTTTCCAGCTGAGATATGCATTATCAGTGATAATCTTCATGATTCTGCTGTTACAAGTGTGCAGAATCACCGAAATCGCTGTTTTCGTGCTATTGAATGCGAAAAACACGTTTTCTGGTGTTTTCAGCACGCCACAGAGCGTTTGACATGCGGAAACTGCCATATCTTCGGTATCGTTGTTGTTTCCTGCTGAGATATGCATTTTCTACGATAATCATCGAGTTTCTTCTGTGACAAGTGTGCAGAATCACCGAAATCGCTGTTTTCGTGCTACTGAATGCGAAAAACACGTTTTCTGGTGTTTTCAGCACTCCACAGTGCGTTTGATATGCGGAAACTGCCATATCATCGGTATCGTTGATGTTTCCAGCTGAGATATGCATTTTCAGTGATAATCTTCATGATTCTGCTGTTACAGATGTGCAGAATCACCGAAATCGCTGTTTTCGTGCTTTTGAATGCGAAAAACACGTTTTCTGGTCTTTTCAGCACGCCACAGAGCGTTTGATATGCGGAAACTGCGATATCTGCGGTATCGTTGTTGTTTCCAGCTGAGATATGCATTTTCAGTGATAATCTTCATGATTCTGCTGTAACAAGTGTGCAGAATCACCGAAATCGCTGTTTTCGTGCTATTGAATGCGAAAACCCGTTTTCTGGTGTATTCAGCACTCCACAGTGCGTTTGATATGCGGAAACTGCCATATCTTCGGTATCGTTGTTGTTTCCAGCTGAGATATGCATTATCAGTGATAATCTTCATGATTCTGCTGTTACAAGTGTGCAGAATCACCGAAATCGCTGTTTTCGTGCTTTTGAATGCGAAAAACACGTTTGCTGGTATTTTCAGCACTCCACAGTGCGTTTGATATGCGGAAACTGCCATATCTTCGGTATCGTTGTTGTTTCCAGCTGAGATATGCATTTTCAGTGATAATCTTCATCATTCTGCTGTTACAGATGTGCAGAATCACCGAAATCGCTGTTTTCGTGCTTTTGAATGCGAAAAACACGTTTGCTGGTATTTTCAGCACTCCACAGTGCGTTTGATATGCGGAAACTGCCATATCTTCGGTATCGTTGTTGTTTCCAGCCGAGATATGCATTTTCAGTGATAATCTTCATCATTCTGCTGTTACAGATGTGCAGAATCACCGAAATCGCTGTTTTCGTGCTATTGAATGCGAAAAACACGTTTTCTGGTGTTTTCACCACTCCACTGTGCGTTTGATATGCGGAAACTGCCATATCTTCGGTATCGTTGTTGTTTCCAGCTGAGCTATGCATTTTCAGTGACAATCTTCATGATTCTGCTGTTACAAGTGTGCAGAATCACCGAAATCGATGTTTTCGTGCTATTGAATGCGAAAAACACGTTTTCTGGTATTTTCAGCACTCCACAGCGCGTTTGATGTGCGGAAACTGCCATATCTTCGGTATCGTTGTTGTTTCCAGCTGAGATATGCATTTTCAGTGATAATCTTCATGATTCTGCTGTTACAAGTGTGCAGAATCACCGAAGTCGCTGTTTTCGTGCTATTGAACGCGAAACACACGGTTTCTGGTGTTTTCAGCACTCCACAGTGCGTTTGATATGCGGAAACTGCCATATCTTCGGTATCGTTGTTGTTTCCAGCTGAGCTATGCATTTTCAGTGACAATCTTCATGATTCTGCTGTTACAAGTGTGCAGAATCACCGAAATCGATGTTTTCGTGCTATTGAATGCGAAAAACACGTTTTCTGGTATTTTCAGCACTCCACAGCGCGTTTGATGTGCGGAAACTGCCATATCTTCGGTATCGTTGTTGTTTCCAGCTGAGATATGCATTTTCAGTGATAATCTTCATGATTCTGCTGTTACAGTTGTGCAGAATCACCGAAATCGCTGTTTTCGTGCTATTGAACGCGAAACACACGGTTTCTGGTGTTTTCAGCACTCCACAGTGCGTTTGATATGCGGAAACTGCGATAGCTTCGGTATCGTTGTTGTTTCCAGCTGAGATATGCATTATCAGTGATAATCTTCATGATTCTGCTGTTACAAGTGTGCAGAATCACCGAAATCGCTGTTTTCGTGCTTTTGAATGCGAAAAACACGTTTGCTGGTGTTTTCAGCACTCCACAGTGCGTTTGATATGCGGAAACTGCCATATCTTCGGTATCGTTGTTGTTTCCAGCTGAGATATGCATTTTCAGTGATAATCTTCATGATTCTGCTGTTACAGATGTGCAGAATCACCGAAATCGCTGTTTTCGTGCTATTGAATGCGAAAAACACGTTTTCTGGTGTTTTCACCACTCCACAGTGCGTTTGATATGCGGAAACTGCCATATCTTCGGTATCGTTGTTGTTTCCAGCTGAGCTATGCATTTTCAGTGACAATCTTCATGATTCTGCTGTTACAAGTGTGCAGAATCACCGAAATCGATGTTTTCGTGCTATTGAATGCGAAAAACACGTTTTCTGGTGTTTTCAGTACTCCACAGCGCGTTTGATGTGCGGAAACTGCCATATCTTCGGTATCGTTGTTGTTTCCAGCTGAGATATGCATTTTCAGTGATAATCTTCATGATTCTGCTGTAACAAGTGTGCAGAATCACCGAAATCGCTGTTTTCGTGCTATTGAATGCGAAAAACACGTTTTCTGGTGTTTTCAGCACTCCACAGAGCGTTTGACATGCGGAAACTGCGATATCTTCGGTATCGTTGGGTTTCCAGCTGAGATATGCATTTTCAGTGATAATCTTCATGATTCTGCTGTAACAAGTGTGCAGAATCACCGAAATCGCTGTTTCAATACTATTGAATGCGAAAAACACGTTTTCTGGTGTTTTCAGCAACTCCACAGTGCGTTTGATATGCGGAAACTGCCATATCTTCGGTATCGTGGTTGTTTCCAGCTGAGATATGCATTATCAGTGATAATCTTCGAGTTTCTTTTGCTGTTACAAGTGTGCAGAATCACCGAAATCGCTGTTTTCGTGCTTTTGAATGCGAAAAACACGTTTGCTGGTGTTTTCAGCACTCCACAGTGCGTTTGATATGCGGAAACTGCCATATCTTCGGTATCGTTGTTGTTTCCAGCTGAGATATGCATTTTCAGTGATAATCTTCATGATTCTGCTGTTACAGATGTGCAGAATCACCGAAATCGCTGTTTTCGTGCTATTGAATGCGAAAAACACGTTTTCTGGTGTTTTCACCACTCCACAGTGCGTTTGATATGCGGAAACTGCCATATCTTCGGTATCGTTGTTGTTTCCAGCTGAGATATGCATTTTCAGTGATAATCTTCATGATTCTGCTGTTACAGTTGTGCAGAATCACCGAAATCGCTGTTTTCGTGCTTTTGAATGCGAAAAACACGTTTTCTGGTGTTTTCAGCACGCCGCAGAGCGTTCGACATGCGGAAACTGCGATATCTTCGGTATCGTTGTTGTTTCCTGCTGAGATATGCTTTTTCAGTGATAATCTTGATGATTCTGCTGTTACAAGTGTGCAGAATCAACGAAATCGCTGTTTTCGTGCTATTGGATGCGAAAAACACGTTTTCTGGTGTTTTCAGCACTCCACAGCGCGTTTGATGTGCGGAAACTGCCATATCTTCGGTATCGTTGTTGTTTCCAGCTGAGATATGCATTTTCAGTGATAATCTTCATGATTCTGCTGTAACAAGTGTGCAGAATCACCGAAATCGCTGTTTTCGTGCTATTGAATGCGAAAAACACGTTTTCTGGTGTTTTCAGCACTCCACAGAGCGTTTGACATGCGGAAACTGCGATATCTTCGGTATCGTTGGGTTTCCAGCTGAGATATGCATTTTCAGTGATAATCTTCATGATTCTGCTGTAACAAGTGTGCAGAATCACCGAAATCGCTGTTTTAATACTATTGAATGCGAAAAACACGTTTTCTGGTGTTTTCAGCACTCCACAGTGCGTTTGATATGTGGAAACTGCCATATCTCCGGTATCGTTGTTGTTTCCAGCTGAGATATGCATTTTCAGTAATAATCTTCATGATTCTGCTGTTACAAGTGTGCAGAATCACCGAAATCGCTGTTTTCGTGCTATTAGATGCGAAAAACACGTTTTCTGGTGTTTTCAGCACTCCACACTGCGTTTGATATGCGGAAACTGCCATATCATCGGTATCGTTGATGTTTCCAGCTGAGATATGCATTTTCAGTGATAATCTTCATGATTCTGCTGTTACAGTTGTGCAGAATCACCGGAATCGCTGTTTTCGTGCTTTTGAATGCGAAAAACACGTTTTCTGGTGTTTTCAGCACTCCACAGTGCGTTTGATATGCGAAAACTGCGATATCTTCGGTATCGTTGTTGTTTCCACCTGAGATATGCATTTCCTACGATAATCTTCATGATTCTGCTGTTACAAGTGTGCAGAATCACCGAAGTCGCTGTTGTCGTGCTATTGAACGCGAAAAACACGTTTTCTGGTGTTTTCAGCACTCCACAGTGCGTTTGATATGCGGAAACTGCGATATCTTCGGTATCGTTGTTGTTTCCAGCTGAGATATGCATTTTCCATGATAATCTTCGAGTTTCTTCTGTGACAAGTGGTCAGAATCACAGAAATCGCTGTTTTCCTGCTACTGAATGCGGAAAACACGTTTTCTGGTGTTTCCAGCACTCCACAGAGCGTTTGACATGCGGAAACTGCGACATCTTCGGTATCGTTGGGTTTCCAGCTGAGATATGCATTTTCAGTGATAATATTCATGATTCTGCTGTAACAAGTGTGCAGAATCACCGAAATCGCTGTTTTCGTACTATTGAATGCGAAAAACACGTTTTCTGGTGTTTTCAGCACTCCACAGTGCGTTTGATGTGCGGAAACTGCCATATCTTCGGTATCGTTGTTGTTTCCAGCTGGGATATGCATTATCAATGATAATCTTCATGATTCTGCTGTTACAAGTGTGCAGAATCACCGAAATCGCTGTTTTCGTGCTATTGAATGCGAAAAACACGTTTTCTGTTATTTTCAGCACTCCACAGTGCGTTTGATATGCGGTAACTGCGATATCTTCGGTATCGTTGTTGTTTCCAGCTGAGATATGCATTTTCAGTGATAATCTTCATGATTCTGCTGTTACAAGTGTGCAGAATCACAGAAATCGCTGTTTTCCTGCTATTGAATGCGGAAAACACGTTTTCTGGTGTTTCCAGCACTCCACAGAGCGTTTGACATGCGGAAACTGCGACATCTTCGGTATCGTTGGGTTTCCAGCTGAGATATGCATTTTCAGTGATAATATTCATGATTCTGCTGTTACAAGTGTGCAGAATCACCGAAATCGCTGTTTTCGTGCTATTGAATGCGAAGAACACGTTCTCTGGTGTTTTCAGCACTCCACAGAGCGTTTGACATGCGGAAACTGCGATATCTTCGGTATCGTTGTTGTTTCCATCTAAGATATGCATTTTCAGTGATAATCTTCATGATTCTGCTGTTACAAGTGTGCAGAATCACCGAAATCGCTGTTTTCGTGCTTTTGAATGCGAAAAACACGTTTGCTGGTGTTTTCAGCACGCCACAGAGCGTTTGACATGCGGAAACTGCGATATCTTCGGTATCGTTGTCGTTTCCAGCTGAGATATGCGTTTTGAGTGATAATCTTCTTGATTCTGCTGTTACAAGGGTGCAGAATCACCGCAATCGCTGTTTTCGCGCTATTGAATGCGAAAAACACGTTTTCTGGTGTTTTCCGCACTCCACAGAGCGTTTGACATGCGGAAACTGCGATATCTTCGGTATCGTTGGGTTTCCAGCTGCGATATGCATTTTCAGTGATAATCTTCATGATTCTGCTGTAACAAGTGTGCAGAATCACCGAAATCGCTGTTTTCGTGCTATTGAATGCGAAGAACACGTTCTCTGGTGTTTTCAGCACTCCACAGAGCGTTTGACATGCGGAAACTGCGATATCTTCGGTATCGTTGTTGTTTCCATCTAAGATATGCATTTTCAGTGATAATCTTCATGATTCTGCTGTTACAAGTGTGCAGAATCACCGAAATCGCTGTTTTCGTGCTACTGGATGCGAAAAACACGTTTTCTGGTGTTTTCAGCACTCCACACTGCGATTGATATGCGGAAACTGCCATATCTTCGGTATCGTTGTTGTTTCCAGCTGAGATATGCATTTTCAGTGATAATCTTCATGATTCTGCTGTTACAAGTGTGCAGAATCACAGAAATCGCTGTTTTCGTGCTATTGAATGCGGAAAACACGTTTTCTGGTGTTTTCAGCACTCCACAGAGCGTTTGACATGCGGAAACTGCCATATCTTCGGTATCGTTGTTGTTTCCTGCTGAGATATGCATTTGCAGTAATAATCTTCATGATTCATCTGTTACAAGTGTGCAGAATCACCGAAATCGCTGTTTTCGTGCTATTGGAAGCGTAAAACACGTTTTCTGGTGTTTTCAGCACTCCACAGTGCGACTGATATGCGGAAACTGCGATATCTTCGGTATCGTTGTTGTTTCCAGCTGAGATATGCATTTTCTACGATAATCTTCGAGTTTCTTCTGTGACAAGTGGTCAGAATCACAGGAATCGCTGTTTTCGTGCTATTGAATGCGAAAAACACGTTTTCTGGTGTTTTCAGCACTCCACAGTGCGTTTGATATGCGGAAACTGCCATATCTTCGGTATCGTTGTTGTTTCCTGCTGAGATATGCATTTGCAGTAATAATCTTCATGATTCAGCTGTTACAAGTGTGCAGAATCACCGAAATCGCTGTTTTCGTGCTATTGGAAGCATAAAACACGTTTTCTGGTGTTTTCAGCACTCCACAGTGCGTTTGATATGCGGTAACTGCCATATCTTCGGTATCGTTGTTGTTTCCAGCTGAGATATGCATTTTCAGTGATAATCTTCATGATTCTGCTGTTACAAATGTGCAGAATCACCGAAATCGCTGTTTTTGTGCTTTTGAATGCGAAAAACACGTTTTCTGGTGTTGTCAGCACTCCACAGTGCGTTTGATATGCGGAAACTGCCATATCTTCGGTATCGTTGTTGTTTCCAGCTGAGATATGCATTTTCAGTGATAATCATCATGATTCTGCTGTTACAAATGTGCAGAATCACCGAAATCGCTGTTTTCGTGCTTTTGAATGCGAAAAACACGTTTTCTGGTGTTTTTAGCACGCCACAGCTTGTTTGACATGCGTAAACTGCGATATCTTCGGTATCGTTGTTGTTTCCAGCTAAGATATGCATTTTCAGTGATAATCTTCATGATTCTGCTGTTACAAGTGTGCAGAATCACCGAAATCGCTGTTTTCGTGCTATTGAATGCGAAAAACACGTTTTCTGTTGTTTTCAGCACTCCACACTGTGTTTGATGTGCGGTAACTGTGATATCTTCGGTATCGTTGTTGTTTCCAGCTGAGATATGCATTTTCAGTGATAATCTTCATGATTCTGCTGTTAGAAGTGTGCAGAACCACCGAAATCGCTGTTTTCGTGCTATTGAACGCGAAAAACACGTTTTCTGGTGTTTTCAGCACTCCACAGTGCGTTTGATATGCGGAAACTGCAATATCTTCGGTATCGTTGTTGTTTCCAGCTGAGATATGCATTTTCAGTGATAATCTTCATGATTCTGCTGTTACAAGTGTGCAGAATCACCGAAATCGCTGTTTTCGTGCTATTGGATGCGAAAAACACGTTTTCTGGTGTTTTCAGCACTCCACAGTGCGTTTGATATGCGGAAACTGCCATATCTTCGGTATCGTTGTTGTCTCCAGCTGAGATATGCATTTTCAGTGATAATCTTCATGATTCTGCTGTTACAAGTGTGCAGAATCACAGAAATCGCTGTTTTCGTGCTATTGAATGCGAAAAACACGTTTTCAGGTGTTTTCAGCACTCCACAGTGCGTTTGAAGTGCGGAAACTGCGATATCTTCGGTATCGTTGTTGTTTCCAGCTGAGATATGCATTTTCAGTGATAATCTTCATGATTCTGCTGTTACAAGTGTGCAGAATCACAGAAATCGCTGTTTTCGTGCTATTGAATGCGAAAAACACGTTTTCTGGTGTTTTCAGCACTCCACAGTGCGTTTGATGTGCGGAAACTGCCATATCTTCGGTATCGTTGTTGTTTCCAGCTGACATATGCATTTTCAGTGATAATCTTCATGATTCTGCTGTTACAAATGTGCAGAATCACCGAAATCGCTGTTTTCGTGCTTTTGAATGCGAAAAACACGTTTTCTAATGTTTTCAGCACGCCACAGAGCGTTTGACATGCGGAAACTGCGATATCTTCGGTATCGTTGTTGTTTCCAGCTAAGATATGCATTTTCAGTGATAATCTTCATGATTCTGCTGTAACAAGTGTGCAGAATCACCGAAATCGCTGTTTTCGTGCTATTGGATGCGAAAAACACGTTTTCTGGTGTTTTCAGCACTCCACAGTACGTTTGATATGCGGAAACTGCCATATCATCGGTATCGTTGTTGTTTCCAGCTGAGATATGCATTATCAGTGATAATCTTCATGATTCTGCTGTTACAAGTGTGCAGAATCACCGAAGTCGCTTTTTCGTGCTATTGAACGCGAAAAACACGTTTTCTGGTGTTTTCAGCACTCCACAGTGCGTTTGATATGCGGAAACTGCCAAATAATCGGTATCGTTGATGTTTCCAGCTGAGATATGCATTATCAGTGATAATCTTCATGATTCTGCTGTTACAAGTGTGCAGAATCACCGAAGTCGCTTTTTCGTGCTATTGAACGCGAAAAACACGTTTTCTGGTGTTTTCAGCACTCCACAGTGCGTTTGATATGCGGAAACTGCCAAATAATCGGTATCGTTGATGTTTCCAGCTGAGATATGCATTTTCAGTGATAATCTTCATGATTCTGCTGTTACAAGTGTGCAGAATCACCGAAATCGCTGTTTTCGTGCTATTGAATGCGAAAAACACGTTTTCTGGTGTTTTCAGCACTCCACACTGCGTTTGATGTGCGGTAACTGTGATATCTTCGGTATCGTTGTTGTTTCCAGCTGAGATATGCATTTTCAGTGATAATCTTCATGATTCTGCTGTTACAAGTGTGCAGAATCACAGAAATCGCTGTTTTCGTGCTATTGAATGCGAAAAACACGTTTTCAGGTGTTTTCAGCACTCCACAGTGCGTTTGAAGTGCGGAAACTGCGATATCTTCGGTATCGTTGTTGTTTCCAGCTGAGATATGCATTTTCAGTGATAATCTTCATGATTCTGCTGTTAGAAGTGTGCAGAACCACCGAAATCGCTGTTTTCGTGCTATTGAACGCGAAAAACACGTTTTCTGGTGTTTTCAGCACTCCACACTGTGTTTGATGTGCGGTAACTGTGATATCTTCGGTATCGTTGTTGTTTCCAGCTGAGATATGCATTTTCAGTGATAATCTTCATGATTCTGCTGTTAGAAGTGTGCAGAACCACCGAAATCGCTGTTTTCGTGCTATTGAACGCGAAAAACACGTTTTCTGGTGTTTTCAGCACTCCACAGTGCGTTTGATATGCGGAAACTGCCATATCTTCGGTATCGTTGTTGTCTCCAGCTGAGATATGCATTTTCAGTGATAATCTTCATGATTCTGCTGTTACAAGTGTGCAGAATCACAGAAATCGCTGTTTTCGTGCTATTGAATGCGAAAAACACGTTTTCAGGTGTTTTCAGCACTCCACAGTGCGTTTGAAGTGCGGAAACTGCGATATCTTCGGTATCGTTGTTGTTTCCAGCTGAGATATGCATTTTCAGTGATAATCTTCATGATTCTGCTGTTACAAGTGTGCAGAATCACAGAAATCGCTGTTTTCGTGCTATTGAATGCGAAAAACACGTTTTCTGGTGTTTTCAGCACTCCACAGTGCGTTTGATGTGCGGAAACTGCCATATCTTCGGTATCGTTGTTGTTTCCAGCTGACATATGCATTTTCAGTGATAATCTTCATGATTCTGCTGTTACAAATGTGCAGAATCACCGAAATCGCTGTTTTCGTGCTTTTGAATGCGAAAAACACGTTTTCTAATGTTTTCAGCACGCCACAGAGCGTTTGACATGCGGAAACTGCGATATCTTCGGTATCGTTGTTGTTTCCAGCTAAGATATGCATTTTCAGTGATAATCTTCATGATTCTGCTGTAACAAGTGTGCAGAATCACCGAAATCGCTGTTTTCGTGCTATTGGATGCGAAAAACACGTTTTCTGTTGTTTTCAGCACTCCACACTGTGTTTGATATGCGGAAACTGCCATATCATCGGTATCGTTGTTGTTTCCAGCTGAGATATGCATTATCAGTGATAATCTTCATGATTCTGCTGTTACAAGTGTGCAGAATCACCGAAGTCGCTTTTTCGTGCTATTGAACGCGAAAAACACGTTTTCTGGTGTTTTCAGCACTCCACAGTGCGTTTGATATGCGGAAACTGCCATATCTTCGGTATCGTTGTTGTCTCCAGCTGAGATATGCATTTTCAGTGATAATCTTCATGATTCTGCTGTTACAAGTGTGCAGAATCACTGAAATCGCTGTTTTCGTGCTATTGAATGCGAAAAACACGTTTTCCAGTGTTTTCAGCACTCCACAGTGCGTTTGATATGCGGAAACTGCCATATCATCGGTATCGTTGTTGTTTCCAGCTGAGATATGCATTATCAGTGATAATCTTCATGATTCTGCTGTTACAAGTGTGCAGAATCACCGAAGTCGCTTTTTCGTGCTATTGAACGCGAAAAACACGTTTTCTGGTGTTTTCAGCACTCCACAGTGCGTTTGATATGCGGAAACTGCCATATCTTCGGTATCGTTGTTGTCTCCAGCTGAGATATGCATTTTCTACGATAATCTTCGTGTTTCTTCTGTGACAAGTGGTCAGAATCACCGAAATCGCTGGTTTCGTGCTATTGGATGCGAAAAACACGTTTTCTGGTGTTTTCAGCACTCCACAGTGCGTTTGATATGCGGAAACTGCCATATCTTCGGTATCGTTGTTGTCTCCAGCTGAGATATGCATTTTCAGTGATAATCTTCATGATTCTGCTGTTACAAGTGTGCAGAATCACAGAAATCGCTGTTTTCGTGCTATTGAATGCGAAAAACACGTTTTCTGGTGTTTTCAGCACTCCACAGAGCGTTTGACATGCAGAAACTGCCATATCTTCGGTATCGTTGTTGTCGCCAGCTGAGATATGCATTTTCAGTGATAATCTTCATGATTCTGCTGTTACAAGTGTGCAGAATCACAGAAATCGCTGTTTTCGTGCTATTGAATGCGAAAAACACGTTTTCTGGTGTTTTCAGCACTCCACAGAGCGTTTGACATGCGGAAACTGCCATATCTTCGGTATCGTTGTTGTCTCCAGCTGAGATATGCATTTTCAGTGATAATCTTCATGATTCTGCTGTTACAAGTGTGCAGAATCACAGAAATCGCTGTTTTCGTGCTATTGAATGCGAAAAACACGTTTTCTGGTGTTTTCAGCACTCCACAGAGCGTTTGACATGCGGAAACTGCGACATCTTCGGTATCGTTGGGTTTCCAGCTGAGATATGCATTTTCAGTGATAATCTTCATGATTCTGCTGTAACAAGTGTGCAGAATCACCGAAATCGCTGTTTTCGTGCTATTGAACGCGAAAAACACGTTTTCTGGTGTTTTCAGCACGCCACAGAGCGTTTGACATGCGGAAACTGCGATATCTTCGGTATCGTTGTTGTGTCCAGCTGAGATATTCATTTTCAGTGATAATCTTCATGATTCTGCTGTTACAAGTGTGCAGAATCACCGAAATCGCTGTTTTCGTGCTATTGGATGCGAAAAACACGTTTTCTGGTGTTTTCAGCACTCCACAGTGCGTTTGATATGCGGAAACTGCCATATCTTCGGTATCGTTGTTGTCTCCAGCTGAGATATGCATTTTCAGTGATAATCTTCATGATTCTGCTGTTACAAGTGTGCAGAATCACAGAAATCGCTGTTTTCGTGCTATTGAATGCGAAAAACTCGTTTTCTGGTGTTTTCAGCACTCTACAGTGCGTTTGATGTGCCGAAACTGCCATATCTTCGGTATCGTTGTTGTTTCCAGCTGACATATGCATTTTCAGTGATAATCTTCATGATTCTGCTGTTACAAGTGTGCAGAATCACCGAAATCGCTGTTTTCGTGCTATTGGATGCGAAAAACACGTTTTCTGGTGTTTTCAGCACTCCACAGTGCGTTTGATATGCGGAAACTGCCATATCTTCGGTATCGTTGTTGTCTCCAGCTGAGATATGCATTTTCAGTGATAATCTTCATGATTCTGCTGTTACAAGTGTGCAGAATCACAGAAATCGCTGTTTTCGTGCTATTGAATGCGAAAAACTCGTTTTCTGGTGTTTTCAGCACTCCACAGTGCGTTTGATGTGCCGAAACTGCCATATCTTCGGTATCGTTGTTGTTTCCAGCTGACATATGCATTTTCAGTGATAATCTTCATGATTCTGCTGTTACAAATGTGCAGAATCACCGAAATCGCTGTTTTCGTGCTTTTGAATGCGAAAAACACGTTATCTAATGTTTTCAGCACGCCACAGAGCGTTTGACATGCGGAAACTGCGATATCTTCGGTATCGTTGTTGTTTCCAGCTATGATATGCATTTTCAGTGATAATCTTCATGATTCTGCTGTTACAAGTGTGCAGAATCACCGAAATCGCTGTTTTCGTGCTATTGAATGCGAAAAACACGTTTTCTGGTGTTTTCAGCACTCCACACTGCGTTTGATGTGCGGTAAATGTGATATCTTCGGTATCGTTGTTGTTTCCAGCTGAGATATGCATTTTCAGTGATAATCTTCGTGATTCTGCTGTTAGAAGTGTGCAGAACCACCGAAATCGCTGTTTTCGTGCTTCTGAATGCGAAAAACACGTTAGCAGGAGTTTTCAGCACGCCACAGAGCGTTTGACATGCGGAAACTGCGATATCTTCGGTATCGTTGTTGTTTCCAGCTGAGATATGCATTTTCAGTGATAATCTTCATGATTCTGCTGTTACAAGTGTGCAGAATCACCGAAATCGCTGTTTTCGTGCTATTGAATGCGAAAAACACGTTTTCTAGTGTTTTCAGCACTCCACAGTGCGTTTGATATGCGGAAACTGCCATATCATCGGTATCGTTGTTGTTTCCAGCTGAGATATGCATTATCAGTGATAATCTTCATGATTCTGCTGTTACAAGTGTGCAGAATCACCGAAGTCGCTTTTTCGTGCTATTGAACGCGAAAAACACGTTTTCTGGTGTTTTCAGCACTCCACAGTGCGTTTGATATGCGGAAACTGCCAAATCATCGGTATCGTTGATGTTTCCAGCTGAGATATGCATTTTCAGTGATAATCTTCATGATTCTGCTGTTACAGATGTGCAGAAACACCGAAATCGCTGTTTTCGTGCTATTGAATGCGTAAAACACGTTTTCTGGTGTTTTCAGCACTCCACAGAGCGTTTGACATGCGGAAACTGCGACATCTTCGGTATCGTTGGGTTTCCAGCTGAGATATGCATTTTCAGTGATAATCTTCATGATTCTGCTGTAACAAGTGTGCAGAATCACCGAAATCGCTGTTTTCGTGCTATTGAACGCGAAAAACACGTTTTCTGGTGTTTTCAGCACGCCACAGAGCGTTTGACATGCGGAAACTGCGATATCTTCGGTATCGTTGTTGTGTCCAGCTGAGATATGCATTTTCAGTGATAATCTTCATGATTCTGCTGTTACAAGTGTGCAGAATCACCGAAATCGCTGTTTTCGTGCTATTGAATGCGAAAAACACGTTTTCTGGTGTTTTCAGCACTCCACAGAGCGTTTGACATGCGGAAACTGCGACATCTTCGGTATCGTTGGGTTTCCAGCTGAGATATGCATTTTCAGTGATAATCTTCATGATTCTGCTGTAACAAGTGTGCAGAATCACCGAAATCGCTGTTTTCGTGCTATTGAACGCGAAAAACACGTTTTCTGGTGTTTTCAGCACGCCACAGAGCGTTTGACATGCGGAAACTGCGATATCTTCGGTATCGTTGTTGTGTCCAGCTGAGATATGCATTTTCAGTGATAATCTTCATGATTCTGCTGTTACAAGTGTGCAGAATCACCGAAGTCGCTTTTTCGTGCTATTGAACGCGAAAAACACGTTTTCTGGTGTTTTCAGCACTCCACAGTGCGTTTGATATGCGGAAACTGCCAAATAATCGGTATCGTTGATGTTTCCAGCTGAGATATGCATTTTCAGTGATAATCTTCATGATTCTGCTGTTACAGATGTGCAGAAACACCGAAATCGCTGTTTTCGTGCTTTTGAATGCGAAAAACACGTTTTCTGGTGTTTTCAGCACGCCACAGAGCGTTTGACATGCGGAAACTGCCATATCTTCGGTATCGTTGATGTTTCCAGCTGAGATATGCATTTTCAGTGATAATCTTCATGATTCTGCTGTTACAAGTGTGCAGAATCACCGAAATCGCTGTTTTCGTGCTATTGAATGCGAAAAACACGTTTTCTGGTGTTTTCAGCACTCCACACTGCGTTTGATGTGCGGTAACTGTGATATCTTCGGTATCGTTGTTGTTTCCAGCTGAGATATGCATTTTCAGTGATAATCTTCATGATTCTGCTGTTAGAAGTGTGCAGAACCACCGAAGTCGCTTTTTCGTGCTATAGAACGCGAAAAACACGTTTTCTGGTGTTTTCAGCACTCCACAGTGCGTTTGATATGCGGAAACTGCCATATCTTCGGTATCGTTGTTGTCTCCAGCTGAGATATGCATTTTCTACGATAATCTTCGTGTTTCTTCTGTGACAAGTGTGCAGAATCACAGAAATCGCTGTTTTCGTGCTATTGAATGCGAAAAACACGTTTTCTGGTGTTTTCAGCACTCCACAGAGCGTTTGACATGCGGAAACTGCCATATCTTCGGTATCGTTGTTGTCTCCAGCTGAGATATGCATTTTCAGTGATAATCTTCATGATTCTGCTGTTACAAGTGTGCAGAATCACAGAAATCGCTGTTTTCGTGCTATTGAATGCGAAAAACACGTTTTCTGGTGTTTTCAGCACTCCACAGAGCGTTTGACATGCGGAAACTGCGACATCTTCGGTATCGTTGGGTTTCCAGCTGAGATATGCATTTTCAGTGATAATCTTCATGATTCTGCTGTAACAAGTGTGCAGAATCACCGAAATCGCTGTTTTCGTGCTATTGAACGCGAAAAACACGTTTTCTGGTGTTTTCAGCACGCCACAGAGCGTTTGACATGCGGAAACTGCAATATCTTCGGTATCGTTGTTGTGTCCAGCTGAGATATGCATTTTCAGTGATAATCTTCATGATTCTGCTGTTACAAGTGTGCAGAATCACCGAAATCGCTGTTTTCGTGCTATTGAATGCGAAAAACACGTTTTCAGGTGTTTTCAGCACTCCACAGTGCGTTTGAAGTGCGGAAACTGCGATATCTTCGGTATCGTTGTTGTTTCCAGCTGAGATATGCATTTTCAGTGATAATCTTCATGATTCTGCTGTTACAAGTGTGCAGAATCACAGAAATCGCTGTTTTCGTGCTATTGAATGCGATAAACACGTTTTCTGGTGTTTTCAGCACTCCACAGTGCGTTTGATGTGCGGAAACTGCCATATCTTCGGTATCGTTGTTGTTTCCAGCTGACATATGCATTTTCAGTGATAATCTTCATGATTCTGCTGTTACAAATGTGCAGAATCACCGAAATCGCTGTTTTCGTGCTTTTGAATGCGAAAAACACGTTTTCTAATGTTTTCAGCACGCCACAGAGCGTTTGACATGCGGAAACTGCGATATCTTCGGTATCGTTGTTGTTTCCAGCTAAGATATGCATTTTCAGTGATAATCTTCATGATTCTGCTGTAACAAGTGTGCAGAATCACCGAAATCGCTGTTTTCGTGCTATTGGATGCGAAAAACACGTTTTCTGGTGTTTTCAGCACTCCACAGTGCGTTTGATATGCGGAAACTGCCATATCTTCGGTATCGTTGTTGTCTCCAGCTGAGATATGCATTTTCAGTGATAATCTTCAGGATTCTGCTGTTACAAGTGTGCAGAATCACAGAAATCGCTGTTTTCGTGCTATTGAATGCGAAAAACTCGTTTTCTGGTGTTTTCAGCACTCCACAGTGCGTTTGATGTGCCGAAACTGCCATATCTTCGGTATCGTTGTTGTTTCCAGCTGACATATGCATTTTCAGTGATAATCTTCATGATTCTGCTGTTACAAATGTGCAGAATCACCGAAATCGCTGCTTTCGTGCTTTTGAATGCGAAAAACACGTTATCTAATGTTTTCAGCACGCCACAGAGCGTTTGACATGCGGAAACTGCGATATCTTCGGTATCGTTGTTGTTTCCAGCCATGATATGCATTTTCAGTGATAATCTTCATGATTCTGCTGTTACAAGTGTGCAGAATCACCGAAATCGCTGTTTTCGTGCTATTGAATGCGAAAAACACGTTTTCTGGTGTTTTCAGCACTCCACACTGCGTTTGATGTGCGGTAACTGTGATATCTTCGGTATCGTTGTTGTTTCCAGCTGAGATATGCATTTTCAGTGATAATCTTCGTGATTCTGCTGTTAGAAGTGTGCAGAACCACCGAAATCGCTGTTTTCGTGCTTCTGAATGCGAAAAACACGTTAGCAGGAGTTTTCAGCACGCCACAGAGCGTTTGACATGCGGAAACTGCGATATCTTCGGTATCGTTGTTGTTTCCAGCTGAGATATGCATTTTCAGTGATAATCTTCATGATTCTGCTGTTACAGATGTGCAGAAACACCGAAATCGCTGTTTTCGTGCTTTTGAATGCGAAAAACACGTTTTCTGGTGTTTTCAGCACGCCACAGAGCGTTTGACATGCGGAAACTGCCATATCTTCGGTATCGTTGATGTTTCCAGCTGAGATATGCATTTTCAGTGATAATCTTCATGATTCTGCTGTTACAAGTGTGCAGAATCACCGAAATCGCTGTTTTCGTGCTATTGAATGCGAAAAACACGTTTTCTGGTGTTTTCAGCACTCCACACTGCGTTTGATGTGCGGTAACTGTGATATCTTCGGTATCGTTGTTGTTTCCAGCTGAGATATGCATTTTCAGTGATAATCTTCATGATTCTGCTGTTAGAAGTGTGCAGAACCACCGAAATCGCTGTTTTCGTGCTTTTGAATGCGAAAAACACGTTAGCTGGAGTTTTCAGCACGCCACAAAGCGTTTGACATGCGGAAACTGCGATATCTTCGGTATCGTTGTTGTTTCCAGCTGAGATATGCATTTTCAGTTATAATCTTCATGATTCTGCTGTTACAAGTGTGCAGAATCACCGAAATCGCTGTTTTCGTGCTATTGAATGCGAAAAACACGTTTTCCAGTGTTTTCAGCACTCCACAGTGCGGTTGATATGCGGAAACTGCCATATCATCGGTATCGTTGTTGTTTCCAGCTGAGATATGCATTATCAGTGATAATCTTCATGATTCTGCTGTTACAAGTGTGCAGAATCACCGAAGTCGCTTTTTCGTGCTATTGAACGCGAAAAACACGTTTTCTGGTGTTTTCAGCACTCCACAGTGCGTTTGATATGCGGAAACTGCCATATCTTCGGTATCGTTGTTGTCTCCAGCTGAGATATGCATTTTCTACGATAATCTTCGTGTTTCTTCTGTGACAAGTGGTCAGAATCACCGAAATCGCTGTTTTCGTGCTATTGGATGCGAAAAACACGTTTTCTGGTGTTTTCAGCACTCCACAGTGCGTTTGATATGCGGAAACTGCCATATCTTCGGTATCGTTGTTGTCTCCAGCTGAGATATGCATTTTCAGTGATAATCTTCATGATTCTGCTGTTACAAGTGTGCAGAATCACAGAAATCGCTGTTTTCGTGCTATTGAATGCGAAAAACACGTTTTCTGGTGTTTTCAGCACTCCACAGAGCGTTTGACATGCGGAAACTGCCATATCTTCGGTATCGTTGTTGTCGCCAGCTGAGATATGCATTTTCAGTGATAATCTTCATGATTCTGCTGTTACAAGTGTGCAGAATCACAGAAATCGTTGTTTTCGTGCTATTGAATGCGAAAAACACGTTTTCTGGTGTTTTCAGCACTCCACAGAGCGTTTGACATGCGGAAACTGCCATATCTTCGGTATCGTTGTTGTCTCCAGCTGAGATATGCATTTTCAGTGATAATCTTCATGATTCTGCTGTTACAAGTGTGCAGAATCACAGAAATCGCTGTTTTCGTGCTATTGAATGCGAAAAACACGTTTTCTGGTGTTTTCAGCACTCCACAGAGCGTTTGACATGCGGAAACTGCGACATCTTCGGTATCGTTGGGTTTCCAGCTGAGATATGCATTTTCAGTGATAATCTTCATGATTCTGCTGTAACAAGTGTGCAGAATCACCGAAATCGCTGTTTTCGTGCTATTGAACGCGAAAAACACGTTTTCTGGTGTTTTCAGCACGCCACAGAGCGTTTGACATGCGGAAACTGCGATATCTTCGGTATCGTTGTTGTTTCCAGCTGAGATATGCATTTTCAGTGATAATCTTCATGATTCTGCTGTTAGAAGTGTGCAGAACCACCGAAATCGCTGTTTTCGTGCTATTGAATGCGAAAAACACGTTTTCTGGTGTTTTCAGCAGGCCACAGAACGTTTGACATGCGGAAACTGCCATATCTTCGGTATCGTTGATGTTTCCAGCTGAGATATGCATTTTCAGTGATAATCTTCATGATTCTGCTGTTACAACTGTGCAGAATCACCGAAATCGCTGTTTTCGTGCTATTGAATCCGAAAAACACGTTTTCTGGTGTTTTCAGCACGCCACAGAGCGTTTGACATGCGGAAACTGCGATATCTTCGGTATCGTTGTTGTTTCCAGCTGAGATATGCATTTTCAGTGATGATCTTCATGATTCTGCTGTTACAAGTGTGCAGAATCACCGAAATGGCTGTTTTCGTGGTATTGAATGCGGAAAACACGTTTTCTGGTGTTTTCAGCACTCCACAGTGCGTTTGATATGCGTAAACTGCCATATCTTCGGTATCGTTGTTGTTTCCAGCTGAGATATGCATTTTCAGTGATAGTCTTCATGATTCTGCTGTTACAAGTGTGCAGAATCACCGAAATCGCAGTTTTCGTGCTATTGAATGCGAAAAACACGTTTTCTGGTGTTTTCAGCACTCCACAGTGCGTTTGATATGCGGAAACTGCCATATCTTCGGTGTCGTTGTTGTTTCCACCTGAGATATGCATTTTCAGTGATAATCTTTATGATTCTGCTGTTACAAGTGTGCAGAGTCACCGAAATCGCTGTTTTCGTGCTATTGGATGCGAAAAGCACGTTTTCTGGTGTGTTCAGCACTCCACAGTGCGTTTGATATGCGGAAACTGCGATATCTTCGGTATCGTTGTTGTGTCCAGCTGAGCTATGCATTTTCAGTGATAATCTTCATGATTCTGCTGTTACAAATGTGCAGAATCACCGAAATCGCTGTTTTCGTGCTTTTGAATGCGAAAAACACGTTTTCTGGTGTTTTCAGCACGCCACAGAACGATTGACATGCGGAAACTGCGATATCTTCGGTATCGTTGTTGTTTTCAGCTGAGATATGCATTATCAGTGATAATCTTCATGATACTGCTGTTACAAGTGTGCAGAATCACCGAAATCGCTGTTTTCGTGCTATTGAATGCGAAAAACACGTTATCTGGTGTTTTCAGCACGCCACACAGCGTTTGACATGCGGAAACTGCGTTATCTTCGGTATCGTTGTTGTTTCCAGCTGAGATATGCATTTTCAGTGATAATCTTCATGATTCTGCTGTTACAAGTGTGCAGAATCACCGAAATCGCTGTTTTCATGCTATTGAATGCGAAAAACACGTTTTCTGGTGTTTTCAGCACTCCACAGAGCGTTTGACATGCGGAAACTGCGACATCTTCGGTATCGTTGTTGTTTCCAGCTGAGATATGCATTTTCAGTGATAGTCTTCATGATTCTGCTGTTACAAGTGTGCAGAATCACCGAAATCGCAGTTTTCGTGCTATTGAATGCGAAAAACACGTTTTCTGGTGTTTTCAGCACTCCACAGTGCGTTTGATATGCGGAAACTGCCATATCTTCGGTATCGTTGTTGTTTCCAGCTGAGATATGCATTTTCAGTGATAGTCTTCATGATTCTGCTGTTACAAGTGTGCAGAATCACCGAAATCGCAGTTTTCGTGCTATTGAATGCGAAAAACACGTTTTCTGGTGTTTTCAGCACTCCACAGTGCGTTTGATATGCGGAAACTGCCATATCTTCGGTGTCGTTGTTGTTTCCAGCTGAGATATGCATTTTCAGTGATAATCTTTATGATTCTGCTGTTACAAGTGTGCAGAGTCACCGAAATCGCTGTTTTCGTGCTATTGGATGCGAAAAGCACGTTTTCTGGTGTTTTCAGCACTCCACAGTGCGTTTGATATGCGGAAACTGCGATATCTTCGGTATCGTTGTTGTGTCCAGCTGAGCTATGCATTTTCAGTGATAATCTTCATGATTCTGCTGTTACAAATGTGCAGAATCACCGAAATCGCTGTTTTCGTGCTTTTGAATGCGAAAAACACGTTATCTGGTGTTTTCAGCACGCCACACAGCGTTTGACATGCGGAAACTGCGTTATCTTCGGTATCGTTGTTGTTTCCAGCTGAGATATGCATTTTCAGTGATAATCTTCATGATTCTGCTGTTACAAGTGTGCAGAATCACCGAAATCGCTGTTTTCATGCTATTGAATGCGAAAAACACGTTTTCTGGTGTTTTCAGCACTCCACAGAGCGTTTGACATGCGGAAACTGCGACATCTTCGGTATCGTTGTTGTTTCCAGCTGAGATATGCATTTTCAGTGATAGTCTTCATGATTCTGCTGTTACAAGTGTGCAGAATCACCGAAATCGCTGTTTTCGTGCTATTGAATGCGAAAAACACGTTTTCTGGTGTTTTCAGCACGCCACACAGCGTTTGACATGCGGAAACTGCGTTATCTTCGGTATCGTTGTTGTTTCCAGCTGAGATATGCATTTTCAGTGATAATCTTCATGATTCTGCTGTTACAAGTGTGCAGAATCACCGAAATCGCTGTTTTCGTGCTATTGAATGCGAAAAACACGTTTTCTGGTATTTTCAGCACTCCACAGAGCGTTTGACATGCGGAAACTGCGACATCTTCGGTATCGTTGGGTTTCCAGCTGAGATAAGCATTTTCAGTGATAATCTTCATGATTCTGCTGTAACAAGTGTGCAGAATCACCGAAATCGCTGTTTTCGTGCTATTGAACGCGAAAAACACGTTTTCTGGTGTTTTCAGCACTCCACAGTGCGTTTGATATGCGGAAACTGCAATATCTTCGGTATCGTTGTTGTTTCCAGCTGAGATATGCATTTTCAGTGATAATCTTCATGATTCTGCTGTTACTAATGTGCAGAATCACCGAAATCGCTGTTTTCGTGCTATTGAATGCGAAAAACACGTTTGCTGGAGTTTTCAGCACGCCACAGAGCGTTTGACATGCGGAAACTGCGATATCTTCGGTATCGTTGTTGTGTCCAGCTGAGCTATGCATTTTCAGTGATAATCTTCATGATTCTGCTGTTACAAGTGTGCAGAATCACCGAAATCGCTGTTTTCGTGCAATTGAATGCGAAAAACACGTTTTCTGGTGTTTTCAGCACTCCACAGTGCGTTTGATATGCGGAAACTGCGATATCTTCGGTATCGTTGTTGTTTCCAGCTGAGATATGCATTTTCAGTGATGATCTTCATGATTCTGCTGTTACAAGTGTGCAGAATCACCGAAATCGCTGTTTTCGTGCTATTGAACGCGAAAAACACGTTTTCTGGTGTTTTCAGCACTCCACAGTGCGTTTGATATGCGGAAACTGCAATATCTTCGGTATCGTTGTTGTTTCCAGCTGAGATATGCATTTTCAGTGATAATCTTCATGATTCTGCTGTTACAAATGTGCAGAATCACCGAAATCGCAGTTTTCGTGCTATTGAATGCGAAAAACACGTTTTCTGGTGTTTTCAGCACTCCACAGTGCGTTTGATATGCGGAAACTGCCATATCTTCGGTGTCGTTGTTGTTTCCACCTGAGATATGCATTTTCAGTGATAATCTTTATGATTCTGCTGTTACAAGTGTGCAGAGTCACCGAAATCGCTGTTTTCGTGCTATTGGATGCGAAAAGCACGTTTTCTGGTGTGTTCAGCACTCCACAGTGCGTTTGATATGCGGAAACTGCGATATCTTCGGTATCGTTGTTGTGTCCAGCTGAGCTATGCATTTTCAGTGATAATCTTCATGATTCTGCTGTTACAAATGTGCAGAATCACCGAAATCGCTGTTTTCGTGCTATTGAATGCGAAAAACACGTTTTCTGGTGTTTTCAGCACTCCACAGTCCGTTTGATATGCGGAAGCTGCGATATCTTCGGTATCGTTGTTGTTTCCAGCTGAGATATGCATTATCAGTGATAATCTTCATGATACTGCTGTTACAAGTGTGCAGAATCACCGAAATCGCTGTTTTCGTGCTATTGAATGCGAAAAACACGTTTTCTGGTGTTTTCAGCAGGCCACAGAACGTTTGACATGCGGAAACTGCCATATCTTCGGTATCGTTGATGTTTCCAGCTGAGATATGCATTTTCAGTGATAATCTTCATGATTCTGCTGTTACAACTGTGCAGAATCACCGAAATCGCTGTTTTCGTGCTATTGAATCCGAAAAACACGTTTTCTGGTGTTTTCAGCACGCCACAGAGCGTTTGACATGCGGAAACTGCGATATCTTCGGTATCGTTGTTGTTTCCAGCTGAGATATGCATTTTCAGTGATGATCTTCATGATTCTGCTGTTACAAGTGTGCAGAATCACCGAAATGGCTGTTTTCGTGGTATTGAATGCGGAAAACACGTTTTCTGGTGTTTTCAGCACTCCACAGTGCGTTTGATATGCGGAAACTGCGATATCTTCGGTATCGTTGTTGTTTCCAGCTGAGATATGCATTATCAGTGATAATCTTCATGATTCTGCTGTTACAAGTGTGCAGAATCACCGAAATCGCTGTTTTCGTGCTACTGAATGCGAAAAACACGTTTTCTGGTGTTTTCAGCACGCCACAGAGCGTTTGACATGCGGAAACTGCCATATCTTCGGTATCGTTGTTGTTTCCTGCTGAGATATGCATTTTCTACTATAATCATCGAGTTTCTTCTGTGACAAGTGTGCAGAATCACCGAAATCGCTGTTTTCGTGCTATTGAATGCGAAAAACACGTTTTCTGGTGTTTTCAGCACTCCACTGTGCGTTTGATATGCGGAAACTGCCATATCATCGGTATCGTTGATTTTTCCAGCTGAGATATGCATTTTCAGTGATAATCTTCATGATTCTGCTGTTACAGATGTGCAGAAACACCGAAATCGCTGTTTTCGTGCTTTTGAATGCGAAAAACACGTTTTCTGGTGTTTTCAGCACTCCACTGTGCGTTTGATATGCGGAAACTGCCATATCATCGGTATCGTTGATGTTTCCAGCTGAGATATGCATTTTCAGTGATAATCTTCATGATTCTGCTGTTACAGATGTGCAGAAACACCGAAATCGCTGTTTTCGTGCTTTTGAATGCGAAAAACACGTTTTCTGGTGTTTTCAGCACGCCACAGAGCGTTTGACATGCGGAAACTGCCATATCTTCGGTATTGTTGGGTTTCCAGCTGAGATATGCATTTTCAGTGATAAGCTTCATGATTCTGCTGTAACAAGTGTGCAGAATCACCGAAATCGCTGTTTTCGTGCTGTTGAACGCGAAAAACACGTTTTCTGGTGTTTTCAGCACTCCACAGTGCGTTTGATATGCGGAAACTGCAATATCTTCGGTATCGTTGTTGTTTCCAGCTGAGATATGCATTTTCAGTGATAATCTTCATGATTCTGCCGTTACAAATGTGCAGAATCACCGAGATCGCTGTTTTCGTGCTTTTGAATGCGAAAAACACGTTTTCTGGTGTTTTCAGCACGCCACAGAGCGTTTGACATGCGGAAACTGCGATATCTTCGGTATCGTTGTTGTTTCCAGCTAAGATATGCATTTTCAGTCATAATCTTCATGATTCTGCTGTTACAAGTGTGCAGAATCACCGAAATCGCTGTTTTCGTTCTATTGAATGCGAAAAACACGTTTTCTGGTGTTTTCAGCACTCCACAGTGCGTTTGATATGCGGAAACTGCCATATCTTTGGTATCGTTGTTGTTTCCAGCTGAGATATGCATTTTCAGTGATAATCTTCATGATTCTGCTGTTACAAGTGTGCAGAATCACCGAAATCGCTGTTTTCGTGCTGTTGAACGCGAAAAACACGTTTTCTGGTGTTTTCAGCACTCCACAGTGCGTTTGATATGCGGAAACTGCAATATCTTCGGTATCGTTGTTGTTTCCAGCTGAGATATGCATTTTCAGTGATAATCTTCATGATTCTGCCGTTACAAGTGTGCAGAATCACCGAAATCGCTGTTTTCGTGCTATTGGATGCGAAAAACACGTTTTCTGGTGTTTTCAGCACTCCACAGTGCGTTTGATATGCGGAAACTGCCATATCTTCGGTATCGTTGTTGTCTCCAGCTGAGATATGCATTTTCAGTGATAATCTTCATGATTCTGCTGTTACAAGTGTGCAGAATCACAGAAATCGCTGTTTTCGTGCTATTGAATGCGAAAAACACGTTTTCAGGTGTTTTCAGCACTCCACAGTGCGTTTGAAGTGCGGAAACTGCGATATCTTCGGTATCGTTGTTGTTTCCAGCTGAGATATGCATTTTCAGTGATAATCTTCATGATTCTGCTGTTACAAGTGTGCAGAATCACAGAAATCGCTGTTTTCGTGCTATTGAATGCGAAAAACACGTTTTCTGGTGTTTTCAGCACTCCACAGTGCGTTTGATGTGCGGAAACTGCCATATCTTCGGTATCGTTGTTGTTTCCAGCTGACATATGCATTTTCAGTGATAATCTTCATGATTCTGCTGTTACAAATGTGCAGAATCACCGAAATCGCTGTTTTCGTGCTTTTGAATGCGAAAAACACGTTTTCTAATGTTTTCAGCACGCCACAGAGCGTTTGACATGCGGAAACTGCGATATCTTCGGTATCGTTGTTGTTTCCAGCTAAGATATGCATTTTCAGTGATAATCTTCATGATTCTGCTGTAACAAGTGTGCAGAATCACCGAAATCGCTGTTTTCGTGCTATTGAACGCGAAAAACACGTTTTCTGGTGTTTTCAGCACTCCACAGTGCGTTTGATATGCGGAAACTGCAATATCTTCGGTATCGTTGTTGTTTCCAGCTGAGATATGCATTTTCAGTGATAATCTTCATGATTCTGCTGTTACAAGTGTGCAGAATCACCGAAATCGCTGTTTTCGTGCTATTGGATGCGAAAAACACGTTTTCTGGTGTTTTCAGCACTCCACAGTGCGTTTGATATGCGGAAACTGCCATATCTTCGGTATCGTTGTTGTCTCCAGCTGAGATATGCATTTTCAGTGATAATCTTCATGATTCTGCTGTTACAAGTGTGCAGAATCACAGAAATCGCTGTTTTCGTGCTATTGAATGCGAAAAACTCGTTTTCTGGTGTTTTCAGCACTCCACAGTGCGTTTGATGTGCCGAAACTGCCATATCTTCGGTATCGTTGTTGTTTCCAGCTGACATATGCATTTTCAGTGATAATCTTCATGATTCTGCTGTTACAAATGTGCAGAATCACCGAAATCGCTGTTTTCGTGCTTTTGAATGCGAAAAACACGTTATCTAATGTTTTCAGCACGCCACAGAGCGTTTGACATGCGGAAACTGCGATATCTTCGGTATCGTTGTTGTTTCCAGCTAAGATATGCATTTTCAGTGATAATCTTCATGATTCTGCTGTTACAAGTGTGCAGAATCACCGAAATCGCTGTTTTCGTGCTATTGAATGCGAAAAACACGTTTTCTGGTGTTTTCAGCACTCCACACTGCGTTTGATGTGCGGTAACTGTGATATCTTCGGTATCGTTGTTGTTTCCAGCTGAGATATGCATTTTCAGTGATAATCTTCGTGATTCTGCTGTTAGAAGTGTGCAGAACCACCGAAATCGCTGTTTTCGTGCTTCTGAATGCGAAAAACACGTTAGCAGGAGTTTTCAGCACGCCACAGAGCGTTTGACATGCGGAAACTGCGATATCTTCGGTATCGTTGTTGTTTCCAGTTGAGATATGCATTTTCAGTGATAATCTTCATGATTCTGCTGTTACAAGTGTACAGAATCACCGAAATCGCTGTTTTCGTGCTATTGAATGCGAAAAACACGTTTTCTAGTGTTTTCAGCACTCCACAGTGCGTTTGATATGCGGAAACTGCCATATCATCGGTATCGTTGTTGTATCCAGCTGAGATATGCATTATCAGTGATAATCTTCATGATTCTGCTGTTACAAGTGTGCAGAATCACCGAAGTCGCTTTTTCGTGCTATTGAACGCGAAAAACACGTTTTCTGGTGTTTTCAGCACTCCACAGTGCGTTTGATATGCGGAAACTGCCAAATCATCGGTATCGTTGATGTTTCCAGCTGAGATATGCATTTTCAGTGATAATCTTCATGATTCTGCTGTTACAGATGTGCAGAAACACCGAAATCGCTGTTTTCGTGCTTTTGAATGCGAAAAACACGTTTTCTGGTGTTTTCAGCACGCCACAGAGCGTTTGACATGCGGAAACTGCCATATCTTCGGTATCGTTGATGTTTCCAGCTGAGATATGCATTTTCAGTGATAATCTTCATGATTCTGCTGTTACAAGTGTGCAGAATCACCGAAATCGCTGTTTTCGTGCTATTGAATGCGAAAAACACGTTTTCTGGTGTTTTCCGCACTCCACACTGCGTTTGATGTGCGGTAACTGTGATATCTTCGGTATCGTTGTTGTTTCCAGCTGAGATATGCATTTTCAGTGATAATCTTCATGATTCTGCTGTTAGATGTGTGCAGAACCACCGAAATCGCTGTTTTCGTGCTTTTGAATGCGAAAAACACGTTAGCTGGAGTTTTCAGCACGCCACAAAGCGTTTGACATGCGGAAACTGCGATATCTTCGGTATCGTTGTTGTTTCCAGCTGAGATATGCATTTTCAGTTATAATCTTCATGATTCTGCTGTTACAAGTGTGCAGAATCACCGAAATCGCTGTTTTCGTGCTATTGAATGCGAAAAACACGTTTTCCAGTGTTTTCAGCACTCCACAGTGCGTTTGATATGCGGAAACTGCCATATCATCGGTATCGTTGTTGTCTCCAGCTGAGATATGCATTTTCTACGATAATCTTCGTGTTTCTTCTGTGACAAGTGGTCAGAATCACCGAAATCGATGTTTTCGTGCTATTGGATGCGAAAAACACGTTTTCTGGTGTTTTCAGCACTCCACAGTGCGTTTGATATGCGGAAACTGCCATATCTTCGGTATCGTTGTTGTCGCCAGCTGAGATATGCATTTTCAGTGATAATCTTCATGATTCTGCTGTTACAAGTGTGCAGAATCACAGAAATCGCTGTTTTCGTGCTATTGAATGCGAAAAACACGTTTTCTGGTGTTTTCAGCACTCCACAGAGCGTTTGACATGCGGAAACTGCCATATCTTCGGTATCGTTGTTGTCTCCAGCTGAGATATGCATTTTCAGTGATAATCTTCATGATTCTGCTGTTACAAGTGTGCAGAATCACAGAAATCGCTGTTTTCGTGCTATTGAATGCGAAAAACACGTTTTCTGGTGTTTTCAGCACTCCACAGAGCGTTTGACATGCGGAAACTGCGACATCTTCGGTATCGATGGGTTTCCAGCTGAGATATGCATTTTCAGTGATAATCTTCATGATTCTGCTGTAACAAGTGTGCAGAATCACCGAAATCGCTGTTTTCGTGCTATTGAATGCGAAAAACACGTTTTCTGGTGTTTTCAGCACTCCACAGTGCGTTTGATATGCGGAAACTGCGATATCTTCGGTATCGTTGTTGTTTCCAGCTGAGATATGCATTATCAGTGATAATCTTCATGATTCTGCTGTTACAAGTGTGCAGAATCACCGAAATCGCTGTTTTCGTGCTATTGAATGCGAAAAACACGTTTTCTGGTGTTTTCAGCACGCCACAGAACGTTTGACATGCGGAAACTGCCATATCTTCGGTATCGTTGTTGTTTCCTGCTGAGATATGCATTTTCTACTATAATCATCGAGTTTCTTCTGTGACAAGTGTGCAGAATCACCGAAATCGCTGTTTTCGTGCTATTGAATGCGAAAAACACGTTTTCTGGTGTTTTCAGCACTCCACAGTGCGTTTGATATGCGGAAACTGCCATATCTTCGGTGTCGTTGTTGTTTCCAGCTGAGATATGCATTTTCAGTGATAATCTTTATGATTCTGCTGTTACAAGTGTGCAGAGTCACCGAAATCGCTGTTTTCGTGCTATTGGATGCGAAAAGCACGTTTTCTGGTGTTTTCAGCACTCCACAGTGCGTTTGATATGCGGAAACTGCGATATCTTCGGTATCGTTGTTGTGTCCAGCTGAGCTATGCATTTTCAGTGATAATCTTCATGATTCTGCTGTTACAAATGTGCAGAATCACCGAAATCGCTGTTTTCGTGCTTTTGAATGCGAAAAACACGTTTTCTGGTGTTTTCAGCACGCCACAGAACGATTGACATGCGGAAACTGCGATATCTTCGGTATCGTTGTTGTTTCCAGCTGAGATATGCATTATCAGTGATAATCTTCATGATACTGCTGTTACAAGTGTGCAGAATCACCGAAATCGCTGTTTTCGTGCTATTGAATGCGAAAAACACGTTTTCTGGTGTTTTCAGCACTCCACAGTCCGTTTGATATGCGGAAGCTGCGATATCTTCGGTATGGTTGTTGTTTCCAGCTGAGATATGCATTTTCAGTGATAATCTTCATGATTCTGCTGTTACAAGTGTGCAGAATCACCGAAATCGCTGTTTTCGTGCAATTGAATGCGAAAAACACGTTTTCTGGTGTTTTCAGCACTCCACAGTGCGTTTGATATGCGGAAACTGCGATATCTTCGGTATCGTTGTTGTTTCCAGCTGAGATATGCATTTTCAGTGATAATCTTCATGATTCTGCTGTTACAAGTGTGCAGAATCACCGAAATCGCTGTTTTCGTGCTATTGAATGCGAAAAACACGTTTTCTGGTGTTTTCAGCACTCCACAGTGCGTTTGATATGCGTAAACTGCCATATCTTCGGTATCGTTGTTGTTTCCAGCTGAGATATGCATTTTCAGTGATAGTCTTCATGATTCTGCTGTTACAAGTGTGCAGAATCACCGAAATCGCAGTTTTCGTGCTATTGAATGCGAAAAACACGTTTTCTGGTGTTTTCAGCACTCCACAGTGCGTTTGATATGCGGAAACTGCCATATCTTCGGTGTCGTTGTTGTTTCCACCTGAGATATGCATTTTCAGTGATAATCTTTATGATTCTGCTGTTACAAGTGTGCAGAGTCACCGAAATCGCTGTTTTCGTGCTATTGGATGCGAAAAGCACGTTTTCTGGTGTGTTCAGCACTCCACAGTGCGTTTGATATGCGGAAACTGCGATATCTTCGGTATCGTTGTTGTGTCCAGCTGAGCTATGCATTTTCAGTGATAATCTTCATGATTCTGCTGTTACAAATGTGCAGAATCACCGAAATCGCTGTTTTCGTGCTTTTGAATGCGAAAAACACGTTTTCTGGTGTTTTCAGCACGCCACAGAACGATTGACATGCGGAAACTGCGATATCTTCGGTATCGTTGTTGTTTTCAGCTGAGATATGCATTATCAGTGATAATCTTCATGATACTGCTGTTACAAGTGTGCAGAATCACCGAAATCGCTGTTTTCGTGCTATTGAATGCGAAAAACACGTTTTCTGGTGTTTTCAGCACGCCACACAGCGTTTGACATGCGGAAACTGCGTTATCTTCGGTATCGTTGTTGTTTCCAGCTGAGATATGCATTTTCAGTGATAAGCTTCATGATTCTGCTGTTACAAGTGTGCAGAATCACCGAAATCGCTGTTTTCATGCTATTGAATGCGAAAAACACGTTTTCTGGTGTTTTCAGCACTCCACAGAGCGTTTGACATGCGGAAACTGCGACATCTTCGGTATCGTTGTTGTTTCCAGCTGAGATATGCATTTTCAGTGATAGTCTTCATGATTCTGCTGTTACAAGAGTGCAGAATCACCGAAATCGCAGTTTTCGTGCTATTGAATGCGAAAAACACGTTTTCTGGTGTTTTCAGCACTCCACAGTGCGTTTGATATGCGGAAGCTGCGATATCTTCGGTATGGTTGTTGTTTCCAGCTGAGATATGCATTTTCAGTGATAATCTTCATGATTCTGCTGTTACAAGTGTGCAGAATCACCGAAATCGCTGTTTTCGTGCAATTGAATGCGAAAAACACGATTTCTGGTGTTTTCAGCACTCCACAGTGCGTTTGATATGCGGAAACTGCGATATCTTCGGTATCGTTGTTGTTTCCAGCTGAGATATGCATTTTCAGTGATGATCTTCATGATTCTGCTGTTACAAGTGTGCAGAATCACCGAAATGGCTGTTTTCGTGGTATTGAATGCGGAAAACACGTTTTCTGGTGTTTTCAGCACTCCACAGTGCGTTTGATATGCGGAAACTGCGATATCTTCGGTATCGTTGTTGTTTCCAGCTGAGATGTGCATTATCAGTGATAATCTTCATGATTCTGCTGTTACAAGTGTGCAGAATCACCGAAATCGCTGTTTTCGTGCTATTGAATGCGAAAAACACGTTTTCTGGTGTTTTCAGCAGGCCACAGAACGTTTGACATGCGGAAACTGCCATATCTTCGGTATCGTTGATGTTTCCAGCTGAGATATGCATTTTCAGTGATAATCTTCATGATTCTGCTGTTACAACTGTGCAGAATCACCGAAATCGCTGTTTTCGTGCTATTGAATCCGAAAAACACGTTTTCTGGTGTTTTCAGCACGCCACAGAGCGTTTGACATGCGGAAACTGCGATATATTCGGTATCGTTGTTGTTTCCAGCTGAGATATGCATTATCAGTGATAATCTTCATGATACTGCTGTTACAAGTGTGCAGAATCACCGAAATCGGTGTTTTCGTGCTATTGAATGCGAAAAACACGTTTTCTGGTGTTTTCAGCAGGCCACAGAACGTTTGACATGCGGAAACTGCGTTATCTTCGGTATCGTTGTTGTTTCCAGCTGAGATATGCATTTTCAGTGATAATCTTCATGATTCTGCTGTTACAAGTGTGCAGAGTCACCGAAATCGCTGTTTTCGTGCTATTGGATGCGAAAAGCACGTTTTCTGGTGTTTTGAGCACTCCACAGTGCGTTTGATATGCGGAAACTGCGATATCTTCGGTATCGTTGTTGTGTCCAGCTGAGATATGCATTTTCAGTGATAATCTTCATGATTCTGCTGTAACAAGTGTGCAGAATCACCGAAATCGCTGTTTTCGTGCTATTGAACGCGAAAAACACGTTTTCTGGTGTTTTCAGCACTCCACAGTGCGTTTGATATGCGGAAACTGCCATATCTTCGGTGTCGTTGTTTGTTTCCACCTGAGATATGCATTTTCAGTGATAATCTTTATGATTCTGCTGTTACAAGTGTGCAGAGTCACCGAAATCGCTGTTTTCGTGCTATTGGATGCGAAAAGCACGTTTTCTGGTGTGTTCAGCACTCCACAGTGCGTTTGATATGCGGAAACTGCGTTATCTTCGGTATCGTTGTTGTTTCCAGCTGAGATATGCATTTTCAGTGATAATCTTCATGATTCTGCTGTTACAACTGTGCAGAATCACCGAAATCGCTGTTTTCGTGCTATTGAATCCGAAAAACACGTTTTCTGGTGTTTTCAGCACGCCACAGAGCGTTTGACATGCGGAAACTGCGATATATTCGGTATCGTTGTTGTTTCCAGCTGAGATATGCATTATCAGTGATAATCTTCATGATACTGCTGTTACAAGTGTGCAGAATCACCGAAATCGGTGTTTTCGTGCTATTGAATGCGAAAAACACGTTTTCTGGTGTTTTCAGCAGGCCACAGAACGTTTGACATGCGGAAACTGCGTTATCTTCGGTATCGTTGTTGTTTCCAGCTGAGATATGCATTTTCAGTGATAATCTTCATGATTCTGCTGTTACAAGTGTGCAGAGTCACCGAAATCGCTGTTTTCGTGCTATTGGATGCGAAAAGCACGTTTTCTGGTGTTTTGAGCACTCCACAGTGCGTTTGATATGCGGAAACTGCGATATCTTCGGTATCGTTGTTGTGTCCAGCTGAGATATGCATTTTCAGTGATAATCTTCATGATTCTGCTGTAACAAGTGTGCAGAATCACCGAAATCGCTGTTTTCGTGCTATTGAACGCGAAAAACACGTTTTCTGGTGTTTTCAGCACTCCACAGTGCGTTTGATATGCGGAAACTGCAATATCTTCGGTATCGTTGTTGTTTCCAGCTGAGATATGCATTTTCAGTGATAATCTTCATGATTCTGCTGTTACAAATGTGCAGAATCACCGAAATCGCTGTTTTCGTGCTATTGAATGCGAAAAACACGTTTGCTGGAGTTTTCAGCACGCCACAGAGCGTTTGACATGCGGAAACTGCGATATCTTCGGTATCGTTGTTGTTTCCAGCTGAGATATGCATTTTCAGTGATAATCTTCATGATTCTGCTGTTACAAGTGTGCAGAATCACCGAAATCGCTGTTTTCGTGCTATTGAATGCGAAAAACACGTTTTCTGGTGTTTTCAGCACTCCACAGTGCGTTTGATATGCGGAAACTGCCATATCTTCGGTATCGTTGTTGTTTCCAGCTGAGATATGCATTTTCAGTGATAGTCTTCATGATTCTGCTGTTACAAGTGTGCAGAATCACCGAAATCGCAGTTTTCGTGCTATTGAATGCGAAAAACACGTGTTCTGGTGTTTTCAGCACTCCACAGTGCGTTTGATATGCGGAAACTGCCATATTTTCGGTGTCGTTGTTGTTTCCAGCTGAGATATGCATTTTCAGTGATAATCTTTATGATTCTGCTGTTACAAGTGTGCAGAGTCACCGAAATCGCTGTTTTCGTGCTATTGGATGCGAAAAGCACGTTTTCTGGTGTTTTCAGCACTCCACAGTGCGTTTGATATGCGGAAACTGCGATATCTTCGGTATCGTTGTTGTGTCCAGCTGAGCTATGCATTTTCAGTGATAATCTTCATGATTCTGCTGTTACAAATGTGCAGAATCTCCGAAATCGCTGTTTTCGTGCTTTTGAATGCGAAAAACACGTTTTCTGGTGTTTTCAGCACGCCACAGAACGATTGACATGCGGAAACTGCGATATCTTCGGTATCGTTGTTGTTTCCAGCTGAGATATGCATTATCAGTGATAATCTTCATGATACTGCTGTAACAAGTGTGCAGAATCACCGAAATCGCTGTTTTCGTGCTATTGAACGCGAAAAACACGTTTTCTGGTGTTTTCAGCACTCCACAGTGCGTTTGATATGCGGAAACTGCAATATCTTCGGTATCGTTGTTGTTTCCAGCTGAGATATGCATTTTCAGTGATAATCTTCATGATTCTGCTGTTACAAATGTGCAGAATCACCGAAATCGCAGTTTTCGTGCTATTGAATGCGAAAAACACGTTTTCTGGTGTTTTCAGCACTCCACAGTGCGTTTGATATGCGGAAACTGCCATATCTTCGGTGTCGTTGTTGTTTCCACCTGAGATATGCATTTTCAGTGATAATCTTTATGATTCTGCTGTTACAAGTGTGCAGAGTCACCGAAATCGCTGTTTTCGTGCTATTGGATGCGAAAAGCACGTTTTCTGGTGTGTTCAGCACTCCACAGGGCGTTTGATATGCGGAAACTGCGATATCTTCGGTATCGTTGTTGTGTCCAGCTGAGCTATGCATTTTCAGTGATAATCTTCATGATTCTGCTGTTACAAATGTGCAGAATCACCGAAATCGCTGTTTTCGTGCTTTTGAATGCGAAAAACACGTTTTCTGGTGTTTTCAGCACGCCACAGAACGATTGACATGCGGAAACTGCGATATCTTCGGTATCGTTGTTGTTTCCAGCTGAGATATGCATTATCAGTGATAATCTTCATGATACTGCTGTTACAAGTGTGCAGAATCACCGAAATCGCTGTTTTCGTGCTATTGAATGCGAAAAACACGTTTTCTGGTGTTTTCAGCACTCCACAGTCCGTTTGATATGCGGAAGCTGCGATATCTTCGGTATGGTTGTTGTTTCCAGCTGAGATATGCATTTTCAGTGATAATCTTCATGATTCTGCTGTTACAAGTGTGCAGAATCACCGAAATCGCTGTTTTCGTGCAATTGAATGCGAAAAACACGATTTCTGGTGTTTTCAGCACTCCACAGTGCGTTTGATATGCGGAAACTGCGATATCTTCGGTATCGTTGTTGTTTCCAGCTGAGATATGCATTTTCAGTGATGATCTTCATGATTCTGCTGTTACAAGTGTGCAGAATCACCGAAATGGCTGTTTTCGTGGTATTGAATGCGGAAAACACGTTTTCTGGTGTTTTCAGCACTCCACAGTGCGTTTGATATGCGGAAACTGCGATATCTTCGGTATCGTTGTTGTTTCCAGCTGAGATGTGCATTATCAGTGATAATCTTCATGATTCTGCTGTTACAAGTGTGCAGAATCACCGAAATCGCTGTTTTCGTGCTATTGAATGCGAAAAACACGTTTTCTGGTGTTTTCAGCAGGCCACAGAACGTTTGACATGCGGAAACTGCCATATCTTCGGTATCGTTGATGTTTCCAGCTGAGATATGCATTTTCAGTGATAATCTTCATGATTCTGCTGTTACAACTGTGCAGAATCACCGAAATCGCTGTTTTCGTGCTATTGAATCCGAAAAACACGTTTTCTGGTGTTTTCAGCACTCCACAGTGCGTTTGATATGCGGAAACTGCAATATCTTCGGTATCGTTGTTGTTTCCAGCTGAGATATGCATTTTCAGTGATAATCTTCATGATTCTGCTGTAACAAATGTGCAGAATCACCGAAATCGCAGTTTTCGTGCTATTGAATGCGAAAAACACGTTTTCTGGTGTTTTCAGCACTCCACAGTGCGTTTGATATGCGGAAACTGCCATATCTTCGGTGTCGTTGTTGTTTCCACCTGAGATATGCATTTTCAGTGATAATCTTTATGATTCTGCTGTTACAAGTGTGCAGAGTCACCGAAATCGCTGTTTTCGTGCTATTGGATGCGAAAAGCACGTTTTCTGGTGTGTTCAGCACTCCACAGTGCGTTTGATATGCGGAAACTGCGATATCTTCGGTATCGTTGTTGTGTCCAGCTGAGCTATGCATTTTCAGTGATAATCTTCATGATTCTGCTGTTACAAATGTGCAGAATCACCGAAATCGCTGTTTTCGTGCTTTTGAATGCGAAAAACACGTTTTCTGGTGTTTTCAGCACGCCACAGAACGATTGACATGCGGAAACTGCGATATCTTCGGTATCGTTGTTGTTTCCAGCTGAGATATGCATTATCAGTGATAATCTTCATGATACTGCTGTTACAAGTGTGCAGAATCACCGAAATCGCTGTTTTCGTGCTTTTGAATGCGAAAAACACGTTTTCTGGAGTTTTCAGCACGCCGCAGAGCGTTTGACATGCGGAAACTGCGATATCTTCGGTATCGTTGTTGTTTCCAGCTGGGATATGCATTTTCTACGATAATCTTCGAGTTTCTTCTGTGACAAGTGTGCAGAATCACCGAAATCGCTGTTTTCGTGCTTTTGAATGCGAAAAATACGTTTTCTGGTGTTTTCAGCACGCCGCAGAGCGTTTGACATGCGGAAACTGCGATATCTTCGGTATCGTTGTAGTTTCCAGCTGAGATATGCATTTTCAGTGATAATCTTCATGATTCTGCTGTTACAAGTGTGCAGAATCACCGAAATCGCTGTTTTCGTGCTATTGGATGCGAAAAACACGTTTTCTGGTGTTTTCAGCACTCCACAGTGCGTTTGAAGTGCGGAAACTGCGATATCTTCGGTATCGTTGTTGTTTCCAGCTGAGATATGCTTTTTCAGTGATAATCTTATTGATTCTGCTGTTACAAGTGTGCAGAATGACCGAAATCGCTGTTTTCGTGCTATTGAATGCGAAAAACACGTTTTCTGGTGTTTTCAGCACTCCACAGTGCGTTTGAAGTGCGGAAACTGCGATATCTTCGGTATCGTTGTTGTTTCCAGCTGAGATATGCATTTTCAGTGATAATCTTCATGATTCTGCTGTTACAAGTGTGCAGAATCACCGAAATCGCTGTTTTCGTGCTATTGAATGCGAAAAACACGTTTTCTGGTGTTTTCTGCACTCCACAGTGCGTTTGACATGCGGAAGCTGCGATATCTTCGGTATCGTTGGGTTTCCAGCTCAGATATGCATTTTCAGTGATAATCTTAATGATTCTACTGTTACAAGTGTGCAGAATGACCGAAATCGCTGTTTTCGTGCTTTTGAATGCGAAAAAAACGTTTTCTGGAGTTTTCAGCACTCCACAGTGCGTTTGATATGCGGAAACTGCGATATCTTCGGTATCGTTGGGTTTCCAGCTGAGATATGCATTTTCAGTGATAATCTTCATGATTCTGCTGTTTCAAGTGTGCAGAATGACCGAAATCGCTGTTTTCGTGCTATTGAATGCGAAAAACACGTTTTGTGGTGTTTTCAGCACTCCACAGTGCGTTTGAAGTGCGGAAACTGCGATATCATCGGTATCGTTGTTGTTTCCAGCTGAGATATGCATTTTCAGTGATAATCTTCATGATTCTGCTGTTACAAGTGTGCAGAATCACCGAAATCGCTGTTTTCGTGCTATTGAATGCGAAAAACACGTTTTCAGGTGTTTTCAGCACTCCACAGTGCGTTTGACATGCGGAAACTGCGATATCTTCGGTATCGTTGGGTTTCCAGCTGAGATATGCATTTTCAGTGATAATCTTCATGATTCTGCTGTTACAAGTGTGCAGAATGACCGAAATCGCTGTTTTCGTGCTTTTGAATGCGAAAAATACGTTCTCTGGAGTTTTCAGCACGCCGCAGAGCGTTTGACATGCGGAAACTGCGATATCTTCGGTATCGTTGTTGTTTCCAGCTGGGATATGCATTTTCTACGATAATCTTCGAGTTTCTTCTGTGACAAGTGTGCAGAATCTCCGAAATCGCTGTTTTCGTGCTTTTGAATGCGAAAAACACGTTTTCTGGTGTTTTCAGCACGCCGCAGAGCGTTTGACATGCGGAAACTGCGATATCTTCGGTATCGTTGTAGTTTCCAGCTGAGATATGCATTTTCAGTGATAATCTTCATGATTCTGCTGTAACAAGTGTGCAGAATCACCGAAATCGCTGTTTTCGTGCTATTGAATGCGAAAAACACGTTTTCTGGTGTTTTCAGCACTCCACAGTGCGTTTGAAGTGCGGAAACTGCCATATCATCGGTATCGTTGTTGTTTCCAGCTGAGATATCCATTTTCAGTAATAATATTCATGATTCTGCTGTTGCAGATGTGCAGAATCACCGAAATCGCTGTTTTCGTGCTTTTGAATGCGAAAAACACGTTTTCTGGAGTTTTCAGCACGCCGCAGAGCGTTTGACATGCGGAAACTGCGATATCTTCGGTATCGTTGTTGTTTCCAGCTGAGGTATGCATTTTCAGTGATAATCTTAATGATTCTACTGTTACAAGTGTGCAGAATGAGCGAAATCGCTGTTTTCGTGCTATTGAATGCGAAAAACACGTTTTCTGGTGTTTTCAGCACTCCACAGTGCGTTTGAAGTGCGGAAACTGCGATATCTTCGGTATCGTTGTTGTTTCCAGCTGAGATACGCATTTTCAGTGATAATCTTAATGATTCTACTGTTACAAGTGTGCAGAATGACCGAAATCGCTGGTTTCGTGCTTTTGAATGCGAAAAAAACGTTTTCTGGAGTTTTCAGCACGCCACAGAGCGTTTGACATGCGGAAACTGCGATACCTTTGGTATCGTTGTTGTTTCCAGCTGAGATATGCATTTTCAGTAATAATCTTCATGATTCTGCTGTTACAAGTGTGCAGAATGACCGAAATCGCTGTTTTCGTGCTATTGAATGCGAAAAACACGTTTTCAGGTGTTTTCAGCACTCCACAGTGCGTTTGATATGCGGAAACTGCGATATCTTCGGTATCGTTGGGTTTCCAGCTGAGATATGCATTTTCAGAGATAATGTTCATGATTCTGCTGTTACAAGTGTGCAGAATGACCGAAATCGCTGTTTTCGTGCTATTGAATGCGAAAAACACGTTTTCTGGTGTTTTCAGCACTCCACAGTGCGTTTGACATGCGGAAACTGCGATATCTTCGGTATCGTTGGGTTTCCAGCTGAGATATGCATTTTCAGTGATAATCTTAATGATTCTACTGTTACAAGTGTGCAGAATGACCGAAATCGCTGTTTTCGTGCTTTTGAATGCGAAAAAAACGTTTTCTGGAGTTTTCAGCACGCCACAGAGCGTTTGATATGCGGAAACTGCGATATCTTCGGTATCGTTGGGTTTCCAGCTGAGATATGCATTTTCAGTGATAATCTTAATGATTCTACTGTTACAAGTGTGCAGAATGACCGAAATCGCTGTTTTTCGTGTTTTGAATGCGAAAAAAACGTTTTCTGGAGTTTTCAGCACGCCACACAGCGTTTGACATGCGGAAACTGCGATATCTTCGGTATCGTTGTAGTTTCCAGCTGAGATATGCATTTTCAGTGATAATCTTCATGATTCTGCTGTTACAAGTGTGCAGAATCACCGAAATCGCTGTTTTCGTGCTATTGAATGCGAAAAACACGTTTTCTGGTGTTTTCAGCACTCCACAGTGCGTTTGACATGCGGAAACTGCGATATCTTCGGTATCGTTGGGTTTCCAGCTGAGATATGCATTTTCAGTGATAATCTTCATGATTCTGCTGTTACAAGTGTGCAGAATGACCGAAATCGCTGTTTTCGTGCTATTGAATGCGAAAAACACGTTTTGTGGTGTTTTCAGCACTCCACAGTGCGTTTGAAGTGCGGAAACTGCGATATCTTCGGTATCGTTGTTGTTTCCAGCTGAGATATGCATTTTCAGTGATAATCTTCATGATTCTGCTGTTACGAGTGTGCAGAATGACCGAAATCGCTGTTTTCGTTTCTATTGAATGCGAAAAACACGTTTTCAGGTGTTTTCAGCACTCCACAGTGCGTTTGACATGCGGAAACTGCGATATCTTCGGTATCGTTGGGTTTCCAGCTGAGATATGCATTTTCAGTGATAATCTTCATGATTCTGCTGTTACAAGTGTGCAGAATGACCGAAATCGCTGTTTTCGTGCTTTTGAATGCGAAAAACACGTTTTCTGGTGTTTTCAGCACTCCACAGTGCGTTTGACATGCGGAAACTGCGATATCTTCGGTATCGTTGGGTTTCCAGCTGAGATATGCATTTTCAGTGATAATCTTAATGATTCTACTGTTACAAGTGTGCAGAATGACCGAAATCGCTGTTTTCGTGCTTTTGAATGCGAAAAAAACGTTTTCTGGAGTTTTCAGCACGCCACAGAGCGTTTGATATGCGGAAACTGCGATATCTTCGGTATCGTTGGGTTTCCAGCTGAGATATGCATTTTCAGTGATAATCTTAATGATTCTACTGTTACAAGTGTGCAGAATGACCGAAATCGCTGTTTTTCGTGCTTTTGAATGCGAAAAAAACGTTTTCTGGTGTTTTCAGCACTCCACAGTGCGTTTGACATGCGGAAACTGCGATATCTTCGGTATCGTTGGGTTTCCAGCTGAGATATGCATTTTCAGTGATAATCTTAATGATTCTACTGTTACAAGTGTGCAGAATGACCGAAATCGCTGTTTTCGTGCTTTTGAATGCGAAAAAAACGTTTTCTGGAGTTTTCAGCACGCCACAGAGCGTTTGATATGCGGAAACTGCGATATCTTCGGTATCGTTGGGTTTCCAGCTGAGATATGCATTTTCAGTGATAATCTTAATGATTCTACTGTTACAAGTGTGCAGAATGACCGAAATCGCTGTTTTTCGTGCTTTTGAATGCGAAAAAAACGTTTTCTGGAGTTTTCAGCACGCCACACAGCGTTTGACATGCGGAAACTGCGATATCTTCGGTATCGTTGTAGTTTCCAGCTGAGATATGCATTTTCAGTGATAATCTTCATGATTCTGCTGTTACAAGTGTGCAGAATCACCGAAATCGCTGTTTTCGTGCTATTGAATGCGAAAAACACGTTTTCTGGTGTTTTCAGCACTCCACAGTGCGTTTGACATGCGGAAACTGCGATATCTTCGGTATCGTTGGGTTTCCAGCTGAGATATGCATTTTCAGTGATAATCTTCATGATTCTGCTGTTACAAGTGTGCAGAATGACCGAAATCGCTGTTTTCGTGCTATTGAATGCGAAAAACACGTTTTGTGGTGTTTTCAGCACTCCACAGTGCGTTTGAAGTGCGGAAACTGCGATATCTTCGGTATCGTTGTTGTTTCCAGCTGAGATATGCATTTTCAGTGATAATCTTCATGATTCTGCTGTTACAAGTGTGCAGAATGACCGAAATCGCTGTTTTCGTTTCTATTGAATGCCAAAAACACGTTTTCAGGTGTTTTCAGCACTCCACAGTGCGTTTGACATGCGGAAACTGCGATATCTTCGGTATCGTTGGGTTTCCAGCTGAGATATGCATTTTCAGTGATAATCTTCATGATTCTGCTGTTACAAGTGTGCAGAATGACCGAAATCGCTGTTTTCGTGCTTTTGAATGCGAAAAACACGTTTTCTGGAGTTTTCAGCACGCCACAGAGCGTTTGACATGCGGAAACTGCGATACCTTCGGTATCGTTGTTGTTTTCAGCTGAGATATGCATTTTCAGTGATAATCTTAATGATTCTACTGTTACAAGTGTGCAGAATGACCGAAATCGCTGGTTTCGTGCTTTTGAATGCGAAAAAAACGTTTTCTGGAGTTTTCAGCACGCCACAGAGCGTTTGACATGCGGAAACTGCGATACCTTTGGTATCGTTGTTGTTTCCAGCTGAGATATGCATTTTCAGTAATAATCTTCATGATTCTGCTGTTACAAGTGTGCAGAATGACCGAAATCGCTGTTTTCGTGCTATTGAATGCGAAAAACACGTTTTGTGGTGTTTTCAGCACTCCACAGTGCGTTTGATATGCGGAAACTGCGAAATCTTCGGTATCGTTGTTGTTTCCAGCTGAGATATGCATTTTCAGTGATAATCTTCATGATTCTGCTGTTACAAGTGTGCAGAATCACCGAAATCGCTGTTTTCGTGCTATTGAATGCGAAAAACACGTTTTCAGGTGTTTTCAGCACTCCACAGTGCGTTTGACATGCGGAAACTGCGATATCTTCGGTATCGTTGGGTTTCCAGCTGAGATATGCATTATCAGTGATAATCTTCATGATTCTGCTGTTACAAGTGTGCAGATTCACCCAATTCGCTATTTTCGCGCTATTGAATGCGAAAAACACGTTTGCTGGTGTTTTCAGCACGCCACAGAGCGTTTGACATGCGGAAACTGCGATATCTTCGGTATCGTTGTTGTTTCCAGCTGAGATATGCATTTTCACTGATAATCTTCATGATTCTGCTGTTACAAGTGTGCAGAATGACCGAAATCGCTGTTTTCGTGCTATTGAATGCGAAAAACACGTTTTCTGGTGTTTTCAGCACTCCACAGTGCGTTTGAAGTGCGGAAACTGCGATATCTTCGGTATCGTTGTTGTTTCCAGCTGAGATATGCACTTTCAGTGATAATCTTCATGATTCTGCTGTTACAGGTGTGCAGAATGACCGAAATCGCTGTTTTCGTGCTATTGAATGCGAAAAACACGTTTTGTGGTGTTTTCAGCACTCCACAGTGCGTTTGATATGCGGAAACTGCGAAATCTTCGGTATCGTTGGGTTTCCAGCTGAGATATGCATTTTCAGTGATAATCTTCATGATTCTGCTGTTACAAGTGTGCAGAATGACCGAAATCGCTGTTTTCGTGCTATTGAATGCGAAAAACACGTTTTCTGGTGTTTTCAGCACTCCACAGTGCGTTTGAAGTGCGGAAACTGCCATATCATCGGTATCGTTGTTGTTTCCAGCTGAGATATGCATTTTCAGTAATAATATTCATGATTCTGCTGTTGCAGATGTGCAGAATCACCGAAATCGCTGTTTTCGTGCTATTGAATGCGAAAAACACGTTTTCTGGTGTTTTCAGCACTCCACAGTGCGTTTGAAGTGCGGAAACTGCCATATCATCGGTATCGTTGTTGTTTCCAGCTGAGATATGCATTTTCAGTAATAATATTCATGATTCTGCTGTTGCAGATGTGCAGAATCACCGAAATCGCTGTTTTCGTGCTTTTGAATGCGAAAAACACGTTCTCTGGAGTTTTCAGCACGCCGCAGAGCGTTTGACATGCGGAAACTGCGATATCTTCGGTATCGTTGTAGTTTCCAGCTGAGATATGCATTTTCAGTGATAATCTTCATGATTCTGCTGTAACAAGTGTGCAGAATCACCGAAATCGCTGTTTTCGTGCTATTGAATGCGAAAAACACGTTTTCTGGTGTTTTCAGCACTCCACAGTGCGTTTGAAGTGCGGAAACTGCCATATCATCGGTATCGTTGTTGTTTCCAGCTGAGATATGCATTTTCAGTAATAATATTCATGATTCTGCTGTTGCAGATTTGCAGAATCACCGAAATCGCTGTTTTCGTGCTTTTGAATGCGAAAAACACGTTTTCTGGAGCTTTCAGCACGCCGCAGAGCGTTTGACATGCGGAAACTGCGATATCTTCGGTATCGTTGTTGTTTCCAGCTGGGATATGCATTTTCAGTGATAATCTTCATGATTCTGCTGTTACAAGTGTGCAGAATCACCGAAATCGCTGTTTTCGTGCTTTTGAATGCGAAAAAAACGTTTTCTGGAGTTTTCAGCACGCCACAGAGCGTTTGACATGCGGAAACTGCGATACCTTCGGTATCGTTGTTGTTTTCAGCTGAGATATGCATTTTCAGTGATAATCTTAATGATTCTACTGTTACAAGTGTGCAGAATGACCGAAATCGCTGGTTTCGTGCTTTTGAATGCGAAAAAAACGTTTTCTGGAGTTTTCAGCACGCCACAGAGCGTTTGACATGCGGAAACTGCGATACCTTTGGTATCGTTGTTGTTTCCAGCTGAGATATGCATTTTCAGTAATAATCTTCATGATTCTGCTGTTACAAGTGTGCAGAATGACCGAAATCGCTGTTTTCGTGCTATTGAATGCGAAAAACACGTTTTCAGGTGTTTTCAGCACTCCACAGTGCGTTTGATATGCGGAAACTGCGATATCTTCGGTATCGTTGGGTTTCCAGCTGAGATATGCATTTTCAGAGATAATGTTCATGATTCTGCTGTTACAAGTGTGCAGAATGACCGAAATCGCTGTTTTCGTGCTATTGAATGCGAAAAACACGTTTTCTGGTGTTTTCAGCACTCCACAGTGCGTTTGACATGCGGAAACTGCGATATCTTCGGTATCGTTGGGTTTCCAGCTGAGATATGCATTTTCAGTGATAATCTTAATGATTCTACTGTTACAAGTGTGCAGAATGACCGAAATCGCTGTTTTCGTGCTTTTGAATGCGAAAAAAACGTTTTCTGGAGTTTTCAGCACGCCACAGAGCGTTTGATATGCGGAAACTGCGATATCTTCGGTATCGTTGGGTTTCCAGCTGAGATATGCATTTTCAGTGATAATCTTAATGATTCTACTGTTACAAGTGTGCAGAATGACCGAAATCGCTGTTTTTCGTGTTTTGAATGCGAAAAAAACGTTTTCTGGAGTTTTCAGCACGCCACACAGCGTTTGACATGCGGAAACTGCGATATCTTCGGTATCGTTGTAGTTTCCAGCTGAGATATGCATTTTCAGTGATAATCTTCATGATTCTGCTGTTACAAGTGTGCAGAATCACCGAAATCGCTGTTTTCGTGCTATTGAATGCGAAAAACACGTTTTCTGGTGTTTTCAGCACTCCACAGTGCGTTTGACATGCGGAAACTGCGATATCTTCGGTATCGTTGGGTTTCCAGCTGAGATATGCATTTTCAGTGATAATCTTCATGATTCTGCTGTTACAAGTGTGCAGAATGACCGAAATCGCTGTTTTCGTGCTATTGAATGCGAAAAACACGTTTTGTGGTGTTTTCAGCACTCCACAGTGCGTTTGAAGTGCGGAAACTGCGATATCTTCGGTATCGTTGTTGTTTCCAGCTGAGATATGCATTTTCAGTGATAATCTTCATGATTCTGCTGTTACAAGTGTGCAGAATGACCGAAATCGCTGTTTTCGTTTCTATTGAATGCGAAAAACACGTTTTCAGGTGTTTTCAGCACTCCACAGTGCGTTTGACATGCGCAAACTGCGATATCTTCGGTATCGTTGGGTTTCCAGCTGAGATATGCATTTTCAGTGATAATCTTCATGATTCTGCTGTTACAAGTGTGCAGAATGACCGAAATCGCTGTTTTCGTGCTTTTGAATGCTAAAAACACGTTTTCTGGTGTTTTCAGCACTCCACAGTGCGTTTGACATGCGGAAACTGCGATATCTTCGGTATCGTTGGGTTTCCAGCTGAGATATGCATTTTCAGTGATAATCTTAATGATTCTACTGTTACAAGTGTGCAGAATGACCGAAATCGCTGTTTTCGTGCTTTTGAATGCGAAAAAAACGTTTTCTGGAGTTTTCAGCACGCCACAGAGCGTTTGATATGCGGAAACTGCGATATCTTCGGTATCGTTGGGTTTCCAGCTGAGATATGCATTTTCAGTGATAATCTTAATGATTCTACTGTTACAAGTGTGCAGAATGACCGAAATCGCTGTTTTTCGTGCTTTTGAATGCGAAAAAAACGTTTTCTGGAGTTTTCAGCACGCCACAGAGCGTTTGATATGCGGAAACTGCGATATCTTCGGTATCGTTGGGTTTCCAGCTGAGATATGCATTTTCAGTGATAATCTTAATGATTCTACTGTTACAAGTGTGCAGAATGACCGAAATCGCTGTTTTTCGTGCTTTTGAATGCGAAAAAAACGTTTTCTGGAGTTTTCAGCACGCCACACAGCGTTTGACATGCGGAAACTGCGATATCTTCGGTATCGTTGTAGTTTCCAGCTGAGATATGCATTTTCAGTGATAATCTTCATGATTCTGCTGTTACAAGTGTGCAGAATCACCGAAATCGCTGTTTTCGTGCTATTGAATGCGAAAAACACGTTTTCTGGTGTTTTCAGCACTCCACAGTGCGTTTGACATGCGGAAACTGCGATATCTTCGGTATCGTTGGGTTTCCAGCTGAGATATGCATTTTCAGTGATAATCTTCATGATTCTGCTGTTACAAGTGTGCAGAATGACCGAAATCGCTGTTTTCGTGCTATTGAATGCGAAAAACACGTTTTGTGGTGTTTTCAGCACTCCACAGTGCGTTTGAAGTGCGGAAACTGCGATATCTTCGGTATCGTTGTTGTTTCCAGCTGAGATATGCATTTTCAGTGATAATCTTCATGATTCTGCTGTTACAAGTGTGCAGAATGACCGAAATCGCTGTTTTCGTTTCTATTGAATGCGAAAAACACGTTTTCAGGTGTTTTCAGCACTCCACAGTGCGTTTGACATGCGGAAACTGCGATATCTTCGGTATCGTTGGGTTTCCAGCTGAGATATGCATTTTCAGTGATAATCTTCATGATTCTGCTGTTACAAGTGTGCAGAATGACCGAAATCGCTGTTTTCGTGCTTTTGAATGCGAAAAACACGTTTTCTGGAGTTTTCAGCACGCCACAGAGCGTTTGACATGCGGAAACTGCGATATCTTCGGTATCGTTGTTGTTTCCAGCTGAGGTATGCATTTTCAGTGATAATCTTAATGATTCTACTGTTACAAGTGTGCAGAATGAGCGAAATCGCTGTTTTCGTGCTATTGAATGCGAAAAACACGTTTTGTGGTGTTTTCAGCACTCCACAGTGCGTTTGAAGTGCGGAAACTGCGATATCTGCGGTATCGTTGTTGTTTCCAGCTGAGATATGCATTTTCAGTAATAATCTTCATGATTCTGCTGTTACAGATGTGCAGAATCACCGAAATCGCTGTTTTCGTGCTTTTGAATGCGAAAAACACGTTTTCTGGTGTTTTCAGCACGCCGCAGAGCGTTTGACATGCGGAAACTGCGATATCTTCGGTATCGTTGTTGTTTCCAGCTGAGGTATGCATTTTCAGTGATAATCTTAATGATTCTGCTGTTACAAGTGTGCAGAATCACCGAAATCGCTGTTTTCGTGCTTTTGAATGCGAAAAACACGTTTTCTGGTGTTTTCAGCACTCCACAGTGCGTTTGAAGTGCGGAAACTGCGATATCTTCGGTATCGTTGTTGTTTCCAGCTGAGATATGCATTTTCAGTGATAATCTTCATGATTCTTCTGTTACAAGTGTGCAGAATGACCGAAATCGCTGTTTTCGTGCTATTGGATGCGAAAAACACGTTTTCTGGTGTTTTCAGCACTCCACAGTGCGTTTGAAGTGCGGAAACTGCGATATCTTCGGTATCGTTGTTGTTTCCAGCTGAGATATGCTTTTTCAGTGATAATCTTAATGATTCTGCTGTTACAAGTGTGCAGAATGACCGAAATCGCTGTTTTCGTGCTATTGAATGCGAAAAACACGTTTTCTGGTGTTTTTAGCACTCCACAGTGCGTTTGAAGTGCGGAAACTGCGATATCTTCGGTATCGTTGTTGTTTCCAGCTGAGATATGCATTTTCAGTGATAATCTTCATGATTCTGCTGTTACAGGTGTGCAGAATGACCGAAATCGCTGTTTTCGTGCTATTGAATGCGAAAAACACGTTTTGTGGTGTTTTCAGCACTCCACAGTGCGTTTGATATGCGGAAACTGCGAAATCTTCGGTATCGTTGGGTTTCCAGCTGAGATATGCATTTTCAGTGATAATCTTCATGATTCTGCTGTTACAAGTGTGCAGAATGACCGAAATCGCTGTTTTCGTGCTATTGAATGCGAAAAACACGTTTTCTGGTGTTTTCAGCACTCCACAGTGCGTTTGAAGTGCGGAAACTGCCATATCATCGGTATCGTTGTTGTTTCCAGCTGAGATATGCATTTTCAGTAATAATATTCATGATTCTGCTGTTGCAGATGTGCAGAATCACCGAAATCGCTGTTTTCGTGCTTTTGAATGCGAAAAACACGTTCTCTGGAGTTTTCAGCACGCCGCAGAGCGTTTGACATGCGGAAACTGCGATATCTTCGGTATCGTTGTTGTTTCCAGCTGGGATATGCATTTTCTACGATAATCTTCGAGTTTCTTCTGTGACAAGTGTGCTGAATCACCGAAATCGCTGTTTTCGTGCTTTTGAATGCGAAAAACACGTTTTCTGGTGTTTTCAGCACGCCACAGAGCGTTTGATATGCGGAAACAGCCATATCTTCGGTATCGTTGATGTTTCCAGCTGAGATATGCATTTTCAGTGATAATCTTCATGATTCTGCTGCTACAAGTGTGCAGATTCACCCAAATCGCTGTTTTCGCGCTATTGAATGCGAAAAACACGTTTGCTGGTGTTTTCAGCACGCCACAGAACGTTTGACATGCGGAAACTGCGATATCTTCGGTATCGTTGTTGTTTCCAGCTGAGATACGCATTTTCACTGATAATCTTCATGATTCTGCTGTTACAGGTGTGCGGAATGACCGAAATCGCTGTTTTCGTGCTATTGAATGCGAAAAACACGTTTTCTGGTGTTTTCAGCACTCCACAGTGCGTTTGAAGTGCGGAAACTGCCATATCATCGGTATCGTTGTTGTTTCCAGCTGAGATATGCATTTTCAGTAATAATATTCATGATTCTGCTGTTGCAGATGTGCAGAATCACCGAAATCGCTGTTTTCGTGATTTTGAATGCGAAAAACACGTTTTCTGGAGTTTTCAGCACGCCGCAGAGCGTTTGACATGCGGAAACTGCGATATCTTCGGTATCGTTGTTGTTTCCAGCTGGGATATGCATTTTCAGTGATAATCTTCATGATTCTGCTGTTACAAGTGTGCAGAATCACCGAAATCGCTGTTTTCGTGCTTTTGAATGCGAAAAAAACGTTTTCTGGAGTTTTCAGCACGTCACAGAGCGTTTGACATGCGGAAACTGCGATACCTTCGGTATCGTTGTTGTTTTCAGCTGAGATATGCATTTTCAGTGATAATCTTAATGATTCTACTGTTACAAGTGTGCAGAATGACCGAAATCGCTGTTTTCGTGCTTTTGAATGCGAAAAAAACGTTTTCTGGAGTTTTCAGCACGCCACAGAGCGTTTGACATGCGGAAACTGCGATACCTTCGGTATCGTTGTTGTTTCCAGCTGAGATATGCATTTTCAGTAATAATCTTCATGATTCTGCTGTTACAAGTGTGCAGAATGACCGAAATCGCTGTTTTCGTGCTATTGAATGCGAAAAACACGTTTTCAGGTGTTTTCAGCACTCCACAGTGCGTTTGATATGCGGAAACTGCGATATCTTCGGTATCGTTGGGTTTCCAGCTGAGATATGCATTTTCAGAGATAATCTTCATGATTCTGCTGTTACAAGTGTGCAGAATGACCGAAATCGCTGTTTTCGTGCTATTGAATGCGAAAAACACGTTTTCTGGTGTTTTCAGCACTCCACAGTGCGTTTGACATGCGGAAACTGCGATATCTTCGGTATCGTTGGGTTTCCAGCTGAGATATGCATTTTCAGTGATAATCTTAATGATTCTACTGTTACAAGTGTGCAGAATGTCCGAAATCGCTGTTTTCGTGCTTTTGAATGCGAAAAAAACGTTTTCTGGAGTTTTCAGCACGCCACAGAGCGTTTGATATGCGGAAACTGCGATATCTTCGGTATCGTTGGGTTTCCAGCTGAGATATGCATTTTCAGTGATAATCTTAATGATTCTACTGTTACAAGTGTGCAGAATGACCGAAATCGCTGTTTTCGTGCTTTTGAATGCGAAAAAAACGTTTTCTGGAGTTTTCAGCACGCCACACAGCGTTTGACATGCGGAAACTGCGATATCTTCGGTATCGTTGTTGTTTACAGCTGAGGTATGCATTTTCAGTGATAATCTTAATGATTCTACTGTTACAAGTGTGCAGAATGAGCGAAATCGCTGTTTTCGTGCTATTGAATGCGAAAAACACGTTTTGTGGTGTTTTCAGCACTCCACAGTGCGTTTGAAGTGCGGAAACTGCGATATCTTCGGTATCGTTGTTGTTTCCAGCTGAGATATGCATTTTCAGTAATAATCTTCATGATTCTGCTGTTACAGATGTGCAGAATGACCGAAATCGCTGTTTTCGTGCTTTTGAATGCGAAAAAAACGTTTTCTGGAGTTTTCAGCACGCCACAGAGCGTTTGACATGCGGAAACTGCGATACCTTCGGTATCGTTGTTGTTTCCAGCTGAGATATGCATTTTCAGTAATAATCTTCATGATTCTGCTGTTACAAGTGTGCAGAATGACCGAAATCGCTGTTTTCGTGCTATTGAATGCGAAAAACACGTTTTCAGGTGTTTTCAGCACTCCACAGTGCGTTTGATACGCGGAAACTGCGATATCTTCGGTATCGTTGGGTTTCCAGCTGAGATATGCATTTTCAGAGATAATCTTCATGATTCTGCTGTTACAAGTGTGCAGAATGACCGAAATCGCTGTTTTCGTGCTATTGAATGCGAAAAACACGTTTTCTGGTGTTTTCAGCACTCCACAGTGCGTTTGACATGCGGAAACTGCGATATCTTCGGTATCGTTGGGTTTCCAGCTGAGATATGCATTTTCAGTGATAATCTTAATGATTCTACTGTTACAAGTGTGCAGAATGACCGAAATCGCTGTTTTCGTGCTTTTGAATGCGAAAAAAACGTTTTCTGGAGTTTTCAGCACGCCACAGAGCGTTTGATATGCGGAAACTGCGATATCTTCGGTATCGTTGGGTTTCCAGCTGAGATATGCATTTTCAGTGATAATCTTAATGATTCTACTGTTACAAGTGTGCAGAATGACCGAAATCGCTGTTTTTCGTGTTTTGAATGCGAAAAAAACGTTTTCTGGAGTTTTCAGCACGCCACACAGCGTTTGACATGCGGAAACTGCGATATCTTCGGTATCGTTGTAGTTTCCAGCTGAGATATGCATTTTCAGTGATAATCTTCATGATTCTGCTGTTACAAGTGTGCAGAATCACCGAAATCGCTGTTTTCGTGCTATTGAATGCGAAAAACACGTTTTCTGGTGTTTTCAGCACTCCACAGTGCGTTTGACATGCGGAAACTGCGATATCTTCGGTATCGTTGGGTTTCCAGCTGAGATATGCATTTTCAGTGATAATCTTCATGATTCTGCTGTTACAAGTGTGCAGAATGACCGAAATCGCTGTTTTCGTGCTATTGAATGCGAAAAACACGTTTTGTGGTGTTTTCAGCACTCCACAGTGCGTTTGAAGTGCGGAAACTGCGATATCTTCGGTATCGTTGTTGTTTCCAGCTGAGATATGCATTTTCAGTGATAATCTTCATGATTCTGCTGTTACAAGTGTGCAGAATGACCGAAATCGCTGTTTTCGTTTCTATTGAATGCGAAAAACACGTTTTCAGGTGTTTTCAGCACTCCACAGTGCGTTTGACATGCGCAAACTGCGATATCTTCGGTATCGTTGGGTTTCCAGCTGAGATATGCATTTTCAGTGATAATCTTCATGATTCTGCTGTTACAAGTGTGCAGAATGACCGAAATCGCTGTTTTCGTGCTTTTGAATGCTAAAAACACGTTTTCTGGTGTTTTCAGCACTCCACAGTGCGTTTGACATGCGGAAACTGCGATATCTTCGGTATCGTTGGGTTTCCAGCTGAGATATGCATTTTCAGTGATAATCTTAATGATTCTACTGTTACAAGTGTGCAGAATGACCGAAATCGCTGTTTTCGTGCTTTTGAATGCGAAAAAAACGTTTTCTGGAGTTTTCAGCACGCCACAGAGCGTTTGATATGCGGAAACTGCGATATCTTCGGTATCGTTGGGTTTCCAGCTGAGATATGCATTTTCAGTGATAATCTTAATGATTCTACTGTTACAAGTGTGCAGAATGACCGAAATCGCTGTTTTTCGTGCTTTTGAATGCGAAAAAAACGTTTTCTGGAGTTTTCAGCACGCCACAGAGCGTTTGATATGCGGAAACTGCGATATCTTCGGTATCGTTGGGTTTCCAGCTGAGATATGCATTTTCAGTGATAATCTTAATGATTCTACTGTTACAAGTGTGCAGAATGACCGAAATCGCTGTTTTTCGTGCTTTTGAATGCGAAAAAAACGTTTTCTGGAGTTTTCAGCACGCCACACAGCGTTTGACATGCGGAAACTGCGATATCTTCGGTATCGTTGTAGTTTCCAGCTGAGATATGCATTTTCAGTGATAATCTTCATGATTCTGCTGTTACAAGTGTGCAGAATCACCGAAATCGCTGTTTTCGTGCTATTGAATGCGAAAAACACGTTTTCTGGTGTTTTCAGCACTCCACAGTGCGTTTGACATGCGGAAACTGCGATATCTTCGGTATCGTTGGGTTTCCAGCTGAGATATGCATTTTCAGTGATAATCTTCATGATTCTGCTGTTACAAGTGTGCAGAATGACCGAAATCGCTGTTTTCGTGCTATTGAATGCGAAAAACACGTTTTGTGGTGTTTTCAGCACTCCACAGTGCGTTTGAAGTGCGGAAACTGCGATATCTTCGGTATCGTTGTTGTTTCCAGCTGAGATATGCATTTTCAGTGATAATCTTCATGATTCTGCTGTTACAAGTGTGCAGAATGACCGAAATCGCTGTTTTCGTTTCTATTGAATGCGAAAAACACGTTTTCAGGTGTTTTCAGCACTCCACAGTGCGTTTGACATGCGGAAACTGCGATATCTTCGGTATCGTTGGGTTTCCAGCTGAGATATGCATTTTCAGTGATAATCTTCATGATTCTGCTGTTACAAGTGTGCAGAATGACCGAAATCGCTGTTTTCGTGCTTTTGAATGCGAAAAACACGTTTTCTGGAGTTTTCAGCACGCCACAGAGCGTTTGACATGCGGAAACTGCGATATCTTCGGTATCGTTGTTGTTTCCAGCTGAGGTATGCATTTTCAGTGATAATCTTAATGATTCTACTGTTACAAGTGTGCAGAATGAGCGAAATCGCTGTTTTCGTGCTATTGAATGCGAAAAACACGTTTTGTGGTGTTTTCAGCACTCCACAGTGCGTTTGAAGTGCGGAAACTGCGATATCTGCGGTATCGTTGTTGTTTCCAGCTGAGATATGCATTTTCAGTAATAATCTTCATGATTCTGCTGTTACAGATGTGCAGAATCACCGAAATCGCTGTTTTCGTGCTTTTGAATGCGAAAAACACGTTTTCTGGTGTTTTCAGCACGCCGCAGAGCGTTTGACATGCGGAAACTGCGATATCTTCGGTATCGTTGTTGTTTCCAGCTGAGGTATGCATTTTCAGTGATAATCTTAATGATTCTGCTGTTACAAGTGTGCAGAATCACCGAAATCGCTGTTTTCGTGCTTTTGAATGCGAAAAACACGTTTTCTGGTGTTTTCAGCACTCCACAGTGCGTTTGAAGTGCGGAAACTGCGATATCTTCGGTATCGTTGTTGTTTCCAGCTGAGATATGCATTTTCAGTGATAATCTTCATGATTCTTCTGTTACAAGTGTGCAGAATGACCGAAATCGCTGTTTTCGTGCTATTGGATGCGAAAAACACGTTTTCTGGTGTTTTCAGCACTCCACAGTGCGTTTGAAGTGCGGAAACTGCGATATCTTCGGTATCGTTGTTGTTTCCAGCTGAGATATGCTTTTTCAGTGATAATCTTAATGATTCTGCTGTTACAAGTGTGCAGAATGACCGAAATCGCTGTTTTCGTGCTATTGAATGCGAAAAACACGTTTTCTGGTGTTTTTAGCACTCCACAGTGCGTTTGAAGTGCGGAAACTGCGATATCTTCGGTATCGTTGTTGTTTCCAGCTGAGATATGCATTTTCAGTGATAATCTTCATGATTCTGCTGTTACAGGTGTGCAGAATGACCGAAATCGCTGTTTTCGTGCTATTGAATGCGAAAAACACGTTTTGTGGTGTTTTCAGCACTCCACAGTGCGTTTGATATGCGGAAACTGCGAAATCTTCGGTATCGTTGGGTTTCCAGCTGAGATATGCATTTTCAGTGATAATCTTCATGATTCTGCTGTTACAAGTGTGCAGAATGACCGAAATCGCTGTTTTCGTGCTATTGAATGCGAAAAACACGTTTTCTGGTGTTTTCAGCACTCCACAGTGCGTTTGAAGTGCGGAAACTGCCATATCATCGGTATCGTTGTTGTTTCCAGCTGAGATATGCATTTTCAGTAATAATATTCATGATTCTGCTGTTGCAGATGTGCAGAATCACCGAAATCGCTGTTTTCGTGCTTTTGAATGCGAAAAACACGTTCTCTGGAGTTTTCAGCACGCCGCAGAGCGTTTGACATGCGGAAACTGCGATATCTTCGGTATCGTTGTTGTTTCCAGCTGGGATATGCATTTTCTACGATAATCTTCGAGTTTCTTCTGTGACAAGTGTGCTGAATCACCGAAATCGCTGTTTTCGTGCTTTTGAATGCGAAAAACACGTTTTCTGGTGTTTTCAGCACGCCGCAGAGCGATTGACATGCGGAAACTGCGATATCTTCGGTATCGTTGTAGTTTCCAGCTGAGATATGCATTTTCAGTGATAATCTTCATGATTCTGCTGTAACAAGTGTGCAGAATCACCGAAATCGCTGTTTTCGTGCTATTGAATGCGAAAATCACGTTTTCTGGTGTTTTCACCACGCCACAGAGCGTTTGATATGCGGAAACAGCCATATCTTCGGTATCGTTGATGTTTCCAGCTGAGATATGCATTTTCAGTGATAATCTTCATGATTCTGCTGCTACAAGTGTGCAGATTCACCCAAATCGCTGTTTTCGCGCTATTGAATGCGAAAAACACGTTTGCTGGTGTTTTCAGCACGCCACAGAACGTTTGACATGCGGAAACTGCGATATCTTCGGTATCGTTGTTGTTTCCAGCTGAGATACGCATTTTCACTGATAATCTTCATGATTCTGCTGTTACAGGTGTGCGGAATGACCGAAATCGCTGTTTTCGTGCTATTGAATGCGAAAAACACGTTTTCTGGTGTTTTCAGCACTCCACAGTGCGTTTGAAGTGCGGAAACTGCCATATCATCGGTATCGTTGTTGTTTCCAGCTGAGATATGCATTTTCAGTAATAATATTCATGATTCTGCTGTTGCAGATGTGCAGAATCACCGAAATCGCTGTTTTCGTGATTTTGAATGCGAAAAACACGTTTTCTGGAGTTTTCAGCACGCCGCAGAGCGTTTGACATGCGGAAACTGCGATATCTTCGGTATCGTTGTTGTTTCCAGCTGGGATATGCATTTTCAGTGATAATCTTCATGATTCTGCTGTTACAAGTGTGCAGAATCACCGAAATCGCTGTTTTCGTGCTTTTGAATGCGAAAAAAACGTTTTCTGGAGTTTTCAGCACGTCACAGAGCGTTTGACATGCGGAAACTGCGATACCTTCGGTATCGTTGTTGTTTTCAGCTGAGATATGCATTTTCAGTGATAATCTTAATGATTCTACTGTTACAAGTGTGCAGAATGACCGAAATCGCTGTTTTCGTGCTTTTGAATGCGAAAAAAACGTTTTCTGGAGTTTTCAGCACGCCACAGAGCGTTTGACATGCGGAAACTGCGATACCTTCGGTATCGTTGTTGTTTCCAGCTGAGATATGCATTTTCAGTAATAATCTTCATGATTCTGCTGTTACAAGTGTGCAGAATGACCGAAATCGCTGTTTTCGTGCTATTGAATGCGAAAAACACGTTTTCAGGTGTTTTCAGCACTCCACAGTGCGTTTGATATGCGGAAACTGCGATATCTTCGGTATCGTTGGGTTTCCAGCTGAGATATGCATTTTCAGAGATAATCTTCATGATTCTGCTGTTACAAGTGTGCAGAATGACCGAAATCGCTGTTTTCGTGCTATTGAATGCGAAAAACACGTTTTCTGGTGTTTTCAGCACTCCACAGTGCGTTTGACATGCGGAAACTGCGATATCTTCGGTATCGTTGGGTTTCCAGCTGAGATATGCATTTTCAGTGATAATCTTAATGATTCTACTGTTACAAGTGTGCAGAATGTCCGAAATCGCTGTTTTCGTGCTTTTGAATGCGAAAAAAACGTTTTCTGGAGTTTTCAGCACGCCACAGAGCGTTTGATATGCGGAAACTGCGATATCTTCGGTATCGTTGGGTTTCCAGCTGAGATATGCATTTTCAGTGATAATCTTAATGATTCTACTGTTACAAGTGTGCAGAATGACCGAAATCGCTGTTTTCGTGCTTTTGAATGCGAAAAAAACGTTTTCTGGAGTTTTCAGCACGCCACACAGCGTTTGACATGCGGAAACTGCGATATCTTCGGTATCGTTGTTGTTTACAGCTGAGGTATGCATTTTCAGTGATAATCTTAATGATTCTACTGTTACAAGTGTGCAGAATGAGCGAAATCGCTGTTTTCGTGCTATTGAATGCGAAAAACACGTTTTGTGGTGTTTTCAGCACTCCACAGTGCGTTTGAAGTGCGGAAACTGCGATATCTTCGGTATCGTTGTTGTTTCCAGCTGAGATATGCATTTTCAGTAATAATCTTCATGATTCTGCTGTTACAGATGTGCAGAATGACCGAAATCGCTGTTTTCGTGCTTTTGAATGCGAAAAAAACGTTTTCTGGAGTTTTCAGCACGCCACAGAGCGTTTGACATGCGGAAACTGCGATACCTTCGGTATCGTTGTTGTTTCCAGCTGAGATATGCATTTTCAGTAATAATCTTCATGATTCTGCTGTTACAAGTGTGCAGAATGACCGAAATCGCTGTTTTCGTGCTATTGAATGCGAAAAACACGTTTTCAGGTGTTTTCAGCACTCCACAGTGCGTTTGATACGCGGAAACTGCGATATCTTCGGTATCGTTGGGTTTCCAGCTGAGATATGCATTTTCAGAGATAATCTTCATGATTCTGCTGTTACAAGTGTGCAGAATGACCGAAATCGCTGTTTTCGTGCTATTGAATGCGAAAAACACGTTTTCTGGTGTTTTCAGCACTCCACAGTGCGTTTGACATGCGGAAACTGCGATATCTTCGGTATCGTTGGGTTTCCAGCTGAGATATGCATTTTCAGTGATAATCTTAATGATTCTACTGTTACAAGTGTGCAGAATGACCGAAATCGCTGTTTTTGTGCTTTTGAATGCGAAAAAAACGTTTTCTGGAGTTTTCAGCACGCCACAGAGCGTTTGATATGCGGAAACTGCGATATCTTCGGTATCGTTGGGTTTCCAGCTGAGATATGCATTTTCAGTGATAATCTTAATGATTCTACTGTTACAAGTGTGCAGAATGACCGAAATCGCTGTTTTCGTGCTTTTGAATGCGAAAAAAACGTTTTCTGGAGTTTTCAGCACGCCACACAGCGTTTGACATGCGGAAACTGCGATATCTTCGGTATCGTTGTAGTTTCCAGCTGAGATATGCATTTTCAGTGATAATCTTCATGATTCTGCTGTTACAAGTGTGCAGAATCACCGAAATCGCTGTTTTCGTGCTATTGAATGCGAAAAACACGTTTTGTGGTGTTTTCAGCACTCCACAGTGCGTTTGATATGCGGAAACTGCGAAATCTTCGGTATCGTTGGGTTTCCAGCTGAGATATGCATTTTCAGTGATAATCTTCATGATTCTGCTGTTACAAGTGTGCAGAATGACCGAAATCGCTGTTTTCGTGCTATTGAATGCGAAAAACACGTTTTCTGGTGTTTTCAGCACTCCACAGTGCGTTTGAAGTGCGGAAACTGCCATATCATCGGTATCGTTGTTGTTTCCAGCTGAGATATGCATTTTCAGTAATAATATTCATGATTCTGCTGTTGCAGATGTGCAGAATCACCGAAATCGCTGTTTTCGTGCTTTTGAATGCGAAAAACACGTTCTCTGGAGTTTTCAGCACGCCGCAGAGCGTTTGACATGCGGAAACTGCGATATCTTCGGTATCGTTGTTGTTTCCAGCTGGGATATGCATTTTCTACGATAATCTTCGAGTTTCTTCTGTGACAAGTGTGCTGAATCACCGAAATCGCTGTTTTCGTGCTTTTGAATGCGAAAAACACGTTTTCTGGTGTTTTCAGCACGCCGCAGAGCGATTGACATGCGGAAACTGCGATATCTTCGGTATCGTTGTAGTTTCCAGCTGAGATATGCATTTTCAGTGATAATCTTCATGATTCTGCTGTAACAAGTGTGCAGAATCACCGAAATCGCTGTTTTCGTGCTATTGAATGCGAAAATCACGTTTTCTGGTGTTTTCACCACGCCACAGAGCGTTTGATATGCGGAAACAGCCATATCTTCGGTATCGTTGATGTTTCCAGCTGAGATATGCATTTTCAGTGATAATCTTCATGATTCTGCTGCTACAAGTGTGCAGATTCACCCAAATCGCTGTTTTCGCGCTATTGAATGCGAAAAACACGTTTGCTGGTGTTTTCAGCACGCCACAGAACGTTTGACATGCGGAAACTGCGATATCTTCGGTATCGTTGTTGTTTCCAGCTGAGATACGCATTTTCACTGATAATCTTCATGATTCTGCTGTTACAGGTGTGCGGAATGACCGAAATCGCTGTTTTCGTGCTATTGAATGCGAAAAACACGTTTTCTGGTGTTTTCAGCACTCCACAGTGCGTTTGAAGTGCGGAAACTGCCATATCATCGGTATCGTTGTTGTTTCCAGCTGAGATATGCATTTTCAGTAATAATATTCATGATTCTGCTGTTGCAGATGTGCAGAATCACCGAAATCGCTGTTTTCGTGATTTTGAATGCGAAAAACACGTTTTCTGGAGTTTTCAGCACGCCGCAGAGCGTTTGACATGCGGAAACTGCGATATCTTCGGTATCGTTGTTGTTTCCAGCTGGGATATGCATTTTCAGTGATAATCTTCATGATTCTGCTGTTACAAGTGTGCAGAATCACCGAAATCGCTGTTTTCGTGCTTTTGAATGCGAAAAAAACGTTTTCTGGAGTTTTCAGCACGTCACAGAGCGTTTGACATGCGGAAACTGCGATACCTTCGGTATCGTTGTTGTTTTCAGCTGAGATATGCATTTTCAGTGATAATCTTAATGATTCTACTGTTACAAGTGTGCAGAATGACCGAAATCGCTGTTTTCGTGCTTTTGAATGCGAAAAAAACGTTTTCTGGAGTTTTCAGCACGCCACAGAGCGTTTGACATGCGGAAACTGCGATACCTTCGGTATCGTTGTTGTTTCCAGCTGAGATATGCATTTTCAGTAATAATCTTCATGATTCTGCTGTTACAAGTGTGCAGAATGACCGAAATCGCTGTTTTCGTGCTATTGAATGCGAAAAACACGTTTTCAGGTGTTTTCAGCACTCCACAGTGCGTTTGATATGCGGAAACTGCGATATCTTCGGTATCGTTGGGTTTCCAGCTGAGATATGCATTTTCAGAGATAATCTTCATGATTCTGCTGTTACAAGTGTGCAGAATGACCGAAATCGCTGTTTTCGTGCTATTGAATGCGAAAAACACGTTTTCTGGTGTTTTCAGCACTCCACAGTGCGTTTGACATGCGGAAACTGCGATATCTTCGGTATCGTTGGGTTTCCAGCTGAGATATGCATTTTCAGTGATAATCTTAATGATTCTACTGTTACAAGTGTGCAGAATGTCCGAAATCGCTGTTTTCGTGCTTTTGAATGCGAAAAAAACGTTTTCTGGAGTTTTCAGCACGCCACAGAGCGTTTGATATGCGGAAACTGCGATATCTTCGGTATCGTTGGGTTTCCAGCTGAGATATGCATTTTCAGTGATAATCTTAATGATTCTACTGTTACAAGTGTGCAGAATGACCGAAATCGCTGTTTTCGTGCTTTTGAATGCGAAAAAAACGTTTTCTGGAGTTTTCAGCACGCCACACAGCGTTTGACATGCGGAAACTGCGATATCTTCGGTATCGTTGTTGTTTACAGCTGAGGTATGCATTTTCAGTGATAATCTTAATGATTCTACTGTTACAAGTGTGCAGAATGAGCGAAATCGCTGTTTTCGTGCTATTGAATGCGAAAAACACGTTTTGTGGTGTTTTCAGCACTCCACAGTGCGTTTGAAGTGCGGAAACTGCGATATCTTCGGTATCGTTGTTGTTTCCAGCTGAGATATGCATTTTCAGTAATAATCTTCATGATTCTGCTGTTACAGATGTGCAGAATGACCGAAATCGCTGTTTTCGTGCTTTTGAATGCGAAAAAAACGTTTTCTGGAGTTTTCAGCACGCCACAGAGCGTTTGACATGCGGAAACTGCGATACCTTCGGTATCGTTGTTGTTTCCAGCTGAGATATGCATTTTCAGTAATAATCTTCATGATTCTGCTGTTACAAGTGTGCAGAATGACCGAAATCGCTGTTTTCGTGCTATTGAATGCGAAAAACACGTTTTCAGGTGTTTTCAGCACTCCACAGTGCGTTTGATACGCGGAAACTGCGATATCTTCGGTATCGTTGGGTTTCCAGCTGAGATATGCATTTTCAGAGATAATCTTCATGATTCTGCTGTTACAAGTGTGCAGAATGACCGAAATCGCTGTTTTCGTGCTATTGAATGCGAAAAACACGTTTTCTGGTGTTTTCAGCACTCCACAGTGCGTTTGACATGCGGAAACTGCGATATCTTCGGTATCGTTGGGTTTCCAGCTGAGATATGCATTTTCAGTGATAATCTTAATGATTCTACTGTTACAAGTGTGCAGAATGACCGAAATCGCTGTTTTTGTGCTTTTGAATGCGAAAAAAACGTTTTCTGGAGTTTTCAGCACGCCACAGAGCGTTTGATATGCGGAAACTGCGATATCTTCGGTATCGTTGGGTTTCCAGCTGAGATATGCATTTTCAGTGATAATCTTAATGATTCTACTGTTACAAGTGTGCAGAATGACCGAAATCGCTGTTTTCGTGCTTTTGAATGCGAAAAAAACGTTTTCTGGAGTTTTCAGCACGCCACACAGCGTTTGACATGCGGAAACTGCGATATCTTCGGTATCGTTGTAGTTTCCAGCTGAGATATGCATTTTCAGTGATAATCTTCATGATTCTGCTGTTACAAGTGTGCAGAATCACCGAAATCGCTGTTTTCGTGCTATTGAATGCGAAAAACACGTTTTCTGGTGTTTTCAGCACTCCACAGTGCATTTGACATGCGGAAACTGCGATATCTTCGGTATCGTTGGATTTCCAGCTGAGATATGCATTTTCAGTGATAATCTTCATGATTCTGCTGTTACAAGTGTGCAGAATGACCGAAATCGCTGTTTTCGTGCTATTGAATGCGAAAAACACGTTTTGTGGTGTTTTCAGCACTCCACAGTGCGTTTGAAGTGCGGAAACTGCGATATCTTCGGTATCGTTGTTGTTTCCAGCTGAGATATGCATTTTCAGTGATAATCTTCATGATTCTGCTGTTACAAGTGTGCAGAATGAGCGAAATCGCTGTTTTCGTGCTATTGAATGCGAAAAACACGTTTTGTGGTGTTTTCAGCACTCCACAGTGCGTTTGAAGTGCGGAAACTGCGATATCTTCGGTATCGTTGTTGTTTCCAGCTGAGATATGCATTTTCAGTAATAATCTTCATGATTCTGCTGTTACAGATGTGCAGAATCACCGAAATCGCTGTTTTCGTGCTTTTGAATGCGAAAAACACGTTTTCTGGTGTTTTCAGCACGCCGCAGAGCGTTTGACATGCGGAAACTGCGATATCTTCGGTATCGTTGTTGTTTCCAGCTGAGGTATGCATTTTCAGTGATAATCTTAATGATTCTACTGTTACAAGTGTGCAGAATGAGCGAAATCGCTGTTTTCGTGCTATTGAATGCGAAAAACACGTTTTCAGGTGTTTTCAGCACTCCACAGTGCGTTTGATATGCGGAAACTGCGATATCTTCGGTATCGTTGTTGTTTCCAGCTGAGATATGCATTTTCAGTGATAATCTTAATGATTCTGCTGTTACAAGTGTGCAGAATCACCGAAATCGCTGTTTTCGTGCTATTAAATGCGAAAAACACGTTTTCTGGTGTTTTCAGCACTCCACAGTGCGTTTGAAGTGCGGAAACTGCGATATCTTCGGTATCGTTGTTGTTTCCAGCTGAGATATGCATTTTCTACGATAATCTTCGAGTTTCTTCTGTGACAATTGTGCAGAATCACCGAAATCGCTGTTTTCGTGCTTTTGAATGCGAAAAACACGTTTTCTGGTGTTTTCAGCACGCCGCAGAGCGTTTGACATGCGGAAACTGCGATATCTTCGGTATCGTTGTTGTTTCCAGCTGAGATATGCTTTTTCAGTGATAATCTTAATGATTCTGCTGGTACAAGTGTGCAGAATGACCGAAATCGCTGTTTTCGTGCTATTGAATGCGAAAAACACGTTTTCTGGTGTTTTCAGCACTCCACAGTGCGTTTGAAGTGCGGAAACTGCGATATCTTCGGTATCGTTGTTGTTTCCAGCTGAGATATGCATTTTCAGTGATAATCTTCATGATTCTGCTGTTACAAGTGTGCAGAATGACCGAAATCGCTGTTTTCGTGCTATTGAATGCGAAAAACACGTTTTGTGGTGTTTTCAGCACTCCACAGTGCGTTTGAAGTGCGGAAACTGCCATATCATCGGTATCGTTGTTGTTTCCAGCTGAGATATGCATTTTCAGTAATAATATTCATGATTCTGCTGTTGCAGATGTGCAGAATCACCGAAATCGCTGTTTTCGTGCTTTTGAATGCGAAAAACACGTTCTCTGGAGTTTTCAGCACGCCGCAGAGCGTTTGACATGCGGAAACTGCGATATCTTCGGTATCGTTGTTGTTTCCAGCTGGGATATGCATTTTCTACGATAATCTTCGAGTTTCTTCTGTGACAAGTGTGCAGAATCACCGAAATCGCTGTTTTCGTGCTTTTGAATGCGAAAAACACGTTTTCTGGTGTTTTCAGCACGCCGCAGAGCGTTTGACATGCGGAAACTGCGATATCTTCGGTATCGTTGTAGTTTCCAGCTGAGATATGCATTTTCAGTGATAATCTTCATGATTCTGCTGTAACAAGTGTGCAGAATCACCGAAATCGCTGTTTTCGTGCTATTGAATGCGAAAAACACGTTTTCTGGTGTTTTCACCACGCCACAGAGCGTTTGATATGCGGAAACAGCCATATCTTCGGTATCGTTGATGTTTCCAGCTGAGATATGCATTTTCAGTGATAATCTTCATGATTCTGCTGCTACAAGTGTGCAGATTCACCCAAATCGCTGTTTTCGCGCTATTGAATGCGAAAAACACGTTTGCTGGTGTTTTCAGCACGCCACAGAGCGTTTGACATGCGGAAACTGCGATATCTTCGGTATCGTTGTTGTTTCCAGCTGAGATACGCATTTTCACTGATAATCTTCATGATTCTGCTGTTACAAGTGTGCAGAATGACCGAAATCGCTGTTTTCGTGCTATTGAATGCGAAAAACACGTTTTCTGGTGTTTTCAGCACTCCACAGTGCGTTTGAAGTGCGGAAACTGCGATATCTTCGGAATCGTTGTTGTTTCCAGCTGAGATATGCATTTTCAGTGATAATCTTCATGATTCTGCTGTTACAGGTGTGCAGAATGACCGAAATCGCTGTTTTCGTGCTATTGAATGCGAAAAACACGTTTTCTGGTGTTTTCAGCACTCCACAGTGCGTTTGAAGTGCGGAAACTGCGATATCTTCGGTATCGTTGTTGTTTTCAGCTGAGATATGCATTTTCAGTGATAATCTTAATGATTCTGCTGTTACAAGTGTGCAGAATGACCGAAATCGCTGTTTTCGTGCTATTGAATGCGAAAAACACGTTTTCTGGTGTTTTCAGCACTCCACAGTGCGTTTGAAGTGCGGAAACTGCCATATCATCGGTATCGTTGTTGTTTCCAGCTGAGATATGCATTTTCAGTAATAATATTCATGATTCTGCTGTTGCAGATGTGCAGAATCACCGAAATCGCAGTTTTCGTGCTTTTGAATGCGAAAAACACGTTTTCTGGAGTTTTCAGCACGCCGCAGAGCGTTTGACATGCGGAAACTGCGATATCTTCGGTATCGTTGTTGTTTCCAGCTGGGATATGCATTTTCAGTGATAATCTTCATGATTCTGCTGTTACAAGTGTGCAGAATGACCGAAATCGCTGTTTTCGTGCTTTTGAATGCGAAAAAAACGTTTTCTGGAGTTTTCAGCACGCCACAGAGCGTTTGACATGCGGAAACTGCGATACCTTCGGTATCGTTGTTGTTTTCAGCTGAGATATGCATTTTCAGTGATAATCTTAATGATTCTACTGTTACAAGTGTGCAGAATGACCGAAATCGCTGTTTTCGTGCTTTTGAATGCGAAAAAAACGTTTTCTGGAGTTTTCAGCACGCCACAGAGCGTTTGACATGCGGAAACTGCGATACCTTCGGTATCGTTGTTGTTTCCAGCTGAGATATGCATTTTCAGTAATAATCTTCATGATTCTGCTGTTACAAGTGTGCAGAATGACCGAAATCGCTGTTTTCGTGCTATTGAATGCGAAAAAAACGTTTTCTGGAGTTTTCAGCACGCCACACAGCGTTTGACATGCGGAAACTGCGATATCTTCGGTATCGTTGTTGTTTCCAGCTGAGATATGCATTTTCAGTGATATTCTTAATGATTCTACTGTTACAAGTGTGCAGAATGACCGAAATCGCTGTTTTCGTGCTTTTGAATGCGAAAAAAACGTTTTCTGGAGTTTTCAGCACGCCACACAGCGTTTGACATGCGGAAACTGCGATATCTTCGGTATCGTTGTTGTTTCCAGCTGAGATATGCATTTTCAGTGATAATCTTCATGATTCTGCTGTTACAGGTGTGCAGAATGACCGAAATCGCTGTTTTCGTGCTATTGAATGCGAAAAACACGTTTTCTGGTGTTTTCAGCACTCCACAGTGCGTTTGAAGTGCGGAAACTGCGAGATCTTCGGTATCGTTGTTGTTTTCAGCTGAGATATGCATTTTCAGTGATAATCTTAATGATTCTGCTGTTACAAGTGTGCAGAATGACCGAAATCGCTGTTTTCGTGCTATTGAATGCGAAAAACACGTTTTCTGGTGTTTTCAGCACTCCACAGTGCGTTTGAAGTGCGGAAACTGCCATATCATCGGTATCGTTGTTGTTTCCAGCTGAGATATGCATTTTCAGTGATAATCTTCATGATTCTGCTGTTACAAGTGTGCAGAATCACCGAAATCGCTGTTTTCGTGCTATTGAATGCGAAAAACACGTTTTCAGGTGTTTTCAGCACTCCACAGTGCGTTTGACATGCGGAAACTGCGATATCTTCGGTATCGTTGGGTTTCCAGCTGAGATATGCATTTTCAGTGATAATCTTCATGATTCTGCTGTTACAAGTGTGCAGAATGACCGAAATCGCTGTTTTCGTGCTTTTGAATGCGAAAAACACGTTTTCTGGAGTTTTCAGCACGCCACAGAGCGTTTGACATGCGGAAACTGCGATATCTTCGGTATCGTTGTTGTTTCCAGCTGAGGTATGCATTTTCAGTGATAATCTTAATGATTCTACTGTTACAAGTGTGCAGAATGAGCGAAATCGCTGTTTTCGTGCTATTGAATGCGAAAAACACGTTTTGTGGTGTTTTCAGCACTCCACAGTGCGTTTGAAGTGCGGAAACTGCGATATCTTCGGTATCGTTGTTGTTTCCAGCTGAGATATGCATTTTCAGTAATAATCTTCATGATTCTGCTGTTACAGATGTGCAGAATCACCGAAATCGCTGTTTTCGTGCTTTTGAATGCGAAAAACACGTTTTCTGGTGTTTTCAGCACGCCGCAGAGCGTTTGACATGCGGAAACTGCGATATCTTCGGTATCGTTGTTGTTTCCAGCTGAGGTATGCATTTTCAGTGATAATCTTAATGATTCTACTGTTACAAGTGTGCAGAATGAGCGAAATCGCTGTTTTCGTGCTATTGAATGCGAAAAACACGTTTTCAGGTGTTTTCGGCACTCCACAGTGCGTTTGATATGCGGAAACTGCGATATCTTCGGTATCGTTGTTGTTTCCAGCTGAGATATGCATTTTCAGTGATAATCTTAATGATTCTGCTGTTACAAGTGTGCAGAATCACCGAAATCGCTGTTTTCGTGCTATTGAATGCGAAAAACACGTTTTCTGGTGTTTTCAGCACTCCACAGTGCGTTTGAAGTGCGGAAACTGCGATATCTTCGGTATCGTTGTTGTTTCCAGCTGAGATATGCATTTTCTACGATAATCTTCGAGTTTCTTCTGTGACAAGTGTGCAGAATCACCGAAATCGCTGTTTTCGTGCTTTTGAATGCGAAAAACACGTTTTCTGGTGTTTTCAGCACGCCGCAGAGCGTTTGACATGCGGAAACTGCGATATCTTCGGTATCGTTGTTGTTTCCAGCTGAGGTATGCATTTTCAGTGATAATCTTAATGATTCTACTGTTACAAGTGTGCAGAATGAGCGAAATCGCTGTTTTCGTGCTATTGAATGCGAAAAACACGTTTTCTGGTGTTTTCAGCACTCCACAGTGCGTTTGAAGTGCGGAAACTGCGATATCTTCGGTATCGTTGTTGTTTCCAGCTGAGATATGCATTTTCAGTGATAATCTTCATGATTCTGCTGTTACAGGTGTGCAGAATGACCGAAATCGCAGTTTTCGTGCTATTGAATGCGAAAAACACGTTTTGTGGTGTTTTCAGCACTCCACAGTGCGTTTGAAGTGCGGAAACTGCCATATCATCGGTATCGTTGTTGTTTCCAGCTGAGATATGCATTTTCAGTAATAATATTCATGATTCTGCTGTTGCAGATGTGCAGAATCACCGAAATCGCTGTTTTCGTGCTTTTGAATGCGAAAAACACGTTCTCTGGAGTTTTCAGCACGCCGCAGAGCGTTTGACATGCGGAAACTGCGATATCTTCGGTATCGTTGTTGTTTCCAGCTGGGATATGCATTTTCTACGATAATCTTCGAGTTTCTTCTGTGACAAGTGTGCAGAATCACCGAAATCGCTGTTTTCGTGCTTTTGAATGCGAAAAACACGTTTTCTGGTGTTTTCAGCACGCCGCAGAGCGTTTGACATGCGGAAACTGCGAGATCTTCGGTATCGTTGTTGTTTTCAGCTGAGATATGCATTTTCAGTGATAATCTTAATGATTCTGCTGTTACAAGTGTGCAGAATGACCGAAATCGCTGTTTTCGTGCTATTGAATGCGAAAAACACGTTTTCTGGTGTTTTCAGCACTCCACAGTGCGTTTGAAGTGCGGAAACTGCCATATCATCGGTATCGTTGTTGTTTCCAGCTGAGATATGCATTTTCAGTGATAATCTTCATGATTCTGCTGTTACAAGTGTGCAGAATCACCGAAATCGCTGTTTTCGTGCTATTGAATGCGAAAAACACGTTTTCAGGTGTTTTCAGCACTCCACAGTGCGTTTGACATGCGGAAACTGCGATATCTTCGGTATCGTTGGGTTTCCAGCTGAGATATGCATTTTCAGTGATAATCTTCATGATTCTGCTGTTACAAGTGTGCAGAATGACCGAAATCGCTGTTTTCGTGCTTTTGAATGCGAAAAACACGTTTTCTGGAGTTTTCAGCACGCCACAGAGCGTTTGACATGCGGAAACTGCGATATCTTCGGTATCGTTGTTGTTTCCAGCTGAGGTATGCATTTTCAGTGATAATCTTAATGATTCTACTGTTACAAGTGTGCAGAATGAGCGAAATCGCTGTTTTCGTGCTATTGAATGCGAAAAACACGTTTTGTGGTGTTTTCAGCACTCCACAGTGCGTTTGAAGTGCGGAAACTGCGATATCTTCGGTATCGTTGTTGTTTCCAGCTGAGATATGCATTTTCAGTAATAATCTTCATGATTCTGCTGTTACAGATGTGCAGAATCACCGAAATCGCTGTTTTCGTGCTTTTGAATGCGAAAAACACGTTTTCTGGTGTTTTCAGCACGCCGCAGAGCGTTTGACATGCGGAAACTGCGATATCTTCGGTATCGTTGTTGTTTCCAGCTGAGGTATGCATTTTCAGTGATAATCTTAATGATTCTACTGTTACAAGTGTGCAGAATGAGCGAAATCGCTGTTTTCGTGCTATTGAATGCGAAAAACACGTTTTCAGGTGTTTTCGGCACTCCACAGTGCGTTTGATATGCGGAAACTGCGATATCTTCGGTATCGTTGTTGTTTCCAGCTGAGATATGCATTTTCAGTGATAATCTTAATGATTCTGCTGTTACAAGTGTGCAGAATCACCGAAATCGCTGTTTTCGTGCTATTGAATGCGAAAAACACGTTTTCTGGTGTTTTCAGCACTCCACAGTGCGTTTGAAGTGCGGAAACTGCGATATCTTCGGTATCGTTGTTGTTTCCAGCTGAGATATGCATTTTCTACGATAATCTTCGAGTTTCTTCTGTGACAAGTGTGCAGAATCACCGAAATCGCTGTTTTCGTGCTTTTGAATGCGAAAAACACGTTTTCTGGTGTTTTCAGCACGCCGCAGAGCGTTTGACATGCGGAAACTGCGATATCTTCGGTATCGTTGTTGTTTCCAGCTGAGGTATGCATTTTCAGTGATAATCTTAATGATTCTACTGTTACAAGTGTGCAGAATGAGCGAAATCGCTGTTTTCGTGCTATTGATTGCGAAAAACACGTTTTCTGGTGTTTTCAGCACTCCACAGTGCGTTTGAAGTGCGGAAACTGCGATATCTTCGGTATCGTTGTTGTTTCCAGCTGAGATATGCATTTTCAGTGATAATCTTCATGATTCTGCTGTTACAGGTGTGCAGAATGACCGAAATCGCAGTTTTCGTGCTATTGAATGCGAAAAACACGTTTTGTGGTGTTTTCAGCACGCCGCAGAGCGTTTGACATGCGGAAACTGCGATATCTTCGGTATCGTTGTTGTTTCCAGCTGAGGTATGCATTTTCAGTGATAATCTTAATGATTCTACTGTTACAAGTGTGCAGAATGAGCGAAATCGCTGTTTTCGTGCTATTGAATGCGAAAAACACGTTTTCTGGTGTTTTCAGCACTCCACAGTGCGTTTGAAGTGCGGAAACTGCGATATCTTCGGTATCGTTGTTGTTTCCAGCTGAGATATGCATTTTCAGTGATAATCTTCATGATTCTGCTGTTACAGGTGTGCAGAATGACCGAAATCGCAGTTTTCGTGCTATTGAATGCGAAAAACACGTTTTGTGGTGTTTTCAGCACTCCACAGTGCGTTTGAAGTGCGGAAACTGCCATATCATCGGTATCGTTGTTGTTTCCAGCTGAGATATGCATTTTCAGTAATAATATTCATGATTCTGCTGTTGCAGATGTGCAGAATCACCGAAATCGCTGTTTTCGTGCTTTTGAATGCGAAAAACACGTTCTCTGGAGTTTTCAGCACGCCGCAGAGCGTTTGACATGCGGAAACTGCGATATCTTCGGTATCGTTGTTGTTTCCAGCTGGGATATGCATTTTCTACGATAATCTTCGAGTTTCTTCTGTGACAAGTGTGCAGAATCACCGAAATCGCTGTTTTCGTGCTTTTGAATGCGAAAAACACGTTTTCTGGTGTTTTCAGCACGCCGCAGAGCGTTTGACATGCGGAAACTGCGAGATCTTCGGTATCGTTGTTGTTTTCAGCTGAGATATGCATTTTCAGTGATAATCTTAATGATTCTGCTGTTACAAGTGTGCAGAATGACCGAAATCGCTGTTTTCGTGCTATTGAATGCGAAAAACACGTTTTCTGGTGTTTTCAGCACTCCACAGTGCGTTTGAAGTGCGGAAACTGCCATATCATCGGTATCGTTGTTGTTTCCAGCTGAGATATGCATTTTCAGTGATAATCTTCATGATTCTGCTGTTACAAGTGTGCAGAATCACCGAAATCGCTGTTTTCGTGCTATTGAATGCGAAAAACACGTTTTCAGGTGTTTTCAGCACTCCACAGTGCGTTTGACATGCGGAAACTGCGATATCTTCGGTATCGTTGGGTTTCCAGCTGAGATATGCATTTTCAGTGATAATCTTCATGATTCTGCTGTTACAAGTGTGCAGAATGACCGAAATCGCTGTTTTCGTGCTTTTGAATGCGAAAAACACGTTTTCTGGAGTTTTCAGCACGCCACAGAGCGTTTGACATGCGGAAACTGCGATATCTTCGGTATCGTTGTTGTTTCCAGCTGAGGTATGCATTTTCAGTGATAATCTTAATGATTCTACTGTTACAAGTGTGCAGAATGAGCGAAATCGCTGTTTTCGTGCTATTGAATGCGAAAAACACGTTTTGTGGTGTTTTCAGCACTCCACAGTGCGTTTGAAGTGCGGAAACTGCGATATCTTCGGTATCGTTGTTGTTTCCAGCTGAGATATGCATTTTCAGTAATAATCTTCATGATTCTGCTGTTACAGATGTGCAGAATCACCGAAATCGCTGTTTTCGTGCTTTTGAATGCGAAAAACACGTTTTCTGGTGTTTTCAGCACGCCGCAGAGCGTTTGACATGCGGAAACTGCGATATCTTCGGTATCGTTGTTGTTTCCAGCTGAGGTATGCATTTTCAGTGATAATCTTAATGATTCTACTGTTACAAGTGTGCAGAATGAGCGAAATCGCTGTTTTCGTGCTATTGAATGCGAAAAACACGTTTTCAGGTGTTTTCGGCACTCCACAGTGCGTTTGATATGCGGAAACTGCGATATCTTCGGTATCGTTGTTGTTTCCAGCTGAGATATGCATTTTCAGTGATAATCTTAATGATTCTGCTGTTACAAGTGTGCAGAATCACCGAAATCGCTGTTTTCGTGCTATTGAATGCGAAAAACACGTTTTCTGGTGTTTTCAGCACTCCACAGTGCGTTTGAAGTGCGGAAACTGCGATATCTTCGGTATCGTTGTTGTTTCCAGCTGAGATATGCATTTTCTACGATAATCTTCGAGTTTCTTCTGTGACAAGTGTGCAGAATCACCGAAATCGCTGTTTTCGTGCTTTTGAATGCGAAAAACACGTTTTCTGGTGTTTTCAGCACGCCGCAGAGCGTTTGACATGCGGAAACTGCGATATCTTCGGTATCGTTGTTGTTTCCAGCTGAGGTATGCATTTTCAGTGATAATCTTAATGATTCTACTGTTACAAGTGTGCAGAATGAGCGAAATCGCTGTTTTCGTGCTATTGAATGCGAAAAACACGTTTTCTGGTGTTTTCAGCACTCCACAGTGCGTTTGAAGTGCGGAAACTGCGATATCTTCGGTATCGTTGTTGTTTCCAGCTGAGATATGCATTTTCAGTGATAATCTTCATGATTCTGCTGTTACAGGTGTGCAGAATGACCGAAATCGCAGTTTTCGTGCTATTGAATGCGAAAAACACGTTTTGTGGTGTTTTCAGCACTCCACAGTGCGTTTGAAGTGCGGAAACTGCCATATCATCGGTATCGTTGTTGTTTCCAGCTGAGATATGCATTTTCAGTAATAATATTCATGATTCTGCTGTTGCAGATGTGCAGAATCACCGAAATCGCTGTTTTCGTGCTTTTGAATGCGAAAAACACGTTCTCTGGAGTTTTCAGCACGCCGCAGAGCGTTTGACATGCGGAAACTGCGATATCTTCGGTATCGTTGTTGTTTCCAGCTGGGATATGCATTTTCTACGATAATCTTCGAGTTTCTTCTGTGACAAGTGTGCAGAATCACCGAAATCGCTGTTTTCGTGCTTTTGAATGCGAAAAACACGTTTTCTGGTGTTTTCAGCACGCCGCAGAGCGTTTGACATGCGGAAACTGCGATATCTTCGGTATCGTTGTAGTTTCCAGCTGAGATATGCATTTTCAGTGATAATCTTCATGATTCTGCTGTAACAAGTGTGCAGAATCACCGAAATCGCTGTTTTCGTGCTATTGAATGCGAAAAACACGTTTTCTGGTGTTTTCACCACGCCACAGAGCGTTTGATATGCGGAAACAGCCATATCTTCGGTATCGTTGATGTTTCCAGCTGAGATATGCATTTTCAGTGATAATCTTCATGATTCTGCTGCTACAAGTGTGCAGATTCACCCAAATCGCTGTTTTCGCGCTATTGAATGCGAAAAACACGTTTGCTGGTGTTTTCAGCGCGCCACAGAGCGTTTGACATGCGGAAACTGCGATATCTTCGGTATCGTTGTTGTTTCCAGCTGAGATACGCATTTTCACTGATAATCTTCATGATTCTGCTGTTACAAGTGTGCAGAATGACCGAAATCGCTGTTTTCGTGCTATTGAATGCGAAAAACACGTTTTCTGGTGTTTTCAGCACTCCACAGTGCGTTTGAAGTGCGGAAACTGCGATATCTTCGGTATCGTTGTTGTTTCCAGCTGAGATATGCATTTTCTACGATAATCTTCGAGTTTCTTCTGTGACAAGTGTGCAGAATCACCGAAATCGCTGTTTTCGTGCTTTTGAATGCGAAAAACACGTTTTCTGGTGTTTTCAGCACGCCGCAGAGCGTTTGACATGCGGAAACTGCGATATCTTCGGTATCGTTGTTGTTTCCAGCTGAGGTATGCATTTTCAGTGATAATCTTAATGATTCTACTGTTACAAGTGTGCAGAATGAGCGAAATCGCTGTTTTCGTGCTATTGAATGCGAAAAACACGTTTTCTGGTGTTTTCAGCACTCCACAGTGCGTTTGAAGTGCGGAAACTGCGATATCTTCGGTATCGTTGTTGTTTCCAGCTGAGATATGCATTTTCAGTGATAATCTTCATGATTCTGCTGTTACAGGTGTGCAGAATGACCGAAATCGCAGTTTTCGTGCTATTGAATGCGAAAAACACGTTTTGTGGTGTTTTCAGCACTCCACAGTGCGTTTGAAGTGCGGAAACTGCCATATCATCGGTATCGTTGTTGTTTCCAGCTGAGATATGCATTTTCAGTAATAATATTCATGATTCTGCTGTTGCAGATGTGCAGAATCACCGAAATCGCTGTTTTCGTGCTTTTGAATGCGAAAAACACGTTCTCTGGAGTTTTCAGCACGCCGCAGAGCGTTTGACATGCGGAAACTGCGATATCTTCGGTATCGTTGTTGTTTCCAGCTGGGATATGCATTTTCTACGATAATCTTCGAGTTTCTTCTGTGACAAGTGTGCAGAATCACCGAAATCGCTGTTTTCGTGCTTTTGAATGCGAAAAACACGTTTTCTGGTGTTTTCAGCACGCCGCAGAGCGTTTGACATGCGGAAACTGCGATATCTTCGGTATCGTTGTAGTTTCCAGCTGAGATATGCATTTTCAGTGATAATCTTCATGATTCTGCTGTAACAAGTGTGCAGAATCACCGAAATCGCTGTTTTCGTGCTATTGAATGCGAAAAACACGTTTTCTGGTGTTTTCACCACGCCACAGAGCGTTTGATATGCGGAAACAGCCATATCTTCGGTATCGTTGATGTTTCCAGCTGAGATATGCATTTTCAGTGATAATCTTCATGATTCTGCTGCTACAAGTGTGCAGATTCACCCAAATCGCTGTTTTCGCGCTATTGAATGCGAAAAACACGTTTGCTGGTGTTTTCAGCGCGCCACAGAGCGTTTGACATGCGGAAACTGCGATATCTTCGGTATCGTTGTTGTTTCCAGCTGAGATACGCATTTTCACTGATAATCTTCATGATTCTGCTGTTACAAGTGTGCAGAATGACCGAAATCGCTGTTTTCGTGCTATTGAATGCGAAAAACACGTTTTCTGGTGTTTTCAGCACTCCACAGTGCGTTTGAAGTGCGGAAACTGCGATATCTTCGGTATCGTTGTTGTTTCCAGCTGAGATATGCATTTTCAGTGATAATCTTCGAGTTTCTTCTGCTGTTACAAGTGTGCAGAATCACCGAAATCGCTGTTTTCGTGCTTTTGAATGCGAAAAACACGTTTTCTGGTGTTTTCAGCACGCCGCAGAGCGTTTGACATGCGGAAACTGCGATATCTTCGGTATCGTTGTAGTTTCCAGCTGAGATATGCATTTTCAGTGATAATCTTCATGATTCTGCTGCTACAAGTGTGCAGATTCACCCAAATCGCTGTTTTCGCGCTATTGAATGCGAAAAACACGTTTTCTGGTGTTTTCAGCACTCCACAGTGCGTTTGAAGTGCGGAAACTGCGATATCTTCGGTATCGTTGTTGTTTTCAGCTGAGATATGCATTTTCAGTGATAATCTTAATGATTCTGCTGTTACAAGTGTGCAGAATGACCGAAATCGCTGTTTTCGTGCTATTGAATGCGAAAAACACGTTTTCTGGTGTTTTCAGCACTCCACAGTGCGTTTGAAGTGCGGAAACTGCCATATCATCGGTATCGTTGTTGTTTCCAGCTGAGATATGCATTTTCAGTAATAATATTCATGATTCTGCTGTTGCAGATGTGCAGAATCACCGAAATCGCTGTTTTCGTGCTTTTGAATGCGAAAAACACGTTTTCTGGAGTTTTCAGCACGCCGCAGAGCGTTTGACATGCGGAAACTGCGATATCTTCGGTATCGTTGTTGTTTCCAGCTGGGATATGCATTTTCTACGATAATCTTCGAGTTTCTTCTGTGACAAGTGTGCAGAATCACCGAAATCGCTGTTTTCGTGCTTTTGAATGCGAAAAACACGTTTTCTGGTGTTTTCAGCACGCCGCAGAGCGTTTGACATGCGGAAACTGCGATATCTTCGGTATCGTTGTAGTTTCCAGCTGAGATATGCATTTTCAGTGATAATCTTCATGATTCTGCTGTTACAAGTGTGCAGAATGACCGAAATCGCTGTTTTCGTGCTATTCAATGCGAAAAACACGTTTTCTGGTGTTTTCAGCACGCCGCAGAGCGTTTGACATGCGGAAACTGCGATATCTTCGGTATCGTTGTAGTTTCCAGCTGAGATATGCATTTTCAGTGATAATCTTCATGATTCTGCTGTAACAAGTGTGCAGAATCACCGAAATCGCTGTTTTCGTGCTATTGAATGCGAAAAACACGTTTTCTGGTGTTTTCACCACGCCACAGAGCGTTTGATATGCGGAAACAGCCATATCTTCGGTATCGTTGATGTTTCCAGCTGAGATATGCATTTTCAGTGATAATCTTCATGATTCTGCTGTTACAAGTGTGCAGAATGACCGAAATCGCTGTTTTCGTGCTATTGAATGCGAAAAACACGTTTTCTGGTGTTTTCAGCACGCCGCAGAGCGTTTGACATGCGGAAACTGCGATATCTTCGGTATCGTTGTTGTTTCCAGCTGAGATATGCATTTTCAGTAATAATATTCATGATTCTGCTGCTACAAGTGTGCAGATTCACCCAAATCGCTGTTTTCGCGCTATTGAATGCGAAAAACACGTTTGCTGGTGTTTTCAGCACGCCACAGAGCGTTTGACATGCGGAAACTGCGATATCTTCGGTATCGTTGTTGTTTCCAGCTGAGATACGCATTTTCACTGATAATCTTCATGATTCTGCTGTTACAAGTGTGCAGAATGACCGAAATCGCTGTTTTCGTGCTATTGAATGCGAAAAACACGTTTTCTGGTGTTTTCAGCACTCCACAGTGCGTTTGAAGTGCGGAAACTGCGATATCTTCGGTATCGTTGTTGTTTCCAGCTGAGATATGCATTTTCAGTGATAATCTTCATGATTCTGCTGTTACAGGTGTGCAGAATGACCGAAATCGCTGTTTTCGTGCTATTGAATGCGAAAAACACGTTTTCTGGTGTTTTCAGCACTCCACAGTGCGTTTGAAGTGCGGAAACTGCGATATCTTCGGTATCGTTGTTGTTTTCAGCTGAGATATGCATTTTCAGTGATAATCTTAATGATTCTGCTGTTACAAGTGTGCAGAATGACCGAAATCGCTGTTTTCGTGCTATTGAATGCGAAAAACACGTTTTCTGGTGTTTTCAGCACTCCACAGTGCGTTTGAAGTGCGGAAACTGCCATATCATCGGTATCGTTGTTGTTTCCAGCTGAGATATGCATTTTCAGTAATAATATTCATGATTCTGCTGTTGCAGATGTGCAGAATCACCGAAATCGCTGTTTTCGTTCTTTTGAATGCGAAAAACACGTTTTCTGGAGTTTTCAGCACGCCGCAGAGCGTTTGACATGCGGAAACTGCGATATCTTCGGTATCGTTGTTGTTTCCAGCTGGGATATGCATTTTCTACGATAATCTTCGAGTTTCTTCTGTGACAAGTGTGCAGAATCACCGAAATCGCTGTTTTCGTGCTTTTGAATGCGAAAAACACGTTTTCTGGTGTTTTCAGCACGCCGCAGAGCGTTTGACATGCGGAAACTGCGATATCTTCGGTATCGTTGTAGTTTCCAGCTGAGATATGCATTTTCAGTGATAATCTTCATGATTCTGCTGTTACAAGTGTGCAGAATGACCGAAATCGCTGTTTTCGTGCTATTGAATGCGAAAAACACGTTTTCTGGTGTTTTCAGCACGCCGCAGAGCGTTTGACATGCGGAAACTGCGATATCTTCGGTATCGTTGTAGTTTCCAGCTGAGATATGCATTTTCAGTGATAATCTTCATGATTCTGCTGTAACAAGTGTGCAGAATCACCGAAATCGCTGTTTTCGTGCTATTGAATGCGAAAAACACGTTTTCTGGTGTTTTCACCACGCCACAGAGCGTTTGATATGCGGAAACAGCCATATCTTCGGTATCGTTGATGTTTCCAGCTGAGATATGCATTTTCAGTGATAATCTTCATGATTCTGCTGCTACAAGTGTGCAGATTCACCCAAATCGCTGTTTTCGCGCTATTGAATGCGAAAAACACGTTTGCTGGTGTTTTCAGCACGCCACAGAGCGTTTGACATGCGGAAACTGCGATATCTTCGGTATCGTTGTTGTTTCCAGCTGAGATACGCATTTTCACTGATAATCTTCATGATTCTGCTGTTACAAGTGTGCAGAATGACCGAAATCGCTGTTTTCGTGCTATTGAATGCGAAAAACACGTTTTCTGGTGTTTTCAGGACTCCACAGTGCGTTTGAAGTGCGGAAACTGCCATATCATCGGTATCGTTGTTGTTTCCAGCTGAGATATGCATTTTCAGTAATAATATTCATGATTCTGCTGTTGCAGATGTGCAGAATCACCGAAATCGCTGTTTTCGTGCTTTTGAATGCGAAAAACACGTTCTCTGGAGTTTTCAGCACGCCGCAGAGCGTTTGACATGCGGAAACTGCGATATCTTCGGTATCGTTGTTGTTTCCAGCTGGGATATGCATTTTCTACGATAATCTTCGAGTTTCTTCTGTGACAAGTGTGCAGAATCACCGAAATCGCTGTTTTCGTGCTTTTGAATGCGAAAAACACGTTTTCTGGTGTTTTCAGCACGCCGCAGAGCGTTTGACATGCGGAAACTGCGATATCTTCGGTATCGTTGTAGTTTCCAGCTGAGATATGCATTTTCAGTGATAATCTTCATGATTCTGCTGTAACAAGTGTGCAGAATCACCGAAATCGCTGTTTTCGTGCTATTGAATGCGAAAAACACGTTTTCTGGTGTTTTCACCACGCCACAGAGCGTTTGATATGCGGAAACAGCCATATCTTCGGTATCGTTGATGTTTCCAGCTGAGATATGCATTTTCAGTGATAATCTTCATGATTCTGCTGCTACAAGTGTGCAGATTCACCCAAATCGCTGTTTTCGCGCTATTGAATGCGAAAAACACGTTTGCTGGTGTTTTCAGCACGCCACAGAGCGTTTGACATGCGGAAACTGCGATATCTTCGGTATCGTTGTTGTTTCCAGCTGAGATACGCATTTTCACAGATAATCATCATGATTCTGCTGTTACAAGTGTGCAGAATGACCGAAATCGCTGTTTTCGTGCTATTGAATGCGAAAAACACGTTTTCTGGTGTTTTCAGCACTCCACAGTGCGTTTGAAGTGCGGAAACTGCGATATCTTCGGTATCGTTGTTGTTTCCAGCTGAGATATGCATTTTCAGTGATAATCTTCATGATTCTGCTGTAACAAGTGTGCAGAATCACCGAAATCGCTGTTTTCGTGCTATTGAATGCGAAAAACACGTTTTCTGGTGTTTTCACCACGCCACAGAGCGTTTGATATGCGGAAACAGCCATATCTTCGGTATCGTTGATGTTTCCAGCTGAGATATGCATTTTCAGTGATAATCTTCATGATTCTGCTGCTACAAGTGTGCAGATTCACCCAAATCGCTGTTTTCGCGCTATTGAATGCGAAAAACACGTTTGCTGGTGTTTTCAGCACGCCACAGAGCGTTTGACATGCGGAAACTGCGATATCTTCGGTATCGTTGATGTTTCCAGCTGAGATATGCATTTTCAGTGATAATCTTCATGATTCTGCTGCTACAAGTGTGCAGATTCACCCAAATCGCTGTTTTCGCGCTTTTGAATGCGAAAAACACGTTTTCTGGAGTTTTCAGCACGCCGCAGAGCGTTTGACATGCGGAAACTGCGATATCTTCGGTATCGTTGTTGTTTCCAGCTGGGATATGCATTTTCTACGATAATCTTCGAGTTTCTTCTGTGACAAGTGTGCAGAATCACCGAAATCGCTGTTTTCGTGCTTTTGAATGCGAAAAACACGTTTTCTGGTGTTTTCAGCACGCCGCAGAGCGTTTGACATGCGGAAACTGCGATATCTTCGGTATCGTTGTAGTTTCCAGCTGAGATATGCATTTTCAGTGATAATCTTCATGATTCTGCTGTTACAAGTGTGCAGAATGACCGAAATCGCTGTTTTCGTGCTATTGAATGCGAAAAACACGTTTTCTGGTGTTTTCAGCACTCCACAGTGCGTTTGACATGCTGAAACTGCGATATCTTCGGTATCGTTATTGTTTCCAGCTGAGATATGCATTTTCAGTGATAATATACATGATTCTGCAGTTACAAGTGTGCAGAATCACCGAAATCGCTGTTTTCGTGCTATTGAATGCGAAAAACACGTTTTCTGGTGTTTTCAGCACTCCACAGTGCGTTTGAAGTGCGGAAACTGCGATATCTTCGGTATCGTTGTTGTATCCAGCTGAGATATGCATTTTCAGTGATAATCTTCATGATTCTTCTGTTACAAGTGTGCAGAATGACCGAAATCGCTGTTTTCGTGCTATTGGATGCGAAAAACACGTTTTCTGGTGTTTTCAGCACTCCACAGTGCGTTTGATGTGCGGAAACTGCGATATCTTCGGTATCGTTGGGTTTCCAGCTGAGATATGCATTTTCTACGATAATCTTCGAGTTTCTTCTGTGACAAGTGTGCAGAATGACCGATATCGCTGTTTTCGTGCTATTGAATGCGAAAAACACGTTTTCTGGTGTTTTCAGCACTCCACAGTGCGTTTGAAGTGCGGAAACTGCGATATCTTCGGTATCGTTGTTGTTTCCAGCTGAGATATGCATTTTCAGTGATAATCTTAATGATTCTGCTGTTACAAGTGTGCAGAATGACCGAAATCGCTGTATTCGTAGATATTGAATGCGAAAAACACGTTTTCTGGTGTTTTCAGCACTCCACAGTGCGTTTGAAGTGCGGAAACTGCGATATCTTCGGTATCGTTGTTGTTTCCAGCTGAGATATGCATTTTCAGTGATAATCTTCATGATTCTTCTGTTACAAGTGTGCAGAATGACCGAAATCGCTGTTTTCGTGCTATTGGATGCGAAAAACACGTTTTCTGGTGTTTTCAGCACTCCACAGTGCGTTTGATGTGCGGAAACTGCGATATCTTCGGTATCGTTGGGTTTCCAGCTGAGATATGCATTTTCTACGATAATCTTCGAGTTTCTTCTGTGACAAGTGTGCAGAATGACCGAAATCGCTGTTTTCGTGCTATTGAATGCGAAAAACACGTTTTCTGGTGTTTTCAGCACTCCACAGTGCGTTTGAAGTGCGGAAACTGCGATATCTTCGGTATCGTTGTTGTTTCCAGCTGAGATATGCATTTTCAGTGATAATCTTCATGATTCTTCTGTTACAAGTGTGCAGAATGACCGAAATCGCTGTTTTCGTGCTATTGGATGCGAAAAACACGTTTTCTGGTGTTTTCAGCACTCCACAGTGCGTTTGATGTGCGGAAACTGCGATATCTTCGGTATCGTTGGGTTTCCAGCTGAGATATGCATTTTCTACGATAATCTTCGAGTTTCTTCTGTGACAAGTGTGCAGAATGACCGATATCGCTGTTTTCGTGCTATTGAATGCGAAAAACACGTTTTCTGGTGTTTTCAGCACTCCACAGTGCGTTTGAAGTGCGGAAACTGCGATATCTTCGGTATCGTTGTTGTTTCCAGCTGAGATATGCATTTTCAGTGATAATCTTAATGATTCTGCTGTTACAAGTGTGCAGAATGACCGAAATCGCTGTATTCGTAGATATTGAATGCGAAAAACACGTTTGCTGGTGTTTTCAGCACGCCACAGAGCGTTTGACATGCGGAAACTGCGATATCTTCGGTATCGTTGTTGTTTCCAGCTGAGATACGCATTTTCACAGATAATCATCATGATTCTGCTGTTACAAGTGTGCAGAATGACCGAAATCGCTGTTTTCGTGCTATTGAATGCGAAAAACACGTTTTCTGGTGTTTTCAGCACTCCACAGTGCGTTTGAAGTGCGGAAACTGCGATATCTTCGGTATCGTTGTTGTTTCCAGCTGAGGTATGCATTTTCAGTGATAATCTTCATGATTCTGCTGTAACAAGTGTGCAGAATCACCGAAATCGCTGTTTTCGTGCTATTGAATGCGAAAAACACGTTTTCTGGTGTTTTCACCACGCCACAGAGCGTTTGATATGCGGAAACAGCCATATCTTCGGTATCGTTGATGTTTCCAGCTGAGATATGCATTTTCAGTGATAATCTTCATGATTCTGCTGCTACAAGTGTGCAGATTCACCCAAATCGCTGTTTTCGCGCTATTGAATGCGAAAAACACGTTTGCTGGTGTTTTCAGCACGCCACAGAGCGTTTGACATGCGGAAACTGCGATATCTTCGGTATCGTTGATGTTTCCAGCTGAGATATGCATTTTCAGTGATAATCTTCATGATTCTGCTGCTACAAGTGTGCAGATTCACCCAAATCGCTGTTTTCGCGCTTTTGAATGCGAAAAACACGTTTTCTGGAGTTTTCAGCACGCCGCAGAGCGTTTGACATGCGGAAACTGCGATATCTTCGGTATCGTTGTTGTTTCCAGCTGGGATATGCATTTTCTACGATAATCTTCGAGTTTCTTCTGTGACAAGTGTGCAGAATCACCGAAATCGCTGTTTTCGTGCTTTTGAATGCGAAAAACACGTTTTCTGGTGTTTTCAGCACGCCGCAGAGCGTTTGACATGCGGAAACTGCGATATCTTCGGTATCGTTGTAGTTTCCAGCTGAGATATGCATTTTCAGTGATAATCTTCATGATTCTGCTGTTACAAGTGTGCAGAATGACCGAAATCGCTGTTTTCGTGCTATTGAATGCGAAAAACACGTTTTCTGGTGTTTTCAGCACTCCACAGTGCGTTTGACATGCTGAAACTGCGATATCTTCGGTATCGTTATTGTTTCCAGCTGAGATATGCATTTTCAGTGATAATATACATGATTCTGCAGTTACAAGTGTGCAGAATCACCGAAATCGCTGTTTTCGTGCTATTGAATGCGAAAAACACGTTTTCTGGTGTTTTCAGCACTCCACAGTGCGTTTGAAGTGCGGAAACTGCGATATCTTCGGTATCGTTGTTGTTTCCAGCTGAGATATGCATTTTCAGTGATAATCTTCATGATTCTTCTGTTACAAGTGTGCAGAATGACCGAAATCGCTGTTTTCGTGCTATTGGATGCGAAAAACACGTTTTCTGGTGTTTTCAGCACTCCACAGTGCGTTTGATGTGCGGAAACTGCGATATCTTCGGTATCGTTGGGTTTCCAGCTGAGATATGCATTTTCTACGATAATCTTCGAGTTTCTTCTGTGACAAGTGTGCAGAATGACCGATATCGCTGTTTTCGTGCTATTGAATGCGAAAAACACGTTTTCTGGTGTTTTCAGCACTCCACAGTGCGTTTGAAGTGCGGAAACTGCGATATCTTCGGTATCGTTGTTGTTTCCAGCTGAGATATGCATTTTCAGTGATAATCTTAATGATTCTGCTGTTACAAGTGTGCAGAATGACCGAAATCGCTGTATTCGTAGATATTGAATGCGAAAAACACGTTTTCTGGTGTTTTCAGCACTCCACAGTGCGTTTGAAGTGCGGAAACTGCGATATCTTCGGTATCGTTGTTGTTTCCAGCTGAGATATGCATTTTCAGTGATAATCTTCATGATTCTTCTGTTACAAGTGTGCAGAATGACCGAAATCGCTGTTTTCGTGCTATTGGATGCGAAAAACACGTTTTCTGGTGTTTTCAGCACTCCACAGTGCGTTTGATGTGCGGAAACTGCGATATCTTCGGTATCGTTGGGTTTCCAGCTGAGATATGCATTTTCTACGATAATCTTCGAGTTTCTTCTGTGACAAGTGTGCAGAATGACCGAAATCGCTGTTTTCGTGCTATTGAATGCGAAAAACACGTTTTCTGGTGTTTTCAGCACTCCACAGTGCGTTTGAAGTGCGGAAACTGCGATATCTTCGGTATCGTTGTTGTTTCCAGCTGAGATATGCATTTTCAGTGATAATCTTAATGATTCTGCTGTTACAAGTGTGCAGAATGACCGAAATCGCTGTTTTCGTGCTATTGGATGCGAAAAACACGTTTTCTGGTGTTTTCAGCACTCCACAGTGCGTTTGATGTGCGGAAACTGCGATATCTTCGGTATCGTTGGGTTTCCAGCTGAGATATGCATTTTCTACGATAATCTTCGAGTTTCTTCTGTGACAAGTGTGCAGAATGACCGAAATCGCTGTTTTCGTGCTATTGAATGCGAAAAACACGTTTTCTGGTGTTTTCAGCACTCCACAGTGCGTTTGAAGTGCGGAAACTGCGATATCTTCGGTATCGTTGTTGTTTCCAGCTGAGATATGCATTTTCAGTGATAATCTTAATGATTCTGCTGTTACAAGTGTGCAGAATGACCGAAATCGCTGTTTTCGTGCTATTGAATGCGAAAAACACGTTTTCTGGTGTTTTCAGCACTCCACAGTGCGTTTGAAGTGCGGAAACTGCGATATCTTCGGTATCGTTGCTGTTTCCAGCTGAGATATGCATTTTCAGTGATAATCTTAATGATTCTGCTGTTACAAGTGTGCAGAATGACCGAAATCGCTGTTTTCGTGCTATTGGATGCGAAAAACACGTTTTCTGGTGTTTTCAGCACTCCACAGTGCGTTTGATGTGCGGAAACTGCGATATCTTCGGTATCGTTGATGTTTCCAGCTGAGATATGCATTTTCAGTGATAATCTTCATGATTCTGCTGCTACAAGTGTGCAGATTCACCCAAATCGCTGTTTTCGCGCTTTTGAATGCGAAAAACACGTTTTCTGGAGTTTTCAGCACGCCGCAGAGCGTTTGACATGCGGAAACTGCGATATCTTCGGTATCGTTATTGTTTCCAGCTGAGATATGCATTTTCAGTGATAATATACATGATTCTGCAGTTACAAGTGTGCAGAATCACCGAAATCGCTGTTTTCGTGCTATTGAATGCGAAAAACACGTTTTCTGGTGTTTTCAGCACTCCACAGTGCGTTTGAAGTGCGGAAACTGCGATATCTTCGGTATCGTTGTTGTTTCCAGCTGAGATATGCATTTTCAGTGATAATCTTCATGATTCTTCTGTTACAAGTGTGCAGAATGACCGAAATCGCTGTTTTCGTGCTATTGGATGCGAAAAACACGTTTTCTGGTGTTTTCAGCACTCCACAGTGCGTTTGATGTGCGGAAACTGCGATATCTTCGGTATCGTTGGGTTTCCAGCTGAGATATGCATTTTCTACGATAATCTTCGAGTTTCTTCTGTGACAAGTGTGCAGAATGACCGATATCGCTGTTTTCGTGCTATTGAATGCGAAAAACACGTTTTCTGGTGTTTTCAGCACTCCACAGTGCGTTTGAAGTGCGGAAACTGCGATATCTTCGGTATCGTTGTTGTTTCCAGCTGAGATATGCATTTTCAGTGATAATCTTAATGATTCTGCTGTTACAAGTGTGCAGAATGACCGAAATCGCTGTATTCGTAGATATTGAATGCGAAAAACACGTTTTCTGGTGTTTTCAGCACTCCACAGTGCGTTTGAAGTGCGGAAACTGCGATATCTTCGGTATCGTTGTTGTTTCCAGCTGAGATATGCATTTTCAGTGATAATCTTCATGATTCTTCTGTTACAAGTGTGCAGAATGACCGAAATCGCTGTTTTCGTGCTATTGGATGCGAAAAACACGTTTTCTGGTGTTTTCAGCACTCCACAGTGCGTTTGATGTGCGGAAACTGCGATATCTTCGGTATCGTTGGGTTTCCAGCTGAGATATGCATTTTCTACGATAACCTTCGAGTTTCTTCTGTGACAAGTGTGCAGAATGACCGAAATCGCTGTTTTCGTGCTATTGAATGCGAAAAACACGTTTTCTGGTGTTTTCAGCACTCCACAGTGCGTTTGAAGTGCGGAAACTGCGATATCTTCGGTATCGTTGTTGTTTCCAGCTGAGATATGCATTTTCAGTGATAATCTTAATGATTCTGCTGTTACAAGTGTGCAGAATGACCGAAATCGCTGTTTTCGTGCTATTGGATGCGAAAAACACGTTTTCTGGTGTTTTCAGCACTCCACAGTGCGTTTGATGTGCGGAAACTGCGATATCTTCGGTATCGTTGGGTTTCCAGCTGAGATATGCATTTTCTACGATAATCTTCGAGTTTCTTCTGTGACAAGTGTGCAGAATGACCGAAATCGCTGTTTTCGTGCTATTGAATGCGAAAAACACGTTTTCTGGTGTTTTCAGCACTCCACAGTGCGTTTGAAGTGCGGAAACTGCGATATCTTCGGTATCGTTGTTGTTTCCAGCTGAGATATGCATTTTCAGTGATAATCTTCATGATTCTTCTGTTACAAGTGTGCAGAATGACCGAAATCGCTGTTTTCGTGCTATTGGATGCGAAAAACACGTTTTCTGGTGTTTTCAGCACTCCACAGTGCGTTTGATGTGCGGAAACTGCGATATCTTCGGTATCGTTGGGTTTCCAGCTGAGATATGCATTTTCTACGATAATCATCGAGTTTCTTCTGTGACAAGTGTGCAGAATGACCGAAATCGCTGTTTTCGTGCTATTGGATGCGAAAAACACGTTTTCTGGTGTTTTCAGCACTCCACAGTGCGTTTGATGTGCGGAAACTGCGATATCTTCGGTATCGTTGGGTTTCCAGCTGAGATATGCATTTTCTACGATAATCTTCGAGTTTCTTCTGTTACAAGTGTGCAGAATGACCGAAATCGCTGTTTTCGTGCTATTGGATGCGAAAAACACGTTTTCTGGTGTTTTCAGCACTCCACAGTGCGTTTGATGTGCGGAAACTGCGATATCTTCGGTATCGTTGGGTTTCCAGCTGAGATATGCATTTTCTACGATAATCTTCAAGTTTCTTCTGTGACAAGTGTGCAGAATGACCGAAATCGCTGTTTTCGTGCTATTGAATGCGAAAAACACGTTTTCTGGTGTTTTCAGCACTCCACAGTGCGTTTGAAGTGCGGAAACTGCGATATCTTCGGTATCGTTGTTGTTTCCAGCTGAGATATGCATTTTCAGTGATAATCTTCATGATTCTTCTGTTACAAGTGTGCAGAATGACCGAAATCGCTGTTTTCGTGCTATTGGATGCGAAAAACACGTTTTCTGGTGTTTTCAGCACTCCACAGTGCGTTTGATGTGCGGAAACTGCGATATCTTCGGTATCGTTGGGTTTCCAGCTGAGATATGCATTTTCTACGATAATCTTCGAGTTTCTTCTGTTACAAGTGTGCAGAATGACCGAAATCGCTGTTTACGTGCTATTGGATGCGAAAAACACGTTTTCTGGTGTTTTCAGCACTCCACAGTGCGTTTGATGTGCGGAAACTGCGATATCTTCGGTATCGTTGGGTTTCCAGCTGAGATATGCATTTTCTACGATAATCTTCAAGTTTCTTCTGTGACAAGTGTGCAGAATGACCGAAATCGCTGTTTTCGTGCTATTGAATGCGAAAAACACGTTTTCTGGTGTTTTCAGCACTCCACAGTGCGTTTGAAGTGCGGAAACTGCGATATCTTCGGTATCGTTGTTGTTTCCAGCTGAGATATGCATTTTCAGTGATAATCTTCATGATTCTTCTGTTACAAGTGTGCAGAATGACCGAAATCGCTGTTTTCGTGCTATTGGATGCGAAAAACACGTTTTCTGGTGTTTTCAGCACTCCACAGTGCGTTTGATGTGCGGAAACTGCGATATCTTCGGTATCGTTGGGTTTCCAGCTGAGATATGCATTTTCTACGATAATCTTCGAGTTTCTTCTGTGACAAGTGTGCAGAATGACCGAAATCGCTGTTTTCGTGCTATTGAATGCGAAAAACACGTTTTCTGGTGTTTTCAGCACTCCACAGTGCGTTTGAAGTGCGGAAACTGCGATATCTTCGGTATCGTTGTTGTTTCCAGCTGAGATATGCATTTTCAGTGATAATCTTAATGATTCTGCTGTTACAAGTGTGCAGAATGACCGAAATCGCTGTTTTCGTGCTATTGGATGCGAAAAACACGTTTTCTGGTGTTTTCAGCACTCCACAGTGCGTTTGATGTGCGGAAACTGCGATATCTTCGGTATCGTTGGGTTTCCAGCTGAGATATGCATTTTCTACGATAATCTTCGAGTTTCTTCTGTTACAAGTGTGCAGAATGACCGAAATCGCTGTTTTCGTGCTATTGGATGCGAAAAACACGTTTTCTGGTGTTTTCAGCACTCCACAGTGCGTTTGATGTGCGGAAACTGCGATATCTTCGGTATCGTTGGGTTTCCAGCTGAGATATGCATTTTCTACGATAATCTTCGAGTTTCTTCTGTGACAAGTGTGCAGAATGACCGAAATCGCTGTTTTCGTGCTATTGAATGCGAAAAACACGTTTTCTGGTGTTTTCAGCACTCCACAGTGCGTTTGAAGTGCGGAAACTGCGATATCTTCGGTATCGTTGTTGTTTCCAGCTGAGATATGCATTTTCAGTGATAATCTTAATGATTCTGCTGTTACAAGTGTGCAGAAATACCGAAATCGCTGTTTTCGTGCTATTGAATGCGAAAAACACGTTTTCTGGTGTTTTCAGCACTCCACTGTGCGTTTGAAGTGCGGAAACTGCGATATCTTCGGTATCGTTGTTGTTTCCAGCTGAGATATGCATTTTCAGTGATAATCTTCATGATTCTTCTGTTACAAGTGTGCAGAATGACCGAAATCGCTGTTTTCGTGCTATTGGATGCGAAAAACACGTTTTCTGGTGTTTTCAGCACTCCACAGTGCGTTTGATGTGCGGAAACTGCGATATCTTCGGTATCGTTGGGTTTCCAGCTGAGATATGCATTTTCTACGATAATCTTCGAGTTTCTTCTGTTACAAGTGTGCAGAATGACCGAAATCGCTGTTTTCGTGCTATTGGATGCGAAAAACACGTTTTCTGGTGTTTTCAGCACTCCACAGTGCGTTTGATGTGCGGAAACTGCGATATCTTCGGTATCGTTGGGTTTCCAGCTGAGATATGCATTTTCTACGATAATCTTCGAGTTTCTTCTGTTACAAGTGTGCAGAATGACCGAAATCGCTGTTTTCGTGCTATTGGATGCGAAAAACACGTTTTCTGGTGTTTTCAGCACTCCACAGTGCGTTTGATGTGCGGAAACTGCGATATCTTCGGTATCGTTGGGTTTCCAGCTGAGATATGCATTTTCTACGATAATCTTCAAGTTTCTTCTGTGACAAGTGTGCAGAATGACCGAAATCGCTGTTTTCGTGCTATTGAATGCGAAAAACACGTTTTCTGGTGTTTTCAGCACTCCACAGTGCGTTTGAAGTGCGGAAACTGCGATATCTTCGGTATCGTTGTTGTTTCCAGCTGAGATATGCATTTTCAGTGATAATCTTCATGATTCTTCTGTTACAAGTGTGCAGAATGACCGAAATCGCTGTTTTCGTGCTATTGGATGCGAAAAACACGTTTTCTGGTGTTTTCAGCACTCCACAGTGCGTTTGATGTGCGGAAACTGCGATATCTTCGGTATCGTTGGGTTTCCAGCTGAGATATGCATTTTCTACGATAATCTTCGAGTTTCTTCTGTGACAAGTGTGCAGAATGACCGAAATCGCTGTTTTCGTGCTATTGAATGCGAAAAACACGTTTTCTGGTGTTTTCAGCACTCCACAGTGCGTTTGAAGTGCGGAAACTGCGATATCTTCGGTATCGTTGTTGTTTCCAGCTGAGATATGCATTTTCAGTGATAATCTTAATGATTCTGCTGTTACAAGTGTGCAGAATGACCGAAATCGCTGTTTTCGTGCTATTGAATGCGAAAAACACGTTTTCTGGTGTTTTCAGCACTCCACTGTGCGTTTGAAGTGCGGAAACTGCGATATCTTCGGTATCGTTGTTGTTTCCAGCTGAGATATGCATTTTCAGTGATAATCTTCATGATTCTTCTGTTACAAGTGTGCAGAATGACCGAAATCGCTGTTTTCGTGCTATTGGATGCGAAAAACACGTTTTCTGGTGTTTTCAGCACTCCACAGTGCGTTTGATGTGCGGAAACTGCGATATCTTCGGTATCGTTGGGTTTCCAGCTGAGATATGCATTTTCTACGATAATCTTCGAGTTTCTTCTGTTACAAGTGTGCAGAATGACCGAAATCGCTGTTTTCGTGCTATTAGATGCGAAAAACACGTTTTCTGGTGTTTTCAGCACTCCACAGTGCGTTTGATGTGCGGAAACTGCGATATCTTCGGTATCGTTGGGTTTCCAGCTGAGATATGCATTTTCTACGATAATCTTCAAGTTTCTTCTGTGACAAGTGTGCAGAATGACCGAAATCGCTGTTTTCGTGCTATTGAATGCGAAAAACACGTTTTCTGGTGTTTTCAGCACTCCACAGTGCGTTTGAAGTGCGGAAACTGCGATATCTTCGGTATCGTTGTTGTTTCCAGCTGAGATATGCATTTTCAGTGATAATCTTCATGATTCTTCTGTTACAAGTGTGCAGAATGACCGAAATCGCTGTTTTCGTGCTATTGGATGCGAAAAACACGTTTTCTGGTGTTTTCAGCACTCCACAGTGCGTTTGATGTGCGGAAACTGCGATATCTTCGGTATCGTTGGGTTTCCAGCTGAGATATGCATTTTCTACGATAATCTTCGAGTTTCTTCTGTGACAAGTGTGCAGAATGACCGAAATCGCTGTTTTCGTGCTATTGAATGCGAAAAACACGTTTTCTGGTGTTTTCAGCACTCCACAGTGCGTTTGAAGTGCGGAAACTGCGATATCTTCGGTATCGTTGTTGTTTCCAGCTGAGATATGCATTTTCAGTGATAATCTTAATGATTCTGCTGTTACAAGTGTGCAGAATGACCGAAATCGCTGTTTTCGTGCTATTGAATGCGAAAAACACGTTTTCTGGTGTTTTCAGCACTCCACTGTGCGTTTGAAGTGCGGAAACTGCGATATCTTCGGTATCGTTGTTGTTTCCAGCTGAGATATGCATTTTCAGTGATAATCTTCATGATTCTTCTGTTACAAGTGTGCAGAATGACCGAAATCGCTGTTTTCGTGCTATTGGATGCGAAAAACACGTTTTCTGGTGTTTTCAGCACTCCACAGTGCGTTTGATGTGCGGAAACTGCGATATCTTCGGTATCGTTGGGTTTCCAGCTGAGATATGCATTTTCTACGATAATCTTCGAGTTTCTTCTGTTACAAGTGTGCAGAATGACCGAAATCGCTGTTTACGTGCTATTGGATGCGAAAAACACGTTTTCTGGTGTTTTCAGCACTCCACAGTGCGTTTGATGTGCGGAAACTGCGATATCTTCGGTATCGTTGGGTTTCCAGCTGAGATATGCATTTTCTACGATAATCTTCAAGTTTCTTCTGTGACAAGTGTGCAGAATGACCGAAATCGCTGTTTTCGTGCTATTGAATGCGAAAAACACGTTTTCTGGTGTTTTCAGCACTCCACAGTGCGTTTGAAGTGCGGAAACTGGGATATCTTCGGTATCGTTGTTGTTTCCAGCTGAGATATGCATTTTCAGTGATAATCTTCATGATTCTTCTGTTACAAGTGTGCAGAATGACCGAAATCGCTGTTTTCGTGCTATTGGATGCGAAAAACACGTTTTCTGGTGTTTTCAGCACTCCACAGTGCGTTTGATGTGCGGAAACTGCGATATCTTCGGTATCGTTGGGTTTCCAGCTGAGATATGCATTTTCTACGATAATCTTCGAGTTTCTTCTGTGACAAGTGTGCAGAATGACCGAAATCGCTGTTTTCGTGCTATTGAATGCGAAAAACACGTTTTCTGGTGTTTTCAGCACTCCACAGTGCGTTTGAAGTGCGGAAACTGCGATATCTTCGGTATCGTTGTTGTTTCCAGCTGAGATATGCATTTTCAGTGATAATCTTAATGATTCTGCTGTTACAAGTGTGCAGAATGACCGAAATCGCTGTTTTCGTGCTATTGGATGCGAAAAACACGTTTTCTGGTGTTTTCAGCACTCCACAGTGCGTTTGATGTGCGGAAACTGCGATATCTTCGGTATCGTTGGGTTTCCAGCTGAGATATGCATTTTCTACGATAATCTTCGAGTTTCTTCTGTTACAAGTGTGCAGAATGACCGAAATCGCTGTTTTCGTGCTATTGGATGCGAAAAACACGTTTTCTGGTGTTTTCAGCACTCCACAGTGCGTTTGATGTGCGGAAACTGCGATATCTTCGGTATCGTTGGGTTTCCAGCTGAGATATGCATTTTCTACGATAATCTTCGAGTTTCTTCTGTGACAAGTGTGCAGAATGACCGAAATCGCTGTTTTCGTGCTATTGAATGCGAAAAACACGTTTTCTGGTGTTTTCAGCACTCCACAGTGCGTTTGAAGTGCGGAAACTGCGATATCTTCGGTATCGTTGTTGTTTCCAGCTGAGATATGCATTTTCAGTGATAATCTTAATGATTCTGCTGTTACAAGTGTGCAGAATGACCGAAATCGCTGTTTTCGTGCTATTGAATGCGAAAAACACGTTTTCTGGTGTTTTCAGCACTCCACTGTGCGTTTGAAGTGCGGAAACTGCGATATCTTCGGTATCGTTGTTGTTTCCAGCTGAGATATGCATTTTCAGTGATAATCTTCATGATTCTTCTGTTACAAGTGTGCAGAATGACCGAAATCGCTGTTTTCGTGCTATTGGATGCGAAAAACACGTTTTCTGGTGTTTTCAGCACTCCACAGTGCGTTTGATGTGCGGAAACTGCGATATCTTCGGTATCGTTGGGTTTCCAGCTGAGATATGCATTTTCTACGATAATCTTCGAGTTTCTTCTGTTACAAGTGTGCAGAATGACCGAAATCGCTGTTTTCGTGCTATTGGATGCGAAAAACACGTTTTCTGGTGTTTTCAGCACTCCACAGTGCGTTTGATGTGCGGAAACTGCGATATCTTCGGTATCGTTGGGTTTCCAGCTGAGATATGCATTTTCTACGATAATCTTCAAGTTTCTTCTGTGACAAGTGTGCAGAATGACCGAAATCGCTGTTTTCGTGCTATTGAATGCGAAAAACACGTTTTCTGGTGTTTTCAGCACTCCACAGTGCGTTTGAAGTGCGGAAACTGCGATATCTTCGGTATCGTTGTTGTTTCCAGCTGAGATATGCATTTTCAGTGATAATCTTCATGATTCTTCTGTTACAAGTGTGCAGAATGACCGAAATCGCTGTTTTCGTGCTATTGGATGCGAAAAACACGTTTTCTGGTGTTTTCAGCACTCCACAGTGCGTTTGATGTGCGGAAACTGCGATATCTTCGGTATCGTTGGGTTTCCAGCTGAGATATGCATTTTCTACGATAATCTTCGAGTTTCTTCTGTGACAAGTGTGCAGAATGACCGAAATCGCTGTTTTCGTGCTATTGAATGCGAAAAACACGTTTTCTGGTGTTTTCAGCACTCCACAGTGCGTTTGAAGTGCGGAAACTGCGATATCTTCGGTATCGTTGTTGTTTCCAGCTGAGATATGCATTTTCAGTGATAATCTTAATGATTCTGCTGTTACAAGTGTGCAGAATGACCGAAATCGCTGTTTTCGTGCTATTGGATGCGAAAAACACGTTTTCTGGTGTTTTCAGCACTCCACAGTGCGTTTGATGTGCGGAAACTGCGATATCTTCGGTATCGTTGGGTTTCCAGCTGAGATATGCATTTTCTACGATAATCTTCGAGTTTCTTCTGTGACAAGTGTGCAGAATGACCGAAATCGCTGTTTTCGTGCTATTGAATGCGAAAAACACGTTTTCTGGTGTTTTCAGCACTCCACAGTGCGTTTGAAGTGCGGAAACTGCGATATCTTCGGTATCGTTGTTGTTTCCAGCTGAGATATGCATTTTCAGTGATAATCTTAATGATTCTGCTGTTACAAGTGTGCAGAATGACCGAAATCGCTGTTTTCGTGCTATTGAATGCGAAAAACACGTTTTCTGGTGTTTTCAGCACTCCACTGTGCGTTTGAAGTGCGGAAACTGCGATATCTTCGGTATCGTTGTTGTTTCCAGCTGAGATATGCATTTTCAGTGATAATCTTCATGATTCTTCTGTTACAAGTGTGCAGAATGACCGAAATCGCTGTTTTCGTGCTATTGGATGCGAAAAACACGTTTTCTGGTGTTTTCAGCACTCCACAGTGCGTTTGATGTGCGGAAACTGCGATATCTTCGGTATCGTTGGGTTTCCAGCTGAGATATGCATTTTCTACGATAATCTTCGAGTTTCTTCTGTTACAAGTGTGCAGAATGACCGAAATCGCTGTTTTCGTGCTATTGGATGCGAAAAACACGTTTTCTGGTGTTTTCAGCACTCCACAGTGCGTTTGATGTGCGGAAACTGCGATATCTTCGGTATCGTTGGGTTTCCAGCTGAGATATGCATTTTCTACGATAATCTTCAAGTTTCTTCTGTGACAAGTGTGCAGAATGACCGAAATCGCTGTTTTCGTGCTATTGAATGCGAAAAACACGTTTTCTGGTGTTTTCAGCACTCCACAGTGCGTTTGAAGTGCGGAAACTGCGATATCTTCGGTATCGTTGTTGTTTCCAGCTGAGATATGCATTTTCAGTGATAATCTTCATGATTCTTCTGTTACAAGTGTGCAGAATGACCGAAATCGCTGTTTTCGTGCTATTGGATGCGAAAAACACGTTTTCTGGTGTTTTCAGCACTCCACAGTGCGTTTGATGTGCGGAAACTGCGATATCTTCGGTATCGTTGGGTTTCCAGCTGAGATATGCATTTTCTACGATAATCTTCGAGTTTCTTCTGTGACAAGTGTGCAGAATGACCGAAATCGCTGTTTTCGTGCTATTGAATGCGAAAAACACGTTTTCTGGTGTTTTCAGCACTCCACAGTGCGTTTGAAGTGCGGAAACTGCGATATCTTCGGTATCGTTGTTGTTTCCAGCTGAGATATGCATTTTCAGTGATAATCTTAATGATTCTGCTGTTACAAGTGTGCAGAATGACCGAAATCGCTGTTTTCGTGCTATTGAATGCGAAAAACACGTTTTCTGGTGTTTTCAGCACTCCACTGTGCGTTTGAAGTGCGGAAACTGCGATATCTTCGGTATCGTTGTTGTTTCCAGCTGAGATATGCATTTTCAGTGATAATCTTCATGATTCTTCTGTTACAAGAGTGCAGAATGACCGAAATCGCTGTTTTCGTGCTATTGGATGCGAAAAACACGTTTTCTGGTGTTTTCAGCACTCCACAGTGCGTTTGATGTGCGGAAACTGCGATATCTTCGGTATCGTTGGGTTTCCAGCTGAGATATGCATTTTCTACGATAATCTTCGAGTTTCTTCTGTGACAAGTGTGCAGAATGACCGAAATCGCTGTTTTCGTGCTATTGGATGCGAAAAACACGTTTTCTGGTGTTTTCAGCACTCCACAGTGCGTTTGAAGTGAGGAAACTGCGATATCTTCGGTATCGTTGTTGTTTCCAGCTGAGATATGCATTTTCAGTGATAATCTTCATGATTCTTCTGTTACAAGTGTGCAGAATGACCGAAATCGCTGTTTTCGTGCTATTGGATGCGAAAAACACGTTTTCTGGTGTTTTCAGCACTCCACAGTGCGTTTGAAGTGCGGAAACTGCGATATCTTCGGTATCGTTGTTGTTTCCAGCTGAGATATGCATTTTCAGTGATTATCTTAATGATTCTGCTGTTACAAGTGTGCAGAATGACCGAAATCGCTGTTTTCGTGCTATAGAATGCGAAAAACACGTTTTCTGGTGTTTTCAGCACTCCACAGTGCGTTTGAAGTGCGGAAACTGCGATATCTTCGGTATCGTTGTTGTTTCCAGCTGAGATATGCATTTTCAGTGATAATCTACATGATTCTTCTGTTACAAGTGTGCAGAATGACCGAAATCGCTGTTTTCGTGCTATTGGATGCGAAAAACACGTTTTCTGGTGTTTTCAGCACTCCACAGTGCGTTTGATGTGCGGAAACTGCGATACCTTCGGTATCGTTGGGTTTCCAGCTGAGATATGCATTTTCTACGATAATCTTCGAGTTTCTTCTGTGACAAGTGTGCAGAATGACAGAAATCGCTGTTTTCGTGCTATTGAATGCGAAAAACACGTTTTCTGGTGTTTTCAGCACTCCACAGTGCGTTTGAAGTGCGGAAACTGCGATATCTTCGATATCGTTGTTGTTTCCAGCTGAGATATGCATTTTCAGTGATAATCTTAATGATTCTGCTGTTACAAGTGTGCAGAATGACCGAAATCGCTGTTTTCGTGCTATTGAATGCGAAAAACACGTTTTCTGGTGTTTTCAGCACTCCACAGTGCGTTTGAAGTGCGGAACCTGCGATATCTTCGGTATCGTTGTTGTTTCCAGCTGAGATATGCATTTTCAGTGATAATCTTCATGATTCTTCTGTTACAAGTGTGCAGAATGACCGAAATCGCTGTTTTCGTGCTATTGGATGCGAAAAACACGTTTTCTGGTGTTTTCAGCACTCCACAGTGCGTTTGATGTGCGGAAGCTGCGATATCTTCGGTATCGTTGGGTTTCCAGCTGAGATATGCATTTTCAGTGATAATCTTCATGATTCTTCTGTTACAAGTGTGCAGAATGACCGAAATCGCTGTTTTCGTGCTATTGGATGCGAAAAACACGTTTTCTGGTGTTTTCAGCACTCCACAGTGCGTTTGAAGTGCGGAAACTGCGATATCTTCGGTATCGTTGTTGTTTCCAGCTGAGATATGCATTTTCAGTGATAATCTTAATGATTCTGCTGTTACAAGTGTGCAGAATGACCGAAATCGCTGTTTTCGTGCTATTGAATGCGAAAAACACGTTTTCTGGTGTTTTCAGCACTCCACAGTGCGTTTGAAGTGCGGAAACTGCGATATCTTCGGTATCGTTGTTGTTTCCAGCTGAGATATGCATTTTCAGTGATAATCTTCATGATTCTTCTGTTACAAGTGTGCAGAATGACCGAAATCGCTGTTTTCGTGCTATTGGATGCGAAAAACACGTTTTCTGGTGTTTTCAGCACTCCACAGTGCGTTTGATGTGCGGAAACGGCGATATCTTCGGTATCGTTGGGTTTCCAGCTGAGATATGCATTTTCTACGATAATCTTCGAGTTTCTTCTGTGACAAGTGTGCAGAATGACCGAAATCGCTGTTTTCGTGCTATTGAATGCGAAAAACACGTTTTCTGGTGTTTTCAGCACTCCACAGTGCGTTTGAAGTGCGGAAACTGCGATATCTTCGGTATCGTTGTTGTTTCCAGCTGAGATATGCATTTTCAGTGATTATCTTAATGATTCTGCTGTTACAAGTGTGCAGAATGACCGAAATCGCTGTTTTCGTGCTATTGAATGCGAAAAACACGTTTTCTGGTGTTTTCAGCACTCCACAGTGCGTTTGAAGTGCGGAAACTGCGATATCTTCGGTATCGTTGTTGTTTCCAGCTGAGATATGCATTTTCAGGGATTATCTTAATGATTCTGCTGTTACAAGTGTGCAGAATGACCGAAATCGCTGTTTTCGTGCTATTGAATGCGAAAAACACGTTTTCTGGTGTTTTCAGCACTCCACAGTGCGGTTGAAGTGCGGAAACTGCGATATCTTCGGTATCGTTGTTGTTTCCAGCTGAGATATGCATTTTCAGTGATTATCTTAATGATTCTGCTGTTACAAGTGTGCAGAATGACCGAAATCGCTGTTTTCGTGCTATTGAATGCGAAAAACACGTTTTCTGGTGTTTTCAGCACTCCACAGTGCGTTTGAAGTGCGGAAACTGCGATATCTTCGGTATCGTTGTTGTTTCCAGCTGAGATATGCATTTTCAGGGATTATCTTAATGATTCTGCTGTTACAAGTGTGCAGAATGACCGAAATCGCTGTTTTCGTGCTATTGAATGCGAAAAACACGTTTTCTGGTGTTTTCAGCACTCCACAGTGCGTTTGATGTGCGGATACTGCGATATCTTCGGTATCGTTGGGTTTCCAGCTGAGATATGCATTTTCTACGATAATCTTCGAGTTTCTTCTGTGACAAGTGTGCAGAATGACCGAAATCGCTGTTTTCGTGCTATTGAATGCGAAAAACACGTTTTCTGGTGTTTTCAGCACTCCACAGTGCGTTTGAAGTGCGGAAACTGCGATATCTTCGGTATCGTTGTTGTTTCCAGCTGAGATATGCATTTTCAGTGATTATCTTAATGATTCTGCTGTTACAAGTGTGCAGAATGACCGAAATCGCTGCTTTCGTGCTATTGAATGCGAAAAACACGTTTTCTGGTGTTTTCAGCACTCCACAGTGCGTTTGACATGCTGAAACTGCGATATCTTCGGTATCGTTATTGTTTCCAGCTGAGATATGCATTTTCAGTGATAATATACATGATTCTGCAGTTACAAGTGTGCAGAATCACCGAAATCGCTGTTTTCGTGCTATTGAATGCGAAAAACACGTTTTCTGGTGTTTTCAGCACTCCACAGTGCGTTTGAAGTGCGGAAACTGCGATATCTTCGGTATCGTTGTACTTTCCAGCTGAGATATGCATTTTCAGTGATAATCTTCATGATTCTTCTGTTACAAGTGTGCAGAATGACCGAAATCGCTGTTTTCGTGCTATTGGATGTGAAAAACACGTTTTCTGGTGTTTTCAGCACTCCACAGTGCGTTTGATGTGCGGAAACTGCGATATCTTCGGTATCGTTGGGTTTCCAGCTGAGATATGCATTTTCTACGATAATCTTCGAGTTTCTTCTGTGACAAGTGTGCAGAATGACCGATATCGCTGTTTTCGTGCTATTGAATGCGAAAAACACGTTTTCTGGTGTTTTCAGCACTCCACAGTGCGTTTGAAGTGCGGAAACTGCGATATCTTCGGTATCGTTGTTGTTTCCAGCTGAGATATGCATTTTCAGTGATAATCTTAATGATTCTGCTGTTACAAGTGTGCAGAATGACCGAAATCGCTGTTTTCGTGCTATTGAATGCGAAAAACACGTTTTCTGGTGTTTTCAGCACTCCACAGTGCGTTTGAAGTGCGGAAACTGCGATATCTTCGGTATCGTTGTTGTTTCCAGCTGAGATATGCATTTTCAGTGATTATCTTAATGATTCTGCTGTTACAAGTGTGCAGAATGACCGAAATCGCTGTTTTCGTGCTATTGAATGCGAAAAACACGTTTTCTGGTGTGTTCAGCACTCCACAGTGCGTTTGAAGTGCGGAAACTGCGATATCTTCGGTATCGTTGTTGTTTCCAGCTGAGATATGCACTTTCAGTGATAATCTTCATGATTCTTCTGTTACAAGTGTGCAGAATGACCGAAATCGCTGTTTTCGTGCTATTGGATGCGAAAAACACGTTTTCTGGTGTTTTCAGCACTCCACAGTGCGTTTGATGTGCGGAAACTGCGATATCTTCGGTATCGTTGGGTTTCCAGCTGAGATATGCATTTTCTACGATAATCTTCGAGTTTCTTCTGTGACAAGTGTGCAGAATGACCGAAATCGCTGTTTTCGTGCTATTGAATGCGAAAAACACGTTTTCTGGTGTTTTCAGCACTCCACAGTGCGTTTGAAGTGCGGAAACTGCGATATCTTCGGTATCGTTGTTGTTTCCAGCTGAGATATGCATTTTCAGTGATTATCTTAATGATTCTGCTGTTACAAGTGTGCAGAATGACCGAAATCGCTGTTTTCGTGCTATAGAATGCGAAAAACACGTTTTCTGGTGTTTTCAGCACTCCACAGTGCGTTTGAAGTGCGGAAACTGCGATATCTTCGGTATCGTTGTTGTTTCCAGCTGAGATATGCATTTTCAGTGATAATCTACATGATTCTTCTGTTACAAGTGTGCAGAATGACCGAAATCGCTGTTTTCGTGCTATTGGATGCGAAAAACACGTTTTCTGGTGTTTTCAGCACTCCACAGTGCGTTTGATGTGCGGAAACTGCGATATCTTCGGTATCGTTGGGTTTCCAGCTGAGATATGCATTTTCTACGATAATCTTCGAGTTTCTTCTGTGACAAGTGTGCAGAATGACAGAAATCGCTGTTTTCGTGCTATTGAATGCGAAAAACACGTTTTCTGGTGTTTTCAGCACTCCACAGTGCGTTTGAAGTGCGGAAACTGCGATATCTTCGGTATCGTTGTTGTTTCCAGCTGAGATATGCATTTTCAGTGATAATCTTCATGATTCTTCTGTTACAAGTGTGCAGAATGACCGAAATCGCTGTTTTCGTGCTATTGGATGCGAAAAACACGTTTTCTGGTGTTTTCAGCACTCCACAGTGCGTTTGATGTGCGGAAACTGCCATATCTTCGGTATCGTTGTTGTTTCCAGCTGAGATATGCATTTTCAGTGATAATCTTCATGATTCTGCTGTTACAAGTGTGCAGACTCACCGAAATCGCTGTTTTCGTGCTATTGAATGCTGTTACGTCCCGGATCGCGCTATTTTGGCAAAATCGAGACGGAGCACAATAATATACTGTTCTTTGCGTTCACGCAGCGCGTACGTCTGCGTCTAACGGGGACTTTCGCTAATTCAGTCGATTGTAAATGGTACTTACCTAGACTCCTTGTTAACTGCAGGCTGGATGATAATAGCGTAGCAGTTGGTATGTGAATCGCGCACTTTGATAAATGGTTATAATAATTGAATATGGAATTATAATATGAATAATCTATTTAATATACTTCACGATGTAGGTTATATAAGATATGGAATACAATTGAATATGGTAATAGTAATATAATATAAGATATAGGAATACAATGAAATAGTAACACTTGGATATAGAAACACTTAGAAATAGTAACGCTTAGAAATAGAAACACTTAGAAATAGTAACGCTTGGAAATAGAAACACTTAGAAATAGTAACGCTTGGAAATAGAAACACTTGATGTAGAAACGCGATGTACACTCCGGGAGTTCCGGAGTGGAACTGTCTTTGAGGTCTGGGCGCTTGCTTGTTTTATACTAGTGGAGTATGGAGATAAGATATGAGGAGCGTGAGACCGGGGTAGATTAGGTAGGTGGATGTTTATAAGATAGGAGAAGAATTCGTATGTTACTGGATCCGGTGTTTATGAGATAAGATAAGGAGTTGGAGTCGAGGAGGATGTTTATAAGATAGGAGAGGAATTCGTATGTTACAGGATCTGGTGTTTATGAGATAAGATAAGGAGTTGGTCGTGAGAGCGGATGTCGGTAGTTGACGTTTCGTCTGGAGATATTGGAGGAATGTGTTTATAGATAAGAGTTGGTCGTGAGAGCGGATGTCGATAGTCGAGGTTTAGTCTGGAGATAATGAAGGAATGTGTTTATAGATAAGAATGTGTCGTGAGAGCGTATGTCGGTAATAGGATATGGTAGTGCTTAATATCTATGTTGTGGTTAATGCGGTCTTAAGGTTATTGGTTACGTGCTTACTTGCTATCTTAATATTCTAGAATGTTCTACGCTATCTTACATGCTAATAGCGTTCGTTGCTTCTCACTCTCACTGTCACAGGTAAGTGTCTAACTCCAACGTCGCTAGACGTAACAATGCGAAAAACACGTTTTCTGGTGTTTCAGCACTCCACAGTGCGTTTGATGTGCGGAAACTGCCATATCTTCGGTATCGCTGTTGTTTCCAGCTGTGATATGCATTATCAGTGATAATCTTCATGATACTGCTGTTACAAGTGTGCAGACTCACCGAAATCGCTGTTTTCGTACTATTGAATGCGAAAAACACGTTTTCTGGTGTTTTCTGCACGCCACAGAGCGTTTGACATGCGGAAACTGCCATATCTTCGGTATCGTTGATGTTTCCAGCTGAGATATGCATTTTCAGTGATAATCTTCATGATTCTGCTGTTACAAGTGTGCAGAATCACCAAAATCGCTGTTTTCGTGCTATTGAATGCGAAAAACACGTTTTCTGGTGTTTTCAGCACTCCACAGTGCGTTTGAAGTGCGGAAACTGCGATATCGTCGGTATCGTTGTTGTTTCCAGCTGAGATATGCATTTTCTACGATAATCTTCGAGTTTCTTCTGTGACAAGTGTGCAGAATGACCGAAATCGCTGTTTTCGTGCTATTGAATGCGAAAAACACGTTTTCTGGTGTTTTCAGCACTCCACAGTGCGTTTGATATGCGGAAACTGCCATATCATCGGTATCGTTGATGTTTCCAGCTGAGATATGCATTTTCAGTGATAATCTTCATGATTCTGCTATTACAAGTGTGCAGAATCACCGAAATCGCTGTTTTCGTGCTTTTGAATGCGAAAAACACGTTTGCTGGTGTTTTCAGCACTCCACAGTGCGTTTGATATGCGGAAACTGCCATATCTTCGGTATCGTTGTTGTTTCCAGCTGAGATATGCATTATCAGTGATAATCTTCATGATTCTGCTATTACAAGTGTGCAGAATCACCGAAGTCGCTGTTTTCGTGCTATTGAATGCGAAAAACACGTTTGCTGGTGTTTTCAGTACTCCACAGTGCGTTTGATATGCGGAAACTGCGATATCTTCGGTATCGTTGTTGTATCCAGCTGAGATATGCATTTTCAGTGATAATCTTCATGATTCTGCTGCTACAAGTGTGCAGAATCACCGAAATCGCTGTTTTCGTGCTTTTGAATGCGAAAAACACGTTTGCTGGTGTTTTCTGCACGCCACAGAGCGTTTGACATGCGGAAACTGCGATATCTTCGGTATCGTTGTTGTTTCCAGCTGAGATATGCATTTTCAGAGATAATCTTCATGATTCTGCTGTTACAAGTGTGCAGAATCACCGAAATCGCTGTTTTCGTGCTATTGAATGCGAAAAACACGTTTTCTGGTGTTTTCAGCACTCCACAGTGCGTTTGATGTGCGGAAACTGCCATATCTTCGGTATCGTTGTTGTTTCCAGCTGGGATATGCATTACCAGTGATAATCTTCATGATTCTGCTGTTACAAGTGTGCAGAATCACCGAAATCGCTGTTTTCGTGCTATTGAATGCGAAAAACACGTTTTCTGGTGTTTTCCGCACGCCACAGAGTGTTTGACATGCGGAAACTGCCATATCTTCGGTATCGTTGTTGTTTCCAGCTGAGATATGCATTTTCAGTGGTAATCTTCATGATTCTGCTGTTACAAGTGTGCAGACTCACCGAAATCGCTGTTTTCGTACTATTGAATGCGAAAAACACGTTTTCTGGTGTTTTCAGCACTCCACAGTGCGTTTGATGTGCGGAAACTGCCATATCTTCGGTATCGTTGTTGTTTCCAGCTGAGATATGCATTTTCAGTGATAATCTTCATGATTCTGCTGTTACAAATGTGCAGAATCACCGAAATCGCTGTTTTCGTGCTTTTGAATGCGAAAAACACGTTTTCTGGTGTTTTCAGCACGCCACAGAGCGATTGACATGCGGAAACTGCGATATCTTCGGTATCGTTGTTGTTTCCAGCTGAGATATGCATTTTCAGTGATAATCTTCGAGTTTCTTCTGCTGTTACAAGTGTGCAGAATCACCGAAATCGCTGTTTTCGTGCTTTTGAATGCGAAAAACACGTTTGCTGGTGTTTTCAGCACGCCACAGAGCGTTTGACATGCGGAAACTGCCATATCTTCGGTATCGTTGATGTTTCCAGCTGAGATATGCATTTTCAGTGATAATCTTCATGATTCTGCTGTTACAAGTGTGCAGAATCACCAAAATCGCTGTTTTCGTGCTATTGAACGCGAAAAACACGTTTTCTGTTGTTTCCAGTACTCCACAGTGCGTTTGATATGCAGAAACTGCGATATCTTCGGTATCGTTGTTGTATCCAGCTGAGATATGCATTTTCAGTGGTAATCTTCATGATTCTGCTGTTACAAGCGTGCAGACTCACCGAAATCGCTGTTTTCGTACTATTGAATGCGAAAAACACGTTTTCTGGTGTTTTCAGCACTCCACAGTGCGTTTGATGTGCGGAAACTGCCATATCTTCGGTATCGTTGTTGTTTCCAGCTGAGATATGCATTTTCAGTGATAATCTTCATGATTCTGCTGTTACAAGTGTGCAGACTCACCGAAATCGCTGTTTTCGTGCTATTGAATGCGAAAAACACGTTTTCTGGTGTTTTCAGCACTCCGCAGTGCGTTTGATGTGCGGAAACTGCCATATCTTCGGTATCGCTGTTGTTTCCAGCTGTGATATGCATTATCAGTGATAATCTTCATGATTCTGCTGTTACAAGTGTGCAGACTCACCGAAATCGCTGTTTTCGTACTATTGAATGCGAAAAACACGTTTTCTGGTGTTTTCTGCACGCCACAGAGCGTTTGACATGCGGAAACTGCCATATCTTCGGTATCGTTGATGTTTCCAGCTGAGATATGCATTTTCAGTGATAATCTTCATGATTCTGCTGTTACAAATGTGCAGAATCACCGAAATCGCTGTTTTCGTGCTTTTGAATGCGAAAAACACGTTTTCTGGTGTTTTCAGCACGCCACAGAGCGATTGACATGCGGAAACTGCGATATCTTCGGTATCGTTGTTGTTTCCAGCTGAGATATGCATTTTCAGTGATAATCTTCGAGTTTCTTCTGCTGTTACAAGTGTGCAGAATCACCGAAATCGCTGTTTTTGTGCTTTTGAATGCGAAAAACACGTTTGCTGGTGTTTTCAGCACGCCACAGAGCGTTTGACATGCGGAAACTGCCATATCTTCGGTATCGTTGATGTTTCCAGCTGAGATATGCATTTTCAGAGATAATCTTCATGATTCTGCTGTTACAAGTGTGCAGAATCACCAAAATCGCTGTTTTCGTGCTAATGAATGCGCAAAACACGCTTTCTGGTGTTTTCAGCACACCACAGAGTGTTTGACATGCGGAAACTGCCATATCTTCGGTATCGTTGATGTTTCCAGCTGAGATATGCATTTTCAGTGATAATCTTCATGATTCTGCTGTTACTAGTGTGCAGAATCACCGAAATCGCTGTTTTCGTGCTTTTGAATGCGAAAAACACGTTCGCTGGTGTTTTCAGCACTCCACAGTGCGTTTGATATGCGGAAACTGCCATATCTTCGGTATCGTTGTTGTTTCCAGCTGAGATATGCATTATCAGTGATAATCTTCATGATTCTGCTATTACAAGTGTGCAGAATCACCGAAATCGCTGTTTTCGTGCTTTTGAATGCGAAAAACACGTTTGCTGGTGTTTTCTGCACGCCACAGAGCGTTTGACATGCGGAAACTGCGATATCTTCGGTATCGTTGTTGTTTCCAGCTGAGATATGCATTTTCAGAGATAATCTTCATGATTCTGCTGTTACAAGTGTGCAGAATCACCGAAATCGCTGTTTTCGTGCTATTGAATGCGAAAAACACGTTTTCTGGTGTTTTCAGCACTCCACAGTGCGTTTGATGTGCGGAAAGTGCCATATCTTCGGTATCGTTGTTGTTTCCAGCTGGGATATGCATTTCCAGTGATAATCTTCATGATTCTGCTGTTACAAGTGTGCAGAATCACCGAAATCGCTGTTTTCGTGCTATTGAATGCGAAAAACACGTTTTCTGGTGTTTTCCGCACGCCACAGAGTGTTTGACATGCGGAAACTGCCATATCTTCGGTATCGTTGTTGTTTCCAGCTGAGATATGCATTATCAGTGATAATCTTCATGATTCTGCTGTTACAAGTGTGCAGAATCACCGAAGTCGCTGTTTTCGTGCTATTGAACGCGAAAAACACGTTTTCTGGTGTTTCCAGTACTCCACAGTGCGTTTGATATGCAGAAACTGCGATATCTTCGGTATCGTTGTTGTATCCAGCTGAGATATGCATTTTCAGTGGTAATCTTCATGATTCTGCTGTTACAAGTGTGCAGACTCACCGAAATCGCTGTTTTCGTACTATTGAATGCGAAAAACACGTTTTCTGGTGTTTTCAGCACTCCACAGTGCGTTTGATGTGCGGAAACTGCCATATCTTCGGTATCGTTGTTGTTTCCAGCTGAGATATGCATTTTCAGTGATAATCTTCATGATTCTGCTGTTACAAATGTGCAGAATCACCGAAATCGCTGTTTTCGTGCTTTTGAATGCGAAAAACACGTTTTCTGGTGTTTTCAGCACGCCACAGAGCGATTGACATGCGGAAACTGCGATATCTTCGGTATCGTTGTTGTTTCCAGGTGAGATATGCATTTTCAGTGATAATCTTCGAGTTTCTTCTGCTGTTACAAGTGTGCAGAATCACCGAAATCGCTGTTTTCGTGCTTTTGAATGCGAAAAACACGTTTGCTGGTGTTTTCAGCACGCCACAGAGCGTTTGACATGCGGAAACTGCCATATCTTCGGTATCGTTGATGTTTCCAGCTGAGATATGCATTTTCAGTGATAATCTTCATGATTCTGCTGTTACAAGTGTGCAGAATCACCAAAATCGCTGTTTTCGTGCTATTGAACGCGAAAAACACGTTTTCTGTTGTTTCCAGTACTCCACAGTGCGTTTGATATGCAGAAACTGCGATATCTTCGGTATCGTTGCTGTATCCAGCTGAGATATGCATTTTCAGTGGTAATCTTCATGATTCTGCTGTTACAAGTGTGCAGACTCACCGAAATCGCTGTTTTCGTACTATTGAATGCGAAAAACACGTTTTCTGGTGTTTTCAGCACTCCACAGTGCGTTTGATGTGCGGAAACTGCCATATCTTCGGTATCGTTGTTGTTTCCAGCTGAGATATGCATTTTCAGTGATAATCTTCATGATTCTGCTGTTACAAGTGTGCAGAATCACCGAAATCGCTGTTTTCGTGCTATTGAATGCGAACACTCGTTTTCTGGTGTTTTCAGCACTCCACAGTGCGTTTGATATGCGGTAACTGCGATATCTTCGGTATCGTTGTTGTTTCCAGCTGAGATATGCATTTTCAGTGATAATCTTCATGATTCTGCTGTTACAAGTGTGCAGACTCACCGAAATCGCTGTTTTCGTGCTATTGAATGCGAAAAACACGTTTTCTGGTGTTTTCAGCACTCCACAGTGCGTTTGATGTGCGGAAACTGCCATATCTTCGGTATCGCTGTTGTTTCCAGCTGTGATATGCATTATCAGTGATAATCTTCATGATTCTGCTGTTACAAGTGTGCAGACTCACCGAAATCGCTGTTTTCGTACTACTGAATGCGAAAAACACGTTTTCTGGTGTTTTCTGCAGGCCACAGAGCGTTTGACATGCGGAAACTGCCATATCTTCGGTATCGTTGATGTTTCCAGCTGAGATATGCATTTTCAGAGATAATCTTCTTGATTCTGCTGTTACAAGTGTGCAGAATCACCAAAATCGCTGTTTTCGTGCTATTGAATGCGAAAAACACGCTTTCTGGTGTTTTCAGCACACCACAGAGTGTTTGACATGCGGAAACTGCCATATCTTCGGTATCGTTGATGTTTCCAGCTGAGATATGCATTTTCAGTGATAATCTTCATGATTCTGCTGTTACTAGTGTGCAGAATCACCGAAATCGCTGTTTTCGTGCTTTTGAATGCGAAAAACACGTTTGCTGGTGTTTTCAGCACTCCACAGTGCGTTTGATATGCGGAAACTGCCATATCTTCGGTATCGTTGTTGTTTCCAGCTGAGATATGCATTATCAGTGATAATCTTCATGATTCTGCTATTACAAGTGTGCAGAATCACCGAAGTCGCTGTTTTCGTGCTATTGAATGCGAAAAACACGTTTTCTGGTGTTTTCTGCACGCCACAGAGCGTTTGACATGCGGAAACTGCCATATCTTCGGTATCGTTGATGTTTCCAGCTGAGATATGCATTTTCAGTGATAATCTTCATGATTCTGCTGTTACAAATGTGCAGAATCACCGAAATCGCTGTTTTCGTGCTTTTGAATGCGAAAAACACGTTTTCTGGTGTTTTCAGCACGCCACAGAGCGATTGACATGCGAAAACTGCGATATCTTCGGTATCGTTGATGTTTCCAGCTGAGATATGCATTTTCAGTGATAATCTTCGAGTTTCTTCTGCTGTTACAAGTGTGCAGAATCACCGAAATCGCTGTTTTCGTGCTTTTGAATGCGAAAAACACGTTTGCTGGTGTTTTCAGCACGCCGCAGAGCGTTTGACATGCGGAAACTGCCATATCTTCGGTATCGTTGATGTTTCCAGCTGAGATATGCATTTTCAGTGATAATCTTCATGATTCTGCTGTTACAAGTGTGCAGAATCACCAAAATCGCTGTTTTCGTGCTATTGAATGCGAAAAACACGCTTTCTGGTGTTTTCAGCACACCACAGAGTGTTTGACATGCGGAAACTGCCATATCTTCGGTATCGTTGATGTTTCCAGCTGAGATATGCATTTTCAGTGATAATCTTCATGATTCTGCTGTTACTAGTGTGCAGAATCACCGAAATCGCTGTTTTCGTGCTTTTGAATGCGAAAAACACGTTTGCTGGTGTTTTCAGCACTCCACAGTGCGTTTGATATGCGGAAACTGCCATATCTTCGGTATCGTTGTTGTTTCCAGCTGAGATATGCATTATCAGTGATAATCTTCATGATTCTGCTATTACAAGTGTGCAGAATCACCGAAATCGCTGTTTTCGTGCTTTTGAATGCGAAAAACACGTTTGCTGGTGTTTTCTGCACGCCACAGAGCGTTTGACATGCGGAAACTGCGATATCTTCGGTATCGTTGTTGTTTCCAGCTGAGATATGCATTTTCAGAGATAATCTTCATGATTCTGCTGTTACAAGTGTGCAGAATCACCGAAATCGCTGTTTTCGTGCTATTGAATGCGAAAAACACGTTTTCTGGTGTTTTCAGCACTCCACAGTGCGTTTGATGTGCGGAAAGTGCCATATCTTCGGTATCGTTGTTGTTTCCAGCTGGGATATGCATTTCCAGTGATAATCTTCATGATTCTGCTGTTACAAGTGTGCAGAATCACCGAAATCGCTGTTTTCGTGCTATTGAATGCGAAAAACACGTTTTCTGGTGTTTTCCGCACGCCACAGAGTGTTTGACATGCGGAAACTGCCATATCTTCGGTATCGTTGTTGTTTCCAGCTGAGATATGCATTATCAGTGATAATCTTCATGATTCTGCTGTTACAAGTGTGCAGAATCACCGAAGTCGCTGTTTTCGTGCTATTGAACGCGAAAAACACGTTTTCTGGTGTTTCCAGTACTCCACAGTGCGTTTGATATGCAGAAACTGCGATATCTTCGGTATCGTTGTTGTATCCAGCTGAGATATGCATTTTCAGTGGTAATCTTCATGATTCTGCTGTTACAAGTGTGCAGACTCACCGAAATCGCTGTTTTCGTACTATTGAATGCGAAAAACACGTTTTCTGGTGTTTTCAGCACTCCACAGTGCGTTTGATGTGCGGAACCTGCCATATCTTCGGTATCGTTGTTGTTTCCAGCTGAGATATGCATTTTCAGTGATAATCTTCATGATTCTGCTGTTACAAATGTGCAGAATCACCGAAATCGCTGTTTTCGTGCTTTTGAATGCGAAAAACACGTTTTCTGGTGTTTTCAGCACGCCACAGAGCGATTGACATGCGGAAACTGCGATATCTTCGGTATCGTTGTTGTTTCCAGGTGAGATATGCATTTTCAGTGATAATCTTCGAGTTTCTTCTGCTGTTACAAGTGTGCAGAATCACCGAAATCGCTGTTTTCGTGCTTTTGAATGCGAAAAACACGTTTGCTGGTGTTTTCAGCACGCCACAGAGCGTTTGACATGCGGAAACTGCCATATCTTCGGTATCGTTGATGTTTCCAGCTGAGATATGCATTTTCAGTGATAATCTTCATGATTCTGCTGTTACAAGTGTGCAGAATCACCAAAATCGCTGTTTTCGTGCTATTGAACGCGAAAAACACGTTTTCTGTTGTTTCCAGTACTCCACAGTGCGTTTGATATGCAGAAACTGCGATATCTTCGGTATCGTTGCTGTATCCAGCTGAGATATGCATTTTCAGTGGTAATCTTCATGATTCTGCTGTTACAAGTGTGCAGACTCACCGAAATCGCTGTTTTCGTACTATTGAATGCGAAAAACACGTTTTCTGGTGTTTTCAGCACGCCACAGAGCGATTGACATGCGGAAACTGCGATATCTTCGGTATCGTTGTTGTTTCCAGGTGAGATATGCATTTTCAGTGATAATCTTCGAGTTTCTTCTGCTGTTACAAGTGTGCAGAATCACCGAAATCGCTGTTTTCGTGCTTTTGAATGCGAAAAACACGTTTGCTGGTGTTTTCAGCACGCCACAGAGCGTTTGACATGCGGAAACTGCCATATCTTCGGTATCGTTGATGTTTCCAGCTGAGATATGCATTTTCAGTGATAATCTTCATGATTCTGCTGTTACAAGTGTGCAGAATCACCAAAATCGCTGTTTTCGTGCTATTGAACGCGAAAAACACGTTTTCTGTTGTTTCCAGTACTCCACAGTGCGTTTGATATGCAGAAACTGCGATATCTTCGGTATCGTTGCTGTATCCAGCTGAGATATGCATTTTCAGTGGTAATCTGCATGATTCTGCTGTTACAAGTGTGCAGACTCACCGAAATCGCTGTTTTCGTACTATTGAATGCGAAAAACACGTTTGCTGGTGTTTTCAGCACGCCACAGAGCGTTTGACATGCGGAAACTGCCATATCTTCGGTATCGTTGATGTTTCCAGCTGAGATATGCATTTTCAGTGATAATCTTCATGATTCTGCTGTTACAAGTGTGCAGAATCACCAAAATCGCTGTTTTCGTGCTATTGAATGCGAAAAACACGCTTTCTGGTGTTTTCAGCACACCACAGACTGTTTGACATGCGGAAACTGCCATATCTTCGGTATCGTTGATGTTTCCAGCTGAGATATGCATTTTCAGTGATAATCTTCATGATTCTGCTGTATCTAGTGTGCAGAATCACGGAAATCGCTGTTTTCGTGCTTTTGAATGCGAAAAACACGTTTGCTGGTGTTTTCAGCACTCCACAGTGCGTTTGATATGCGGAAACTGCCATATCTTCGGTATCGATGTTGTTTCCAGCTGAGATATGCATTATCAGTGATAATCTTCATGATTCTGCTATTACAAGTGTGCAGAATCACCGAAGTCGCTGTTTTCGTGCTATTGAATGCGAAAAACACGTTTGCTGGTGTTTTCAGCACGCCACAGAGTGTTTGACATGCGGAAACTGCCATATCTTCGGTATCGTTGATGTTTCCAGCTGAGATATGCATTTTCAGTGATAATCTTCATGATTCTGCTGTTACAAGTGTGCAGAATCACCGAAATCGCTGTTTTCGTGCTTTTGAAAGCGAAAAACACGTTTGCTGGTGTTTTCAGCACTCCACAGTGCGTTTGATATGCGGAAACTGGCATATCTTCGGTATCGTTGTTGTTTCCAGCTGAGATATGCATTATCAGTGATAATCTTCATGATTCTGCTATTACAAGTGTGCAGAATCACCGAAGTCGCTGTTTTCGTGCTATTGAATGCGAAAAACACGTTTGCTGGTGTTTTCAGCACGCCACAGAGTGTTTGACATGCGGAAACTGCCATATCTTCGGTATCGTTGATGTTTCCAGCTGAGATATGCATTTTCAGTGATAATCTTCATGATTCTGCTGTTACAAGTGTGCAGAATCACCGAAATCGCTGTTTTCGTGCTTTTGAATGCGAAAAACACGTTTTCTGGTGTTTTCAGCACGCCACAGAGCGTTTGACATGCGGAAACTGCGTTATCTTCGCTATCGTTGTTGTTTCCAGCAGAGATATGCATTTTCAGTGATAATCTTCGAGTTTCTTCTGCTGTTACAAGTGTGCAGACTCACCGAAATCGCTGTTTTCGTGCTTTTGAATGCGTAAAACACGTTTTCTGGTGTTTTCAGCACGCCACAGAGCGTTTGACATGCGGAAACTGCGTTATCTTCGCTATCGTTGTTGTTTCCAGCTGAGATATGCATTTTCAGTGATAATCTTCGAGTTTCTTCTGCTGTTACAAGTGTGCAGAATCACCGACGTCGCTGTTTTCGTGCTATTGAACGCGAAAAACACGTTTTCTGGTGTTTCCAGTACTCCACAGTGCGTTTGATATGCAGAAACTGCGATATCTTCGGTATCGTTGTTGTTTCCAGCTGGGATATGCATTATCAGTGATAATCTTCATGATGCTGCTGTTACAAGTGTGCAGAATCACCGAAATCGCTGTTTTCGTGCTATTGAATGCGAAAAACACGTTTTCTGGTGTTTTCAGCACTCCACAGTGCGTTTGATATGCGGTAACTGCGATATCTTCGGTATCGTTGTTGTTTCCAGCTGAGATATGCATTTTCAGTGATAATCTTCATGATTCTGCTGTTACAAGTGTGCAGACTCACCGAAATCGCTGTTTTCGTGCTATTGAATGCGAACAACACGTTTTCTGGTGTTTTCAGCACGCCACAGAGCGTTTGACATGCGGAAACTGCAATATCTTCGGTATCGTTGATGTTTCCAGCTGAGATATGCATTTGCAGTGATAATCTTCATGATTCTGCTGTTACAAGTGTGCAGAATCACCGAAATCGCTGTTTTCGTGCTATTGAATGCGAAAAACACGTTTTCTGGTGTTTTCAGCACGCCACAGAGTGTTTGATATGCGGAAACTGCCATATCTTCGGTATCGTTGATGTTTCCAGCTGAGATATGCATTTTCAGTGATAATCTTCATGATTCTGCTGTTACAAATGTGCAGAATCACCGAAATCGCTGTTTTCGTGCTTTTGAATGCGAAAACCACGTTTTCTGGTGTTTTCAGCACGCCACAGAGCGTTTGACATGTGCAAACTGCGATATCTTCGGTATCGTTGTTGTTTCCAGCTGAGATATGCATTTTCAGTGATAATCTTCGAGTTTCTTCTGCTGTTACAAGTGTGCAGAATCACCGAAATCGCTGTTTTCGTGCTTTTGAATGCGAAAAACACGTTTGCTGGTGTTTTCAGCACGCCACAGAGCGTTTGACATGCGGAAACTGCGATATCTTCGGTATCGTTGTTGTTTCCAGCTGAGATATGCATTTTCAGTGATAATCTTCGTGTTTCTTCTGCTGTTACAAGTGTGCAGAATCACCGAAATCGCTGTTTTCGTGCTATTGAATGCGAAAAACACGTTTTCTGGTGTTTTCAGCACGCCACAGAACGTTTGACATGCGGAAACTGCGTTATCTTCGCTATCGTTGTTGTTTCCAGCTGAGATATGCATTTTCAGTGATAATCTTCGAGTTTCTTCTGCTGTTACAAGTGTGCAGAATCACCGAAATCGCTGTTTTCGTGCTATTGAATGCGAAAAACACGTTTTCTGGTGTTTTCAGCACGCCACAGAGCGTTTGACATGCGGAAACTGCCATATCTTCGGTATCGTTGATGTTTCCAGCTGAGATATGCATTATCAGTGATAATCTTCATGATTCTGCTGTTACAAGTGTGCAGAATCACCGACGTCGCTGTTTTCGTGCTATTGAACGCGAAAAACACGTTTTCTGGTGTTTCCAGTACTCCACAGTGCGTTTGATATGCAGAAACTGCGATATCTTCGGTATCGTTGTTGTTTCCAGCTGGGATATGCATTATCAGTGATAATCTTCATGATTCTGCTGTTACAAGTGTGCAGAATCACCGAAATCGCTGTTTTCGTGCTATTGAATGCGAAAAACACGTTTTCTGGTGTTTTCAGCACTCCACAGTGCGTTTGATGTGCGGAAACGGCCATATCTTCGGTATCGTTGTTGTTTCCAGCTGGGATATGCATTATCAGTGATAATCTTCATGATGCTGCTGTTACAAGTGTGCAGAATCACCGAAATCGCTGTTTTCGTGCTATTGAATGCGAAAAACACGTTTTCTGGTGTTTTCAGCACTCCACAGTGCGTTTGATATGCGGTAACTGCGATATCTTCGGTATCGTTGTTGTTTCCAGCTGAGATATGCATTTTCAGTGATAATCTTCATGATTCTGCTGTTACAAGTGTGCAGACTCACCGAAATCGCTGTTTTCGTGCTATTGAATGCGAAAAACACGTTTTCTGGTGTTTTCAGCACGCCACAGAGCGTTTGACATGCGGAAACTGCAATATCTTCGGTATCGTTGATGTTTCCAGCTGAGATATGCATTTGCAGTGATAATCTTCATGATTCTGCTGTTACAAGTGTGCAGAATCACCGAAATCGCTGTTTTCGTGCTATTGAATGCGAAAAACACGTTTTCTGGTGTTTTCAGCACGCCACAGAGTGTTTGACATGCGGAAACTGCCATATCTTCGGTATCGTTGATGTTTCCAGCTGAGATATGCATTTTCAGTGATAATCTTCATGATTCTGCTGTTACAAGTGTGCAGAATCACCAAAATCGCTGTTTTCGTGCTATTGAACGCGAAAAACACGTTTTCTGTTGTTTCCAGTACTCCACAGTGCGTTTGATATGCAGAAACTGCGATATCTTCGGTATCGTTGCTGTATCCAGCTGAGATATGCATTTTCAGTGGTAATCTTCATGATTCTGCTGTTACAAGTGTGCAGACTCACCGAAATCGCTGTTTTCGTACTATTGAATGCGAAAAACACGTTTTCTGGTGTTTTCAGCACTCCACAGTGCGTTTGATGTGCGGAAACTGCCATATCTTCGGTATCGTTGTTGTTTCCAGCTGAGATATGCATTTTCAGTGATAATCTTCATGATTCTGCTGTTACAAGTGTGCAGAATCACCGAAATCGCTGTTTTCGTGCTATTGAATGCGAACACTCGTTTTCTGGTGTTTTCAGCACTCCACAGTGCGTTTGATATGCGGTAACTGCGATATCTTCGGTATCGTTGTTGTTTCCAGCTGAGATATGCATTTTCAGTGATAATCTTCATGATTCTGCTGTTACAAGTGTGCAGACTCACCGAAATCGCTGTTTTCGTGCTATTGAATGCGAAAAACACGTTTTCTGGTGTTTTCAGCACTCCACAGTGCGTTTGATGTGCGGAAACTGCCATATCTTCGGTATCGCTGTTGTTTCCAGCTGTGATATGCATTATCAGTGATAATCTTCATGATTCTGCTGTTACAAGTGTGCAGACTCACCGAAATCGCTGTTTTCGTACTACTGAATGCGAAAAACACGTTTTCTGGTGTTTTCTGCAGGCCACAGAGCGTTTGACATGCGGAAACTGCCATATCTTCGGTATCGTTGATGTTTCCAGCTGAGATATGCATTTTCAGAGATAATCTTCTTGATTCTGCTGTTACAAGTGTGCAGAATCACCAAAATCGCTGTTTTCGTGCTATTGAATGCGAAAAACACGCTTTCTGGTGTTTTCAGCACACCACAGAGTGTTTGACATGCGGAAACTGCCATATCTTCGGTATCGTTGATGTTTCCAGCTGAGATATGCATTTTCAGTGATAATCTTCATGATTCTGCTGTTACTAGTGTGCAGAATCACCGAAATCGCTGTTTTCGTGCTTTTGAATGCGAAAAACACGTTTGCTGGTGTTTTCAGCACTCCACAGTGCGTTTGATATGCGGAAACTGCCATATCTTCGGTATCGTTGTTGTTTCCAGCTGAGATATGCATTATCAGTGATAATCTTCATGATTCTGCTATTACAAGTGTGCAGAATCACCGAAGTCGCTGTTTTCGTGCTATTGAATGCGAAAAACACGTTTTCTGGTGTTTTCTGCACGCCACAGAGCGTTTGACATGCGGAAACTGCCATATCTTCGGTATCGTTGATGTTTCCAGCTGAGATATGCATTTTCAGTGATAATCTTCATGATTCTGCTGTTACAAATGTGCAGAATCACCGAAATCGCTGTTTTCGTGCTTTTGAATGCGAAAAACACGTTTTCTGGTGTTTTCAGCACGCCACAGAGCGATTGACATGCGAAAACTGCGATATCTTCGGTATCGTTGATGTTTCCAGCTGAGATATGCATTTTCAGTGATAATCTTCGAGTTTCTTCTGCTGTTACAAGTGTGCAGAATCACCGAAATCGCTGTTTTCGTGCTTTTGAATGCGAAAAACACGTTTGCTGGTGTTTTCAGCACGCCACAGAGCGTTTGACATGCGGAAACTGCCATATCTTCGGTATCGTTGATGTTTCCAGCTGAGATATGCATTTTCAGTGATAATCTTCATGATTCTGCTGTTACAAGTGTGCAGAATCACCAAAATCGCTGTTTTCGTGCTATTGAATGCGAAAAACACGCTTTCTGGTGTTTTCAGCACACCACAGACTGTTTGACATGCGGAAACTGCCATATCTTCGGTATCGTTGATGTTTCCAGCTGAGATATGCATTTTCAGTGATAATCTTCATGATTCTGCTGTATCTAGTGTGCAGAATCACGGAAATCGCTGTTTTCGTGCTTTTGAATGCGAAAAACACGTTTGCTGGTGTTTTCAGCACTCCACAGTGCGTTTGATATGCGGAAACTGCCATATCTTCGGTATCGATGTTGTTTCCAGCTGAGATATGCATTATCAGTGATAATCTTCATGATTCTGCTATTACAAGTGTGCAGAATCACCGAAGTCGCTGTTTTCGTGCTATTGAATGCGAAAAACACGTTTGCTGGTGTTTTCAGCACGCCACAGAGTGTTTGACATGCGGAAACTGCCATATCTTCGGTATCGTTGATGTTTCCAGCTGAGATATGCATTTTCAGTGATAATCTTCATGATTCTGCTGTTACAAGTGTGCAGAATCACCGAAATCGCTGTTTTCGTGCTTTTGAAAGCGAAAAACACGTTTGCTGGTGTTTTCAGCACTCCACAGTGCGTTTGATATGCGGAAACTGGCATATCTTCGGTATCGTTGTTGTTTCCAGCTGAGATATGCATTATCAGTGATAATCTTCATGATTCTGCTATTACAAGTGTGCAGAATCACCGAAGTCGCTGTTTTCGTGCTATTGAATGCGAAAAACACGTTTGCTGGTGTTTTCAGCACGCCACAGAGTGTTTGACATGCGGAAACTGCCATATCTTCGGTATCGTTGATGTTTCCAGCTGAGATATGCATTTTCAGTGATAATCTTCATGATTCTGCTGTTACAAGTGTGCAGAATCACCGAAATCGCTGTTTTCGTGCTTTTGAATGCGAAAAACACGTTTTCTGGTGTTTTCAGCACGCCACAGAGCGTTTGACATGCGGAAACTGCGTTATCTTCGCTATCGTTGTTGTTTCCAGCAGAGATATGCATTTTCAGTGATAATCTTCGAGTTTCTTCTGCTGTTACAAGTGTGCAGACTCACCGAAATCGCTGTTTTCGTGCTTTTGAATGCGAAAAACACGTTTTCTGGTGTTTTCAGCACGCCACAGAGCGTTTGACATGCGGAAACTGCGTTATCTTCGCTATCGTTGTTGTTTCCAGCTGAGATATGCATTTTCAGTGATAATCTTCGAGTTTCTTCTGCTGTTACAAGTGTGCAGAATCACCGACGTCGCTGTTTTCGTGCTATTGAACGCGAAAAACACGTTTTCTGGTGTTTCCAGTACTCCACAGTGCGTTTGATATGCAGAAACTGCGATATCTTCGGTATCGTTGTTGTTTCCAGCTGGGATATGCATTATCAGTGATAATCTTCATGATGCTGCTGTTACAAGTGTGCAGAATCACCGAAATCGCTGTTTTCGTGCTATTGAATGCGAAAAACACGTTTTCTGGTGTTTTCAGCACTCCACAGTGCGTTTGATATGCGGTAACTGCGATATCTTCGGTATCGTTGTTGTTTCCAGCTGAGATATGCATTTTCAGTGATAATCTTCATGATTCTGCTGTTACAAGTGTGCAGACTCACCGAAATCGCTGTTTTCGTGCTATTGAATGCGAACAGCACGTTTTCTGGTGTTTTCAGCACGCCACAGAGCGTTTGACATGCGGAAACTGCAATATCTTCGGTATCGTTGATGTTTCCAGCTGAGATATGCATTTGCAGTGATAATCTTCATGATTCTGCTGTTACAAGTGTGCAGAATCACCGAAATCGCTGTTTTCGTGCTATTGAATGCGAAAAACACGTTTTCTGGTGTTTTCTGCACGCCACAGAGCGTTTGACATGCGGAAACTGCCATATCTTCGGTATCGTTGATGTTTCCAGCTGAGATATGCATTTTCAGTGATAATCTTCATGATTCTGCTGTTACAAATGTGCAGAATCACCGAAATCGCTGTTTTCGTGCTTTTGAATGCGAAAAACACGTTTGCTGGTGTTTTCAGCACGCCACAGAGCGTTTGACATGCGGAAACTGCCATATCTTCGGTATCGTTGATGTTTCCAGCTGAGATATGCATTTTCAGTGATAATCTTCATGATTCTGCTGTTACAAGTGTGCAGAATCACCAAAATCGCTGTTTTCATGCTATTGAATGCGAAAAACACGCTTTCTGGTGTTTTCAGCACACCACAGAGTGTTTGACATGCGGAAACTGCCATATCTTCGGTATCGTTGATGTTTCCAGCTGAGATATGCATTTTCAGTGATAATCTTCATGATTCTGCTGTTACTAGTGTGCAGAATCACCGAAATCGCTGTTTTCGTGCTTTTGAATGCGAAAAACACGTTTGCTGGTGTTTTCAGCACTCCACAGTGCGTTTGATATGCGGAAACTGCCATATCTTCGGTATCGTTGTTGTTTCCAGCTGAGATATGCATTATCAGTGATAATCTTCATGATTCTGCTATTACAAGTGTGCAGAATCACCGAAATCGCTGTTTTCGTGCTTTTGAATGCGAAAAACACGTTTGCTGGTGTTTTCTGCACGCCACAGAGCGTTTGACATGCGGAAACTGCGATATCTTCGGTATCGTTGTTGTTTCCAGCTGAGATATGCATTTTCAGAGATAATCTTCATGATTCTGCTGTTACAAGTGTGCAGAATCACCGAAATCGCTGTTTTCGTGCTATTGAATGCGAAAAACACGTTTTCTGGTGTTTTCAGCACTCCACAGTGCGTTTGATGTGCGGAAAGTGCCATATCTTCGGTATCGTTGTTGTTTCCAGCTGGGATATGCATTTCCAGTGATAATCTTCATGATTCTGCTGTTACAAGTGTGCAGAATCACCGAAATCGCTGTTTTCGTGCAATTGAATGCGAAAAACACGTTTTCTGGTGTTTTCCGCACGCCACAGAGTGTTTGACATGCGGAAACTGCCATATCTTCGGTATCGTTGTTGTTTCCAGCTGAGATATGCATTATCAGTGATAATCTTCATGATTCTGCTGTTACAAGTGTGCAGAATCACCGAAGTCGCTGTTTTCGTGCTATTGAACGCGAAAAACACGTTTTCTGGTGTTTCCAGTACTCCACAGTGCGTTTGATATGCAGAAACTGCGATATCTTCGGTATCGTTGTTGTATCCAGCTGAGATATGCATTTTCAGTGGTAATCTTCATGATTCTGCTGTTACAAGTGTGCAGACTCACCGAAATCGCTGTTTTCGTACTATTGAATGCGAAAAACACGTTTTCTGGTGTTTTCAGCACTCCACAGTGCGTTTGATGTGCGGAACCTGCCATATCTTCGGTATCGTTGTTGTTTCCAGCTGAGATATGCATTTTCAGTGATAATCTTCATGATTCTGCTGTTACAAATGTGCAGAATCACCGAAATCGCTGTTTTCGTGCTTTTGAATGCGAAAAACACGTTTTCTGGTGTTTTCAGCACGCCACAGAGCGATTGACATGCGGAAACTGCGATATCTTCGGTATCGTTGTTGTTTCCAGGTGAGATATGCATTTTCAGTGATAATCTTCGAGTTTCTTCTGCTGTTACAAGTGTGCAGAATCACCGAAATCGCTGTTTTCGTGCTTTTGAATGCGAAAAACACGTTTGCTGGTGTTTTCAGCACGCCACAGAGCGTTTGACATGCGGAAACTGCCATATCTTCGGTATCGTTGATGTTTCCAGCTGAGATATGCATTTTCAGTGATAATCTTCATGATTCTGCTGTTACAAGTGTGCAGAATCACCAAAATCGCTGTTTTCGTGCTATTGAACGCGAAAAACACGTTTTCTGTTGTTTCCAGTACTCCACAGTGCGTTTGATATGCAGAAACTGCGATATCTTCGGTATCGTTGCTGTATCCAGCTGAGATATGCATTTTCAGTGGTAATCTTCATGATTCTGCTGTTACAAGTGTGCAGACTCACCGAAATCGCTGTTTTCGTACTATTGAATGCGAAAAACACGTTTTCTGGTGTTTTCAGCACTCCACAGTGCGTTTGATGTGCGGAAACTGCCATATCTTCGGTATCGTTGTTGTTTCCAGCTGAGATATGCATTTTCAGTGATAATCTTCATGATTCTGCTGTTACAAGTGTGCAGAATCACCGAAATCGCTGTTTTCGTGCTATTGAATGCGAACACTCGTTTTCTGGTGTTTTCAGCACTCCACAGTGCGTTTGATATGCGGTAACTGCGATATCTTCGGTATCGTTGTTGTTTCCAGCTGAGATATGCATTTTCAGTGATAATCTTCATGATTCTGCTGTTACAAGTGTGCAGACTCACCGAAATCGCTGTTTTCGTGCTATTGAATGCGAAAAACACGTTTTCTGGTGTTTTCAGCACTCCACAGTGCGTTTGATGTGCGGAAACTGCCATATCTTCGGTATCGCTGTTGTTTCCAGCTGTGATATGCATTATCAGTGATAATCTTCATGATTCTGCTGTTACAAGTGTGCAGACTCACCGAAATCGCTGTTTTCGTACTACTGAATGCGAAAAACACGTTTTCTGGTGTTTTCTGCAGGCCACAGAGCGTTTGACATGCGGAAACTGCCATATCTTCGGTATCGTTGATGTTTCCAGCTGAGATATGCATTTTCAGAGATAATCTTCTTGATTCTGCTGTTACAAGTGTGCAGAATCACCAAAATCGCTGTTTTCGTGCTATTGAATGCGAAAAACACGCTTTCTGGTGTTTTCAGCACTCCACAGTGCGTTTGATGTGCGGAAACTGCCATATCTTCGGTATCGTTGTTGTTTCCAGCTGAGATATGCATTTTCAGTGATAATCTTCATGATTCTGCTGTTACAAGTGTGCAGACTCACCGAAATCGCTGTTTTCGTGCTATTGAATGCTGTTACGTCCCGGATCGCGCTATTTTGGCAAAATCGAGACGGAGCACAATAATATACTGTTCTTTGCGTTCACGCAGCGCGTACGTCTGCGTCTAACGGGGACTTTCGCTAATTCAGTCGATTGTAAATGGTACTTACCTAGACTCCTTGTTAACTGCAGGCTGGATGATAATAGCGTAGCAGTTGGTATGTGAATCGCGCACTTTGATAAATGGTTATAATAATTGAATATGGAATTATAATATGAATAATCTATTTAATATACTTCACGATGTAGGTTATATAAGATATGGAATACAATTGAATATGGTAATAGTAATATAATATAAGATATAGGAATACAATGAAATAGTAACACTTGGATATAGAAACACTTAGAAATAGTAACGCTTAGAAATAGAAACACTTAGAAATAGTAACGCTTGGAAATAGAAACACTTAGAAATAGTAACGCTTGGAAATAGAAACACTTGATGTAGAAACGCGATGTACACTCCGGGAGTTCCGGAGTGGAACTGTCTTTGAGGTCTGGGCGCTTGCTTGTTTTATACTAGTGGAGTATGGAGATAAGATATGAGGAGCGTGAGACCGGGGTAGATTAGGTAGGTGGATGTTTATAAGATAGGAGAAGAATTCGTATGTTACTGGATCCGGTGTTTATGAGATAAGATAAGGAGTTGGAGTCGAGGAGGATGTTTATAAGATAGGAGAGGAATTCGTATGTTACAGGATCTGGTGTTTATGAGATAAGATAAGGAGTTGGTCGTGAGAGCGGATGTCGGTAGTTGACGTTTCGTCTGGAGATATTGGAGGAATGTGTTTATAGATAAGAGTTGGTCGTGAGAGCGGATGTCGATAGTCGAGGTTTAGTCTGGAGATAATGAAGGAATGTGTTTATAGATAAGAATGTGTCGTGAGAGCGTATGTCGGTAATAGGATATGGTAGTGCTTAATATCTATGTTGTGGTTAATGCGGTCTTAAGGTTATTGGTTACGTGCTTACTTGCTATCTTAATATTCTAGAATGTTCTACGCTATCTTACATGCTAATAGCGTTCGTTGCTTCTCACTCTCACTGTCACAGGTAAGTGTCTAACTCCAACGTCGCTAGACGTAACAATGCGAAAAACACGTTTTCTGGTGTTTCAGCACTCCACAGTGCGTTTGATGTGCGGAAACTGCCATATCTTCGGTATCGCTGTTGTTTCCAGCTGTGATATGCATTATCAGTGATAATCTTCATGATACTGCTGTTACAAGTGTGCAGACTCACCGAAATCGCTGTTTTCGTACTATTGAATGCGAAAAACACGTTTTCTGGTGTTTTCTGCACGCCACAGAGCGTTTGACATGCGGAAACTGCCATATCTTCGGTATCGTTGATGTTTCCAGCTGAGATATGCATTTTCAGTGATAATCTTCATGATTCTGCTGTTACAAGTGTGCAGAATCACCAAAATCGCTGTTTTCGTGCTATTGAATGCGAAAAACACGTTTTCTGGTGTTTTCAGCACTCCACAGTGCGTTTGAAGTGCGGAAACTGCGATATCGTCGGTATCGTTGTTGTTTCCAGCTGAGATATGCATTTTCTACGATAATCTTCGAGTTTCTTCTGTGACAAGTGTGCAGAATGACCGAAATCGCTGTTTTCGTGCTATTGAATGCGAAAAACACGTTTTCTGGTGTTTTCAGCACTCCACAGTGCGTTTGATATGCGGAAACTGCCATATCATCGGTATCGTTGATGTTTCCAGCTGAGATATGCATTTTCAGTGATAATCTTCATGATTCTGCTATTACAAGTGTGCAGAATCACCGAAATCGCTGTTTTCGTGCTTTTGAATGCGAAAAACACGTTTGCTGGTGTTTTCAGCACTCCACAGTGCGTTTGATATGCGGAAACTGCCATATCTTCGGTATCGTTGTTGTTTCCAGCTGAGATATGCATTATCAGTGATAATCTTCATGATTCTGCTATTACAAGTGTGCAGAATCACCGAAGTCGCTGTTTTCGTGCTATTGAATGCGAAAAACACGTTTGCTGGTGTTTTCAGTACTCCACAGTGCGTTTGATATGCGGAAACTGCGATATCTTCGGTATCGTTGTTGTATCCAGCTGAGATATGCATTTTCAGTGATAATCTTCATGATTCTGCTGCTACAAGTGTGCAGAATCACCGAAATCGCTGTTTTCGTGCTTTTGAATGCGAAAAACACGTTTGCTGGTGTTTTCTGCACGCCACAGAGCGTTTGACATGCGGAAACTGCGATATCTTCGGTATCGTTGTTGTTTCCAGCTGAGATATGCATTTTCAGAGATAATCTTCATGATTCTGCTGTTACAAGTGTGCAGAATCACCGAAATCGCTGTTTTCGTGCTATTGAATGCGAAAAACACGTTTTCTGGTGTTTTCAGCACTCCACAGTGCGTTTGATGTGCGGAAACTGCCATATCTTCGGTATCGTTGTTGTTTCCAGCTGGGATATGCATTACCAGTGATAATCTTCATGATTCTGCTGTTACAAGTGTGCAGAATCACCGAAATCGCTGTTTTCGTGCTATTGAATGCGAAAAACACGTTTTCTGGTGTTTTCCGCACGCCACAGAGTGTTTGACATGCGGAAACTGCCATATCTTCGGTATCGTTGTTGTTTCCAGCTGAGATATGCATTTTCAGTGGTAATCTTCATGATTCTGCTGTTACAAGTGTGCAGACTCACCGAAATCGCTGTTTTCGTACTATTGAATGCGAAAAACACGTTTTCTGGTGTTTTCAGCACTCCACAGTGCGTTTGATGTGCGGAAACTGCCATATCTTCGGTATCGTTGTTGTTTCCAGCTGAGATATGCATTTTCAGTGATAATCTTCATGATTCTGCTGTTACAAATGTGCAGAATCACCGAAATCGCTGTTTTCGTGCTTTTGAATGCGAAAAACACGTTTTCTGGTGTTTTCAGCACGCCACAGAGCGATTGACATGCGGAAACTGCGATATCTTCGGTATCGTTGTTGTTTCCAGCTGAGATATGCATTTTCAGTGATAATCTTCGAGTTTCTTCTGCTGTTACAAGTGTGCAGAATCACCGAAATCGCTGTTTTCGTGCTTTTGAATGCGAAAAACACGTTTGCTGGTGTTTTCAGCACGCCACAGAGCGTTTGACATGCGGAAACTGCCATATCTTCGGTATCGTTGATGTTTCCAGCTGAGATATGCATTTTCAGTGATAATCTTCATGATTCTGCTGTTACAAGTGTGCAGAATCACCAAAATCGCTGTTTTCGTGCTATTGAACGCGAAAAACACGTTTTCTGTTGTTTCCAGTACTCCACAGTGCGTTTGATATGCAGAAACTGCGATATCTTCGGTATCGTTGTTGTATCCAGCTGAGATATGCATTTTCAGTGGTAATCTTCATGATTCTGCTGTTACAAGCGTGCAGACTCACCGAAATCGCTGTTTTCGTACTATTGAATGCGAAAAACACGTTTTCTGGTGTTTTCAGCACTCCACAGTGCGTTTGATGTGCGGAAACTGCCATATCTTCGGTATCGTTGTTGTTTCCAGCTGAGATATGCATTTTCAGTGATAATCTTCATGATTCTGCTGTTACAAGTGTGCAGACTCACCGAAATCGCTGTTTTCGTGCTATTGAATGCGAAAAACACGTTTTCTGGTGTTTTCAGCACTCCGCAGTGCGTTTGATGTGCGGAAACTGCCATATCTTCGGTATCGCTGTTGTTTCCAGCTGTGATATGCATTATCAGTGATAATCTTCATGATTCTGCTGTTACAAGTGTGCAGACTCACCGAAATCGCTGTTTTCGTACTATTGAATGCGAAAAACACGTTTTCTGGTGTTTTCTGCACGCCACAGAGCGTTTGACATGCGGAAACTGCCATATCTTCGGTATCGTTGATGTTTCCAGCTGAGATATGCATTTTCAGTGATAATCTTCATGATTCTGCTGTTACAAATGTGCAGAATCACCGAAATCGCTGTTTTCGTGCTTTTGAATGCGAAAAACACGTTTTCTGGTGTTTTCAGCACGCCACAGAGCGATTGACATGCGGAAACTGCGATATCTTCGGTATCGTTGTTGTTTCCAGCTGAGATATGCATTTTCAGTGATAATCTTCGAGTTTCTTCTGCTGTTACAAGTGTGCAGAATCACCGAAATCGCTGTTTTTGTGCTTTTGAATGCGAAAAACACGTTTGCTGGTGTTTTCAGCACGCCACAGAGCGTTTGACATGCGGAAACTGCCATATCTTCGGTATCGTTGATGTTTCCAGCTGAGATATGCATTTTCAGAGATAATCTTCATGATTCTGCTGTTACAAGTGTGCAGAATCACCAAAATCGCTGTTTTCGTGCTAATGAATGCGCAAAACACGCTTTCTGGTGTTTTCAGCACACCACAGAGTGTTTGACATGCGGAAACTGCCATATCTTCGGTATCGTTGATGTTTCCAGCTGAGATATGCATTTTCAGTGATAATCTTCATGATTCTGCTGTTACTAGTGTGCAGAATCACCGAAATCGCTGTTTTCGTGCTTTTGAATGCGAAAAACACGTTCGCTGGTGTTTTCAGCACTCCACAGTGCGTTTGATATGCGGAAACTGCCATATCTTCGGTATCGTTGTTGTTTCCAGCTGAGATATGCATTATCAGTGATAATCTTCATGATTCTGCTATTACAAGTGTGCAGAATCACCGAAATCGCTGTTTTCGTGCTTTTGAATGCGAAAAACACGTTTGCTGGTGTTTTCTGCACGCCACAGAGCGTTTGACATGCGGAAACTGCGATATCTTCGGTATCGTTGTTGTTTCCAGCTGAGATATGCATTTTCAGAGATAATCTTCATGATTCTGCTGTTACAAGTGTGCAGAATCACCGAAATCGCTGTTTTCGTGCTATTGAATGCGAAAAACACGTTTTCTGGTGTTTTCAGCACTCCACAGTGCGTTTGATGTGCGGAAAGTGCCATATCTTCGGTATCGTTGTTGTTTCCAGCTGGGATATGCATTTCCAGTGATAATCTTCATGATTCTGCTGTTACAAGTGTGCAGAATCACCGAAATCGCTGTTTTCGTGCTATTGAATGCGAAAAACACGATTTCTGGTGTTTTCCGCACGCCACAGAGTGTTTGACATGCGGAAACTGCCATATCTTCGGTATCGTTGTTGTTTCCAGCTGAGATATGCATTATCAGTGATAATCTTCATGATTCTGCTGTTACAAGTGTGCAGAATCACCGAAGTCGCTGTTTTCGTGCTATTGAACGCGAAAAACACGTTTTCTGGTGTTTCCAGTACTCCACAGTGCGTTTGATATGCAGAAACTGCGATATCTTCGGTATCGTTGTTGTATCCAGCTGAGATATGCATTTTCAGTGGTAATCTTCATGATTCTGCTGTTACAAGTGTGCAGACTCACCGAAATCGCTGTTTTCGTACTATTGAATGCGAAAAACACGTTTTCTGGTGTTTTCAGCACTCCACAGTGCGTTTGATGTGCGGAAACTGCCATATCTTCGGTATCGTTGTTGTTTCCAGCTGAGATATGCATTTTCAGTGATAATCTTCATGATTCTGCTGTTACAAATGTGCAGAATCACCGAAATCGCTGTTTTCGTGCTTTTGAATGCGAAAAACACGTTTTCTGGTGTTTTCAGCACGCCACAGAGCGATTGACATGCGGAAACTGCGATATCTTCGGTATCGTTGTTGTTTCCAGGTGAGATATGCATTTTCAGTGATAATCTTCGAGTTTCTTCTGCTGTTACAAGTGTGCAGAATCACCGAAATCGCTGTTTTCGTGCTTTTGAATGCGAAAAACACGTTTGCTGGTGTTTTCAGCACGCCACAGAGCGTTTGACATGCGGAAACTGCCATATCTTCGGTATCGTTGATGTTTCCAGCTGAGATATGCATTATCAGTGATAATCTTCATGATTCTGCTATTACAAGTGTGCAGAATCACCGAAGTCGCTGTTTTCGTGCTATTGAATGCGAAAAACACGTTTGCTGGTGTTTTCAGTACTCCACAGTGCGTTTGATATGCGGAAACTGCGATATCTTCGGTATCGTTGTTGTTTCCAGCTGAGATATGCATTTTCTACGATAATCTTCGAGTTTCTTCTGTGACAAGTGTGCAGAATGACCGAAATCGCTGTTTTCGTGCTATTGAATGCGAAAAACACGTTTTCTGGTGTTTTCAGCACTCCACAGTGCGTTTGATATGCGGAAACTGCCATATCATCGGTATCGTTGATGTTTCCAGCTGAGATATGCATTTTCAGTGATAATCTTCATGATTCTGCTATTACAAGTGTGCAGAATCACCGAAATCGCTGTTTTCGTGCTTTTGAATGCGAAAAACACGTTTGCTGGTGTTTTCAGCACTCCACAGTGCGTTTGATATGCGGAAACTGCCATATCTTCGGTATCGTTGTTGTTTCCAGCTGAGATATGCATTATCAGTGATAATCTTCATGATTCTGCTATTACAAGTGTGCAGAATCACCGAAGTCGCTGTTTTCGTGCTATTGAATGCGAAAAACACGTTTGCTGGTGTTTTCAGTACTCCACAGTGCGTTTGATATGCGGAAACTGCGATATCTTCGGTATCGTTGTTGTATCCAGCTGAGATATGCATTTTCAGTGATAATCTTCATGATTCTGCTGCTACAAGTGTGCAGAATCACCGAAATCGCTGTTTTCGTGCTTTTGAATGCGAAAAACACGTTTGCTGGTGTTTTCTGCACGCCACAGATCGTTTGACATGCGGAAACTGCGATATCTTCGGTATCGTTGTTGTTTCCAGCTGAGATATGCATTTTCAGAGATAATCTTCATGATTCTGCTGTTACAAGTGTGCAGAATCACCGAAATCGCTGTTTTCGTGCTATTGAATGCGAAAAACACGTTTTCTGGTGTTTTCAGCACTCCACAGTGCGTTTGATGTGCGGAAACTGCCATATCTTCGGTATCGTTGTTGTTTCCAGCTGGGATATGCATTACCAGTGATAATCTTCATGATTCTGCTGTTACAAGTGTGCAGAATCACCGAAATCGCTGTTTTCGTGCTATTGAATGCGAAAAACACGTTTTCTGGTGTTTTCCGCACGCCACAGAGTGTTTGACATGCGGAAACTGCCATATCTTCGGTATCGTTGTTGTTTCCAGCTGAGATATGCATTTTCAGTGGTAATCTTCATGATTCTGCTGTTACAAGTGTGCAGACTCACCGAAATCGCTGTTTTCGTACTATTGAATGCGAAAAACACGTTTTCTGGTGTTTTCAGCACTCCACAGTGCGTTTGATGTGCGGAAACTGCCATATCTTCGGTATCGTTGTTGTTTCCAGCTGAGATATGCATTTTCAGTGATAATCTTCATGATTCTGCTGTTACAAATGTGCAGAATCACCGAAATCGCTGTTTTCGTGCTTTTGAATGCGAAAAACACGTTTTCTGGTGTTTTCAGCACGCCACAGAGCGATTGACATGCGGAAACTGCGATATCTTCGGTATCGTTGTTGTTTCCAGCTGAGATATGCATTTTCAGTGATAATCTTCGAGTTTCTTCTGCTGTTACAAGTGTGCAGAATCACCGAAATCGCTGTTTTCGTGCTTTTGAATGCGAAAAACACGTTTGCTGGTGTTTTCAGCACGCCACAGAACGTTTGACATGCGGAAACTGCCATATCTTCGGTATCGTTGATGTTTCCAGCTGAGATATGCATTTTCAGTGATAATCTTCATGATTCTGCTGTTACAAGTGTGCAGAATCACCAAAATCGCTGTTTTCGTGCTATTGAACGCGAAAAACACGTTTTCTGTTGTTTCCAGTACTCCACAGTGCGTTTGATATGCAGAAACTGCGATATCTTCGGTATCGTTGTTGTATCCAGCTGAGATATGCATTTTCAGTGGTAATCTTCATGATTCTGCTGTTACAAGCGTGCAGACTCACCGAAATCGCTGTTTTCGTACTATTGAATGCGAAAAACACGTTTTCTGGTGTTTTCAGCACTCCACAGTGCGTTTGATGTGCGGAAACTGCCATATCTTCGGTATCGTTGTTGTTTCCAGCTGAGATATGCATTTTCAGTGATAATCTTCATGATTCTGCTGTTACAAGTGTGCAGACTCACCGAAATCGCTGTTTTCGTGCTATTGAATGCGAAAAACACGTTTTCTGGTGTTTTCAGCACTCCGCAGTGCGTTTGATGTGCGGAAACTGCCATATCTTCGGTATCGCTGTTGTTTCCAGCTGTGATATGCATTATCAGTGATAATCTTCATGATTCTGCTGTTACAAGTGTGCAGACTCACCGAAATCGCTGTTTTCGTACTATTGAATGCGAAAAACACGTTTTCTGGTGTTTTCTGCACGCCACAGAGCGTTTGACATGCGGAAACTGCCATATCTTCGGTATCGTTGATGTTTCCAGCTGAGATATGCATTTTCAGTGATAATCTTCATGATTCTGCTGTTACAAATGTGCAGAATCACCGAAATCGCTGTTTTCGTGCTTTTGAATGCGAAAAACACGTTTTCTGGTGTTTTCAGCACGCCACAGAGCGATTGACATGCGGAAACTGCGATATCTTCGGTATCGTTGTTGTTTCCAGCTGAGATATGCATTTTCAGTGATAATCTTCGAGTTTCTTCTGCTGTTACAAGTGTGCAGAATCACCGAAATCGCTGTTTTTGTGCTTTTGAATGCGAAAAACACGTTTGCTGGTGTTTTCAGCACGCCACAGAGCGTTTGACATGCGGAAACTGCCATATCTTCGGTATCGTTGATGTTTCCAGCTGAGATATGCATTTTCAGAGATAATCTTCATGATTCTGCTGTTACAAGTGTGCAGAATCACCAAAATCGCTGTTTTCGTGCTAATGAATGCGCAAAACACGCTTTCTGGTGTTTTCAGCACACCACAGAGTGTTTGACATGCGGAAACTGCCATATCTTCGGTATCGTTGATGTTTCCAGCTGAGATATGCATTTTCAGTGATAATCTTCATGATTCTGCTGTTACTAGTGTGCAGAATCACCGAAATCGCTGTTTTCGTGCTTTTGAATGCGAAAAACACGTTCGCTGGTGTTTTCAGCACTCCACAGTGCGTTTGATATGCGGAAACTGCCATATCTTCGGTATCGTTGTTGTTTCCAGCTGAGATATGCATTATCAGTGATAATCTTCATGATTCTGCTATTACAAGTGTGCAGAATCACCGAAATCGCTGTTTTCGTGCTTTTGAATGCGAAAAACACGTTTGCTGGTGTTTTCTGCACGCCACAGAGCGTTTGACATGCGGAAACTGCGATATCTTCGGTATCGTTGTTGTTTCCAGCTGAGATATGCATTTTCAGAGATAATCTTCATGATTCTGCTGTTACAAGTGTGCAGAATCACCGAAATCGCTGTTTTCGTGCTATTGAATGCGAAAAACACGTTTTCTGGTGTTTTCAGCACTCCACAGTGCGTTTGATGTGCGGAAAGTGCCATATCTTCGGTATCGTTGTTGTTTCCAGCTGGGATATGCATTTCCAGTGATAATCTTCATGATTCTGCTGTTACAAGTGTGCAGAATCACCGAAATCGCTGTTTTCGTGCTATTGAATGCGAAAAACACGTTTTCTGGTGTTTTCCGCACGCCACAGAGTGTTTGACATGCGGAAACTGCCATATCTTCGGTATCGTTGTTGTTTCCAGCTGAGATATGCATTATCAGTGATAATCTTCATGATTCTGCTGTTACAAGTGTGCAGAATCACCGAAGTCGCTGTTTTCGTGCTATTGAACGCGAAAAACACGTTTTCTGGTGTTTCCAGTACTCCACAGTGCGTTTGATATGCAGAAACTGCGATATCTTCGGTATCGTTGTTGTATCCAGCTGAGATATGCATTTTCAGTGGTAATCTTCATGATTCTGCTGTTACAAGTGTGCAGACTCACCGAAATCGCTGTTTTCGTACTATTGAATGCGAAAAACACGTTTTCTGGTGTTTTCAGCACTCCACAGTGCGTTTGATGTGCGGAAACTGCCATATCTTCGGTATCGTTGTTGTTTCCAGCTGAGATATGCATTTTCAGTGATAATCTTCATGATTCTGCTGTTACAAATGTGCAGAATCACCGAAATCGCTGTTTTCGTGCTTTTGAATGCGAAAAACACGTTTTCTGGTGTTTTCAGCACGCCACAGAGCGATTGACATGCGGAAACTGCGATATCTTCGGTATCGTTGTTGTTTCCAGGTGAGATATGCATTTTCAGTGATAATCTTCGAGTTTCTTCTGCTGTTACAAGTGTGCAGAATCACCGAAATCGCTGTTTTCGTGCTTTTGAATGCGAAAAACACGTTTGCTGGTGTTTTCAGCACGCCACAGAGCGTTTGACATGCGGAAACTGCCATATCTTCGGTATCGTTGATGTTTCCAGCTGAGATATGCATTTTCAGTGATAATCTTCATGATTCTGCTGTTACAAGTGTGCAGAATCACCAAAATCGCTGTTTTCGTGCTATTGAACGCGAAAAACACGTTTTCTGTTGTTTCCAGTACTCCACAGTGCGTTTGATATGCAGAAACTGCGATATCTTCGGTATCGTTGCTGTATCCAGCTGAGATATGCATTTTCAGTGGTAATCTTCATGATTCTGCTGTTACAAGTGTGCAGACTCACCGAAATCGCTGTTTTCGTACTATTGAATGCGAAAAACACGTTTTCTGGTGTTTTCAGCACTCCACAGTGCGTTTGATGTGCGGAAACTGCCATATCTTCGGTATCGTTGTTGTTTCCAGCTGAGATATGCATTTTCAGTGATAATCTTCATGATTCTGCTGTTACAAGTGTGCAGAATCACCGAAATCGCTGTTTTCGTGCTATTGAATGCGAACACTCGTTTTCTGGTGTTTTCAGCACTCCACAGTGCGTTTGATATGCGGTAACTGCGATATCTTCGGTATCGTTGTTGTTTCCAGCTGAGATATGCATTTTCAGTGATAATCTTCATGATTCTGCTGTTACAAGTGTGCAGACTCACCGAAATCGCTGTTTTCGTGCTATTGAATGCGAAAAACACGTTTTCTGGTGTTTTCAGCACTCCACAGTGCGTTTGATGTGCGGAAACTGCCATATCTTCGGTATCGCTGTTGTTTCCAGCTGTGATATGCATTATCAGTGATAATCTTCATGATTCTGCTGTTACAAGTGTGCAGACTCACCGAAATCGCTGTTTTCGTACTACTGAATGCGAAAAACACGTTTTCTGGTGTTTTCTGCAGGCCACAGAGCGTTTGACATGCGGAAACTGCCATATCTTCGGTATCGTTGATGTTTCCAGCTGAGATATGCATTTTCAGAGATAATCTTCTTGATTCTGCTGTTACAAGTGTGCAGAATCACCAAAATCGCTGTTTTCGTGCTATTGAATGCGAAAAACACGCTTTCTGGTGTTTTCAGCACACCACAGAGTGTTTGACATGCGGAAACTGCCATATCTTCGGTATCGTTGATGTTTCCAGCTGAGATATGCATTTTCAGTGATAATCTTCATGATTCTGCTGTTACTAGTGTGCAGAATCACCGAAATCGCTGTTTTCGTGCTTTTGAATGCGAAAAACACGTTTGCTGGTGTTTTCAGCACTCCACAGTGCGTTTGATATGCGGAAACTGCCATATCTTCGGTATCGTTGTTGTTTCCAGCTGAGATATGCATTATCAGTGATAATCTTCATGATTCTGCTATTACAAGTGTGCAGAATCACCGAAGTCGCTGTTTTCGTGCTATTGAATGCGAAAAACACGTTTTCTGGTGTTTTCTGCACGCCACAGAGCGTTTGACATGCGGAAACTGCCATATCTTCGGTATCGTTGATGTTTCCAGCTGAGATATGCATTTTCAGTGATAATCTTCATGATTCTGCTGTTACAAATGTGCAGAATCACCGAAATCGCTGTTTTCGTGCTTTTGAATGCGAAAAACACGTTTTCTGGTGTTTTCAGCACGCCACAGAGCGATTGACATGCGAAAACTGCGATATCTTCGGTATCGTTGATGTTTCCAGCTGAGATATGCATTTTCAGTGATAATCTTCGAGTTTCTTCTGCTGTTACAAGTGTGCAGAATCACCGAAATCGCTGTTTTCGTGCTTTTGAATGCGAAAAACACGTTTGCTGGTGTTTTCAGCACGCCACAGAGCGTTTGACATGCGGAAACTGCCATATCTTCGGTATCGTTGATGTTTCCAGCTGAGATATGCATTTTCAGTGATAATCTTCATGATTCTGCTGTTACAAGTGTGCAGAATCACCAAAATCGCTGTTTTCGTGCTATTGAATGCGAAAAACACGCTTTCTGGTGTTTTCAGCACACCACAGAGTGTTTGACATGCGGAAACTGCCATATCTTCGGTATCGTTGATGTTTCCAGCTGAGATATGCATTTTCAGTGATAATCTTCATGATTCTGCTGTTACTAGTGTGCAGAATCACCGAAATCGCTGTTTTCGTGCTTTTGAATGCGAAAAACACGTTTGCTGGTGTTTTCAGCACTCCACAGTGCGTTTGATATGCGGAAACTGCCATATCTTCGGTATCGTTGTTGTTTCCAGCTGAGATATGCATTATCAGTGATAATCTTCATGATTCTGCTATTACAAGTGTGCAGAATCACCGAAATCGCTGTTTTCGTGCTTTTGAATGCGAAAAACACGTTTGCTGGTGTTTTCTGCACGCCACAGAGCGTTTGACATGCGGAAACTGCGATATCTTCGGTATCGTTGTTGTTTCCAGCTGAGATATGCATTTTCAGAGATAATCTTCATGATTCTGCTGTTACAAGTGTGCAGAATCACCGAAATCGCTGTTTTCGTGCTATTGAAAGCGAAAAACACGTTTTCTGGTGTTTTCAGCACTCCACAGTGCGTTTGATGTGCGGAAAGTGCCATATCTTCGGTATCGTTGTTGTTTCCAGCTGGGATATGCATTTCCAGTGATAATCTTCATGATTCTGCTGTTACAAGTGTGCAGAATCACCGAAATCGCTGTTTTCGTGCTATTGAATGCGAAAAACACGTTTTCTGGTGTTTTCCGCACGCCACAGAGTGTTTGACATGCGGAAACTGCCATATCTTCGGTATCGTTGTTGTTTCCAGCTGAGATATGCATTATCAGTGATAATCTTCATGATTCTGCTGTTACAAGTGTGCAGAATCACCGAAGTCGCTGTTTTCGTGCTATTGAACGCGAAAAACACGTTTTCTGGTGTTTCCAGTACTCCACAGTGCGTTTGATATGCAGAAACTGCGATATCTTCGGTATCGTTGTTGTATCCAGCTGAGATATGCATTTTCAGTGGTAATCTTCATGATTCTGCTGTTACAAGTGTGCAGACTCACCGAAATCGCTGTTTTCGTACTATTGAATGCGAAAAACACGTTTTCTGGTGTTTTCAGCACTCCACAGTGCGTTTGATGTGCGGAACCTGCCATATCTTCGGTATCGTTGTTGTTTCCAGCTGAGATATGCATTTTCAGTGATAATCTTCATGATTCTGCTGTTACAAATGTGCAGAATCACCGAAATCGCTGTTATCGTGCTTTTGAATGCGAAAAACACGTTTTCTGGTGTTTTCAGCACGCCACAGAGCGATTGACATGCGGAAACTGCGATATCTTCGGTATCGTTGTTGTTTCCAGGTGAGATATGCATTTTCAGTGATAATCTTCGAGTTTCTTCTGCTGTTACAAGTGTGCAGAATCACCGAAATCGCTGTTTTCGTGCTTTTGAATGCGAAAAACACGTTTGCTGGTGTTTTCAGCACGCCACAGAGCGTTTGACATGCGGAAACTGCCATATCTTCGGTATCGTTGATGTTTCCAGCTGAGATATGCATTTTCAGTGATAATCTTCATGATTCTGCTGTTACAAGTGTGCAGAATCACCAAAATCGCTGTTTTCGTGCTATTGAACGCGAAAAACACGTTTTCTGTTGTTTCCAGTACTCCACAGTGCGTTTGATATGCAGAAACTGCGATATCTTCGGTATCGTTGCTGTATCCAGCTGAGATATGCATTTTCAGTGGTAATCTTCATGATTCTGCTGTTACAAGTGTGCAGACTCACCGAAATCGCTGTTTTCGTACTATTGAATGCGAAAAACACGTTTTCTGGTGTTTTCAGCACGCCACAGAGCGATTGACATGCGGAAACTGCGATATCTTCGGTATCGTTGTTGTTTCCAGGTGAGATATGCATTTTCAGTGATAATCTTCGAGTTTCTTCTGCTGTTACAAGTGTGCAGAATCACCGAAATCGCTGTTTTCGTGCTTTTGAATGCGAAAAACACGTTTGCTGGTGTTTTCAGCACGCCACAGAGCGTTTGACATGCGGAAACTGCCATATCTTCGGTATCGTTGATGTTTCCAGCTGAGATATGCATTTTCAGTGATAATCTTCATGATTCTGCTGTTACAAGTGTGCAGAATCACCAAAATCGCTGTTTTCGTGCTATTGAACGCGAAAAACACGTTTTCTGTTGTTTCCAGTACTCCACAGTGCGTTTGATATGCAGAAACTGCGATATCTTCGGTATCGTTGCTGTATCCAGCTGAGATATGCATTTTCAGTGGTAATCTTCATGATTCTGCTGTTACAAGTGTGCAGACTCACCGAAATCGCTGTTTTCGTACTATTGAATGCGAAAAACACGTTTGCTGGTGTTTTCAGCACGCCACAGAGCGTTTGACATGCGGAAACTGCCATATCTTCGGTATCGTTGATGTTTCCAGCTGAGATATGCATTTTCAGTGATAATCTTCATGATTCTGCTGTTACAAATGTGCAGAATCACCGAAATCGCTGTTTTCGTGCTTTTGAATGCGAAAAACACGTTTTCTGGTGTTTTCAGCACGCCACAGAGCGATTGACATGCGAAAACTGCGATATCTTCGGTATCGTTGATGTTTCCAGCTGAGATATGCATTTTCAGTGATAATCTTCGAGTTTCTTCTGCTGTTACAAGTGTGCAGAATCACCGAAATCGCTGTTTTCGTGCTTTTGAATGCGAAAAACACGTTTGCTGGTGTTTTCAGCACGCCACAGAGCGTTTGACATGCGGAAACTGCCATATCTTCGGTATCGTTGATGTTTCCAGCTGAGATATGCATTTTCAGTGATAATCTTCATGATTCTGCTGTTACAAGTGTGCAGAATCACCAAAATCGCTGTTTTCGTGCTATTGAATGCGAAAAACACGCTTTCTGGTGTTTTCAGCACACCACAGAGTGTTTGACATGCGGAAACTGCCATATCTTCGGTATCGTTGATGTTTCCAGCTGAGATATGCATTTTCAGTGATAATCTTCATGATTCTGCTGTTACTAGTGTGCAGAATCACCGAAATCGCTGTTTTCGTGCTTTTGAATGCGAAAAACACGTTTGCTGGTGTTTTCAGCACTCCACAGTGCGTTTGATATGCGGAAACTGCCATATCTTCGGTATCGTTGTTGTTTCCAGCTGAGATATGCATTATCAGTGATAATCTTCATGATTCTGCTATTACAAGTGTGCAGAATCACCGAAATCGCTGTTTTCGTGCTTTTGAATGCGAAAAACACGTTTGCTGGTGTTTTCTGCACGCCACAGAGCGTTTGACATGCGGAAACTGCGATATCTTCGGTATCGTTGTTGTTTCCAGCTGAGATATGCATTTTCAGAGATAATCTTCATGATTCTGCTGTTACAAGTGTGCAGAATCACCGAAATCGCTGTTTTCGTGCTATTGAATGCGAAAAACACGTTTTCTGGTGTTTTCAGCACTCCACAGTGCGTTTGATGTGCGGAAAGTGCCATATCTTCGGTATCGTTGTTGTTTCCAGCTGGGATATGCATTTCCAGTGATAATCTTCATGATTCTGCTGTTACAAGTGTGCAGAATCACCGAAATCGCTGTTTTCGTGCTATTGAATGCGAAAAACACGTTTTCTGGTGTTTTCCGCACGCCACAGAGTGTTTGACATGCGGAAACTGCCATATCTTCGGTATCGTTGTTGTTTCCAGCTGAGATATGCATTATCAGTGATAATCTTCATGATTCTGCTGTTACAAGTGTGCAGAATCACCGAAGTCGCTGTTTTCGTGCTATTGAACGCGAAAAACACGTTTTCTGGTGTTTCCAGTACTCCACAGTGCGTTTGATATGCAGAAACTGCGATATCTTCGGTATCGTTGTTGTATCCAGCTGAGATATGCATTTTCAGTGGTAATCTTCATGATTCTGCTGTTACAAGTGTGCAGACTCACCGAAATCGCTGTTTTCGTACTATTGAATGCGAAAAACACGTTTTCTGGTGTTTTCAGCACTCCACAGTGCGTTTGATGTGCGGAACCTGCCATATCTTCGGTATCGTTGTTGTTTCCAGCTGAGATATGCATTTTCAGTGATAATCTTCATGATTCTGCTGTTACAAATGTGCAGAATCACCGAAATCGCTGTTTTCGTGCTTTTGAATGCGAAAAACACGTTTTCTGGTGTTTTCAGCACGCCACAGAGCGATTGACATGCGGAAACTGCGATATCTTCGGTATCGTTGTTGTTTCCAGGTGAGATATGCATTTTCAGTGATAATCTTCGAGTTTCTTCTGCTGTTACAAGTGTGCAGAATCACCGAAATCGCTGTTTTCGTGCTTTTGAATGCGAAAAACACGTTTGCTGGTGTTTTCAGCACGCCACAGAGCGTTTGACATGCGGAAACTGCCATATCTTCGGTATCGTTGATGTTTCCAGCTGAGATATGCATTTTCAGTGATAATCTTCATGATTCTGCTGTTACAAGTGTGCAGAATCACCAAAATCGCTGTTTTCGTGCTATTGAACGCGAAAAACACGTTTTCTGTTGTTTCCAGTACTCCACAGTGCGTTTGATATGCAGAAACTGCGATATCTTCGGTATCGTTGCTGTATCCAGCTGAGATATGCATTTTCAGTGGTAATCTTCATGATTCTGCTGTTACAAGTGTGCAGACTCACCGAAATCGCTGTTTTCGTACTATTGAATGCGAAAAACACGTTTTCTGGTGTTTTCAGCACGCCACAGAGCGATTGACATGCGGAAACTGCGATATCTTCGGTATCGTTGTTGTTTCCAGGTGAGATATGCATTTTCAGTGATAATCTTCGAGTTTCTTCTGCTGTTACAAGTGTGCAGAATCACCGAAATCGCTGTTTTCGTGCTTTTGAATGCGAAAAACACGTTTGCTGGTGTTTTCAGCACGCCACAGAGCGTTTGACATGCGGAAACTGCCATATCTTCGGTATCGTTGATGTTTCCAGCTGAGATATGCATTTTCAGTGATAATCTTCATGATTCTGCTGTTACAAGTGTGCAGAATCACCAAAATCGCTGTTTTCGTGCTATTGAACGCGAAAAACACGTTTTCTGTTGTTTCCAGTACTCCACAGTGCGTTTGATATGCAGAAACTGCGATATCTTCGGTATCGTTGCTGTATCCAGCTGAGATATGCATTTTCAGTGGTAATCTTCATGATTCTGCTGTTACAAGTGTGCAGACTCACCGAAATCGCTGTTTTCGTACTATTGAATGCGAAAAACACGTTTGCTGGTGTTTTCAGCACGCCACAGAGCGTTTGACATGCGGAAACTGCCATATCTTCGGTATCGTTGATGTTTCCAGCTGAGATATGCATTTTCAGTGATAATCTTCATGATTCTGCTGTTACAAGTGTGCAGAATCACCAAAATCGCTGTTTTCGTGCTATTGAATGCGAAAAACACGCTTTCTGGTGTTTTCAGCACACCACAGACTGTTTGACATGCGGAAACTGCCATATCTTCGGTATCGTTGATGTTTCCAGCTGAGGTATGCATTTTCAGTGATAATCTTCATGATTCTGCTGTATCTAGTGTGCAGAATCACGGAAATCGCTGTTTTCGTGCTTTTGAATGCGAAAAACACGTTTGCTGGTGTTTTCAGCACTCCACAGTGCGTTTGATATGCGGAAACTGCCATATCTTCGGTATCGATGTTGTTTCCAGCTGAGATATGCATTATCAGTGATAATCTTCATGATTCTGCTATTACAAGTGTGCAGAATCACCGAAGTCGCTGTTTTCGTGCTATTGAATGCGAAAAACACGTTTGCTGGTGTTTTCAGCACGCCACAGAGTGTTTGACATGCGGAAACTGCCATATCTTCGGTATCGTTGATGTTTCCAGCTGAGATATGCATTTTCAGTGATAATCTTCATGATTCTGCTGTTACAAGTGTGCAGAATCACCGAAATCGCTGTTTTCGTGCTTTTGAAAGCGAAAAACACGTTTGCTGGTGTTTTCAGCACTCCACAGTGCGTTTGATATGCGGAAACTGGCATATCTTCGGTATCGTTGTTGTTTCCAGCTGAGATATGCATTATCAGTGATAATCTTCATGATTCTGCTATTACAAGTGTGCAGAATCACCGAAGTCGCTGTTTTCGTGCTATTGAATGCGAAAAACACGTTTGCTGGTGTTTTCAGCACGCCACAGAGTGTTTGACATGCGGAAACTGCCATATCTTCGGTATCGTTGATGTTTCCAGCTGAGATATGCATTTTCAGTGATAATCTTCATGATTCTGCTGTTACAAGTGTGCAGAATCACCGAAATCGCTGTTTTCGTGCTTTTGAATGCGAAAAACACGTTTTCTGGTGTTTTCAGCACGCCACAGAGCGTTTGACATGCGGAAACTGCGTTATCTTCGCTATCGTTGTTGTTTCCAGCAGAGATATGCATTTTCAGTGATAATCTTCGAGTTTCTTCTGCTGTTACAAGTGTGCAGACTCACCGAAATCGCTGTTTTCGTGCTTTTGAATGCGAAAAACACGTTTTCTGGTGTTTTCAGCACGCCACAGAGCGTTTGACATGCGGAAACTGCGTTATCTTCGCTATCGTTGTTGTTTCCAGCTGAGATATGCATTTTCAGTGATAATCTTCGAGTTTCTTCTGCTGTTACAAGTGTGCAGAATCACCGACGTCGCTGTTTTCGTGCTATTGAACGCGAAAAACACGTTTTCTGGTGTTTCCAGTACTCCACAGTGCGTTTGATATGCAGAAACTGCGATATCTTCGGTATCGTTGTTGTTTCCAGCTGGGATATGCATTATCAGTGATAATCTTCATGATGCTGCTGTTACAAGTGTGCAGAATCACCGAAATCGCTGTTTTCGTGCTATTGAATGCGAAAAACACGTTTTCTGGTGTTTTCAGCACTCCACAGTGCGTTTGATATGCGGTAACTGCGATATCTTCGGTATCGTTGTTGTTTCCAGCTGAGATATGCATTTTCAGTGATAATCTTCATGATTCTGCTGTTACAAGTGTGCAGACTCACCGAAATCGCTGTTTTCGTGCTATTGAATGCGAACAACACGTTTTCTGGTGTTTTCAGCACGCCACAGAGCGTTTGACATGCGGAAACTGCAATATCTTCGGTATCGTTGATGTTTCCAGCTGAGATATGCATTTGCAGTGATAATCTTCATGATTCTGCTGTTACAAGTGTGCAGAATCACCGAAATCGCTGTTTTCGTGCTATTGAATGCGAAAAACACGTTTTCTGGTGTTTTCAGCACGCCACAGAGTGTTTGATATGCGGAAACTGCCATATCTTCGGTATCGTTGATGTTTCCAGCTGAGATATGCATTTTCAGTGATAATCTTCATGATTCTGCTGTTACAAATGTGCAGAATCACCGAAATCGCTGTTTTCGTGCTTTTGAATGCGAAAACCACGTTTTCTGGTGTTTTCAGCACGCCACAGAGCGTTTGACATGTGCAAACTGCGATATCTTCGGTATCGTTGTTGTTTCCAGCTGAGATATGCATTTTCAGTGATAATCTTCATGATTCTGCTGTTACAAGTGTGCAGAATCACCAAAATCGCTGTTTTCGTGCTATTGAACGCGAAAAACACGTTTTCTGTTGTTTCCAGTACTCCACAGTGCGTTTGATATGCAGAAACTGCGATATCTTCGGTATCGTTGCTGTATCCAGCTGAGATATGCATTTTCAGTGGTAATCTTCATGATTCTGCTGTTACAAGTGTGCAGACTCACCGAAATCGCTGTTTTCGTACTATTGAATGCGAAAAACACGTTTTCTGGTGTTTTCAGCACGCCACAGAGCGATTGACATGCGGAAACTGCGATATCTTCGGTATCGTTGTTGTTTCCAGGTGAGATATGCATTTTCAGTGATAATCTTCGAGTTTCTTCTGCTGTTACAAGTGTGCAGAATCACCGAAATCGCTGTTTTCGTGCTTTTGAATGCGAAAAACACGTTTGCTGGTGTTTTCAGCACGCCACAGAGCGTTTGACATGCGGAAACTGCCATATCTTCGGTATCGTTGATGTTTCCAGCTGAGATATGCATTTTCAGTGATAATCTTCATGATTCTGCTGTTACAAGTGTGCAGAATCACCAAAATCGCTGTTTTCGTGCTATTGAACGCGAAAAACACGTTTTCTGTTGTTTCCAGTACTCCACAGTGCGTTTGATATGCAGAAACTGCGATATCTTCGGTATCGTTGCTGTATCCAGCTGAGATATGCATTTTCAGTGGTAATCTTCATGATTCTGCTGTTACAAGTGTGCAGACTCACCGAAATCGCTGTTTTCGTACTATTGAATGCGAAAAACACGTTTGCTGGTGTTTTCAGCACGCCACAGAGCGTTTGACATGCGGAAACTGCCATATCTTCGGTATCGTTGATGTTTCCAGCTGAGATATGCATTTTCAGTGATAATCTTCATGATTCTGCTGTTACAAGTGTGCAGAATCACCAAAATCGCTGTTTTCGTGCTATTGAATGCGAAAAACACGCTTTCTGGTGTTTTCAGCACACCACAGACTGTTTGACATGCGGAAACTGCCATATCTTCGGTATCGTTGATGTTTCCAGCTGAGGTATGCATTTTCAGTGATAATCTTCATGATTCTGCTGTATCTAGTGTGCAGAATCACGGAAATCGCTGTTTTCGTGCTTTTGAATGCGAAAAACACGTTTGCTGGTGTTTTCAGCACTCCACAGTGCGTTTGATATGCGGAAACTGCCATATCTTCGGTATCGATGTTGTTTCCAGCTGAGATATGCATTATCAGTGATAATCTTCATGATTCTGCTATTACAAGTGTGCAGAATCACCGAAGTCGCTGTTTTCGTGCTATTGAATGCGAAAAACACGTTTGCTGGTGTTTTCAGCACGCCACAGAGTGTTTGACATGCGGAAACTGCCATATCTTCGGTATCGTTGATGTTTCCAGCTGAGATATGCATTTTCAGTGATAATCTTCATGATTCTGCTGTTACAAGTGTGCAGAATCACCGAAATCGCTGTTTTCGTGCTTTTGAAAGCGAAAAACACGTTTGCTGGTGTTTTCAGCACTCCACAGTGCGTTTGATATGCGGAAACTGGCATATCTTCGGTATCGTTGTTGTTTCCAGCTGAGATATGCATTATCAGTGATAATCTTCATGATTCTGCTATTACAAGTGTGCAGAATCACCGAAGTCGCTGTTTTCGTGCTATTGAATGCGAAAAACACGTTTGCTGGTGTTTTCAGCACGCCACAGAGTGTTTGACATGCGGAAACTGCCATATCTTCGGTATCGTTGATGTTTCCAGCTGAGATATGCATTTTCAGTGATAATCTTCATGATTCTGCTGTTACAAGTGTGCAGAATCACCGAAATCGCTGTTTTCGTGCTTTTGAATGCGAAAAACACGTTTTCTGGTGTTTTCAGCACGCCACAGAGCGTTTGACATGCGGAAACTGCGTTATCTTCGCTATCGTTGTTGTTTCCAGCAGAGATATGCATTTTCAGTGATAATCTTCGAGTTTCTTCTGCTGTTACAAGTGTGCAGACTCACCGAAATCGCTGTTTTCGTGCTTTTGAATGCGAAAAACACGTTTTCTGGTGTTTTCAGCACGCCACAGAGCGTTTGACATGCGGAAACTGCGTTATCTTCGCTATCGTTGTTGTTTCCAGCTGAGATATGCATTTTCAGTGATAATCTTCGAGTTTCTTCTGCTGTTACAAGTGTGCAGAATCACCGACGTCGCTGTTTTCGTGCTATTGAACGCGAAAAACACGTTTTCTGGTGTTTCCAGTACTCCACAGTGCGTTTGATATGCAGAAACTGCGATATCTTCGGTATCGTTGTTGTTTCCAGCTGGGATATGCATTATCAGTGATAATCTTCATGATGCTGCTGTTACAAGTGTGCAGAATCACCGAAATCGCTGTTTTCGTGCTATTGAATGCGAAAAACACGTTTTCTGGTGTTTTCAGCACTCCACAGTGCGTTTGATATGCGGTAACTGCGATATCTTCGGTATCGTTGTTGTTTCCAGCTGAGATATGCATTTTCAGTGATAATCTTCATGATTCTGCTGTTACAAGTGTGCAGACTCACCGAAATCGCTGTTTTCGTGCTATTGAATGCGAACAACACGTTTTCTGGTGTTTTCAGCACGCCACAGAGCGTTTGACATGCGGAAACTGCAATATCTTCGGTATCGTTGATGTTTCCAGCTGAGATATGCATTTGCAGTGATAATCTTCATGATTCTGCTGTTACAAGTGTGCAGAATCACCGAAATCGCTGTTTTCGTGCTATTGAATGCGAAAAACACGTTTTCTGGTGTTTTCAGCACGCCACAGAGTGTTTGATATGCGGAAACTGCCATATCTTCGGTATCGTTGATGTTTCCAGCTGAGATATGCATTTTCAGTGATAATCTTCATGATTCTGCTGTTACAAATGTGCAGAATCACCGAAATCGCTGTTTTCGTGCTTTTGAATGCGAAAACCACGTTTTCTGGTGTTTTCAGCACGCCACAGAGCGTTTGACATGTGCAAACTGCGATATCTTCGGTATCGTTGTTGTTTCCAGCTGAGATATGCATTTTCAGTGATAATCTTCGAGTTTCTTCTGCTGTTACAAGTGTGCAGAATCACCGAAATCGCTGTTTTCGTGCTTTTGAATGCGAAAAACACGTTTGCTGGTGTTTTCAGCACGCCACAGAGCGTTTGACATGCGGAAACTGCGATATCTTCGGTATCGTTGTTGTTTCCAGCTGAGATATGCATTTTCAGTGATAATCTTCGTGTTTCTTCTGCTGTTACAAGTGTGCAGAATCACCGAAATCGCTGTTTTCGTGCTATTGAATGCGAAAAACACGTTTTCTGGTGTTTTCAGCACGCCACAGAGCGTTTGACATGCGGAAACTGCGTTATCTTCGCTATCGTTGTTGTTTCCAGCTGAGATATGCATTTTCAGTGATAATCTTCGAGTTTCTTCTGCTGTTACAAGTGTGCAGAATCACCGAAATCGCTGTTTTCGTGCTATTGAATGCGAAAAACACGTTTTCTGGTGTTTTCAGCACGCCACAGAGCGTTTGACATGCGGAAACTGCCATATCTTCGGTATCGTTGATGTTTCCAGCTGAGATATGCATTATCAGTGATAATCTTCATGATTCTGCTGTTACAAGTGTGCAGAATCACCGACGTCGCTGTTTTCGTGCTATTGAACGCGAAAAACACGTTTTCTGGTGTTTCCAGTACTCCACAGTGCGTTTGATATGCAGAAACTGCGATATCTTCGGTATCGTTGTTGTTTCCAGCTGGGATATGCATTATCAGTGATAATCTTCATGATTCTGCTGTTACAAGTGTGCAGAATCACCGAAATCGCTGTTTTCGTGCTATTGAATGCGAAAAACACGTTTTCTGGTGTTTTCAGCACTCCACAGTGCGTTTGATGTGCGGAAACGGCCATATCTTCGGTATCGTTGTTGTTTCCAGCTGGGATATGCATTATCAGTGATAATCTTCATGATGCTGCTGTTACAAGTGTGCAGAATCACCGAAATCGCTGTTTTCGTGCTATTGAATGCGAAAAACACGTTTTCTGGTGTTTTCAGCACTCCACAGTGCGTTTGATATGCGGTAACTGCGATATCTTCGGTATCGTTGTTGTTTCCAGCTGAGATATGCATTTTCAGTGATAATCTTCATGATTCTGCTGTTACAAGTGTGCAGACTCACCGAAATCGCTGTTTTCGTGCTATTGAATGCGAAAAACACGTTTTCTGGTGTTTTCAGCACGCCACAGAGCGTTTGACATGCGGAAACTGCAATATCTTCGGTATCGTTGATGTTTCCAGCTGAGATATGCATTTGCAGTGATAATCTTCATGATTCTGCTGTTACAAGTGTGCAGAATCACCGAAATCGCTGTTTTCGTGCTATTGAATGCGAAAAACACGTTTTCTGGTGTTTTCAGCACGCCACAGAGTGTTTGACATGCGGAAACTGCCATATCTTCGGTATCGTTGATGTTTCCAGCTGAGATATGCATTTTCAGTGATAATCTTCATGATTCTGCTGTTACAAGTGTGCAGAATCACCAAAATCGCTGTTTTCGTGCTATTGAACGCGAAAAACACGTTTTCTGTTGTTTCCAGTACTCCACAGTGCGTTTGATATGCAGAAACTGCGACATCTTCGGTATCGTTGCTGTATCCAGCTGAGATATGCATTTTCAGTGGTAATCTTCATGATTCTGCTGTTACAAGTGTGCAGACTCACCGAAATCGCTGTTTTCGTACTATTGAATGCGAAAAACACGTTTTCTGGTGTTTTCAGCACTCCACAGTGCGTTTGATGTGCGGAAACTGCCATATCTTCGGTATCGTTGTTGTTTCCAGCTGAGATATGCATTTTCAGTGATAATCTTCATGATTCTGCTGTTACAAGTGTGCAGAATCACCGAAATCGCTGTTTTCGTGCTATTGAATGCGAACACTCGTTTTCTGGTGTTTTCAGCACTCCACAGTGCGTTTGATATGCGGTAACTGCGATATCTTCGGTATCGTTGTTGTTTCCAGCTGAGATATGCATTTTCAGTGATAATCTTCATGATTCTGCTGTTACAAGTGTGCAGACTCACCGAAATCGCTGTTTTCGTGCTATTGAATGCGAAAAACACGTTTTCTGGTGTTTTCAGCACTCCACAGTGCGTTTGATGTGCGGAAACTGCCATATCTTCGGTATCGCTGTTGTTTCCAGCTGTGATATGCATTATCAGTGATAATCTTCATGATTCTGCTGTTACAAGTGTGCAGACTCACCGAAATCGCTGTTTTCGTACTACTGAATGCGAAAAACACGTTTTCTGGTGTTTTCTGCAGGCCACAGAGCGTTTGACATGCGGAAACTGCCATATCTTCGGTATCGTTGATGTTTCCAGCTGAGATATGCATTTTCAGAGATAATCTTCTTGATTCTGCTGTTACAAGTGTGCAGAATCACCAAAATCGCTGTTTTCGTGCTATTGAATGCGAAAAACACGCTTTCTGGTGTTTTCAGCACACCACAGAGTGTTTGACATGCGGAAACTGCCATATCTTCGGTATCGTTGATGTTTCCAGCTGAGATATGCATTTTCAGTGATAATCTTCATGATTCTGCTGTTACTAGTGTGCAGAATCACCGAAATCGCTGTTTTCGTGCTTTTGAATGCGAAAAACACGTTTGCTGGTGTTTTCAGCACTCCACAGTGCGTTTGATATGCGGAAACTGCCATATCTTCGGTATCGTTGTTGTTTCCAGCTGAGATATGCATTATCAGTGATAATCTTCATGATTCTGCTATTACAAGTGTGCAGAATCACCGAAGTCGCTGTTTTCGTGCTATTGAATGCGAAAAACACGTTTTCTGGTGTTTTCTGCACGCCACAGAGCGTTTGACATGCGGAAACTGCCATATCTTCGGTATCGTTGATGTTTCCAGCTGAGATATGCATTTTCAGTGATAATCTTCATGATTCTGCTGTTACAAATGTGCAGAATCACCGAAATCGCTGTTTTCGTGCTTTTGAATGCGAAAAACACGTTTTCTGGTGTTTTCAGCACGCCACAGAGCGATTGACATGCGAAAACTGCGATATCTTCGGTATCGTTGATGTTTCCAGCTGAGATATGCATTTTCAGTGATAATCTTCGAGTTTCTTCTGCTGTTACAAGTGTGCAGAATCACCGAAATCGCTGTTTTCGTGCTTTTGAATGCGAAAAACACGTTTGCTGGTGTTTTCAGCACGCCACAGAGCGTTTGACATGCGGAAACTGCCATATCTTCGGTATCGTTGATGTTTCCAGCTGAGATATGCATTTTCAGTGATAATCTTCATGATTCTGCTGTTACAAGTGTGCAGAATCACCAAAATCGCTGTTTTCGTGCTATTGAATGCGAAAAACACGCTTTCTGGTGTTTTCAGCACACCACAGACTGTTTGACATGCGGAAACTGCCATATCTTCGGTATCGTTGATGTTTCCAGCTGAGATATGCATTTTCAGTGATAATCTTCATGATTCTGCTGTATCTAGTGTGCAGAATCACGGAAATCGCTGTTTTCGTGCTTTTGAATGCGAAAAACACGTTTGCTGGTGTTTTCAGCACTCCACAGTGCGTTTGATATGCGGAAACTGCCATATCTTCGGTATCGATGTTGTTTCCAGCTGAGATATGCATTATCAGTGATAATCTTCATGATTCTGCTATTACAAGTGTGCAGAATCACCGAAGTCGCTGTTTTCGTGCTATTGAATGCGAAAAACACGTTTGCTGGTGTTTTCAGCACGCCACAGAGTGTTTGACATGCGGAAACTGCCATATCTTCGGTATCGTTGATGTTTCCAGCTGAGATATGCATTTTCAGTGATAATCTTCATGATTCTGCTGTTACAAGTGTGCAGAATCACCGAAATCGCTGTTTTCGTGCTTTTGAAAGCGAAAAACACGTTTGCTGGTGTTTTCAGCACTCCACAGTGCGTTTGATATGCGGAAACTGGCATATCTTCGGTATCGTTGTTGTTTCCAGCTGAGATATGCATTATCAGTGATAATCTTCATGATTCTGCTATTACAAGTGTGCAGAATCACCGAAGTCGCTGTTTTCGTGCTATTGAATGCGAAAAACACGTTTGCTGGTGTTTTCAGCACGCCACAGAGTGTTTGACATGCGGAAACTGCCATATCTTCGGTATCGTTGATGTTTCCAGCTGAGATATGCATTTTCAGTGATAATCTTCATGATTCTGCTGTTACAAGTGTGCAGAATCACCGAAATCGCTGTTTTCGTGCTTTTGAATGCGAAAAACACGTTTTCTGGTGTTTTCAGCACGCCACAGAGCGTTTGACATGCGGAAACTGCGTTATCTTCGCTATCGTTGTTGTTTCCAGCAGAGATATGCATTTTCAGTGATAATCTTCGAGTTTCTTCTGCTGTTACAAGTGTGCAGACTCACCGAAATCGCTGTTTTCGTGCTTTTGAATGCGAAAAACACGTTTTCTGGTGTTTTCAGCACGCCACAGAGCGTTTGACATGCGGAAACTGCGTTATCTTCGCTATCGTTGTTGTTTCCAGCTGAGATATGCATTTTCAGTGATAATCTTCGAGTTTCTTCTGCTGTTACAAGTGTGCAGAATCACCGACGTCGCTGTTTTCGTGCTATTGAACGCGAAAAACACGTTTTCTGGTGTTTCCAGTACTCCACAGTGCGTTTGATATGCAGAAACTGCGATATCTTCGGTATCGTTGTTGTTTCCAGCTGGGATATGCATTATCAGTGATAATCTTCATGATGCTGCTGTTACAAGTGTGCAGAATCACCGAAATCGCTGTTTTCGTGCTATTGAATGCGAAAAACACGTTTTCTGGTGTTTTCAGCACTCCACAGTGCGTTTGATATGCGGTAACTGCGATATCTTCGGTATCGTTGTTGTTTCCAGCTGAGATATGCATTTTCAGTGATAATCTTCATGATTCTGCTGTTACAAGTGTGCAGACTCACCGAAATCGCTGTTTTCGTGCTATTGAATGCGAACAACACGTTTTCTGGTGTTTTCAGCACGCCACAGAGCGTTTGACATGCGGAAACTGCAATATCTTCGGTATCGTTGATGTTTCCAGCTGAGATATGCATTTGCAGTGATAATCTTCATGATTCTGCTGTTACAAGTGTGCAGAATCACCGAAATCGCTGTTTTCGTGCTATTGAATGCGAAAAACACGTTTTCTGGTGTTTTCTGCACGCCACAGAGCGTTTGACATGCGGAAACTGCCATATCTTCGGTATCGTTGATGTTTCCAGCTGAGATATGCATTTTCAGTGATAATCTTCATGATTCTGCTGTTACAAATGTGCAGAATCACCGAAATCGCTGTTTTCGTGCTTTTGAATGCGAAAAACACGTTTGCTGGTGTTTTCAGCACGCCACAGAGCGTTTGACATGCGGAAACTGCCATATCTTCGGTATCGTTGATGTTTCCAGCTGAGATATGCATTTTCAGTGATAATCTTCATGATTCTGCTGTTACAAGTGTGCAGAATCACCAAAATCGCTGTTTTCGTGCTATTGAATGCGAAAAACACGCTTTCTGGTGTTTTCAGCACACCACAGAGTGTTTGACATGCGGAAACTGCCATATCTTCGGTATCGTTGATGTTTCCAGCTGAGATATGCATTTTCAGTGATAATCTTCATGATTCTGCTGTTACTAGTGTGCAGAATCACCGAAATCGCTGTTTTCGTGCTTTTGAATGCGAAAAACACGTTTGCTGGTGTTTTCAGCACTCCACAGTGCGTTTGATATGCGGAAACTGCCATATCTTTGGTATCGTTGTTGTTTCCAGCTGAGATATGCATTATCAGTGATAATCTTCATGATTCTGCTATTACAAGTGTGCAGAATCACCGAAATCGCTGTTTTCGTGCTTTTGAATGCGAAAAACACGTTTGCTGGTGTTTTCTGCACGCCACAGAGCGTTTGACATGCGGAAACTGCGATATCTTCGGTATCGTTGTTGTTTCCAGCTGAGATATGCATTTTCAGAGATAATCTTCATGATTCTGCTGTTACAAGTGTGCAGAATCACCGAAATCGCTGTTTTCGTGCTATTGAATGCGAAAAACACGTTTTCTGGTGTTTTCAGCACTCCACAGTGCGTTTGATGTGCGGAAAGTGCCATATCTTCGGTATCGTTGTTGTTTCCAGCTGGGATATGCATTTCCAGTGATAATCTTCATGATTCTGCTGTTACAAGTGTGCAGAATCACCGAAATCGCTGTTTTCGTGCAATTGAATGCGAAAAACACGTTTTCTGGTGTTTTCCGCACGCCACAGAGTGTTTGACATGCGGAAACTGCCATATCTTCGGTATCGTTGTTGTTTCCAGCTGAGATATGCATTATCAGTGATAATCTTCATGATTCTGCTGTTACAAGTGTGCAGAATCACCGAAGTCGCTGTTTTCGTGCTATTGAACGCGAAAAACACGTTTTCTGGTGTTTCCAGTACTCCACAGTGCGTTTGATATGCAGAAACTGCGATATCTTCGGTATCGTTGTTGTATCCAGCTGAGATATGCATTTTCAGTGGTAATCTTCATGATTCTGCTGTTACAAGTGTGCAGACTCACCGAAATCGCTGTTTTCGTACTATTGAATGCGAAAAACACGTTTTCTGGTGTTTTCAGCACTCCACAGTGCGTTTGATGTGCGGAACCTGCCATATCTTCGGTATCGTTGTTGTTTCCAGCTGAGATATGCATTTTCAGTGATAATCTTCATGATTCTGCTGTTACAAATGTGCAGAATCACCGAAATCGCTGTTTTCGTGCTTTTGAATGCGAAAAACACGTTTTCTGGTGTTTTCAGCACGCCACAGAGCGATTGACATGCGGAAACTGCGATATCTTCGGTATCGTTGTTGTTTCCAGGTGAGATATGCATTTTCAGTGATAATCTTCGAGTTTCTTCTGCTGTTACAAGTGTGCAGAATCACCGAAATCGCTGTTTTCGTGCTTTTGAATGCGAAAAACACGTTTGCTGGTGTTTTCAGCACGCCACAGAGCGTTTGACATGCGGAAACTGCCATATCTTCGGTATCGTTGATGTTTCCAGCTGAGATATGCATTTTCAGTGATAATCTTCATGATTCTGCTGTTACAAGTGTGCAGAATCACCAAAATCGCTGTTTTCGTGCTATTGAACGCGAAAAACACGTTTTCTGTTGTTTCCAGTACTCCACAGTGCGTTTGATATGCAGAAACTGCGATATCTTCGGTATCGTTGCTGTATCCAGCTGAGATATGCATTTTCAGTGGTAATCTTCATGATTCTGCTGTTACAAGTGTGCAGACTCACCGAAATCGCTGTTTTCGTACTATTGAATGCGAAAAACACGTTTTCTGGTGTTTTCAGCACTCCACAGTGCGTTTGATGTGCGGAAACTGCCATATCTTCGGTATCGTTGTTGTTTCCAGCTGAGATATGCATTTTCAGTGATAATCTTCATGATTCTGCTGTTACAAGTGTGCAGAATCACCGAAATCGCTGTTTTCGTGCTATTGAATGCGAACACTCGTTTTCTGGTGTTTTCAGCACTCCACAGTGCGTTTGATATGCGGTAACTGCGATATCTTCGGTATCGTTGTTGTTTCCAGCTGAGATATGCATTTTCAGTGATAATCTTCATGATTCTGCTGTTACAAGTGTGCAGACTCACCGAAATCGCTGTTTTCGTGCTATTGAATGCGAAAAACACGTTTTCTGGTGTTTTCAGCACTCCACAGTGCGTTTGATGTGCGGAAACTGCCATATCTTCGGTATCGCTGTTGTTTCCAGCTGTGATATGCATTATCAGTGATAATCTTCATGATTCTGCTGTTACAAGTGTGCAGACTCACCGAAATCGCTGTTTTCGTACTACTGAATGCGAAAAACACGTTTTCTGGTGTTTTCTGCAGGCCACAGAGCGTTTGACATGCGGAAACTGCCATATCTTCGGTATCGTTGATGTTTCCAGCTGAGATATGCATTTTCAGAGATAATCTTCTTGATTCTGCTGTTACAAGTGTGCAGAATCACCAAAATCGCTGTTTTCGTGCTATTGAATGCGAAAAACACGCTTTCTGGTGTTTTCAGCACACCACAGAGTGTTTGACATGCGGAAACTGCCATATCTTCGGTATCGTTGATGTTTCCAGCTGAGATATGCATTTTCAGTGATAATCTTCATGATTCTGCTGTTACTAGTGTGCAGAATCACCGAAATCGCTGTTTTCGTGCTTTTGAATGCGAAAAACACGTTTGCTGGTGTTTTCAGCACTCCACAGTGCGTTTGATATGCGGAAACTGCCATATCTTCGGTATCGTTGTTGTTTCCAGCTGAGATATGCATTATCAGTGATAATCTTCATGATTCTGCTATTACAAGTGTGCAGAATCACCGAAGTCGCTGTTTTCGTGCTATTGAATGCGAAAAACACGTTTTCTGGTGTTTTCTGCACGCCACAGAGCGTTTGACATGCGGAAACTGCCATATCTTCGGTATCGTTGATGTTTCCAGCTGAGATATGCATTTTCAGTGATAATCTTCATGATTCTGCTGTTACAAATGTGCAGAATCACCGAAATCGCTGTTTTCGTGCTTTTGAATGCGAAAAACACGTTTTCTGGTGTTTTCAGCACGCCACAGAGCGATTGACATGCGAAAACTGCGATATCTTCGGTATCGTTGATGTTTCCAGCTGAGATATGCATTTTCAGTGATAATCTTCGAGTTTCTTCTGCTGTTACAAGTGTGCAGAATCACCGAAATCGCTGTTTTCGTGCTTTTGAATGCGAAAAACACGTTTGCTGGTGTTTTCAGCACGCCACAGAGCGTTTGACATGCGGAAACTGCCATATCTTCGGTATCGTTGATGTTTCCAGCTGAGATATGCATTTTCAGTGATAATCTTCATGATTCTGCTGTTACAAGTGTGCAGAATCACCAAAATCGCTGTTTTCGTGCTATTGAATGCGAAAAACACGCTTTCTGGTGTTTTCAGCACACCACAGACTGTTTGACATGCGGAAACTGCCATATCTTCGGTATCGTTGATGTTTCCAGCTGAGATATGCATTTTCAGTGATAATCTTCATGATTCTGCTGTATCTAGTGTGCAGAATCACGGAAATCGCTGTTTTCGTGCTTTTGAATGCGAAAAACACGTTTGCTGGTGTTTTCAGCACTCCACAGTGCGTTTGATATGCGGAAACTGCCATATCTTCGGTATCGATGTTGTTTCCAGCTGAGATATGCATTATCAGTGATAATCTTCATGATTCTGCTATTACAAGTGTGCAGAATCACCGAAGTCGCTGTTTTCGTGCTATTGAATGCGAAAAACACGTTTGCTGGTGTTTTCAGCACGCCACAGAGTGTTTGACATGCGGAAACTGCCATATCTTCGGTATCGTTGATGTTTCCAGCTGAGATATGCATTTTCAGTGATAATCTTCATGATTCTGCTGTTACAAGTGTGCAGAATCACCGAAATCGCTGTTTTCGTGCTTTTGAAAGCGAAAAACACGTTTGCTGGTGTTTTCAGCACTCCACAGTGCGTTTGATATGCGGAAACTGGCATATCTTCGGTATCGTTGTTGTTTCCAGCTGAGATATGCATTATCAGTGATAATCTTCATGATTCTGCTATTACAAGTGTGCAGAATCACCGAAGTCGCTGTTTTCGTGCTATTGAATGCGAAAAACACGTTTGCTGGTGTTTTCAGCACGCCACAGAGTGTTTGACATGCGGAAACTGCCATATCTTCGGTATCGTTGATGTTTCCAGCTGAGATATGCATTTTCAGTGATAATCTTCATGATTCTGCTGTTACAAGTGTGCAGAATCACCGAAATCGCTGTTTTCGTGCTTTTGAATGCGAAAAACACGTTTTCTGGTGTTTTCAGCACGCCACAGAGCGTTTGACATGCGGAAACTGCGTTATCTTCGCTATCGTTGTTGTTTCCAGCAGAGATATGCATTTTCAGTGATAATCTTCGAGTTTCTTCTGCTGTTACAAGTGTGCAGACTCACCGAAATCGCTGTTTTCGTGCTTTTGAATGCGAAAAACACGTTTTCTGGTGTTTTCAGCACGCCACAGAGCGTTTGACATGCGGAAACTGCGTTATCTTCGCTATCGTTGTTGTTTCCAGCTGAGATATGCATTTTCAGTGATAATCTTCGAGTTTCTTCTGCTGTTACAAGTGTGCAGAATCACCGACGTCGCTGTTTTCGTGCTATTGAACGCGAAAAACACGTTTTCTGGTGTTTCCAGTACTCCACAGTGCGTTTGATATGCAGAAACTGCGATATCTTCGGTATCGTTGTTGTTTCCAGCTGGGATATGCATTATCAGTGATAATCTTCATGATGCTGCTGTTACAAGTGTGCAGAATCACCGAAATCGCTGTTTTCGTGCTATTGAATGCGAAAAACACGTTTTCTGGTGTTTTCAGCACTCCACAGTGCGTTTGATATGCGGTAACTGCGATATCTTCGGTATCGTTGTTGTTTCCAGCTGAGATATGCATTTTCAGTGATAATCTTCATGATTCTGCTGTTACAAGTGTGCAGACTCACCGAAATCGCTGTTTTCGTGCTATTGAATGCGAACAACACGTTTTCTGGTGTTTTCAGCACGCCACAGAGCGTTTGACATGCGGAAACTGCAATATCTTCGGTATCGTTGATGTTTCCAGCTGAGATATGCATTTGCAGTGATAATCTTCATGATTCTGCTGTTACAAGTGTGCAGAATCACCGAAATCGCTGTTTTCGTGCTATTGAATGCGAAAAACACGTTTTCTGGTGTTTTCAGCACGCCACAGAGTGTTTGATATGCGGAAACTGCCATATCTTCGGTATCGTTGATGTTTCCAGCTGAGATATGCATTTTCAGTGATAATCTTCATGATTCTGCTGTTACAAATGTGCAGAATCACCGAAATCGCTGTTTTCGTGCTTTTGAATGCGAAAACCACGTTTTCTGGTGTTTTCAGCACGCCACAGAGCGTTTGACATGTGCAAACTGCGATATCTTCGGTATCGTTGTTGTTTCCAGCTGAGATATGCATTTTCAGTGATAATCTTCGAGTTTCTTCTGCTGTTACAAGTGTGCAGAATCACCGAAATCGCTGTTTTCGTGCTTTTGAATGCGAAAAACACGTTTGCTGGTGTTTTCAGCACGCCACAGAGCGTTTGACATGCGGAAACTGCGATATCTTCGGTATCGTTGTTGTTTCCAGCTGAGATATGCATTTTCAGTGATAATCTTCGTGTTTCTTCTGCTGTTACAAGTGTGCAGAATCACCGAAATCGCTGTTTTCGTGCTATTGAATGCGAAAAACACGTTTTCTGGTGTTTTCAGCACGCCACAGAGCGTTTGACATGCGGAAATTGCGTTATCTTCGCTATCGTTGTTGTTTCCAGCTGAGATATGCATTTTCAGTGATAATCTTCGAGTTTCTTCTGCTGTTACAAGTGTGCAGAATCACCGAAATCGCTGTTTTCGTGCTATTGAATGCGAAAAACACGTTTTCTGGTGTTTTCAGCACGCCACAGAGCGTTTGACATGCGGAAACTGCCATATCTTCGGTATCGTTGATGTTTCCAGCTGAGATATGCATTATCAGTGATAATCTTCATGATTCTGCTGTTACAAGTGTGCAGAATCACCGACGTCGCTGTTTTCGTGCTATTGAACGCGAAAAACACGTTTTCTGGTGTTTCCAGTACTCCACAGTGCGTTTGATATGCAGAAACTGCGATATCTTCGGTATCGTTGTTGTTTCCAGCTGGGATATGCATTATCAGTGATAATCTTCATGATTCTGCTGTTACAAGTGTGCAGAATCACCGAAATCGCTGTTTTCGTGCTATTGAATGCGAAAAACACGTTTTCTGGTGTTTTCAGCACTCCACAGTGCGTTTGATGTGCGGAAACGGCCATATCTTCGGTATCGTTGTTGTTTCCAGCTGGGATATGCATTATCAGTGATAATCTTCATGATGCTGCTGTTACAAGTGTGCAGAATCACCGAAATCGCTGTTTTCGTGCTATTGAATGCGAAAAACACGTTTTCTGGTGTTTTCAGCACTCCACAGTGCGTTTGATATGCGGTAACTGCGATATCTTCGGTATCGTTGTTGTTTCCAGCTGAGATATGCATTTTCAGTGATAATCTTCATGATTCTGCTGTTACAAGTGTGCAGACTCACCGAAATCGCTGTTTTCGTGCTATTGAATGCGAAAAACACGTTTTCTGGTGTTTTCAGCACGCCACAGAGCGTTTGACATGCGGAAACTGCAATATCTTCGGTATCGTTGATGTTTCCAGCTGAGATATGCATTTGCAGTGATAATCTTCATGATTCTGCTGTTACAAGTGTGCAGAATCACCGAAATCGCTGTTTTCGTGCTATTGAATGCGAAAAACACGTTTTCTGGTGTTTTCAGCACGCCACAGAGTGTTTGACATGCGGAAACTGCCATATCTTCGGTATCGTTGATGTTTCCAGCTGAGATATGCATTTTCAGTGATAATCTTCATGATTCTGCTGTTACAAGTGTGCAGAATCACCAAAATCGCTGTTTTCGTGCTATTGAACGCGAAAAACACGTTTTCTGTTGTTTCCAGTACTCCACAGTGCGTTTGATATGCAGAAACTGCGATATCTTCGGTATCGTTGCTGTATCCAGCTGAGATATGCATTTTCAGTGGTAATCTTCATGATTCTGCTGTTACAAGTGTGCAGACTCACCGAAATCGCTGTTTTCGTACTATTGAATGCGAAAAACACGTTTTCTGGTGTTTTCAGCACTCCACAGTGCGTTTGATGTGCGGAAACTGCCATATCTTCGGTATCGTTGTTGTTTCCAGCTGAGATATGCATTTTCAGAGATAATCTTCTTGATTCTGCTGTTACAAGTGTGCAGAATCACCAAAATCGCTGTTTTCGTGCTATTGAATGCGAAAAACACGCTTTCTGGTGTTTTCAGCACACCACAGAGTGTTTGACATGCGGAAACTGCCATATCTTCGGTATCGTTGATGTTTCCAGCTGAGATATGCATTTTCAGTGATAATCTTCATGATTCTGCTGTTACTAGTGTGCAGAATCACCGAAATCGCTGTTTTCGTGCTTTTGAATGCGAAAAACACGTTTGCTGGTGTTTTCAGCACTCCACAGTGCGTTTGATATGCGGAAACTGCCATATCTTCGGTATCGTTGTTGTTTCCAGCTGAGATATGCATTATCAGTGATAATCTTCATGATTCTGCTATTACAAGTGTGCAGAATCACCGAAGTCGCTGTTTTCGTGCTATTGAATGCGAAAAACACGTTTTCTGGTGTTTTCTGCACGCCACAGAGCGTTTGACATGCGGAAACTGCCATATCTTCGGTATCGTTGATGTTTCCAGCTGAGATATGCATTTTCAGTGATAATCTTCATGATTCTGCTGTTACAAATGTGCAGAATCACCGAAATCGCTGTTTTCGTGCTTTTGAATGCGAAAAACACGTTTTCTGGTGTTTTCAGCACGCCACAGAGCGATTGACATGCGAAAACTGCGATATCTTCGGTATCGTTGATGTTTCCAGCTGAGATATGCATTTTCAGTGATAATCTTCGAGTTTCTTCTGCTGTTACAAGTGTGCAGAATCACCGAAATCGCTGTTTTCGTGCTTTTGAATGCGAAAAACACGTTTGCTGGTGTTTTCAGCACGCCACAGAGCGTTTGACATGCGGAAACTGCCATATCTTCGGTATCGTTGATGTTTCCAGCTGAGATATGCATTTTCAGTGATAATCTTCATGATTCTGCTGTTACAAGTGTGCAGAATCACCAAAATCGCTGTTTTCGTGCTATTGAATGCGAAAAACACGCTTTCTGGTGTTTTCAGCACACCACAGACTGTTTGACATGCGGAAACTGCCATATCTTCGGTATCGTTGATGTTTCCAGCTGAGATATGCATTTTCAGTGATAATCTTCATGATTCTGCTGTATCTAGTGTGCAGAATCACGGAAATCGCTGTTTTCGTGCTTTTGAATGCGAAAAACACGTTTGCTGGTGTTTTCAGCACTCCACAGTGCGTTTGATATGCGGAAACTGCCATATCTTCGGTATCGATGTTGTTTCCAGCTGAGATATGCATTATCAGTGATAATCTTCATGATTCTGCTATTACAAGTGTGCAGAATCACCGAAGTCGCTGTTTTCGTGCTATTGAATGCGAAAAACACGTTTGCTGGTGTTTTCAGCACGCCACAGAGTGTTTGACATGCGGAAACTGCCATATCTTCGGTATCGTTGATGTTTCCAGCTGAGATATGCATTTTCAGTGATAATCTTCATGATTCTGCTGTTACAAGTGTGCAGAATCACCGAAATCGCTGTTTTCGTGCTTTTGAAAGCGAAAAACACGTTTGCTGGTGTTTTCAGCACTCCACAGTGCGTTTGATATGCGGAAACTGGCATATCTTCGGTATCGTTGTTGTTTCCAGCTGAGATATGCATTATCAGTGATAATCTTCATGATTCTGCTATTACAAGTGTGCAGAATCACCGAAGTCGCTGTTTTCGTGCTATTGAATGCGAAAAACACGTTTGCTGGTGTTTTCAGCACGCCACAGAGTGTTTGACATGCGGAAACTGCCATATCTTCGGTATCGTTGATGTTTCCAGCTGAGATATGCATTTTCAGTGATAATCTTCATGATTCTGCTGTTACAAGTGTGCAGAATCACCGAAATCGCTGTTTTCGTGCTTTTGAATGCGAAAAACACGTTTTCTGGTGTTTTCAGCACGCCACAGAGCGTTTGACATGCGGAAACTGCGTTATCTTCGCTATCGTTGTTGTTTCCAGCAGAGATATGCATTTTCAGTGATAATCTTCGAGTTTCTTCTGCTGTTACAAGTGTGCAGACTCACCGAAATCGCTGTTTTCGTGCTTTTGAATGCGAAAAACACGTTTTCTGGTGTTTTCAGCACGCCACAGAGCGTTTGACATGCGGAAACTGCGTTATCTTCGCTATCGTTGTTGTTTCCAGCTGAGATATGCATTTTCAGTGATAATCTTCGAGTTTCTTCTGCTGTTACTAGTGTGCAGAATCACCGACGTCGCTGTTTTCGTGCTATTGAACGCGAAAAACACGTTTTCTGGTGTTTCCAGTACTCCACAGTGCGTTTGATATGCAGAAACTGCGATATCTTCGGTATCGTTGTTGTTTCCAGCTGGGATATGCATTATCAGTGATAATCTTCATGATGCTGCTGTTACAAGTGTGCAGAATCACCGAAATCGCTGTTTTCGTGCTATTGAATGCGAAAAACACGTTTTCTGGTGTTTTCAGCACTCCACAGTGCGTTTGATATGCGGTAACTGCGATATCTTCGGTATCGTTGTTGTTTCCAGCTGAGATATGCATTTTCAGTGATAATCTTCATGATTCTGCTGTTACAAGTGTGCAGACTCACCGAAATCGCTGTTTTCGTGCTATTGAATGCGAACAACACGTTTTCTGGTGTTTTCAGCACGCCACAGAGCGTTTGACATGCGGAAACTGCAATATCTTCGGTATCGTTGATGTTTCCAGCTGAGATATGCATTTGCAGTGATAATCTTCATGATTCTGCTGTTACAAGTGTGCAGAATCACCGAAATCGCTGTTTTCGTGCTATTGAATGCGAAAAACACGTTTTCTGGTGTTTTCAGCACGCCACAGAGTGTTTGATATGCGGAAACTGCCATATCTTCGGTATCGTTGATGTTTCCAGCTGAGATATGCATTTTCAGTGATAATCTTCATGATTCTGCTGTTACAAATGTGCAGAATCACCGAAATCGCTGTTTTCGTGCTTTTGAATGCGAAAACCACGTTTTCTGGTGTTTTCAGCACGCCACAGAGCGTTTGACATGTGCAAACTGCGATATCTTCGGTATCGTTGTTGTTTCCAGCTGAGATATGCATTTTCAGTGATAATCTTCGAGTTTCTTCTGCTGTTACAAGTGTGCAGAATCACCGAAATCGCTGTTTTCGTGCTTTTGAATGCGAAAAACACGTTTGCTGGTGTTTTCAGCACGCCACAGAGCGTTTGACATGCGGAAACTGCGATATCTTCGGTATCGTTGTTGTTTCCAGCTGAGATATGCATTTTCAGTGATAATCTTCGTGTTTCTTCTGCTGTTACAAGTGTGCAGAATCACCGAAATCGCTGTTTTCGTGCTATTGAATGCGAAAAACACGTTTTCTGGTGTTTTCAGCACGCCACAGAGCGTTTGACATGCGGAAACTGCGTTATCTTCGCTATCGTTGTTGTTTCCAGCTGAGATATGCATTTTCAGTGATAATCTTCGAGTTTCTTCTGCTGTTACAAGTGTGCAGAATCACCGAAATCGCTGTTTTCGTGCTATTGAATGCGAAAAACACGTTTTCTGGTGTTTTCAGCACGCCACAGAGCGTTTGACATGCGGAAACTGCCATATCTTCGGTATCGTTGATGTTTCCAGCTGAGATATGCATTATCAGTGATAATCTTCATGATTCTGCTGTTACAAGTGTGCAGAATCACCGACGTCGCTGTTTTCGTGCTATTGAACGCGAAAAACACGTTTTCTGGTGTTTCCAGTACTCCACAGTGCGTTTGATATGCAGAAACTGCGATATCTTCGGTATCGTTGTTGTTTCCAGCTGGGATATGCATTATCAGTGATAATCTTCATGATTCTGCTGTTACAAGTGTGCAGAATCACCGAAATCGCTGTTTTCGTGCTATTGAATGCGAAAAACACGTTTTCTGGTGTTTTCAGCACTCCACAGTGCGTTTGATGTGCGGAAACGGCCATATCTTCGGTATCGTTGTTGTTTCCAGCTGGGATATGCATTATCAGTGATAATCTTCATGATGCTGCTGTTACAAGTGTGCAGAATCACCGAAATCGCTGTTTTCGTGCTATTGAATGCGAAAAACACGTTTTCTGGTGTTTTCAGCACTCCACAGTGCGTTTGATATGCGGTAACTGCGATATCTTCGGTATCGTTGTTGTTTCCAGCTGAGATATGCATTTTCAGTGATAATCTTCATGATTCTGCTGTTACAAGTGTGCAGACTCACCGAAATCGCTGTTTTCGTGCTATTGAATGCGAAAAACACGTTTTCTGGTGTTTTCAGCACGCCACAGAGCGTTTGACATGCGGAAACTGCAATATCTTCGGTATCGTTGATGTTTCCAGCTGAGATATGCATTTGCAGTGATAATCTTCATGATTCTGCTGTTACAAGTGTGCAGAATCACCGAAATCGCTGTTTTCGTGCTATTGAATGCGAAAAACACGTTTTCTGGTGTTTTCAGCACGCCACAGAGTGTTTGACATGCGGAAACTGCCATATCTTCGGTATCGTTGATGTTTCCAGCTGAGATATGCATTTTCAGTGATAATCTTCATGATTCTGCTGTTACAAATGTGCAGAATCACCGAAATCGCTGTTTTCGTGCTTTTGAATGCGAAAACCACGTTTTCTGGTGTTTTCAGCACGCCACAGAGCGTTTGACATGTGGAAACTGCGATATCTTCGGTATCGTTGTTGTTTCCAGCTGAGATATGCATTTTCAGTGATAATCTTCGAGTTTCTTTTGCTGTTACAAGTGTGCAGAATCACCGAAATCGCTGTTTTCGTGCTTTTGAATGCGAAAAACACGTTTGCTGGTGTTTTCAGCACGCCACAGAGCGTTTGACATGCGGAAACTGCGATATCTTCGGTATCGTTGTTGTTTCCAGCTGAGATATGCATTTTCAGTGATAATCTTCGTGTTTCTTCTGCTGTTACAAGTGTGCAGAATCACCAAAATCGCTGTTTTCGTGCTTTTGAATGCGAAAAACACGTTTTCTGGTGTTTTCAGCACGCCACAGAGCGTTTGACATGCGGAAACTGCCATATCTTCGCTATCGTTGTTGTTTCCAGCTGAGATATGCATTTTCAGTGATAATCTTCGAGTTTCTTCTGCTGTTACAAGTGTGCAGACTCACCGAAATCGCTGTTTTCGTGCTTTTGAATGCGAAAAACACGTTTTCTGGTGTTTTCAGCACGCCACAGAGCGTTTGACATGCGGAAACTGCGTTATCTTCGCTATCGTTGTTGTTTCCAGCTGAGATATGCATTTTCAGTGATAATCTTCGAGTTTCTTCTGCTGTTACAAGTGTGCAGAATCACCGAAATCGCAGTTTTCGTGCTATTGAATGCGAAAAACACGTTTTCTGGTGTTTTCAGCACGCCACAGAGCGTTTGACATGCGGAAACTGCGTTATCTTCGCTATCGTTGTTGTTTCCAGCTGAGATATGCATTTTCAGTGATAATCTTCGAGTTTCTTCTGCTGTTACAAGTGTGCGGAATCACCGAAATCGCTGTTTTCGTGCTATTGAATGCGAAAAACACGTTTTCTGGTGTTTTCAGCACGCCACAGAGCGTTTGACATGTGCAAACTGCGATATCTTCGGTATCGTTGTTGTTTCCAGCTGAGATATGCATTTTCAGTGATAATCTTCATGATTCTGCTGTTACAAGTGTGCAGACTCACCGAAATCGCTGTTTTCGTGCTATTGAATGCGAACAACACGTTTTCTGGTGTTTTCAGCACGCCACAGAGCGTTTGACATGCGGAAACTGCAATATCTTCGGTATCGTTGATGTTTCCAGCTGAGATATGCATTTGCAGTGATAATCTTCATGATTCTGCTGTTACAAGTGTGCAGAATCACCGAAATCGCTGTTTTCGTGCTATTGAATGCGAAAAACACGTTTTCTGGTGTTTTCAGCACGCCACAGAGCGTTTGACATGCGGAAACTGCCATATCTTCGGTATCGTTGATGTTTCCAGCTGAGATATGCATTTTCAGTGATAATCTTCATGATTCTGCTGTTACAAGTGTGCAGACTCACCGAAATCGCTGTTTTCGTGCTATTGAATGCGAAAAACTCGTTTTCTGGTGTTTTCAGCACGCCACAGAGTGTTTGACATGCGGAAACTGCCATATCTTCGGTATCGTTGTTGTTTCCAGCTGAGATATGCATTATCAGTGATAATCTTCATGATTCTGCTGTTACAAGTGTGCAGAATCACCGACGTCGCTGTTTTCGTGCTATTGAACGCGAAAAACACGTTTTCTGGTGTTTCCAGTACTCCACAGTGCGTTTGATATGCAGAAACTGCGATATCTTCGGTGTTACGTCCCGGATCGCGCAAACAGGCAAAACCAAGATCGAGCACAACAATTTGCTGTTCTTTAAACGTCCACGCAGCGCGTACGTCTGCGTCTGACGGGGTCTCTCGCTAATTCAATTGAATGGTAGTGGTTACTCACCACAACTCCTGGTTGATCAGCAGACTAAAGTTGAACGTAATAGATATAATTCAGTAGCGCGCACTCGGTTTGGAAGTTGGAATAATTAGAATTATAGTTAGACAATTATATGAACTTTAATACACTTTGGGATTATAGAATACAATGGAGTTATACTAAGAGATAGTTAGTAATACAAGATATAGAATACAGTTAAAGAATACTAGATATAGAATCACAGGATATAGAAATACAAGATGTAGAAACGCGGTGATGTGAGCTCCTCGAGCTCTGGTCTCAGACTGACTAAGTGGCTGGCGGAATGGTTTAATTATACTGTGTGGTTGTAGGCGCGGGGTGTGGTGTAGATATGATAGCGGAGGAATTTGTCTGGAGGAGATTAGGACACGTGTGGCTTGGATCGTGGGAGTCAGAATGTTTATGAGATAGCGGAGGAATGCGATAAGGAGAGGCCTGGGAGTCGGGACACGTGCATGATGACGTCATAGGATTGGTGTGTGGCGGGAGATTAGGTCTGGCGGTCGGCGGATGTTTGGGAGATAAGGAGTTGGAATATAATACGAGTGTGGGAATGGAATGTGTTTGGCTTGGTGGTTTAGTCTGGAAGGTTCGGTGGATGTTTATGTGATGTTGAGCTTGGGAAAGGGATGGGATTATCAGGGAATGCTTCTAGAATGATCTAGATTATTCTAGAAGCTTCTGGAAGGATGACATAGGAACTGATAGTAGGATGTAGCGGGAGTGAAGGCGCGCTTATGACTATGCTTATAAATAATTCTAACAGGAGTAAGGGCGCGCTTATGACTACTATGCTTATCGTATATATGTGTGTATGTATATATATGCTTATGACTAATTCCAACGTCGCTTGCCGACGTAACACCTCCCCCCCTGGGTGAGAAAATTCATGGAAAATGAATTTTCTAGTCGGGTTTACTAGAGAGTCTTTGTTATTCGGGTGAGAGAGTTCGTTGGAATGGGGCACTGTTTGAGTGTTCTAATGAAATTCACTATGGAGTTTGAAACTCGGGTATAAGCGTTCGGGGGTGCACTGGTTCACTACTTCAGTGGGCTGCTGCTCTGTATCTTCTGGCTTGGGGTTGGGTTGGTTTCGGGTGTGTTCGGAGTTGGTTTGGGTATCTGTGATCTCGCCATCGGTTTTCCTCTGGCTGAGGAACAGGAAGAAGTGTGTGAGAGAGCTCCAAACGGCTCCCAATAGGTGTAGGCTCCATCCGTATACTGAGTGTAGTGCTATCCCGTTGATGATCGTGCTGACGGCGGCTTTGATGACTCGGATTGCGAGGTAGATGCCCATAATGCCAGCGGTGAATGATCCGAATGCGACGAATCCGGACCAGATTCGTCTTCCAGTGGATTCTGCTAGCTTTTTCAACGTTGTTTCGTCGAAAAGGTTGTACAGCTGAAGGGCTTGTGAGCTGTATTCCCGGCCGGTAACTCCTTGAGCTAGAGAGTTCACGATGGCGGGTCTTTCGATAGGGAACATTATGTGTTCCTTTAGCTTTGCCAGGTCCTCTGGTGAATAGATACCTCCGTCTGCCAGGTTATGTGGGTTGACGTATTTCCAGGTTGCCTTGGTAAGTGGCTTCAGCGGTGTTGGCGGTAGACTTTCCACAGGTTTTGGTGTTAGCCTGTACCATAGGCGATGGATTTTGAACATATTCGGCATGAGTTCGCTGCAGTCTTTCCTCGTGCCTGAGCGCGTTAGTATGTGGTGAATCGGCGTAATAAACAATGACGTGTTTTTGTATGTTACAGGCAACTCGTCGTAACAGGTGTCTGTGTGCCTCACTTGGCAGACAACCGGAACGCATTTGACTATGTGGATAACTTCGCCCGATGCGATTGCCATGAATCCGTGTTCCCTGGCAATTGTCCTTGCTACTTCGGCTGGGGCGACGTGAATAAGTGTGAGTGCGTTATGCAGAATCTGTCGTTCTAATGCGCACTTTTGTTTTATTACGTCCCGATATAACTGTATTATCTGTGTTTTTAGGTGCTTCTCTACGTATACGAATTTGGAATTCACGTATGCGAAGATGTCGAGATTGTTTATTGCGATGGATGTCCTGGTTTTGAAGTGTCCTTCTTTCTCCGTCTCGAGAATGAAGAGCTTGGGATGTTCGGTATGTATCAATGTGTATCCACAGACCTTCGTACTGGTTGTTCTGGCAAGGGCGAATGTAGTTCCTTGCGATGTGACCGAGTAGAGGGATAACCCTTGGTTGTCTTCGTCTTCTACTAGTGTTGCTTTACCTTCGTAGAGGACATCGTAATTGTTGAATTTGCAGTAGTCTGTGGGTGAGTTGTCCCAGTAGGAGAATCCATCTTCGGAGTCCAGGCAGGATCCTTGTTGGACCAGGCATCGTTGGCCAGATTGCATGATGATTTCGTTGGTGGCGAGTTTGACAGCTGCGATATGGGTGCGTATTTTTATACGGATGACAGCTTGAACGACTATGCTGTTCCAGGTGCCGTATGGATCGCTGAACGTGGAGCCGTAGCATGTGCCGTCGTTATCGATTTTTCCTGACAGGGTAAGGCTTCGGGTTGTGGAAGAGTTCGTAACTACGCCTGTGATCTGTGCCGATGGGGTGACGTATAGTGTGCCGGTACGGTGTAGCATCTGGCACGCGTCTCTCGGGATGTTCATTAGGTAAATTTGCCGTCCGTTGTTGACTGCGGAGATGTGCGAATGCATGCCGCAGTGGAAGATTGTTCTGTCGATTTCCACGTGGCATTGTGTGACCTCGGCAGTTTGAAATTCGGACAGTTGCAGTAATTGGATTGCCCTTTCCTTGATGATGGGTGCCTTTTCTTCTGTCTCGCAGTTGAGTGGGTCGATTGCGGAGAATGTTGAGACGTTTAGTGTCGGGCCGCTGCAGTCGTAACCGATAAGGGCTGCAGCCGAGGATACGGAGATGATGAGTACTGCTGCTTGTAGATGCATGTTGGTTGATTGTTGTTGACTGATCTCTTCGCCTCTTGTTTGGCTCTTATATACTAGTCATGATGACGAATGGGGTGAGGATGACATTGAGGTTGTTAATGTTTTGGCTAGCTTCAATTTGTTTTGGTGGACCGTTCTTTCTCGGCCGGTATCGAGTGTCAGGCGGACGTTATGGTTGTCGAGGATACGTGATATTTTGTGTGGACCTGTGTATTGCGCATCGAATTTGTTTTTAGTCGGTTCTTTTAATAAGAATACCAAATCTCCTTCCGAGAATTCCTTTGTGTTTAATCTTCGATCGTAATAGCGTTTGGATCTTTGTTTAGCAAGATTAAGGTTTGAGGCTGCTATCGCTCGTGATTCGGTTAGCTTGGCTTCGAGTTTCCGTAAATACGCGGTGTATGTTTCGTCTTCCACAGGAGTTTCATAGGAGTATGCGGATGGTACTCTAGCTTTGTTTCCAAATATAAGTTCGTGTGGTGTATATAATGTACCTTCGTGAGTACTTGTGTTGTAACTAAACATCGCACACTGAAGCCAATTGTTCCAATCATTTTTGTTACTTATGTACTGTTTTAGATATTCCGTCAGGACTAGATGTGACCTTTCTAACGAGCCGTTTGTTTGAGGGTGGAATGCAGTGGTTTTGATATGTTGAATTCTAAATCGACGTGTCACCGCGCGCATGAGAGCGTTGATGAAGTTTGTACCCTGATCCGTAAGTATTGCTTTTGGCGCACCGAATTTGCAAATTAGGTTGTCAACTAATGCATCAGCTGTTTCTATTGCAGAGACGGTTTTGAGAGGGACAGCAATTGAATATTTGGTCAACAAATCCTGCATCGTGAGGATGTAATGATGACCAGAGGGAGTGGTAGGAAGGGGGCCAACGATGTCTAGTGCAATTTTATCGAACGCCTGTCCAGGTGTGTCTGTTAGTATCATTGGATTTCGCGTCTTTACTCTTGTTAATTTTTTCGTCTGGCAATCTTTACACGTTGTTACAAATTTCATTATTTCGGGTTTCATTGAAGGCCAAAAGTACTTTTCTCGTATGCGTCTGTAGGTTTTTGTCACGCCCTTATGTCCGGCGTATGCGGAGATGTGATTTTCTGATATTATAGCTTGTCTCGTATTTTCTGGAGGTATGACGATTTCGTTAGTGCAAATAGTTATTCGAATGTTGGTTTCCTCTAGAAGTTCCGTTAGTACGTCTCGTATAGTTGTCCAAGATATGTCGTCTATTGAAATTCGCGATAATGTAATTGACGGTAAGTTTAGTTCCATAATTGCGTCGCGTAACGCTCGGAGGGATTCTAACATGTCTTCGTAAGTTGCAATATGAGATAACGATTCTTTTATGGGTAATTGTATCAGTGTATACTTTTCAGTGTGGACTTTCGCTCTACCGATTATAGCGTTTGCTAGTTTCGGCAGTCTGTTGTTTTTGTATAGATCGATCGCGCCTTCGTCCAGTGGGTCATTTGCGAGGGTCACGAAACATGCTATGTGGTCATTTTTCATGATAAGTCGGTCTCGTGTGTAATGTATGTTCGTCGGTGTCGTGGCTGGACTGGATATATCGATTTCGCTATCTGTGTCGGGTGATATCGGAGACGAGGTTGATGGTTGGGATTGGAATAGTAGTGGTGAAGTAGAATGCGATGATAATGGATATACAGGAGCTTGGATAGGATTTCTAGAGAGAGCGTCTGCATTAGTGTTCATTTTACCTGATTTGTATATAATTTTATATTCGTACTCGGCTAGTTTTAAACGCCAGCGAAGTAGACGCGATGACGGATCCTTTACAGAATTCATCCACACCAATGGCTGGTGGTCTGTGACGAGATTGAACTTCTTTCCGTATATGTATGATCTAAAGTGTTGAACTGCGTATATTATTGCCAAGCATTCCTTCTCAATAGTTGCATAGTTTAGTTCTGCTCCGTGAAGCAGTCGCGAGGCATAGGCTATCGGTTGATCTTTATTTATCTCGCCCTGACTTAGAATGGCACCGATCGCGTAATTTGATGCGTCGGTTGTGATGTTGAACGGTTTGGAAAAATCTGGGTAACGGAGCACTGGCTCAGTGCACAATGCCGTGCGTAATGTATCGAACGCTTGGTCCTGTGGTAGTGACCATTCGAATTTCGCGTCTTTCCGTAGTAGATGCGTTAGCGGTTTCGAGATATGGGAGAATTTATCTATAAAACGTCGATAATAGCCTGCTAAACCAAGGAACTCTCGGACTTGTTTCGTGTTTTTCGGTTTCGGAAAGTTTTGTACCGCTACCACCTTGTTGGGGCATGGTTTGACGCCTTCGTCGCTGATTACATGTCCTAAGTAAGCGACTTCGCGACGGAGAAATGTACACTTCGAAGGTTGTAGCTTCAGGTTGGCTTTCCTGAGACGCTTAGCCAGTTTATTGAATTTTGAACAGTGCTCTGATAATGAGCTTGCATAAATAACAATGTCGTCGAGATAAACGAACATTTCTGTGCCCTGCAATCCTGAGAGAATCGAATCCATTAAACGTTGAAATGTCGCAGGAGCGTTACGTAAGCCGAAGGGCATTCGATTAAACTCATAATGACCGTATGGGGTAGAAAACGCTGTTTTCCCAGCGTCCTCTTTGTTCATGCCAATCTGGTGAAAACCGGAGGCCAAATCGAAAGTGGAGAAGTATTTTGCAGAACCGAGCTGGTCTAAAATTTCCACAATACTCGGCAAGGGGTACGCGTCCGCGATAGTCTTTTCATTCAGTTGGCGGTAATCGATGACCATCCTCCATTTTTTGGTCCCGCTTTCATCAGATTTCTTGGGCACAATCCACAAGGGCGAGTTATACGGAGAGGTAGAAGGACTGACAATGTCGTTTTCGAGAAGTTCCTTCATTTGCTTGTTGATCTCCTCCTTGTGGACTGGCGGATAGCGATATTGCTTTACATGTATGGGTTTATCGTCGGTCGTTGGAATTTTGTGCTCTACAATAGTTGTTTTCCCTAAACGCTCACCCGGGAGGTGAAAGACGTCGGCGCTTTCGTTGATAATTTTATACACATGATCGCGTTCCTCTGCGTTAAGATGATCGGTACTTATTATGTCTCTGATCTCTTCTTCGCGTTCCTGATGGGAACGAGATTCTTTGATAGAGTGCATAAAATGAGGACTTCCGTCTTGCGGTGTATCCTTGAAATCGGCGACTTCCTGCACCTCCACAGTGGGTACAGGAAACGAGATACGGCTATTCGTCGTATTGACAACGCGCACGAACGTTCTGCCGTTGTTTGTTTTGACTAGGGAGTCGAAGACGGTGATACCGGAGGCCAGCTCCTGACGCGGTAGATAACCTATCTCCGGACCGGTGGCTCCTATTTCGATTACTTTAGCTGAACGGCTTTCTATCGTACACGTTATTCTCTCAGGACTTGCGGTTTTGGATATAGAAGATTTTACGGATTTAGAACTAGTAGATTTGGAAAGTTTTGAGCCTGTTTTCGGTCCTTTAGCCCGTGCGCTCGAATTAGTAGTTTTGGAACGTGGTTCCGAGTTAGAAGGGGTTTTTAGGGTGTTAGTAGAGGGGTTACCTTTGTTACAGGTTTTGGAATTTTGGTTTCGTTCGCATCTCTGCTCATTATGCGGGTTGTTTGCAAACGGAATTTCGATTCCCTTCCAGAGCACTCTGTTTTGAGTGTACGAGATTTCGGCTCCCTCTTCTAAGAAATGACATCCAAGGATTCCGTCGGGGAGGATCGGGAAGTCGGATGGAACTACATGGAACCTAATTATAGTTCCATATAGCGGGATCTTGACGGAACCCATGGTGGATACGGCTTCGGATGTGATTCCGTATAATTGCAACTTTTCGTCAGTTGCAATCCGATGATTGAGGTGGAGCGCTGATATTTTAATCAGATTTGGTTCCGACCCGGTATCAATCATTAGTGTCGTTATTCGCGGGAGTCCTGGCGATTGGACTTCTACGTGAGGAACTTTTCCCTTCGATTTTAATTCGCATTTTGCAATTCGGGTGTTGATTCCGTTGCGATGGTTCGGACCGTGTTTGCTGGGGACGCCTCTCGCCTTCGGCCCGAGTTCGACGGGAGGGCTTGTCCGTTTCCCGGATTCCGTTGATTATTATATTCCCTTTTGCGACACTCGTGTATGTCGTGCCCGGAGAATTTACAGTAGGAGCAGACCTTTGGCTGTCTACTGGGACTTACGGAAGTATTTCCTCGTGACGCTTCATAGGCGAAAGTATTGCGCGGAGGTGTGCGCGGATCGCGGTAGGAATCCCGGTAGCGAGATTCGTTAAATCGTCGCGGTGAAGGTTCCCGCCATGAAGACCCTTGCCATGAATTGCGAGGTGAAGGAGGGTTGTGATACGGCTTACGTTCCGGCGTTTGATCACGGAATTGCACGTGTTTGGAATCTGTGACGCGTCCGTATCGAATGTTGTCGCGTTCTAGTTCTTTATAAATTTCGATTGCCTCATTAAAGATATGAGACAGCGGATTTCTACGCAAATGACGGAGCTCGCTTCTTATCTGTGGGGTTACTCCGCGGATGAAACAATCTGCCGTCAGATTGTCGATTTCAGAAATCGAGGTGGAATCGCAGTCTATGATTGCGTTTCGTATGTCCTTGACCCGAGTGATGAAATCGAGGATATGTTCTTCTTTTTTCATGTAGATATTGGCCATATCGCCGCGATAGTGGTCAATCGTCTTTTGCGGACCGAAGATACGCTTAAGTCTATTACAGAGGTCGGTGACGTTTATATACCGCTCGTCTTCCACTGCAGCGGCTGCCCGTCCGCGTAAACGCGTAGTAATTAATCGCGTGAGAGTGCCTTCGGCACTGGGAGATATAAGGTCGCGAGCGCGGGTGCACGCGCGCGTAAATGTGAGAACGGACGGTTCCGTTCCATTGAATGTAGGGATTATAGCTAAAGCTTCCTTTAGCGTGAAGGAATCTGTGGAGGTATCTTCGATGGGAGAGCGATATTCTCTATGTTGCCTTCTTAAATTTTCAATTTCCGCCAACGCGGCGTCGCGTTCTTGCTTTAGCGTGTTACAGTCGTGCTCCATCCTGGAAGTCTCTGCGCTTTCCGCGTGCTTTTTGGAACGGGTGTCCATTATAGATATTGATGATGAATGTACAGAAAATTTTCCAGAATTTATTGGTTATCGAATACAAAAGTACACCAGTTTGCTACTTCGTCAGGTACAATCTCGGGTATATTTCCGTGTGAAAAATTTCGTACAAACGAGAGTAACACTTCTTGGGGTATTTCTCGGTGGTTGTAGACTTTAAGAGATATATCGGTGTCTAATATTTCGATTGGCGGCGGAGGAATGGGTACTGGTATGATTTCGTCGCAAGAATCGTCGATAATGATCGGTTCAGGATCTGGCTCGGCTCCTGCGCTATCTGGGATCGGAGTTTCCGGCGCAGGCTGCTGCGCCTGGAGTTCCTTTAATTCCCTTTGTATAGCGGCAATCCTCCTTGCTTGGACCCTGTGACCACCACGACGGCCTCGACGACGTGACTGAGTTGGAATAGATTTCGATATAGGGAATAGTAAAGTGTTGAAAATTCGGTATATTAATAGCTTCGAACAACTACCTTCCTGACTCCGTGCATTGCGTCTGGTGTCACGACAAGATCACTGCGTGTAACCGTTAGTTCTGCACAGGTGCGCTAGCGTCAGCGCGCTCGTCTGTCAGGCAGAAAATTCAAGCATGGAATCAACGTGTGAAAGGAGGTTGGTGAGGATCGCCGGTTATTAATCACAATGAATTTAAACCGCGAGAGTGAACAGCATCCCACCGCTGTCACCAGTTGTTACGTCCCGGATCGCGCAAACAGGCAAAACCAAGATCGAGCACAACAATTTGCTGTTCTTTAAACGTCCACGCAGCGCGTACGTCTGCGTCTGACGGGGTCTCTCGCTAATTCAATTGAATGGTAGTGGTTACTCACCTCAACTCCTGGTTGATCAGCAGACTAAAGTTGAACGTAATAGATATAATTCAGTAGCGCGCACTCGGTTTGGAAGTTGGAATAATTAGAATTATAGTTAGACAATTATATGAACTTTAATACACTTTGGGATTATAGAATACAATGGAGTTATACTAAGAGATAGTTAGTAATACAAGATATAGAATACAGTTAAAGAATACTAGATATAGAATCACAGGATATAGAAATACAAGATGTAGAAACGCGGTGATGTGAGCTCCTCGAGCTCTGGGCTCAGACTGACTAAGTGGCTGGCGGAATGGTTTAATTATACTGTGTGGTTGTAGGCGCGGGGTGTGGTGTAGATATGATAGCGGAGGAATTTGTCTGGAGGAGATTAGGACACGTGTGGCTTGGATCGTGGGAGTCAGAATGTTTATGAGATAGCGGAGGAATGCGATAAGGAGAGGCCTGGGAGTCGGGACACGTGCATGATGACGTCATAGGATTGGTGTGTGGCGGGAGATTAGGTCTGGCGGTCGGCGGATGTTTGGGAGATAAGGAGTTGGAATATAATACGAGTGTGGGAATGGAATGTGTTTGGCTTGGTGGTTTAGTCTGGAAGGTTCGGTGGATGTTTATGTGATGTTGAGCTTGGGAAAGGGATGGGATTATCAGGGAATGCTTCTAGAATGATCTAGATTATTCTAGAAGCTTCTGGAAGGATGACATAGGAACTGATAGTAGGATGTAGCGGGAGTGAAGGCGCGCTTATGACTATGCTTATAAATAATTCTAACAGGAGTAAGGGCGCGCTTATGACTACTATGCTTATCGTATATATGTGTGTATGTATATATATGCTTATGACTAATTCCAACGTCGCTTGCCGACGTAACATCGGTATCGTTGATGTTTCCAGCTGAGATATGCATTTGCAGTGATAATCTTCATGATTCTGCTGTTACAAGTGTGCAGAATCACCGAAATCGCTGTTTTCGTGCTATTGAATGCGAAAAACACGTTTTCTGGTGTTTTCAGCACGCCACAGAGTGTTTGACATGCGGAAACTGCCATATCTTCGGTATCGTTGATGTTTCCAGCTGAGATATGCATTTTCAGTGATAATCTTCATGATTCTGCTGTTACAAATGTGCGGAATCACCGAAATCGCTGTTTTCGTGCTTTTGAATGCGAAAACCACGTTTTCTGGTGTTTTCAGCACGCCACAGAGCGTTTGACATGTGGAAACTGCGATATCTTCGGTATCGTTGTTGTTTCCAGCTGAGATATGCATTTTCAGTGATAATCTTCGAGTTTCTTCTGCTGTTACAAGTGTGCAGAATCACCGAAATCGCTGTTTTCGTGCTATTGAATGCGAAAAACACGTTTTCTGGTGTTTTCAGCACGCCACAGAGCGTTTGACATGCGGAAACTGCCATATCTTCGGTATCGTTGATGTTTCCAGCTGAGATATGCATTTTCAGTGATAATCTTCATGATTCTGCTGTTACAAGTGTGCAGACTCACCGAAATCGCTGTTTTCGTGCTATTGAATGCGAAAAACACGTTTTCTGGTGTTTTCAGCACGCCACAGAGTGTTTGACATGCGGAAACTGCCATATCTTCGGTATCGTTGTTGTTTCCAGCTGAGATATGCATTATCAGTGATAATCTTCATGATTCTGCTGTTACAAGTGTGCAGAATCACCGACGTCGCTGTTTTCGTGCTATTGAACGCGAAAAACACGTTTTCTGGTGTTTCCAGTACTCCACAGTGCGTTTGATATGCAGAAACTGCGATATCTTCGGTATCGTTGTTGTTTCCAGCTGGGATATGCATTATCAGTGATAATCTTCATGATTCTGCTGTTACAAGTGTGCAGAATCACCGAAATCGCTGTTTTCGTGCTATTGAATGCGAAAAACACGTTTTCTGGTGTTTTCAGAACTCCACAGTGCGTTTGATGTGCGGAAACTGCCATATCTTCGGTATCGTTGTTGTTTCCAGCTGGGATATGCATTATCAGTGATAATCTTCATGATGCTGCTGTTACAAGTGTGCAGAATCACCGAAATCGCTGTTTTCGTGCTACTGAATGCGAAAAACACGTTTTCTGGTGTTTTCAGCACTCCACAGTGCGTTTGATATGCGGTAACTGCGATATCTTCGGTATCGTTGTTGTTTCCAGCTGAGATATGCATTTTCAGTGATAATCTTCATGATTCTGCTGTTACAAGTGTGCAGACTCACCGAAATCGCTGTTTTCGTGCTATTGAATGCGAAAAACACGTTTTCTGGTGTTTTCAGCACGCCACAGAGCGTTTGACATGCGGAAACTGCGTTATCTTCGCTATCGTTGTTGTTTCCAGCTGAGATATGCATTTTCAGTGATAATCTTCGAGTTTCTTCTGCTGTTACAAGTGTGCAGACTCACCGAAATCGCTGTTTTCGTGCTTTTGAATGCGAAAAACACGTTTTCTGGTGTTTTCAGCACGACACAGAGCGTGTGACATGCGGAAACTGCGTTATCTTCGCTATCGTTGTTGTTTCCAGCTGAGATATGCATTTTCAGTGATAATCTTCGAGTTTCTTCTGCTGTTACAAGTGTGCAGAATCACCGAAATCGCTGTTTTCGTGCTATTGAATGCGAAAAACACGTTTTCTGGAGTTTTCAGCACGCCACAGAGTGTTTGACATGCGGAAACTGCCATATCTTCGGTATCGTTGATGTTTCCAGCTGAGATATGCATTTTCAGTGATAATCTTCATGATTCTGCTGTTACAAATGTGCGGAATCACCGAAATCGCTGTTTTCGTGCTTTTGAATGCGAAAACCACGTTTTCTGGTGTTTTCAGCACGCCACAGAGCGTTTGACATGTGGAAACTGCGATATCTTCGGTATCGTTGTTGTTTCCAGCTGAGATATGCATTTTCAGTGATAATCTTCGAGTTTCTTCTGCTGTTACAAGTGTGCAGAATCACCGAAATCGCTGTTTTCGTGCTATTGAATGCGAAAAACACGTTTTCTGGTGTTTTCAGCACGCCACAGAGCGTTTGACATGCGGAAACTGCCATATCTTCGGTATCGTTGATGTTTCCAGCTGAGATATGCATTTTCAGTGATAATCTTCATGATTCTGCTGTTACAAGTGTGCAGACTCACCGATATCGCTGTTTTCGTGCTATTGAATGCGAAAAACACGTTTTCTGGTGTTTTCAGCACGCCACAGAGCGTTTGACATGCGGAAACCGCCATATCTTCGGTATCGTTGATGTTTCCAGCTGAGATATGCATTTTCAGTGATAATCTTCATGATTCAGCTGTTACAAGTGTGCAGAATCACCGAAATCGCTGTTTTCGTGCTATTGAATGCGAAAAACACGTTTTCTGGTGTTTTCAGCACGCCACAGAGCGTTTGACATGCGGAAACTGCGTTATCTTCGCTATCGTTGTTGTTTCCGGCTGAGATATGCATTTTCAGTGATAATCTTCGAGTTTCTTCTGCTGTTACACGTGTGCAGAATCACCGAAATCGCTGTTTTCGTGCTATTGAATGCGAAAAACACGTTTTCTGGTGTTTTCAGCACGCCACAGAGCGTTTGACATGCGGAAACTGCGATATCTTCGGTATCGTTGTTGTTTCCAGCTGAGATATGCATTTTCAGTGATAATCTTCGTGTTTCTTCTGCTGTTACAAGTGTGCAGAATCACCGAAATCGCTGTGTTCGTGCTATTGAATGCGAAAAACACGTTTTCTGGTGTTTCCAGTACTCCACAGTGCGTTTGATATGCGGAAACTGCGATATCTTCGGTATCGTTGTTGTATCCAGCTGAGATATGCATTTTCAGTGATAATCTTCATGATTCTGCTGCTACAAGTGTGCAGAATCACCGAAATCGCTGTTTTCGTGCTTTTGAATGCGAAAAACACGTTTGCTGGTGTTTTCAGCACGCCACAGAGCGTTTGACATGCGGAAACTGCGATATCTTCGGTATCGTTGTTGTTTCCAGCTGAGATATGCATTTTCAGACATAATCTTCATGATTCTGCTGTTACAAGTGTGCAGAATCACCGAAATTGCTGTTTTCGTGCTATTGAATGCGAAATACACGTTTTCTGGTGTGTTCAGCACTCCACAGTGCGTTTGATGTGCGGAAACTGCCATATCTTCGGTATCGTTGTTGTTTCCAGCTGAGATATGCATTTTCAGTGATAATCTTCATGATCCTGCTGTAACAAGTGTGCAGAATCACCGAAATCGCTGTTTTCGTGCTATTGAATGCGAAAAACACGTTTTCTGGTGTTTTCAGCACTCCACAGTGCGTTTGATGTGCGGAAACTGCCATATCTTCGGTATCGTTGTTGTTCCCAGCTGAGATATGCATTATCAGTGATAATCTTCATGATTCTGCTGTTACAAGTGTGCAGAATCACCGATGTCGCTGTTTTCGTGCTATTGAATGCGAAAAACACGTTTTCTGGTGTTTTCAGCACGCCACAGAGTGTTTGATATGCGGTAACTGCGATATCTTCGGTATCGTTGTTGTTGCCAGCTGGGATATGCATTACCAGTGATAATCTTCATGATTCTGCTGTTACAAGTGTGCAGAATCACCGAAATCGCTGTTTTCGTGCTATTGAATGCGAAAAACACGTTTTCTGGTGTTTTCAGCACGCCACAGAGCGTTTGACATGCGGAAACTGCGTTATCTTCGCTATCGTTGTTGTTTCCAGCTGAGATATGCATTTTCAGTGATAATCTTCGAGTTTCTTCTGCTGTTACACGTGTGCAGAATCACCGAAATCGCTGTTTTCGTGCTATTGAATGCGAAAAACACGTTTTCTGGTGTTTTCAGCACGCCACAGAGCGTTTGACATGCGGAAACCGCCATATCTTCGGTATCGTTGATGTTTCCAGCTGAGATATGCATTTTCAGTGATAATCTTCATGATTCAGCTGTTACAAGTGTGCAGAATCACCGAAATCGCTGTTTTCGTGCTATTGAATGCGAAAAACACGTTTTCTGGTGTTTTCAGCACGCCACAGAGCGTTTGACATGCGGAAACTGCGTTATCTTCGCTATCGTTGTTGTTTCCGGCTGAGATATGCATTTTCAGTGATAATCTTCGAGTTTCTTCTGCTGTTACACGTGTGCAGAATCACCGAAATCGCTGTTTTCGTGCTATTGAATGCGAAAAACACGTTTTCTGGTGTTTTCAGCACGCCACAGAGCGTTTGACATGCGGAAACTGCGATATCTTCGGTATCGTTGTTGTTTCCAGCTGGGATATGCATTACCAGTGATAATCTTCATGATTCTGCTGTTACAAGTGTGCAGAATCACCGAAATCGCTGTTTTCGTGCTATTGAATGCGAAAAACACGTTTTCTGGTGTTTTCAGCACTCCACAGTGCGTTTGATGTGCGGAAACTGCCACATCTTCGGTATCGTTGTTGTATCCAGCTGAGATATGCATTTTCAGTGATAATCTTCATGATTCTGCTGCTACAAGTGTGCAGAATCACCGAAATCGCTGTTTTCGTGCTTTTGAATACGAAAAACACGTTTGCTGGTGTTTTCAGCACGCCACAGAGCGTTTGACATGCGGAAACTGCGATATCTTCGGTATCGTTGTTGTTTCCAGCTGAGATATGCATTTTCACTGATAATCTTCGAGTTTCTTCTGCTGTTACAAGTGTGCAGAATCACCGAAATCGCTGTTTTCATGCTTTTGAATGCGAAAAACACGTTTGCTGGTGTTTTCAGCACGCCACAGAGCGTTTGACATGTGGAAACTGCGATATCTTCGGTATCGTTGTTGTTTCCAGCTGAGATATGCATTTTCAGTGATAATCTTCGAGTTTCTTCTGCTGTTACAAGTGTGCAGAATCACCGAAATCGCTGTTTTCATGCTTTTGAATGCGAAAAACACGTTTGCTGGTGTTTTCAGCACGCCACAGAGCGTTTGACATGCGGAAACTGCCATATCTTCGGTATCGTTGATGTTTCCAGCTGAGATATGCATTTTCAGTGATAATCTTCATGATTCTGCTGTTACAAGTGTGCAGACTCACCGAAATCGCTGTTTTCGTGCTATTGAATGCGAAAAACACGTTTTCTGGTGTTTTCAGCACGCCACAGAGTGTTTGATATGCGGTAACTGCGATATCTTCGGTATCGTTGCTGTTTCCAGCTGGGATATGCATTACCAGTGATAATCTTCATGATTCTGCTGTTACAAGTGTGCAGAATCACCGAAATCGCTGTTTTCGTGCTATTGAATGCGAAAAACACGTTTTCTGGTGTTTTCAGCACTCCACAGTGCGTTTGATGTGCGGAAACTGCCACATCTTCGGTATCGTTGTTGTTTCCAGCTGGGATATGCATTATCAGTGATAATCTTCATGATTCTGCTGTTACAAGTGTGCAGAATCACCGAAATCGCTGTTTTCGTGCTATTGAATGCGAAAAACACGTTTTCTGGTGTTTTCAGCACTCCACAGTGCGTTTGATATGCGGTAACTGCGATATCTTCGGTATTGTTGTTGTTTCCAGCTGAGATATGCATTTTCAGTGATAATCTTCATGATTCTGCTGTTACAAGTGTGCAGCCTCACCGAAATCGCTGTTTTCGTGCTTTTGAATGCGAAAAACACGTTTTCTGGTGTTTTCAGCACGCCACAGAGCGTTTGACATGCGGAAACTGCGTTATCTTCGCTATCGTTGTTGTTTCCAGCTGAGATATGCATTTTCAGTGATAATCTTCGAGTTTCTTCTGCTGTTACAAGTGTGCAGACTCACCGAAATTGCTGTTTTCGTGCTTTTGAATGCGAAAAACACGTTTTCTGGTGTTTTCAGCACGACACAGAGCGTGTGACATGCGGAAACTGCGTTATCTTCGCTATCGTTGTTGTTTCCAGCTGAGATATGCATTTTCAGTGATAATCTTCGAGTTTCTTCTGCTGTTACAAGTGTGCAGAATCACCGAAATCGCTGTTTTCGTGCTATTGAATGCGAAAAACACGTTTTCTGGTGTTTTCAGCACGCCACAGAGCGTTTGACATGCGGAAACTGCGTTATCTTCGCTATCGTTGTTGTTTCCAGCTGAGATATGCATTTTCAGTGATAATCTTCGAGTTTCTTCTGCTGTTACACGTGTGCAGAATCACCGAAATCGCTGTTTTCGTGCTATTGAATGCGAAAAACACGTTTTCTGGTGTTTTCAGCACGCCACAGAGCGTTTGACATGCGGAAACTGCCATATCTTCGGTATCGTTGATGTTTCCAGCTGAGATATGCATTTTCAGTGATAATCTTCATGATTCAGCTGTTACAAGTGTGCAGAATCACCGAAATCGCTGTTTTCGTGCTTTTGAATGCGAAAACCACGTTTTCTGGTGTTTTCAGCACGCCACAGAGCGTTTGACATGTGGAAACTGCGATATCTTCGGTATCGTTGTTGTTTCCAGCTGAGATATGCATTTTCAGTGATAATCTTCGAGTTTCTTCTGCTGTTACAAGTGTGCAGAATCACCGAAATCGCTGTTTTCGTGCTTTTCAATGCGAAAAACACGTTTGCTGGTGTTTTCGGCACGCCACAGAGCGTTTGACATGCGGAAACTGCGATATCTTCGGTATCGTTGTTGTTTCCAGCTGAGATATGCATTTTCAGTGATAATCTTCGTGTTTCTTCTGCTGTTACAAGTGTGTAGAATCACCGAAATCGCTGTTTTCGTGCTATTGAATGCGAAAAACACGTTTTCTGGTGTTTCCAGTACTCCACAGTGCGTTTGATATGCGGAAACTGCGATATCTTCGGTATCGTTGTTGTATCCAGCTGAGATATGCATTTTCAGTGATAATCTTCATGATTCTGCTGCTACAAGTGTGCAGAATCACCGAAATCGCTGTTTTCGTGCTTTTGAATGCGAAAAACACGTTTGCTGGTGTTTTCAGCACGCCACAGAGCGTTTGACATGCGGAAACTGCGATATCTTCGGTATCGTTGTTGTTTCCAGCTGAGATATGCATTTTCAGAGATAATCTTCATGATTCTGCTGTTACAAGTGTGCAGAATCACCGAAATTGCTGTTTTCGTGCTATTGAATGCGAAATACACGTTTTCTGGTGTGTTCAGCACTCCACAGTGCGTTTGATGTGCGGAAACTGCCATATCTTCGGTATCGTTGTTGTTTCCAGCTGAGATATGCATTTTCAGTGATAATCTTCGAGTTTCTTCTGCTGTTACAAGTGTGCAGAATCACCGAAATCGCTGTTTTCATGCTTTTGAATGCGAAAAACACGTTTGCTGGTGTTTTCAGCACGCCACAGAGCGTTTGACATGTGGAAACTGCGATATCTTCGGTATCGTTGTTGTTTCCAGCTGAGATATGCATTTTCAGTGATAATCTTCGAGTTTCTTCTGCTGTTACAAGTGTGCAGAATCACCGAAATCGCTGTTTTCATGCTTTTGAATGCGAAAAACACGTTTGCTGGTGTTTTCAGCACGCCACAGAGCGTTTGACATGCGGAAACTGCCATATCTTCGGTATCGTTGTTGTTCCCAGCTGAGATATGCATTATCAGTGATAATCTTCATGATTCTGCTGTTACAAGTGTGCAGAATCACCGATGTCGCTGTTTTCGTGCTATTGAATGCGAAAAACACGTTTTCTGGTGTTTTCAGCACGCCACAGAGTGTTTGATATGCGGTAACTGCGATATCTTCGGTATCGTTGCTGTTTCCAGCTGGGATATGCATTACCAGTGATAATCTTCATGATTCTGCTGTTACAAGTGTGCAGAATCACCGAAATCGCTGTTTTCGTGCTATTGAATGCGAAAAACACGTTTTCTGGTGTTTTCAGCACTCCACAGTGCGTTTGATGTGCGGAAACTGCCACATCTTCGGTATCGTTGTTGTTTCCAGCTGGGATATGCATTATCAGTGATAATCTTCATGATTCTGCTGTTACAAGTGTGCAGAATCACCGAAATCGCTGTTTTCGTGCTATTGAATGCGAAAAACACGTTTTCTGGTGTTTTCAGCACTCCACAGTGCGTTTGATAAGCGGAAACTGCCATATCTTCGTTATCGTTGTTGTTCCCAGCTGAGATATGCATTATCAGTGATAATCTTCATGATTCTGCTGTTACAAGTGTGCAGAATCACCGAAGTCGCTGTTTTCGTGCTATTGAACGCGAAAAACACGTTTTCTGGTGTTTTCAGCACTCCACAGTGCGTTTGATAAGCGGAAACTGCCATATCTTCGTTATCGTTGTTGTTCCCAGCTGAGATATGCATTATCAGTGATAATCTTCATGATTCTGCTGTTACAAGTGTGCAGAATCACCGAAGTCGCTGTTTTCGTGCTATTGAACGCGAAAAACACGTTTTCTGGTGTTTCCAGTACTCCACAGTGCGTTTTATATGCGGAAACTGCGATATCTTCGGTATCGTTGTTGTTTCCAGCTCAGATATGCATTTTCAGTGATAGTCTTCATGATTCTGCTATTACAAGTGTGCAGAATCACCGAAATCGCTGTTTTCGTGCTTTTGAATGCGAAAAACACGTTTGCTGGTGTTTTCAGCACGCCACAGAGCGTTTGACATGTGGAAACTGCGATATCTTCGGTATCGTTGATGTTTCCAGCTGAGATATGCATTTTCAGTGATAATCTTCGAGTTTCTTCTGCTGTTACAAGTGTGCAGAATCACCGAAATCGCTGTTTTCATGCTTTTGAATGCGAAAAACACGTTTGCTGGTGTTTTCAGCACGCCACAGAGCGTTTGACATGTGGAAACTGCGATATCTTCGGTATCGTTGTTGTTTCCAGCTGAGATATGCATTTTCAGTGATAATCTTCGAGTTTCTTCTGCTGTTACAAGTGTGCAGAATCACCGAAATCGCTGTTTTCATGCTTTTGAATGCGAAAAACACGTTTTCTGGTGTTTTCAGCACTCCACAGTGCGTTTGATGTGCGGAAACTGCCATATCTTCGGTATCGTTGTTGTTCCCAGCTGAGATATGCATTATCAGTGATAATCTTCATGATTCTGCTGTTACAAGTGTGCAGAATCACCGATGTCGCTGTTTTCGTGCTATTGAATGCGAAAAACACGTTTTCTGGTGTTTTCAGCACTCCACAGTGCATTTGATAAGCGGAAACTGCCATATCTTCGTTATCGTTGTTGTTCCCAGCTGAGATATGCATTATCAGTGATAATCTTCATGATTCTGCTGTTACAAGTGTGCAGAATCACCGAAGTCGCTGTTTTCGTGCTATTGAACGCGAAAAACACGTTTTCTGGTGTTTCCAGTACTCCACAGTGCGTTTTATATGCGGAAACTGCGATATCTTCGGTATCGTTGTTGTTTCCAGCTCAGATATGCATTTTCAGTGATAGTCTTCATGATTCTGCTATTACAAGTGTGCAGAATCACCGAAGTCGCTGTTTTCGTGCTATTGAACGCGAAAAACACGTTTTCTGGTGTTTCCAGTACTCCACAGTGCGTTTGATATGCGGAAACTGCGATATCTTCGGTATCGTTGTTGTATCCAGCTGAGATATGCATTTTCAGTGATAATCTTCATGATTCTGCTGCTACAAGTGTGCAGAATCACCGAAACCGCTGTTTTCGTGCTTTTGAATGCGAAAAACACGTTTGCTAGTGTTTTCAGCACGCCACAGAGCGTTTGACTTGTGGAAACTGCGATATCTTCGGTATCGTTGTTGTATCCAGCTGAGATATGCATTTTCAGTGATAATCTTCATGATTCTGCTGCTACAAGTGTGCAGAATCACCGAAATCGCTGTTTTCGTGCTTTTGAATGCGAAAAACACGTTTGCTGGTGTTTTCAGCACGCCACAGAGCGTTTGACATGCGGAAACTGCGATATGTTCGGTATCGTTGTTGTTTCCAGCTGAGATATGCATTTTCAGTGATAATCTTCGTGTTTCTTCTGCTGTTACAAGTGTGCAGAATCACCGAAATCGCTGTTTTCGTGCTTTTGAATGCGAAAAACACGTTTTCTGGTGTTTTCAGCACGCCACAGAGCGTTTGACATGCGGAAACTGCCATATCTTCGGCATCGTTGATGTTTCCAGCTGAGATATGCATTTGCAGTGATAATCTTCATGATTCTGCTGTTACAAGTGTGCAGAATCACCGAAATCGCTGTTTTCGTGCTATTGAATGCGAAAAACACGTTTTCTGGTGTTTTCAGCACTCCACAGTGCGTTTGATATGCGGTAACTGCGATATCTTCGGTATCGTTGTTGTTTCCAGCTGGGATATGCATTACCAGTGATAATCTTCATGATTCTGCTGTTACAAGTGTGCAGAATCACCGAAATCGCTGTTTTCGTGCTATTGAATGCGAAAAACACGTTTTCTGGTGTTTTCAGCACTCCACAGTGCGTTTGATGTGCGGAAACTGCCATATCTTCGGTATCGTTGTTGTTTCCAGCTGGGATATGCATTACCAGTGATAATCTTCATGATTCTGCTGTTACAAGTGTGCAGAATCACCGAAATCGCTGTTTTCGTGCTATTGAATGCGAAAAACACGTTTTCTGGTGTTTTCAGCACTCCACAGTGCGTTTGATATGCAGTAACTGCGATATCTTCGGTATTGTTGTTGTTTCCAGCTGAGATATGCATTTTCAGTGATAATCTTCATGATTCTGCTGTTACAAGTGTGCAGACTCACCGAAATCGCTGTTTTCGTGCTTTTGAATGCGAAAAACACGTTTTCTGGTGTTTTCAGCACGCCACAGAGCGTTTGACATGCGGAAACTGCGTTATCTTCGCTATCGTTGTTGTTTCCAGCTGAGATATGCATTTTCAGTGATAATCTTCGAGTTTCTTCTGCTGTTACAAGTGTGCAGACTCACCGAAATCGCTGTTTTCGTGCTTTTGAATGCGAAAAACACGTTTTCTGGTGTTTTCAGCACGCCACAGAGCGTTTGACATGCGGAAACTGCGTTATCTTCGCTATCGTTGTTGTTTCCAGCTGAGACATGCATTTTCAGTGATAATCTTCGAGTTTCTTCTGCTGTTACACGTGTGCAGAATCACCGAAATCGCTGTTTTCGTGCTATTGAATGCGAAAAACACGTTTTCTGGTGTTTTCAGCACGCCACAGAGCGTTTGACATGCGGAAACTGCCATATCTTCGGTATCGTTGATGTTTCCAGCTGAGATATGCATTTTCAGTGATAATCTTCATGATTCTGCTGTTACAAGTGTGCAGAATCACCGAAATCGCTGTTTTCGTGCTATTGAATGCGAAAAACACGTTTTCTGGTGTTTTCAGCACGCCACAGAGTGTTTGACATGCGGAAACTGCCATATCTTCGGTATCGTTGATGTTTCCAGCTGAGATATGCATTTTCAGTGATAATCTTCATGATTCTGCTGTTACAAATGTGCAGAATCACCGAAATCGCTGTTTTCGTGCTTTTGAATGCGAAAACCACGTTTTCTGGTGTTTTCAGCACGCCACAGAGCGTTTGACATGTGGAAACTGCGATATCTTCGGTATCGTTGTTGTTTCCAGCTGAGATATGCATTTTCAGTGATAATCTTCGAGTTTCTTCTGCTGTTACAAGTGTGCAGAATCACCGAAATCGCTGTTTTCGTGCTTTTGAATGCGAAAAACACGTTTGCTGGTGTTTTCAGCACGCCACAGAGCGTTTGACATGCGGAAACTGCGATATCTTCGGTATCGTTGTTGTTTCCAGCTGAGATATGCATTTTCAGTGATAATCTTCGTGTTTCTTCTGCTGTTACAAGTGTGCAGAATCACCGAAATCGCTGTTTTCGTGCTATTGAATGCGAAAAACACGTTTTCTGGTGTTTTCAGCACGCCACAGAGTGTTTGACATGCGGAAACTGCCATATCTTCGGTATCGTTGATGTTTCCAGCTGAGATATGCATTTTCAGTGATAATCTTCATGATTCTGCTGCTACAAGTGTGCAGAATCACCGAAATCGCTGTTTTCGTGCTTTTGAATGCGAAAAACACGTTTGCTGGTGTTTTCAGCACGCCACAGAGCGTTTGACATGCGGAAACTGCGATATCTTCGGTATCGTTGTTGTTTCCAGCTGAGATATGCATTTTCAGAGATAATCTTCATGATTCTGCTGTTACAAGTGTGCAGAATCACCGTAATTGCTGTTTTCGTGCTATTGAATGCGAAATACACGTTTTCTGGTGTGTTCAGCACTCCACAGTGCGTTTGATGTGCGGAAACTGCCATATCTTCGGTATCGTTGTTGTTTCCAGCTGAGATATGCATTTTCAGTGATAATCTTCATGATCCTGCTGTAACAAGTGTGCAGAATCACCGAAATCGCTGTTTTCGTGCTATTGAATGCGAAAAACACGTTTTCTGGTGTTTTCAGCACTCCACAGTGCGTTTGATGTGCGGAAACTGCCATATCTTCGGTATCGTTGTTGTTTCCAGCTCAGATATGCATTTTCAGTGATAGTCTTCATGATTCTGCTATTACAAGTGTGCAGAATCACCGAAGTCGCTGTTTTCGTGCTATTGAACGCGAAAAACACGTCTTCTGGTGTTTCCAGTACTCCACAGTGCGTTTGATATGCGGAAACTGCGATATCTTCGGTATCGTTGTTGTAACCAGCTGAGATATGCATTTTCAGTGATAATCTTCATGATTCTGCTGCTACAAGTGTGCAGAATCACCGAAATCGCTGTTTTCGTGATTTTGAATGCGAAAAACACGTTTGCTGGTGTTTTCAGCACGCCACAGAGCGTTTGACATGTGGAAACTGCGATATCTTCGGTATCGTTGTTGTTTCCAGCTGAGATATGCATTTTCAGTGATAATCTTCGAGTTTCTTCTGCTGTTACAAGTGTGCAGAATCACCGAAATCGCTGTTTTCGTGCTATTGAATGCGAAATACACGTTTTCTGGTGTGTTCAGCACTCCACAGTGCGTTTGATGTGCGGAAACTGCCATATCTTCGGTATCGTTGTTGTTTCCAGCTGAGATATGCATTTTCAGTGATAATCTTCATGATCCTGCTGTAACAAGTGTGCAGAATCACCGAAATCGCTGTTTTCGTGCTATTGAATGCGAAAAACACGTTTTCTGGTGTTTTCAGCACTCCACAGTGCGTTTGATGTGCGGAAACTGCCATATCTTCGGTATCGTTGTTGTTCCCAGCTGAGATATGCATTATCAGTGATAATCTTCATGATTCTGCTGTTACAAGTGTGCAGAACCACCGATGTCGCTGTTTTCGTGCTATTGAATGCGAAAAACACGTTTTCTGGTGTTTTCAGCACTCCACAGTGCGTTTGATAAGCGGAAACTGCCATATCATCGTTATCGTTGTTGTTCCCAGCTGAGATATGCATTATCAGTGATAATCTTCATGATTCTGCTGTTACAAGTGTGCAGAATCACCGAAGTCGCTGTTTTCGTGCTATTGAACGCGAAAAACACGTTTTCTGGTGTTTCCAGTACTCCAAAGTGCGTTTTATATGCGGAAACTGCGATATCTTCGGTATCGTTGTTGTTTCCAGCTCAGATATGCATTTTCAGTGATAGTCTTCATGATTCTGCTATTACAAGTGTGCAGAATCACCGAAGTCGCTGTTTTCGTGCTATTGAACGCGAAAAACACGTTTTCTGGTGTTTCCAGTACTCCACAGTGCGTTTGATATGCGGAAACTGCGATATCTTCGGTATCGTTGTTGTATCCAGCTGAGATATGCATTTTCAGTGATAATCTTCATGATTCTGCTGCTACAAGTGTGCAGAATCACCGAAATCGCTGTTTTCGTGCTTTTGAATGCGAAAAACACGTTTGCTGGTGTTTTCAGCACGCCACAAAGCGTTTGACATGTGGAAACTGCGATATCTTCGGTATCGTTGTTGTTTCCAGCTGAGATATGCATTTTCAGTGATAATCTTCGAGTTTCTTCTGCTGTTACAAGTGTGCAGAATCACCGAAATCGCTGTTTTCATGCTTTTGAATGCGAAAAACACGTTTGCTGGTGTTTTCAGCACGCCACAGAGCGTTTGACATGCGGAAACTGCGATATCTTCGGTATCGTTGTTGTTTCCAGCTGATATATGCATTTTCAGTGATAATCTTCGTGTTTCTTCTGCTGTTACAAGTGTGCAGAATCACCGAAATCGCTGTTTTCGTGCTTTTGAATGCGAAAAACACGTTTTCTGGTGTTTTCAGCACGCCACAGAGCGTTTGACATGCGGAAACTGCCATATCTTCGGTATCGTTGATGTTTCCAGCTGAGATATGCATTTGCAGTGATAATCTTCATGATTCTGCTGTTACAAGTGTGCAGAATCACCGAAATCGCTGTTTTCGTGCTTTTGAATGCGAAAAACACGTTTGCTGGTGTTTTCAGCACTCCACAGTGCGTTTGATATGCGGAAACTGCCATATCTTCGGTATCGTTGTTGTTTCCAGCTGAGATATGCATTATCAGTGATAGTCTTCATGATTCTGCTATTACAAGTGTGCAGAATCACCGAAGTCGCTGTTTTCGTGCTTTTGAATGCGAAAAACACGTTTGCTGGTGTTTCCAGTACTCCACAGTGCGTTTGATATGCGGAAACTGCGATATCTTCGGTATCGTTGTTGTATCCAGCTGAGATATGCATTTTCAGTGATAATCTTCATGATTCTGCTGCTACAAGTGTGCAGAATCACCGAAATCGCTGTTTTCGTGCTTTTGAATGCGAAAAACACGTTTGCTGGTGTTTTCAGCACGCCACAGAGCGTTTGACATGCGGAAACTGCGATATCTTCGGTATCGTTGTTGTTTCCAGCTGAGATATGCATTTTCAGAGATAATCTTCATGATTCTGCTGTTACAAGTGTGGAGAATCACCGAAATTGCTGTTTTCGTGCTATTGAATGCGAAAAACACGTTTTCTGGTGTTTTCAGCACGCCACAGAGTGTTTGACATGCGGAAACTGCCATATCTTCGGTATCGTTGATGTTTCCAGCTGAGATATGCATTTTCAGTGATAATCTTCATGATTCTGCTGCTACAAGTGTGCAGAATCACCGAAATCGCTGTTTTCGTGCTTTTGAATGCGAAAAACACGTTTGCTGGTGTTTTCAGCACGCCACAGAGCGTTTGACATGCGGAAACTGCGATATCTTCGGTATCGTTGTTGTTTCCAGCTGAGATATGCATTTTCAGAGATAATCTTCATGATTCTGCTGTTACAAGTGTGCAGAATCACCGAAATTGCTGTTTTCGTGCTATTGAATGCGAAATACACGTTTTCTGGTGTGTTCAGCACTCCACAGTGCGTTTGATGTGCGGAAACTGCCATATCTTCGGTATCGTTGTTGTTTCCAGCTGAGATATGCATTTTCAGTGATAATCTTCATGATCCTGCTGTAACAAGTGTGCAGAATCACCGAAATCGCTGTTTTCGTGCTATTGAATGCGAAAAACACGTTTTCTGGTGTTTTCAGCACTCCACAGTGCGTTTGATGTGCGGAAACTGCCATATCTTCGGTATCGTTGTTGTTTCCAGCTCAGATATGCATTTTCAGTGATAGTCTTCATGATTCTGCTATTACAAGTGTGCAGAATCACCGAAGTCGCTGTTTTCGTGCTATTGAACGCGAAAAACACGTCTTCTGGTGTTTCCAGTACTCCACAGTGCGTTTGATATGCGGAAACTGCGATATCTTCGGTATCGTTGTTGTAACCAGCTGAGATATGCATTTTCAGTGATAATCTTCATGATTCTGCTGCTACAAGTGTGCAGAATCACCGAAATCGCTGTTTTCGTGCTTTTGAATGCGAAAAACACGTTTGCTGGTGTTTTCAGCACGCCACAGAGCGTTTGACATGTGGAAACTGCGATATCTTCGGTATCGTTGTTGTTTCCAGCTGAGATATGCATTTTCAGTGATAATCTTCGAGTTTCTTCTGCTGTTACAAGTGTGCAGAATCACCGAAATCGCTGTTTTCGTGCTATTGAATGCGAAATACACGTTTTCTGGTGTGTTCAGCACTCCACAGTGCGTTTGATGTGCGGAAACTGCCATATCTTCGGTATCGTTGTTGTTTCCAGCTGAGATATGCATTTTCAGTGATAATCTTCATGATCCTGCTGTAACAAGTGTGCAGAATCACCGAAATCGCTGTTTTCGTGCTATTGAATGCGAAAAACACGTTTTCTGGTGTTTTCAGCACTCCACAGTGCGTTTGATGTGCGGAAACTGCCATATCTTCGGTATCGTTGTTGTTCCCAGCTGAGATATGCATTATCAGTGATAATCTTCATGATTCTGCTGTTACAAGTGTGCAGAACCACCGATGTCGCTGTTTTCGTGCTATTGAATGCGAAAAACACGTTTTCTGGTGTTTTCAGCACTCCACAGTGCGTTTGATAAGCGGAAACTGCCATATCATCGTTATCGTTGTTGTTCCCAGCTGAGATATGCATTATCAGTGATAATCTTCATGATTCTGCTGTTACAAGTGTGCAGAATCACCGAAGTCGCTGTTTTCGTGCTATTGAACGCGAAAAACACGTTTTCTGGTGTTTCCAGTACTCCAAAGTGCGTTTTATATGCGGAAACTGCGATATCTTCGGTATCGTTGTTGTTTCCAGCTCAGATATGCATTTTCAGTGATAGTCTTCATGATTCTGCTATTACAAGTGTGCAGAATCACCGAAGTCGCTGTTTTCGTGCTATTGAACGCGAAAAACACGTTTTCTGGTGTTTCCAGTACTCCACAGTGCGTTTGATATGCGGAAACTGCGATATCTTCGGTATCGTTGTTGTATCCAGCTGAGATATGCATTTTCAGTGATAATCTTCATGATTCTGCTGCTACAAGTGTGCAGAATCACCGAAATCGCTGTTTTCGTGCTTTTGAATGCGAAAAACACGTTTGCTGGTGTTTTCAGCACGCCACAGAGCGTTTGACATGTGGAAACTGCGATATCTTCGGTATCGTTGTTGTTTCCAGCTGAGATATGCATTTTCAGTGATAATCTTCGAGTTTCTTCTGCTGTTACAAGTGTGCAGAATCACCGAAATCGCTGTTTTCATGCTTTTGAATGCGAAAAACACGTTTGCTGGTGTTTTCAGCACGCCACAGAGCGTTTGACATGCGGAAACTGCGATATCTTCGGTATCGTTGTTGTTTCCAGCTGATATATGCATTTTCAGTGATAATCTTCGTGTTTCTTCTGCTGTTACAAGTGTGCAGAATCACCGAAATCGCTGTTTTCGTGCTTTTGAATGCGAAAAACACGTTTTCTGGTGTTTTCAGCACGCCACAGAGCGTTTGACATGCGGAAACTGCCATATCTTCGGTATCGTTGATGTTTCCAGCTGAGATATGCATTTGCAGTGATAATCTTCATGATTCTGCTGTTACAAGTGTGCAGAATCACCGAAATCGCTGTTTTCGTGCTTTTGAATGCGAAAAACACGTTTGCTGGTGTTTTCAGCACTCCACAGTGCGTTTGATATGCGGAAACTGCCATATCTTCGGTATCGTTGTTGTTTCCAGCTGAGATATGCATTATCAGTGATAGTCTTCATGATTCTGCTATTACAAGTGTGCAGAATCACCGAAGTCGCTGTTTTCGTGCTTTTGAATGCGAAAAACACGTTTGCTGGTGTTTCCAGTACTCCACAGTGCGTTTGATATGCGGAAACTGCGATATCTTCGGTATCGTTGTTGTATCCAGCTGAGATATGCATTTTCAGTGATAATCTTCATGATTCTGCTGCTACAAGTGTGCAGAATCACCGAAATCGCTGTTTTCGTGCTTTTGAATGCGAAAAACACGTTTGCTGGTGTTTTCAGCACGCCACAGAGCGTTTGACATGCGGAAACTGCGATATCTTCGGTATCGTTGTTGTTTCCAGCTGAGATATGCATTTTCAGAGATAATCTTCATGATTCTGCTGTTACAAGTGTGGAGAATCACCGAAATTGCTGTTTTCGTGCTATTGAATGCGAAAAACACGTTTTCTGGTGTTTTCAGCACGCCACAGAGTGTTTGACATGCGGAAACTGCCATATCTTCGGTATCGTTGATGTTTCCAGCTGAGATATGCATTTTCAGTGATAATCTTCATGATTCTGCTGCTACAAGTGTGCAGAATCACCGAAATCGCTGTTTTCGTGCTTTTGAATGCGAAAAACACGTTTGCTGGTGTTTTCAGCACGCCACAGAGCGTTTGACATGCGGAAACTGCGATATCTTCGGTATCGTTGTTGTTTCCAGCTGAGATATGCATTTTCAGAGATAATCTTCATGATTCTGCTGTTACAAGTGTGCAGAATCACCGAAATTGCTGTTTTCGTGCTATTGAATGCGAAATACACGTTTTCTGGTGTGTTCAGCACTCCACAGTGCGTTTGATGTGCGGAAACTGCCATATCTTCGGTATCGTTGTTGTTTCCAGCTGAGATATGCATTTTCAGTGATAATCTTCATGATCCTGCTGTAACAAGTGTGCAGAATCACCGAAATCGCTGTTTTCGTGCTATTGAATGCGAAAAACACGTTTTCTGGTGTTTTCAGCACTCCACAGTGCGTTTGATGTGCGGAAACTGCCATATCTTCGGTATCGTTGTTGTTTCCAGCTCAGATATGCATTTTCAGTGATAGTCTTCATGATTCTGCTATTACAAGTGTGCAGAATCACCGAAGTCGCTGTTTTCGTGCTATTGAACGCGAAAAACACGTCTTCTGGTGTTTCCAGTACTCCACAGTGCGTTTGATATGCGGAAACTGCGATATCTTCGGTATCGTTGTTGTAACCAGCTGAGATATGCATTTTCAGTGATAATCTTCATGATTCTGCTGCTACAAGTGTGCAGAATCACCGAAATCGCTGTTTTCGTGCTTTTGAATGCGAAAAACACGTTTGCTGGTGTTTTCAGCACGCCACAGAGCGTTTGACATGTGGAAACTGCGATATCTTCGGTATCGTTGTTGTTTCCAGCTGAGATATGCATTTTCAGTGATAATCTTCGAGTTTCTTCTGCTGTTACAAGTGTGCAGAATCACCGAAATCGCTGTTTTCGTGCTACTGAATGCGAAATACACGTTTTCTGGTGTGTTCAGCACTCCACAGTGCGTTTGATGTGCGGAAACTGCCATATCTTCGGTATCGTTGTTGTTTCCAGCTGAGATATGCATTTTCAGTGATAATCTTCATGATCCTGCTGTAACAAGTGTGCAGAATCACCGAAATCGCTGTTTTCGTGCTATTGAATGCGAAAAACACGTTTTCTGGTGTTTTCAGCACTCCACAGTGCGTTTGATGTGCGGAAACTGCCATATCTTCGGTATCGTTGTTGTTCCCAGCTGAGATATGCATTATCAGTGATAATCTTCATGATTCTGCTGTTACAAGTGTGCAGAATCACCGATGTCGCTGTTTTCGTGCTATTGAATGCGAAAAACACGTTTTCTGGTGTTTTCAGCACTCCACAGTGCGTTTGATAAGCGGAAACTGCCATATCATCGTTATCGTTGTTGTAACCAGCTGAGATATGCATTTTCAGTGATAATCTTCATGATTCTGCTGTTACAAGTGTGCAGAATCACCGAAGTCACTGTTTTCGTGCTATTGAACGCGAAAAACACGTTTTCTGGTGTTTCCAGTACTCCACAGTGCGTTTTATATGCGGAAACTGCGATATCTTCGGTATCGTTGTTGTATCCAGCTGAGATATGCATTTTCAGTGGTAATCTTCATAAATCTGCTGTTACAACTGTGAAGAATCACCGAAATTGCTGTTTTCGTGCGAAAAACAGGTTTTCTGGTGTTTTCAGCACGCCACAGAGCGTTTGACATGCGGAAACTGCGATATCTTCCGTATCGTTGTTGTTCCCAGCTGAGATATGCATTATCAGTGATAATCTTCATGCTTCTGCTATTACAAGTGTGCAGAATCACCGAAGTCGCTGTTTTCGTGCTTTTGAATGCGAAAGACACGTTTGCTGGTGTTTCCAGTACTCCACAGTGCGTTTGATATGCGGAAACTGCGATATCTTCGGTACCGTTGTTGTATCCAGCTGAGATATGCATTTTCAGTGATAATCTTCATGATTCTGCTGCTACAAGTGTGCAGAATCACCGAAATCGCTGTTTTCGAGCTTTTGAATGCGAAAAACACGTTTGCTGGTGTTTTCAGCACGCCACAGAGCGTTTGACATGCGGAAACTGCGATATCTTCGGTATCGTTGTTGTTTCCAGCTGAGATATGCATTTTCAGAGATAATCTTCATGATTCTGCTGTTACAAGTGTGGAGAATCACCGAAATTGCTGTTTTCGTGCTTTTGAATGCGAAAAACACGTTTGCTGGTGTTTTCAGCACGCCACAGAGCGTTTGACATGTGGAAACTGCGATATCTTCGGTATCGTTGTTGTTTCCAGCTGAGATATGCATTTTCAGTGATAATCTTCGAGTTTCTTCTGCTGTTACAAGTGTGCAGAATCACCGAAATCGCTGTTTTCGTGCTATTGAATGCGAAAAACACGTTTTCTGGTGTTTTCAGCACTCCACAGTGCGTTTGATAAGCGGAAACTGCCATATCTTCGTTATCGTTGTTGTTCCCAGCTGAGATATGCATTATCAGTGATAATCTTCATGATTCTGCTGTTACAAGTGTGCAGAATCACCGAAGTCGCTGTTTTCGTGCTATTGAACGCGAAAAACACGTTTTCTGGTGTTTCCAGTACTCCACAGTGCGTTTTATATGCGGAAACTGCGATATCTTCGGTATCGTTGTTGTTTCCAGCTCAGATATGCATTTTCAGTGATAGTCTTCATGATTCTGCTATTACAAGTGTGCAGAATCACCGAAGTCGCTGTTTTCGTGCTATTGAACGCGAAAAACACGTTTTCTGGTGTTTCCAGTACTCCACAGTGCGTTTGATATGCGGAAACTGCGATATCTTCGGTATCGTTGTTGTATCCAGCTGAGATATGCATTTTCAGTGATAATCTTCATGATTCTGCTGCTACAAGTGTGCAGAATCACCGAAATCGCTGTTTTCGTGCTTTTGAATGCGAAAAACACGTTTGCTGGTGTTTTCAGCACGCCACAGAGCGTTTGACATGTGGAAACTGCGATATCTTCGGTATCGTTGTTGTTTCCAGCTGAGATATGCATTTTCAGTGTTAATCTTCGAGTTTCTTCTGCTGTTACAAGTGTGCAGAATCACCGAAATCGCTGTTTTCATGCTTTTGAATGCGAAAAACACGTTTGCTGGTGTTTTCAGCACGCCACAGAGCGTTTGACATGCGGAAACTGCGATATCTTCGGTATCGTTGTTGTTTCCAGCTGAGATATGCATTTTCAGTGATAATCTTCGTGTTTCTTCTGCTGTTACAAGTGTGCAGAATCACCGAAATCGCTGTTTTCGTGCTTTTGAATGCGAAAAACACGTTTTCTGGTGTTTTCAGCATGCCACAGAGCGTTTGACATGCGGAAACTGCCATATCTTCGGTATCGTTGATGTTTCCAGCTGAGATATGCATTTGCAGTGATAATCTTCATGATTCTGCTGTTACAAGTGTGCAGAATCACCGAAATCGCTGTTTTCGTGCTTTTGAATGCGAAAAACACGTTTGCTGGTGTTTTCAGCACTCCACAGTGCGTTTGATATGCGGAAACTGCCATATCTTCGGTATCGTTGTTGTTTCCAGCTGAGATATGCATTATCAGTGATAGTCTTCATGATTCTGCTATTACAAGTGTGCAGAATCACCGAAGTCGCTGTTTTCGTGCTTTTGAATGCGAAAAACACGTTTGCTGGTGTTTCCAGTACTCCACAGTGCGTTTGATATGCGGAAACTGCGATATCTTCGGTATCGTTGTTGTATCCAGCTGAGATATGCATTTTCAGTGATAATCTTCATGATTCTGCTGCTACAAGTGTGCAGAATCACCGAAATCGCTGTTTTCGTGCTTTTGAATGCGAAAAACACGTTTGCTGGTGTTTTCAGCACGCCACAGAGCGTTTGACATGCGGAAACTGCGATATCTTCGGTATCGTTGTTGTTTCCAGCTGAGATATGCATTTTCAGAGATAATCTTCATGATTCTGCTGTTACAAGTGTGGAGAATCACCGAAATTGCTGTTTTCGTGCTATTGAATGCGAAAAACACGTTTTCTGGTGTTTTCAGCACTCCACAGTGCGTTTGATGTGCGGAAACTGCCATATCTTCGGTATCGTTGTTGTTCCCAGCTGAGATATGCATTATCAGTGATAATCTTCATGATTCTGCTGTTACAAGTGTGCAGAATCACCGAAGTCGCTGTTTTCGTGCTATTGAACGCGAAAAACACGTTTTCTGATGTTTCCAGTACTCCACAGTGCGTTTTATATGCGGAAACTGCGATATCTTCGGTATCGTTGTTGTTTCCAGCTCAGATATGCATTTTCAGTGATAGTCTTCATGATTCTGCTATTACAAGTGTGCAGAATCACCGAAGTCGCTGTTTTCGTGCTATTGAACGCGAAAAACACGTTTTCTGGTGTTTCCAGTACTCCACAGTGCGTTTGATATGCGGAAACTGCGATATCTTCGGTATCGTTGTTGTAACCAGCTGAGATATGCATTTTCAGTGATAATCTTCATGATTCTGCTGTTACAAGTGTGCAGAATCACCGAAGTCGCTGTTTTCGTGCTATTGAACGCGAAAAACACGTTTTCTGGTGTTTCCAGTACTCCACAGTGCGTTTTATATGCGGAAACTGCGATATCTTCGGTATCGTTGTTGTTTCCAGCTCAGATATGCATTTTCAGTGATAGTCTTCATGATTTTGCTATTACAAGTGTGCATAATCACCGAAGTCGCTGTTTTCGTGCTATTGGACGCGAAAAACACGTTTTCTGGTGTTTCAAGTACTCCACAGTGCGTTTGATATGCGGAAACTGCGATATCTTCGGTATCGTTGTTGTAACCAGCTGAGATATGCATTTTCAGTGATAATCTTCATGATTCTGCTGCTACAAGTGTGCAGAATCACCGAAATCGCTGTTTTCGTGCTTTTGAATGCGAAAAACACGTTTGCTGGTGTTTTCAGCACGCCACAGAGCGTTTGACATGTGGAAACTGTGATATCTTCGGTATCGTTGTTGTTTCCAGCTGAGATATGCATTTTCAGTGATAATCTTCGAGTTTCTTCTGCTGTTACAAGTGTGCAGAATCACCGAAATCGCTGTTTTCGTGCTATTGAATGCGAAATACACGTTTTCTGGTGTGTTCAGCACTCCACAGTGCGTTTGATGTGCGGAAACTGCCATATCTTCGGTATCGTTGTTGTTTCCAGCTGAGATATGCATTTTCAGTGATAATCTTCATGATCCTGCTGTAACAAGTGTGCAGAATCACCGAAATCGCTGTTTTCGTGCTATTGAATGCGAAAAACACGTTTTCTGGTGTTTTCAGCACTCCACAGTGCGTTTGATGTGCGGAAACTGCCATATCTTCGGTATCGTTGTTGTTCCCAGCTGAGATATGCATTATCAGTGATAATCTTCATGATTCTGCTGTTACAAGTGTGCAGAATCACCGAAGTCGCTGTTTTCGTGCTATTGAACGCGAAAAACACGTTTTCTGGTGTTTCCAGTACTCCACAGTGCGTTTTATATGCGGAAACTGCGATATCTTCGGTATCGTTGTTGTTTCCAGCTGAGATATGCATTTTCAGTGATAATCTTCGTGTTTCTTCTGCTGTTACAAGTGTGCAGAATCACCGAAATCGCTGTTTTCGTGCTTTTGAATGCGAAAAACACGTTTTCTGGTGTTTTCAGCACGCCACAGAGCGTTTGACATGCGGAAACTGCCATATCTTCGGTATCGTTGATGTTTCCAGCTGAGACATGCATTTGCAGTGATAATCTTCATGATTCTGCTGTTACAAGTGTGCAGAATCACCGAAATCGCTGTTTTCGTGCTTTTGAATGCGAAAAACACGTTTGCTGGTGTTTTCAGCACTCCACAGTGCGTTTGATATGCGGAAACTGCCATATCTTCGGTATCGTTGTTGTTTCCAGCTGAGATATGCATTATCAGTGATAGTCTTCATGATTCTGCTATTACAAGTGTGCAGAATCACCGAAATCGCTGTTTTCGTGCTATTGAATGCGAAATACACGTTTTCTGGTGTGTTCAGCACTCCACAGTGCGTTTGATGTGCGGAAACTGCCATATCTTCGGTATCGTTGTTGTTTCCAGCTGAGATATGCATTTTCAGTGATAATCTTCATGATCCTGCTGTAACAAGTGTGCAGAATCACCGAAATCGCTGTTTTCGTGCTATTGAATGCGAAAAACACGTTTTCTGGTGTTTTCAGCACTCCACAGTGCGTTTGATGTGCGGAAACTGCCATATCTTCGGTATCGTTGTTGTTCCCAGCTGAGATATGCATTATCAGTGATAATCTTCATGATTCTGCTGTTACAAGTGTGCAGAATCACCGAAGTCGCTGTTTTCGTGCTATTGAACGCGAAAAACACGTTTTCTGGTGTTTCCAGTACTCCACAGTGCGTTTTATATGCGGAAACTGCGATATCTTCGGTATCGTTGTTGTTTCCAGCTGAGATATGCATTTTCAGTGATAATCTTCGTGTTTCTTCTGCTGTTACAAGTGTGCAGAATCACCGAAATCGCTGTTTTCGTGCTTTTGAATGCGAAAAACACGTTTTCTGGTGTTTTCAGCACGCCACAGAGCGTTTGACATGCGGAAACTGCCATATCTTCGGTATCGTTGATGTTTCCAGCTGAGACATGCATTTGCAGTGATAATCTTCATGATTCTGCTGTTACAAGTGTGCAGAATCACCGAAATCGCTGTTTTCGTGCTTTTGAATGCGAAAAACACGTTTGCTGGTGTTTTCAGCACTCCACAGTGCGTTTGATATGCGGAAACTGCCATATCTTCGGTATCGTTGTTGTTTCCAGCTGAGATATGCATTATCAGTGATAGTCTTCATGATTCTGCTATTACAAGTGTGCAGAATCACCGAAGTCGCTGTTTTCGTGCTATTGAACTCGAAAAACACGTTTTCTGGTGTTTCCAGTACTCCACAGTGCGTTTGATATGCGGAAACTGCGATATCTTCGGTATCGTTGTTGTTTCCAGCTCAGATATGCATTTTCAGTGATAGTCTTCATGATTCTGCTATTACAAGTGTGCAGAATCACCGAAGTCGCTGTTTTCGTGCTATTGAACGCGAAAAACACGTTTTCTGGTGTTTCCAGTACTCCACAGTGCGTTTGATATGCGGAAACTGCGATATCTTCGGTATCGTTGTTGTAACCAGCTGAGATATGCATTTTCAGTGATAATCTTCATGATTCTGCTGTTACAAGTGTGCAGAATCACCGAAGTCGCTGTTTTCGTGCTATTGAACGCGAAAAACACGTTTTCTGGTGTTTCCAGTACTCCACAGTGCGTTTTATATGCGGAAACTGCGATATCTTCGGTATCGTTGTTGTTTCCAGCTCAGATATGCATTTTCAGTGATAGTCTTCATGATTCTGCTATTACAAGTGTGCATAATCACCGAAGTCGCTGTTTTCGTGCTATTGGACGCGAAAAACACGTTTTCTGGTGTTTCAAGTACTCCACAGTGCGTTTGAAATGCGGAAACTGCGATATCTTCGGTATCGTTGTTGTAACCAGCTGAGATATGCATTTTCAGTGATAATCTTCATGATTCTGCTGCTACAAGTGTGCAGAATCACCGAAATCGCTGTTTTCGTGCTTTTGAATGCGAAAAACACGTTTGCTGGTGTTTTCAGCACGCCACAGAGCGTTTGACATGTGGAAACTGTGATATCTTCGGTATCGTTGTTGTTTCCAGCTGAGATATGCATTTTCAGTGATAATCTTCGAGTTTCTTCTGCTGTTACAAGTGTGCAGAATCACCGAAATCGCTGTTTTCGTGCTATTGAATGCGAAATACACGTTTTCTGGTGTGTTCAGCACTCCACAGTGCGTTTGATGTGCGGAAACTGCCATATCTTCGGTATCGTTGTTGTTTCCAGCTGAGATATGCATTTTCAGTGATAATCTTCATGATCCTGCTGTAACAAGTGTGCAGAATCACCGAAATCGCTGTTTTCGTGCTATTGAATGCGAAAAACACGTTTTCTGGTGTTTTCAGCACTCCACAGTGCGTTTGATGTGCGGAAACTGCCATATCTTCGGTATCGTTGTTGTTCCCAGCTGAGATATGCATTATCAGTGATAATCTTCATGATTCTGCTGTTACAAGTGTGCAGAATCACCGAAGTCGCTGTTTTCGTGCTATTGAACGCGAAAAACACGTTTTCTGGTGTTTCCAGTACTCCACAGTGCGTTTTATATGCGGAAACTGCGATATCTTCGGTATCGTTGTTGTTTCCAGCTGAGATATGCATTTTCAGTGATAATCTTCGTGTTTCTTCTGCTGTTACAAGTGTGCAGAATCACCGAAATCGCTGTTTTCGTGCTTTTGAATGCGAAAAACACGTTTTCTGGTGTTTTCAGCACGCCACAGAGCGTTTGACATGCGGAAACTGCCATATCTTCGGTATCGTTGATGTTTCCAGCTGAGACATGCATTTGCAGTGATAATCTTCATGATTCTGCTGTTACAAGTGTGCAGAATCACCGAAATCGCTGTTTTCGTGCTTTTGAATGCGAAAAACACGTTTGCTGGTGTTTTCAGCACTCCACAGTGCGTTTGATATGCGGAAACTGCCATATCTTCGGTATCGTTGTTGTTTCCAGCTGAGATATGCATTATCAGTGATAGTCTTCATGATTCTGCTATTACAAGTGTGCAGAATCACCGAAATCGCTGTTTTCGTGCTATTGAATGCGAAATACACGTTTTCTGGTGTGTTCAGCACTCCACAGTGCGTTTGATGTGCGGAAACTGCCATATCTTCGGTATCGTTGTTGTTTCCAGCTGAGATATGCATTTTCAGTGATAATCTTCATGATCCTGCTGTAACAAGTGTGCAGAATCACCGAAATCGCTGTTTTCGTGCTATTGAATGCGAAAAACACGTTTTCTGGTGTTTTCAGCACTCCACAGTGCGTTTGATGTGCGGAAACTGCCATATCTTCGGTATCGTTGTTGTTCCCAGCTGAGATATGCATTATCAGTGATAATCTTCATGATTCTGCTGTTACAAGTGTGCAGAATCACCGAAGTCGCTGTTTTCGTGCTATTGAACGCGAAAAACACGTTTTCTGGTGTTTCCAGTACTCCACAGTGCGTTTTATATGCGGAAACTGCGATATCTTCGGTATCGTTGTTGTTTCCAGCTGAGATATGCATTTTCAGTGATAATCTTCGTGTTTCTTCTGCTGTTACAAGTGTGCAGAATCACCGAAATCGCTGTTTTCGTGCTTTTGAATGCGAAAAACACGTTTTCTGGTGTTTTCAGCACGCCACAGAGCGTTTGACATGCGGAAACTGCCATATCTTCGGTATCGTTGATGTTTCCAGCTGAGACATGCATTTGCAGTGATAATCTTCATGATTCTGCTGTTACAAGTGTGCAGAATCACCGAAATCGCTGTTTTCGTGCTTTTGAATGCGAAAAACACGTTTGCTGGTGTTTTCAGCACTCCACAGTGCGTTTGATATGCGGAAACTGCCATATCTTCGGTATCGTTGTTGTTTCCAGCTGAGATATGCATTATCAGTGATAGTCTTCATGATTCTGCTATTACAAGTGTGCAGAATCACCGAAGTCGCTGTTTTCGTGCTATTGAACTCGAAAAACACGTTTTCTGGTGTTTCCAGTACTCCACAGTGCGTTTGATATGCGGAAACTGCGATATCTTCGGTATCGTTGTTGTATCCAGCTGAGATATGCATTTTCAGTGATAATCTTCATGATTCTGCTGCTACAAGTGTGCAGAATCACCGAAATCGCTGTTTTCGTGCTTTTGAATGCGAAAAACACGTTTGCTGGTGTTTTCAGCACGCCACAGAGCGTTTGACATGTGGAAACTGCGATATCTTCGGTATCGTTGTTGTTTCCAGCTGAGATATGCATTTTCAGTGATAATCTTCGAGTTTCTTCTGCTGTTACAAGTGTGCAGAATCACCGAAATCGCTGTTTTCGTGCTATTGAATGCGAAATACACGTTTTCTGGTGTGTTCAGCACTCCACAGTGCGTTTGATGTGCGGAAACTGCCATATCTTCGGTATCGTTGTTGTTTCCAGCTGAGATATGCATTTTCAGTGATAATCTTCATGATTCTGCTGTTACAAGTGTGCAGAATCACCGAAATCGCTGTTTTCGTGCTTTTGAATGCGAAAAACACGTTTGCTGGTGTTTTCAGCACTCCACAGTGCGTTTGATATGCGGAAACTGCCATATCTTCGGTATCGTTGTTGTTTCCAGCTGAGATATGCATTATCAGTGATAGTCTTCATGATTCTGCTATTACAAGTGTGCAGAATCACCGAAGTCGCTGTTTTCGTGCTATTGAACTCGAAAAACACGTTTTCTGGTGTTTCCAGTACTCCACAGTGCGTTTGATATGCGGAAACTGCGATATCTTCGGTATCGTTGTTGTATCCAGCTGAGATATGCATTTTCAGTGATAATCTTCATGATTCTGCTGCTACAAGTGTGCAGAATCACCGAAATCGCTGTTTTCGTGCTTTTGAATGCGAAAAACACGTTTGCTGGTGTTTTCAGCACGCCACAGAGCGTTTGACATGCGGAAACTGCGATATCTTCGGTATCGTTGTTGTTTCCAGCTGAGATATGCATTTTCAGAGATAATCTTCATGATTCTGCTGTTACAAGTGTGGAGAATCACCGAAATTGCTGTTTTCGTGCTATTGAATGCGAAATACACGTTTTCTGGTGTGTTCAGCACTCCACAGTGCGTTTGATGTGCGGAAACTGCCATATCTTCGGTATCGTTGTTGTTTCCAGCTGAGATATGCATTATCAGTGATAATCTTCATGATTCTGCTGCTACAAGTGTGCAGAATCACCGAAATCGCTGTTTTCGTGCTTTTGAATGCGAAAAACACGTTTGCTGGTGTTTTCAGCACGCCACAGAGCGTTTGACATGCGGAAACTGCCATATCTTCGGCATCGTTGATGTTTCCAGCTGAGATATGCATTTGCAGTGATAATCTTCATGATTCTGCTGTTACAAGTGTGCAGAATCACCGAAATCGCTGTTTTCGTGCTATTGAATGCGAAAAACACGTTTTCTGGTGTTTTCAGCACTCCACAGTGCGTTTGATATGCGGTAACAGCGATATCTTCGGTATCGTTGTTGTTTCCAGCTGGGATATGCATTACCAGTGATAATCTTCATGATTCTGCTGTTACAAGTGTGCAGAATCACCGAAATCGCTGTTTTCGTGCTATTGAATGCGAAAAACACGTTTTCTGGTGTTTTCAGCACTCCACAGTGCGTTTGATGTGCGGAAACTGCCATATCTTCGGTATCGTTGTTGTTTCCAGCTGGGATATGCATTACCAGTGATAATCTTCATGATTCTGCTGTTACAAGTGTGCAGAATCACCGAAGTCGCTGTTTTCGTGCTATTGAACGCGAAAAACACGTTTTCTGGTGTTTCCAGTACTCCACAGTGCGTTTTATATGCGGAAACTGCGATATCTTCGGTATCGTTGTTGTTTCCAGCTGAGATATGCATTTTCAGTGATAATCTTCGTGTTTCTTCTGCTGTTACAAGTGTGCAGAATCACCGAAATCGCTGTTTTCGTGCTTTTGAATGCGAAAAACACGTTTTCTGGTGTTTTCAGCACGCCACAGAGCGTTTGACATGCGGAAACTGCCATATCTTCGGTATCGTTGATGTTTCCAGCTGAGACATGCATTTGCAGTGATAATCTTCATGATTCTGCTGTTACAAGTGTGCAGAATCACCGAAATCGCTGTTTTCGTGCTTTTGAATGCGAAAAACACGTTTGCTGGTGTTTTCAGCACTCCACAGTGCGTTTGATATGCGGAAACTGCCATATCTTCGGTATCGTTGTTGTTTCCAGCTGAGATATGCATTATCAGTGATAGTCTTCATGATTCTGCTATTACAAGTGTGCAGAATCACCGAAGTCGCTGTTTTCGTGCTATTGAACTCGAAAAACACGTTTTCTGGTGTTTCCAGTACTCCACAGTGCGTTTGATATGCGGAAACTGCGATATCTTCGGTATCGTTGTTGTATCCAGCTGAGATATGCATTTTCAGTGATAATCTTCATGATTCTGCTGCTACAAGTGTGCAGAATCACCGAAATCGCTGTTTTCGTGCTTTTGAATGCGAAAAACACGTTTGCTGGTGTTTTCAGCACGCCACAGAGCGTTTGACATGTGGAAACTGCGATATCTTCGGTATCGTTGTTGTTTCCAGCTGAGATATGCATTTTCAGTGATAATCTTCGAGTTTCTTCTGCTGTTACAAGTGTGCAGAATCACCGAAATCGCTGTTTTCGTGCTATTGAATGCGAAATACACGTTTTCTGGTGTGTTCAGCACTCCACAGTGCGTTTGATGTGCGGAAACTGCCATATCTTCGGTATCGTTGTTGTTTCCAGCTGAGATATGCATTTTCAGTGATAATCTTCATGATTCTGCTGTTACAAGTGTGCAGAATCACCGAAATCGCTGTTTTCGTGCTTTTGAATGCGAAAAACACGTTTGCTGGTGTTTTCAGCACTCCACAGTGCGTTTGATATGCGGAAACTGCCATATCTTCGGTATCGTTGTTGTTTCCAGCTGAGATATGCATTATCAGTGATAGTCTTCATGATTCTGCTATTACAAGTGTGCAGAATCACCGAAGTCGCTGTTTTCGTGCTATTGAACTCGAAAAACACGTTTTCTGGTGTTTCCAGTACTCCACAGTGCGTTTGATATGCGGAAACTGCGATATCTTCGGTATCGTTGTTGTATCCAGCTGAGATATGCATTTTCAGTGATAATCTTCATGATTCTGCTGCTACAAGTGTGCAGAATCACCGAAATCGCTGTTTTCGTGCTTTTGAATGCGAAAAACACGTTTGCTGGTGTTTTCAGCACGCCACAGAGCGTTTGACATGCGGAAACTGCGATATCTTCGGTATCGTTGTTGTTTCCAGCTGAGATATGCATTTTCAGAGATAATCTTCATGATTCTGCTGTTACAAGTGTGGAGAATCACCGAAATTGCTGTTTTCGTGCTATTGAATGCGAAATACACGTTTTCTGGTGTGTTCAGCACTCCACAGTGCGTTTGATGTGCGGAAACTGCCATATCTTCGGTATCGTTGTTGTTTCCAGCTGAGATATGCATTATCAGTGATAATCTTCATGATTCTGCTGCTACAAGTGTGCAGAATCACCGAAATCGCTGTTTTCGTGCTTTTGAATGCGAAAAACACGTTTGCTGGTGTTTTCAGCACGCCACAGAGCGTTTGACATGCGGAAACTGCCATATCTTCGGCATCGTTGATGTTTCCAGCTGAGATATGCATTTGCAGTGATAATCTTCATGATTCTGCTGTTACAAGTGTGCAGAATCACCGAAATCGCTGTTTTCGTGCTATTGAATGCGAAAAACACGTTTTCTGGTGTTTTCAGCACTCCACAGTGCGTTTGATATGCGGTAACAGCGATATCTTCGGTATCGTTGTTGTTTCCAGCTGGGATATGCATTACCAGTGATAATCTTCATGATTCTGCTGTTACAAGTGTGCAGAATCACCGAAATCGCTGTTTTCGTGCTATTGAATGCGAAAAACACGTTTTCTGGTGTTTTCAGCACTCCACAGTGCGTTTGATGTGCGGAAACTGCCATATCTTCGGTATCGTTGTTGTTTCCAGCTGGGATATGCATTACCAGTGATAATCTTCATGATTCTGCTGTTACAAGTGTGCAGAATCACCGAAATCGCTGTTTTCGTGCTATTGAATGCGAAAAACACGTTTTCTGGTGTTTTCAGCACTCCACAGTGCGTTTGATATGCGGTAACTGCGATATCTTCGGTATTGTTGTTGTTTCCAGCTGAGATATGCATTTTCAGTGATAATCTTCATGATTCTGCTGTTACAAGTGTGCAGACTCCCCGAAATCGCTGTTTTCGTGCTTTTGAATGCGAAAAACACGTTTTCTGGTGTTTTCAGCACGCCACAGAGCGTTTGACATGCGGAAACTGCGTTATCTTCGCTATCGTTGTTGTTTCCAGCTGAGATATGCATTTTCAGTGATAATCTTCGAGTTTCTTCTGCTGTTACAAGTGTGCAGACTCACCGAAATCGCTGTTTTCGTGCTTTTGAATGCGAAAAACACGTTTTCTGGTGTTTTCAGCACGACACAGAGCGTGTGACATGCGGAAACTGCGTTATCTTCGCTATCGTTGTTGTTTCCAGCTGAGATATGCATTTTCAGTGATAATCTTCGAGTTTCTTCTGCTGTTACAAGTGTGCAGAATCACCGAAATCGCTGTTTTCGTGCTATTGAATGCGAAAAACACGTTTTCTGGTGTTTTCAGCACGCCACAGAGTGTTTGACATGCGGAAACTGCCATATCTTCGGTATCGTTGATGTTTCCAGCTGAGATATGCATTTTCAGTGAAAATCTTCATGATTCTGCTGTTACAAATGTGCAGAATCACCGAAATCGCTGTTTTCGTGCTTTTGAATGCGAAAACCACGTTTTCTGGTGTTTTCAGCACGCCACAGAGCGTTTGACATGTGGAAGCTGCGATATCTTCGGTATCGTTGTTGTTTCCAGCTGAGATATGCATTTTCAGTGATAATCTTCGAGTTTCTTCTGCTGTTACAAGTGTGCAGAATCACCGAAATCGCTGTTTTCGTGCTATTGAATGCGAAAAACACGTTTTCTGGTGTTTTCAGCACGCCACAGAGCGTTTGACATGCGGAAACTGCGTTATCTTCGCTATCGTTGTTGTTTCCAGCTGAGATATGCATTTTCAGTGATAATCTTCGAGTTTCTTCTGCTGTTACACGTGTGCAGAATCACCGAAATCGCTGTTTTCGTGCTATTGAATGCGAAAAACACGTTTTCTGGTGTTTTCAGCACGCCACAGAGCGTTTGACATGCGGAAACTGCCATATCTTCGGTATCGTTGATGTTTCCAGCTGAGATATGCATTTTCAGTGATAATCTTCATGATTCTGCTGTTACAAGTGTGCAGAATCACCGAAATCGCTGTTTTCGTGCTTTTGAATGCGAAAAACACGTTTGCTGGTGTTTTCAGCACGCCACAGAGCGTTTGACATGCGGAAACTGCGATATCTTCGGTATCGTTGTTGTTTCCAGCTGAGATATGCATTTTCAGAGATAATCTTCATGATTCTGCTGTTACAAGTGTGCAGAATCACCGAAATTGCTGTTTTCGTGCTATTGAATGCGAAATACACGTTTTCTGGTGTGTTCAGCACTCCACAGTGCGTTTGATGTGCGGAAACTGCCATATCTTCGGTATCGTTGTTGTTTCCAGCTGAGATATGCATTTTCAGTGATAATCTTCATGATCCTGCTGTAACAAGTGTGCAGAATCACCGAAATCGCTGTTTTCGTGCTATTGAATGCGAAAAACACGTTTTCTGGTGTTTTCAGCACTCCACAGTGCGTTTGATGTGCGGAAACTGCCATATCTTCGGTATCGTTGTTGTTTCCAGCTCAGATATGCATTTTCAGTGATAGTCTTCATGATTCTGCTATTACAAGTGTGCAGAATCACCGAAGTCGCTGTTTTCGTGCTATTGAACGCGAAAAACACGTTTTCTGGTGTTTCCAGTACTCCACAGTGCGTTTGATATGCGGAAGCTGCGATATCTTCGGTATCGTTGTTGTAACCAGCTGAGATATGCATTTTCAGTGATAATCTTCATGATTCTGCTGCTACAAGTGTGCAGAATCACCGAAATCGCTGTTTTCGTGCTTTTGAATGCGAAAAACACGTTTGCTGGTGTTTTCAGCACGCCACAGAGCGTTTGACATGTGGAAACTGCGATATCTTCGGAATCGTTGTTGTTTCCAGCTGAGATATGCATTTTCAGTGATAATCTTCGAGTTTCTTCTGCTGTTACAAGTGTGCAGAATCACCGAAACCGCTGTTTTCGTGCTATTGAATGCGAGATACACGTTTTCTGGTGTGTTCAGCACTCCACAGTGCGTTTGATGTGCGGAAACTGCCATATCTTCGGTATCGTTGTTGTTTCCAGCTGAGATATGCATTTTCAGTGATAATCTTCATGATCCTGCTGTAACAAGTGTGCAGAATCACCGAAATCGCTGTTTTCGTGCTATTGAATTCGAAAAACACGTTTTCTGGTGTTTTCAGCACTCCACAGTGCGTTTGATGTGCGGAAACTGCCATATCTTCGGTATCGTTGTTGTTCCCAGCTGAGATATGCATTATCAGTGATAATCTTCATGATTCTGCTGTTACAAGTGTGCAGAATCACCGATGTCGCTGTTTTCGTGCTATTGAATGCGAAAAACACGTTTTCTGGTGTTTTCAGCACTCCACAGTGCGTTTGATAAGCGGACACTGCCATATCTTCGTTATCGTTGTTGTTCCCAGCTGAGATATGCATTATCAGTGATAATCTTCATGATTCTGCTGTTACAAGTGTGCAGAATCACCGAAGTCGCTGTTTTCGTGCTATTGAACGCGAAAAACACGTTTTCTGGTGTTTCCAGTACTCCACAGTGCGTTTTATATGCGGAAACTGCGATATCTTCGGTATCGTTGTTGTTTCCAGCTCAGATATGCATTTTCAGTGATAGTCTTCATGATTCTGCTATTACAAGTGTGCAGAATCACCGAAGTCGCTGTTTTCGTGCTATTGAACGCGAAAAACACGTTTTCTGGTGTTTCCAGTACTCCACAGTGCGTTTGATATGCGGAAACTGCGATATCTTCGGTATCGTTGTTGTATCCAGCTGAGATATGCATTTTCAGTGATAATCTTCATGATTCTGCTGCTACAAGTGTGCAGAATCACCGAAATCGCTGTTTTCGTGCTTTTGAATGCGAAAAACACGTTTTCTGGTGTTTTCAGCACGACACAGAGCGTGTGACATGCGGAAACTGCGTTATCTTCGCTATCGTTGTTGTTTCCAGCTGAGATATGCATTTTCAGTGATAATCTTCGAGTTTCTTCTGCTGTTACAAGTGTGCAGAATCACCGAAATCGCTGTTTTCGTGCTATTGAATGCGAAAAACACGTTTTCTGGTGTTTTCAGCACGCCACAGAGTGTTTGACATGCGGAAACTGCCATATCTTCGGTATCGTTGATGTTTCCAGCTGAGATATGCATTTTCAGTGAAAATCTTCATGATTCTGCTGTTACAAATGTGCAGAATCACCGAAATCGCTGTTTTCGTGCTTTTGAATGCGAAAACCACGTTTTCTGGTGTTTTCAGCACGCCACAGAGCGTTTGACATGTGGAAGCTGCGATATCTTCGGTATCGTTGTTGTTTCCAGCTGAGATATGCATTTTCAGTGATAATCTTCGAGTTTCTTCTGCTGTTACAAGTGTGCAGAATCACCGAAATCGCTGTTTTCGTGCTATTGAATGCGAAAAACACGTTTTCTGGTGTTTTCAGCACGCCACAGAGCGTTTGACATGCGGAAACTGCGTTATCTTCGCTATCGTTGTTGTTTCCAGCTGAGATATGCATTTTCAGTGATAATCTTCGAGTTTCTTCTGCTGTTACACGTGTGCAGAATCACCGAAATCGCTGTTTTCGTGCTATTGAATGCGAAAAACACGTTTTCTGGTGTTTTCAGCACGCCACAGAGCGTTTGACATGCGGAAACTGCCATATCTTCGGTATCGTTGATGTTTCCAGCTGAGATATGCATTTTCAGTGATAATCTTCATGATTCTGCTGTTACAAGTGTGCAGAATCACCGAAATCGCTGTTTTCGTGCTTTTGAATGCGAAAAACACGTTTGCTGGTGTTTTCAGCACGCCACAGAGCGTTTGACATGCGGAAACTGCGATATCTTCGGTATCGTTGTTGTTTCCAGCTGAGATATGCATTTTCAGAGATAATCTTCATGATTCTGCTGTTACAAGTGTGCAGAATCACCGAAATTGCTGTTTTCGTGCTATTGAATGCGAAATACACGTTTTCTGGTGTGTTCAGCACTCCACAGTGCGTTTGATGTGCGGAAACTGCCATATCTTCGGTATCGTTGTTGTTTCCAGCTGAGATATGCATTTTCAGTGATAATCTTCATGATCCTGCTGTAACAAGTGTGCAGAATCACCGAAATCGCTGTTTTCGTGCTATTGAATGCGAAAAACACGTTTTCTGGTGTTTTCAGCACTCCACAGTGCGTTTGATGTGCGGAAACTGCCATATCTTCGGTATCGTTGTTGTTTCCAGCTCAGATATGCATTTTCAGTGATAGTCTTCATGATTCTGCTATTACAAGTGTGCAGAATCACCGAAGTCGCTGTTTTCGTGCTATTGAACGCGAAAAACACGTTTTCTGGTGTTTCCAGTACTCCACAGTGCGTTTGATATGCGGAAGCTGCGATATCTTCGGTATCGTTGTTGTAACCAGCTGAGATATGCATTTTCAGTGATAATCTTCATGATTCTGCTGCTACAAGTGTGCAGAATCACCGAAATCGCTGTTTTCGTGCTTTTGAATGCGAAAAACACGTTTGCTGGTGTTTTCAGCACGCCACAGAGCGTTTGACATGTGGAAACTGCGATATCTTCGGAATCGTTGTTGTTTCCAGCTGAGATATGCATTTTCAGTGATAATCTTCGAGTTTCTTCTGCTGTTACAAGTGTGCAGAATCACCGAAACCGCTGTTTTCGTGCTATTGAATGCGAAATACTCGTTTTCTGGTGTGTTCAGCACTCCACAGTGCGTTTGATGTGCGGAAACTGCCATATCTTCGGTATCGTTGTTGTTTCCAGCTGAGATATGCATTTTCAGTGATAATCTTCATGATCCTGCTGTAACAAGTGTGCAGAATCACCGAAATCGCTGTTTTCGTGCTATTGAATTCGAAAAACACGTTTTCTGGTGTTTTCAGCACTCCACAGTGCGTTTGATGTGCGGAAACTGCCATATCTTCGGTATCGTTGTTGTTCCCAGCTGAGATATGCATTATCAGTGATAATCTTCATGATTCTGCTGTTACAAGTGTGCAGAATCACCGATGTCGCTGTTTTCGTGCTATTGAATGCGAAAAACACGTTTTCTGGTGTTTTCAGCACTCCACAGTGCGTTTGATAAGCGGACACTGCCATATCTTCGTTATCGTTGTTGTTCCCAGCTGAGATATGCATTATCAGTGATAATCTTCATGATTCTGCTGTTACAAGTGTGCAGAATCACCGAAGTCGCTGTTTTCGTGCTATTGAACGCGAAAAACACGTTTTCTGGTGTTTCCAGTACTCCACAGTGCGTTTTATATGCGGAAACTGCGATATCTTCGGTATCGTTGTTGTTTCCAGCTCAGATATGCATTTTCAGTGATAGTCTTCATGATTCTGCTATTACAAGTGTGCAGAATCACCGAAGTCGCTGTTTTCGTGCTATTGAACGCGAAAAACACGTTTTCTGGTGTTTCCAGTACTCCACAGTGCGTTTGATATGCGGAAACTGCGATATCTTCGGTATCGTTGTTGTATCCAGCTGAGATATGCATTTTCAGTGATAATCTTCATGATTCTGCTGCTACAAGTGTGCAGAATCACCGAAATCGCTGTTTTCGTGCTTTTGAATGCGAAAAACACGTTTGCTGGTGTTTTCAGCACGCCACAGAGCGTTTGACATGTGGAAACTGCGATATCTTCGGTATCGTTGTTGTTTCCAGCTGAGATATGCATTTTCAGTGATAATCTTCGAGTTTCTTCTGCTGTTACAAGTGTGCAGAATCACCGAAATCGCTGTTTTCATGCTTTTGAATGCGAAAAACACGTTTGCTGGTGTTTTCAGCACGCCACAGAGCGTTTGACATGCGGAAACTGCGATATCTTCGGTATCGTTGTTGTTTCCAGCTGAGATATGCATTTTCAGTGATAATCTTCGTGTTTCTTCTGCTGTTACAAGTGTGCAGAATCACCGAAATCGCTGTTTTCGTGCTTTTGAATGCGAAAAACACGTTTTCTGGTGTTTTCAGCACGCCACAGAGCGTTTGACATGCGGAAACTGCCATATCTTCGGTATCGTTGATGTTTCCAGCTGAGATATGCATTTGCAGTGATAATCTTCATGATTCTGCTGTTACAAGTGTGCAGAATCACCGAAATCGCTGTTTTCGTGCTTTTGAATGCGAAAAACACGTTTGCTGGTGTTTTCAGCACTCCACAGTGCGTTTGATATGCGGAAACTGCCATATCTTCGGTATCGTTGTTGTTTCCAGCTGAGATATGCATTATCAGTGATAGTCTTCATGATTCTGCTATTCCAAGTGTGCAGAATCACCGAAGTCGCTGTTTTCGTGCTATTGAACTCGAAAAACACGTTTTCTGGTGTTTCCAGTACTCCACAGTGCGTTTGATATGCGGAAACTGCGATATCTTCGGTATCGTTGTTGTATCCAGCTGAGATATGCATTTTCAGTGATAATCTTCATGATTCTGCTGCTACAAGAGTGCAGAATCACCGAAATCGCTGTTTTCGTGCTTTTGAATGCGAAAAACACGTTTGCTGGTGTTTTCAGCACGCCGCAGAGCGTTTGACATGCGGAAACTGCGATATCTTCGGTATCGTTGTTGTTTCCAGCTGAGATATGCATTTTCAGAGATAATCTTCAGGATTCTGCTGTTACAAGTGTGGAGAATCACCGAAATTGCTGTTTTCGTGCTATTGAATGCGAAATACACGTTTTCTGGTGTGTTCAGCACTCCACAGTGCGTTTGATGTGCGGAAACTGCCATATCTTCGGTATCGTTGTTGTTTCCAGCTGAGATATGCATTTTCAGTGATAATCTTCATGATCCTGCTGTAACAAGTGTGCAGAATCACCGAAATCGCTGTTTTCGTGCTATTGAATGCGAAAAACACGTTTTCTGGTGTTTTCAGCACTCCACAGTGCGTTTGATGTGCGGAAACTGCCATATCTTCGGTATCGTTGTTGTTCCCAGCTGAGATATGCATTATCAGTGATAATCTTCATGATTCTGCTGTTACAAGTGTGCAGAATCACCGAAGTCGCTGTTTTCGTGCTATTGAACGCGAAAAACACGTTTTCTGGTGTTTCCAGTACTCCACAGTGCGTTTTATATGCGGAAACTGCGATATCTTCGGTATCGTTGTTGTATCCAGCTGAGATATGCATTTTCAGTGGTAATCTTCATAAATCTGCTGTTACAACTGTGTAGAATCACCGAAATTGCTGTTTTCGTGCGAAAAACAGGTTTTCTGGTGTTTTCAGCACGCCACAGAGCGTTTGACATGCGGAAACTGCGATATCTTCCGTATCGTTGTTGTTTCCAGCTGAGATATGCATTTTCAGAGATAATCTTCATGATTCTGCTGTTACAAGTGTGCAGAATCACCGAAATTGCTGTTTTCGTGCTATTGAATGCGAAATACACGTTTTCTGGTGTTTCCAGTACTCCACAGTGCGTTTTATATGCGGAAACTGCGATATCTTCGGTATCGTTGTTGTTTCCAGCTCAGATATGCATTTTCAGTGATAGTCTTCATGATTCTGCTATTACAAGTGTGCAGAATCACCGAAGTCGCTGTTTTCGTGCTATTGAACGCGAAAAACACGTTTTCTGGTGTTTCCAGTACTCCACAGTGCGTTTGATGTGCGGAAACTGCCATATCTTCGGTATCGTTGTTGTTCCCAGCTGAGATATGCATTATCAGTGATAATCTTCATGATTCTGCTGTTACAAGTGTGCAGAATCACCGATGTCGCTGTTTTCGTGCTATTGAATGCGAAAAACACGTTTTCTGGTGTTTTCAGCACTCCACAGTGCGTTTGATAAGCGGAAACTGCCATATCTTCGTTATCGTTGTTGTTCCCAGCTGAGATATGCATTATCCGTGATAATCTTCATGATTCTGCTGTTACAAGTGTGCAAAAACACCGAAGTCGCTGTTTTCGTGCTATTGAACGCGAAAAACACGTTTTCTGGTGTTTCCAGTACTCCACAGTGCGTTTTATATGCGGAAACTGCGATATCTTCGGTATCGTTGTTGTTTCCAGCTCAGATATGCATTTTCAGTGATAGTCTTCATGATTCTGCTATTACAAGTGTGCAGAATCACCGAAGTCGCTGTTTTCGTGCTATTGAACGCGAAAAACACGTTTTCTGGTGTTTCCAGTACTCCACAGTGCGTTTGATATGCGGAAACTGCGATATCTTCGGTATCGTTGTTGTAACCAGCTGAGATATGCATTTTCAGTGATAATCTTCATGATTCTGCTGCTACAAGTGTGCAGAATCACCGAAATCGCTGTTTTCGTGCTTTTGAATGCGAAAAACACGTTTGCTGGTGTTTTCAGCACGCCACAGAGCGTTTGACATGTGGAAACTGCGATATCTTCGGTATCGTTGTTGTTTCCAGCTGAGATATGCATTTTCAGTGATAATCTTCGAGTTTCTTCTGCTGTTACAAGTGTGCAGAATCACCGAAATCGCTGTTTTCGTGCTATTGAATGCGAAATACACGTTTTCTGGTGTGTTCAGCACTCCACAGTGCGTTTGATGTGCGGAAACTGCCATATCTTCGGTATCGTTGTTGTTTCCAGCTGAGATATGCATTTTCAGTGATAATCTTCATGATCCTGCTGTAACAAGTGTGCAGAATCACCGAAATCGCTGTTTTCGTGCTATTGAATGCGAAAAACACGTTTTCTGGTGTTTTCAGCACTCCACAGTGCGTTTGATGTGCGGAAACTGCCATATCTTCGGTATCGTTGTTGTTCCCAGCTGAGATATGCATTATCAGTGATAATCTTCATGATTCTGCTGTTACAAGTGTGCAGAATCACCGAAGTCGCTGTTTTCGTGCTATTGAATGCGAAAAACACGTTTTCTGGTGTTTTCAGCACGCCACAGAGCGTTTGACATGCGGAAACTGCGATATCTTCGGTATCGTTGTTGTTTCCAGCTGAGATATGCATTTTCAGAGATAATCTTCATGATTCTGCTGTTACAAGTGTGCAGAATCACCGAAATTGCTGTTTTCGTGCTATTGAATGCGAAATACACGTTTTCTGGTGTGTTCAGCACTCCACAGTGCGTTTGATGTGCGGAAACTGCCATATCTTCGGTATCGTTGTTGTTTCCAGCTGAGATATGCATTTTCAGTGATAATCTTCATGATCCTGCTGTAGCAAGTGTGCAGAATCACCGAAATCGCTGTTTTCGTGCTATTGAATGCGAAAAACACGTTTTCTGGTGTTTTCAGCACTCCACAGTGCGTTTGATGTGCGGAAACTGCCATATCTTCGGTATCGTTGTTGTTCCCAGCTGAGATATGCATTATCAGTGATAATCTTCATGATTCTGCTGTTACAAGTGTGCAGAATCACCGAAGTCGCTGTTTTCGTGCTATTGAATGCGAAAAACACGTTTTCTGGTGTTTTCAGCACTCCACAGTGCGTTTGATATGCGGAAACTGCCATATCTTCGGTATCGTTGTTGTTCCCAGCTGAGATATGCATTATCAGTGATAATCTTCATGATTCTGCTGTTACAAGTGTGCAGAATCACCGAAGTCGCTGTTTTCGTGCTATTGAACGCGAAAAACACGTTTTCTGGTGTTTCCAGTACTCCACAGTGCGTTTTATATGCGGACACTGCGATATCTTCGGTATCGTTGTTGTATCCAGCTGAGATATGCATTTTCAGTGGTAATCTTCATGATTCTGCTGTTACAAATGTGTAGAATCACCGAAATTGCTGTTTTCGTGCTTTTGAATGCGAAAACCACGTTTTCTGGTGTTTTCAGCACGCCACAGAGCGTTTGACATGCGGAAACTGCGATATCTTCGCTATCGTTGTTGTTTCCAGCTGAGATATGCATTTTCAGTGATAATCTTCGAGTTTCTTCTGCTGTTACAAGTGTGCAGAATCACCGAAATCGCTGTTTTCGTGCATTTGAATGCGAAAAACACGTTTTCTGGTGTTTTCAGCACTCCACAGTGCGTTTGATGTGCGGAAACTGCCATATCTTCGGTATCGTTGTTGTTTCCAGCTGGGATATGCATTATCAGTGATAATCTTCATGATTCTGCTGTTACAAGTGTGCAGAATCACCGAAATCGCTGTTTTCGTGCTATTGAATGCGAAAAACACGTTTTCTGGTGTTTTCAGCACTCCACAGTGCGTTTGATGTGCGGAAACTGCCATATCTTCGGTATCGTTGTTGTTTCCAGCTGGGATATGTATTATCAGTGATAATCTTCATGATTCTGCTGTTACAAGTGTGCAGAATCACCGAAATCGCTGTTTTCGTGCTATTGAATGCGAAATACAAGTTTTCTGGTGTGTTCAGCACTCCACATTGCGTTTGATGTGCGGTAACTGCGATATCTTCGGTATCGTTGTTGTTTCCAGCTGAGATATGCATTTTCAGTAATAATCTTCAAGATTCTGCTGTTACAAGTGTGCAGACTCACCGAAATCGCTGTTTTCGTGCTATTGAATGCGAAAAACACGTTTTCTGGTGTTTTCAGCACGCCACAGAGCGTTTGACATGCAGAAACTGCCATATCTTCGGTATCGTTGATGTTTCCAGCTGAGATATGCATTTGCAGTGATAATCTTCATGATTCTGCTGTTACAAGTGTGCAGAATCACCGAAATCGCTGTTTTCGTGCTATTGAATGCGAAAAACACGTTTTCTGGTGTTTTCAGCACGCCACAGAGTGTTTGACATGCGGAAACTGCCATATCTTCGGTATCGTTGATATTTCCAGCTGAGATATGCATTTTCAGTGATAATCTTCATGATTCTGCTGTTACAAGTGTGCAGAATCACCGAAGTCGCTGTTTTCGTGCTATTGAATGCGAAAAACACGTTTTCTGGTGTTTTCAGCACTCCACAGTGCGTTTGATATGCGGAAACTGCCATATCTTCGGTATCGTTGTTGTTCCCAGCTGAGATATGCATTATCAGTGATAATCTTCATGATTCTGCTGTTACAAGTGTGCAGAATCACCGAAGTCGCTGTTTTCGTGCTATTGAACGCGAAAAACACGTTTTCTGGTGTTTCCAGTACTCCACAGTGCGTTTTATATGCGGACACTGCGATATCTTCGGTATCGTTGTTGTATCCAGCTGAGATATGCATTTTCAGTGGTAATCTTCATGATTCTGCTGTTACAAATGTGTAGAATCACCGAAATTGCTGTTTTCGTGCTTTTGAATGCGAAAACCACGTTTTCTGGTGTTTTCAGCACGCCACAGAGCGTTTGACATGCGGAAACTGCGATATCTTCGCTATCGTTGTTGTTTCCAGCTGAGATATGCATTTTCAGTGATAATCTTCGAGTTTCTTCTGCTGTTACAAGTGTGCAGAATCACGGAAATCGCTGTTTTCGTGCATTTGAATGCGAAAAACACGTTTTCTGGTGTTTTCAGCACTCCACAGTGCGTTTGATGTGCGGAAACTGCCATATCTTCGGTATCGTTGTTGTTTCCAGCTGGGATATGCATTATCAGTGATAATCTTCATGATTCTGCTGTTACAAGTGTGCAGAATCACCGAAATCGCTGTTTTCGTGCTATTGAATGCGAAAAACACGTTTTCTGGTGTTTTCAGCACTCCACAGTGCGTTTGATGTGCGGAAACTCTCATATCTTCGGTATCGTTGTTGTTTCCAGCTGGGATATGTATTATCAGTGATAATCTTCATGATTCTGCTGTTACAAGTGTGCAGAATCACCGAAATCGCTGTTTTCGTGCTATTGAATGCGAAATACAAGTTTTCTGGTGTGTTCAGCACTCCACATTGCGTTTGATGTGCGGTAACTGCGATATCTTCGGTATCGTTGTTGTTTCCAGCTGAGATATGCATTTTCAGTAATAATCTTCAAGATTCTGCTGTTACAAGTGTGCAGACTCACCGAAATCGCTGTTTTCGTGCTATTGAATGCGAAAAACACGTTTTCTGGTGTTTTCAGCACGCCACAGAGCGTTTGACATGCAGAAACTGCCATATCTTCGGTATCGTTGATGTTTCCAGCTGAGATATGCATTTGCAGTGATAATCTTCATGATTCTGCTGTTACAAGTGTGCAGAATCACCGAAATCGCTGTTTTCGTGCTATTGAATGCGAAAAACACGTTTTCTGGTGTTTTCAGCACGCCACAGAGTGTTTGACATGCGGAAACTGCCATATCTTCGGTATCGTTGATATTTCCAGCTGAGATATGCATTTTCAGTGATAATCTTCATGATTCTGCTGTTACAAGTGTGCAGAATCACCGAAATCGCTGTTTTCGTGCTTTTGAATGCGAAAAACACGTTTTCTGGTGTTTCCAGTACTCCACAGTGCGTTTGATATGCGGAAACTGCGATATCTTCGGTATCGTTGTTGTATCCAGCTGAGATATGCATTTTCAGTGATAATCTTCATGATTCTGCTGCTACAAGTGTGCAGAATCACCGAAATCGCTGTTTTCGTGCTTTTGAATGCGAAAAACACGTTTGCTGGTGTTTTCAGCACGCCACAGAGCGTTTGACATGCGGAAACTGCGATATCTTCGGTATCGTTGTTGTTTCCAGCTGAGATATGCATTTTCAGAGATAATCTTCATGGTTCTGCTGTTACAAGTGTGCAGAATCACCGAAATTGCTGTTTTCGTGCTATTGAATGCGAAATACACGTTTTCTGGTGTGTTCAGCACTCCACAGTGCGTTTGATGTGCGGAAACTGCCATATCTTCGGTATCGTTGTTGTTTCCAGCTGAGATATGCATTTTCAGTGATAATCTTCATGATCCTGCTGTAGCAAGTGTGCAGAATCACCGAAATCGCTGTTTTCGTGCTATTGAATGCGAAATACACGTTTTCTGGTGTTTTCAGCACTCCACAGTGCGTTTGATGTGCGGAAACTGCCATATCTTCGGTATCGTTGTTGTTTCCAGCTGGGATATGTATTATCAGTGACAATCTTCATGATTCTGCTGTTACAAGTGTGCAGAATCACCGAAATCGCTGTTTTCGTGCTATTGAATGCGAAATACAAGTTTTCTGGTGTGTTCAGCACTCCACATTGCGTTTGATGTGCGGTAACTGCGATATCTTCGGTATCGTTGTTGTTTCCAGCTGAGATATGCATTTTCAGTAATAATCTTCAAGATTCTGCTGTTACAAGTGTGCAGACTCACCGAAATCGCTGTTTTCGTGCTATTGAATGCGAAAAACACGTTTTCTGGTGTTTTCAGCACGCCACAGAGCGTTTGACATGCAGAAACTGCCATATCTTCGGTATCGTTGATGTTTCCAGCTGAGATATGCATTTGCAGTGATAATCTTCATGATTCTGCTGTTACAAGTGTGCAGAATCACCGAAATCGCTGTTTTCGTGCTATTGAATGCGAAAAACACGTTTTCTGGTGTTTTCAGCACGCCACAGAGTGTTTGACATGCGGAAACTGCCATATCTTCGGTATCGTTGATATTTCCAGCTGAGATATGCATTTTCAGTGATAATCTTCATGATTCTGCTGTTACAAGTGTGCAGAATCACCGAAATCGCTGTTTTCGTGCTTTTGAATGCGAAAAACACGTTTTCTGGTGTTTCCAGTACTCCACAGTGCGTTTGATATGCGGAAACTGCGATATCTTCGGTATCGTTGTTGTATCCAGCTGAGATATGCATTTTCAGTGATAAACTTCATGATTCTGCTGCTACAAGTGTGCAGAATCACCGAAATCGCTGTTTTCGTGCTTTTGAATGCGAAAAACACGTTTGCTGGTGTTTTCAGCACGCCACAGAGCGTTTGACATGCGGAAACTGCGATATCTTCGGTATCGTTGTTGTTTCCAGCTGAGATATGCATTTTCAGAGATAATCTTCATGATTCTGCTGTTACAAGTGTGCAGAATCACCGAAATTGCTGTTTTCGTGCTATTGAATGCGAAATACACGTTTTCTGGTGTGTTCAGCACTCCACAGTGCGTTTGATGTGCGGAAACTGCCATATCTTCGGTATCGTTGTTGTTTCCAGCTGAGATATGCATTTTCAGTGATAATCTTCATGATCCTGCTGTAGCAAGTGTGCAGAATCACCGAAATCGCTGTTTTCGTGCTATTGAATGCGAAAAACACGTTTTCTGGTGTTTTCAGCACTCCACAGTGCGTTTGATGTGCGGAAACTGCCATATCTTCGGTATCGTTGTTGTTCCCAGCTGAGATATGCATTTTCAGTGATAATCTTCATGATTCTGCTGTTACAAGTGTGCAGAATCACCGAAATCGCTGTTTTCGTGCTATTGAATGCGAAAAACACGTTTTCTGGTGTTTCCAGTACTCCACAGTGCGTTTGATATGCGGAAACTGCGATATCTTCGGTATCGTTGTTGTATCCAGCTGAGATATGCATTTTCAGTGATAATCTTCATGATTCTGCTGCTACAAGTGTGCAGAATCACCGAAATCGCTGTTTTCGTGCTATTGAATGCGAAAAACACGTTTTCTGGTGTTTTCAGCACGCCACAGAGCGTTTGACATGCGGAAACTGCCATATCTTCGGTATCGTTGTTGTTTCCAGCTGAGATATGCATTATCAGTGATAATCTTCATGATTCTGCTGTTACAAGTGTGCAGAATCACCGACGTCGCTGTTTTCGTGCTATTGAACGCGAAAAACACGTTTTCTGGTGTTTCCAGTACTCCACAGTGCGTTTGATATGCAGAAACTGCGATATCTTCGGTATCGTTGTTGTTTCCAGCTGGGATATGCATTATCAGTGATAATCTTCATGATTCTGCTGTTACAAGTGTGCAGAATCACCGAAATCGCTGTTTTCGTGCTATTGAATGCGAAAAACACGTTTTCTGGTGTTTTCAGAACTCCACAGTGCGTTTGATGTGCGGAAACTGCCATATCTTCGGTATCGTTGTTGTTTCCAGCTGGGATATGCATTATCAGTGATAATCTTCATGATGCTGCTGTTACAAGTGTGCAGAATCACCGAAATCGCTGTTTTCGTGCTACTGAATGCGAAAAACACGTTTTCTGGTGTTTTCAGCACTCCACAGTGCGTTTGATATGCGGTAACTGCGATATCTTCGGTATCGTTGTTGTTTCCAGCTGAGATATGCATTTTCAGTGATAATCTTCATGATTCTGCTGTTACAAGTGTGCAGACTCACCGAAATCGCTGTTTTCGTGCTATTGAATGCGAAAAACACGTTTTCTGGTGTTTTCAGCACGCCACAGAGCGTTTGACATGCGGAAACTGCGTTATCTTCGCTATCGTTGTTGTTTCCAGCTGAGATATGCATTTTCAGTGATAATCTTCGAGTTTCTTCTGCTGTTACAAGTGTGCAGACTCACCGAAATCGCTGTTTTCGTGCTTTTGAATGCGAAAAACACGTTTTCTGGTGTTTTCAGCACGACACAGAGCGTGTGACATGCGGAAACTGCGTTATCTTCGCTATCGTTGTTGTTTCCAGCTGAGATATGCATTTTCAGTGATAATCTTCGAGTTTCTTCTGCTGTTACAAGTGTGCAGAATCACCGAAATCGCTGTTTTCGTGCTATTGAATGCGAAAAACACGTTTTCTGGTGTTTTCAGCACGCCACAGAGCGTTTGACATGCGGAAACTGCGTTATCTTCGCTATCGTTGTTGTTTCCAGCTGAGATATGCATTTTCAGTGATAATCTTCGAGTTTCTTCTGCTGTTACACGTGTGCAGAATCACCGAAATCGCTGTTTTCGTGCTATTGAATGCGAAAAACACGTTTTCTGGTGTTTTCAGCACGCCACAGAGCGTTTGACATGCGGAAACTGCGATATCTTCGGTATCGTTGTTGTTTCCAGCTGAGATATGCATTTTCAGTGATAATCTTCGTGTTTCTTCTGCTGTTACAAGTGTGCAGAATCACCGAAATCGCTGTGTTCGTGCTATTGAATGCGAAAAACACGTTTTCTGGTGTTTCCAGTACTCCACAGTGCGTTTGATATGCGGAAACTGCGATATCTTCGGTATCGTTGTTGTATCCAGCTGAGATATGCATTTTCAGTGATAATCTTCATGATTCTGCTGCTACAAGTGTGCAGAATCACCGAAATCGCTGTTTTCGTGCTTTTGAATGCGAAAAACACGTTTGCTGGTGTTTTCAGCACGCCACAAAGCGTTTGACATGCGGAAACTGCGATATCTTCGGTATCGTTGTTGTTTCCAGCTGAGATATGCATTTTCAGACATAATCTTCATGATTCTGCTGTTACAAGTGTGCAGAATCACCGAAATTGCTGTTTTCGTGCTATTGAATGCGAAATACACGTTTTCTGGTGTGTTCAGCACTCCACAGTGCGTTTGATGTGCGGAAACTGCCATATCTTCGGTATCGTTGTTGTTTCCAGCTGAGATATGCATTTTCAGTGATAATCTTCATGATCCTGCTGTAACAAGTGTGCAGAATCACCGAAATCGCTGTTTTCGTGCTATTGAATGCGAAAAACACGTTTTCTGGTGTTTTCAGCACTCCACAGTGCGTTTGATGTGCGGAAACTGCCATATCTTCGGTATCGTTGTTGTTCCCAACTGAGATATGCATTATCAGTGATAATCTTCATGATTCTGCTGTTACAAGTGTGCAGAATCACCGATGTCGCTGTTTTCGTGCTATTGAATGCGAAAAACACGTTTTCTGGTGTTTTCAGCACGCCACAGAGTGTTTGATATGCGGTAACTGCGATATCTTCGGTATCGTTGTTGTTTCCAGCTGGGATATGCATTACCAGTGATAATCTTCATGATTCTGCTGTTACAAGTGTGCAGAATCACCGAAATCGCTGTTTTCGTGCTATTGAATGCGAAAAACACGTTTTCTGGTGTTTTCAGCACGCCACAGAGCGTTTGACATGCGGAAACTGCGTTATCTTCGCTATCGTTGTTGTTTCCAGCTGAGATATGCATTTTCAGTGATAATCTTCGAGTTTCTTCTGCTGTTACACGTGTGCAGAATCACCGAAATCGCTGTTTTCGTGCTATTGAATGCGAAAAACACGTTTTCTGGTGTTTTCAGCACGCCACAGAGCGTTTGACATGCGGAAACCGCCATATCTTCGGTATCGTTGATGTTTCCAGCTGAGATATGCATTTTCAGTGATAATCTTCATGATTCAGCTGTTACAAGTGTGCAGAATCACCGAAATCGCTGTTTTCGTGCTATTGAATGCGAAAAACACGTTTTCTGGTGTTTTCAGCACGCCACAGAGCGTTTGACATGCGGAAACTGCGTTATCTTCGCTATCGTTGTTGTTTCCGGCTGAGATATGCATTTTCAGTGATAATCTTCGAGTTTCTTCTGCTGTTACACGTGTGCAGAATCACCGAAATCGCTGTTTTCGTGCTATTGAATGCGAAAAACACGTTTTCTGGTGTTTTCAGCACGCCACAGAGCGTTTGACATGCGGAAACTGCGATATCTTCGGTATCGTTGTTGTTTCCAGCTGAGATATGCATTTTCAGTGATAATCTTCGTGTTTCTTCTGCTGTTACAAGTGTGCAGAATCACCGAAATCGCTGTGTTCGTGCTATTGAATGCGAAAAACACGTTTTCTGGTGTTTCCAGTACTCCACAGTGCGTTTGATATGCGGAAACTGCGATATCTTCGGTATCGTTGTTGTATCCAGCTGAGATATGCATTTTCAGTGATAATCTTCATGATTCTGCTGCTACAAGTGTGCAGAATCACCGAAATCGCTGTTTTCGTGCTTTTGAATGCAAAAAACACGTTTGCTGGTGTTTTCAGCACGCCACAGAGCGTTTGACATGCGGAAACTGCGATATCTTCGGTATCGTTGTTGTTTCCAGCTGGGATATGCATTACCAGTGATAATCTTCATGATTCTGCTGTTACAAGTGTGCAGAATCACCGAAATCGCTGTTTTCGTGCTATTGAATGCGAAAAACACGTTTTCTGGTGTTTTCAGCACTCCACAGTGCGTTTGATGTGCGGAAACTGCCACATCTTCGGTATCGTTGTTGTATCCAGCTGAGATATGCATTTTCAGTGATAATCTTCATGATTCTGCTGCTACAAGTGTGCAGAATCACCGAAATCGCTGTTTTCGTGCTTTTGAATGCGAAAAACACGTTTGCTGGTGTTTTCAGCACGCCACAGAGCGTTTGACATGCGGAAACTGCGATATCTTCGGTATCGTTGTTGTTTCCAGCTGAGATATGCATTTTCACTGATAATCTTCGAGTTTCTTCTGCTGTTACAAGTGTGCAGAATCACCGAAATCGCTGTTTTCATGCTTTTGAATGCGAAAAACACGTTTGCTGGTGTTTTCAGCACGCCACAGAGCGTTTGACATGCGGAAACTGCCATATCTTCGGTATCGTTGTTGTTCCCAGCTGAGATATGCATTATCAGTGATAATCTTCATGATTCTGCTGTTACAAGTGTGCAGAATCACCGATGTCGCTGTTTTCGTGCTATTGAATGCGAAAAACACGTTTTCTGGTGTTTTCAGCACTCCACAGTGCGTTTGATAAGCGGAAACTGCCATATCTTCGTTATCGTTGTTGTTCCCAGCTGAGATATGCATTATCAGTGATAATCTTCATGATTCTGCTGTTACAAGTGTGCAGAATCACCGAAGTCGCTGTTTTCGTGCTATTGAACGCGAAAAACACGTTTTCTGGTGTTTTCAGCACTCCACAGTGCGTTTGATAAGCGGAAACTGCCATATCTTCGTTATCGTTGTTGTTCCCAGCTGAGATATGCATTATCAGTGATAATCTTCATGATTCTGCTGTTACAAGTGTGCAGAATCACCGAAGTCGCTGTTTTCGTGCTATTGAACGCGAAAAACACGTTTTCTGGTGTTTCCAGTACTCCACAGTGCGTTTTATATGCGGAAACTGCGATATCTTCGGTATCGTTGTTGTTTCCAGCTCAGATATGCATTTTCAGTGATAGTCTTCATGATTCTGCTATTACAAGTGTGCAGAATCACCGAAATCGCTGTTTTCGTGCTTTTGAATGCGAAAAACACGTTTGCTGGTGTTTTCAGCACGCCACAGAGCGTTTGACATGTGGAAACTGCGATATCTTCGGTATCGTTGATGTTTCCAGCTGAGATATGCATTTTCAGTGATAATCTTCGAGTTTCTTCTGCTGTTACAAGTGTGCAGAATCACCGAAATCGCTGTTTTCATGCTTTTGAATGCGAAAAACACGTTTGCTGGTGTTTTCAGCACGCCACAGAGCGTTTGACATGTGGAAACTGCGATATCTTCGGTATCGTTGTTGTTTCCAGCTGAGATATGCATTTTCAGTGATAATCTTCGAGTTTCTTCTGCTGTTACAAGTGTGCAGAATCACCGAAATCGCTGTTTTCATGCTTTTGAATGCGAAAAACACGTTTGCTGGTGTTTTCAGCACGCCACAGAGCGTTTGACATGCGGAAACTGCCATATCTTCGGTATCGTTGATGTTTCCAGCTGAGATATGCATTTTCAGTGATAATCTTCATGATTCTGCTGTTACAAGTGTGCAGACTCACCGAAATCGCTGTTTTCGTGCTATTGAATGCGAAAAACACGTTTTCTGGTGTTTTCAGCACGCCACAGAGTGTTTGATATGCGGTAACTGCGATATCTTCGGTATCGTTGCTGTTTCCAGCTGGGATATGCATTACCAGTGATAATCTTCATGATTCTGCTGTTACAAGTGTGCAGAATCACCGAAATCGCTGTTTTCGTGCTATTGAATGCGAAAAACACGTTTTCTGGTGTTTTCAGCACTCCACAGTGCGTTTGATGTGCGGAAACTGCCACATCTTCGGTATCGTTGTTGTTTCCAGCTGGGATATGCATTATCAGTGATAATCTTCATGATTCTGCTGTTACAAGTGTGCAGAATCACCGAAATCGCTGTTTTCGTGCTATTGAATGCGAAAAACACGTTTTCTGGTGTTTTCAGCACTCCACAGTGCGTTTGATATGCGGTAACTGCGATATCTTCGGTATTGTTGTTGTTTCCAGCTGAGATATGCATTTTCAGTGATAATCTTCATGATTCTGCTGTTACAAGTGTGCAGCCTCACCGAAATCGCTGTTTTCGTGCTTTTGAATGCGAAAAACACGTTTTCTGGTGTTTTCAGCACGCCACAGAGCGTTTGACATGCGGAAACTGCGTTATCTTCGCTATCGTTGTTGTTTCCAGCTGAGATATGCATTTTCAGTGATAATCTTCGAGTTTCTTCTGCTGTTACAAGTGTGCAGACTCACCGAAATTGCTGTTTTCGTGCTTTTGAATGCGAAAAACACGTTTTCTGGTGTTTTCAGCACGACACAGAGCGTGTGACATGCGGAAACTGCGTTATCTTCGCTATCGTTGTTGTTTCCAGCTGAGATATGCATTTTCAGTGATAATCTTCGAGTTTCTTCTGCTGTTACAAGTGTGCAGAATCACCGAAATCGCTGTTTTCGTGCTATTGAATGCGAAAAACACGTTTTCTGGTGTTTTCAGCACGCCACAGAGCGTTTGACATGCGGAAACTGCGTTATCTTCGCTATCGTTGTTGTTTCCAGCTGAGATATGCATTTTCAGTGATAATCTTCGAGTTTCTTCTGCTGTTACACGTGTGCAGAATCACCGAAATCGCTGTTTTCGTGCTATTGAATGCGAAAAACACGTTTTCTGGTGTTTTCAGCACGCCACAGAGCGTTTGACATGCGGAAACTGCCATATCTTCGGTATCGTTGATGTTTCCAGCTGAGATATGCATTTTCAGTGATAATCTTCATGATTCAGCTGTTACAAGTGTGCAGAATCACCGAAATCGCTGTTTTCGTGCTTTTGAATGCGAAAAACACGTTTTCTGGTGTTTTCAGCACGCCACAGAGCATTTGACATGCGGAAACTGCCATATCTTCGGTATCGTTGATGTTTCCAGCTGAGATATGCATTTTCAGTGATAATCTTCATGATTCAGCTGTTACAAGTGTGCAGAATCACCGAAATCGCTGTTTTCGTGCTTTTGAATGCGAAAACCACGTTTTCTGGTGTTTTCAGCACGCCACAGAGCGTTTGACATGTGGAAACTGCGATATCTTCGGTATCGTTGTTGTTTCCAGCTGAGATATGCATTTTCAGTGATAATCTTCGAGTTTCTTCTGCTGTTACAAGTGTGCAGAATCACCGAAATCGCTGTTTTCGTGCTTTTGAATGCGAAAAACACGTTTGCTGGTGTTTTCGGCACGCCACAGAGCGTTTGACATGCGGAAACTGCGATATCTTCGGTATCGTTGTTGTTTCCAGCTGAGATATGCATTTTCAGTGATAATCTTCGTGTTTCTTCTGCTGTTACAAGTGTGCAGAATCACCGAAATCGCTGTTTTCGTGCTATTGAATGCGAAAAACACGTTTTCTGGTGTTTCCAGTACTCCACAGTGCGTTTGATATGCGGAAACTGCGATATCTTCGGTATCGTTGTTGTATCCAGCTGAGATATGCATTTTCAGTGATAATCTTCATGATTCTGCTGCTACAAGTGTGCAGAATCACCGAAATCGCTGTTTTCGTGCTTTTGAATGCGAAAAACACGTTTGCTGGTGTTTTCAGCACGCCACAGAGCGTTTGACATGCGGAAACTGCGATATCTTCGGTATCGTTGTTGTTTCCAGCTGAGATATGCATTTTCAGAGATAATCTTCATGATTCTGCTGTTACAAGTGTGCAGAATCACCGAAATTGCTGTTTTCGTGCTATTGAATGCGAAATACACGTTTTCTGGTGTGTTCAGCACTCCACAGTGCGTTTGATGTGCGGAAACTGCCATATCTTCGGTATCGTTGTTGTTTCCAGCTGAGATATGCATTTTCAGTGATAATCTTCATGATCCTGCTGTAACAAGTGTGCAGAATCACCGAAAGCGCTGTTTTCGTGCTATTGAATGCGAAAAACACGTTTTCTGGTGTTTTCAGCACTCCACAGTGCGTTTGATGTGCGGAAACTGCCATATCTTCGGTATCGTTGTTGTTCCCAGCTGAGATATGCATTATCAGTGATAATCTTCATGATTCTGCTGTTACAAGTGTGCAGAATCACCGATGTCGCTGTTTTCGTGCTATTGAATGCGAAAAACACGTTTTCTGGTGTTTTCAGCACTCCACAGTGCATTTGATAAGCGGAAACTGCCATATCTTCGTTATCGTTGTTGTTCCCAGCTGAGATATGCATTATCAGTGATAATCTTCATGATTCTGCTGTTACAAGTGTGCAGAATCACCGAAGTCGCTGTTTTCGTGCTATTGAACGCGAAAAACACGTTTTCTGGTGTTTCCAGTACTCCACAGTGCGTTTTATATGCGGAAACTGCGATATCTTCGGTATCGTTGTTGTTTCCAGCTCAGATATGCATTTTCAGTGATAGTCTTCATGATTCTGCTATTACAAGTGTGCAGAATCACCGAAGTCGCTGTTTTCGTGCTATTGAACGCGAAAAACACGTTTTCTGGTGTTTCCAGTACTCCACAGTGCGTTTGATATGCGGAAACTGCGATATCTTCGGTATCGTTGTTGTATCCAGCTGAGATATGCATTTTCAGTGATAATCTTCATGATTCTGCTGCTACAAGTGTGCAGAATCACCGAAACCGCTGTTTTCGTGCTTTTGAATGCGAAAAACACGTTTGCTAGTGTTTTCAGCACGCCACAGAGCGTTTGACATGTGGAAACTGCGATATCTTCGGTATCGTTGTTGTATCCAGCTGAGATATGCATTTTCAGTGATAATCTTCATGATTCTGCTGCTACAAGTGTGCAGAATCACCGAAATCGCTGTTTTCGTGCTTTTGAATGCGAAAAACACGTTTGCTGGTGTTTTCAGCACGCCACAGAGCGTTTGACATGCGGAAACTGCGATATGTTCGGTATCGTTGTTGTTTCCAGCTGAGATATGCATTTTCAGTGATAATCTTCGTGTTTCTTCTGCTGTTACAAGTGTGCAGAATCACCGAAATCGCTGTTTTCGTGCTTTTGAATGCGAAAAACACGTTTTCTGGTGTTTTCTGCACGCCACAGAGCGTTTGACATGCGGAAACTGCCATATCTTCGGCATCGTTGATGTTTCCAGCTGAGATATGCATTTGCAGTGATAATCTTCATGATTCTGCTGTTACAAGTGTGCAGAATCACCGAAATCGCTGTTTTCGTGCTATTGAATGCGAAAAACACGTTTTCTGGTGTTTTCAGCACTCCACAGTGCGTTTGATATGCGGTAACTGCGATATCTTCGGTATCGTTGTTGTTTCCAGCTGGGATATGCATTACCAGTGATAATCTTCATGATTCTGCTGTTACAAGTGTGCAGAATCACCGAAATCGCTGTTTTCGTGCTATTGAATGCGAAAAACACGTTTTCTGGTGTTTTCAGCACTCCACAGTGCGTTTGATGTGCGGAAACTGCCATATCTTCGGTATCGTTGTTGTTTCCAGCTGGGATATGCATTACCAGTGATAATCTTCATGATTCTGCTGTTACAAGTGTGCAGAATCACCGAAATCGCTGTTTTCGTGCTATTGAATGCGAAAAACACGTTTTCTGGTGTTTTCAGCACTCCACAGTGCGTTTGATATGCAGTAACTGCGATATCTTCGGTATTGTTGTTGTTTCCAGCTGAGATATGCATTTTCAGTGATAATCTTCATGATTCTGCTGTTACAAGTGTGCAGACTCACCGAAATCGCTGTTTTCGTGCTTTTGAATGCGAAAAACACGTTTTCTGGTGTTTTCAGCACGCCACAGAGCGTTTGACATGCGGAAACTGCGTTATCTTCGCTATCGTTGTTGTTTCCAGCTGAGATATGCATTTTCAGTGATAATCTTCGAGTTTCTTCTGCTGTTACAAGTGTGCAGACTCACCGAAATCGCTGTTTTCGTGCTTTTGAATGCGAAAAACACGTTTTCTGGTGTTTTCAGCACGACACAGAGCGTGTGACATGCGGAAACTGCGTTATCTTCGCTATCGTTGTTGTTTCCAGCTGAGATATGCATTTTCAGTGATAATCTTCGAGTTTCTTCTGCTGTTACAAGGGTGCAGAATCACCGAAATCGCTGTTTTCGTGCTATTGAATGCGAAAAACACGTTTTCTGGTGTTTTCAGCACGCCACAGAGCGTTTGACATGCGGAAACTGCGTTATCTTCGCTATCGTTGTTGTTTCCAGCTGAGACATGCATTTTCAGTGATAATCTTCGAGTTTCTGCTGTTACAAGTGTGCAGAATCACCGAAATCGCTGTTTTCGTGCTACTGAATGCGAAAAACACGTTTTCTGGTGTTTTCAGCACGCCACAGAGTGTTTGACATGCGGAAACTGCCATATCTTCGGTATCGTTGATGTTTCCAGCTGAGATATGCATTTTCAGTGATAATCTTCATGATTCTGCTGTTACAAATGTGCAGAATCACCGAAATCGCTGTTTTCGTGCTTTTGAATGCGAAAACCACGTTTTCTGGTGTTTTCAGCACGCCACAGAGCGTTTGACATGCGGAAACTGCCATATCTTCGGTATCGTTGATGTTTCCAGCTGAGATATGCATTTTCAGTGATAATCTTCATGATTCTGCTGTTACAAGTGTGCAGAATCACCGAAATCGCTGTTTTCGTGCTACTGAATGCGAAAAACACGTTTTCTGGTGTTTTCAGCACGCCACAGAGTGTTTGACATGCGGAAACTGCCATATCTTCGGTATCGTTGATGTTTCCAGCTGAGATATGCATTTTCAGTGATAATCTTCATGATTCTGCTGTTACAAATGTGCAGAATCACCGAAATCGCTGTTTTCGTGCTTTTGAATGCGAAAACCACGTTTTCTGGTGTTTTCAGCACGCCACAGAGCGTTTGACATGTGGAAACTGCGATATCTTCGGTATCGTTGTTGTTTCCAGCTGAGATATGCATTTTCAGTGATAATCTTCGAGTTTCTTCTGCTGTTACAAGTGTGCAGAATCACCGAAATCGCTGTTTTCGTGCTTTTGAATGCGAAAAACACGTTTGCTGGTGTTTTCAGCACGCCACAGAGCGTTTGACATGCGGAAACTGCGATATCTTCGGTATCGTTGTTGTTTCCAGCTGAGATATGCATTTTCAGTGATAGTCTTCATGATTCTGCTATTACAAGTGTGCAGAATCACCGAAGTCGCTGTTTTCGTGCTATTGAATGCGAAAAACACGTTTTCTGGTGTTTTCAGCACTCCACAGTGCGTTTGATGTGCGGAAACTGCCATATCTTCGGTATCGTTGTTGTTCCCAGCTGAGATATGCATTATCAGTGATAATCTTCATGATTCTGCTGTTACAAGTGTGCAGAATCACCGATGTCGCTGTTTTCGTGCTATTGAATGCGAAAAACACGTTTTCTGGTGTTTTCAGCACTCCACAGTGCATTTGATAAGCGGAAACTGCCATATCTTCGTTATCGTTGTTGTTCCCAGCTGAGATATGCATTATCAGTGATAATCTTCATGATTCTGCTGTTACAAGTGTGCAGAATCACCGAAGTCGCTGTTTTCGTGCTATTGAACGCGAAAAACACGTTTTCTGGTGTTTCCAGTACTCCACAGTGCGTTTTATATGCGGAAACTGCGATATCTTCGGTATCGTTGTTGTTTCCAGCTCAGATATGCATTTTCAGTGATAGTCTTCATGATTCTGCTATTACAAGTGTGCAGAATCACCGAAGTCGCTGTTTTCGTGCTATTGAACGCGAAAAACACGTTTTCTGGTGTTTCCAGTACTCCACAGTGCGTTTGATATGCGGAAACTGCGATATCTTCGGTATCGTTGTTGTGTCCAGCTGAGATATGCATTTTCAGTGATAATCTTCGTGTTTCTTCTGCTGTTACAAGTGTGCAGAATCACCGAAATCGCTGTTTTCGTGCTTTTGAATGCGAAAAACACGTTTTCTGGTGTTTTCTGCACGCCACAGAGCGTTTGACATGCGGAAACTGCCATATCTTCGGCATCGTTGATGTTTCCAGCTGAGATATGCATTTGCAGTGATAATCTTCATGATTCTGCTATTACAAGTGTGCAGAATCACCGAAGTCGCTGTTTTCGTGCTATTGAATGCGAAAAACACGTTTTCTGGTGTTTTCAGCACTCCACAGTGCGTTTGATGTGCGGAAACTGCCATATCTTCGGTATCGTTGTTGTTCCCAGCTGAGATATGCATTATCAGTGATAATCTTCATGATTCTGCTGTTACAAGTGTGCAGAATCACCGATGTCGCTGTTTTCGTGCTATTGAATGCGAAAAACACGTTTTCTGGTGTTTTCAGCACTCCACAGTGCATTTGATAAGCGGAAACTGCCATATCTTCGTTATCGTTGTTGTTCCCAGCTGAGATATGCATTATCAGTGATAATCTTCATGATTCTGCTGCTACAAGTGTGCAGAATCACCGAAACCGCTGTTTTCGTGCTTTTGAATGCGAAAAACACGTTTGCTAGTGTTTTCAGCACGCCACAGAGCGTTTGACATGTGGAAACTGCGATATCTTCGGTATCGTTGTTGTATCCAGCTGAGATATGCATTTTCAGTGATAATCTTCATGATTCTGCTGCTACAAGTGTGCAGAATCACCGAAATCGCTGTTTTCGTGCTTTTGAATGCGAAAAACACGTTTGCTGGTGTTTTCAGCACGCCACAGAGCGTTTGACATGCGGAAACTGCGATATGTTCGGTATCGTTGTTGTTTCCAGCTGAGATATGCATTTTCAGTGATAATCTTCGTGTTTCTTCTGCTGTTACAAGTGTGCAGAATCACCGAAATCGCTGTTTTCGTGCTTTTGAATGCGAAAAACACGTTTTCTGGTGTTTTCTGCACGCCACAGAGCGTTTGACATGCGGAAACTGCCATATCTTCGGCATCGTTGATGTTTCCAGCTGAGATATGCATTTGCAGTGATAATCTTCATGATTCTGCTGTTACAAGTGTGCAGAATCACCGAAATCGCTGTTTTCGTGCTATTGAATGCGAAAAACACGTTTTCTGGTGTTTTCAGCACTCCACAGTGCGTTTGATATGCGGTAACTGCGATATCTTCGGTATCGTTGTTGTTTCCAGCTGGGATATGCATTACCAGTGAGAATCTTCATGATTCTGCTGTTACAAGTGTGCAGAATCACCGAAATCGCTGTTTTCGTGCTATTGAATGCGAAAAACACGTTTTCTGGTGTTTTCAGCACTCCACAGTGCGTTTGATGTGCGGAAACTGCCATATCTTCGGTATCGTTGTTGTTTCCAGCTGGGATATGCATTACCAGTGATAATCTTCATGTTTCTGCTGTTACAAGTGTGCAGAATCACCGAAATCGCTGTTTTCGTGCTATTGAATGCGAAAAACACGTTTTCTGGTGTTTTCAGCACTCCACAGTGCGTTTGATATGCAGTAACTGCGATATCTTCGGTATTGTTGTTGTTTCCAGCTGAGATATGCATTTTCAGTGATAATCTTCATGATTCTGCTGTTACAAGTGTGCAGACTCACCGAAATCGCTGTTTTCGTGCTTTTGAATGCGAAAAACACGTTTTCTGGTGTTTTCAGCACGCCACAGAGCGTTTGACATGCGGAAACTGCGTTATCTTCGCTATCGTTGTTGTTTCCAGCTGAGATATGCATTTTCAGTGATAATCTTCGAGTTTCTTCTGCTGTTACAAGTGTGCAGACTCACCGAAATCGCTGTTTTCGTGCTTTTGAATGCGAAAAACACGTTTTCTGGTGTTTTCAGCACGACACAGAGCGTGTGACATGCGGAAACTGCGTTATCTTCGCTATCGTTGTTGTTTCCAGCTGAGATATGCATTTTCAGTGATAATCTTCGAGTTTCTTCTGCTGTTACAAGGGTGCAGAATCACCGAAATCGCTGTTTTCGTGCTATTGAATGCGAAAAACACGTTTTCTGGTGTTTTCAGCACGCCACAGAGCGTTTGACATGCGGAAACTGCGTTATCTTCGCTATCGTTGTTGTTTCCAGCTGAGACATGCATTTTCAGTGATAATCTTCGAGTTTCTTCTGCTGTTACACGTGTGCAGAATCACCGAAATCGCTGTTTTCGTGCTATTGAATGCGAAAAACACGTTTTCTGGTGTTTTCAGCACGCCACAGAGCGTTTGACATGCGGAAACTGCCATATCTTCGGTATCGTTGATGTTTCCAGCTGAGATATGCATTTTCAGTGATAATCTTCATGATTCTGCTGTTACAAGTGTGCAGAATCACCGAAATCGCTGTTTTCGTGCTATTGAATGCGAAAAACACGTTTTCTGGTGTTTTCAGCACGCCACAGAGTGTTTGACATGCGGAAACTGCCATATCTTCGGTATCGTTGATGTTTCCAGCTGAGATATGCATTTTCAGTGATAATCTTCATGATTCTGCTGTTACAAATGTGCAGAATCACCGAAATCGCTGTTTTCGTGCTTTTGAATGCGAAAACCACGTTTTCTGCTGTTTTCAGCACGCCACAGAGCGTTTGACATGTGGAAACTGCGATATCTTCGGTATCGTTGTTGTTTCCAGCTGAGATATGCATTTTCAGTGATAATCTTCGAGTTTCTTCTGCTGTTACAAGTGTGCAGAATCACCGAAATCGCTGTTGTCGTGCTTTTGAATGCGAAAAACACGTTTGCTGGTGTTTTCAGCACGCCACAGAGCGTTTGACATGCGGAAACTGCGATATCTTCGGTATCGTTGTTGTTTCCAGCTGAGATATGCATTTTCAGTGATAATCTTCGTGTTTCTTCTGCTGTTACAAGTGTGCAGAATCACCGTAATTGCTGTTTTCGTGCTATTGAATGCGAAATACACGTTTTCTGGTGTGTTCAGCACTCCACAGTGCGTTTGATGTGCGGAAACTGCCATATCTTCGGTATCGTTGTTGTTTCCAGCTGAGATATGCATTTTCAGTGATAATCTTCATGATCCTGCTGTAACAAGTGTGCAGAATCACCGAAATCGCTGTTTTCGTGCTATTGAATGCGAAAAACACGTTTTCTGGTGTTTTCAGCACTCCACAGTGCGTTTGATGTGCGGAAACTGCCATATCTTCGGTATCGTTGTTGTTTCCAGCTCAGATATGCATTTTCAGTGATAGTCTTCATGATTCTGCTATTACAAGTGTGCAGAATCACCGAAGTCGCTGTTTTCGTGCTATTGAACGCGAAAAACACGTCTTCTGGTGTTTCCAGTACTCCACAGTGCGTTTGATATGCGGAAACTGCGATATCTTCGGTATCGTTGTTGTAACCAGCTGAGATATGCATTTTCAGTGATAATCTTCATGATTCTGCTGCTACAAGTGTGCAGAATCACCGAAATCGCTGTTTTCGTGCTTTTGAATGCGAAAAACACGTTTTCTGGTGTTTTCAGCACGCCACAGAGCGTTTGACATGCGGAAACTGCGATATCTTCGGTATCGTTGTTGTTTCCAGCTGATATATGCATTTTCAGTGATAATCTTCGTGTTTCTTCTGCTGTTACAAGTGTGCAGAATCACCGAAATCGCTGTTTTCGTGCTTTTGAATGCGAAAAACACGTTTTCTGGTGTTTTCAGCACGCCACAGAGCGTTTGACATGCGGAAACTGCCATATCTTCGGTATCGTTGATGTTTCCTGCTGAGATATGCATTTGCAGTGATAATCTTCATGATTCTGCTGTTACAAGTGTGCAGAATCACCGAAATCGCTGTTTTCGTGCTTTTGAATGCGAAAAACACGTTTGCTGGTGTTTTCAGCACTCCACAGTGCGTTTGATATGCGGAAACTGCCATATCTTCGGTATCGTTGTTGTTTCCAGCTGAGATATGCATTATCAGTGATAGTCTTCATGATTCTGCTATTACAAGTGTGCAGAATCACCGAAGTCGCTGTTTTCGTGCTTTTGAATGCGAAAAACACGTTTGCTGGTGTTTCCAGTACTCCACAGTGCGTTTGATATGCGGAAACTGCGATATCTTCGGTATCGTTGTTGTATCCAGCTGAGATATGCATTTTCAGTGATAATCTTCATGATTCTGCTGCTACAAGTGTGCAGAATCACCGAAATCGCTGTTTTCGTGCTTTTGAATGCGAAAAACACGTTTGCTGGTGTTTTCAGCACGCCACAGAGCGTTTGACATGCGGAAACTGCGATATCTTCGGTATCGTTGTTGTTTCCAGCTGAGATATGCATTTTCAGAGATAATCTTCATGATTCTGCTGTTACAAGTGTGGAGAATCACCGAAATTGCTGTTTTCGTGCTATTGAATGCGAAAAACACGTTTTCTGGTGTTTTCAGCACGCCACAGAGTGTTTGACATGCGGAAACTGCCATATCTTCGGTATCGTTGATGTTTCCAGCTGAGATATGCATTTTCAGTGATAATCTTCATGATTCTGCTGCTACAAGTGTGCAGAATCACCGAAATCGCTGTTTTCGTGCTTTTGAATGCGAAAAACACGTTTGCTGGTGTTTTCAGCACGCCACAGAGCGTTTGACATGCGGAAACTGCGATATCTTCGGTATCGTTGTTGTTTCCAGCTGAGATATGCATTTTCAGAGATAATCTTCATGATTCTGCTGTTACAAGTGTGCAGAATCACCGAAATTGCTGTTTTCGTGCTATTGAATGCGAAATACACGTTTTCTGGTGTGTTCAGCACTCCACAGTGCGTTTGATGTGCGGAAACTGCCATATCTTCGGTATCGTTGTTGTTTCCAGCTGAGATATGCATTTTCAGTGATAATCTTCATGATCCTGCTGTAACAAGTGTGCAGAATCACCGAAATCGCTGTTTTCGTGCTATTGAATGCGAAAAACACGTTTTCTGGTGTTTTCAGCACTCCACAGTGCGTTTGATGTGCGGAAACTGCCATATCTTCGGTATCGTTGTTGTTTCCAGCTCAGATATGCATTTTCAGTGATAATCTTCATGATTCTGCTGCTACAAGTGTGCAGAATCACCGAAATCGCTGTTTTCGTGCTTTTGAATGCGAAAAACACGTTTGCTGGTGTTTTCAGCACGCCACAGAGCGTTTGACATGTGGAAACTGCGATATCTTCGGTATCGTTGTTGTTTCTAGCTGAGATATGCATTTTCAGTGATAATCTTCGAGTTTCTTCTGCTGTTACAAGTGTGCAGAATCACCGAAATCGCTGTTTTCGTGCTATTGAATGCGAAATACACGTTTTCTGGTGTGTTCAGCACTCCACAGTGCGTTTGATGTGCGGAAACTGCCATATCTTCGGTATCGTTGTTGTTTCCAGCTGAGATATGCATTTTCAGTGATAATCTTCATGATCCTGCTGTAACAAGTGTGCAGAATCACCGAAATCGCTGTTTTCGTGCTATTGAATGCGAAAAACACGTTTTCTGGTGTTTTCAGCACTCCACAGTGCGTTTGATGTGCGGAAACTGCCATATCTTCGGTATCGTTGTTGTTCCCAGCTGAGATATGCATTTTCAGTGATAATCTTCATGATTCTGCTGTTACAAGTGTGCAGAATCACCGAAGTCGCTGTTTTCGTGCTATTGAACGCGAAAAAACACGTTTTCTGGTGTTTCCAGTACTCCACAGTGCGTTTTATATGCGGAAGCTGCGATATCTTCGGTATCGTTGTTGTATCCAGCTGAGATATGCATTTTCAGTGGTAATCTTCATAAATCTGCTGTTACAACTGTGTAGAATCACCGAAATTGCTGTTTTCGTGCGAAAAACAGGTTTTCTGGTGTTTTCAGCACGCCACAGAGCGTTTGACATGCGGAAACTGCGATATCTTCCGTATCGTTGTTGTTCCCAGCTGAGATATGCATTATCAGTGATAATCTTCATGATTCTGCTATTACAAGTGTGCAGAATCACCGAAGTCGCTGTTTTCGTGCTTTTGAATGCGAAAAACACGTTTGCTGGTGTTTCCAGTACTCCACAGTGCGTTTGATATGCGGAAACTGCGATATCTTCGGTATCGTTGTTGTATCCAGCTGAGATATGCATTTTCAGTGATAATCTTCATGATTCTGCTGCTACAAGTGTGCAGAATCACCGAAATCGCTGTTTTCGTGCTTTTGAATGCGAAAAACACGTTTGCTGGTGTTTTCAGCACGCCACAGAGCGTTTGACATGCGGAAACTGCGATATCTTCGGTATCGTTGTTGTTTCCAGCTGAGATATGCATTTTCAGTGATAATCTTCGAGTTTCTTCTGCTGTTACAAGTGTGCAGAATCACCGAAATCGCTGTTTTCGTGCTATTGAATGCGAAAAACACGTTTTCTGGTGTTTTCAGCACTCCACAGTGCGTTTGATGTGCGGAAACTGCCATATCTTCGGTATCGTTGTTGTTCCCAGCTGAGATATGCATTATCAGTGATAATCTTCATGATTCTGCTGTTACAAGTGTGCAGAATCACCGATGTCGCTGTTTTCGTGCTATTGAATGCGAAAAACACGTTTTCTGGTGTTTTCAGCACTCCACAGTGCGTTTGATAAGCGGAAACTGCCATATCTTCGTTATCGTTGTTGTTCCCAGCTGAGATATGCATTATCAGTGATAATCTTCATGATTCTGCTGTTACAAGTGTGCAGAATCACCGAAGTCGCTGTTTTCGTGCTATTGAACGCGAAAAACACGTTTTCTGGTGTTTCCAGTACTCCACAGTGCGTTTTATATGCGGAAACTGCGATATCTTCGGTATCGTTGTTGTTTCCAGCTCAGATATGCATTTTCAGTGATAGTCTTCATGATTCTGCTATTACAAGTGTGCAGAATCACCGAAGTCGCTGTTTTCGTGCTATTGAACGCGAAAAACACGTTTTCTGGTGTTTCCAGTACTCCACAGTGCGTTTGATATGCGGAAACTGCGATATCTTCGGTATCGTTGTTGTATCCAGCTGAGATATGCATTTTCAGTGATAATCTTCATGATTCTGCTGCTACAAGTGTGCAGAATCACCGAAATCGCTGTTTTCGTGCTTTTGAATGCGAAAAACACGTTTGCTGGTGTTTTCAGCACGCCACAGAGCGTTTGACATGTGGAAACTGCGATATCTTCGGTATCGTTGTTGTTTCCAGCTGAGATATGCATTTTCAGTGTTAATCTTCGAGTTTCTTCTGCTGTTACAAGTGTGCAGAATCACCGAAATCGCTGTTTTCATGCTTTTGAATGCGAAAAACACGTTTTCTGGTGTTTCCAGTACTCCACAGTGCGTTTGATATGCGGAAACTGCGATATCTTCGGTATCGTTGTTGTATCCAGCTGAGATATGCATTTTCAGTGATAATCTTCATGATTCTGCTGCTACAAGTGTGCAGAATCACCGAAATCGCTGTTTTCGTGCTTTTGAATGCGAAAAACACGTTTGCTGGTGTTTTCAGCACGCCACAGAGCGTTTGACATGTGGAAACTGCGATATCTTCGGTATCGTTGTTGTTTCCAGCTGAGATATGCATTTTCAGTGATAATCTTCGAGTTTCTTCTGCTGTTACAAGTGTGCAGAATCACCGAAATCGCTGTTTTCATGCTTTTGAATGCGAAAAACACGTTTGCTGGTGTTTTCAGCACGCCACAGAGCGTTTGACATGCGGAAACTGCGATATCTTCGGTATCGTTGTTGTTTCCAGCTGATATATGCATTTTCAGTGATAATCTTCGTGTTTCTTCTGCTGTTACAAGTGTGCAGAATCACCGAAATCGCTGTTTTCGTGCTTTTGAATGCGAAAAACACGTTTTCTGGTGTTTTCAGCACGCCACAGAGCGTTTGACATGCGGAAACTGCCATATCTTCGGTATCGTTGATGTTTCCAGCTGAGATATGCATTTGCAGTGATAATCTTCATGATTCTGCTGTTACAAGTGTGCAGAATCACCGAAATCGCTGTTTTCGTGCTTTTGAATGCGAAAAACACGTTTGCTGGTGTTTTCAGCACTCCACAGTGCGTTTGATATGCGGAAACTGCCATATCTTCGGTATCGTTGTTGTTTCCAGCTGAGATATGCATTATCAGTGATAGTCTTCATGATTCTGCTATTACAAGTGTGCAGAATCACCGAAGTCGCTGTTTTCGTGCTTTTGAATGCGAAAAACACGTTTGCTGGTGTTTCCAGTACTCCACAGTGCGTTTGATATGCGGAAACTGCGATATCTTCGGTATCGTTGTTGTATCCAGCTGAGATATGCATTTTCAGTGATAATCTTCATGATTCTGCTGCTACAAGTGTGCAGAATCACCGAAATCGCTGTTTTCGTGCTTTTGAATGCGAAAAACCACGTTTGCTGGTGTTTTCAGCACGCCACAGAGCGTTTGACATGCGGAAACTGCGATATCTTCGGTATCGTTGTTGTTTCCAGCTGAGATATGCATTTTCAGTGATAATCTTCATGATTCTGCTGTTACAAGTGTGGAGAATCACCGAAATTGCTGTTTTCGTGCTATTGAATGCGAAAAACACGTTTTCTGGTGTTTTCAGCACGCCACAGAGTGTTTGACATGCGGAAACTGCCATATCTTCGGTATCGTTGATGTTTCCAGCTGAGATATGCATTTTCAGTGATAATCTTCATGATTCTGCTGCTACAAGTGTGCAGAATCACCGAAATCGCTGTTTTCGTGCTTTTGAATGCGAAAAACACGTTTGCTGGTGTTTTCAGCACGCCACAGAGCGTTTGACATGCGGAAACTGCGATATCTTCGGTATCGTTGTTGTTTCCAGCTGAGATATGCATTTTCAGAGATAATCTTCATGATTCTGCTGTTACAAGTGTGCAGAATCACCGAAATTGCTGTTTTCGTGCTATTGAATGCGAAATACACGTTTTCTGGTGTGTTCAGCACTCCACAGTGCGTTTGATGTGCGGAAACTGCCATATCTTCGGTATCGTTGTTGTTTCCAGCTGAGATATGCATTTTCAGTGATAATCTTCATGATCCTGCTGTAACAAGTGTGCAGAATCACCGAAATCGCTGTTTTCGTGCTATTGAATGCGAAAAACACGTTTTCTGGTGTTTTCAGCACTCCACAGTGCGTTTGATGTGCGGAAACTGCCATATCTTCGGTATCGTTGTTGTTTCCAGCTCAGATATGCATTTTCAGTGATAGTCTTCATGATTCTGCTATTACAAGTGTGCAGAATCACCGAAGTCGCTGTTTTCGTGCTATTGAACGCGAAAAACACGTCTTCTGGTGTTTCCAGTACTCCACAGTGCGTTTGATATGCGGAAACTGCGATATCTTCGGTATCGTTGTTGTAACCAGCTGAGATATGCATTTTCAGTGATAATCTTCATGATTCTGCTGCTACAAGTGTGCAGAATCACCGAAATCGCTGTTTTCGTGCTTTTGAATGCGAAAAACACGTTTGCTGGTGTTTTCAGCACGCCACAAAGCGTTTGACATGTGGAAACTGCGATATCTTCGGTATCGTTGTTGTTTCTAGCTGAGATATGCATTTTCAGTGATAATCTTCGAGTTTCTTCTGCTGTTACAAGTGTGCAGAATCACCGAAATCGCTGTTTTCGTGCTATTGAATGCGAAATACACGTTTTCTGGTGTGTTCAGCACTCCACAGTGCGTTTGATGTGCGGAAACTGCCATATCTTCGGTATCGTTGTTGTTTCCAGCTGAGATATGCATTTTCAGTGATAATCTTCATGATCCTGCTGTAACAAGTGTGCAGAATCACCGAAATCGCTGTTTTCGTGCTATTGAATGCGAAAAACACGTTTTCTGGTGTTTTCAGCACTCCACAGTGCGTTTGATGTGCGGAAACTGCCATATCTTCGGTATCGTTGTTGTTCCCAGCTGAGATATGCATTATCAGTGATAATCTTCATGATTCTGCTGTTACAAGTGTGCAGAATCACCGATGTCGCTGTTTTCGTGCTATTGAATGCGAAAAACACGTTTTCTGGTGTTTTCAGCACTCCACAGTGCGTTTGATAAGCGGAAACTGCCATATCATCGTTATCGTTGTTGTAACCAGCTGAGATATGCATTTTCAGTGATAATCTTCATGATTCTGCTGTTACAAGTGTGCAGAATCACCGAAGTCGCTGTTTTCGTGCTATTGAACGCGAAAAAACACGTTTTCTGGTGTTTCCAGTACTCCACAGTGCGTTTTATATGCGGAAACTGCGATATCTTCGGTATCGTTGTTGTATCCAGCTGAGATATGCATTTTCAGTGGTAATCTTCATAAATCTGCTGTTACAACTGTGTAGAATCACCGAAATTGCTGTTTTCGTGCGAAAAACAGGTTTTCTGGTGTTTTCAGCACGCCACAGAGCGTTTGACATGCGGAAACTGCGATATCTTCCGTATCGTTGTTGTTCCCAGCTGAGATATGCATTATCAGTGATAATCTTCATGATTCTGCTATTACAAGTGTGCAGAATCACCGAAGTCGCTGTTTTCGTGCTTTTGAATGCGAAAAACACGTTTGCTGGTGTTTCCAGTACTCCACAGTGCGTTTGATATGCGGAAACTGCGATATCTTCGGTATCGTTGTTGTATCCAGCTGAGATATGCATTTTCAGTGATAATCTTCATGATTCTGCTGCTACAAGTGTGCAGAATCACCGAAATCGCTGTTTTCGTGCTTTTGAATGCGAAAAACACGTTTGCTGGTGTTTTCAGCACGCCACAGAGCGTTTGACATGCGGAAACTGCGATATCTTCGGTATCGTTGTTGTTTCCAGCTGAGATATGCATTTTCAGAGATAATCTTCATGATTCTGCTGTTACAAGTGTGGAGAATCACCGAAATTGCTGTTTTCGTGCTTTTGAATGCGAAAAACACGTTTTCTGGTGTTTACAGCACTCCACAGTGCGTTTGATGTGCGGAAACTGCCATATCTTCGGTATCGTTGTTGTTCCCAGCTGAGATATGCATTATCAGTGATAATCTTCATGATTCTGCTGTTACAAGTGTGCAGAATCACCGATGTCGCTGTTTTCGTGCTATTGAATGCGAAAAACACGTTTTCTGGTGTTTTCAGCACTCCACAGTGCGTTTGATAAGCGGAAACTGCCATATCTTCGTTATCGTTGTTGTTCCCAGCTGAGATATGCATTATCAGTGATAATCTTCATGATTCTGCTGTTACAAGTGTGCAGAATCACCGAAGTCGCTGTTTTCGTGCTATTGAACGCGAAAAACACGTTTTCTGGTGTTTCCAGTACTCCACAGTGCGTTTTATATGCGGAAACTGCGATATCTTCGGTATCGTTGTTGTTTCCAGCTCAGATATGCATTTTCAGTGATAGTCTTCATGATTCTGCTATTACAAGTGTGCAGAATCACCGAAGTCGCTGTTTTCGTGCTATTGAACGCGAAAAACACGTTTTCTGGTGTTTCCAGTACTCCACAGTGCGTTTGATATGCGGAAACTGCGATATCTTCGGTATCGTTGTTGTATCCAGCTGAGATATGCATTTTCAGTGATAATCTTCATGATTCTGCTGCTACAAGTGTGCAGAATCACCGAAATCGCTGTTTTCGTGCTTTTGAATGCGAAAAACACGTTTGCTGGTGTTTTCAGCACGCCACAGAGCGTTTGACATGTGGAAACTGCGATATCTTCGGTATCGTTGTTGTTTCCAGCTGAGATATGCATTTTCAGTGTTAATCTTCGAGTTTCTTCTGCTGTTACAAGTGTGCAGAATCACCGAAATCGCTGTTTTCATGCTTTTGAATGCGAAAAACACGTTTGCTGGTGTTTTCAGCACGCCACAGAGCGTTTGACATGCGGAAACTGCGATATCTTCGGTATCGTTGTTGTTTCCAGCTGAGATATGCATTTTCAGTGATAATCTTCGTGTTTCTTCTGCTGTTACAAGTGTGCAGAATCACCGAAATCGCTGTTTTCGTGCTTTTGAATGCGAAAAACACGTTTTCTGGTTTTTTCAGCATGCCACAGAGCGTTTGACATGCGGAAACTGCCATATCTTCGGTATCGTTGATGTTTCCAGCTGAGATATGCATTTGCAGTGATAATCTTCATGATTCTGCTGTTACAAGTGTGCAGAATCACCGAAATCGCTGTTTTCGTGCTTTTGAATGCGAAAAACACGTTTGCTGGTGTTTTCAGCACTCCACAGTGCGTTTGATATGCGGAAACTGCCATATCTTCGGTATCGTTGTTGTTTCCAGCTGAGATATGCATTATCAGTGATAGTCTTCATGATTCTGCTATTACAAGTGTGCAGAATCACCGAAGTCGCTGTTTTCGTGCTTTTGAATGCGAAAAACACGTTTGCTGGTGTTTCCAGTACTCCACAGTGCGTTTGATATGCGGAAACTGCGATATCTTCGGTATCGTTGTTGTATCCAGCTGAGATATGCATTTTCAGTGATAATCTTCATGATTCTGCTGCTACAAGTGTGCAGAATCACCGAAATCGCTGTTTTCGTGCTTTTGAATGCGAAAAACACGTTTGCTGGTGTTTTCAGCACGCCACAGAGCGTTTGACATGCGGAAACTGCGATATCTTCGGTATCGTTGTTGTTTCCAGCTGAGATATGCATTTTCAGAGATAATCTTCATGATTCTGCTGTTACAAGTGTGGAGAATCACCGAAATTGCTGTTTTCGTGCTATTGAATGCGAAAAACACGTTTTCTGGTGTTTTCAGCACTCCACAGTGCGTTTGATGTGCGGAAACTGCCATATCTTCGGTATCGTTGTTGTTCCCAGCTGAGATATGCATTATCAGTGATAATCTTCATGATTCTGCTGTTACAAGTGTGCAGAATCACCGAAGTCGCTGTTTTCGTGCTATTGAACGCGAAAAACACGTTTTCTGATGTTTCCAGTACTCCACAGTGCGTTTTATATGCGGAAACTGCGATATCTTCGGTATCGTTGTTGTTTCCAGCTCAGATATGCATTTTCAGTGATAGTCTTCATGATTCTGCTATTACAAGTGTGCAGAATCACCGAAGTCGCTGTTTTCGTGCTATTGAACGCGAAAAACACGTTTTCTGGTGTTTCCAGTACTCCACAGTGCGTTTGATATGCGGAAACTGCGATATCTTCGGTATCGTTGTTGTAACCAGCTGAGATATGCATTTTCAGTGATAATCTTCATGATTCTGCTGTTACAAGTGTGCAGAATCACCGAAGTCGCTGTTTTCGTGCTATTGAACGCGAAAAACACGTTTTCTGGTGTTTCCAGTACTCTTCAGTGCGTTTTATATGCGGAAACTGCGATATCTTCGGTATCGTTGTTGTATCCAGCTGAGATATGCATTTTCAGTGGTAATCTTCATAAATCTGCTGTTACAACTGTGTAGAATCACCGAAATTGCTGTTTTCGTGCGAAAAACAGGTTTTCTGGTGTTTTCTGCACGCCACAGAGCGTTTGACATGCGGAAACTGCGATATCTTCCGTATCGTTGTTGTTCCCAGCTGAGATATGCATTATCAGTGATAATCTTCATGATTCTGCTGTTACAAGTGTGCAGAATCACCGAAGTCGCTGTTTTCGTGCTATTGAACGCGAAAAACACGTTTTCTGGTGTTTCCAGTACTCCACAGTGCGTTTTATATGCGGAAACTGCGATATCTTCGGTATCGTTGTTGTTTCCAGCTCAGATATGCATTTTCAGTGATAGTCTTCATGATTCTGCTATTACAAGTGTGCATAATCACCGAAGTCGCTGTTTTCGTGCTATTGGACGCGAAAAACACGTTTTCTGGTGTTTCAAGTACTCCACAGTGCGTTTGATATGCGGAAACTGCGATATCTTCGGTATCGTTGTTGTAACCAGCTGAGATATGCATTTTCAGTGATAATCTTCATGATTCTGCTGCTACAAGTGTGCAGAATCACCGAAATCGCTGTTTTCGTGCTTTTGAATGCGAAAAACACGTTTGCTGGTGTTTTCAGCACGCCACAGAGCGTTTGACATGTGGAAACTGCGATATCTTCGGTATCGTTGTTGTTTCCAGCTGAGATATGCATTTTCAGTGATAATCTTCGAGTTTCTTCTGCTGTTACAAGTGTGCAGAATCACCGAAATCGCTGTTTTCGTGCTATTGAATGCGAAATACACGTTTTCTGGTGTGTTCAGCACTCCACAGTGCGTTTGATGTGCGGAAACTGCCATATCTTCGGTATCGTTGTTGTTTCCAGCTGAGATATGCATTTTCAGTGATAATCTTCATGATCCTGCTGTAACAAGTGTGCAGAATCACCGAAATCGCTGTTTTCGTGCTATTGAATGCGAAAAACACGTTTTCTGGTGTTTTCAGCACTCCACAGTGCGTTTGATGTGCGGAAACTGCCATATCTTCGGTATCGTTGTTGTTCCCAGCTGAGATATGCATTATCAGTGATAATCTTCATGATTCTGCTGTTACAAGTGTGCAGAATCACCGAAGTCGCTGTTTTCGTGCTATTGAACGCGAAAAACACGTTTTCTGGTGTTTCCAGTACTCCACAGTGCGTTTTATATGCGGAAACTGCGATATCTTCGGTATCGTTGTTGTTTCCAGCTGAGATATGCATTTTCAGTGATAATCTTCGTGTTTCTTCTGCTGTTACAAGTGTGCAGAATCACCGAAATCGCTGTTTTCGTGCTTTTGAATGCGAAAAACACGTTTTCTGGTGTTTTCAGCACGCCACAGAGCGTTTGACATGCGGAAACTGCCATATCTTCGGTATCGTTGATGTTTCCAGCTGAGACATGCATTTGCAGTGATAATCTTCATGATTCTGCTGTTACAAGTGTGCAGAATCACCGAAATCGCTGTTTTCGTGCTTTTGAATGCGAAAAACACGTTTGCTGGTGTTTTCAGCACTCCACAGTGCGTTTGATATGCGGAAACTGCCATATCTTCGGTATCGTTGTTGTTTCCAGCTGAGATATGCATTATCAGTGATAGTCTTCATGATTCTGCTATTACAAGTGTGCAGAATCACCGAAGTCGCTGTTTTCGTGCTTTTGAATGCGAAAAACACGTTTTCTGGTGTTTTCAGCACGCCACAGAGCGTTTGACATGCGGAAACTGCCATATCTTCGGTATCGTTGATGTTTCCAGCTGAGACATGCATTTGCAGTGATAATCTTCATGATTCTGCTGCTACAAGTGTGCAGAATCACCGAAATCGCTGTTTTCGTGCTTTTGAATGCGAAAAACACGTTTGCTGGTGTTTTCAGCACGCCACAGAGCGTTTGACATGCGGAAACTGCGATATCTTCGGTATCGTTGTTGTTTCCAGCTGAGATATGCATTTTCAGAGATAATCTTCATGATTCTGCTGTTACAAGTGTGGAGAATCACCGAAATTGCTGTTTTCGTGCTATTGAATGCGAAAAACACGTTTTCTGGTGTTTTCAGCACTCCACAGTGCGTTTGATGTGCGGAAACTGCCATATCTTCGGTATCGTTGTTGTTCCCAGCTGAGATATGCATTATCAGTGATAATCTTCATGATTCTGCTGTTACAAGTGTGCAGAATCACCGAAGTCGCTGTTTTCGTGCTATTGAACGCGAAAAACACGTTTTCTGATGTTTCCAGTACTCCACAGTGCGTTTTATATGCGGAAACTGCGATATCTTCGGTATCGTTGTTGTTTCCAGCTCAGATATGCATTTTCAGTGATAGTCTTCATGATTCTGCTATTACAAGTGTGCAGAATCACCGAAGTCGCTGTTTTCGTGCTATTGAACGCGAAAAACACGTTTTCTGGTGTTTCCAGTACTCCACAGTGCGTTTGATATGCGGAAACTGCGATATCTTCGGTATCGTTGTTGTAACCAGCTGAGATATGCATTTTCAGTGATAATCTTCATGATTCTGCTGTTACAAGTGTGCAGAATCACCGAAGTCGCTGTTTTCGTGCTATTGAACGCGAAAAACACGTTTTCTGGTGTTTCCAGTACTCTTCAGTGCGTTTTATATGCGGAAACTGCGATATCTTCGGTATCGTTGTTGTATCCAGCTGAGATATGCATTTTCAGTGGTAATCTTCATAAATCTGCTGTTACAACTGTGTAGAATCACCGAAATTGCTGTTTTCGTGCGAAAAACAGGTTTTCTGGTGTTTTCTGCACGCCACAGAGCGTTTGACATGCGGAAACTGCGATATCTTCCGTATCGTTGTTGTTCCCAGCTGAGATATGCATTATCAGTGATAATCTTCATGATTCTGCTGTTACAAGTGTGCAGAATCACCGAAGTCGCTGTTTTCGTGCTATTGAACGCGAAAAACACGTTTTCTGGTGTTTCCAGTACTCCACAGTGCGTTTTATATGCGGAAACTGCGATATCTTCGGTATCGTTGTTGTAACCAGCTGAGATATGCATTTTCAGTGATAATCTTCATGATTCTGCTGCTACAAGTGTGCAGAATCACCGAAATCGCTGTTTTCGTGCTTTTGAATGCGAAAAACACGTTTGCTGGTGTTTTCAGCACGCCACAGAGCGTTTGACATGTGGAAACTGCGATATCTTCGGTATCGTTGTTGTTTCCAGCTGAGATATGCATTTTCAGTGATAATCTTCGAGTTTCTTCTGCTGTTACAAGTGTGCAGAATCACCGAAATCGCTGTTTTCGTGCTATTGAATGCGAAATACACGTTTTCTGGTGTGTTCAGCACTCCACAGTGCGTTTGATGTGCGGAAACTGCCATATCTTCGGTATCGTTGTTGTTTCCAGCTGAGATATGCATTTTCAGTGATAATCTTCATGATCCTGCTGTAACAAGTGTGCAGAATCACCGAAATCGCTGTTTTCGTGCTATTGAATGCGAAAAACACGTTTTCTGGTGTTTTCAGCACTCCACAGTGCGTTTGATGTGCGGAAACTGCCATATCTTCGGTATCGTTGTTGTTCCCAGCTGAGATATGCATTATCAGTGATAATCTTCATGATTCTGCTGTTACAAGTGTGCAGAATCACCGAAGTCGCTGTTTTCGTGCTATTGAACGCGAAAAACACGTTTTCTGGTGTTTCCAGTACTCCACAGTGCGTTTTATATGCGGAAACTGCGATATCTTCGGTATCGTTGTTGTTTCCAGCTGAGATATGCATTTTCAGTGATAATCTTCGTGTTTCTTCTGCTGTTACAAGTGTGCAGAATCACCGAAATCGCTGTTTTCGTGCTTTTGAATGCGAAAAACACGTTTTCTGGTGTTTTCAGCACGCCACAGAGCGTTTGACATGCGGAAACTGCCATATCTTCGGTATCGTTGATGTTTCCAGCTGAGACATGCATTTGCAGTGATAATCTTCATGATTCTGCTGTTACAAGTGTGCAGAATCACCGAAATCGCTGTTTTCGTGCTTTTGAATGCGAAAAACACGTTTGCTGGTGTTTTCAGCACTCCACAGTGCGTTTGATATGCGGAAACTGCCATATCTTCGGTATCGTTGTTGTTTCCAGCTGAGATATGCATTATCAGTGATAGTCTTCATGATTCTGCTATTACAAGTGTGCAGAATCACCGAAGTCGCTGTTTTCGTGCTTTTGAATGCGAAAAACACGTTTGCTGGTGTTTCCAGTACTCCACAGTGCGTTTGATATGCGGAAACTGCGATATCTTCGGTATCGTTGTTGTATCCAGCTGAGATATGCATTTTCAGTGATAATCTTCATGATTCTGCTGCTACAAGTGTGCAGAATCACCGAAATCGCTGTTTTCGTGCTTTTGAATGCGAAAAACACGTTTGCTGGTGTTTTCAGCACGCCACAGAGCGTTTGACATGCGGAAACTGCGATATCTTCGGTATCGTTGTTGTTTCCAGCTGAGATATGCATTTTCAGAGATAATCTTCATGATTCTGCTGTTACAAGTGTGGAGAATCACCGAAATTGCTGTTTTCGTGCTATTGAATGCGAAAAACACGTTTTCTGGTGTTTTCAGCACTCCACAGTGCGTTTGATGTGCGGAAAATGCCATATCTTCGGTATCGTTGTTGTTCCCAGCTGAGATATGCATTATCAGTGATAATCTTCATGATTCTGCTGTTACAAGTGTGCAGAATCACCGAAGTCGCTGTTTTCGTGCTATTGAACGCGAAAAACACGTTTTCTGATGTTTCCAGTACTCCACAGTGCGTTTTATATGCGGAAACTGCGATATCTTCGGTATCGTTGTTGTTTCCAGCTCAGATATGCATTTTCAGTGATAGTCTTCATGATTCTGCTATTACAAGTGTGCAGAATCACCGAAGTCGCTGTTTTCGTGCTATTGAACGCGAAAAACACGTTTTCTGGTGTTTCCAGTACTCCACAGTGCGTTTGATATGCGGAAACTGCGATATCTTCGGTATCGTTGTTGTAACCAGCTGAGATATGCATTTTCAGTGATAATCTTCATGATTCTGCTGTTACAAGTGTGCAGAATCACCGAAGTCGCTGTTTTCGTGCTATTGAACGCGAAAAACACGTTTTCTGGTGTTTCCAGTACTCTTCAGTGCGTTTTATATGCGGAAACTGCGATATCTTCGGTATCGTTGTTGTATCCAGCTGAGATATGCATTTTCAGTGGTAATCTTCATAAATCTGCTGTTACAACTGTGTAGAATCACCGAAATTGCTGTTTTCGTGCGAAAAACAGGTTTTCTGGTGTTTTCTGCACGCCACAGAGCGTTTGACATGCGGAAACTGCGATATCTTCCGTATCGTTGTTGTTCCCAGCTGAGATATGCATTATCAGTGATAATCTTCATGATTCTGCTGTTACAAGTGTGCAGAATCACCGAAGTCGCTGTTTTCGTGCTATTGAACGCGAAAAACACGTTTTCTGGTGTTTCCAGTACTCCACAGTGCGTTTTATATGCGGAAACTGCGATATCTTCGGTATCGTTGTTGTTTCCAGCTCAGATATGCATTTTCAGTGATAGTCTTCATGATTCTGCTATTACAAGTGTGCATAATCACCGAAGTCGCTGTTTTCGTGCTATTGGACGCGAAAAACACGTTTTCTGGTGTTTCAAGTACTCCACAGTGCGTTTGATATGCGGAAACTGCGATATCTTCGGTATCGTTGTTGTAACCAGCTGAGATATGCATTTTCAGTGATAATCTTCATGATTCTGCTGCTACAAGTGTGCAGAATCACCGAAATCGCTGTTTTCGTGCTTTTGAATGCGAAAAACACGTTTGCTGGTGTTTTCAGCACGCCACAGAGCGTTTGACATGTGGAAACTGCGATATCTTCGGTATCGTTGTTGTTTCCAGCTGAGATATGCATTTTCAGTGATAATCTTCGAGTTTCTTCTGCTGTTACAAGTGTGCAGAATCACCGAAATCGCTGTTTTCGTGCTATTGAATGCGAAATACACGTTTTCTGGTGTGTTCAGCACTCCACAGTGCGTTTGATGTGCGGAAACTGCCATATCTTCGGTATCGTTGTTGTTTCCAGCTGAGATATGCATTATCAGTGATAATCTTCATGATTCTGCTGTTACAAGTGTGCAGAATCACCGAAGTCGCTGTTTTCGTGCTATTGAACGCGAAAAACACGTTTTCTGGTGTTTCCAGTACTCCACAGTGCGTTTTATATGCGGAAACTGCGATATCTTCGGTATCGTTGTTGTTTCCAGCTGAGATATGCATTTTCAGTGATAATCTTCGTGTTTCTTCTGCTGTTACAAGTGTGCAGAATCACCGAAATCGCTGTTTTCGTGCTTTTGAATGCGAAAAACACGTTTTCTGGTGTTTTCAGCACGCCACAGAGCGTTTGACATGCGGAAACTGCCATATCTTCGGTATCGTTGATGTTTCCAGCTGAGACATGCATTTGCAGTGATAATCTTCATGATTCTGCTGTTACAAGTGTGCAGAATCACCGAAATCGCTGTTTTCGTGCTTTTGAATGCGAAAAACACGTTTGCTGGTGTTTTCAGCACTCCACAGTGCGTTTGATATGCGGAAACTGCCATATCTTCGGTATCGTTGTTGTTTCCAGCTGAGATATGCATTATCAGTGATAGTCTTCATGATTCTGCTATTACAAGTGTGCAGAATCACCGAAATCGCTGTTTTCGTGCTATTGAATGCGAAATACACGTTTTCTGGTGTGTTCAGCACTCCACAGTGCGTTTGATGTGCGGAAACTGCCATATCTTCGGTATCGTTGTTGTTTCCAGCTGAGATATGCATTTTCAGTGATAATCTTCATGATCCTGCTGTAACAAGTGTGCAGAATCACCGAAATCGCTGTTTTCGTGCTATTGAATGCGAAAAACACGTTTTCTGGTGTTTTCAGCACTCCACAGTGCGTTTGATGTGCGGAAACTGCCATATCTTCGGTATCGTTGTTGTTCCCAGCTGAGATATGCATTATCAGTGATAATCTTCATGATTCTGCTGTTACAAGTGTGCAGAATCACCGAAGTCGCTGTTTTCGTGCTATTGAACGCGAAAAACACGTTTTCTGGTGTTTCCAGTACTCCACAGTGCGTTTTATATGCGGAAACTGCGATATCTTCGGTATCGTTGTTGTTTCCAGCTGAGATATGCATTTTCAGTGATAATCTTCGTGTTTCTTCTGCTGTTACAAGTGTGCAGAATCACCGAAATCGCTGTTTTCGTGCTTTTGAATGCGAAAAACACGTTTTCTGGTGTGTTCAGCACTCCACAGTGCGTTTGATGTGCGGAAACTGCCATATCTTCGGTATCGTTGTTGTTTCCAGCTGAGATATGCATTTTCAGTGATAATCTTCATGATCCTGCTGTAACAAGTGTGCAGAATCACCGAAAAAGCTGTTTTCGTGCTATTGAATGCGAAAAACACGTTTTCTGGTGTTTTCAGCACTCCACACTGCGTTTGATGTGCGGAAACTGCCATATCTTCGGTATCGTTGTTGTTCCCAGCTGAGATATGCATTATCAGTGATAATCTTCATGATTCTGCTGTTACAAGTGTGCAGAATCACCGAAGTCGCTGTTTTCGTGCTATTGAACGCGAAAAACACGTTTTCTGGTGTTTCCAGTACTCCACAGTGCGTTTTATATGCGGAAACTGCGATATCTTCGGTATCGTTGTTGTTTCCAGCTGAGATATGCATTTTCAGTGATAATCTTCGTGTTTCTTCTGCTGTTACAAGTGTGCAGAATCACCGAAATCGCTGTTTTCGTGCTTTTGAATGCGAAAAACACGTTTTCTGGTGTTTTCAGCACGCCACAGAGCGTTTGACATGCGGAAACTGCCATATCTTCGGTATCGTTGATGTTTCCAGCTGAGACATGCATTTGCAGTGATAATCTTCATGATTCTGCTGTTACAAGTGTGCAGAATCACCGAAATCGCTGTTTTCGTGCTTTTGAATGCGAAAAACACGTTTGCTGGTGTTTTCAGCACTCCACAGTGCGTTTGATATGCGGAAACTGCCATATCTTCGGTATCGTTGTTGTTTCCAGCTGAGATATGCATTATCAGTGATAGTCTTCATGATTCTGCTATTACAAGTGTGCAGAATCACCGAAGTCGCTGTTTTCGTGCTATTGAACTCGAAAAACACGTTTTCTGGTGTTTCCAGTACTCCACAGTGCGTTTGATATGCGGAAACTGCGATATCTTCGGTATCGTTGTTGTATCCAGCTGAGATATGCATTTTCAGTGATAATCTTCATGATTCTGCTGCTACAAGTGTGCAGAATCACCGAAATCGCTGTTTTCGTGCTTTTGAATGCGAAAAACACGTTTGCTGGTGTTTTCAGCACGCCACAGAGCGTTTGACATGCGGAAACTGCGATATCTTCGGTATCGTTGTTGTTTCCAGCTGAGATATGCATTTTCAGAGATAATCTTCATGATTCTGCTGTTACAAGTGTGGAGAATCACCGAAATTGCTGTTTTCGTGCTATTGAATGCGAAATACACGTTTTCTGGTGTGTTCAGCACTCCACAGTGCGTTTGATGTGCGGAAACTGCCATATCTTCGGTATCGTTGTTGTTTCCAGCTGAGATATGCATTTTCAGTGATAATCTTCATGATCCTGCTGTAACAAGTGTGCAGAATCACCGAAATCGCTGTTTTCGTGCTATTGAATGCGAAAAACACGTTTTCTGGTGTTTTCAGCACTCCACAGTGCGTTTGATGTGCGGAAACTGCCATATCTTCGGTATCGTTGTTGTTCCCAGCTGAGATATGCATTATCAGTGATAATCTTCATGATTCTGCTGCTACAAGTGTGCAGAATCACCGAAATCGCTGTTTTCGTGCTTTTGAATGCGAAAAACACGTTTGCTGGTGTTTTCAGCACGCCACAGAGCGTTTGACATGCGGAAACTGCCATATCTTCGGCATCGTTGATGTTTCCAGCTGAGATATGCATTTGCAGTGATAATCTTCATGATTCTGCTGTTACAAGTGTGCAGAATCACCGAAATCGCTGTTTTCGTGCTATTGAATGCGAAAAACACGTTTTCTGGTGTTTTCAGCACTCCACAGTGCGTTTGATATGCGGTAACTGCGATATCTTCGGTATCGTTGTTGTTTCCAGCTGGGATATGCATTACCAGTGATAATCTTCATGATTCTGCTGTTACAAGTGTGCAGAATCACCGAAATCGCTGCTTTCGTGCTATTGAATGCGAAAAACACGTTTTCTGGTGTTTTCAGCACTCCACAGTGCGTTTGATGTGCGGAAACTGCCATATCTTCGGTATCGTTGTTGTTTCCAGCTGGGATATGCATTACCAGTGATAATCTTCATGATTCTGCTGTTACAAGTGTGCAGAATCACCGAAATCGCTGTTTTCGTGCTATTGAATGCGAAAAACACGTTTTCTGGTGTTTTCAGCACTCCACAGTGCGTTTGATATGCGGTAACTGCGATATCTTCGGTATTGTTGTTGTTTCCAGCTGAGATATGCATTTTCAGTGATAATCTTCATGATTCTGCTGTTACAAGTGTGCAGACTCCCCGAAATCGCTGTTTTCGTGCTTTTGAATGCGAAAAACACGTTTTCTGGTGTTTTCAGCACGCCACAGAGCGTTTGACATGCGGAAACTGCGTTATCTTCGCTATCGTTGTTGTTTCCAGCTGAGATATGCATTTTCAGTGATAATCTTCGAGTTTCTTCTGCTGTTACAAGTGTGCAGACTCACCGAAATCGCTGTTTTCGTGCTTTTGAATGCGAAAAACACGTTTTCTGGTGTTTTCAGCACGACACAGAGCGTGTGACATGCGGAAACTGCGTTATCTTCGCTAATCGTTGTTGTTTCCAGCTGAGATATGCATTTTCAGTGATAATCTTCGAGTTTCTTCTGCTGTTACAAGTGTGCAGAATCACCGAAATCGCTGTTTTCGTGCTATTGAATGCGAAAAACACGTTTTCTGGTGTTTTCAGCACGCCACAGAGTGTTTGACATGCGGAAACTGCCATATCTTCGGTATCGTTGATGTTTCCAGCTGAGATATGCATTTTCAGTGATAATCTTCATGATTCTGCTGTTACAAATGTGCAGAATCACCGAAATCGCTGTTTTCGTGCTTTTGAATGCGAAAACCACGTTTTCTGGTGTTTTCAGCACGCCACAGAGCGTTTGACATGTGGAAACTGCGATATCTTCGGTATCGTTGTTGTTTCCAGCTGAGATATGCATTTTCAGTGATAATCTTCGAGTTTCTTCTGCTGTTACAAGTGTGCAGAATCACCGAAATCGCTGTTTTCGTGCTATTGAATGCGAAAAACACGTTTTCTGGTGTTTTCAGCACGCCACAGAGCGTTTGACATGCGGAAACTGCGTTATCTTCGCTATCGTTGTTGTTTCCAGCTGAGATATGCATTTTCAGTGATAATCTTCGAGTTTCTTCTGCTGTTACACGTGTGCAGAATCACCGAAATCGCTGTTTTCGTGCTATTGAATGCGAAAAACACGTTTTCTGGTGTTTTCAGCACGCCACAGAGCGTTTGACATGCGGAAACTGCCATATCTTCGGTATCGTTGATGTTTCCAGCTGAGATATGCATTTTCAGTGATAATCTTCATGATTCTGCTGTTACAAGTGTGCAGAATCACCGAAATCGCTGTTTTCGTGCTTTTGAATGCGAAAAACACGTTTGCTGGTGTTTTCAGCACGCCACAGAGCGTTTGACATGCGGAAACTGCGATATCTTCGGTATCGTTGTTGTTTCCAGCTGAGATATGCATTTTCAGAGATAATCTTCATGATTCTGCTGTTACAAGTGTGCAGAATCACCGAAATTGCTGTTTTCGTGCTATTGAATGCGAAATACACGTTTTCTGGTGTGTTCAGCACTCCACAGTGCGTTTGATGTGCGGAAACTGCCATATCTTCGGTATCGTTGTTGTTTCCAGCTGAGATATGCATTTTCAGTGATAATCTTCATGATCCTGCTGTAACAAGTGTGCAGAATCACCGAAATCGCTGTTTTCGTGCTATTGAATGCGAAAAACACGTTTGCTGGTGTTTTCAGCACGCCACAGAGCGTTTGACATGTGGAAACTGCGATATCTTCGGAATCGTTGTTGTTTCCAGCTGAGATATGCATTTTCAGTGATAATCTTCGAGTTTCTTCTGCTGTTACAAGTGTGCAGAATCACCGAAATCGCTGTTTTCGTGCTATTGAATGCGAAAAACACGTTTTCTGGTGTTTTCAGCACTCCACAGTGCGTTTGATGTGCGGAAACTGCCATATCTTCGGTATCGTTGTTGTTCCCAGCTGAGATATGCATTATCAGTGATAATCTTCATGATTCTGCTGTTACAAGTGTGCAGAATCACCGAAGTCGCTGTTTTCGTGCTATTGAACGCGAAAAACACGTTTTCTGGTGTTTCCAGTACTCCACAGTGCGTTTTATATGCGGAAACTGCGATATCTTCGGTATCGTTGTTGTTTCCAGCTGAGATATGCATTTTCAGTGATAATCTTCGTGTTTCTTCTGCTGTTACAAGTGTGCAGAATCACCGAAATCGCTGTTTTCGTGCTTTTGAATGCGAAAAACACGTTTTCTGGTGTGTTCAGCACTCCACAGTGCGTTTGATGTGCGGAAACTGCCATATCTTCGGTATCGTTGTTGTTTCCAGCTGAGATATGCATTTTCAGTGATAATCTTCATGATCCTGCTGTAACAAGTGTGCAGAATCACCGAAAAAGCTGTTTTCGTGCTATTGAATGCGAAAAACACGTTTTCTGGTGTTTTCAGCACTCCACACTGCGTTTGATGTGCGGAAACTGCCATATCTTCGGTATCGTTGTTGTTCCCAGCTGAGATATGCATTATCAGTGATAATCTTCATGATTCTGCTGTTACAAGTGTGCAGAATCACCGAAGTCGCTGTTTTCGTGCTATTGAACGCGAAAAACACGTTTTCTGGTGTTTCCAGTACTCCACAGTGCGTTTTATATGCGGAAACTGCGATATCTTCGGTATCGTTGTTGTTTCCAGCTGAGATATGCATTTTCAGTGATAATCTTCGTGTTTCTTCTGCTGTTACAAGTGTGCAGAATCACCGAAATCGCTGTTTTCGTGCTTTTGAATGCGAAAAACACGTTTTCTGGTGTTTTCAGCACGCCACAGAGCGTTTGACATGCGGAAACTGCCATATCTTCGGTATCGTTGATGTTTCCAGCTGAGACATGCATTTGCAGTGATAATCTTCATGATTCTGCTGTTACAAGTGTGCAGAATCACCGAAATCGCTGTTTTCGTGCTTTTGAATGCGAAAAACACGTTTGCTGGTGTTTTCAGCACTCCACAGTGCGTTTGATATGCGGAAACTGCCATATCTTCGGTATCGTTGTTGTTTCCAGCTGAGATATGCATTATCAGTGATAGTCTTCATGATTCTGCTATTACAAGTGTGCAGAATCACCGAAGTCGCTGTTTTCGTGCTATTGAACTCGAAAAACACGTTTTCTGGTGTTTCCAGTACTCCACAGTGCGTTTGATATGCGGAAACTGCGATATCTTCGGTATCGTTGTTGTATCCAGCTGAGATATGCATTTTCAGTGATAATCTTCATGATTCTGCTGCTACAAGTGTGCAGAATCACCGAAATCGCTGTTTTCGTGCTTTTGAATGCGAAAAACACGTTTGCTGGTGTTTTCAGCACGCCACAGAGCGTTTGACATGCGGAAACTGCGATATCTTCGGTATCGTTGTTGTTTCCAGCTGAGATATGCATTTTCAGAGATAATCTTCATGATTCTGCTGTTACAAGTGTGGAGAATCACCGAAATTGCTGTTTTCGTGCTATTGAATGCGAAATACACGTTTTCTGGTGTGTTCAGCACTCCACAGTGCGTTTGATGTGCGGAAACTGCCATATCTTCGGTATCGTTGTTGTTTCCAGCTGAGATATGCATTTTCAGTGATAATCTTCATGATCCTGCTGTAACAAGTGTGCAGAATCACCGAAATCGCTGTTTTCGTGCTATTGAATGCGAAAAACACGTTTTCTGGTGTTTTCAGCACTCCACAGTGCGTTTGATGTGCGGAAACTGCCATATCTTCGGTATCGTTGTTGTTCCCAGCTGAGATATGCATTATCAGTGATAATCTTCATGATTCTGCTGCTACAAGTGTGCAGAATCACCGAAATCGCTGTTTTCGTGCTTTTGAATGCGAAAAACACGTTTGCTGGTGTTTTCAGCACGCCACAGAGCGTTTGACATGCGGAAACTGCCATATCTTCGGCATCGTTGATGTTTCCAGCTGAGATATGCATTTGCAGTGATAATCTTCATGATTCTGCTGTTACAAGTGTGCAGAATCACCGAAATCGCTGTTTTCGTGCTATTGAATGCGAAAAACACGTTTTCTGGTGTTTTCAGCACTCCACAGTGCGTTTGATATGCGGTAACTGCGATATCTTCGGTATCGTTGTTGTTTCCAGCTGGGATATGCATTACCAGTGATAATCTTCATGATTCTGCTGTTACAAGTGTGCAGAATCACCGAAATCGCTGCTTTCGTGCTATTGAATGCGAAAAACACGTTTTCTGGTGTTTTCAGCACTCCACAGTGCGTTTGATGTGCGGAAACTGCCATATCTTCGGTATCGTTGTTGTTTCCAGCTGGGATATGCATTACCAGTGATAATCTTCATGATTCTGCTGTTACAAGTGTGCAGAATCACCGAAATCGCTGTTTTCGTGCTATTGAATGCGAAAAACACGTTTTCTGGTGTTTTCAGCACTCCACAGTGCGTTTGATATGCGGTAACTGCGATATCTTCGGTATTGTTGTTGTTTCCAGCTGAGATATGCATTTTCAGTGATAATCTTCATGATTCTGCTGTTACAAGTGTGCAGACTCCCCGAAATCGCTGTTTTCGTGCTTTTGAATGCGAAAAACACGTTTTCTGGTGTTTTCAGCACGCCACAGAGCGTTTGACATGCGGAAACTGCGTTATCTTCGCTATCGTTGTTGTTTCCAGCTGAGATATGCATTTTCAGTGATAATCTTCGAGTTTCTTCTGCTGTTACAAGTGTGCAGACTCACCGAAATCGCTGTTTTCGTGCTTTTGAATGCGAAAAACACGTTTTCTGGTGTTTTCAGCACGACACAGAGCGTGTGACATGCGGAAACTGCGTTATCTTCGCTAATCGTTGTTGTTTCCAGCTGAGATATGCATTTTCAGTGATAATCTTCGAGTTTCTTCTGCTGTTACAAGTGTGCAGAATCACCGAAATCGCTGTTTTCGTGCTATTGAATGCGAAAAACACGTTTTCTGGTGTTTTCAGCACGCCACAGAGTGTTTGACATGCGGAAACTGCCATATCTTCGGTATCGTTGATGTTTCCAGCTGAGATATGCATTTTCAGTGATAATCTTCATGATTCTGCTGTTACAAATGTGCAGAATCACCGAAATCGCTGTTTTCGTGCTTTTGAATGCGAAAACCACGTTTTCTGGTGTTTTCAGCACGCCACAGAGCGTTTGACATGTGGAAACTGCGATATCTTCGGTATCGTTGTTGTTTCCAGCTGAGATATGCATTTTCAGTGATAATCTTCGAGTTTCTTCTGCTGTTACAAGTGTGCAGAATCACCGAAATCGCTGTTTTCGTGCTATTGAATGCGAAAAACACGTTTTCTGGTGTTTTCAGCACGCCACAGAGCGTTTGACATGCGGAAACTGCGTTATCTTCGCTATCGTTGTTGTTTCCAGCTGAGATATGCATTTTCAGTGATAATCTTCGAGTTTCTTCTGCTGTTACACGTGTGCAGAATCACCGAAATCGCTGTTTTCGTGCTATTGAATGCGAAAAACACGTTTTCTGGTGTTTTCAGCACGCCACAGAGCGTTTGACATGCGGAAACTGCCATATCTTCGGTATCGTTGATGTTTCCAGCTGAGATATGCATTTTCAGTGATAATCTTCATGATTCTGCTGTTACAAGTGTGCAGAATCACCGAAATCGCTGTTTTCGTGCTTTTGAATGCGAAAAACACGTTTGCTGGTGTTTTCAGCACGCCACAGAGCGTTTGACATGCGGAAACTGCGATATCTTCGGTATCGTTGTTGTTTCCAGCTGAGATATGCATTTTCAGAGATAATCTTCATGATTCTGCTGTTACAAGTGTGCAGAATCACCGAAATTGCTGTTTTCGTGCTATTGAATGCGAAATACACGTTTTCTGGTGTGTTCAGCACTCCACAGTGCGTTTGATGTGCGGAAACTGCCATATCTTCGGTATCGTTGTTGTTTCCAGCTGAGATATGCATTTTCAGTGATAATCTTCATGATCCTGCTGTAACAAGTGTGCAGAATCACCGAAATCGCTGTTTTCGTGCTATTGAATGCGAAAAACACGTTTGCTGGTGTTTTCAGCACGCCACAGAGCGTTTGACATGTGGAAACTGCGATATCTTCGGAATCGTTGTTGTTTCCAGCTGAGATATGCATTTTCAGTGATAATCTTCGAGTTTCTTCTGCTGTTACAAGTGTGCAGAATCACCGAAACCGCTGTTTTCGTGCTATTGAATGCGAAATACACGTTTTCTGGTGTGTTCAGCACTCCACAGTGCGTTTGATGTGCGGAAACTGCCATATCTTCGGTATCGTTGTTGTTTCCAGCTGAGATATGCATTTTCAGTGATAATCTTCATGATCCTGCTGTAACAAGTGTGCAGAATCACCGAAATCGCTGTTTTCGTGCTATTGAATTCGAAAAACACGTTTTCTGGTGTTTTCAGCACTCCACAGTGCGTTTGATGTGCGGAAACTGCCATATCTTCGGTATCGTTGTTGTTCCCAGCTGAGATATGCATTATCAGTGATAATCTTCATGATTCTGCTGTTACAAGTGTGCAGAATCACCGATGTCGCTGTTTTCGTGCTATTGAATGCGAAAAACACGTTTTCTGGTGTTTTCAGCACTCCACAGTGCGTTTGATAAGCGGACACTGCCATATCTTCGTTATCGTTGTTGTTCCCTGCTGAGATATGCATTATCAGTGATAATCTTCATGATTCTGCTGTTACAAGTGTGCCGAATCACCGAAGTCGCTGTTTTCGTGCTATTGAACGCGAAAAACACGTTTTCTGGTGTTTCCAGTACTCCACAGTGCGTTTTATATGCGGAAACTGCGATATCTTCGGTATCGTTGTTGTTTCCAGCTCAGATATGCATTTTCAGTGATAGTCTTCATGATTCTGCTATTACAAGTGTGCAGAATCACCGAAGTCGCTGTTTTCGTGCTATTGAACGCGAAAAACACGTTTCCTGGTGTTTCCAGTACTCCACAGTGCGTTTGATATGCGGAAACTGCGATATCTTCGGTATCGTTGTTGTATCCAGCTGAGATATGCATTTTCAGTGATAATCTTCATGATTCTGCTGCTACAAGTGTGCAGAATCACCGAAATCGCTGTTTTCGTGCTTTTGAATGCGAAAAACACGTTTGCTGGTGTTTTCAGCACGCCACAGAGCGTTTGACATGTGGAAACTGCGATATCTTCGGTATCGTTGTTGTTTCCAGCTGAGATATGCATTTTCAGTGATAATCTTCGAGTTTCTTCTGCTGTTACAAGTGTGCAGAATCACCGAAATCGCTGTTTTCATGCTTTTGAATGCGAAAAACACGTTTGATGGGGTTTTCAGCACGCCACAGAGCGTTTGACATGCGGAAACTGCGATATCTTCGGTATCGTTGTTGTTTCCAGCTGAGATATGCATTTTCAGTGATAATCTTCGTGTTTCTTCTGCTGTTACAAGTGTGCAGAATCACCGAAATCGCTGTTTTCGTGCTTTTGAATGCGAAAAACACGTTTTCTGGTGTTTTCAGCACGCCACAGAGCGTTTGACATGCGGAAACTGCCATATCTTCGGTATCGTTGATGTTTCCAGCTGAGATATGCATTTGCAGTGATAATCTTCATGATTCTGCTGTTACAAGTGTGCAGAATCACCGAAATCGCTGTTTTCGTGCTTTTGAATGCGAAAAACACGTTTGCTGGTGTTTTCAGCACTCCACAGTGCGTTTGATATGCGGAAACTGCCATATCTTCGGTATCGTTGTTGTTTCCAGCTGAGATATGCATTATCAGTGATAGTCTTCATGATTCTGCTATTCCAAGTGTGCAGAATCACCGAAGTCGCTGTTTTCGTGCTATTGAACTCGAAAAACACGTTTTCTGGTGTTTCCAGTACTCCACAGTGCGTTTGATATGCGGAAACTGCGATATCTTCGGTATCGTTGTTGTATCCAGCTGAGATATGCATTTTCAGTGATAATCTTCATGATTCTGCTGCTACAAGAGTGCAGAATCACCGAAATCGCTGTTTTCGTGCTTTTGAATGCGAAAAACACGTTTGCTGGTGTTTTCAGCACGCCACAGAGCGTTTGACATGCGGAAACTGCGATATCTTCGGTATCGTTGTTGTTTCCAGCTGAGATATGCATTTTCAGAGATAATCTTCAGGATTCTGCTGTTACAAGTGTGGAGAATCACCGAAATTGCTGTTTTCGTGCTATTGAATGCGAAATACACGTTTTCTGGTGTGTTCAGCACTCCACAGTGCGTTTGATGTGCGGAAACTGCCATATCTTCGGTATCGTTGTTGTTTCCAGCTGAGATATGCATTTTCAGTGATAATCTTCATGATCCTGCTGTAACAAGTGTGCAGAATCACCGAAATCGCTGTTTTCGTGCTATTGAATGCGAAAAACACGTTTTCTGGTGTTTTCAGCACTCCACAGTGCGTTTGATGTGCGGAAACTGCCATATCTTCGGTATCGTTGTTGTTCCCAGCTGAGATATGCATTATCAGTGATAATCTTCATGATTCTGCTGTTACAAGTGTGCAGAATCACCGAAGTCGCTGTTTTCGTGCTATTGAACGCGAAAAACACGTTTTCTGGTGTTTCCAGTACTCCACAGTGCGTTTTATATGCGGAAACTGCGATATCTTCGGTATCGTTGTTGTATCCCGCTGAGATATGCATTTTCAGTGGTAATCTTCATAAATCTGCTGTTACAACTGTGTAGAATCACCGAAATTGCTGTTTTCGTGCGAAAAACAGGTTTTCTGGTGTTTTCAGCACGCCACAGAGCGTTTGACATGCGGAAACTGCGATATCTTCCGTATCGTTGTTGTTTCCAGCTGAGATATGCATTTTCAGAGATAATCTTCATGATTCTGCTGTTACAAGTGTGCAGAATCACCGAAATTGCTGTTTTCGTGCTATTGAATGCGAAATACACGTTTTCTGGTGTTTCCAGTACTCCACAGTGCGTTTTATATGCGGAAACTGCGATATCTTCGGTATCGTTGTTGTTTCCAGCTCAGATATGCATTTTCAGTGATAGTCTTCATGATTCTGCTATTACAAGTGTGCAGAATCACCGAAGTCGCTGTTTTCGTGCTATTGAACGCGAAAAACACGTTTTCTGGTGTTTCAAGTACTCCACAGTGCGTTTGATGTGCGGAAACTGCCATATCTTCGGTATCGTTGTTGTTCCCAGCTGAGATATGCATTATCAGTGATAATCTTCATGATTCTGCTGTTACAAGTGTGCAGAATCACCGATGTCGCTGTTTTCGTGCTATTGAATGCGAAAAACACGTTTTCTGGTGTTTTCAGCACTCCACAGTGCGTTTGATAAGCGGAAACTGCCATATCTTCGTTATCGTTGTTGTTCCCAGCTGAGATATGCATTATCCGTGATAATCTTCATGATTCTGCTGTTACAAGTGTGCAGAAACACCGAAGTCGCTGTTTTCGTGCTATTGAACGCGAAAAACACGTTTTCTGGTGTTTCCAGTACTCCACAGTGCGTTTTATATGCGGAAACTGCGATATCTTCGGTATCGTTGTTGTTTCCAGCTCAGATATGCATTTTCAGTGATAGTCTTCATGATTCTGCTATTACAAGTGTGCAGAATCACCGAAGTCGCTGTTTTCGTGCTATTGAACGCGAAAAACACGTTTTCTGGTGTTTCCAGTACTCCACAGTGCGTTTGATATGCGGAAACTGCGATATCTTCGGTATCGTTGTTGTAACCAGCTGAGATATGCATTTTCAGTGATAATCTTCATGATTCTGCTGCTACAAGTGTGCAGAATCACCGAAATCGCTGTTTTCGTGCTTTTGAATGCGAAAAACACGTTTGCTGGTGTTTTCAGCACGCCACAGAGCGTTTGACATGTGGAAACTGCGATATCTTCGGTATCGTTGTTGTTTCCAGCTGAGATATGCATTTTCAGTGATAATCTTCGAGTTTCTTCTGCTGTTACAAGTGTGCAGAATCACCGAAATCGCTGTTTTCGTGCTATTGAATGCGAAATACACGTTTTCTGGTGTGTTCAGCACTCCACAGTGCGTTTGATGTGCGGAAACTGCCATATCTTCGGTATCGTTGTTGTTTCCAGCTGAGATATGCATTTTCAGTGATAATCTTCATGATCCTGCTGTAACAAGTGTGCAGAATCACCGAAATCGCTGTTTTCGTGCTATTGAATGCGAAAAACACGTTTTCTGGTGTTTTCAGCACTCCACAGTGCGTTTGATGTGCGGAAACTGCCATATCTTCGGTATCGTTGTTGTTCCCAGCTGAGATATGCATTATCAGTGATAATCTTCATGATTCTGCTGTTACAAGTGTGCAGAATCACCGATGTCGCTGTTTTCGTGCTATTGAATGCGAAAAACACGTTTTCTGGTGTTTTCAGCACTCCACTGTGCGTTTGATAAGCGGAAACTGCCATATCTTCGTTATCGTTGTTGTTCCCAGCTGAGATATGCATTATCAGTGATAATCTTCATGATTCTGCTGTTACAAGTGTGCAGAATCACCGAAGTCGCTGTTTTCGTGCTATTGAACGCGAAAAACACGTTTTCTGGTGTTTCCAGTACTCCACAGTGCGTTTTATATGCGGAAACTGCGATATCTTCGGTATCGTTGTTGTTTCCAGCTCAGATATGCATTCTCAGTGATAGTCTTCATGATTCTGCTATTACAAGTGTGCAGAATCACCGAAGTCGCTGTTTTCGTGCTATTGAATGCGAAAAACACGTTTTCTGGTGTTTTCAGCACTCCACAGTGCGTTTGATGTGCGGAAACTGCCATATCTTCGGTATCGTTGTTGTTCCCAGCTGAGATATGCATTATCAGTGATAATCTTCATGATTCTGCTGTTACAAGTGTGCAGAATCACCGATGTCGCTGTTTTCGTGCTATTGAATGCGAAAAACACGTTTTCTGGTGTTTTCAGCACTCCACTGTGCGTTTGATAAGCGGAAACTGCCATATCTTCGTTATCGTTGTTGTTCCCAGCTGAGATATGCATTATCAGTGATAATCTTCATGATTCTGCTGTTACAAGTGTGCAGAATCACCGAAGTCGCTGTTTTCGTGCTATTGAACGCGAAAAACACGTTTTCTGGTGTTTCCAGTACTCCACAGTGCGTTTTATATGCGGAAACTGCGATATCTTCGGTATCGTTGTTGTTTCCAGCTCAGATATGCATTTTCAGTGATAGTCTTCATGATTCTGCTATTACAAGTGTGCAGAATCACCGAAGTCGCTGTTTTCGTGCTATTGAACGCGAAAAACACGTTTTCTGGTGTTTCCAGTACTCCACAGTGCGTTTTATATGCGGAAACTGCGATATCTTCGGTATCGTTGTTGTTTCCAGCTCAGATATGCATTTTCAGTGATAGTCTTCATGATTCTGCTATTACAAGTGTGCAGAATCACCGAAGTCGCTGTTTTCGTGCTATTGAACGCGAAAAACACGTTTTCTGGTGTTTCCAGTACTCCACAGTGCGTTTGATATGCGGAAACTGCGATATCTTCGGTATCGTTGTTGTATCCAGCTGAGATATGCATTTTCAGTGATAATCTTCATGATTCTGCTGCTACAAGTGTGCAGAATCACCGAAATCGCTGTTTTCGTGCTTTTGAATGCGAAAAACACGTTTGCTGGTGTTTTCAGCACGCCACAGAGCGTTTGACATGTGGAAACTGCGATATCTTCGGTATCGTTGTTGTTTCCAGCTGAGATATGCATTTTCAGTGATAATCTTCGAGTTTCTTCTGCTGTTACAAGTGTGCAGAATCACCGAAATCGCTGTTTTCATGCTTTTGAATGCGAAAAACACGTTTGCTGGTGTTTTCAGCACGCCACAGAGCGTTTGACATGCGGAAACTGCGATATCTTCGGTATCGTTGTTGTTTCCAGCTGAGATATGCATTTTCAGTGATAATCTTCGTGTTTCTTCTGCTGTTACAAGTGTGCAGAATCACCGAAATCGCTGTTTTCGTGCTTTTGAATGCGAAAAACACGTTTTCTGGTGTTTTCAGCACGCCACAGAGCGTTTGACATGCGGAAACTGCCATATCTTCGGTATCGTTGATGTTTCCAGCTGAGATATGCATTTGCAGTGATAATCTTCATGATTCTGCTGTTACAAGTGTGCAGAATCACCGAAATCGCTGTTTTCGTGCTTTTGAATGCGAAAAACACGTTTGCTGGTGTTTTCAGCACTCCACAGTGCGTTTGATATGCGGAAACTGCCATATCTTCGGTATCGTTGTTGTTTCCAGCTGAGATATGCATTATCAGTGATAGTCTTCATGATTCTGCTATTCCAAGTGTGCAGAATCACCGAAGTCGCTGTTTTCGTGCTATTGAACTCGAAAAACACGTTTTCTGGTGTTTCCAGTACTCCACAGTGCGTTTGATATGCGGAAACTGCGATATCTTCGGTATCGTTGTTGTATCCAGCTGAGATATGCATTTTCAGTGATAATCTTCATGATTCTGCTGCTACAAGAGTGCAGAATCACCGAAATCGCTGTTTTCGTGCATTTGAATGCGAAAAACACGTTTGCTGGTGTTTTCAGCACGCCACAGAGCGTTTGACATGCGGAAACTGCGATATCTTCGGTATCGTTGTTGTTTCCAGCTGAGATATGCATTTTCAGAGATAATCTTCAGGATTCTGCTGTTACAAGTGTGGAGAATCACCGAAATTGCTGTTTTCGTGCTATTGAATGCGAAATACACGTTTTCTGGTGTGTTCAGCACTCCACAGTGCGTTTGATGTGCGGAAACTGCCATATCTTCGGTATCGTTGTTGTTTCCAGCTGAGATATGCATTTTCAGTGATAATCTTCATGATCCTGCTGTAACAAGTGTGCAGAATCACCGAAATCGCTGTTTTCGTGCTATTGAATGCGAAAAACACGTTTTCTGGTGTTTTCAGCACTCCACAGTGCGTTTGATGTGCGGAAACTGCCATATCTTCGGTATCGTTGTTGTTCCCAGCTGAGATATGCATTATCAGTGATAATCTTCATGATTCTGCTGTTACAAGTGTGCAGAATCACCGAAGTCGCTGTTTTCGTGCTATTGAACGCGAAAAACACGTTTTCTGGTGTTTCCAGTACTCCACAGTGCGTTTTATATGCGGAAACTGCGATATCTTCGGTATCGTTGTTGTATCCAGCTGAGATATGCATTTTCAGTGGTAATCTTCATAAATCTGCTGTTACAACTGTGTAGAATCACCGAAATTGCTGTTTTCGTGCGAAAAACAGGTTTTCTGGTGTTTTCAGCACGCCACAGAGCGTTTGACATGCGGAAACTGCGATATCTTCCGTATCGTTGTTGTTTCCAGCTGAGATATGCATTTTCAGAGATAATCTTCATGATTCTGCTGTTACAAGTGTGCAGAATCACCGAAATTGCTGTTTTCGTGCTATTGAATGCGAAATACACGTTTTCTGGTGTTTCCAGTACTCCACAGTGCGTTTTATATGCGGAAACTGCGATATCTTCGGTATCGTTGTTGTTTCCAGCTCAGATATGCATTTTCAGTGATAGTCTTCATGATTCTGCTATTACAAGTGTGCAGAATCACCGAAGTCGCTGTTTTCGTGCTATTGAACGCGAAAAACACGTTTTCTGGTGTTTCAAGTACTCCACAGTGCGTTTGATGTGCGGAAACTGCCATATCTTCGGTATCGTTGTTGTTCCCAGCTGAGATATGCATTATCAGTGATAATCTTCATGATTCTGCTGTTACAAGTGTGCAGAATCACCGATGTCGCTGTTTTCGTGCTATTGAATGCGAAAAACACGTTTTCTGGTGTTTTCAGCACTCCACAGTGCGTTTGATAAGCGGAAACTGCCATATCTTCGTTATCGTTGTTGTTCCCAGCTGAGATATGCATTATCCGTGATAATCTTCATGATTCTGCTGTTACAAGTGTGCAGAAACACCGAAGTCGCTGTTTTCGTGCTATTGAACGCGAAAAACACGTTTTCTGGTGTTTCCAGTACTCCACAGTGCGTTTTATATGCGGAAACTGCGATATCTTCGGTATCGTTGTTGTTTCCAGCTCAGATATGCATTTTCAGTGATAGTCTTCATGATTCTGCTATTACAAGTGTGCAGAATCACCGAAGTCGCTGTTTTCGTGCTATTGAACGCGAAAAACACGTTTTCTGGTGTTTCCAGTACTCCACAGTGCGTTTGATATGCGGAAACTGCGATATCTTCGGTATCGTTGTTGTAACCAGCTGAGATATGCATTTTCAGTGATAATCTTCATGATTCTGCTGCTACAAGTGTGCAGAATCACCGAAATCGCTGTTTTCGTGCTTTTGAATGCGAAAAACACGTTTGCTGGTGTTTTCAGCACGCCACAGAGCGTTTGACATGTGGAAACTGCGATATCTTCGGTATCGTTGTTGTTTCCAGCTGAGATATGCATTTTCAGTGATAATCTTCGAGTTTCTTCTGCTGTGTCACGTCCCGGTTTCCGTCGCGGTTGTCGAAAAAGGGGAACTTGACACTATTTCAATCCTTTTTGAGTCACGCAGCGCTTACGTCTGCGTCTACTCGGGAATAACTGCGCGCACTTCACTTTCCGTGATACTTACCGAATATAACGTTGAAACGTTGCGGCACTGCAACAGGTCGAGTTGGAATCCTTCGGATTGAATGCGGTTGGTATATTTCAGTAGCGCGCACTCGGTTAGAAATCGGAATGATTAGATTTGCAATTATACTATTATGTATATATATTTTAATATAATAAATGATTATGGAATACAATGGACTTAAGATTTAACAATACAAGATATAAGATTATAGAATATAAGAATACAAGATATAGAAATACTAGATATAGAAATACAAGGTACAAGATATAGAATCACTAGAGATAGAAACGCGGCGATGTGAGCTCCACGAGCTCCGGACTGAGACTGGCCGGAGAGCGAGCGTGCGTCGGAGAGCAAGCGTCGACTGGGGAATGGCTTACTTATAGTAATAGGATATAGGAGCGGGGAATGGTGGAGTTTGTCTGTAGGAGATTAGGACACGTGTGGTTTGGACCGTGGGAGTCAGGATGTTTACGAGATAACAGAGGAATGCGATAAGGAGAGGCCTGGGAATCGGGACACGTGCATGATGACGTCATAGGATTGGTATGTGGCGGGAGATTAGGTCTGGCGGTCGGCGGATGTTTGGGAGATAAGGAGTTGGAATATAATACGAGTGTGGGAATGGAATGTGTTTGGCTTGGTGGTTTAGTCTGGAAGGTTCGGTGGATGTTTATGTGATAACGAGCTTGGGAAAGGGATTGGATTATCAGGGAATGCTTCTAGAATGATCTAGATTATTCTAGAAGCTTCTGGAAGTTTCTGGTAGGATGACGTAGGGACTGGTAGTAGGATGTAGCAGGAGTAAAGGCGCGCTTATGACTATGCTTATAAATAATTCTAACAGGTGTAAGGGTGCGCTTATGACTACTATGCTTATCGTATGTAAGTGTGTATGTATATATATGCTTATGACTAATTCCAACGTCGCTTGCCGACGTAACAGCTGTTACAAGTGTGCAGAATCACCGAAATCGCTGTTTTCATGCTTTTGAATGCGAAAAACACGTTTGCTGGTGTTTTCAGCACGCCACAGAGCGTTTGACATGCGGAAACTGCGATATCTTCGGTATCGTTGTTGTTTCCAGCTGAGATATGCATTTTCAGTGATAATCTTCGTGTTTCTTCTGCTGTTACAAGTGTGCAGAATCACCGAAATCGCTGTTTTCGTGCTTTTGAATGCGAAAAACACGTTTTCTGGTGTTTTCAGCACGCCACAGAGCGTTTGACATGCGGAAACTGCCATATCTTCGGTATCGTTGATGTTTCCAGCTGAGATATGCATTTGCAGTGATAATCTTCATGATTCTGCTGTTACAAGTGTGCAGAATCACCGAAATCGCTGTTTTCGTGCTTTTGAATGCGAAAAACACGTTTGCTGGTGTTTTCAGCACTCCACAGTGCGTTTGATATGCGGAAACTGCCATATCTTCGGTATCGTTGTTGTTTCCAGCTGAGATATGCATTATCAGTGATAATCTTCATGATTCTGCTGTTACAAGTGTGCAGAATCACCGATGTCGCTGTTTTCGTGCTATTGAATGCGAAAAACACGTTTTCTGGTGTTTTCAGCACTCCACAGTGCGTTTGATAAGCGGAAACTGCCATATCTTCGTTATCGTTGTTGTTCCCAGCTGAGATATGCATTATCCGTGATAATCTTCATGATTCTGCTGTTACAAGTGTGCAGAAACACCGAAGTCGCTGTTTTCGTGCTATTGAACGCGAAAAACACGTTTTCTGGTGTTTCCAGTACTCCACAGTGCGTTTTATATGCGGAAACTGCGATATCTTCGGTATCGTTGTTGTTTCCAGCTCAGATATGCATTTTCAGTGATAGTCTTCATGATTCTGCTATTACAAGTGTGCAGAATCACCGAAGTCGCTGTTTTCGTGCTATTGAACGCGAAAAACACGTTTTCTGGTGTTTCCAGTACTCCACAGTGCGTTTGATATGCGGAAACTGCGATATCTTCGGTATCGTTGTTGTAACCAGCTGAGATATGCATTTTCAGTGATAATCTTCATGATTCTGCTGCTACAAGTGTGCAGAATCACCGAAATCGCTGTTTTCGTGCATTTGAATGCGAAAAACACGTTTGCTGGTGTTTTCAGCACGCCACAGAGCGTTTGACATGCGGAAACTGCGATATCTTCGGTATCGTTGTTGTTTCCAGCTGAGATATGCATTTTCAGAGATAATCTTCAGGATTCTGCTGTTACAAGTGTGGAGAATCACCGAAATTGCTGTTTTCGTGCTATTGAATGCGAAATACACGTTTTCTGGTGTGTTCAGCACTCCACAGTGCGTTTGATGTGCGGAAACTGCCATATCTTCGGTATCGTTGTTGTTTCCAGCTGAGATATGCATTTTCAGTGATAATCTTCATGATCCTGCTGTAACAAGTGTGCAGAATCACCGAAATCGCTGTTTTCGTGCTATTGAATGCGAAAAACACGTTTTCTGGTGTTTTCAGCACTCCACAGTGCGTTTGATGTGCGGAAACTGCCATATCTTCGGTATCGTTGTTGTTCCCAGCTGAGATATGCATTATCAGTGATAATCTTCATGATTCTGCTGTTACAAGTGTGCAGAATCACCGAAGTCGCTGTTTTCGTGCTATTGAACGCGAAAAACACGTTTTCTGGTGTTTCCAGTACTCCACAGTGCGTTTTATATGCGGAAACTGCGATATCTTCGGTATCGTTGTTGTATCCAGCTGAGATATGCATTTTCAGTGGTAATCTTCATAAATCTGCTGTTACAACTGTGTAGAATCACCGAAATTGCTGTTTTCGTGCGAAAAACAGGTTTTCTGGTGTTTTCAGCACGCCACAGAGCGTTTGACATGCGGAAACTGCGATATCTTCCGTATCGTTGTTGTTTCCAGCTGAGATATGCATTTTCAGAGATAATCTTCATGATTCTGCTGTTACAAGTGTGCAGAATCACCGAAATTGCTGTTTTCGTGCTATTGAATGCGAAATACACGTTTTCTGGTGTTTCCAGTACTCCACAGTGCGTTTTATATGCGGAAACTGCGATATCTTCGGTATCGTTGTTGTTTCCAGCTCAGATATGCATTTTCAGTGATAGTCTTCATGATTCTGCTATTACAAGTGTGCAGAATCACCGAAGTCGCTGTTTTCGTGCTATTGAACGCGAAAAACACGTTTTCTGGTGTTTCAAGTACTCCACAGTGCGTTTGATGTGCGGAAACTGCCATATCTTCGGTATCGTTGTTGTTCCCAGCTGAGATATGCATTATCAGTGATAATCTTCATGATTCTGCTGTTACAAGTGTGCAGAATCACCGATGTCGCTGTTTTCGTGCTATTGAATGCGAAAAACACGTTTTCTGGTGTTTTCAGCACTCCACAGTGCGTTTGATAAGCGGAAACTGCCATATCTTCGTTATCGTTGTTGTTCCCAGCTGAGATATGCATTATCCGTGATAATCTTCATGATTCTGCTGTTACAAGTGTGCAGAAACACCGAAGTCGCTGTTTTCGTGCTATTGAACGCGAAAAACACGTTTTCTGGTGTTTCCAGTACTCCACAGTGCGTTTTATATGCGGAAACTGCGATATCTTCGGTATCGTTGTTGTTTCCAGCTCAGATATGCATTTTCAGTGATAGTCTTCATGATTCTGCTATTACAAGTGTGCAGAATCACCGAAGTCGCTGTTTTCGTGCTATTGAACGCGAAAAACACGTTTTCTGGTGTTTCCAGTACTCCACAGTGCGTTTGATATGCGGAAACTGCGATATCTTCGGTATCGTTGTTGTAACCAGCTGAGATATGCATTTTCAGTGATAATCTTCATGATTCTGCTGCTACAAGTGTGCAGAATCACCGAAATCGCTGTTTTCGTGCTTTTGAATGCGAAAAACACGTTTGCTGGTGTTTTCAGCACGCCACAGAGCGTTTGACATGTGGAAACTGCGATATCTTCGGTATCGTTGTTGTTTCCAGCTGAGATATGCATTTTCAGTGATAATCTTCGAGTTTCTTCTGCTGTGTCACGTCCCGGTTTCCGTCGCGGTTGTCGAAAAAGGGGAACTTGACACTATTTCAATCCTTTTTGAGTCACGCAGCGCTTACGTCTGCGTCTACTCGGGAATAACTGCGCGCACTTCACTTTCCGTGATACTTACCGAATATAACGTTGAAACGTTGCGGCACTGCAACAGGTCGAGTTGGAATCCTTCGGATTGAATGCGGTTGGTATATTTCAGTAGCGCGCACTCGGTTAGAAATCGGAATGATTAGATTTGCAATTATACTATTATGTATATATATTTTAATATAATAAATGATTATGGAATACAATGGACTTAAGATTTAACAATACAAGATATAAGATTATAGAATATAAGAATACAAGATATAGAAATACTAGATATAGAAATACAAGGTACAAGATATAGAATCACTAGAGATAGAAACGCGGCGATGTGAGCTCCACGAGCTCCGGACTGAGACTGGCCGGAGAGCGAGCGTGCGTCGGAGAGCAAGCGTCGACTGGGGAATGGCTTACTTATAGTAATAGGATATAGGAGCGGGGAATGGTGGAGTTTGTCTGTAGGAGATTAGGACACGTGTGGTTTGGACCGTGGGAGTCAGGATGTTTACGAGATAACAGAGGAATGCGATAAGGAGAGGCCTGGGAATCGGGACACGTGCATGATGACGTCATAGGATTGGTATGTGGCGGGAGATTAGGTCTGGCGGTCGGCGGATGTTTGGGAGATAAGGAGTTGGAATATAATACGAGTGTGGGAATGGAATGTGTTTGGCTTGGTGGTTTAGTCTGGAAGGTTCGGTGGATGTTTATGTGATAACGAGCTTGGGAAAGGGATTGGATTATCAGGGAATGCTTCTAGAATGATCTAGATTATTCTAGAAGCTTCTGGAAGTTTCTGGTAGGATGACGTAGGGACTGGTAGTAGGATGTAGCAGGAGTAAAGGCGCGCTTATGACTATGCTTATAAATAATTCTAACAGGTGTAAGGGTGCGCTTATGACTACTATGCTTATCGTATGTAAGTGTGTATGTATATATATGCTTATGACTAATTCCAACGTCGCTTGCCGACGTAACAGCTGTTACAAGTGTGCAGAATCACCGAAATCGCTGTTTTCATGCTTTTGAATGCGAAAAACACGTTTGCTGGTGTTTTCAGCACGCCACAGAGCGTTTGACATGCGGAAACTGCGATATCTTCGGTATCGTTGTTGTTTCCAGCTGAGATATGCATTTTCAGTGATAATCTTCGTGTTTCTTCTGCTGTTACAAGTGTGCAGAATCACCGAAATCGCTGTTTTCGTGCTTTTGAATGCGAAAAACACGTTTTCTGGTGTTTTCAGCACGCCACAGAGCGTTTGACATGCGGAAACTGCCATATCTTCGGTATCGTTGATGTTTCCAGCTGAGATATGCATTTGCAGTGATAATCTTCATGATTCTGCTGTTACAAGTGTGCAGAATCACCGAAATCGCTGTTTTCGTGCTTTTGAATGCGAAAAACACGTTTGCTGGTGTTTTCAGCACTCCACAGTGCGTTTGATATGCGGAAACTGCCATATCTTCGGTATCGTTGTTGTTTCCAGCTGAGATATGCATTATCAGTGATAATCTTCATGATTCTGCTGTTACAAGTGTGCAGAATCACCGATGTCGCTGTTTTCGTGCTATTGAATGCGAAAAACACGTTTTCTGGTGTTTTCAGCACTCCACAGTGCGTTTGATAAGCGGAAACTGCCATATCTTCGTTATCGTTGTTGTTCCCAGCTGAGATATGCATTATCCGTGATAATCTTCATGATTCTGCTGTTACAAGTGTGCAGAAACACCGAAGTCGCTGTTTTCGTGCTATTGAACGCGAAAAACACGTTTTCTGGTGTTTCCAGTACTCCACAGTGCGTTTTATATGCGGAAACTGCGATATCTTCGGTATCGTTGTTGTTTCCAGCTCAGATATGCATTTTCAGTGATAGTCTTCATGATTCTGCTATTACAAGTGTGCAGAATCACCGAAGTCGCTGTTTTCGTGCTATTGAACGCGAAAAACACGTTTTCTGGTGTTTCCAGTACTCCACAGTGCGTTTGATATGCGGAAACTGCGATATCTTCGGTATCGTTGTTGTAACCAGCTGAGATATGCATTTTCAGTGATAATCTTCATGATTCTGCTGCTACAAGTGTGCAGAATCACCGAAATCGCTGTTTTCGTGCTTTTGAATGCGAAAAACACGTTTGCTGGTGTTTTCAGCACGCCACAGAGCGTTTGACATGTGGAAACTGCGATATCTTCGGTATCGTTGTTGTTTCCAGCTGAGATATGCATTTTCAGTGATAATCTTCGAGTTTCTTCTGCTGTTACAAGTGTGCAGAATCACCGAAATCGCTGTTTTCGTGCTATTGAATGCGAAATACACGTTTTCTGGTGTGTTCAGCACTCCACAGTGCGTTTGATGTGCGGAAACTGCCATATCTTCGGTATCGTTGTTGTTTCCAGCTGAGATATGCATTTTCAGTGATAATCTTCATGATTCTGCTGTTACAAGTGTGCAGAATCACCGATGTCGCTGTTTTCGTGCTATTGAATGCGAAAAACACGTTTTCTGGTGTTTTCAGCACTCCACAGTGCGTTTGATAAGCGGAAACTGCCATATCTTCGTTATCGTTGTTGTTCCCAGCTGAGATATGCATTATCCGTGATAATCTTCATGATTCTGCTGTTACAAGTGTGCAGAAACACCGAAGTCGCTGTTTTCGTGCTATTGAACGCGAAAAACACGTTTTCTGGTGTTTCCAGTACTCCACAGTGCGTTTTATATGCGGAAACTGCGATATCTTCGGTATCGTTGTTGTTTCCAGCTCAGATATGCATTTTCAGTGATAGTCTTCATGATTCTGCTATTACAAGTGTGCAGAATCACCGAAGTCGCTGTTTTCGTGCTATTGAACGCGAAAAACACGTTTTCTGGTGTTTCCAGTACTCCACAGTGCGTTTGATATGCGGAAACTGCGATATCTTCGGTATCGTTGTTGTAACCAGCTGAGATATGCATTTTCAGTGATAATCTTCATGATTCTGCTGCTACAAGTGTGCAGAATCACCGAAATCGCTGTTTTCGTGCTTTTGAATGCGAAAAACACGTTTGCTGGTGTTTTCAGCACGCCACAGAGCGTTTGACATGTGGAAACTGCGATATCTTCGGTATCGTTGTTGTTTCCAGCTGAGATATGCATTTTCAGTGATAATCTTCGAGTTTCTTCTGCTGTGTCACGTCCCGGTTTCCGTCGCGGTTGTCGAAAAAGGGGAACTTGACACTATTTCAATCCTTTTTGAGTCACGCAGCGCTTACGTCTGCGTCTACTCGGGAATAACTGCGCGCACTTCACTTTCCGTGATACTTACCGAATATAACGTTGAAACGTTGCGGCACTGCAACAGGTCGAGTTGGAATCCTTCGGATTGAATGCGGTTGGTATATTTCAGTAGCGCGCACTCGGTTAGAAATCGGAATGATTAGATTTGCAATTATACTATTATGTATATATATTTTAATATAATAAATGATTATGGAATACAATGGACTTAAGATTTAACAATACAAGATATAAGATTATAGAATATAAGAATACAAGATATAGAAATACTAGATATAGAAATACAAGGTACAAGATATAGAATCACTAGAGATAGAAACGCGGCGATGTGAGCTCCACGAGCTCCGGACTGAGACTGGCCGGAGAGCGAGCGTGCGTCGGAGAGCAAGCGTCGACTGGGGAATGGCTTACTTATAGTAATAGGATATAGGAGCGGGGAATGGTGGAGTTTGTCTGTAGGAGATTAGGACACGTGTGGTTTGGACCGTGGGAGTCAGGATGTTTACGAGATAACAGAGGAATGCGATAAGGAGAGGCCTGGGAATCGGGACACGTGCATGATGACGTCATAGGATTGGTATGTGGCGGGAGATTAGGTCTGGCGGTCGGCGGATGTTTGGGAGATAAGGAGTTGGAATATAATACGAGTGTGGGAATGGAATGTGTTTGGCTTGGTGGTTTAGTCTGGAAGGTTCGGTGGATGTTTATGTGATAACGAGCTTGGGAAAGGGATTGGATTATCAGGGAATGCTTCTAGAATGATCTAGATTATTCTAGAAGCTTCTGGAAGTTTCTGGTAGGATGACGTAGGGACTGGTAGTAGGATGTAGCAGGAGTAAAGGCGCGCTTATGACTATGCTTATAAATAATTCTAACAGGTGTAAGGGTGCGCTTATGACTACTATGCTTATCGTATGTAAGTGTGTATGTATATATATGCTTATGACTAATTCCAACGTCGCTTGCCGACGTAACAGCTGTTACAAGTGTGCAGAATCACCGAAATCGCTGTTTTCATGCTTTTGAATGCGAAAAACACGTTTGCTGGTGTTTTCAGCACGCCACAGAGCGTTTGACATGCGGAAACTGCGATATCTTCGGTATCGTTGTTGTTTCCAGCTGAGATATGCATTTTCAGTGATAATCTTCGTGTTTCTTCTGCTGTTACAAGTGTGCAGAATCACCGAAATCGCTGTTTTCGTGCTTTTGAATGCGAAAAACACGTTTTCTGGTGTTTTCAGCACGCCACAGAGCGTTTGACATGCGGAAACTGCCATATCTTCGGTATCGTTGATGTTTCCAGCTGAGATATGCATTTGCAGTGATAATCTTCATGATTCTGCTGTTACAAGTGTGCAGAATCACCGAAATCGCTGTTTTCGTGCTTTTGAATGCGAAAAACACGTTTGCTGGTGTTTTCAGCACTCCACAGTGCGTTTGATATGCGGAAACTGCCATATCTTCGGTATCGTTGTTGTTTCCAGCTGAGATATGCATTATCAGTGATAATCTTCATGATTCTGCTGTTACAAGTGTGCAGAATCACCGATGTCGCTGTTTTCGTGCTATTGAATGCGAAAAACACGTTTTCTGGTGTTTTCAGCACTCCACAGTGCGTTTGATAAGCGGAAACTGCCATATCTTCGTTATCGTTGTTGTTCCCAGCTGAGATATGCATTATCCGTGATAATCTTCATGATTCTGCTGTTACAAGTGTGCAGAAACACCGAAGTCGCTGTTTTCGTGCTATTGAACGCGAAAAACACGTTTTCTGGTGTTTCCAGTACTCCACAGTGCGTTTTATATGCGGAAACTGCGATATCTTCGGTATCGTTGTTGTTTCCAGCTCAGATATGCATTTTCAGTGATAGTCTTCATGATTCTGCTATTACAAGTGTGCAGAATCACCGAAGTCGCTGTTTTCGTGCTATTGAACGCGAAAAACACGTTTTCTGGTGTTTCCAGTACTCCACAGTGCGTTTGATATGCGGAAACTGCGATATCTTCGGTATCGTTGTTGTAACCAGCTGAGATATGCATTTTCAGTGATAATCTTCATGATTCTGCTGCTACAAGTGTGCAGAATCACCGAAATCGCTGTTTTCGTGCTTTTGAATGCGAAAAACACGTTTGCTGGTGTTTTCAGCACGCCACAGAGCGTTTGACATGTGGAAACTGCGATATCTTCGGTATCGTTGTTGTTTCCAGCTGAGATATGCATTTTCAGTGATAATCTTCGAGTTTCTTCTGCTGTTACAAGTGTGCAGAATCACCGAAATCGCTGTTTTCGTGCTATTGAATGCGAAATACACGTTTTCTGGTGTGTTCAGCACTCCACAGTGCGTTTGATGTGCGGAAACTGCCATATCTTCGGTATCGTTGTTGTTTCCAGCTGAGACATGCATTTTCAGTGATTATCTTCATGATCCTGCTGTAACAAGTGTGCAGAATCACCGAAATCGCTGTTTTCGTGCTATTGAATGCGAAAAACACGTTTTCTGGTGTTTTCAGCACTCCACAGTGCGTTTGATGTGCGGAAACTGCCATATCTTCGGTATCGTTGTTGTTCCCAGCTGAGATATGCATTATCAGTGATAATCTTCATGATTCTGCTGTTACAAGTGTGCAGAATCACCGATGTCGCTGTTTTCGTGCTATTGAATGCGAAAAACACGTTTTCTGGTGTTTTCAGCACTCCACTGTGCGTTTGATAAGCGGAAACTGCCATATCTTCGTTATCGTTGTTGTTCCCAGCTGATATATGCATTATCAGTGATAATCTTCATGATTCTGCTGTTACAAGTGTGCAGAATCACCGAAGTCGCTGTTTTCGTGCTATTGAACGCGAAAAACACGTTTTCTGGTGTTTCCAGTACTCCACAGTGCGTTTTATATGCGGAAACTGCGATATCTTCGGTATCGTTGTTGTTTCCAGCTCAGATATGCATTCTCAGTGATAGTCTTCATGATTCTGCTATTACAAGTGTGCAGAATCACCGAAGTCGCTGTTTTCGTGCTATTGAACGCGAAAAACACGTTTTCTGGTGTTTCCAGTACTCCACAGTGCGTTTGATATGCGGAAACTGCGATATCTTCGGTATCGTTGTTGTATCCAGCTGAGATATGCATTTTCAGTGATAATCTTCATGATTCTGCTGCTACAAGTGTGCAGAATCACCGAAATCGCTGTTTTCGTGCTTTTGAATGCGAAAAACACGTTTGCTGGTGTTTTCAGCACGCCACAGAGCGTTTGACATGTGGAAACTGCGATATCTTCGGTATCGTTGTTGTTTCCAGCTGAGATATGCATTTTCAGTGATAATCTTCGAGTTTCTTCTGCTGTGTCACGTCCCGGTTTCCGTCGCGGTTGTCGAAAAAGGGGAACTTGACACTATTTCAATCCTTTTTGAGTCACGCAGCGCTTACGTCTGCGTCTACTCGGGAATAACTGCGCGCACTTCACTTTCCGTGATACTTACCGAATATAACGTTGAAACGTTGCGGCACTGCAACAGGTCGAGTTGGAATCCTTCGGATTGAATGCGGTTGGTATATTTCAGTAGCGCGCACTCGGTTAGAAATCGGAATGATTAGATTTGCAATTATACTATTATGTATATATATTTTAATATAATAAATGATTATGGAATACAATGGACTTAAGATTTAACAATACAAGATATAAGATTATAGAATATAAGAATACAAGATATAGAAATACTAGATATAGAAATACAAGGTACAAGATATAGAATCAGTAGAGATAGAAACGCGGCGATGTGAGCTCCACGAGCTCCGGACTGAGACTGGCCGGAGAGCGAGCGTGCGTCGGAGAGCAAGCGTCGACTGGGGAATGGCTTACTTATAGTAATAGGATATAGGAGCGGGGAATGGTGGAGTTTGTCTGTAGGAGATTAGGACACGTGTGGTTTGGACCGTGGGAGTCAGGATGTTTACGAGATAACAGAGGAATGCGATAAGGAGAGGCCTGGGAATCGGGACACGTGCATGATGACGTCATAGGATTGGTATGTGGCGGGAGATTAGGTCTGGCGGTCGGCGGATGTTTGGGAGATAAGGAGTTGGAATATAATACGAGTGTGGGAATGGAATGTGTTTGGCTTGGTGGTTTAGTCTGGAAGGTTCGGTGGATGTTTATGTGATAACGAGCTTGGGAAAGGGATTGGATTATCAGGGAAATCTTCTAGAATGATCTAGATTATTCTAGAAGCTTCTGGAAGTTTCTGGTAGGATGACGTAGGGACTGGTAGTAGGATGTAGCAGGAGTAAAGGCGCGCTTATGACTATGCTTATAAATAATTCTAACAGGTGTAAGGGTGCGCTTATGACTACTATGCTTATCGTATGTAAGTGTGTATGTATATATATGCTTATGACTAATTCCAACGTCGCTTGCCGACGTAACAGCTGTTACAAGTGTGCAGAATCACCGAAATCGCTGTTTTCATGCTTTTGAATGCGAAAAACACGTTTGCTGGTGTTTTCAGCACGCCACAGAGCGTTTGACATGCGGAAACTGCGATATCTTCGGTATCGTTGTTGTTTCCAGCTGAGATATGCATTTTCAGTGATAATCTTCGTGTTTCTTCTGCTGTTACAAGTGTGCAGAATCACCGAAATCGCTGTTTTCGTGCTTTTGAATGCGAAAAACACGTTTTCTGGTGTTTTCAGCACGCCACAGAGCGTTTGACATGCGGAAACTGCCATATCTTCGGTATCGTTGATGTTTCCAGCTGAGATATGCATTTGCAGTGATAATCTTCATGATTCTGCTGTTACAAGTGTGCAGAATCACCGAAATCGCTGTTTTCGTGCTTTTGAATGCGAAAAACACGTTTGCTGGTGTTTTCAGCACTCCACAGTGCGTTTGATATGCGGAAACTGCCATATCTTCGGTATCGTTGTTGTTTCCAGCTGAGATATGCATTATCAGTGATAGTCTTCATGATTCTGCTATTACAAGTGTGCAGAATCACCGAAGTCGCTGTTTTCGTGCTATTGAACTCGAAAAACACGTTTTCTGGTGTTTCCAGTACTCCACAGTGCGTTTGATATGCGGAAACTGCGATATCTTCGGTATCGTTGTTGTATCCAGCTGAGATATGCATTTTCAGTGATAATCTTCATGATTCTGCTGCTACAAGTGTGCAGAATCACCGAAATCGCTGTTTTCGTGCATTTGAATGCGAAAAACACGTTTGCTGGTGTTTTCAGCACGCCACAGAGCGTTTGACATGTGGAAACTGCGATATCTTCGGTATCGTTATTGTTTCCAGCTGAGATATGCATTTTCAGTGATAATCTTCGAGTTTCTTCTGCTGTTACAAGTGTGCAGAATCACCGAAATCGCTGTTTTCATGCTTTTGAATGCGAAAAACACGTTTGCTGGTGTTTTCAGCACGCCACAGAGCGTTTGACATGCGGAAACTGCGATATCTTCGGTATCGTTGTTGTTTCCAGCTGAGATATGCATTTTCAGTGATAATCTTCGTGTTTCTTCTGCTGTTACAAGTGTGCAGAATCACCGAAATCGCTGTTTTCGTGCTATTGAATGCGAAAAACACGTTTTCTGGTGTTTTCAGCACTCCACAGTGCGTTTGATGTGCGGAAACTGCCATATCTTCGGTATCGTTGTTGTTCCCAGCTGAGATATGCATTATCAGTGATAATCTTCATGATTCTGCTGTTACAAGTGTGCAGAATCACCGAAGTCGCTGTTTTCGTGCTATTGAATGCGAAAAACACGTTTTCTGGTGTTTCCAGTACTCCACAGTGCGTTTGATATGCGGAAACTGCGATATCGTCGGTATCGTTGTTGTATCCAGCTGAGATATGCATTATCAGTGATAATCTTCATGATTCTGCTGTTACAAGTGTGCAGAATCACCGAAGTCGCTGTTTTCGTGCTATTGAACGCGAAAAACACGTTTTCTGGTGTTTCCAGTACTCCACAGTGCGTTTTATATGCGGAAACTGCGATATCTTCGGTATCGTTGTTGTTTCCAGCTCAGATATGCATTCTCAGTGATAGTCTTCATGATTCTGCTATTACAAGTGTGCAGAATCACCGAAGTCGCTGTTTTCGTGCTATTGAATGCGAAAAACACGTTTTCTGGTGTTTTCAGCACTCCACAGTGCGTTTGATGTGCGGAAACTGCCATATCTTCGGTATCGTTGTTGTTCCCAGCTGAGATATGCATTATCAGTGATAATCTTCATGATTCTGCTGTTACAAGTGTGCAGAATCACCGATGTCGCTGTTTTCGTGCTATTGAATGCGAAAAACACGTTTTCTGGTGTTTTCAGCACTCCACTGTGCGTTTGATAAGCGGAAACTGCCATATCTTCGTTATCGTTGTTGTTCCCAGCTGAGATATGCATTATCAGTGATAATCTTCATGATTCTGCTGTTACAAGTGTGCAGAATCACCGAAGTCGCTGTTTTCGTGCTATTGAACGCGAAAAACACGTTTTCTGGTGTTTCCAGTACTCCACAGTGCGTTTTATATGCGGAAACTGCGATATCTTCGGTATCGTTGTTGTTTCCAGCTCAGATATGCATTTTCAGTGATAGTCTTCATGATTCTGCTATTACAAGTGTGCAGAATCACCGAAGTCGCTGTTTTCGTGCTATTGAACGCGAAAAACACGTTTTCTGGTGTTTCCAGTACTCCACAGTGCGTTTTATATGCGGAAACTGCGATATCTTCGGTATCGTTGTTGTTTCCAGCTCAGATATGCATTTTCAGTGATAGTCTTCATGATTCTGCTATTACAAGTGTGCAGAATCACCGAAGTCGCTGTTTTCGTGCTATTGAACGCGAAAAACACGTTTTCTGGTGTTTCCAGTACTCCACAGTGCGTTTGATATGCGGAAACTGCGATATCTTCGGTATCGTTGTTGTATCCAGCTGAGATATGCATTTTCAGTGATAATCTTCATGATTCTGCTGCTACAAGTGTGCAGAATCACCGAAATCGCTGTTTTCGTGCTTTTGAATGCGAAAAACACGTTTGCTGGTGTTTTCAGCACGCCACAGAGCGTTTGACATGTGGAAACTGCGATATCTTCGGTATCGTTGTTGTTTCCAGCTGAGATATGCATTTTCAGTGATAATCTTCGAGTTTCTTCTGCTGTTACAAGTGTGCAGAATCACCGAAATCGCTGTTTTCATGCTTTTGAATGCGAAAAACACGTTTGCTGGTGTTTTCAGCACGCCACAGAGCGTTTGACATGCGGAAACTGCGATATCTTCGGTATCGTTGTTGTTTCCAGCTGAGATATGCATTTTCAGTGATAATCTTCGTGTTTCTTCTGCTGTTACAAGTGTGCAGAATCACCGAAATCGCTGTTTTCGTGCTTTTGAATGCGAAAAACACGTTTTCTGGTGTTTTCAGCACGCCACAGAGCGTTTGACATGCGGAAACTGCCATATCTTCGGTATCGTTGATGTTTCCAGCTGAGATATGCATTTGCAGTGATAATCTTCATGATTCTGCTGTTACAAGTGTGCAGAATCACCGAAATCGCTGTTTTCGTGCTTTTGAATGCGAAAAACACGTTTGCTGGTGTTTTCAGCACTCCACAGTGCGTTTGATATGCGGAAACTGCCATATCTTCGGTATCGTTGTTGTTTCCAGCTGAGATATGCATTATCAGTGATAGTCTTCATGATTCTGCTATTCCAAGTGTGCAGAATCACCGAAGTCGCTGTTTTCGTGCTATTGAACTCGAAAAACACGTTTTCTGGTGTTTCCAGTACTCCACAGTGCGTTTGATATGCGGAAACTGCGATATCTTCGGTATCGTTGTTGTATCCAGCTGAGATATGCATTTTCAGTGATAATCTTCATGATTCTGCTGCTACAAGAGTGCAGAATCACCGAAATCGCTGTTTTCGTGCATTTGAATGCGAAAAACACGTTTGCTGGTGTTTTCAGCACGCCACAGAGCGTTTGACATGCGGAAACTGCGATATCTTCGGTATCGTTGTTGTTTCCAGCTGAGATATGCATTTTCAGAGATAATCTTCAGGATTCTGCTGTTACAAGTGTGGAGAATCACCGAAATTGCTGTTTTCGTGCTATTGAATGCGAAATACACGTTTTCTGGTGTGTTCAGCACTCCACAGTGCGTTTGAAGTGCGGAAACTGCCATATCTTCGGTATCGTTGTTGTTTCCAGCTGAGATATGCATTTTCAGTGATAATCTTCATGATCCTGCTGTAACAAGTGTGCAGAATCACCGAAATCGCTGTTTTCGTGCTATTGAATGCGAAAAACACGTTTTCTGGTGTTTTCAGCACTCCACAGTGCGTTTGATGTGCGGAAACTGCCATATCTTCGGTATCGTTGTTGTTCCCAGCTGAGATATGCATTATCAGTGATAATCTTCATGATTCTGCTGTTACAAGTGTGCAGAATCACCGAAGTCGCTGTTTTCGTGCTATTGAACGCGAAAAACACGTTTTCTGGTGTTTCCAGTACTCCACAGTGCGTTTTATATGCGGAAACTGCGATATCTTCGGTATCGTTGTTGTATCCAGCTGAGATATGCATTTTCAGTGGTAATCTTCATAAATCTGCTGTTACAACTGTGTAGAATCACCGAAATTGCTGTTTTCGTGCGAAAAACAGGTTTTCTGGTGTTTTCAGCACGCCACAGAGCGTTTGACATGCGGAAACTGCGATATCTTCCGTATCGTTGTTGTTTCCAGCTGAGATATGCATTTTCAGAGATAATCTTCATGATTCTGCTGTTACAAGTGTGCAGAATCACCGAAATTGCTGTTTTCGTGCTATTGAATGCGAAATACACGTTTTCTGGTGTTTCCAGTACTCCACAGTGCGTTTTATATGCGGAAACTGCGATATCTTCGGTATCGTTGTTGTTTCCAGCTCAGATATGCATTTTCAGTGATAGTCTTCATGATTCTGCTATTACAAGTGTGCAGAATCACCGAAGTCGCTGTTTTCGTGCTATTGAACGCGAAAAACACGTTTTCTGGTGTTTCAAGTACTCCACAGTGCGTTTGATGTGCGGAAACTGCCATATCTTCGGTATCGTTGTTGTTCCCAGCTGAGATATGCATTATCAGTGATAATCTTCATGATTCTGCTGTTACAAGTGTGCAGAATCACCGATGTCGCTGTTTTCGTGCTATTGAATGCGAAAAACACGTTTTCTGGTGTTTTCAGCACTCCACAGTGCGTTTGATAAGCGGAAACTGCCATATCTTCGTTATCGTTGTTGTTCCCAGCTGAGATATGCATTATCCGTGATAATCTTCATGATTCTGCTGTTACAAGTGTGCAGAAACACCGAAGTCGCTGTTTTCGTGCTATTGAACGCGAAAAACACGTTTTCTGGTGTTTCCAGTACTCCACAGTGCGTTTTATATGCGGAAACTGCGATATCTTCGGTATCGTTGTTGTTTCCAGCTCAGATATGCATTTTCAGTGATAGTCTTCATGATTCTGCTATTACAAGTGTGCAGAATCACCGAAGTCGCTGTTTTCGTGCTATTGAACGCGAAAAACACGTTTTCTGGTGTTTCCAGTACTCCACAGTGCGTTTGATATGCGGAAACTGCGATATCTTCGGTATCGTTGTTGTAACCAGCTGAGATATGCATTTTCAGTGATAATCTTCATGATTCTGCTGCTACAAGTGTGCAGAATCACCGAAATCGCTGTTTTCGTGCTTTTGAATGCGAAAAACACGTTTGCTGGTGTTTTCAGCACGCCACAGAGCGTTTGACATGTGGAAACTGCGATATCTTCGGTATCGTTGTTGTTTCCAGCTGAGATATGCATTTTCAGTGATAATCTTCGAGTTTCTTCTGCTGTGTCACGTCCCGGTTTCCGTCGCGGTTGTCGAAAAAGGGGAACTTGACACTATTTCAATCCTTTTTGAGTCACGCAGCGCTTACGTCTGCGTCTACTCGGGAATAACTGCGCGCACTTCACTTTCCGTGATACTTACCGAATATAACGTTGAAACGTTGCGGCACTGCAACAGGTCGAGTTGGAATCCTTCGGATTGAATGCGGTTGGTATATTTCAGTAGCGCGCACTCGGTTAGAAATCGGAATGATTAGATTTGCAATTATACTATTATGTATATATATTTTAATATAATAAATGATTATGGAATACAATGGACTTAAGATTTAACAATACAAGATATAAGATTATAGAATATAAGAATACAAGATATAGAAATACTAGATATAGAAATACAAGGTACAAGATATAGAATCACTAGAGATAGAAACGCGGCGATGTGAGCTCCACGAGCTCCGGACTGAGACTGGCCGGAGAGCGAGCGTGCGTCGGAGAGCAAGCGTCGACTGGGGAATGGCTTACTTATAGTAATAGGATATAGGAGCGGGGAATGGTGGAGTTTGTCTGTAGGAGATTAGGACACGTGTGGTTTGGACCGTGGGAGTCAGGATGTTTACGAGATAACAGAGGAATGCGATAAGGAGAGGCCTGGGAATCGGGACACGTGCATGATGACGTCATAGGATTGGTATGTGGCGGGAGATTAGGTCTGGCGGTCGGCGGATGTTTGGGAGATAAGGAGTTGGAATATAATACGAGTGTGGGAATGGAATGTGTTTGGCTTGGTGGTTTAGTCTGGAAGGTTCGGTGGATGTTTATGTGATAACGAGCTTGGGAAAGGGATTGGATTATCAGGGAATGCTTCTAGAATGATCTAGATTATTCTAGAAGCTTCTGGAAGTTTCTGGTAGGATGACGTAGGGACTGGTAGTAGGATGTAGCAGGAGTAAAGGCGCGCTTATGACTATGCTTATAAATAATTCTAACAGGTGTAAGGGTGCGCTTATGACTACTATGCTTATCGTATGTAAGTGTGTATGTATATATATGCTTATGACTAATTCCAACGTCGCTTGCCGACGTAACAGCTGTTACAAGTGTGCAGAATCACCGAAATCGCTGTTTTCATGCTTTTGAATGCGAAAAACACGTTTGCTGGTGTTTTCAGCACGCCACAGAGCGTTTGACATGCGGAAACTGCGATATCTTCGGTATCGTTGTTGTTTCCAGCTGAGATATGCATTTTCAGTGATAATCTTCGTGTTTCTTCTGCTGTTACAAGTGTGCAGAATCACCGAAATCGCTGTTTTCGTGCTTTTGAATGCGAAAAACACGTTTTCTGGTGTTTTCAGCACGCCACAGAGCGTTTGACATGCGGAAACTGCCATATCTTCGGTATCGTTGATGTTTCCAGCTGAGATATGCATTTGCAGTGATAATCTTCATGATTCTGCTGTTACAAGTGTGCAGAATCACCGAAATCGCTGTTTTCGTGCTTTTGAATGCGAAAAACACGTTTGCTGGTGTTTTCAGCACTCCACAGTGCGTTTGATATGCGGAAACTGCCATATCTTCGGTATCGTTGTTGTTTCCAGCTGAGATATGCATTATCAGTGATAATCTTCATGATTCTGCTGTTACAAGTGTGCAGAATCACCGATGTCGCTGTTTTCGTGCTATTGAATGCGAAAAACACGTTTTCTGGTGTTTTCAGCACTCCACAGTGCGTTTGATAAGCGGAAACTGCCATATCTTCGTTATCGTTGTTGTTCCCAGCTGAGATATGCATTATCCGTGATAATCTTCATGATTCTGCTGTTACAAGTGTGCAGAAACACCGAAGTCGCTGTTTTCGTGCTATTGAACGCGAAAAACACGTTTTCTGGTGTTTCCAGTACTCCACAGTGCGTTTTATATGCGGAAACTGCGATATCTTCGGTATCGTTGTTGTTTCCAGCTCAGATATGCATTTTCAGTGATAGTCTTCATGATTCTGCTATTACAAGTGTGCAGAATCACCGAAGTCGCTGTTTTCGTGCTATTGAACGCGAAAAACACGTTTTCTGGTGTTTCCAGTACTCCACAGTGCGTTTGATATGCGGAAACTGCGATATCTTCGGTATCGTTGTTGTAACCAGCTGAGATATGCATTTTCAGTGATAATCTTCATGATTCTGCTGCTACAAGTGTGCAGAATCACCGAAATCGCTGTTTTCGTGCTTTTGAATGCGAAAAACACGTTTGCTGGTGTTTTCAGCACGCCACAGAGCGTTTGACATGTGGAAACTGCGATATCTTCGGTATCGTTGTTGTTTCCAGCTGAGATATGCATTTTCAGTGATAATCTTCGAGTTTCTTCTGCTGTTACAAGTGTGCAGAATCACCGAAATCGCTGTTTTCGTGCTATTGAATGCGAAATACACGTTTTCTGGTGTGTTCAGCACTCCACAGTGCGTTTGATGTGCGGAAACTGCCATATCTTCGGTATCGTTGTTGTTTCCAGCTGAGATATGCATTTTCAGTGATTATCTTCATGATCCTGCTGTAACAAGTGTGCAGAATCACCGAAATCGCTGTTTTCGTGCTATTGAATGCGAAAAACACGTTTTCTGGTGTTTTCAGCACTCCACAGTGCGTTTGATGTGCGGAAACTGCCATATCTTCGGTATCGTTGTTGTTCCCAGCTGAGATATGCATTATCAGTGATAATCTTCATGATTCTGCTGTTACAAGTGTGCAGAATCACCGATGTCGCTGTTTTCGTGCTATTGAATGCGAAAAACACGTTTGCTGGTGTTTTCAGCACGCCACAGAGCGTTTGACATGTGGAAACTGCGATATCTTCGGTATCGTTGTTGTTTCCAGCTGAGATATGCATTTTCAGTGATAATCTTCGAGTTTCTTCTGCTGTTACAAGTGTGCAGAATCACCGAAATCGCTGTTTTCGTGCTATTGAATGCGAAATACACGTTTTCTGGTGTGTTCAGCACTCCACAGTGCGTTTGATGTGCGGAAACTGCCATATCTTCGGTATCGTTGTTGTTTCCAGCTGAGATATGCATTTTCAGTGATTATCTTCATGATCCTGCTGTAACAAGTGTGCAGAATCACCGAAATCGCTGTTTTCGTGCTATTGAATGCGAAAAACACGTTTTCTGGTGTTTTCAGCACTCCACAGTGCGTTTGATGTGCGGAAACTGCCATATCTTCGGTATCGTTGTTGTTCCCAGCTGAGATATGCATTATCAGTGATAATCTTCATGATTCTGCTGTTACAAGTGTGCAGAATCACCGATGTCGCTGTTTTCGTGCTATTGAACGCGAAAAACACGTTTTCTGGTGTTTCCAGTACTCCACAGTGCGTTTTATATGCGGAAACTGCGATATCTTCGGTATCGTTGTTGTTTCCAGCTCAGATATGCATTCTCAGTGATAGTCTTCATGATTCTGCTATTACAAGTGTGCAGAATCACCGAAGTCGCTGTTTTCGTGCTATTGAACGCGAAAAACACGTTTTCTGGTGTTTCCAGTACTCCACAGTGCGTTTGATATGCGGAAACTGCGATATCTTCGGTATCGTTGTTGTATCCAGCTGAGATATGCATTTTCAGTGATAATCTTCATGATTCTGCTGCTACAAGTGTGCAGAATCACCGAAATCGCTGTTTTCGTGCTTTTGAATGCGAAAAACACGTTTGCTGGTGTTTTCAGCACGCCACAGAGCGTTTGACATGTGGAAACTGCGATATCTTCGGTATCGTTGTTGTTTCCAGCTGAGATATGCATTTTCAGTGATAATCTTCGAGTTTCTTCTGCTGTGTCACGTCCCGGTTTCCGTCGCGGTTGTCGAAAAAGGGGAACTTGACACTATTTCAATCCTTTTTGAGTCACGCAGCGCTTACGTCTGCGTCTACTCGGGAATAACTGCGCGCACTTCACTTTCCGTGATACTTACCGAATATAACGTTGAAACGTTGCGGCACTGCAACAGGTCGAGTTGGAATCCTTCGGATTGAATGCGGTTGGTATATTTCAGTAGCGCGCACTCGGTTAGAAATCGGAATGATTAGATTTGCAATTATACTATTATGTATATATATTTTAATATAATAAATGATTATGGAATACAATGGACTTAAGATTTAACAATACAAGATATAAGATTATAGAATATAAGAATACAAGATATAGAAATACTAGATATAGAAATACAAGGTACAAGATATAGAATCACTAGAGATAGAAACGCGGCGATGTGAGCTCCACGAGCTCCGGACTGAGACTGGCCGGAGAGCGAGCGTGCGTCGGAGAGCAAGCGTCGACTGGGGAATGGCTTACTTATAGTAATAGGATATAGGAGCGGGGAATGGTGGAGTTTGTCTGTAGGAGATTAGGACACGTGTGGTTTGGACCGTGGGAGTCAGGATGTTTACGAGATAACAGAGGAATGCGATAAGGAGAGGCCTGGGAATCGGGACACGTGCATGATGACGTCATAGGATTGGTATGTGGCGGGAGATTAGGTCTGGCGGTCGGCGGATGTTTGGGAGATAAGGAGTTGGAATATAATACGAGTGTGGGAATGGAATGTGTTTGGCTTGGTGGTTTAGTCTGGAAGGTTCGGTGGATGTTTATGTGATAACGAGCTTGGGAAAGGGATTGGATTATCAGGGAATGCTTCTAGAATGATCTAGATTATTCTAGAAGCTTCTGGAAGTTTCTGGTAGGATGACGTAGGGACTGGTAGTAGGATGTAGCAGGAGTAAAGGCGCGCTTATGACTATGCTTATAAATAATTCTAACAGGTGTAAGGGTGCGCTTATGACTACTATGCTTATCGTATGTAAGTGTGTATGTATATATATGCTTATGACTAATTCCAACGTCGCTTGCCGACGTAACAGCTGTTACAAGTGTGCAGAATCACCGAAATCGCTGTTTTCATGCTTTTGAATGCGAAAAACACGTTTGCTGGTGTTTTCAGCACGCCACAGAGCGTTTGACATGCGGAAACTGCGATATCTTCGGTATCGTTGTTGTTTCCAGCTCAGATATGCATTCTCAGTGATAGTCTTCATGATTCTGCTATTACAAGTGTGCAGAATCACCGAAGTCGCTGTTTTCGTGCTATTGAACGCGAAAAACACGTTTTCTGGTGTTTCCAGTACTCCACAGTGCGTTTGATATGCGGAAACTGCGATATCTTCGGTATCGTTGTTGTATCCAGCTGAGATATGCATTTTCAGTGATAATCTTCATGATTCTGCTGCTACAAGTGTGCAGAATCACCGAAATCGCTGTTTTCGTGCTTTTGAATGCGAAAAACACGTTTGCTGGTGTTTTCAGCACTCCACAGTGCGTTTGATATGCGGAAACTGCCATATCTTCGGTATCGTTGTTGTTTCCAGCTGAGATATGCATTATCAGTGATAGTCTTCATGATTCTGCTATTACAAGTGTGCAGAATCACCGAAGTCGCTGTTTTCGTGCTATTGAACTCGAAAAACACGTTTTCTGGTGTTTCCAGTACTCCACAGTGCGTTTGATATGCGGAAACTGCGATATCTTCGGTATCGTTGTTGTATCCAGCTGAGATATGCATTTTCAGTGATAATCTTCATGATTCTGCTGCTACAAGAGTGCAGAATCACCGAAATCGCTGTTTTCGTGCTTTTGAATGCGAAAAACACGTTTGCTGGTGTTTTCAGCACGCCACAGAGCGTTTGACATGCGGAAACTGCGATATCTTCGGTATCGTTGTTGTTTCCAGCTGAGATATGCATTTTCAGAGATAATCTTCATGATTCTGCTGTTACAAGTGTGGAGAATCACCGAAATTGCTGTTTTCGTGCTATTGAATGCGAAATACACGTTTTCTGGTGTGTTCAGCACTCCACAGTGCGTTTGATGTGCGGAAACTGCCATATCTTCGGTATCGTTGTTGTTTCCAGCTGAGATATGCATTTTCAGTGATAATCTTCATGATCCTGCTGTAACAAGTGTGCAGAATCACCGAAATCGCTGTTTTCGTGCTATTGAATGCGAAAAACACGTTTTCTGGTGTTTTCAGCACTCCACAGTGCGTTTGATGTGCGGAAACTGCCATATCTTCGGTATCGTTGTTGTTCCCAGCTGAGATATGCATTATCAGTGATAATCTTCATGATTCTGCTGTTACAAGTGTGCAGAATCACCGAAGTCGCTGTTTTCGTGCTATTGAACGCGAAAAACACGTTTTCTGGTGTTTCCAGTACTCCACAGTGCGTTTTATATGCGGAAACTGCGATATCTTCGGTATCGTTGTTGTATCCAGCTGAGATATGCATTTTCAGTGGTAATCTTCATAAATCTGCTGTTACAACTGTGTAGAATCACCGAAATTGCTGTTTTCGTGCGAAAAACAGGTTTTCTGGTGTTTTCAGCACGCCACAGAGCGTTTGACATGCGGAAACTGCGATATCTTCCGTATCGTTGTTGTTTCCAGCTGAGATATGCATTTTCAGAGATAATCTTCATGATTCTGCTGTTACAAGTGTGCAGAATCACCGAAATTGCTGTTTTCGTGCTATTGAATGCGAAATACACGTTTTCTGGTGTTTCCAGTACTCCACAGTGCGTTTTATATGCGGAAACTGCGATATCTTCGGTATCGTTGTTGTTTCCAGCTCAGATATGCATTATCAGCGATAATCTTCATGATTCTGCTGTTACAAGTGTGCAGAATCACCGATGTCGCTGTTTTCGTGCTATTGAATGCGAAAAACACGTTTTCTGGTGTTTCCAGTACTCCACAGTGCGTTTGATATGCGGAAACTGCGATATCTTCGGTATCGTTGTTGTATCCAGCTGAGATATGCATTTTCAGTGATAATCTTCATGATTCTGCTGCTACAAGTGTGCAGAATCACCGAAATCGCTGTTTTCGTGCATTTGAATGCGAAAAACACGTTTGCTGGTGTTTTCAGCACGCCACAGAGCGTTTGACATGTGGAAACTGCGATATCTTCGGTATCGTTATTGTTTCCAGCTGAGATATGCATTTTCAGTGATAATCTTCGAGTTTCTTCTGCTGTTACAAGTGTGCAGAATCACCGAAATCGCTGTTTTCATGCTTTTGAATGCGAAAAACACGTTTGCTGGTGTTTTCAGCACGCCACAGAGCGTTTGACATGCGGAAACTGCGATATCTTCGGTATCGTTGTTGTTTCCAGCTGAGATATGCATTTTCAGTGATAATCTTCGTGTTTCTTCTGCTGTTACAAGTGTGCAGAATCACCGAAATCGCTGTTTTCGTGCTATTGAATGCGAAAAACACGTTTTCTGGTGTTTTCAGCACTCCACAGTGCGTTTGATGTGCGGAAACTGCCATATCTTCGGTATCGTTGTTGTTCCCAGCTGAGATATGCATTATCAGTGATAATCTTCATGATTCTGCTGTTACAAGTGTGCAGAATCACCGAAGTCGCTGTTTTCGTGCTATTGAATGCGAAAAACACGTTTTCTGGTGTTTCCAGTACTCCACAGTGCGTTTGATATGCGGAAACTGCGATATCGTCGGTATCGTTGTTGTATCCAGCTGAGATATGCATTTTCAGTGATAATCTTCATGATTCTGCTGCTACAAGTGTGCAGAATCACCGAAATCGCTGTTTTCGTGCTTTTGAATGCGAAAAACACGTTTGCTGGTGTTTTCAGCACGCCACAGAGCGTTTGACATGCGGAAACTGCGATATCTTCGGTATCGTTGTTGTTTCCAGCTGAGATATGCATTTTCAGAGATAATCTTCATGATTCTGCTGTTACAAGTGTGCAGAATCACCGAAATCGCTGTTTTCGTGCTATTGAATGCGAAATACACGTTTTCTGGTGTGTTCAGCACTCCACAGTGCGTTTGATGTGCGGAAACTGCCATATCTTCGGTATCGTTGTTGTTTCCAGCTGAGATATGCATTTTCAGTGATAATCTTCATGATCCTGCTGTAACAAGTGTGCAGAATCACCGAAATCGCTGTTTTCGTGCTATTGAATGCGAAAAACACGTTTTCTGGTGTTTTCAGCACTCCACAGTGCGTTTGATGTGCGGAAACTGCCATATCTTCGGTATCGTTGTTGTTCCCAGCTGAGATATGCATTATCAGTGATAATCTTCATGATTCTGCTGTTACAAGTGTGCAGAATCACCGATGTCGCTGTTTTCGTGCTATTGAATGCGAAAAACACGTTTTCTGGTGTTTTCAGCACTCCACTGTGCGTTTGATAAGCGGAAACTGCCATATCTTCGTTATCGTTGTTGTTCCCAGCTGAGATATGCATTATCAGTGATAATCTTCATGATTCTGCTGTTACAAGTGTGCAGAATCACCGAAGTCGCTGTTTTCGTGCTATTGAACGCGAAAAACACGTTTTCTGGTGTTTCCAGTACTCCACAGTGCGTTTTATATGCGGAAACTGCGATATCTTCGGTATCGTTGTTGTTTCCAGCTCAGATATGCATTTTCAGTGATAGTCTTCATGATTCTGCTATTACAAGTGTGCAGAATCACCGAAGTCGCTGTTTTCGTGCTATTGAACGCGAAAAACACGTTTTCTGGTGTTTCCAGTACTCCACAGTGCGTTTGATATGCGGAAACTGCGATATCTTCGGTATCGTTGTTGTATCCAGCTGAGATATGCATTTTCAGTGATAATCTTCATGATTCTGCTGCTACAAGTGTGCAGAATCACCGAAATCGCTGTTTTCGTGCTTTTGAATGCGAAAAACACGTTTGCTGGTGTTTTCAGCACGCCACAGAGCGTTTGACATGTGGAAACTGCGATATCTTCGGTATCGTTGTTGTTTCCAGCTGAGATATGCATTTTCAGTGATAATCTTCGTGTTTCTTCTGCTGTTACAAGTGTGCAGAATCACCGAAATCGCTGTTTTCGTGCTATTGAATGCGAAAAACACGTTTTCTGGTGTTTTCAGCACTCCACAGTGCGTTTGATGTGCGGAAACTGCCATATCTTCGGTATCGTTGTTGTTCCCAGCTGAGATATGCATTATCAGTGATAATCTTCATGATTCTGCTGTTACAAGTGTGCAGAATCACCGAAGTCGCTGTTTTCGTGCTATTGAATGCGAAAAACACGTTTTCTGGTGTTTCCAGTACTCCACAGTGCGTTTGATATGCGGAAACTGCGATATCTTCGGTATCGTTGTTGTATCCAGCTGAGATATGCATTTTCAGTGATAATCTTCATGATTCTGCTGCTACAAGTGTGCAGAATCACCGAAATCGCTGTTTTCGTGCTTTTGAATGCGAAAAACACGTTTGCTGGTGTTTTCAGCACGCCACAGAGCGTTTGACATGCGGAAACTGCGATATCTTCGGTATCGTTGTTGTTTCCAGCTGAGATATGCATTTTCAGAGATAATCTTCATGATTCTGCTGTTACAAGTGTGCAGAATCACCGAAATTGCTGTTTTCGTGCTATTGAATGCGAAATACACGTTTTCTGGTGTGTTCAGCACTCCACAGTGCGTTTGATGTGCGGAAACTGCCATATCTTGGGTATCGTTGTTGTTTCCAGCTGAGATATGCATTTTCAGTGATAATCTTCATGATCCTGCTGTAACAAGTGTGCAGAATCACCGAAATCGCTGTTTTCGTGCTATTGAATGCGAAAAACACGTTTTCTGGTGTTTTCAGCACTCCACAGTGCGTTTGATGTGCGGAAACTGCCATATCTTCGGTATCGTTGTTGTTCCCAGCTGAGATATGCATTATCAGTGATAATCTTCATGATTCTGCTGTTACAAGTGTGCAGAATCACCGAAGTCGCTGTTTTCGTGCTATTGAATGCGAAAAACACGTTTTCTGGTGTTTTCAGCACTCCACAGTGCGTTTGATATGCGGAAACTGCCATATCTTCGGTATCGTTGTTGTTCCCAGCTGAGATATGCATTATCAGTGATAATCTTCATGATTCTGCTGTTACAAGTGTGCAGAATCACCGAAGTCGCTGTTTTCGTGCTATTGAACGCGAAAAACACGTTTTCTGGTGTTTCCAGTACTCCACAGTGCGTTTTATATGCGGACACTGCGATATCTTCGGTATCGTTGTTGTATCCAGCTGAGATATGCATTTTCAGTGGTAATCTTCATGATTCTGCTGTTACAAATGTGTAGAATCACCGAAATTGCTGTTTTCGTGCTTTTGAATGCGAAAAACACGTTTTCTGGTGTTTTCAGCACGCCACAGAGCGTTTGACATGCGGAAACTGCGATATCTTCGCTATCGTTGTTGTTTCCAGCTGAGATATGCATTTTCAGTGATAATCTTCGAGTTTCTTCTGCTGTTACAAGTGTGCAGAATCACCGAAATCGCTGTTTTCGTGCATTTGAATGCGAAAAACACGTTTTCTTTTGTTTTCAGCACTCCACAGTGCGTTTGATGTGCGGAAACTGCCATATCTTCGGTATCGTTGTTGTTTCCAGCTGAGATATGCATTATCAGTGATAATCTTCATGATTCTGCTATTACAAGTGTGCAGAATCACCGAAGTCGCTGTTTTCGTGCTTTTGAATGCGAAAAACACGTTTTCTGGTGTTTTCAGCACTCCACAGTGCGTTTGATATGCGGAAACAGCCATATCTTCGGTATCGTTGTTGTTTCCAGCTGAGATATGCATTATCAGTGATAATCTTCATGATTCTGCTGTTACAAGTGTGCAGAATCACCGAAGTCGCTGTTTTCGTGCTATTGAACGCGAAAAACACGTTTTCTGGTGTTTCCAGTACTCCACAGTGCGTATGATATGCAGAAACTGCGATATCTTCGGTATCGTTGTTGTATCCAGCTGAGATATGCATTTTCAGTGGTAATCTTCATGATTCTGCTGTTACAAGTGTGGAGAATCACCGAAATTGCTGTTTTCGTGCTATTGAATGCGAAATACACGTTTTCTGGTGTGTTCAGCACTCCACAGTGCGTTTGATGTGCGGAAACTGCCATATCTTCGGTATCGTTGTTGTTTCCAGCTGAGATATGCATTTTCAGTGATAATCTTCATGATCCTGCTGTAACAAGTGTGCAGAATCACCGAAATCGCTGTTTTCGTGCTATTGAATGCGAAAAACACGTTTTCTGGTGTTTTCAGCACTCCACAGTGCGTTTGATGTGCGGAAACTGCCATATCTTCGGTATCGTTGTTGTTCCCAGCTGAGATATGCATTATCAGTGATAATCTTCATGATTCTGCTGTTACAAGTGTGCAGAATCACCGAAGTCGCTGTTTTCGTGCTATTGAACGCGAAAAACACGTTTTCTGGTGTTTCCAGTACTCCACAGTGCGTTTGATATGCGGAAACTGCGATATCGTCGGTATCGTTGTTGTATCCAGCTGAGATATGCATTTTCAGTGATAATCTTCATGATTCTGCTGCTACAAGTGTGCAGAATCACCGAAGTCGCTGTTTTCGTGCTATTGAACGCGAAAAACACGTTTTCTGGTGTTTCCAGTACTCCACAGTGCGTTTGATGTGCGGAAACTGCCATATCTTCGGTATCGTTGTTGTTTCCAGCTGAGATATGCATTTTCAGTGATAATCTTCATGATCCTGCTGTAACAAGTGTGCAGAATCACCGAAATCGCTGTTTTCGTGCTATTGAATGCGAAAAACACGTTTTCTGGTGTTTTCAGCACTCCACAGTGCGTTTGATGTGCGGAAACTGCCATATCTTCGGTATCGTTGTTGTTCCCAGCTGAGATATGCATTATCAGTGATAATCTTCATGATTCTGCTGTTACAAGTGTGCAGAATCACCGATGTCGCTGTTTTCGTGCTATTGAATGCGAAAAACACGTTTTCTGATGTTTTCAGCACTCCACTGTGCGTTTGATAAGCGGAAACTGCCATATCTTCGTTATCGTTGTTGTTCCCAGCTGAGATATGCATTATCAGTGATAATCTTCATGATTCTGCTGTTACAAGTGTGCAGAATCACCGAAGTCGCTGTTTTCGTGCTATTGAACGCGAAAAACACGTTTTCTGGTGTTTCCAGTACTCCACAGTGCGTTTTATATGCGGAAACTGCGATATCTTCGGTATCGTTGTTGTTTCCAGCTCAGATATGCATTTTCAGTGATAGTCTTCATGATTCTGCTATTACAAGTGTGCAGAATCACCGAAGTCGCTGTTTTCGTGCTATTGAACGCGAAAAACACGTTTTCTGGTGTTTCCAGTACTCCACAGTGCGTTTGATATGCGGAAACTGCGATATCTTCGGTATCGTTGTTGTATCCAGCTGAGATATGCAATTTCAGTGATAATCTTCATGATTCTGCTGCTACAAGTGTGCAGAATCACCGAAATCGCTGTTTTCGTGCTTTTGAATGCGAAAAACACGTTTGCTGGTGTTTTCAGCACGCCACAGAGCGTTTGACATGTGGAAACTGCGATATCTTCGGTATCGTTGTTGTTTCCAGCTGAGATATGCATTTTCAGTGATAATCTTCGAGTTTCTTCTGCTGTTACAAGTGTGCAGAATCACCGAAATCGCTGTTTTCATGCTTTTGAATGCGAAAAACACGTTTGCTGGTGTTTTCAGCACGCCACAGAGCGTTTGACATGCGGAAACTGCGATATCTTCGGTATCGTTGTTGTTTCCAGCTGAGATATGCATTTTCAGTGATAATCTTCGTGTTTCTTCTGCTGTTACAAGTGTGCAGAATCACCGAAATCGCTGTTTTCGTGCTATTGAATGCGAAAAACACGTTTTCTGGTGTTTTCAGCACTCCACAGTGCGTTTGATGTGCGGAAACTGCCATATCTTCGGTATCGTTGTTGTATCCAGCTGAGATATGCAATTTCAGTGATAATCTTCATGATTCTGCTGCTACAAGTGTGCAGAATCACCGAAATCGCTGTTTTCGTGCTTTTGAATGCGAAAAACACGTTTGCTGGTGTTTTCAGCACGCCACAGAGCGTTTGACATGCGGAAACTGCGATATCTTCGGTATCGTTGTTGTTTCCAGCTGAGATATGCATTTTCAGAGATAATCTTCATGATTCTGCTGTTACAAGTGTGCAGAATCACCGAAATTGCTGTTTTCGTGCTATTGAATGCGAAATACACGTTTTCTGGTGTGTTCAGCACTCCACAGTGCGTTTGATGTGCGGAAACTGCCATATCTTGGGTATCGTTGTTGTTTCCAGCTGAGATATGCATTTTCAGTGATAATCTTCATGATCCTGCTGTAACAAGTGTGCAGAATCACCGAAATCGCTGTTTTCGTGCTATTGAATGCGAAAAACACGTTTTCTGGTGTTTTCAGCACGCCACAGAGCGTTTGACATGCGGAAACTGCGATATCTTCGGTATCGTTGTTGTTTCCAGCTGAGATATGCATTCTCAGAGATAATCTTCATGATTCTGCTGTTACAAGTGTGCAGAATCACCGAAATCGCTGTTTTCGTGCTATTGAATGCGAAATACACGTTTTCTGGTGTGTTCAGCACTCCACAGTGCGTTTGATGTGCGGAAACTGCCATATCTTCGGTATCGTTGTTGTTTCCAGCTGAGATATGCATTTTCAGTGATAATCTTCATGATCCTGCTGTAACAAGTGTGCAGAATCACCGAAATCGCTGTTTTCGTGCTATTGAATGCGAAAAACACGTTTTCTGGTGTTTTCAGCACTCCACAGTGCGTTTGATGTGCGGAAACTGCCATATCTTCGGTATCGTTGTTGTTCCCAGCTGAGATATGCATTATCAGTGATAATCTTCATGATTCTGCTGTTACAAGTGTGCAGAATCACCGATGTCGCTGTTTTCGTGCTATTGAATGCGAAAAACACGTTTTCTGATGTTTTCAGCACTCCACTGTGCGTTTGATAAGCGGAAACTGCCATATCTTCGTTATCGTTGTTGTTCCCAGCTGAGATATGCATTATCAGTGATAATCTTCATGATTCTGCTGTTACAAGTGTGCAGAATCACCGAAGTCGCTGTTTTCGTGCTATTGAACGCGAAAAACACGTTTTCTGGTGTTTCCAGTACTCCACAGTGCGTTTTATATGCGGAAACTGCGATATCTTCGGTATCGTTGTTGTTTCCAGCTCAGATATGCATTTTCAGTGATAGTCTTCATGATTCTGCTATTACAAGTGTGCAGAATCACCGAAGTCGCTGTTTTCGTGCTATTGAACGCGAAAAACACGTTTTCTGGTGTTTCCAGTACTCCACAGTGCGTTTGATATGCGGAAACTGCGATATCTTCGGTATCGTTGTTGTATCCAGCTGAGATATGCAATTTCAGTGATAATCTTCATGATTCTGCTGCTACAAGTGTGCAGAATCACCGAAATCGCTGTTTTCGTGCTTTTGAATGCGAAAAACACGTTTGCTGGTGTTTTCAGCACGCCACAGAGCGTTTGACATGTGGAAACTGCGATATCTTCGGTATCGTTGTTGTTTCCAGCTGAGATATGCATTTTCAGTGATAATCTTCGAGTTTCTTCTGCTGTTACAAGTGTGCAGAATCACCGAAATCGCTGTTTTCATGCTTTTGAATGCGAAAAACACGTTTGCTGGTGTTTTCAGCACGCCACAGAGCGTTTGACATGCGGAAACTGCGATATCTTCGGTATCGTTGTTGTTTCCAGCTGAGATATGCATTTTCAGTGATAATCTTCGTGTTTCTTCTGCTGTTACAAGTGTGCAGAATCACCGAAATCGCTGTTTTCGTGCTATTGAATGCGAAAAACACGTTTTCTGGTGTTTTCAGCACTCCACAGTGCGTTTGATGTGCGGAAACTGCCATATCTTCGGTATCGTTGTTGTTCCCAGCTGAGATATGCATTATCAGTGATAATCTTCATGATTCTGCTGTTACAAGTGTGCAGAATCACCGAAGTCGCTGTTTTCGTGCTATTGAATGCGAAAAACACGTTTTCTGGTGTTTCCAGTACTCCACAGTGCGTTTGATATGCGGAAACTGCGATATCTTCGGTATCGTTGTTGTATCCAGCTGAGATATGCATTTTCAGTGATAATCTTCATGATTCTGCTGCTACAAGTGTGCAGAATCACCGAAATCGCTGTTTTCGTGCTTTTGAATGCGAAAAACACGTTTGCTGGTGTTTTCAGCACGCCACAGAGCGTTTGACATGCGGAAACTGCGATATCTTCGGTATCGTTGTTGTTTCCAGCTGAGATATGCATTTTCAGAGATAATCTTCATGATTCTGCTGTTACAAGTGTGCAGAATCACCGAAATTGCTGTTTTCGTGCTATTGAATGCGAAATACACGTTTTCTGGTGTGTTCAGCACTCCACAGTGCGTTTGATGTGCGGAAACTGCCATATCTTGGGTATCGTTGTTGTTTCCAGCTGAGATATGCATTTTCAGTGATAATCTTCATGATCCTGCTGTAACAAGTGTGCAGAATCACCGAAATCGCTGTTTTCGTGCTATTGAATGCGAAAAACACGTTTTCTGGTGTTTTCAGCACTCCACAGTGCGTTTGATGTGCGGAAACTGCCATATCTTCGGTATCGTTGTTGTTCCCAGCTGAGATATGCATTTTCAGTGATAATCTTCATGATCCTGCTGTAACAAGTGTGCAGAATCACCGAAATCGCTGTTTTCGTGCTATTGAATACGAAAAACACGTTTTCTGGTGTTTTCAGCACTCCACAGTGCGTTTGATGTGCGGAAACTGCCATATCTTCGGTATCGTTGTTGTTCCCAGCTGAGATATGCATTATCAGTGATAATCTTCATGATTCTGCTGTTACAAGTGTGCAGAATCACCGAAGTCGCTGTTTTCGTGCTATTGAACGCGAAAAACACGTTTTCTGGTGTTTCCAGTACTCCACAGTGCGTTTGATATGCGGAAACTGCGATATCGTCGGTATCGTTGTTGTATCCAGCTGAGATATGCATTTTCAGTGATAATCTTCATGATTCTGCTGCTACAAGTGTGCAGAATCACCGAAATCGCTGTTTTCGTGCTTTTGAATGCGAAAAACACGTTTGCTGGTGTTTTCAGCACGCCACAGAGCGTTTGACATGCGGAAACTGCGATATCTTCGGTATCGTTGTTGTTTCCAGCTGAGATATGCATTCTCAGAGATAATCTTCATGATTCTGCTGTTACAAGTGTGCAGAATCACCGAAATCGCTGTTTTCGTGCTATTGAATGCGAAATACACGTTTTCTGGTGTGTTCAGCACTCCACAGTGCGTTTGATGTGCGGAAACTGCCATATCTTCGGTATCGTTGTTGTTTCCAGCTGAGATATGCATTTTCAGTGATAATCTTCATGATCCTGCTGTAACAAGTGTGCAGAATCACCGAAATCGCTGTTTTCGTGCTATTGAATGCGAAAAACACGTTTTCTGGTGTTTTCAGCACTCCACAGTGCGTTTGATGTGCGGAAACTGCCATATCTTCGGTATCGTTGTTGTTCCCAGCTGAGATATGCATTATCAGTGATAATCTTCATGATTCTGCTGTTACAAGTGTGCAGAATCACCGATGTCGCTGTTTTCGTACTATTGAATGCGAAAAACACGTTTTCTGGTGTTTTCAGCACTCCACTGTGCGTTTGATAAGCGGAAACTGCCATATCTTCGTTATCGTTGTTGTTCCCAGCTGAGATATGCATTATCAGTGATAATCTTCATGATTCTGCTGTTACAAGTGTGCAGAATCACCGAAGTCGCTGTTTTCGTGCTATTGAACGCGAAAAACACGTTTTCTGGTGTTTCCAGTACTCCACAGTGCGTTTTATATGCGGAAACTGCGATATCTTCGGTATCGTTGTTGTTTCCAGCTCAGATATGCATTTTCAGTGATAGTCTTCATGATTCTGCTATTACAAGTGTGCAGAATCACCGAAGTCGCTGTTTTCGTGCTATTGAACGCGAAAAACACGTTTTCTGGTGTTTCCAGTACTCCACAGTGCGTTTGATATGCGGAAACTGCGATATCTTCGGTATCGTTGTTGTATCCAGCTGAGATATGCAATTTCAGTGATAATCTTCATGATTCTGCTGCTACAAGTGTGCAGAATCACCGAAATCGCTGTTTTCGTGCTTTTGAATGCGAAAAACACGTTTGCTGGTGTTTTCAGCACGCCACAGAGCGTTTGACATGTGGAAACTGCGATATCTTCGGTATCGTTGTTGTTTCCAGCTGAGATATGCATTTTCAGTGATAATCTTCGAGTTTCTTCTGCTGTTACAAGTGTGCAGAATCACCGAAATCGCTGTTTTCATGCTTTTGAATGCGAAAAACACGTTTGCTGGTGTTTTCAGCACGCCACAGAGCGTTTGACATGCGGAAACTGCGATATCTTCGGTATCGTTGTTGTTTCCAGCTGAGATATGCATTTTCAGTGATAATCTTCGTGTTTCTTCTGCTGTTACAAGTGTGCAGAATCACCGAAATCGCTGTTTTCGTGCTATTGAATGCGAAAAACACGTTTTCTGGTGTTTTCAGCACTCCACAGTGCGTTTGATGTGCGGAAACTGCCATATCTTCGGTATCGTTGTTGTTCCCAGCTGAGATATGCATTATCAGTGATAATCTTCATGATTCTGCTGTTACAAGTGTGCAGAATCACCGAAGTCGCTGTTTTCGTGCTATTGAATGCGAAAAACACGTTTTCTGGTGTTTCCAGTACTCCACAGTGCGTTTGATATGCGGAAACTGCGATATCTTCGGTATCGTTGTTGTATCCAGCTGAGATATGCATTTTCAGTGATAATCTTCATGATTCTGCTGCTACAAGTGTGCAGAATCACCGAAATCGCTGTTTTCGTGCTTTTGAATGCGAAAAACACGTTTGCTGGTGTTTTCAGCACGCCACAGAGCGTTTGACATGCGGAAACTGCGATATCTTCGGTATCGTTGTTGTTTCCAGCTGAGATATGCATTTTCAGAGATAATCTTCATGATTCTGCTGTTACAAGTGTGCAGAATCACCGAAATTGCTGTTTTCGTGCTATTGAATGCGAAATACACGTTTTCTGGTGTGTTCAGCACTCCACAGTGCGTTTGATGTGCGGAAACTGCCATATCTTGGGTATCGTTGTTGTTTCCAGCTGAGATATGCATTTTCAGTGATAATCTTCATGATCCTGCTGTAACAAGTGTGCAGAATCACCGAAATCGCTGTTTTCGTGCTATTGAATGCGAAAAACACGTTTTCTGGTGTTTTCAGCACTCCACAGTGCGTTTGATGTGCGGAAACTGCCATATCTTCGGTATCGTTGTTGTTCCCAGCTGAGATATGCATTATCAGTGATAATCTTCATGATTCTGCTGTTACAAGTGTGCAGAATCACCGAAGTCGCTGTTTTCGTGCTATTGAATGCGAAAAACACGTTTTCTGGGGTTTTCAGCACTCCACAGTGCGTTTGATATGCGGAAACTGCCATATCTTCGGTATCGTTGTTGTTCCCAGCTGAGATATGCATTATCAGTGATAATCTTCATGATTCTGCTGTTACAAGTGTGCAGAATCACCGAAGTCGCTGTTTTCGTGCTATTGAACGCGAAAAACACGTTTTCTGGTGTTTCCAGTACTCCACAGTGCGTTTTATATGCGGACACTGCGATATCTTCGGTATCGTTGTTGTATCCAGCTGAGATATGCATTTTCAGTGGTAATCTTCATGATTCTGCTGTTACAAATGTGTAGAATCACCGAAATTGCTGTTTTCGTGCTTTTGAATGCGAAAAACACGTTTTCTGGTGTTTTCAGCACGCCACAGAGCGTTTGACATGCGGAAACTGCGATATCTTCGCTATCGTTGTTGTTTCCAGCTGAGATATGCATTTTCAGTGATAATCTTCGAGTTTCTTCTGCTGTTACAAGTGTGCAGAATCACCGAAATCGCTGTTTTCGTGCATTTGAAAGCGAAAAACACGTTTTCTTTTGTTTTCAGCACTCCACAGTGCGTTTGATGTGCGGAAACTGCCATATCTTCGGTATCGTTGTTGTTTCCAGCTGAGATATGCATTATCAGTGATAATCTTCATGATTCTGCTATTACAAGTGTGCAGAATCACCGAAGTCGCTGTTTTCGTGCTTTTGAATGCGAAAAACACGTTTTCTGGTGTTTTCAGCACTCCACAGTGCGTTTGATATGCGGAAACAGCCATATCTTCGGTATCGTTGTTGTTTCCAGCTGAGATATGCATTATCAGTGATAACCTTCATGATTCTGCTGTTACAAGTGTGCAGAATCACCGAAGTCGCTGTTTTCGTGCTATTGAACGCGAAAAACACGTTTTCTGGTGTTTTCAGCACGCCACAGAGCGTTTGACATGCAGAAACTGCCATATCTTCGGTATCGTTGTTGTTTCCAGCTGAGATATGCATTATCAGTGATAATCTTCATGATTCTGCTGTTACAAGTGTGCAGAATCACCGAAGTCGCTGTTTTCGTGCTATTGAACGCGAAAAACACGTTTTCTGGTGTTTCCAGTACTCCACAGTGCGTTTTATATGCGGAAACTGCGATATCTTCGGTATCGTTGTTGTTTCCAGCTCAGATATGCATTTTCAGTGATAGTCTTCATGATTCTGCTATTACAAGTGTGCAGAATCACCGAGGTCGCTGTTTTCGTGCTATTGAACGCGAAAAACACGTTTTCTGGTGTTTCCAGTACTCCACAGTGCGTTTTATATGCGGAAACTGCGATATCTTCGGTATCGTTGTTGTTTCCAGCTCAGATATGCATTTTCAGTGATAGTCTTCATGATTCTGCTATTACAAGTGTGCAGAATCACCGAAGTCGCTGTTTTCGTGCTATTGAACGCGAAAAACACGTTTTCTGGTGTTTCCAGTACTCCACAGTGCGTTTGATATGCGGAAACTGCGATATCTTCGGTATCGTTGTTGTATCCAGCTGAGATATGCAATTTCAGAGATAATCTTCATGATTCTGCTGTTACAAGTGTGCAGAATCACCGAAATTGCTGTTTTCGTGCTATTGAATGCGAAATACACGTTTTCTGGTGTGTTCAGCACTCCACAGTGCGTTTGATGTGCGGAAACTGCCATATCTTGGGTATCGTTGTTGTTTCCAGCTGAGATATGCATTTTCAGTGATAATCTTCATGATCCTGCTGTAACAAGTGTGCAGAATCACCGAAATCGCTGTTTTCGTGCTATTGAATGCGAAAAACACGTTTTCTGGTGTTTTCAGCACTCCACAGTGCGTTTGATGTGCGGAAACTGCCATATCTTCGGTATCGTTGTTGTTCCCAGCTGAGATATGCATTATCAGTGATAATCTTCATGATTCTGCTGTTACAAGTGTGCAGAATCACCGAAGTCGCTGTTTTCGTGCTATTGAATGCGAAAAACACGTTTTCTGGTGTTTTCAGCACTCCACAGTGCGTTTGATATGCGGAAACTGCCATATCTTCGGTATCGTTGTTGTTCCCAGCTGAGATATGCATTATCAGTGATAATCTTCATGATTCTGCTGTTACAAGTGTGCAGAATCACCGAAGTCGCTGTTTTCGTGCTATTGAACGCGAAAAACACGTTTTCTGGTGTTTCCAGTACTCCACAGTGCGTTTTATATGCGGACACTGCGATATCTTCGGTATCGTTGTTGTATCCAGCTGAGATATGCATTTTCAGTGGTAATCTTCATGATTCTGCTGTTACAAATGTGTAGAATCACCGAAATTGCTGTTTTCGTGCTTTTGAATGCGAAAAACACGTTTTCTGGTGTTTTCAGCACGCCACAGAGCGTTTGACATGCGGAAACTGCGATATCTTCGCTATCGTTGTTGTTTCCAGCTGAGATATGCATTTTCAGTGATAATCTTCGAGTTTCTTCTGCTGTTACAAGTGTGCAGAATCACCGAAATCGCTGTTTTCGTGCATTTGAATGCGAAAAACACGTTTTCTTTTGTTTTCAGCACTCCACAGTGCGTTTGATGTGCGGAAACTGCCATATCTTCGGTATCGTTGTTGTTTCCAGCTGAGATATGCATTATCAGTGATAATCTTCATGATTCTGCTATTACAAGTGTGCAGAATCACCGAAGTCGCTGTTTTCGTGCTTTTGAATGCGAAAAACACGTTTTCTGGTGTTTTCAGCACTCCACAGTGCGTTTGATATGCGGAAACAGCCATATCTTCGGTATCGTTGTTGTTTCCAGCTGAGATATGCATTATCAGTGATAATCTTCATGATTCTGCTGTTACAAGTGTGCAGAATCACCGAAGTCGCTGTTTTCGTGCTATTGAACGCGAAAAACACGTTTTCTGGTGTTTCCAGTACTCCACAGTGCGTATGATATGCAGAAACTGCGATATCTTCGGTATCGTTGTTGTATCCAGCTGAGATATGCATTTTCAGTGGTAATCTTCATGATTCTGCTGTTACAAGTGTGGAGAATCACCGAAATTGCTGTTTTCGTGCTATTGAATGCGAAATACACGTTTTCTGGTGTGTTCAGCACTCCACAGTGCGTTTGATGTGCGGAAACTGCCATATCTTCGGTATCGTTGTTGTTTCCAGCTGAGATATGCATTTTCAGTGATAATCTTCATGATCCTGCTGTAACAAGTGTGCAGAATCACCGAAATCGCTGTTTTCGTGCTATTGAATGCGAAAAACACGTTTTCTGGTGTTTTCAGCACTCCACAGTGCGTTTGATGTGCGGAAACTGCCATATCTTCGGTATCGTTGTTGTTCCCAGCTGAGATATGCATTATCAGTGATAATCTTCATGATTCTGCTGTTACAAGTGTGCAGAATCACCGAAGTCGCTGTTTTCGTGCTATTGAACGCGAAAAACACGTTTTCTGGTGTTTCCAGTACTCCACAGTGCGTTTGATATGCGGAAACTGCGATATCGTCGGTATCGTTGTTGTATCCAGCTGAGATATGCATTTTCAGTGATAATCTTCATGATTCTGCTGCTACAAGTGTGCAGAATCACCGAAATCGCTGTTTTCGTGCTTTTGAATGCGAAAAACACGTTTGCTGGTGTTTTCAGCACGCCACAGAGCGTTTGACATGCGGAAACTGCGATATCTTCGGTATCGTTGTTGTTTCCAGCTGAGATATGCATTCTCAGAGATAATCTTCATGATTCTGCTGTTACAAGTGTGCAGAATCACCGAAATCGCTGTTTTCGTGCTATTGAATGCGAAATACACGTTTTCTGGTGTGTTCAGCACTCCACAGTGCGTTTGATGTGCGGAAACTGCCATATCTTCGGTATCGTTGTTGTTTCCAGCTGAGATATGCATTTTCAGTGATAATCTTCATGATCCTGCTGTAACAAGTGTGCAGAATCACCGAAATCGCTGTTTTCGTGCTATTGAATGCGAAAAACACGTTTTCTGGTGTTTTCAGCACTCCACAGTGCGTTTGATGTGCGGAAACTGCCATATCTTCGGTATCGTTGTTGTTCCCAGCTGAGATATGCATTATCAGTGATAATCTTCATGATTCTGCTGTTACAAGTGTGCAGAATCACCGATGTCGCTGTTTTCGTGCTATTGAATGCGAAAAACACGTTTTCTGATGTTTTCAGCACTCCACTGTGCGTTTGATAAGCGGAAACTGCCATATCTTCGTTATCGTTGTTGTTCCCAGCTGAGATATGCATTATCAGTGATAATCTTCATGATTCTGCTGTTACAAGTGTGCAGAATCACCGAAGTCGCTGTTTTCGTGCTATTGAACGCGAAAAACACGTTTTCTGGTGTTTCCAGTACTCCACAGTGCGTTTTATATGCGGAAACTGCGATATCTTCGGTATCGTTGTTGTTTCCAGCTGAGATATGCATTTTCAGTGATAATCTTCGAGTTTCTTCTGCTGTTACAAGTGTGCAGAATCACCGAAATCGCTGTTTTCATGCTTTTGAATGCGAAAAACACGTTTGCTGGTGTTTTCAGCACGCCACAGAGCGTTTGACATGCGGAAACTGCGATATCTTCGGTATCGTTGTTGTTTCCAGCTGAGATATGCATTTTCAGTGATAATCTTCGTGTTTCTTCTGCTGTTACAAGTGTGCAGAATCACCGAAATCGCTGTTTTCGTGCTATTGAATGCGAAAAACACGTTTTCTGGTGTTTTCAGCACTCCACAGTGCGTTTGATGTGCGGAAACTGCCATATCTTCGGTATCGTTGTTGTTCCCAGCTGAGATATGCATTATCAGTGATAATCTTCATGATTCTGCTGTTACAAGTGTGCAGAATCACCGAAGTCGCTGTTTTCGTGCTATTGAATGCGAAAAACACGTTTTCTGGTGTTTCCAGTACTCCACAGTGCGTTTGATATGCGGAAACTGCGATATCTTCGGTATCGTTGTTGTATCCAGCTGAGATATGCATTTTCAGTGATAATCTTCATGATTCTGCTGCTACAAGTGTGCAGAATCACCGAAATCGCTGTTTTCGTGCTTTTGAATGCGAAAAACACGTTTGCTGGTGTTTTCAGCACGCCACAGAGCGTTTGAAATGCGGAAACTGCGATATCTTCGGTATCGTTGTTGTTTCCAGCTGAGATATGCATTTTCAGAGATAATCTTCATGATTCTGCTGTTACAAGTGTGCAGAATCACCGAAATTGCTGTTTTCGTGCTATTGAATGCGAAATACACGTTTTCTGGTGTGTTCAGCACTCCACAGTGCGTTTGATGTGCGGAAACTGCCATATCTTGGGTATCGTTGTTGTTTCCAGCTGAGATATGCATTTTCAGTGATAATCTTCATGATCCTGCTGTAACAAGTGTGCAGAATCACCGAAATCGCTGTTTTCGTGCTATTGAATGCGAAAAACACGTTTTCTGGTGTTTTCAGCACTCCACAGTGCGTTTGATGTGCGGAAACTGCCATATCTTCGGTATCGTTGTTGTTCCCAGCTGAGATATGCATTTTCAGTGATAATCTTCATGATCCTGCTGTAACAAGTGTGCAGAATCACCGAAATCGCTGTTTTCGTGCTATTGAATGCGAAAAACACGTTTTCTGGTGTTTTCAGCACTCCACAGTGCGTTTGATGTGCGGAAACTGCCATATCTTCGGTATCGTTGTTGTTCCCAGCTGAGATATGCATTATCAGTGATAATCTTCATGATTCTGCTGTTACAAGTGTGCAGAATCACCGAAGTCGCTGTTTTCGTGCTATTGAACGCGAAAAACGTTTTCTGGTGTTTCCAGTACTCCACAGTGCGTTTGATATGCGGAAACTGCGATATCGTCGGTATCGTTGTTGTATCCAGCTGAGATATGCATTTTCAGTGATAATCTTCATGATTCTGCTGCTACAAGTGTGCAGAATCACCGAAATCGCTGTTTTCGTGCTTTTGAATGCGAAAAACACGTTTGCTGGTGTTTTCAGCACCCCACAGAGCGTTTGACATGCGGAAACTGCGATATCTTCGGTATCGTTGTTGTTTCCAGCTGAGATATGCATTCTCAGAGATAATCTTCATGATTCTGCTGTTACAAGTGTGCAGAATCACCGAAATCGCTGTTTTCGTGCTATTGAATGCGAAATACACGTTTTCTGGTGTGTTCAGCACTCCACAGTGCGTTTGATGTGCGGAAACTGCCATATCTTCGGTATCGTTGTTGTTTCCAGCTGAGATATGCATTTTCAGTGATAATCTTCATGATCCTGCTGTAACAAGTGTGCAGAATCACCGAAATCGCTGTTTTCGTGCTATTGAATGCGAAAAACACGTTTTCTGGTGTTTTCAGCACTCCACAGTGCGTTTGATGTGCGGAAACTGCCATATCTTCGGTATCGTTGTTGTTCCCAGCTGAGATATGCATTATCAGTGATAATCTTCATGATTCTGCTGTTACAAGTGTGCAGAATCACCGATGTCGCTGTTTTCGTGCTATTGAATGCGAAAAACACGTTTTCTGGTGTTTTCAGCACTCCACTGTGCGTTTGATAAGCGGAAACTGCCATATCTTCGTTATCGTTGTTGTTCCCAGCTGAGATATGCATTATCAGTGATAATCTTCATGATTCTGCTGTTACAAGTGTGCAGAATCACCGAAGTCGCTGTTTTCGTGCTATTGAACGCGAAAAACACGTTTTCTGGTGTTTCCAGTACTCCACAGTGCGTTTTATATGCGGAAACTGCGATATCTTCGGTATCGTTGTTGTTTCCAGCTCAGATATGCATTTTCAGTGATAGTCTTCATGATTCTGCTATTACAAGTGTGCAGAATCACCGAAGTCGCTGTTTTCGTGCTATTGAACGCGAAAAACACGTTTTCTGGTGTTTCCAGTACTCCACAGTGCGTTTGATATGCGGAAACTGCGATATCTTCGGTATCGTTGTTGTATCCAGCTGAGATATGCAATTTCAGTGATAATCTTCATGATTCTGCTGCTACAAGTGTGCAGAATCACCGAAATCGCTGTTTTCGTGCTTTTGAATGCGAAAAACACGTTTGCTGGTGTTTTCAGCACGCCACAGAGCGTTTGACATGTGGAAACTGCGATATCTTCGGTATCGTTGTTGTTTCCAGCTGAGATATGCATTTTCAGTGATAATCTTCGAGTTTCTTCTGCTGTTACAAGTGTGCAGAATCACCGAAATCGCTGTTTTCATGCTTTTGAATGCGAAAAACACGTTTGCTGGTGTTTTCAGCACGCCACAGAGCGTTTGACATGCGGAAACTGCGATATCTTCGGTATCGTTGTTGTTTCCAGCTGAGATATGCATTTTCAGTGATAATCTTCGTGTTTCTTCTGCTGTTACAAGTGTGCAGAATCACCGAAATCGCTGTTTTCGTGCTATTGAATGCGAAAAACACGTTTTCTGGTGTTTTCAGCACTCCACAGTGCGTTTGATGTGCGGAAACTGCCATATCTTCGGTATCGTTGTTGTTCCCAGCTGAGATATGCATTATCAGTGATAATCTTCATGATTCTGCTGTTACAAGTGTGCAGAATCACCGAAGTCGCTGTTTTCGTGCTATTGAATGCGAAAAACACGTTTTCTGGTGTTTCCAGTACTCCACAGTGCGTTTGATATGCGGAAACTGCGATATCTTCGGTATCGTTGTTGTATCCAGCTGAGATATGCATTTTCAGTGATAATCTTCATGATTCTGCTGCTACAAGTGTGCAGAATCACCGAAATCGCTGTTTTCGTGCTTTTGAATGCGAAAAACACGTTTGCTGGTGTTTTCAGCACGCCACAGAGCGTTTGACATGCGGAAACTGCGATATCTTCGGTATCGTTGTTGTTTCCAGCTGAGATATGCATTTTCAGAGATAATCTTCATGATTCTGCTGTTACAAGTGTGCAGAATCACCGAAATTGCTGTTTTCGTGCTATTGAATGCGAAATACACGTTTTCTGGTGTGTTCAGCACTCCACAGTGCGTTTGATGTGCGGAAACTGCCATATCTTGGGTATCGTTGTTGTTTCCAGCTGAGATATGCATTTTCAGTGATAATCTTCATGATCCTGCTGTAACAAGTGTGCAGAATCACCGAAATCGCTGTTTTCGTGCTATTGAATGCGAAAAACACGTTTTCTGGTGTTTTCAGCACTCCACAGTGCGTTTGATGTGCGGAAACTGCCATATCTTCGGTATCGTTGTTGTTCCCAGCTGAGATATGCATTATCAGTGATAATCTTCATGATTCTGCTGTTACAAGTGTGCAGAATCACCGAAGTCGCTGTTTTCGTGCTATTGAATGCGAAAAACACGTTTTCTGGTGTTTTCAGCACTCCACAGTGCGTTTGATATGCGGAAACTGCCATATCTTCGGTATCGTTGTTGTTCCCAGCTGAGATATGCATTATCAGTGATAATCTTCATGATTCTGCTGTTACAAGTGTGCAGAATCACCGAAGTCGCTGTTTTCGTGCTATTGAACGCGAAAAACACGTTTTCTGGTGTTTCCAGTACTCCACAGTGCGTTTTATATGCGGACACTGCGATATCTTCGGTATCGTTGTTGTATCCAGCTGAGATATGCATTTTCAGTGGTAATCTTCATGATTCTGCTGTTACAAATGTGTAGAATCACCGAAATTGCTGTTTTCGTGCTTTTGAATGCGAAAAACACGTTTTCTGGTGTTTTCAGCACGCCACAGAGCGTTTGACATGCGGAAACTGCGATATCTTCGCTATCGTTGTTGTTTCCAGCTGAGATATGCATTTTCAGTGATAATCTTCGAGTTTCTTCTGCTGTTACAAGTGTGCAGAATCACCGAAATCGCTGTTTTCGTGCATTTGAATGCGAAAAACACGTTTTCTTTTGTTTTCAGCACTCCACAGTGCGTTTGATGTGCGGAAACTGCCATATCTTCGGTATCGTTGTTGTTTCCAGCTGAGATATGCATTATCAGTGATAATCTTCATGATTCTGCTATTACAAGTGTGCAGAATCACCGAAGTCGCTGTTTTCGTGCTTTTGAATGCGAAAAACACGTTTTCTGGTGTTTTCAGCACTCCACAGTGCGTTTGATATGCGGAAACAGCCATATCTTCGGTATCGTTGTTGTTTCCAGCTGAGATATGCATTATCAGTGATAATCTTCATGATTCTGCTGTTACAAGTGTGCAGAATCACCGAAGTCGCTGTTTTCGTGCTATTGAACGCGAAAAACACGTTTTCTGGTGTTTTCAGCACGCCACAGAGCGTTTGACATGCAGAAACTGCCATATCTTCGGTATCGTTGTTGTTTCCAGCTGAGATATGCATTATCAGTGATAATCTTCATGATTCTGCTGTTACAAGTGTGCAGAATCACCGAAGTCGCTGTTTTCGTGCTATTGAACGCGAAAAACACGTTTTCTGGTGTTTCCAGTACTCCACAGTGCGTTTTATATGCGGAAACTGCGATATCTTCGGTATCGTTGTTGTTTCCAGCTCAGATATGCATTTTCAGTGATAGTCTTCATGATTCTGCTATTACAAGTGTGCAGAATCACCGAGGTCGCTGTTTTCGTGCTATTGAACGCGAAAAACACGTTTTCTGGTGTTTCCAGTACTCCACAGTGCGTTTTATATGCGGAAACTGCGATATCTTCGGTATCGTTGTTGTTTCCAGCTCAGATATGCATTTTCAGTGATAGTCTTCATGATTCTGCTATTACAAGTGTGCAGAATCACCGAAGTCGCTGTTTTCGTGCTATTGAACGCGAAAAACACGTTTTCTGGTGTTTCCAGTACTCCACAGTGCGTTTGATATGCGGAAACTGCGATATCTTCGGTATCGTTGTTGTATCCAGCTGAGATATGCAATTTCAGAGATAATCTTCATGATTCTGCTGTTACAAGTGTGCAGAATCACCGAAATTGCTGTTTTCGTGCTATTGAATGCGAAATACACGTTTTCTGGTGTGTTCAGCACTCCACAGTGCGTTTGATGTGCGGAAACTGCCATATCTTGGGTATCGTTGTTGTTTCCAGCTGAGATATGCATTTTCAGTGATAATCTTCATGATCCTGCTGTAACAAGTGTGCAGAATCACCGAAATCGCTGTTTTCGTGCTATTGAATGCGAAAAACACGTTTTCTGGTGTTTTCAGCACTCCACAGTGCGTTTGATGTGCGGAAACTGCCATATCTTCGGTATCGTTGTTGTTCCCAGCTGAGATATGCATTATCAGTGATAATCTTCATGATTCTGCTGTTACAAGTGTGCAGAATCACCGAAGTCGCTGTTTTCGTGCTATTGAATGCGAAAAACACGTTTTCTGGTGTTTTCAGCACGCCACAGAGCGTTTGACATGCGGAAACTGCGATATCTTCGGTATCGTTGTTGTTTCCAGCTGAGATATGCATTTTCAGAGATAATCTTCATGATTCTGCTGTTACAAGTGTGGAGAATCACCGAAATTGCTGTTTTCGTGCTATTGAATGCGAAATACACGTTTTCTGGTGTGTTCAGCACTCCACAGTGCGTTTGATGTGCGGAAACTGCCATATCTTCGGTATCGTTGTTGTTTCCAGCTGAGATATGCATTTTCAGTGATAATCTTCATGATCCTGCTGTAACAAGTGTGCAGAATCACCGAAATCGCTGTTTTCGTGCTATTGAATGCGAAAAACACGTTTTCTGGTGTTTTCAGCACTCCACAGTGCGTTTGATGTGCGGAAACTGCCATATCTTCGGTATCGTTGTTGTTCCCAGCTGAGATATGCATTATCAGTGATAATCTTCATGATTCTGCTGTTACAAGTGTGCAGAATCACCGAAGTCGCTGTTTTCGTGCTATTGAATGCGAAAAACACGTTTTCTGGTGTTTCCAGTACTCCACAGTGCGTTTGATATGCGGAAACTGCGATATCTTCGGTATCGTTGTTGTATCCAGCTGAGATATGCATTTTCAGTGATAATCTTCATGATTCTGCTGCTACAAGTGTGCAGAATCACCGAAATCGCTGTTTTCGTGCTTTTGAATGCGAAAAACACGTTTGCTGGTGTTTTCAGCACGCCACAGAGCGTTTGACATGCGGAAACTGCGATATCTTCGGTATCGTTGTTGTTTCCAGCTGAGATATGCATTTTCAGAGATAATCTTCATGATTCTGCTGTTACAAGTGTGCAGAATCACCGAAATTGCTGTTTTCGTGCTATTGAATGCGAAATACACGTTTTCTGGTGTGTTCAGCACTCCACAGTGCGTTTGATGTGCGGAAACTGCCATATCTTCGGTATCGTTGTTGTTTCCAGCTGAGATATGCATTTTCAGTGATAATCTTCATGATCCTGCTGTAGCAAGTGTGCAGAATCACCGAAATCGCTGTTTTCGTGCATTTGAATGCGAAAAACACGTTTTCTGGTGTTTTCAGCACTCCACAGTGCGTTTGATGTGCGGAAACTGCCATATCTTCGGTATCGTTGTTGTTTCCAGCTGGGATATGCATTATCAGTGATAATCTTCATGATTCTGCTGTTACAAGTGTGCAGAATCACCGAAATCGCTGTTTTCGTGCTATTGAATGCGAAAAACACGTTTTCTGGTGTTTTCAGCACTCCACAGTGCGTTTGATGTGCGGAAACTGCCATATCTTCGGTATCGTTGTTGTTTCCAGCTGGGATATGTATTATCAGTGATAATCTTCATGATTCTGCTGTTACAAGTGTGCAGAATCACCGAAATCGCTGTTTTCGTGCTATTGAATGCGAAATACAAGTTTTTTGGTGTGTTCAGCACTCCACATTGCGTTTGATGTGCGGTAACTGCGATATCTTCGGTATCGTTGTTGTTTCCAGCTGAGATATGCATTTTCAGTAATAATCTTCAAGATTCTGCTGTTACAAGTGTGCAGACTCACCGAAATCGCTGTTTTCGTGCTATTGAATGCGAAAAACACGTTTTCTGGTGTTTTCAGCACGCCACAGAGCGTTTGACATGCAGAAACTGCCATATCTTCGGTATCGTTGATGTTTCCAGCTGAGATATGCATTTGCAGTGATAATCTTCATGATTCTGCTGTTACAAGTGTGCAGAATCACCGAAATCGCTGTTTTCGTGCTATTGAATGCGAAAAACACGTTTTCTGGTGTTTTCAGCACGCCACAGAGTGTTTGACATGCGGAAACTGCCATATCTTCGGTATCGTTGATATTTCCAGCTGAGATATGCATTTTCAGTGATAATCTTCATGATTCTGCTGTTACAAGTGTGCAGAATCACCGAAATCGCTGTTTTCGTGCTTTTGAATGCGAAAAACACGTTTTCTGGTGTTTCCAGTACTCCACAGTGCGTTTGATATGCGGAAACTGCGATATCTTCGGTATCGTTGTTGTATCCAGCTGAGATATGCATTTTCAGTGATAATCTTCATGATTCTGCTGCTACAAGTGTGCAGAATCACCGAAATCGCAGTTTTCGTGCTTTTGAATGCGAAAAACACGTTTGCTGGTGTTTTCAGCACGCCACAGAGCGTTTGACATGCGGAAACTGCGATATCTTCGGTATCGTTGTTGTTTCCAGCTGAGATATGCATTTTCAGAGATAATCTTCATGATTCTGCTGTTACAAGTGTGCAGAATCACCGAAATTGCTGTTTTCGTGCTATTGAATGCGAAATACACGTTTTCTGGTGTGTTCAGCACTCCACAGTGCGTTTGATGTGCGGAAACTGCCATATCTTCGGTATCGTTGTTGTTTCCAGCTGAGATATGCATTTTCAGTGATAATCTTCATGATCCTGCTGTAGCAAGTGTGCAGAATCACCGAAATCGCTGTTTTCGTGCTATTGAATGCGAAAAACACGTTTTCTGGTGTTTTCAGCACTCCACAGTGCGTTTGATGTGCGGAAACTGCCATATCTTCGGTATCGTTGTTGTTTCCAGCTGAGATATGCATTTTCAGTAATAATCTTCAAGATTCTGCTGTTACAAGTGTGCAGACTCACCGAAATCGCTGTTTTCGTGCTATTGAATGCGAAAAACACGTTTTCTGGTGTTTTCAGCACGCCACAGAGCGTTTGACATGCAGAAACTGCCATATCTTCGGTATCGTTGATGTTTCCAGCTGAGATATGCATTTGCAGTGATAATCTTCATGATTCTGCTGTTACAAGTGTGCAGAATCACCGAAATCGCTGTTTTCGTGCTATTGAATGCGAAAAACACGTTTTCTGGTGTTTTCAGCACGCCACAGAGTGTTTGACATGCGGAAACTGCCATATCTTCGGTATCGTTGATATTTCCAGCTGAGATATGCATTTTCAGTGATAATCTTCATGATTCTGCTGTTACAAGTGTGCAGAATCACCGAAATCGCTGTTTTCGTGCTTTTGAATGCGAAAAACACGTTTTCTGGTGTTTCCAGTACTCCACAGTGCGTTTGATATGCGGAAACTGCGATATCTTCGGTATCGTTGTTGTATCCAGCTGAGATATGCATTTTCAGTGATAATCTTCATGATTCTGCTGCTACAAGTGTGCAGAATCACCGAAATCGCTGTTTTCGTGCTTTTGAATGCGAAAAACACGTTTGCTTGTGTTTTCAGCACGCCACAGAGCGTTTGACATGCGGAAACTGCGATATCTTCGGTATCGTTGTTGTTTCCAGCTGAGATATGCATTTTCAGAGATAATCTTCATGATTCTGCTGTTACAAGTGTGCAGAATCACCGAAATTGCTGTTTTCGTGCTATTGAATGCGAAATACACGTTTTCTGGTGTGTTCAGCACTCCACAGTGCGTTTGATGTGCGGAAACTGCCATATCTTCGGTATCGTTGTTGTTTCCAGCTGAGATATGCATTTTCAGTGATAATCTTCATGATCCTGCTGTAGCAAGTGTGCAGAATCACCGAAATCGCTGTTTTCGTGCTATTGAATGCGAAAAACACGTTTTCTGGTGTTTTCAGCACTCCACAGTGCGTTTGATGTGCGGAAACTGCCATATCTTCGGTATCGTTGTTGTTCCCAGCTGAGATATGCATTATCAGTGATAATCTTCATGATTCTGCTGTTACAAGTGTGCAGAATCACCGAAGTCGCTGTTTTCGTGCTATTGAATGCGAAAAACACGTTTTCTGGTGTTTTCAGCACGCCACAGAGTGTTTGACATGCGGAAACTGCCATATCTTCGGTATCGTTGATATTTCCAGCTGAGATATGCATTTTCAGTGATAATCTTCATGATTCTGCTGTTACAAGTGTGCAGAATCACCGAAATCGCTGTTTTCGTGCTATTGAATGCGAAAAACACGTTTTCTGGTGTTTCCAGTACTCCACAGTGCGTTTGATATGCGGAAACTGCGATATCTTCGGTATCGTTGTTGTATCCAGCTGAGATATGCATTTTCAGTGATAATCTTCATGATTCTGCTGCTACAAGTGTGCAGAATCACCGAAATCGCTGTTTTCGTGCTTTTGAATGCGAAAAACACGTTTGCTGGTGTTTTCAGCACGCCACAGAGCGTTTGACATGCGGAAACTGCGATATCTTCGGTATCGTTGTTGTTTCCAGCTGAGATATGCATTTTCAGAGATAATCTTCATGATTCTGCTGTTACAAGTGTGCAGAATCACCGAAATTGCTGTTTTCGTGCTATTGAATGCGAAATACACGTTTTCTGGTGTGTTCAGCACTCCACAGTGCGTTTGATGTGCGGAAACTGCCATATCTTCGGTATCGTTGTTGTTTCCAGCTGAGATATGCATTTTCAGTGATAATCTTCATGATCCTGCTGTAGCAAGTGTGCAGAATCACCGAAATCGCTGTTTTCGTGCTATTGAATGCGAAAAACACGTTTTCTGGTGTTTTCAGCACTCCACAGTGCGTTTGATGTGCGGAAACTGCCATATCTTCGGTATCGTTGTTGTTCCCAGCTGAGATATGCATTATCAGTGATAATCTTCATGATTCTGCTGTTACAAGTGTGCAGAATCACCGAAATCGCTGTTTTCGTGCTTTTGAATGCGAAAAACACCATTGCTGGTGTTTTCAGCACTCCACAGTGCGTTTGATATGCGGAAACTGCGATATCTTCGGTATCGTTGTTGTTTCCAGCTGAGATATGCATTATCAGTGATAATCTTCATGATTCTGCTATTACAAGTGTGCAGAATCACCGAAGTCGCTGTTTTCGTGCTTTTGAATGCGAAAAACACGTTTTCTGGTGTTTTCAGCACTCCACAGTGCGTTTGGTATGCGGAAACAGCCATATCTTCGGTATCGTTGTTGTTTCCAGCTGAGATATGCATTATCAGTGATAATCTTCATGATTCTGCTGTTACAAGTGTGCAGAATCACCGAAGTCGCTGTTTTCGTGCTATTGAACGCGAAAAACACGTTTTCTGGTGTTTCCAGTACTCCACAGTGCGTTTGATGTGCGGAAACTGCCATATCTTCGGTATCGTTGTTGTTCCCAGCTGAGATATGCATTATCAGTGATAATCTTCATGATTCTGCTGTTACAAGTGTGCAGAATCACCGAAGTCGCTGTTTTCGTGCTATTGAATGCGAAAAACACGTTTTCTGGTGTTTTCAGCACTCCACAGTGCGTTTGATGTGCGGAAACTGCCATATCTTCGGTATCGTTGTTGTTTCCAGCTGGGATATGCATTATCAGTGATAATCTTCATGATTCTGCTGTTACAGGTGTGCAGAATCACCGAAATCGCTGTTTTCGTGCTATTGAATGCGAAAAACACGTTTTCTGGTGTTTTCAGCACTCCACAGTGCGTTTGATGTGCGGAAACTGCCATATCTTCGGTATCGTTGTTGTTTCCAGCTGGGATATGTATTATCAGTGATAATCTTCATGATTCTGCTGTTACAAGTGTGCAGAATCACCGAAATCGCTGTTTTCGTGCTATTGAATGCGAAATACACGTTTTCTGGTGTGTTCAGCACTCCACAGTGCGTTTGATGTGCGGTAACTGCGATATCTTCGGTATCGTTGTTGTTTCCAGCTGAGATATGCATTTTCAGTAATAATCTTCATGATTCTGCTGTTACAAGTGTGCAGACTCACCGAAATCGCTGTTTTCGTGCTATTGAATGCGAAAAACACGTTTTCTGGTGTTTTCAGCACGCCACAGAGCGTTTGACATGCAGAAACTGCCATATCTTCGGTATCGTTGATGTTTCCAGCTGAGATATGCATTTTCAGTGATAATCTTCATGATTCTGCTGCTACAAGTGTGCAGAATCACCGAAATCGCTGTTTTCGTGCTTTTGAATGCGAAAAACACGTTTGCTGGTGTTTTCAGCACGCCACAGAGCGTTTGACATGCGGAAACTGCGATATCTTCGGTATCGTTGTTGTTTCCAGCTGAGATATGCATTTTCAGAGATAATCTTCATGATTCTGCTGTTACAAGTGTGCAGAATCACCGAAATTGCTGTTTTCGTGCTATTGAATGCGAAATACACGTTTTCTGGTGTGTTCAGCACTCCACAGTGCGTTTGATGTGCGGAAACTGCCATATCTTCGGTATCGTTGTTGTTTCCAGCTGAGATATGCATTTTCAGTGATAATCTTCATGATCCTGCTGTAGCAAGTGTGCAGAATCACCGAAATCGCTGTTTTCGTGCTATTGAATGCGAAAAACACGTTTTCTGGTGTTTTCAGCACTCCACAGTGCGTTTGATGTGCGGAAACTGCCATATCTTCGGTATCGTTGTTGTTCCCAGCTGAGATATGCATTATCAGTGATAATCTTCATGATTCTGCTGTTACAAGTGTGCAGAATCACCGAAGTCGCTGTTTTCGTGCTATTGAATGCGAAAAACACGTTTTCTGGTGTTTTCAGCACTCCACAGTGCGTTTGATATGCGGAAACTGCCATATCTTCGGTATCGTTGTTGTTCCCAGCTGAGATATGCATTATCAGTGATAATCTTCATGATTCTGCTGTTACAAGTGTGCAGAATCACCGAAGTCGCTGTTTTCGTGCTATTGAACGCGAAAAACACGTTTTCTGGTGTTTCCAGTACTCCACAGTGCGTTTTATATGCGGACACTGCGATATCTTCGGTATCGTTGTTGTATCCAGCTGAGATATGCATTTTCAGTGGTAATCTTCATGATTCTGCTGTTACAAATGTGTAGAATCACCGAAATTGCTGTTTTCGTGCTTTTGAATGCGAAAACCACGTTTTCTGGTGTTTTCAGCACGCCACAGAGCGTTTGACATGCGGAAACTGCGATATCTTCGCTATCGTTGTTGTTTCCAGCTGAGATATGCATTTTCAGTGATAATCTTCGAGTTTCTTCTGCTGTTACAAGTGTGCAGAATCACCGAAATCGCTGTTTTCGTGCATTTGAATGCGAAAAACACGTTTTCTGGTGTTTTCAGCACTCCACAGTGCGTTTGATGTGCGGAAACTGCCATATCTTCGGTATCGTTGTTGTTTCCAGCTGGGATATGCATTATCAGTGATAATCTTCATGATTCTGCTGTTACAAGTGTGCAGAATCACCGAAATTGCTGTTTTCGTGCTATTGAATGCGAAATACACGTTTTCTGGTGTGTTCAGCACTCCACAGTGCGTTTGATGTGCGGAAACTGCCATATCTTCGGTATCGTTGTTGTTTCCAGCTGAGATATGCATTTTCAGTGATAATCTTCATGATCCTGCTGTAGCAAGTGTGCAGAATCACCGAAATCGCTGTTTTCGTGCTATTGAATGCGAAAAACACGTTTTCTGGTGTTTTCAGCACTCCACAGTGCGTTTGATGTGCGGAAACTGCCATATCTTCGGTATCGTTGTTGTTCCCAGCTGAGATATGCATTATCAGTGATAATCTTCATGATTCTGCTGTTACAAGTGTGCAGAATCACCGAAGTCGCTGTTTTCGTGCTATTGAATGCGAAAACACGTTTTCTGGTGTTTTCAGCACTCCACAGTGCGTTTGATGTGCGGAAACTGCCATATCTTCGGTATCGTTGTTGTTCCCAGCTGAGATATGCATTATCAGTGATAATCTTCATGATTCTGCTGTTACAAGTGTGCAGAATCACCGAAGTCGCTGTTTTCGTGCTATTGAACGCGAAAAACACGTTTTCTGGTGTTTCCAGTACTCCACAGTGCGTTTTATATGCGGACACTGCGATATCTTCGGTATCGTTGTTGTATCCAGCTGAGATATGCATTTTCAGTGGTAATCTTCATGATTCTGCTGTTACAAATGTGTAGAATCACCGAAATTGCTGTTTTCGTGCTTTTGAATGCGAAAACCACGTTTTCTGGTGTTTTCAGCACGCCACAGAGCGTTTGACATGCGGAAACTGCGATATCTTCGCTATCGTTGTTGTTTCCAGCTGAGATATGCATTTTCAGTGATAATCTTCGAGTTTCTTCTGCTGTTACAAGTGTGCAGAATCACCGAAATCGCTGTTTTCGTGCATTTGAATGCGAAAAACACGTTTTCTGGTGTTTTCAGCACTCCACAGTGCGTTTGATGTGCGGAAACTGCCATATCTTCGGTATCGTTGTTGTTTCCAGCTGGGATATGCATTATCAGTGATAATCTTCATGATTCTGCTGTTACAAGTGTGCAGAATCACCGAAATCGCTGTTTTCGTGCTATTGAATGCGAAAAACACGTTTTCTGGTGTTTTCAGCACTCCACAGTGCGTTTGATGTGCGGAAACTGCCATATCTTCGGTATCGTTGTTGTTTCCAGCTGGGATATGTATTATCAGTGATAATCTTCATGATTCTGCTGTTACAAGTGTGCAGAATCACCGAAATCGCTGTTTTCGTGCTATTGAATGCGAAATACACGTTTTCTGGTGTGTTCAGCACTCCACAGTGCGTTTGATGTGCGGTAACTGCGATATCTTCGGTATCGTTGTTGTTTCCAGCTGAGATATGCATTTTCAGTAATAATCTTCAAGATTCTGCTGTTACAAGTGTGCAGACTCACCGAAATCGCTGTTTTCGTGCTATTGAATGCGAAAAACACGTTTTCTGGTGTTTTCAGCACGCCACAGAGCGTTTGACATGCAGAAACTGCCATATCTTCGGTATCGTTGATGTTTCCAGCTGAGATATGCATTTGCAGTGATAATCTTCATGATTCTGCTGTTACAAGTGTGCAGAATCACCGAAATCGCTGTTTTCGTGCTATTGAATGCGAAAAACACGTTTTCTGGTGTTTTCAGCACGCCACAGAGTGTTTGACATGCGGAAACTGCCATATCTTCGGTATCGTTGATATTTCCAGCTGAGATATGCATTTTCAGTGATAATCTTCATGATTCTGCTGTTACAAGTGTGCAGAATCACCGAAATCGCTGTTTTCGTGCTTTTGAATGCGAAAAACACCATTGCTGGTGTTTTCAGCACTCCACAGTGCGTTTGATATGCGGAAACTGCGATATCTTCGGTATCGTTGTTGTTTCCAGCTGAGATATGCATTATCAGTGATAATCTTCATGATTCTGCTATTACAAGTGTGCAGAATCACCGAAGTCGCTGTTTTCGTGCTTTTGAATGCGAAAAACACGTTTTCTGGTGTTTTCAGCACTCCACAGTGCGTTTGGTATGCGGAAACAGCCATATCTTCGGTATCGTTGTTGTTTCCAGCTGAGATATGCATTATCAGTGATAATCTTCATGATTCTGCTGTTACAAGTGTGCAGAATCACCGAAGTCGCTGTTTTCGTGCTATTGAACGCGAAAAACACGTTTTCTGGTGTTTCCAGTACTCCACAGTGCGTTTGATGTGCGGAAACTGCCATATCTTCGGTATCGTTGTTGTTCCCAGCTGAGATATGCATTATCAGTGATAATCTTCATGATTCTGCTGTTACAAGTGTGCAGAATCACCGAAGTCGCTGTTTTCGTGCTATTGAATGCGAAAAACACGTTTTCTGGTGTTTCCAGTACTCCACAGTGCGTTTGATATGCGGAAACTGCGATATCTTCGGTATCGTTGTTGTATCCAGCTGAGATATGCATTTTCAGTGATAATCTTCATGATTCTGCTGCTACAAGTGTGCAGAATCACCGAAATCGCTGTTTTCGTGCTTTTGAATGCGAAAAACACGTTTGCTGGTGTTTTCAGCACGCCACAGAGCGTTTGACATGCGGAAACTGCGATATCTTCGGTATCGTTGTTGTTTCCAGCTGAGATATGCATTTTCAGAGATAATCTTCATGATTCTGCTGTTACAAGTGTGCAGAATCACCGAAATTGCTGTTTTCGTGCTATTGAATGCGAAATACACGTTTTCTGGTGTGTTCAGCACTCCACAGTGCGTTTGATGTGCGGAAACTGCCATATCTTCGGTATCGTTGTTGTTTCCAGCTGAGATATGCATTTTCAGTGATAATCTTCATGATCCTGCTGTAGCAAGTGTGCAGAATCACCGAAATCGCTGTTTTCGTGCTATTGAATGCGAAAAACACGTTTTCTGGTGTTTTCAGCACTCCACAGTGCGTTTGATGTGCGGAAACTGCCATATCTTCGGTATCGTTGTTGTTCCCAGCTGAGATATGCATTATCAGTGATAATCTTCATGATTCTGCTGTTACAAGTGTGCAGAATCACCGAAGTCGCTGTTTTCGTGCTATTGAATGCGAAAAACACGTTTTCTGTTGTTTTCAGCACTCCACAGTGCGTTTGATATGCGGAAACTGCCATATCTTCGGTATCGTTGTTGTTCCCAGCTGAGATATGCATTATCAGTGATAATCTTCATGATTCTGCTGTTACAAGTGTGCAGAATCACCGAAGTCGCTGTTTTCGTGCTATTGAACGCGAAAAACACGTTTTCTGGTGTTTCCAGTACTCCACAGTGCGTTTTATATGCGGACACTGCGATATCTTCGGTATCGTTGTTGTATCCAGCTGAGATATGCATTTTCAGTGGTAATCTTCAAGATTCTGCTGTTACAAGTGTGCAGACTCACCGAAATCGCTGTTTTCGTGCTATTGAATGCGAAAAACACGTTTTCTGGTGTTTTCAGCACGCCACAGAGCGTTTGACATGCAGAAACTGCCATATCTTCGGTATCGTTGATGTTTCCAGCTGAGATATGCATTTGCAGTGATAATCTTCATGATTCTGCTGTTACATGTGTGCAGAATCACCGAAATCGCTGTTTTCGTGAAATTGAATGCGAAAAACACGTTTTCTGGTGTTTTCAGCACGCCACAGAGTGTTTGACATGCGGAAACTGCCATATCTTCGGTATCGTTGATATTTCCAGCTGAGATATGCATTTTCAGTGATAATCTTCATGATTCTGCTGTTACAAGTGTGCAGAATCACCGAAATCGCTGTTTTCCTGCTTTTGAATGCGAAAAACACGTTTTCTGGTGTTTCCAGTACTCCACAGTGCGTTTGATATGAGGAAACTGCGATATCTTCGGTATCGTTGTTGTATCCAGCTGAGATATGCATTTTCAGTGATAATCTTCATGATTCTGCTGTTACAAGTGTGCAGAATCACCGAAATCGCTGTTTTCGTGCTATAGAATGCGAAATACAAGTTTTCTGGTGTGTTCAGCACTCCACAGTGCGTTTGATGTGCGGTAACTGCGATATCTTCGGTATCGTTGTTGTTTCCAGCTGAGATATGCATTTTCAGTAATAATCTTCAAGATTCTGCTGTTACAAGTGTGCAGAATCACCCAAATCGCTGTTTTCGTGCATTTGAATGCGAAAAACACGTTTTCTGGTGTTTTCAGCACTCCACAGTGCGTTTGATGTGCGGAAACTGCCATATCTTCGGTATCGTTGTTGTTTCCAGCTGGGATATGCATTATCAGTGATAATCTTCATGATTCTGCTGTTACAAGTGTGCAGAATCACCGAAATCGCTGTTTTCGTGCTCTTGAATGCGAAAAACACGTTTTCTGGTGTTTTCAGCACTCCACAGTGCGTTTGATGTGCGGAAACTGCCATATCTTCGGTATCGTTGTTGTTTCCAGCTGGGATATGTATTATCAGTGATAATCTTCATGATTCTGCTGTTACAAGTGTGCAGAATCACCGAAATCGCTGTTTTCGTGCTATAGAATGCGAAATACAAGTTTTCTGGTGTGTTCAGCACTCCACAGTGCGTTTGATGTGCGGACACTGCCATATCTTCGGTATCGTTGTTGTTTCCAGCTGGGATATGCATTATCAGTGATAATCTTCATGATTCTGCTGTAACAAGTGTGCAGAATCACCGAAATCGCTGTTTTCGTGCTATTGAATGCGAAAAACACGTTTTCTGGTGTTTTCAGCACTCCACAGTGCGTTTGATATGCGGAAACTGCCATATCTTCGGTATCGTTGATGTTCCCAGCTGAGATATGCATTATCAGTGATAATCTTCATGATTCTCCTGTTACAAGTGTGCAGAATCACCGAAGTCGCTGTTTTCGTGCTATTGAACGCGAAAAACACGTTTTCTGGTGTTTTCAGCACTCCACAGTGCGTTTGATGTGCGGAAACTGCCATATCTTCGGTATCGTTGTTGTTCCCAGCTGAGATATGCATTATCAGTGATAATCTTCATGATTCTGCTGTTACAAGTGTGCAGAATCACCGAAGTCGCTGTTTTCGTGCTATTGAATGCGAAAAACACGTTTTCTGGTGTTTTCAGCACTCCACAGTGCGTTTGATATGCGGAAACTGCCATATCTTCGGTATCGTTGTTGTTTCCAGCTGGGATATGCATTATCAGTGATAATCTTCATGATTCTGCTGTAACAAGTGTGCAGAATCACCGAAATCGCTGTTTTCGTGCTATTGAATGCGAAAAACACGTTTGCTGGTGTTTTCAGCACGCCACAGAGCGTTTGACATGCGGAAACTGCGATATCTTCGGTATCGTTGTTGTTTCCAGCTGAGATATGCATTTTCAGAGATAATCTTCATGATTCTGCTGTTACAAGTGTGGAGAATCACCGAAATTGCTGTTTTCGTGCTATTGAATGCGAAATACACGTTTTCTGGTGTGTTCAGCACTCCACAGTGCGTTTGATGTGCGGAAACTGCCATATCTTCGGTATCGTTGTTGTTTCCAGCTGAGATATGCATTTTCAGTGATAATCTTCATTATCCTGCTGTAACAAGTGTGCAGAATCACCGAAATCGCTGTTTTCGTGCTATTGAATGCGAAAAACACGTTTTCTGGTGTTTTCAGCACTCCACAGTGCGTTTGATGTGCGGAAACTGCCATATCTTCGGTATCGTTGTTGTTCCCAGCTGAGATATGCATTATCAGTGATAATCTTCATGATTCTACTGTTACAAGTGTGCAGAATCACCGAAGTCGCTGTTTTCGTGCTATTGAATGCGAAAAACACGTTTTCTGGTGTTTCCAGTACTCCACAGTGCGTTTGATATGCGGAAACTGCGATATCTTCGGTATCGTTGTTGTATCCAGCTGAGATATGCATTTTCAGTGATAATCTTCATGATTCTGCTGCTACAAGTGTGCAGAATCACCGAAATCGCTGTTTTCGTGCTTTTGAATGCGAAAAACACGTTTGCTGGTGTTTTCAGCACGCCACAGAGCGTTTGACATGCGGAAACTGCGATATCTTCGGTATCGTTGTTGTTTCCAGCTGAGATATGCATTTTCAGAGATAATCTTCATGATTCTGCTGTTACAAGTGTGCAGAATCACCGAAATTGCTGTTTTCGTGCTATTGAATGCGAAATACACGTTTTCTGGTGTGTTCAGCACTCCACAGTGCGTTTGATGTGCGGAAACTGCCATATGTTCGGTATCGTTGTTGTTTCCAGCTGAGATATGCATTTTCAGTGATAATCTTCATGATCCTGCTGTAGCAAGTGTGCAGAATCACCGAAATCGCTGTTTTCGTGCTATTGAATGCGAAAAACACGTTTTCTGGTGTTTTCAGCACTCCACAGTGCGTTTGATGTGCGGAAACTGCCATATCTTCGGTATCGTTGTTGTTCCCAGCTGAGATATGCATTATCAGTGATAATCTTCATGATTCTGCTGTTACAAGTGTGCAGAATCACCGAAGTCGCTGTTTTCGTGCTATTGAATGCGAAAAACACGTTTTCTGGTGTTTTCAGCACTCCACAGTGCGTTTGATATGCGGAAACTGCCATATCTTCGGTATCGTTGTTGTTCCCAGCTGAGATATGCATTATCAGTGATAATCTTCATGATTCTGCTGTTACAAGTGTGCAGAATCACCGAAGTCGCTGTTTTCGTGCTATTGAACGCGAAAAACACGTTTTCTGGTGTTTCCAGTACTCCACAGTGCGTTTTATATGCGGACACTGCGATATCTTCGGTATCGTTGTTGTATCCAGCTGAGATATGCATTTTCAGTGGTAATCTTCATGATTCTGCTGTTACAAATGTGTAGAATCACCGAAATTGCTGTTTTCGTGCTTTTGAATGCGAAAACCACGTTTTCTGGTGTTTTCAGCACGCCACAGAGCGTTTGACATGCGGAAACTGCGATATCTTCGCTATCGTTGTTGTTTCCAGCTGAGATATGCATTTTCAGTGATAATCTTCGAGTTTCTTCTGCTGTTACAAGTGTGCAGAATCACCGAAATCGCTGTTTTCGTGCATTTGAATGCGAAAAACACGTTTTCTGGTGTTTTCAGCACTCCACAGTGCGTTTGATGTGCGGAAACTGCCATATCTTCGGTATCGTTGTTGTTTCCAGCTGGGATATGCATTATCAGTGATAATCTTCATGATTCTGCTGTTACAAGTGTGCAGAATCACCGAAATCGCTGTTTTCGTGCTATTGAATGCGAAAAACACGTTTTCTGGTGTTTTCAGCACTCCACAGTGCGTTTGATGTGCGGAAACTGCCATATCTTCGGTATCGTTGTTGTTTCCAGCTGGGATATGTATTATCAGTGATAATCTTCATGATTCTGCTGTTACAAGTGTGCAGAATCACCGAAATCGCTGTTTTCGTGCTATTGAATGCGAAATACAAGTTTTCTGGTGTGTTCAGCACTCCACAGTGCGTTTGATGTGCGGTAACCGCGATATCTTCGGTATCGTTGTTGTTTCCAGCTGAGATATGCATTTTCAGTAATAATCTTCAAGATTCTGCTGTTACAAGTGTGCAGAATCACCGAAATCGCTGTTTTCGTGCATTTGAATGCGAAAAACACGTTTTCTGGTGTTTTCAGCACTCCACAGTGCGTTTGATGTGCGGAAACTGCCATATCTTCGGTATCGTTGTTGTTTCCAGCTGGGATATGCATTATCAGTGATAATCTTCATGATTCTGCTGTTACAAGTGTGCAGAATCACCGAAATCGCTGTTTTCGTGCTATTGAATGCGAAAAACACGTTTTCTGGTGTTTTCAGCACTCCACAGTGCGTTTGATGTGCGGAAACTGCCATATCTTCGGTATCGTTGTTGTTTCCAGCTGGGATATGTATTATCAGTGATAATCTTCATGATTCTGCTGTTACAAGTGTGCAGAATCACCGAAATCGCTGTTTTCGTGCTATAGAATGCGAAATACAAGTTTTCTGGTGTGTTCAGCACTCCACAGTGCGTTTGATGTGCGGACACTGCCATATCTTCGGTATCGTTGTTGTTTCCAGCTGGGATATGCATTATCAGTGATAATCTTCATGATTCTGCTGTAACAAGTGTGCAGAATCACCGAAATCGCTGTTTTCGTGCTATTGAATGCGAAAAACACGTTTTCTGGTGTTTTCAGCACTCCACAGTGCGTTTGATATGCGGAAACTGCCATATCTTCGGTATCGTTGTTGTTCCCAGCTGAGATATGCATTATCAGTGATAATCTTCATGATTCTCCTGTTACAAGTGTGCAGAATCACCGAAGTCGCTGTTTTCGTGCTATTGAACGCGAAAAACACGTTTTCTGGTGTTTTCAGCACTCCACAGTGCGTTTGATGTGCGGAAACTGCCATATCTTCGGTATCGTTGTTGTTCCCAGCTGAGATATGCATTATCAGTGATAATCTTCATGATTCTGCTGTTACAAGTGTGCAGAATCACCGAAGTCGCTGTTTTCGTGCTATTGAATGCGAAAAACACGTTTTCTGGTGTTTTCAGCACTCCACAGTGCGTTTGATATGCGGAAACTGCCATATCTTCGGTATCGTTGTTGTTCCCAGCTGAGATATGCATTATCAGTGATAATCTTCATGATTCTGCTGTTACAAGTGTGCAGAATCACCGAAGTCGCTGTTTTCGTGCTATTGAACGCGAAAAACACGTTTTCTGGTGTTTCCAGTACTCCACAGTGCGTTTTATATGCGGACACTGCGATATCTTCGGTATCGTTGTTGTATCCAGCTGAGATATGCATTTTCAGTGGTAATCTTCATGATTCTGCTGTTACAAATGTGTAGAATCACCGAAATTGCTGTTTTCGTGCTTTTGAATGCGAAAACCACGTTTTCTGGTGTTTTCAGCACGCCACAGAGCGTTTGACATGCGGAAACTGCGATATCTTCGCTATCGTTGTTGTTTCCAGCTGAGATATGCATTTTCAGTGATAATCTTCGAGTTTCTTCTGCTGTTACAAGTGTGCAGAATCACCGAAATCGCTGTTTTCGTGCATTTGAATGCGAAAAACACGATTTCTGGTGTTTTCAGCACTCCACAGTGCGTTTGATGTGCGGAAACTGCCATATCTTCGGTATCGTTGTTGTTCCCAGCTGAGATATGCATTATCAGTGATAATCTTCATGATTCTGCTGTTACAAGTGTGCAGAATCACCGAAGTCGCTGTTTTCGTGCTATTGAACGCGAAAAACACGTTTTCTGGTGTTTCCAGTACTCCACAGTGCGTTTTATATGCGGACACTGCGATATCTTCGGTATCGTTGTTGTATCCAGCTGAGATATGCATTTTCAGTGGTAATCTTCATGATTCTGCTGTTACAAATGTGTAGAATCACCGAAATTGCTGTTTTCGTGCTTTTGAATGCGAAAACCACGTTTTCTGGTGTTTTCAGCACGCCACAGAGCGTTTGACATGCGGAAACTGCGATATCTTCGCTATCGTTGTTGTTTCCAGCTGAGATATGCATTTTCAGTGATAATCTTCGAGTTTCTTCTGCTGTTACAAGTGTGCAGAATCACCGAAATCGCTGTTTTCGTGCATTTGAATGCGAAAAACACGTTTTCTGGTGTTTTCAGCACTCCACAGTGCGTTTGATGTGCGGAAACTGCCATATCTTCGGTATCGTTGTTGTTTCCAGCTGGGATATGCATTATCAGTGATAATCTTCATGATTCTGCTGTTACAAGTGTGCAGAATCACCGAAATCGCTGTTTTCGTGCTATTGAATGCGAAAAACACGTTTTCTGGTGTTTTCAGCACTCCACAGTGCGTTTGATGTGCGGAAACTGCCATATCTTCGGTATCGTTGTTGTTTCCAGCTGGGATATGTATTATCAGTGATAATCTTCATGATTCTGCTGTTACAAGTGTGCAGAATCACCGAAATCGCTGTTTTCGTGCTATTGAATGCAAAATACAAGTTTTCTGGTGTGTTCAGCACTCCACAGTGCGTTTGATGTGCGGAAACTGCGATATCTTCGGTATCGTTGTTGTTTCCAGCTGAGATATGCATTTTCAGAGATAATCTTCATGATTCTGCTGTTACAAGTGTGCAGAATCACCGAAATTGCTGTTTTCGTGCTATTGAATGCGAAATACACGTTTTCTGGTGTGTTCAGCACTCCACAGTGCGTTTGATGTGCGGAAACTGCCATATCTTCGGTATCGTTGTTGTTTCCAGCTGAGATATGCATTTTCAGTGATAATCTTCATGATCCTGCTGTAGCAAGTGTGCAGAATCACCTAAATCGCTGTTTTCGTGCTATTGAATGCGAAAAACACGTTTTCTGGTGTTTTCAGCACTCCACAGTGCGTTTGATATGCGGAAACTGCCATATCTTCGGTATCGTTGTTGTTCCCAGCTGAGATATGCATTATCAGTGATAATCTTCATGATTCTGCTGTTACAAGTGTGCAGAAACACCGAAGTCGCTGTTTTCGTGCTATTGAACGCGAAAAACACGTTTTCTGGTGTTTCCAGTACTCCACAGTGCGTTTTATATGCGGACACTGCGATATCTTCGGTATCGTTGTTGTATCCAGCTGAGATATGCATTTTCAGTGGTAATCTTCATGATTCTGCTGTTACAAATGTGTAGAATCACCGAAATTGCTGTTTTTGTGCTTTTGAATGCGAAAACCACGTTTTCTGGTGTTTTCAGCACGCCACAGAGCGTTTGACATGCGGAAACTGCGATATCTTCGCTATCGTTGTTGTTTCCAGCTGAGATATGCATTTTCAGTGATAATCTTCGAGTTTCTTCTGCTGTTACAAGTGTGCAGAATCACCGAAATCGCTGTTTTCGTGCATTTGAATGCGAAAAACACGTTTTCTGGTGTTTTCAGCACTCCACAGTGCGTTTGATGTGCGGAAACTGCCATATCTTCGGTATCGTTGTTGTTTCCAGCTGGGATATGCATTATCAGTGATAATCTTCATGATTCTGCTGTTACAAGTGTGCAGAATCACCGAAATCGCTGTTTGCGTGCTATTGAATGCGAAAAACACGTTTTCTGGTGTTTTCAGCACTCCACAGTGCGTTTGATGTGCGGAAACTGCCATATCTTCGGTATCGTTGTTGTTTCCAGCTGGGATATGTATTATCAGTGATAATCTTCATGATTCTGCTGTTACAAGTGTGCAGAATCACCGAAATCGCTGTTTTCGTGCTATTGAATGCGAAATACAAGTTTTCTGGTGTGTTCAGCACTCCACAGTGCGTTTGATGTGCGGTAACTGCGATATCTTCGGTATCGTTGTTGTTTCCAGCTGAGATATGCATTTTCAGTAATAATCTTCAAGATTCTGCTGTTACAAGTGTGCAGACTCACCGAAATCGCTGTTTTCGTGCTATTGAATGCGAAAAACACGTTTTCTGGTGTTTTCAGCACGCCACAGAGTGTTTGACATGCGGAAACTGCCATATCTTCGGTATCGTTGATATTTCCAGCTGAGATATGCATTTTCAGTGATAATCTTCATGATTCTGCTATTACAAGTGTGCAGAATCACCGAAATCGCTGTTTTCGTGCTTTTGAATGCGAAAAACACGTTTTCTGGTGTTTCCAGTACTCCACAGTGCGTTTGATATGCGGAAACTGCGATATCTTCGGTATCGTTGTTGTATCCAGCTGAGATATGCATTTTCAGTGATAATCTTCATGATTCTGCTGCTACAAGTGTGCAGAATCACCGAAATCGCTGTTTTCGTGCTTTTGAATGCGAAAAACACGTTTGCTGGTGTTTTCAGCACGCCACAGAGCGTTTGACATGCGGAAACTGCGATATCTTCGGTATCGTTGTTGTTTCCAGCTGAGATATGCATTTTCAGAGATAATCTTCATGATTCTGCTGTTACAAGTGTGCAGAATCACCGAAATTGCTGTTTTCGTGCTATTGAATGCGAAATACACGTTTTCTGGTGTGTTCAGCACTCCACAGTGCGTTTGATGTGCGGAAACTGCCATATCTTCGGTATCGTTGTTGTTTCCAGCTGAGATATGCATTTTCAGTGATAATCTTCATGATCCTGCTGTAGCAAGTGTGCAGAATCACCGAAATCGCTGTTTTCGTGCTATTGAATGCGAAAAACACGTTTTCTGGTGTTTTCAGAACGCCACAGAGCGTTTGACATGCAGAAACTGCCATATCTTCGGTATCGTTGTTGTTTCCAGCTGAGATATGCATTATCAGTGATAATCTTCATGATTCTGCTGTTACAAGTGTGCAGAATCACCGAAGTCGCTGTTTTCGTGCTATTGAATGCGAAAACCACGTTTTCTGGTGTTTTCAGCACGCCACAGAGCGTTTGACATGCGGAAACTGCGATATCTTCGCTATCGTTGTTGTTTCCAACTGAGATATGCATTTTCAGTGATAATCTTCGAGTTTCTTCTGCTGTTACAAGTGTGCAGAATCACCGAAATCGCTGTTTTCGTGCATTTGAATGCGAAAAACACGTTTTCTTGTGTTTTCAGCACTCCACAGTGCGTTTGATGTGCGGAAACTGCCATATCTTCGGTATCGTTGTTGTTTCCAGCTGGGATATGCATTATCAGTGATAATCTTCATGATTCTGCTGTTACAAGTGTGCAGAATCACCGAAATCGCTGTTTTCGTGCTATTGAATGCGAAAAACACGTTTTCTGGTGTTTTCAGCACTCCACAGTGCGTTTGATGTGCGGAAACTGCCATATCTTCGGTATCGTTGTTGTTTCCAGCTGGGATATGTATTATCAGTGATAATCTTCATGATTCTGCTGTTACAAGTGTGCAGAATCACCGAAATCGCTGTTTTCGTGCTATTGAATGCGAAATACAAGTTTTCTGGTGTGTTCAGCACTCCACAGTGCGTTTGATGTGCGGTAACTGCGATATCTTCGGTATCGTTGTTGTTTCCAGCTGAGATATGCATTTTCAGTAATAATCTTCAAGATTCTGCTGTTACAAGTGTGCAGACTCACCGAAATCGCTGTTTTCGTGCTATTGAATGCGAAAAACACGTTTTCTGGTGTTTTCAGCACGCCACAGAGCGTTTGACATGCAGAAACTGCCATATCTTCGGTATCGTTGATGTTTCCAGCTGAGATATGCATTTGCAGTGATAATCTTCATGATTCTGCTGTTACAAGTGTGCAGAATCACCGAAATCGCTGTTTTCGTGCTATTGAATGCGAAAAACACGTTTTCTGGTGTTTTCAGCACGCCACAGAGTGTTTGACATGCGGAAACTGCCATATCTTCGGTATCGTTGATATTTCCAGCTGAGATATGCATTTTCAGTGATAATCTTCATGATTCTGCTGTTACAAGTGTGCAGAATCACCGAAGTCGCTGTTTTCGTGCTATTGAATGCGAAAAACACGTTTTCTGGTGTTTTCAGCACTCCACAGTGCGTTTGATATGCGGAAACTGCCATATCTTCGGTATCGTTGTTGTTCCCAGCTGAGATATGCATTATCAGTGATAATCTTCATGATTCTGCTGTTACAAGTGTGCAGAATCACCGAAGTCGCTGTTTTCGTGCTATTGAACGCGAAAAACACGTTTTCTGGTGTTTCCAGTACTCCACAGTGCGTTTTATATGCGGACACTGCGATATCTTCGGTATCGTTGTTGTATCCAGCTGAGATATGCATTTTCAGTGGTAATCTTCATGATTCTGCTGTTACATATGTGTAGAATCACCGAAATTGCTGTTTTCGTGCTTTTGAATGCGAAAACCACGTTTTCTGGTGTTTTCAGCACGCCACAGAGCGTTTGACATGCGGAAACTGCGATATCTTCGCTATCGTTGTTGTTTCCAGCTGAGATATGCATTTTCAGTGATAATTTTCGAGTTTCTTCTGCTGTTACAAGTGTGCAGAATCACCGAAATCGCTGTTTTCGTGCATTTGAATGCGAAAAACACGTTTTCTGGTGTTTTCAGCACTCCACAGTGCGTTTGATGTGCGGAAACTGCCATATCTTCGGTATCGTTGTTGTTTCCAGCTGGGATATGCATTATCAGTGATAATCTTCATGATTCTGCTGTTACAAGTGTGCAGAATCACCGAAATCGCTGTTTTCGTGCTATTGAATGCGAAAAACACGTTTTCTGGTGTTTTCAGCACTCCACAGTGCGTTTGATGTGCGGAAACTGCCATATCTTCGGTATCGTTGTTGTTTCCAGCTGGGATATGTATTATCAGTGATAATCTTCATGATTCTGCTGTTACAAGTGTGCAGAATCACCGAAATCGCTGTTTTCGTGCTATTGAATGCGAAATACAAGTTTTCTGGTGTATTCAGCACTCCACAGTGCGTTTGATGTGCGGTAACTGCGATATCTTCGGTATCGTTGTTGTTTCCAGCTGAGATATGCATTTTCAGTAATAATCTTCAAGATTCTGCTGTTACAAGTGTGCAGACTCACCGAAATCGCTGTTTTCGTGCTATTGAATGCGAAAAACACGTTTTCTGGTGTTTTCAGCACGCCACAGAGCGTTTGACATGCAGAAACTGCCATATCTTCGGTATCGTTGTTGTTTCCAGCTGAGATATGCATTTTCAGTGATAATCTTCATGATCCTGCTGTAGCAAGTGTGCAGAATCACCGAAATCGCTGTTTTCGTGCTATTGAATGCGAAAAACACGTTTTCTGGTGTTTTCAGCACTCCACAGTGCGTTTGATGTGCGGAAACTGCCATATCTTCGGTATCGTTGTTGTTTCCAGCTGAGATATGCATTTTCAGTGATAATCTTCATGATCCTGCTGTAACAAGTGTGCAGAATCACCGAAATCGCTGTTTTCGTGCTATTGAATGCGAAAAACACGTTTTCTGGTGTTTTCAGCACTCCACAGTGCGTTTGATGTGCGGAAACTGCCATATCTTCGGTATCGTTGTTGTTCCCAGCTGAGATATGCATTATCAGTGATAATCTTCATGATTCTGCTGTTACAAGTGTGCAGAATCACCGAAGTCGCTGTTTTCGTGCTATTGAATGCGAAAAACACGTTTTCTGGTGTTTCCAGTACTCCACAGTGCGTTTGATATGCGGAAACTGCGATATCTTCGGTAACGTTGTTGTATCCAGCTGAGATATGCATTTTCAGTGATAATCTTCATGATTCTGCTGCTACAAGTGTGCAGAATCACCGAAATCGCTGTTTTCGTGCTTTTGAATGCGAAAAACACGTTTGCTGGTGTTTTCAGCACGCCACAGAGCGTTTGACATGCGGAAACTGCGATATCTTCGGTATCGTTGTTGTTTCCAGCTGAGATATGCATTTTCAGAGATAATCTTCATGATTCTGCTGTTACAAGTGTGCAGAATCACCGAAATTGCTGTTTTCGTGCTATTGAATGCGAAATACACGTTTTCTGGTGTGTTCAGCACTCCACAGTGCGTTTGATGTGCGGAAACTGCCATATCTTCGGTATCGTTGTTGTTTCCAGCTGAGATATGCATTTTCAGTGATAATCTTCATGATCCTGCTGTAGCAAGTGTGCAGAATCACCGAAATCGCTGTTTTCGTGCTATTGAATGCGAAAAACACGTTTTCTGGTGTTTTCAGCACTCCACAGTGCGTTTGATGTGCGGAAACTGCCATATCTTCGGTATCGTTGTTGTTCCCAGCTGAGATATGCATTATCAGTGATAATCTTCATGATTCTGCTGTTACAAGTGTGCAGAATCACCGAAGTCGCTGTTTTCGTGCTATTGAATGCGAAAAACACGTTTTCTGGTGTTTTCAGCACTCCACAGTGCGTTTGATATGCGGAAACTGCCATATCTTCGGTATCGTTGTTGTTCCCAGCTGAGATATGCATTATCAGTGATAATCTTCATGATTCTGCTGTTACAAGTGTGCAGAATCACCGAAGTCGCTGTTTTCGTGCTATTGAACGCGAAAAACACGTTTTCTGGTGTTTCCAGTACTCCACAGTGCGTTTTATATGCGGACACTGCGATATCTTCGGTATCGTTGTTGTATCCAGCTGAGATATGCATTTTCAGTGGTAATCTTCATGATTCTGCTGTTACAAATGTGTAGAATCACCGAAATTGCTGTTTTCGTGCTTTTGAATGCGAAAACCACGTTTTCTGGTGTTTTCAGCACGCCACAGAGCGTTTGACATGCGGAAACTGCGATATCTTCGCTATCGTTGTTGTTTCCAGCTGAGATATGCATTTTCAGTGATAATCTTCGAGTTTCTTCTGCTGTTACAAGTGTGCAGAATCACCGAAATCGCTGTTTTCGTGCATTTGAATGCGAAAAACACGTTTTCTGGTGTTTTCAGCACTCCACAGTGCGTTTGATGTGCGGAAACTGCCATATCTTCGGTATCGTTGTTGTTTCCAGCTGGGATATGCATTATCAGTGATAATCTTCATGATTCTGCTGTTACAAGTGTGCAGAATCACCGAAATCGCTGTTTTCGTGCTATTGAATGCGAAAAACACGTTTTCTGGTGTTTTCAGCACTCCACAGTGCGTTTGATGTGCGGAAACTGCCATATCTTCGGTATCGTTGTTGTTTCCAGCTGGGATATGTATTATCAGTGATAATCTTCATGATTCTGCTGTTACAAGTGTGCAGAATCACCGAAATCGCTGTTTTCGTGCTATTGAATGCGAAAAACACGTTTTCTGGTGTTTTCAGCACGCCACAGAGCGTTTGACATGCGGAAACTGCGATATCTTCGGTATCGTTGTTGTTTCCAGCTGAGATATGCATTTTCAGAGATAATCTTCATGATTCTGCTGTTACAAGTGTGCAGAATCACCGAAATTGCTGTTTTCGTGCTATTGAATGCGAAATACACGTTTTCTGGTGTGTTCAGCACTCCACAGTGCGTTTGATGTGCGGAAACTGCCATATCTTCGGTATCGTTGTTGTTTCCAGCTGAGATATGCATTTTCAGTGATAATCTTCATGATCCTGCTGTAGCAAGTGTGCAGAATCACCGAAATCGCTGTTTTCGTGCTATTGAATGCGAAAAACACGTTTTCTGGTGTTTTCAGCACTCCACAGTGCGTTTGATGTGCGGAAACTGCCATATCTTCGGTATCGTTGTTGTTCCCAGCTGAGATATGCATTATCAGTGATAATCTTCATGATTCTGCTGTTACAAGTGTGCAGAATCACCGAAGTCGCTGTTTTCGTGCTATTGAATGCGAAAAACACGTTTTCTGGTGTTTTCAGCACTCCACAGTGCGTTTGATATGCGGAAACTGCCATATCTTCGGTATCGTTGTTGTTCCCAGCTGAGATATGCATTATCAGTGATAATCTTCATGATTCTCCTGTTACAAGTGTGCAGAATCACCGAAGTCGCTGATTTCGTGCTATTGAACGCGAAAAACACGTTTTCTGGTGTTTCCAGTACTCCACAGTGCGTTTTATATGCGGACACTGCGATATCTTCGGTATCGTTGTTGTATCCAGCTGAGATATGCATTATCAGTGATAATCTTCATGATTCTGCTGTTACAAGTGTGCAGAATCACCGAAGTCGCTGTTTTCGTGCTATTGAACGCGAAAAACACGTTTTCTGGTGTTTCCAGTACTCCACAGTGCGTTTGATATGCAGAAACTGCGATATCTTCGGTATCGTTGTTGTATCCAGCTGAGATATGCATTTTCAGTGGTAATCTTCATGATTCTGCTGTTACAAATGTGTAGAATCACCGAAATTGCTGTTTTCGTGCTTTTGAATGCGAAAAACACGTTTTCTGGTGTTTTCAGCACGCCACAGAGCGTTTGACATGCGGAAACTGCGATATCTTCGCTATCGTTGTTGTTTCCAGCTGAGATATGCATTATCAGTGATAATCTTCATGATTCTCCTGTTACAAGTGTGCAGAATCACCGAAGTCGCTGTTTTCGTGCTATTGAACGCGAAAAACACGTTTTCTGGTGTTTTCAGCACTCCACAGTGCGTTTGATGTGCGGAAACTGCCATATCTTCGGTATCGTTGTTGTTTCCAGCTGGGATATGTATTATCAGTGATAATCTTCATGATTCTGCTGTTACAAGTGTGCAGAATCACCGAAATCGCTGTTTTCGTGCTATTGAATGCGAAATACACGTTTTCTGGTGTGTTCAGCACTCCACAGTGCGTTTGATGTGCGGTAACTGCGATATCTTCGGTATCGTTGTTGTTTCCAGCTGAGATATGCATTTTCAGTGATAATCTTCAAGATTCTGCTGTTACAAGTGTGCAGACTCACCGAAATCGCTGTTTTCGTGCTATTGAATGCGAAAAACACGTTTTCTGGTGTTTTCAGCACGCCACAGAGCGTTTGACATGCAGAAACTGCCATATCTTCGGTATCGTTGATGTTTCCAGCTGAGATATGCATTTGCAGTGATAATCTTCATGATTCTGCTGTTACAAGTGTGCAGAATCACCGAAATCGCTGTTTTCGAGCTATTGAATGCGAAAAACACGTTTTCTGGTGTTTTCAGCACGCCACAGAGTGTTTGACATGCGGAAACTGCCATATCTTCGGTATCGTTGATATTTCCAGCTGAGATATGCATTATCAGTGATAATCTTCATGATTCTGCTATTACAAGTGTGCAGAATCACCGAAGTCGCTGTTTTCGTGCTTTTGAATGCGAAAAACACGTTTTCTGGTGTTTTCAGCACTCCACAGTGCGTTTGAGATGCGGAAACAGCCATATCTTCGGTATCGTTGTTGTTTCCAGCTGAGATATGCATTATCAGTGATAATCTTCATGATTCTGCTGTTACAAGTGTGCAGAATCACCGAAATCGCTGTTTTCGTGCTATTGAACGCGAAAAACACGTTTTCTGGTGCTTCCAGTACTCCACAGTGCGTTTGATATGCAGAAACTGCGATATCTTCGGTATCGTTGTTGTTTCCAGCTGAGATATGCATTTTCAGTGATAATCTTCAAGATTCTGCTGTTACAAGTGTGCAGACTCACCGAAATCGCTGTTTTCGTGCTATTGAATGCGAAAAACACGTTTTCTGGTGTTTTCAGCACGCCACAGAGCGTTTGACATGCAGAAACTGCCATATCTTCGGTATCGTTGATGTTTCCAGCTGAGATATGCATTTGCAGTGATAATCTTCATGATTCTGCTGTTACAAGTGTGCAGAATCACCGAAATCGCTGTTTTCGTGCTTTTGAATGCGAAAAACACCATTGCTGGTGTTTTCAGCACTCCACAGTGCGTTTGATATGCGGAAACTGCCATATCTTCGGTATCGTTGTTGTTCCCAGCTGAGATATGCATTATCAGTGATAATCTTCATGATTCTGCTGTTACAAGTGTGCAGAATCACCGAAGTCGCTGTTTTCGTGCTATTGAACGCGAAAAACACGTTTTCTGGTGTTTCCAGTACTCCACAGTGCGTTTTATATGCGGACACTGCGATATCTTCGGTATCGTTGTTGTATCCAGCTGAGATATGCATTTTCAGTGGTAATCTTCATGATTCTGCTGTTACAAATGTGTAGAATCACCGAAATTGCTGTTTTCGTGCTTTTGAATGCGAAAACCACGTTTTCTGGTGTTTTCAGCACGCCACAGAGCGTTTGACATGCGGAAACTGCGATATCTTCGCTATCGTTGTTGTTTCCAGCTGAGATATGCATTTTCAGTGATAATCTTCGAGTTTCTTCTGCTGTTACAAGTGTGCAGAATCACCGAAATCGCTGTTTTCGTGCATTTGAATGCGAAAAACACGTTTTCTGGTGTTTTCAGCACTCCACAGTGCGTTTGATGTGCGGAAACTGCCATATCTTCGGTATCGTTGTTGTTTCCAGCTGGGATATGCATTATCAGTGATAATCTTCATGATTCTGCTGTTACAAGTGTGCAGAATCACCGAAATCGCTGTTTTCGTGCTATTGAATGCGAAAAACACGTTTTCTGGTGTTTTCAGCACGCCACAGAGCGTTTGACATGCGGAAACTGCGATATCTTCGGTATCGTTGTTGTTTCCAGCTGAGATATGCATTTTCAGAGATAATCTTCATGATTCTGCTGTTACAAGTGTGCAGAATCACCGAAATTGCTGTTTTCGTGCTATTGAATGCGAAATACACGTTTTCTGGTGTGTTCAGCACTCCACAGTGCGTTTGATGTGCGGAAACTGCCATATCTTCGGTATCGTTGTTGTTTCCAGCTGAGATATGCATTTTCAGTGATAATCTTCATGATCCTGCTGTAGCAAGTGTGCAGAATCACCGAAATCGCTGTTTTCGTGCTATTGAATGCGAAAAACACGTTTTCTGGTGTTTTCAGCACTCCACAGTGCGTTTGATGTGCGGAAACTGCCATATCTTCGGTATCGTTGTTGTTCCCAGCTGAGATATGCATTATCAGTGATAATCTTCATGATTCTCCTGTTACAAGTGTGCAGAATCACCGAAGTCGCTGATTTCGTGCTATTGAACGCGAAAAACACGTTTTCTGGTGTTTCCAGTACTCCACAGTGCGTTTTATATGCGGACACTGCGATATCTTCGGTATCGTTGTTGTATCCAGCTGAGATATGCATTATCAGTGATAATCTTCATGATTCTGCTGTTACAAGTGTGCAGAATCACCGAAGTCGCTGTTTTCGTGCTATTGAACGCGAAAAACACGTTTTCTGGTGTTTCCAGTACTCCACAGTGCGTTTGATATGCAGAAACTGCGATATCTTCGGTATCGTTGTTGTATCCAGCTGAGATATGCATTTTCAGTGGTAATCTTCATGATTCTGCTGTTACAAATGTGTAGAATCACCGAAATTGCTGTTTTCGTGCTTTTGAATGCGAAAAACACGTTTTCTGGTGTTTTCAGCACGCCACAGAGCGTTTGACATGCGGAAACTGCGATATCTTCGCTATCGTTGTTGTTTCCAGCTGGGATATGTATTATCAGTGATAATCTTCATGATTCTGCTGTTACAAGTGTGCAGAATCACCGAAATCGCTGTTTTCGTGCTATTGAATGCGAAATACACGTTTTCTGGTGTGTTCAGCACTCCACAGTGCGTTTGAGATGCGGAAACAGCCATATCTTCGGTATCGTTGTTGTTTCCAGCTGAGATATGCATTATCAGTGATAATCTTCATGATTCTGCTGTTACAAGTGTGCAGAATCACCGAAATCGCTGTTTTCGTGCTATTGAACGCGAAAAACACGTTTTCTGGTGTTTCCAGTACTCCACAGTGCGTTTGATATGCAGAAACTGCGATATCTTCGGTATCGTTGTTGTTTCCAGCTGAGATATGCATTTTCAGTGATAATCTTCAAGATTCTGCTGTTACAAGTGTGCAGACTCACCGAAATCGCTGTTTTCGTGCTATTGAATGCGAAAAACACGTTTTCTGGTGTTTTCAGCACGCCACAGAGCGTTTGACATGCAGAAACTGCCATATCTTCGGTATCGTTGATGTTTCCAGCTGAGATATGCATTTGCAGTGATAATCTTCATGATTCTGCTGTTACAAGTGTGCAGAATCACCGAAATCGCTGTTTTCGTGCTTTTGAATGCGAAAAACACCATTGCTGGTGTTTTCAGCACTCCACAGTGCGTTTGATATGCGGAAACTGCCATATCTTCGGTATCGTTGTTGTTTCCAGCTGAGATATGCATTATCAGTGATAATCTTCATGATTCTACTATTACAAGTGTGCAGAATCACCGAAGTCGCTGTTTTCGTGCTTTTGAATGCGAAAAACACGTTTTCTGGTGTTTTCAGCACTCCACAGTGCGTTTGATATGCGGAAACAGCCATATCTTCGGTATCGTTGTTGTTTCCAGCTGAGATATGCATTATCAGTGATAATCTTCATGATTCTGCTGTTACAAGTGTGCAGAATCACCGAAATCGCTGTTTTCGTGCTATTGAATGCGAAAAACACGTTTTCTGGTGTTTTCAGCACGCCACAGAGCGTTTGACATGCAGAAACTGCCATATCTTCGGTATCGTTGATGTTTCCAGCTGAGATATGCATTTGCAGTGATAATCTTCATGATTCTGCTGTTACAAGTGTGCAGAATCACCGAAATCGCTGTTTTCGAGCTATTGAATGCGAAAAACACGTTTTCTGGTGTTTTCAGCACGCCACAGAGTGTTTGACATGCGGAAACTGCCATATCTTCGGTATCGTTGATATTTCCAGCTGAGATATGCATTATCAGTGATAATCTTCATGATTCTGCTATTACAAGTGTGCAGAATCACCGAAGTCGCTGTTTTCGTGCTTTTGAATGCGAAAAACACGTTTTCTGGTGTTTTCAGCACTCCACAGTGCGTTTGAGATGCGGAAACAGCCATATCTTCGGTATCGTTGTTGTTTCCAGCTGAGATATGCATTATCAGTGATAATCTTCATGATTCTGCTGTTACAAGTGTGCAGAATCACCGAAATCGCTGTTTTCGTGCTATTGAACGCGAAAAACACGTTTTCTGGTGTTTCCAGTACTCCACAGTGCGTTTGATATGCAGAAACTGCGATATCTTCGGTATCGTTGTTGTTTCCAGCTGAGATATGCATTTTCAGTGATAATCTTCAAGATTCTGCTGTTACAAGTGTGCAGACTCACCGAAATCGCTGTTTTCGTGCTATTGAATGCGAAAAACACGTTTTCTGGTGTTTTCAGCACGCCACAGAGCGTTTGACATGCAGAAACTGCCATATCTTCGGTATCGTTGATGTTTCCAGCTGAGATATGCATTTGCAGTGATAATCTTCATGATTCTGCTGTTACAAGTGTGCAGAATCACCGAAATCGCTGTTTTCGTGCTTTTGAATGCGAAAAACACCATTGCTGGTGTTTTCAGCACTCCACAGTGCGTTTGATATGCGGAAACTGCCATATCTTCGGTATCGTTGTTGTTTCCAGCTGAGATATGCATTATCAGTGATAATCTTCATGATTCTACTATTACAAGTGTGCAGAATCACCGAAGTCGCTGTTTTCGTGCTTTTGAATGCGAAAAACACGTTTTCTGGTGTTTTCAGCACTCCACAGTGCGTTTGATATGCGGAAACAGCCATATCTTCGGTATCGTTGTTGTTTCCAGCTGAGATATGCATTATCAGTGATAATCTTCATGATTCTGCTGTTACAAGTGTGCAGAATCACCGAAATCGCTGTTTTCGTGCTATTGAATGCGAAAAACACGTTTTCTGGTGTTTTCAGCACTCCACAGTGCGTTTGATGTGCGGAAACTGCCATATCTTCGGTATCGTTGTTGTTTCCAGCTGGGATATGTATTATCAGTGATAATCTTCATGATTCTGCTGTTACAAGTGTGCAGAATCACCGAAATCGCTGTTTTCGTGCTATTGAATGCGAAATACACGTTTTCTGGTGTGTTCAGCACTCCACAGTGCGTTTGATGTGCGGAAACTGCGATATCTTCGCTATCGTTGTTGTTTCCAGCTGAGATATGCATTTTCAGTGATAATCTTCGAGTTTCCTCTGCTGTTACAAGTGTGCAGAATCACCGAAATCGCTGTTTTCGTGCTTTTGAATGCGAAAAACACGTTTTCTGGTGTTTTCAGCACTCCACAGTGCGTTTGATGTGCGGACACTGCCATATCTTCGGTATCGTTGTTGTTTCCAGCTGGGATATGCATTATCAGTGATAATCTTCATGATTCTGCTGTAACAAGTGTGCAGAATCACCGAAATCGCTGTTTTCGTGCTATTGAACGCGAAAAACACGTTTTCTGGTGTTTCCACTACTCCACAGTGCGTTTTATATGCGGACACTGCGATATCTTCGGTATCGTTGTTGTATCCAGCTGAGATATGCATTTTCAGTGGTAATCTTCATGATTCTGCTGTTACAAATGTGTAGAATCACCGAAATTGCTGTTTTCGTGCTTTTGAATGCGAAAAACACGTTTTCTGGTGTTTTCAGCACGCCACAGAGCGTTTGACATGCGGAAACTGCGATATCTTCGCTATCGTTGTTGTTTCCAGCTGAGATATGCATTTTCAGTGATAATCTTCGAGTTTCTTCTGCTGTTACAAGTGTGCAGAATCACCGAAATCTCTGTTTTCGTGCATTTGAATGCGAAAAACACGTTTTCTGGTGTTTTCAGCACTCCACAGTGCGTTTGATGTGCGGAAACTGCCATATCTTCGGTATCGTTGTTGTTTCCAGCTGGGATATGTATTATCAGTGATAATCTTCATGAGTCTGCTGTTACAAGTGTGCAGAATCACCGAAATCGCTGTTTTCGTGCTATTGAATGCGAAATACACGTTTTCTGGTGTGTTCAGCACTCCACAGTGCGTTTGATGTGCGGTAACTGCGATATCTTCGGTATCGTTGATATTTCCAGCTGAGATATGCATTTTCAGTGATAATCTTCATGATTCTGCTGTTACAAGTGTGCAGAATCACCGAAATCGCTGTTTTCGTGCTTTTGAATGCGAAAAACACCATTGCTGGTGTTTTCAGCACTCCACAGTGCGTTTGATATGCGGAAACTGCCATATCTTCGGTATCGTTGTTGTTTCCAGCTGAGATATGCATTATCAGTGATAATCTTCATGATTCTGCTATTACAAGTGTGCAGAATCACCGAAGTCGCTGTTTTCGTGCTTTTGAATGCGAAAAACACGTTTTCTGGTGTTTTCAGCACTCCACAGTGCGTTTGATATGCGGAAACAGCCATATCTTCGGTATCGTTGTTGTTTCCAGCTGAGATATGCATTATCAGTGATAATCTTCATGATTCTGCTATTACAAGTGTGCAGAATCACCGAAGTCGCTGTTTTCGTGCTTTTGAATGCGAAAAACACGTTTTCTGGTGTTTTCAGCACTCCACAGTGCGTTTGATATGCGGAAACAGCCATATCATCGGTATCGTTGTTGTTTCCAGCTGAGATATGCATTATCAGTGATATTCTTCATGATTCTGCTGTTACAAGTGTGCAGAATCACCGAAGTCGCTGTTTTCGTGCTATTGAACGCGAAAAACACGTTTTCTGGTGTTTCCAGTACTCCACAGTGCGTTTGATATGCAGAAACTGCGATATCTTCGGTATCGTTGTTGTATCCAGCTGAGATATGCATTTTCAGTGATAATCTTCATGATTCTGCTGTTACAAGTGTGCAGAATCACCGAAGTCGCTGTTTTCGTGCTATTGAACGCGAAAAACACGTTTTCTGGTGTTTTCAGCACTCCACAGTGCGTTTGATGTGCGGACACTGCCATATCTTCGGTATCGTTGTTGTTTCCAGCTGGGATATGCATTATCAGTGATAATCTTCATGATTCTGCTGTAACAAGTGTGCAGAATCACCGAAATCGCTGTTTTCGTGCTATTGAATGCGAAAAACACGTTTTCTGGTGTTTTCAGCACTCCACAGTGCGTTTGATATGCGGAAACTGCCATATCTTCGGTATCGTTGTTGTTCCCAGCTGAGATATGCATTATCAGTGATAATCTTCATGATTCTGCTGTTACAAGTGTGCAGAATCACCGAAGTCGCTGTTTTCGTGCTATTGAACGCGAAAAACACGTTTTCTGGTGTTTACACTACTCCACAGTGCGTTTTATATGCGGACACTGCGATATCTTCGGTATCGTTGTTGTATCCAGCTGAGAGATGCATTTTCAGTGGTAATCTTCATGATTCTGCTGTTACAAATGTGTAGAATCACCGAAATTGCTGTTTTCGTGCTTTTGAATGCGAAAAACACGTTTTCTGGTGTTTTCAGCACGCCACAGAGCGTTTGACATGCGGAAACTGCGATATCTTCGCTATCGTTGTTGTTTCCAGCTGAGATATGCATTTTCAGTGATAATCTTCGAGTTTCTTCTGCTGTTACAAGTGTGCAGAATCACCGAAATCGCTGTTTTCGTGCATTTGAATGCGAAAAACACGTTTTCTGGTGTTTTCAGCACTCCACAGTGCGTTTGATGTGCGGAAACTGCCATATCTTCGGTATCGTTGTTGTTTCCAGCTGAGATATGCATTTGCAGTGATAATCTTCATGATTCTGCTGTTACAAGTGTGCAGAATCACCGAAATCGCTGTTTTCGTGCTATTGAATGCGAAAAACACGTTTTCTGGTGTTTTCAGCACTCCACAGTGCGTTTGATGTGCGGACACTGCCATATCTTCGGTATCGTTGTTGTTTCCAGCTGGGATATGCATTATCAGTGATAATCTTCATGATTCTGCTGTTACAAGTGTGCAGAATCACCGAAATCGCTGTTTTCGTGCTACTGAATGCGAAAAACACGTTTTCTGGTGTTTTCAGCACTCCACAGTGCGTCTGATGTGCGGAAACTGCGGTATCTTCGGTATCGTTGTTGTTTCCAGCTGAGATATGCATTATCAGTGATAATCTTCATGATTCTGCTATTACAAGTGTGCAGAATCACCGAAGTCGCTGTTTTCGTGCTTTTGAATGCGAAAAACACGTTTTCTGGTGTTTTCAGCGCTCCACAGTGCGTTTGATATGCAGAAACTGCGATATCTTCGGTATCGTTGTTGTATCCAGCTGAGATATGCATTTTCAGTGGTAATCTTCATGATTCTGCTGTTACAAATGTGTAGAATCACCGAAATTGCTGTTTTCGTGCTTTTGAATGCGAAAAACACGTTTTCTGGTGTTTTCAGCACGCCACAGAGCGTTTGACATGCGGAAACTGCGATATCTTCGCTATCGTTGTTGTTTCCAGCTGAGATATGCATTTTCAGTGATAATCTTCGAGTTTCCTCTGCTGTTACAAGTGTGCAGAATCACCGAAATCGCTGTTTTCGTGCTTTTGAATGCGAAAAACACGTTTTCTGGTGTTTTCAGCACTCCACAGTGCGTTTGATGTGCGGACACTGCCATATCTTCGGTATCGTTGTTGTTTCCAGCTGGGATATGCATTTTCAGTGATAATCTTCATGATTCTTCTGCGACAAGTGTGCAGAATCACCGAAATCGCTGTTTTCGTGCTATTGAATGCGAAAAGCTCGATTCCTGGTGCTTTCAGCACTCCACAGTGCGCTTGACATGCGGAAACTGCGATATCTTCGTTTTCGTGGGGTTTCCAGCTGAGACATGTATTTTCTACGATAATCTTGTATATTCTTCTGTGAGAAGTATGCGGAATCACCGATATCGCTGTTTTCGTGCTATTGAATACGAAAAACACGTTTTCTGGTATTTTCAGCACTCCACAGTGCGTTTGATATGCGGAAACTGCGGTATCGTCGTTTTCGTGGGGTTTCCAGCTGAGATATGCATTTTCAGTGATAATTTTCATGATTCTTCTGCGACAAGTGTGCAGAATCACCGAAATCGCTGTTTTCGTGCTATTAAATGTGAAAAACTCGTTTCCTGGTGTTTTCAGCACTCCACAGTGCGCTTGACATGCGGAAACTGCGATATCTTCGTTTTCGTGGGGTTTCCAGCTGAGACATGTATTTTCTACGATAATCTTGTATATTCTTCTGTGAGAAGTATGCAGAATCACCGAAATCACTGTTTTCGTGCTATTGAATGCGAAACACACGTTTTCTGGTGTTTTCAGCACTCCACAGTGCGCTTGACATGCGGAAACTGCGATATCTTCGTTTTCGTGGGGTTTCCAGCTGAGACATGTATTTTCTACGATAATCTTGGATAATCTTCGGTGAGAAGTATGAAGAATCACCGAAATCGCTGTTTGCGTGCTACTGAACGCGAAAAACACGTTTTCTGGTGTTTCCACTACTCCACAGTGCGTTTTATATGCGGACACTGCGATATCTTCGGTATCGTTGTTGTATCCAGCTGAGATATGCATTTTCAGTGATAATCTTCGAGTTTCTTCTGCTGTTACAAGTGTGCAGAATCACCGAAATCGCTGTTTTCGTGCATTTGAATGCGAAAAACACGTTTTCTGGTGTTTTCAGCACTCCACAGTGCGTTTGATGTGCGGAAACTGCCATATCTTCGGTATCGTTGTTGTTTCCAGCTGGGATATGCATTATCAGTGATAATCTTCATGATTCTGCTGTTACAAGTGTGCAGAATCACCGAAATCGCTGTTTTCGTGCTATTGAATGCGAAAAACACGTTTTCTGGTGTTTTCAGCACTCCACAGTGCGTTTGATGTGCGGAAACTGCCATATCTTCGGTATCGTTGTTGTTTCCAGCTGAGATATGCATTATCAGTGATAATCTTCATGATTCTGCTGTTACAAGTGTGCAGAATCACCGAAATCGCTGTTTTCGTGCTATTGAATGCGAAAAACACGTTTTCTGGTGTTTTCAGCACTCCACAGTGCGTTTGATGTGCGGAAACTGCCATATCTTCGGTATCGTTGTTGTTTCCAGCTGAGATATGCATTTTCAGTGATAATCTTCAAGATTCTGCTGTTACAAGTGTGCAGACTCACCGAAATCGCTGTTTTCGTGCTATTGAATGCGAAAAACACGTTTTCTGGTGTTTTCAGCACGCCACAGAGCGTTTGACATGCAGAAACTGCCATATCTTCGGTATCGTTGATGTTTCCAGCTGAGATATGCATTTGCAGTGATAATCTTCATGATTCTGCTGTTACAAGTGTGCAGAATCACCGAAATCGCTGTTTTCGTGCTATTGAATGCGAAAAACACGTTTTCTGGTGTTTTCAGCACGCCACAGAGTGTTTGACATGCGGAAACTGCCATATCTTCGGTATCGTTGATATTTCCAGCTGAGATATGCATTTTCAGTGATAATCTTCATGATTCTGCTGTTACAAGTGTGCAGAATCACCGAAATCGCTGTTTTCGTGCTTTTGAATGCGAAAAACACCATTGCTGGTGTTTTCAGCACTCCACAGTGCGTTTGATATGCGGAAACTGCCATATCTTCGGTATCGTTGTTGTTTCCAGCTGAGATATGCATTATCAGTGATAATCTTCATGATTCTGCTATTACAAGTGTGCAGAATCACCGAAGTCGCTGTTTTCGTGCTTTTGAATGCGAAAAACACGTTTTCTGGTGTTTTCAGCACTCCACAGTGCGTTTGATTTGCAGAAACAGCCATATCTTCGGTATCGTTGTTGTTTCCAGCTGAGATATGCATTATCAGTGATAATCTTCATGATTCTGCTGTTACAAGTGTGCAGAATCACCGAAGTCGCTGTTTTCGTGCTATTGAATGCGAAAAACACGTTTTCTGGTGTTTTCAGCACGCCACAGAGCGTTTGACATGCAGAAACTGCCATATCTTCGGTATCGTTGATGTTTCCAGCTGAGATATGCATTTGCAGTGATAATCTTCATGATTCTGCTGTTACAAGTGTGCAGAATCACCGAAATCGCTGTTTTCGTGCTTTTGAATGCGAAAAACACCATTGCTGGTGTTTTCAGCACTCCACAGTGCGTTTGATATGCCGAAACTGCCATATCTTCGGTATCGTTGTTGTTTCCAGCTGAGATATGCATTATCAGTGATAATCTTCATGATTCTGCTATTACAAGTGTGCAGAATCACCGAAGTCGCTGTTTTCGTGCTTTTGAATGCGAAAAACACGTTTTCTGGTGTTTTCAGCACTCCACAGTGCGTTTGATATGCGGAAACAGCCATATCTTCGGTATCGTTGTTGTTTCCAGCTGAGATATGCATTATCAGTGATAATCTTCATGATTCTGCTGTTACAAGTGTGCAGAATCACCGAAATCGCTGTTTTCGTGCTATTGAATGCGAAAAACACGTTTTCTGGTGTTTTCAGCACTCCACAGTGCGTTTGATGTGCGGAAACTGCCATATCTTCGGTATCGTTGTTGTTTCCAGCTGGGATATGTATTATCAGTGATAATCTTCATGATTCTGCTGTTACAAGTGTGCAGAATCACCGAAATCGCTGTTTTCGTGCTATTGAATGCGAAATACACGTTTTCTGGTGTGTTCAGCACTCCACAGTGCGTTTGATGTGCGGAAACTGCGATATCTTCGCTATCGTTGTTGTTTCCAGCTGAGATATGCATTTTCAGTGATAATCTTCGAGTTTCCTCTGCTGTTACAAGTGTGCAGAATCACCGAAATCGCTGTTTTCGTGCTTTTGAATGCGAAAAACACGTTTTCTGGTGTTTTCAGCACTCCACAGTGCGTTTGATGTGCGGACACTGCCATATCTTCGGTATCGTTGTTGTTTCCAGCTGGGATATGCATTATCAGTGATAATCTTCATGATTCTGCTGTAACAAGTGTGCAGAATCACCGAAATCGCTGTTTTCGTGCTATTGAACGCGAAAAACACGTTTTCTGGTGTTTCCACTACTCCACAGTGCGTTTTATATGCGGACACTGCGATATCTTCGGTATCGTTGTTGTATCCAGCTGAGATATGCATTTTCAGTGGTAATCTTCATGATTCTGCTGTTACAAATGTGTAGAATCACCGAAATTGCTGTTTTCGTGCTTTTGAATGCGAAAAACACGTTTTCTGGTGTTTTCAGCACGCCACAGAGCGTTTGACATGCGGAAACTGCGATATCTTCGCTATCGTTGTTGTTTCCAGCTGAGATATGCATTTTCAGTGATAATCTTCGAGTTTCTTCTGCTGTTACAAGTGTGCAGAATCACCGAAATCTCTGTTTTCGTGCATTTGAATGCGAAAAACACGTTTTCTGGTGTTTTCAGCACTCCACAGTGCGTTTGATGTGCGGAAACTGCCATATCTTCGGTATCGTTGTTGTTTCCAGCTGGGATATGTATTATCAGTGATAATCTTCATGAGTCTGCTGTTACAAGTGTGCAGAATCACCGAAATCGCTGTTTTCGTGCTATTGAATGCGAAATACACGTTTTCTGGTGTGTTCAGCACTCCACAGTGCGTTTGATGTGCGGTAACTGCGATATCTTCGGTATCGTTGATATTTCCAGCTGAGATATGCATTTTCAGTGATAATCTTCATGATTCTGCTGTTACAAGTGTGCAGAATCACCGAAATCGCTGTTTTCGTGCTTTTGAATGCGAAAAACACCATTGCTAGTGTTTTCAGCACTCCACAGTTCGTTTGATATGCGGAAACTGCCATATCTTCGGTATCGTTGTTGTTTCCAGCTGAGATATGCATTATCAGTGATAATCTTCATGATTCTGCTATTACAAGTGTGCAGAATCACCGAAGTCGCTGTTTTCGTGCTTTTGAATGCGAAAAACACGTTTTCTGGTGTTTTCAGCACTCCACAGTGCGTTTGATATGCGGAAACAGCCATATCTTCGGTATCGTTGTTGTTTCCAGCTGAGATATGCATTATCAGTGATAATCTTCATGATTCTGCTATTACAAGTGTGCAGAATCACCGAAGTCGCTGTTTTCGTGCTTTTGAATGCGAAAAACACGTTTTCTGGTGTTTTCAGCACTCCACAGTGCGTTTGATATGCGGAAACAGCCATATCATCGGTATCGTTGTTGTTTCCAGCTGAGATATGCATTATCAGTGATATTCTTCATGATTCTGCTGTTACAAGTGTGCAGAATCACAGAAGTCGCTGTTTTCGTGCTATTGAACGCGAAAAACACGTTTTCTGGTGTTTCCAGTACTCCACAGTTCGTTTGATATGCAGAAACTGCGATATCTTCGGTATCGTTGTTGTATCCAGCTGAGATATGCATTTTCAGTGATAATCTTCATGATTCTGCTGTTACAAGTGTGCAGAATCACCGAAGTCGCTGTTTTCGTGCTATTGAACGCGAAAAACACGTTTTCTGGTGTTTTCAGCACTCCACAGTGCGTTTGATGTGCGGACACTGCCATATCTTCGGTATCGTTGTTGTTTCCAGCTGGGATATGCATTATCAGTGATAATCTTCATGATTCTGCTGTAACAAGTGTGCAGAATCACCGAAATCGCTGTTTTCGTGCTATTGAATGCGAAAAACACGTTTTCTGGTATTTTCAGCACTCCACAGTGCGTTTGATATGCGGAAACTGCGGTATCGTCGTTTTCGTGGGGTTTCCAGCTGAGATATGCATTTTCAGTGATAATTTTCATGATTCTTCTGCGACAAGTGTGCAGAATCACCGAAATCGCTGTTTTCCTGCTATTTAGTGCGAAATAACACGTTTCCTGGTGTTCCAGCTCTCCACAGTGCGTTTGAAATGCGGAAACTGCGTTATCTCCGGTTTCGTGGGGTTTCCAGCTGAGATATGCATTTTCTGCGATAATCTTCAGGATTCTTCTGTTACAAGTGCTCATAATCACCGAAATCGCTGGCTAACTGCAATTTAACGCGAAATAACACGCTTCTTGTGTTCCAGCACTCCACAGTGCGTTTGATATGCGGAAGCTGCGTTATCTCCGGTTTCGTTGGGTTTCCAGCTGAGAGATGCATTTTCAGTGTTAATATTCAGGTTTTTTCTGTGACAAGTGTGCATAATCACCGAAATCGCTGGCTTACTGCTATTTAATGCGAAATAACACGCTTCTTGTGTTCCAGCACTCCACAGTGCGTTTGGTATGCGGAAACTGCGATATCCTCGTTTTCGTGGGGTTTCCAGCTGAGACATGTATTTTCTACGATAATCTTGTATATTCTTCTGTGAGAAGTATGCAGGATCACCGAAATCACTCTTTTCGTGCTATTGAATGCGAAACACACGTTTTCTGGTGTTTTCAGCACTCCACAGTGCGCTTGACATGCGGAAACTGCGATATCTTCGTTTTCGTGGGGATTCCAGCTGAGATATGCATTTTCAGTGATAATATCCGAGTTTCTTCTGTGACAAGTGTGCATAATCACCGCAATCCCTGGGGTACTGCTATTTAATATGAAATGACACGCTTCTTGTGTTCCAGCACTCCACAGTGCGTTTGGCATGCGGAAACTGCGATATCTTCGGTATCGTTGTTGTTTCCAGCTGGGATATGCATTATCAGTGATAATCTTCATGATTCTGCTGTAACAAGTGTGCAGAATCACCGAAGTCGCTGTTTTCGTGCTATTGAACGCGAAAAACACGTTTTCTGGTGTTTCCACTACTCCACAGTGCGTTTTATATGCGGACACTGCGATATCTTCGGTATCGTTGTTGTATCCAGCTGAGATATGCATTTTCAGTGATAATCTTCGAGTTTCTTCTGCTGTTACAAGTGTGCAGAATCACCGAAATCGCTGTTTTCGTGCATTTGAATGCGAAAAACACGTTTTCTGGTGTTTTCAGCACTCCACAGTGCGTTTGATGTGCGGAAACTGCCATATCTTCGGTATCGGTGTTGTTTCCAGCTGGGATATGTATTATCAGTGATAATCTTCATGATTCTGCTGTTACAAGTGTGCAGAATCACCGAAATCGCTGTTTTCGTGCTATTGAATGCGAAATACACGTTTTCTGGTGTGTTCAGCACTCCACAGTGCGTTTGATGTGCGGTAACTGCGATATCTTCGGTATCGTTGTTGTATCCAGCTGAGATATGCATTTTCAGTGATAATCTTCGAGTTTCTTCTTCTGTTACAAGTGTGCAGAATCACCGAAATCGCTGTTTTCGTGCATTTGAATGCGAAAAACACGTTTTCTGGTGTTTTCAGCACTCCACAGTGCGTTTGATGTGCGGAAACTGCCATATCTTCGGTATCGTTGTTGTTTCCAGCTGGGATATGTATTATCAGTGATAATCTTCATGATTCTGCTGTTACAAGTGTGCAGAATCACCGAAATCGCTGTTTTCGTGCTATTGAATGCGAAATACACGTTTTCTGGTGTGTTCAGCACTCCACAGTGCGTTTGATGTGCGGAAACTGCGATATCTTCGCTATCGTTGTTGTTTCCAGCTGAGATATGCATTTTCAGTGATAATCTTCGAGTTTCCTCTGCTGTTACAAGTGTGCAGAATCACCGAAATCGCTGTTTTCGTGCTTTTGAATGCGAAAAACACGTTTTCTGGTGTTTTCAGCACTCCACAGTGCGTTTGATGTGCGGACACTGCCATATCTTCGGTATCGTTGTTGTTTCCAGCTGGGATATGCATTATCAGTGATAATCTTCATGATTCTGCTGTAACAAGTGTGCAGAATCACCGAAATCGCTGTTTTCGTGCTATTGAACGCGAAAAACACGTTTTCTGGTGTTTCCACTACTCCACAGTGCGTTTTATATGCGGACACTGCGATATCTTCGGTATCGTTGTTGTATCCAGCTGAGATATGCATTTTCAGTGGTAATCTTCATGATTCTGCTGTTACAAATGTGTAGAATCACCGAAATTGCTGTTTTCGTGCTTTTGAATGCGAAAAACACGTTTTCTGGTGTTTTCAGCACGCCACAGAGCGTTTGACATGCGGAAACTGCGATATCTTCGCTATCGTTGTTGTTTCCAGCTGAGATATGCATTTTCAGTGATAATCTTCGAGTTTCTTCTGCTGTTACAAGTGTGCAGAATCACCGAAATCTCTGTTTTCGTGCATTTGAATGCGAAAAACACGTTTTCTGGTGTTTTCAGCACTCCACAGTGCGTTTGATGTGCGGAAACTGCCATATCTTCGGTATCGTTGTTGTTTCCAGCTGGGATATGTATTATCAGTGATAATCTTCATGAGTCTGCTGTTACAAGTGTGCAGAATCACCGAAATCGCTATTTCGTGCTATTGAATGCGAAATACACGTTTTCTGGTGTGTTCAGCACTCCACAGTGCGTTTGATGTGCGGTAACTGCGATATCTTCGGTATCGTTGATATTTCCAGCTGAGATATGCATTTTCAGTGATAATCTTCATGATTCTGCTGTTACAAGTGTGCAGAATCACCGAAATCGCTGTTTTCGTGCTTTTGAATGCGAAAAACACCATTGCTAGTGTTTTCAGCACTCCACAGTTCGTTTGATATGCGGAAACTGCCATATCTTCGGTATCGTTGTTGTTTCCAGCTGAGATATGCATTATCAGTGATAATCTTCATGATTCTGCTATTACAAGTGTGCAGAATCACCGAAGTCGCTGTTTTCGTGCTTTTGAATGCGAAAAACACGTTTTCTGGTGTTTTCAGCACTCCACAGTGCGTTTGATATGCGGAAACAGCCATATCTTCGGTATCGTTGTTGTTTCCAGCTGAGATATGCATTATCAGTGATAATCTTCATGATTCTGCTATTACAAGTGTGCAGAATCACCGAAGTCGCTGTTTTCGTGCTTTTGAATGCGAAAAACACGTTTTCTGGTGTTTTCAGCACTCCACAGTGCGTTTGATATGCGGAAACAGCCATATCATCGGTATCGTTGTTGTTTCCAGCTGAGATATGCATTATCAGTGATATTCTTCATGATTCTGCTGTTACAAGTGTGCAGAATCACAGAAGTCGCTGTTTTCGTGCTATTGAACGCGAAAAACACGTTTTCTGGTGTTTCCAGTACTCCACAGTTCGTTTGATATGCAGAAACTGCGATATCTTCGGTATCGTTGTTGTATCCAGCTGAGATATGCATTTTCAGTGATAATCTTCATGATTCTGCTGTTACAAGTGTGCAGAATCACCGAAGTCGCTGTTTTCGTGCTATTGAACGCGAAAAACACGTTTTCTGGTGTTTTCAGCACTCCACAGTGCGTTTGATGTGCGGACACTGCCATATCTTCGGTATCGTTGTTGTTTCCAGCTGGGATATGCATTATCAGTGATAATCTTCATGATTCTGCTGTAACAAGTGTGCAGAATCACCGAAGTCGCTGTTTTCGTGCTATTGAACGCGAAAAACACGTTTTCTGGTGTTTTCAGCACTCCACAGTGCGTTTGATGTGCGGACACTGCCATATCTTCGGTATCGTTGTTGTTTCCAGCTGGGATATGCATTATCAGTGATAATCTTCATGATTCTGCTGTAACAAGTGTGCAGAATCACCGAAATCGCTGTTTTCGTGCTATTGAATGCGAAAAACACGTTTTCTGGTATTTTCAGCACTCCACAGTGCGTTTGATATGCGGAAACTGCGGTATCGTCGTTTTCGTGGGGTTTCCAGCTGAGATATGCATTTTCAGTGATAATTTTCATGATTCTTCTGCGACAAGTGTGCAGAATCACCGAAATCGCTGTTTTCCTGCTATTTAGTGCGAAATAACACGTTTCCTGGTGTTCCAGCTCTCCACAGTGCGTTTGAAATGCGGAAACTGCGTTATCTCCGGTTTCGTGGGGTTTCCAGCTGAGATATGCATTTTCTGCGATAATCTTCAGGATTCTTCTGTTACAAGTGCTCATAATCACCGAAATCGCTGGCTAACTGCAATTTAACGCGAAATAACACGCTTCTTGTGTTCCAGCACTCCACAGTGCGTTTGATATGCGGAAGCTGCGTTATCTCCGGTTTCGTTGGGTTTCCAGCTGAGAGATGCATTTTCAGTGTTAATATTCAGGTTTTTTCTGTGACAAGTGTGCATAATCACCGAAATCGCTGGCTTACTGCTATTTAATGCGAAATAACACGCTTCTTGTGTTCCAGCACTCCACAGTGCGTTTGGTATGCGGAAACTGCGATATCCTCGTTTTCGTGGGGTTTCCAGCTGAGACATGTATTTTCTACGATAATCTTGTATATTCTTCTGTGAGAAGTATGCAGGATCACCGAAATCACTCTTTTCGTGCTATTGAATGCGAAACACACGTTTTCTGGTGTTTTCAGCACTCCACAGTGCGCTTGACATGCGGAAACTGCGATATCTTCGTTTTCGTGGGGATTCCAGCTGAGATATGCATTTTCAGTGATAATATCCGAGTTTCTTCTGTGACAAGTGTGCATAATCACCGCAATCCCTGGGGTACTGCTATTTAATATGAAATGACACGCTTCTTGTGTTCCAGCACTCCACAGTGCGTTTGGCATGCGGAAACTGCGATATCTTCGGTATCGTTGTTGTTTCCAGCTGGGATATGCATTATCAGTGATAATCTTCATGATTCTGCTGTAACAAGTGTGCAGAATCACCGAAGTCGCTGTTTTCGTGCTATTGAACGCGAAAAACACGTTTTCTGGTGTTTCCACTACTCCACAGTGCGTTTTATATGCGGACACTGCGATATCTTCGGTATCGTTGTTGTATCCAGCTGAGATATGCATTTTCAGTGATAATCTTCGAGTTTCTTCTGCTGTTACAAGTGTGCAGAATCACCGAAATCGCTGTTTTCGTGCATTTGAATGCGAAAAACACGTTTTCTGGTGTTTTCAGCACTCCACAGTGCGTTTGATGTGCGGAAACTGCCATATCTTCGGTATCGGTGTTGTTTCCAGCTGGGATATGTATTATCAGTGATAATCTTCATGATTCTGCTGTTACAAGTGTGCAGAATCACCGAAATCGCTGTTTTCGTGCTATTGAATGCGAAATACACGTTTTCTGGTGTGTTCAGCACTCCACAGTGCGTTTGATGTGCGGTAACTGCGATATCTTCGGTATCGTTGTTGTATCCAGCTGAGATATGCATTTTCAGTGATAATCTTCGAGTTTCTTCTTCTGTTACAAGTGTGCAGAATCACCGAAATCGCTGTTTTCGTGCATTTGAATGCGAAAAACACGTTTTCTGGTGTTTTCAGCACTCCACAGTGCGTTTGATGTGCGGAAACTGCCATATCTTCGGTATCGTTGTTGTTTCCAGCTGGGATATGTATTATCAGTGATAATCTTCATGATTCTGCTGTTACAAGTGTGCAGAATCACCGAAATCGCTGTTTTCGTGCTATTGAATGCGAAAAACACGTTTTCTGGTGTTTTCAGCACTCCACAGTGCGTTTGATGTGCGGAAACAGCCATATCTTCGGTATCGGTGTTGTTTCCAGCTGGGATATGTATTATCAGTGATAATCTTCATGATTCTGCTGTTACAAGTGTGCAGAATCACCGAAATCGCTGTTTTCGTGCTATTGAATGCGAAATACACGTTTTCTGGTGTTTTCAGCACTCCACAGTGCGTTTGATGTGCGGTAACTGCCATATCTTCGGTATCGGTGTTGTTTCCAGCTGGGATATGTATTATCAGTGATAATCTTCATGATTCTGCTGTTACAAGTGTGCAGAATCACCGAAATCGCTGTTTTCGTGCATTTGAATGCGAAAAACACGTTTTCTGGTGTTTTCAGCACTCCACAGTGCGTTTGATGTGCGGAAACTGCCATATCATCGGTATCGTTGTTGTTTCCAGCTGGGATATGTATTATCAGTGATAATCTTCATGATTCTGCTGTTACAAGTGTGCAGAATCACCGAAATCGCTGTTTTCGTGCTATTGAATGCGAAAAACACGTTTTCTGGTGTTTCCACTACTCCACAGTGCGTTTTATATGCGGACACTGCGATATCTTCGGTATCGTTGTTGTATCCAGCTGAGATATGCATTTTCAGTGATAATCTTCGAGTTTCTTCTGCTGTTACAAGTGTGCAGAATCACCGAAATCGCTGTTTTCGTGCATTTGAATGCGAAAAACACGTTTTCTGGTGTTTTCAGCACTCCACAGTGCGTTTGATGTGCGGAAACTGCCATATCTTCGGTATCGTTGTTGTTTCCAGCTGGGATATGTATTATCAGTGATAATCTTCATGATTCTGCTGTTACAAGTGTGCAGAATCACCGAAATCGCTGTTTTCGTGCTATTGAATGCGAAAAACACGTTTTCTGGTGTTTTCAGCACGCCACAGAGTGTTTGACATGCGGAAACTGCCATATCTTCGGTATCGTTGATATTTCCAGCTGAGATATGCATTTTCAGTGATAATCTTCATGATTCTGCTGTTACAAGTGTGCAGAATCACCGAAATCGCTGTTTTCGTGCTTTTGAATGCGAAAAACACCATTGCTGGTGTTTTCAGCACTCCACAGTGCGTTTGATATGCGGAAACTGCCATATCTTCGGTATCGTTGTTGTTTCCAGCTGAGATATGCATTATCAGTGATAATCTTCATGATTCTGCTATTACAAGTGTGCAGAATCACCGAAGTCGCTGTTTTCGTGCTTTTGAATGCGAAAAACACGTTTTCTGGTGTTTTCAGCACTCCACAGTGCGTTTGATATGCGGAAACAGCCATATCTTCGGTATCGTTGTTGTTTCCAGCTGAGATATGCATTATCAGTGATAATCTTCATGATTCTGCTGTTACAAGTGTGCAGAATCACCGAAGTCGCTGTTTTCGTGCTATTGAACGCGAAAAACACGTTTTCTGGTGTTTCCAGTACTCCAAAGTGCGTTTGATATGCAGAAACTGCGATATTTTCGGTATCGTTGTTGTATCCAGCTGAGATATGCATTTTCAGTGGTAATCTTCATGATTCTGCTGTTACAAATGTGTAGAATCACCGAAATTGCTGTTTTCGTGCTTTTGAATGCGAAAAACACGTTTTCTGGTGTTTTCAGCACTCCACAGTGCGTTTGACATGCGGAAACTGCGATATCTTCGCTATCGTTGTTGTTTCCAGCTGAGATATGCATTTTCAGTGATAATCTTCGAGTTTCCTCTGCTGTTACAAGTGTGCAGAATCACCGAAATCGCTGTTTTCGTGCTTTTGAATGCGAAAAACACGTTTTCTGGTGTTTTCAGCACTCCACAGTGCGTTTGATGTGCGGAAACTGCGATATCTTCGGTATCGTTGTTGTTTCCAGCTGAGATATGCATTATCAGTGATAATCTTCATGATTCTGCTATTACAAGTGTGCAGAATCACCGAAGTCGCTGTTTTCGTGCTTTTGAATGCGAAAAACACGTTTTCTGGTGTTTTCAGCACTCCACAGTGCGTTTGATATGCGGAAACAGCCATATCTTCGGTATCGTTGTTGTTTCCAGCTGAGATATGCATTATCAGTGATAATCTTCATGATTCTGCTGTTACAAGTGTGCAGAATCACCGAAGTCGCTGTTTTCGTGTTATTGAACGCGAAAAACACGTTTTCTGGTGTTTCCAGTACTCCACAGTGCGTTTGATATGCAGAAACTGCGATATCTTCGGTATCGTTGTTGTATCCAGCTGAGATATGCATTTTCAGTGGTAATCTTCATGATTCTGCTGTTACAAATGTGTAGAATCACCGAAATTGCTGTTTTCGTGCTTTTGAATGCGAAAAACACGTTTTCTGGTGTTTTCAGCACGCCACAGAGCGTTTGACATGCGGAAACTGCGATATCTTCGCTATCGTTGTTGTTTCCAGCTGAGATATGCATTTTCAGTGATAATCTTCGAGTTTCCTCTGCTGTTACAAGTGTGCAGAATCACCGAAATCGCTGTTTTCGTGCTTTTGAATGCGAAAAACACGTTTTCTGGTGTTTTCAGCACTCCACAGTGCGTTTGATGTGCGGAAACTGCGATATCTTCGGTATCGTTGTTGTTTCCAGCTGAGATATGCATTATCAGTGATAATCTTCATGATTCTGCTATTACAAGTGTGCAGAATCACCGAAGTCGCTGTTTTCGTGCTTTTGAATGCGAAAAACACGTTCTCTGGTGTTTTCAGCACTCCACAGTGCGTTTGATATGCGGAAACAGCCATATCTTCGGTATCGTTGTTGTTTCCAGCTGAGATATGCATTTTCAGTGATAATCTTCGAGTTTCCTCTGCTGTTACAAGTGTGCAGAATCACCGAAATCGCTGTTTTCGTGCTTTTGAATGCGGAAAACACGTTTTCTGGTGTTTTCAGCACTCCACAGTGCGTTTGATGTGCGGAAACTGCGATATCTTCGGTATCGTTGTTGTTTCCAGCTGAGATATGCATTATCAGTGATAATCTTCATGATTCTGCTATTACAAGTGTGCAGAATCACCGAAGTCGCTGTTTTCGTGCTTTTGAATGCGAAATACACGTTTTCTGGTGTGTTCAGCACTCCACAGTGCGTTTGATGTGCGGTAACTGCGATATCTTCGGTATCGTTGTTGTTTCCAGCTGAGATATGCATTTTCAGTGATAATCTTCAAGATTCTGCTGTTACAAGTGTGCAGACTCACCGAAATCGCTGTTTTCGTGCTATTGAATGCGAAAAACACGTTTTCTGGTGTTTTCAGCACGCCACAGAGCGTTTGACATGCAGAAACTGCCATATCTTCGGTATCGTTGATGTTTCCAGCTGAGATATGCATTTGCAGTGATAATCTTCATGATTCTGCTGTTACAAGTGTGCAGAATCACCGAAATCGCTGTTTTCGTGCTATTGAATGCGAAAAACACGTTTTCTGGTGTTTTCAGCACGCCACAGAGTGTTTGACATGCGGAAACTGCCATATCTTCGGTATCGTTGATATTTCCAGCTGAGATATGCATTTTCAGTGATAATCTTCATGATTCTGCTGTTACAAGTGTGCAGAATCACCGAAATCGCTGTTTTCGTGCTTTTGAATGCGAAAAACACCATTGCTGGTGTTTTCAGCACTCCACAGTGCGTTTGATATGCGGAAACTGCCATATCTTCGGTATCGTTGTTGTTTCCAGCTGAGATATGCATTATCAGTGATAATCTTCATGATTCTGCTATTACAAGTGTGCAGAATCACCGAAGTCGCTGTTTTCGTGCTTTTGAATGCGAAAAACACGTTTTCTGGTGTTTTCAGCACTCCACAGTGCGTTTGATATGCGGAAACAGCCATATCTTCGGTATCGTTGTTGTTTCCAGCTGAGATATGCATTATCAGTGATAATCTTCATGATTCTGCTGTTACAAGTGTGCAGAATCACCGAAGTCGCTGTTTTCGTGCTATTGAACGCGAAAAACACGTTTTCTGGTGTTTCCAGTACTCCAAAGTGCGTTTGATATGCAGAAACTGCGATATTTTCGGTATCGTTGTTGTATCCAGCTGAGATATGCATTTTCAGTGGTAATCTTCATGATTCTGCTGTTACAAATGTGTAGAATCACCGAAATTGCTGTTTTCGTGCTTTTGAATGCGAAAAACACGTTTTCTGGTGTTTTCAGCACTCCACAGTGCGTTTGACATGCGGAAACTGCGATATCTTCGCTATCGTTGTTGTTTCCAGCTGAGATATGCATTTTCAGTGATAATCTTCGAGTTTCCTCTGCTGTTACAAGTGTGCAGAATCACCGAAATCGCTGTTTTCGTGCTTTTGAATGCGAAAAACACGTTTTCTGGTGTTTTCAGCACTCCACAGTGCGTTTGATGTGCGGAAACTGCGATATCTTCGGTATCGTTGTTGTTTCCAGCTGAGATATGCATTATCAGTGATAATCTTCATGATTCTGCTATTACAAGTGTGCAGAATCACCGAAGTCGCTGTTTTCGTGCTTTTGAATGCGAAAAACACGTTTTCTGGTGTTTTCAGCACTCCACAGTGCGTTTGATATGCGGAAACAGCCATATCTTCGGTATCGTTGTTGTTTCCAGCTGAGATATGCATTATCAGTGATAATCTTCATGATTCTGCTGTTACAAGTGTGCAGAATCACCGAAGTCGCTGTTTTCGTGTTATTGAACGCGAAAAACACGTTTTCTGGTGTTTCCAGTACTCCACAGTGCGTTTGATATGCAGAAACTGCGATATCTTCGGTATCGTTGTTGTATCCAGCTGAGATATGCATTTTCAGTGGTAATCTTCATGATTCTGCTGTTACAAATGTGTAGAATCACCGAAATTGCTGTTTTCGTGCTTTTGAATGCGAAAAACACGTTTTCTGGTGTTTTCAGCACGCCACAGAGCGTTTGACATGCGGAAACTGCGATATCTTCGCTATCGTTGTTGTTTCCAGCTGAGATATGCATTTTCAGTGATAATCTTCGAGTTTCCTCTGCTGTTACAAGTGTGCAGAATCACCGAAATCGCTGTTTTCGTGCTTTTGAATGCGAAAAACACGTTTTCTGGTGTTTTCAGCACTCCACAGTGCGTTTGATGTGCGGACACTGCCATATCTTCGGTATCGTTGTTGTTTCCAGCTGGGATATGCATTATCAGTGATAATCTTCATGATTCTGCTGTAACAAGTGTGCAGAATCACCGAAATCGCTGTTTTCGTGCTATTGAATGCGAAAAACACGTTTTCTGGTGTTTTCAGCACTCTACAGTGCGTTTGATATGCGGAAACTGCCATATCTTCGGTATCGTTGTTGTTCCCAGCTGAGATATGCATTATCAGTGATAATCTTCATGATTCTGCTGTTACAAGTGTGCAGAATCACCGAAGTCGCTGTTTTCGTGCTATTGAACGCGAAAAACACGTTTTCTGGTGTTTCCACTACTCCACAGTGCGTTTTATATGCGGACACTGCGATATCTTCGGTATCGTTGTTGTATCCAGCTGAGATATGCATTTTCAGTGATAATCTTCGAGTTTCTTCTGCTGTTACAAGTGTGCAGACTCACCGAAATCGCTGTTTTCGTGCTATTGAATGCGAAAAACACGTTTTCTGGTGTTTTCAGCACGCCACAGAGCGTTTGACATGCAGAAACTGCCATATCTTCGGTATCGTTGATGTTTCCAGCTGAGATATGCATTTGCAGTGATAATCTTCATGATTCTGCTGTTACAAGTGTGCAGAATCACCGAAATCGCTGTTTTCGTGCTATTGAATGCGAAAAACACGTTTTCTGGTGTTTTCAGCACGCCACAGAGTGTTTGACATGCGGAAACTGCCATATCTTCGGTATCGTTGATATTTCCAGCTGAGATATGCATTTTCAGTGATAATCTTCATGATTCTGCTGTTACAAGTGTGCAGAATCACCGAAATCGCTGTTTTCGTGCTTTTGAATGCGAAAAACACCATTGCTGGTGTTTTCAGCACTCCACAGTGCGTTTGATATGCGGAAACTGCCATATCTTCGGTATCGTTGTTGTTTCCAGCTGAGATATGCATTATCAGTGATAATCTTCATGATTCTGCTATTACAAGTGTGCAGAATCACCGAAGTCGCTGTTTTCGTGCTTTTGAATGCGAAAAACACGTTTTCTGGTGTTTTCAGCACTCCACAGTGCGTTTGATATGCGGAAACAGCCATATCTTCGGTATCGTTGTTGTTTCCAGCTGAGATATGCATTATCAGTGATAATCTTCATGATTCTGCTGTTACAAGTGTGCAGAATCACCGAAGTCGCTGTTTTCGTGCTATTGAACGCGAAAAACACGTTTTCTGGTGTTTCCAGTACTCCAAAGTGCGTTTGATATGCAGAAACTGCGATATTTTCGGTATCGTTGTTGTATCCAGCTGAGATATGCATTTTCAGTGGTAATCTTCATGATTCTGCTGTTACAAATGTGTAGAATCACCGAAATTGCTGTTTTCGTGCTTTTGAATGCGAAAAACACGTTTTCTGGTGTTTTCAGCACGCCACAGAGCGTTTGACATGCGGAAACTGCGATATCTTCGCTATCGTTGTTGTTTCCAGCTGAGATATGCATTTTCAGTGATAATCTTCGAGTTTCCTCTGCTGTTACAAGTGTGCAGAATCACCGAAATCGCTGTTTTCGTGCTTTTGAATGCGAAAAACACGTTTTCTGGTGTTTTCAGCACTCCACAGTGCGTTTGATGTGCGGACACTGCCATATCTTCGGTATCGTTGTTGTTTCCAGCTGGGATATGCATTATCAGTGATAATCTTCATGATTCTGCTGTTACAAGTGTGCAGAATCACCGAAATCGCTGTTTTCGTGCTACTGAATGCGAAAAACACGTTTTCTGGTGTTTTCAGCACTCCACAGTGCGTTTGATGTGCGGAAACTGCCATATCTTCGGTATCGTTGTTGTTTCCAGCTGGGATTTGCATTATCAGTGATAATCTTCATGATTCTGCTGTTACAAGTGTGCAGAATCACCGAAATCGCTGTTTTCGTGCTAATGAATGCGAAAAACACCTTTTCTGGTGTTTTCAGCACTCCACAGTGCGTTTGATATGCGGTAACTGCGATATCTTCGGTATCGTTGTTGTTTCCAGCTGAGATATGCATTATCAGTGATAATCTTCATGATTCTGCTGTTACAAGTGTGCAGAATCACCGAAGTCGCTGTTTTCGTGCTATTGAACGCGAAAAACACGTTTTCTGGTGTTTCCAGTACTCCACAGTGCGTTTGATATGCGGAAACTGCGATATCTTCGGTATCGTTGTTGTATCCAGCTGAGATATGCATTTTCAGTGATAATCTTCATGATTCTGCTGCTACAAGTGTGCAGAATCACCGAAATCGCTGTTTTCGTGCTATTGAATGCGAAAAACACGTTTTCTGGTGTTTTCAGCACGCCACAGAGTGTTTGACATGCGGAAACTGCCATATCTTCGGTATCGTTGATATTTCCAGCTGAGATATGCATTTTCAGTGATAATCTTCATGATTCTGCTGTTACAAGTGTGCAGAATCACCGAAATCGCTGTTTTCGTGCTATTGAACGCGAAAAACACGTTTTCTGGTGTTTTCAGCACTCCACAGTGCGTTTGATATGCGGAAACTGCCATATCTTCGGTATCGTTGTTGTTTCCAGCTGAGATATGCATTATCAGTGATAATCTTCATGATTCTGCTATTACAAGTGTGCAGAATCACCGAAGTCGCTGTTTTCGTGCTTTTGAATGCGAAAAACACGTTTTCTGGTGTTTTCAGCACTCCACAGTGCGTTTGATATGCGGAAACAGCCATATCTTCGGTATCGTTGTTGTTTCCAGCTGAGATATGCATTATCAGTGATAATCTTCATGATTCTGCTGTTACAAGTGTGCAGAATCACCGAAGTCGCTGTTTTCGTGCTATTGAACGCGAAAAACACGTTTTCTGGTGTTTCCAGTACTCCAAAGTGCGTTTGATATGCAGAAACTGCGATATTTTCGGTATCGTTGTTGTATCCAGCTGAGATATGCATTTTCAGTGGTAATCTTCATGATTCTGCTGTTACAAATGTGTAGAATCACCGAAATTGCTGTTTTCGTGCTTTTGAATGCGAAAAACACGTTTTCTGGTGTTTTCAGCACTCCACAGTGCGTTTGACATGCGGAAACTGCGATATCTTCGCTATCGTTGTTGTTTCCAGCTGAGATATGCATTTTCAGTGATAATCTTCGAGTTTCCTCTGCTGTTACAAGTGTGCAGAATCACCGAAATCGCTGTTTTCGTGCTTTTGAATGCGAAAAACACGTTTTCTGGTGTTTTCAGCACTCCACAGTGCGTTTGATGTGCGGAAACTGCGATATCTTCGGTATCGTTGTTGTTTCCAGCTGAGATATGCATTATCAGTGATAATCTTCATGATTCTGCTATTACAAGTGTGCAGAATCACCGAAGTCGCTGTTTTCGTGCTTTTGAATGCGAAAAACACGTTTTCTGGTGTTTTCAGCACTCCACAGTGCGTTTGATATGCGGAAACAGCCATATCTTCGGTATCGTTGTTGTTTCCAGCTGAGATATGCATTATCAGTGATAATCTTCATGATTCTGCTGTTACAAGTGTGCAGAATCACCGAAGTCGCTGTTTTCGTGTTATTGAACGCGAAAAACACGTTTTCTGGTGTTTCCAGTACTCCACAGTGCGTTTGATATGCAGAAACTGCGATATCTTCGGTATCGTTGTTGTATCCAGCTGAGATATGCATTTTCAGTGGTAATCTTCATGATTCTGCTGTTACAAATGTGTAGAATCACCGAAATTGCTGTTTTCGTGCTTCTGAATGCGAAAAACACGTTTTCTGGTGTTTTCAGCACGCCACAGAGCGTTTGACATGCGGAAACTGCGATATCTTCGCTATCGTTGTTGTTTCCAGCTGAGATATGCATTTTCAGTGATAATCATCGAGTTTCCTCTGCTGTTACAAGTGTGCAGAATCACCGAAATCGCTGTTTTCGTGCTTTTGAATGCGAAAAACACGTTTTCTGGTGTTTTCAGCACTCCACAGTGCGTTTGATGTGCGGACACTGCCATATCTTCGGTATCGTTGTTGTTTCCAGCTGGGATATGCATTATCAGTGATAATCTTCATGATTCTGCTGTAACAAGTGTGCAGAATCACCGAAATCGCTGTTTTCGTGCTATTGAATGCGAAAAACACGTTTTCTGGTGTTTTCAGCACTCCACAGTGCGTTTGATATGCGGAAACTGCCATATCTTCGGTATCGTTGTTGTTCCCAGCTGAGATATGCATTATCAGTGATAATCTTCATGATTCTGCTGTTACAAGTGTGCAGAATCACCGAAGTCGCTGTTTTCGTGCTATTGAACGCGAAAAACACGTTTTCTGGTGTTTCCAGTACTCCACAGTGCGTTTGATATGCGGAAACTGCGATATCTTCGGTATCGTTGTTGTATCCAGCTGAGATATGCATTTTCAGTGATAATCTTCATGATTCTGCTGCTACAAGTGTGCAGAATCATCGAAATCGCTGTTTTCGTGCTTTTGAATGCGAAAAACACGTTTGCTGGTGTTTTCAGCACGCCACAGAGCGTTTGACATGCGGAAACTGCGATATCTTCGGTATCGTTGTTGTTTCCAGCTGAGATATGCATTTTCAGAGATAATCTTCATGATTCTGCTGTTACAAGTGTGCAGAATCACCGAAGTCGCTGTTTTCGTGCTATTGAACGCGAAAAACACGTTTTCTGGTGTTTCCAGTACTCCACAGTGCGTTTGATATGCGGAAACTGCGATATCTTCGGTATCGTTGTTGTATCCAGCTGAGATATGCATTTTCAGTGATAATCTTCATGATTCTGCTGCTACAAGTGTGCAGAATCATCGAAATCGCTGTTTTCGTGCTTTTGAATGCGAAAAACACGTTTGCTGGTGTTTTCAGCACGCCACAGAGCGTTTGACATGCGGAAACTGCGATATCTTCGGTATCGTTGTTGTTTCCAGCTGAGATATGCATTTTCAGAGATAATCTTCATGATTCTGCTGTTACAAGTGTGCAGAATCACCGAAATTGCTGTTTTCGTGCTATTGAATGCGAAATACACGTTTTCTGGTGTGTTCAGCACGCCACAGAGCGTTTGACATGCGGAAACTGCGATATCTTCGCTATCGTTGTTGTTTCCAGCTGAGATATGCATTTTCAGTGATAATCTTCGAGTTTCTTCTGCTGTTACAAGTGTGCAGAATCACCGAAATCCCTGTTTTCGTGCATTTGAATGCGAAAAACACGTTTTCTGGTGTTTTCAGCACTCCACAGTGCGTTTGATGTGCGGAAACTGCCATATCTTCGGTATCGTTGTTGTTTCCAGCTGAGATATGCATTTTCAGTGATAATCTTCAAGATTCTGCTGTTACAAGTGTGCAGACTCACCGAAATCGCTGTTTTCGTGCTTGTGAATGCGAAAAACACGTTTTCTGGTGTTTTCAGCACTCCACAGTGCGTTTGATATGCGGAAACAGCCATATCTTCGGTATCGTTGTTGTTTCCAGCTGAGATATGCATTATCAGTGATAATCTTCAAGATTCTGCTGTTACAAGTGTGCAGACTCACCGAAATCGCTGTTTTCGTGCTATTGAATGCGAAAAACACGTTTTCTGGTGTTTTCAGCACGCCACAGAGCGTTTGATGTTCGGTAACTGCGATATCTTCGGTATCGTTGTTGTTTCCAGCTGAGATATGCATTTTCAGTGATAATCTTCAAGATTCTGCTGTTACAAGTGTGCAGACTCACCGAAATCGCTGTTTTCGTGCTATTGAATGCGAAAAACACGTTTTCTGGTGTTTTCAGCACGCCACAGAGCGTTTGACATGCAGAAACTGCCATATCTTCGGTATCGTTGATGTTTCCAGCTGAGATATGCATTTGCAGTGATAATCTTCATGATTCTGCTATTACAAGTGTGCAGAATCACCGAAGTCGCTGTTTTCGTGCTTTTGAATGCGAAAAACACGTTTTCTGGTGTTTTCAGCACTCCACAGTGCGTTTGATATGCGGAAACAGCCATATCTTCGGTATCGTTGTTGTTTCCAGCTGAGATATGCATTATCAGTGATAATCTTCATGATTCTGCTGTTACAAGTGTGCAGAATCACCGAAGTCGCTGTTTTCGTGCTATTGAACGCGAAAAACACGTTTTCTGGTGTTTCCAGTACTCCAAAGTGCGTTTGATATGCAGAAACTGCGATATTTTCGGTATCGTTGTTGTATCCAGCTGAGATATGCATTTTCAGTGGTAATCTTCATGATTCTGCTGTTACAAATGTGTAGAATCACCGAAATTGCTGTTTTCGTGCTTTTGAATGCGAAAAACACGTTTTCTGGTGTTTTCAGCACGCCACAGAGCGTTTGACATGCGGAAACTGCGATATCTTCGCTATCGTTGTTGTTTCCAGCTGAGATATGCATTTTCAGTGATAATATTCGAGTTTCCTCTGCTGTTACAAGTGTGCAGAATCACCGAAATCGCTGTTTTCGTGCTTTTGAATGCGAAAAACACGTTTTCTGGTGTTTTCAGCACTCCACAGTGCGTTTGATGTGCGGACACTGCCATATCTTCGGTATCGTTGTTGTTTCCAGCTGGGATATGCATTATCAGTGATAATCTTCATGATTCTGCTGTTACAAGTGTGCAGAATCACCGAAGTCGCTGTTTTCGTGCTATTAAACGCGAAAAACACGTTTTCTGGTGTTTTCAGCACGCCACAGAGTGTTTGACATGCGGAAACTGTCATATCTTCGGTATCGTTGATATTTCCAGCTGAGATATGCATTTTCAGTGATAATCTTCATGATTCTGCTGTTACAAGTGTGCAGAATCACCGAAATCGCTGTTTTCGTGCTATTGAATGCGAAATACACGTTTTCTGGTGTGTTCAGCACTCCACAGTGCGTTTGATGTGCGGAAACTGCCATATCTTCGGTATCGTTGTTGTTTCCAGCTGAGATATGCATTATCAGTGATAATCTTCATGATTCTGCTATTACAAGTGTGCAGAATCACCGAAGTCGCTGTTTTCGTGCTTTTGAATGCGAAAAACAGGTTTTCTGGTGTTTTCAGCACTCCACAGTGCGTTTGATATGCGGAAACAGCCATATCTTCGGTATCGTTGTTGTTTCCAGCTGAGATATGCATTATCAGTGATAATCTTCATGATTCTGCTGTTACAAGTGTGCAGAATCACCGAAGTCGCTGTTTTCGTGCTTTTGAATGCGAAAAACACGTTTTCTGGTGTTTTCAGCACGCCACAGAGCGTTTGACATGCGGAAACTGCGATATCTTCGCTATCGTTGTTGTTTCCAGCTGAGATATGCATTTTCAGTGATAATCTTCGAGTTTCCTCTGCTGTTACAAGTGTGCAGAATCACCGAAATCGCTGTTTTCGTGCTTTTGAATGCGAAAAACACGTTTTCTGGTGTTTCCAGCACTCCACAGTGCGTTTGATGTGCGGACACTGCCATATCTTCGGTATCGTTGTTGTTTCCAGCTGGGATATGCATTATCAGTGATAATCTTCATGATTCTGCTGTTACAAGTGTGCAGAATCACCGAAATCGCTGTTTTCGTGCTACTGAATGCGAAAAACACGTTTTCTGGTGTTTTCAGCACTCCACAGTGCGTTTGATGTGCGGAAACTGCCATATCTTCGGTATCGTTGTTGTTTCCAGCTGGGATATGCATTATCAGTGATAATCTTCATGATTCTGCTATTACAAGTGTGCAGAATCACCGAAGTCGCTGTTTTCGTGCTTTTGAATGCGAAAAACACGTTTTCTGGTGTTTTCAGCACTCCACAGTGCGTTTGATATGCGGAAACAGCCATATCTTCGGTATCGTTGTTGTTTCCAGCTGAGATATGCATTATCAGAGATAATCTTCATGATTCTGCTGTTACAAGTGTGCAGAATCACCGAAATCGCTGTTTTCGTGCTATTGAATGCGAAAAACACGTTTTCTGGTGTTTTCAGCACGCCACAGAGCGTTTGACATGCAGAAACTGCCATATCTTCGGTATCGTTGATGTTTCCAGCTGAGATATGCATTTGCAGTGATAATCTTCATGATTCTGCTATTACAAGTGTGCAGAATCACCGAAGTCGCTGTTTTCGTGCTTTTGAATGCGAAAAACACGTTTTCTGGTGTTTTCAGCACTCCACAGTGCGTTTGATATGCGGAAACAGCCATATCTTCGGTATCGTTGTTGTTTCCAGCTGAGATATGCATTATCAGTGATAATCTTCATGATTCTGCTGTTACAAGTGTGCAGAATCACCGAAGTCGCTGTTTTCGTGCTATTGAACGCGAAAAACACGTTTTCTGGTGTTTCCAGTACTCCAAAGTGCGTTTGATATGCAGAAACTGCGATATTTTCGGTATCGTTGTTGTATCCAGCTGAGATATGCATTTTCAGTGGTAATCTTCATGATTCTGCTGTTACAAATGTGTAGAATCACCGAAATTGCTGTTTTCGTGCTTTTGAATGCGAAAAACACGTTTTCTGGTGTTTTCAGCACGCCACAGAGCGTTTGACATGCGGAAACTGCGATATCTTCGCTATCGTTGTTGTTTCCAGCTGAGATATGCATTTTCAGTGATAATCTTCGAGTTTCCTCTGCTGTTACAAGTGTGCAGAATCACCGAAATCGCTGTTTTCGTGCTTTTGAATGCGAAAAACACGTTTTCTGGTGTTTTCAGCACTCCACAGTGCGTTTGATGTGCGGACACTGCCATATCTTCGGTATCGTTGTTGTTTCCAGCTGGGATATGCATTATCAGTGATAATCTTCATGATTCTGCTGTTACAAGTGTGCAGAATCACCGAAGTCGCTGTTTTCGTGCTATTAAACGCGAAAAACACGTTTTCTGGTGTTTTCAGCACGCCACAGAGTGTTTGACATGCGGAAACTGTCATATCTTCGGTATCGTTGATATTTCCAGCTGAGATATGCATTTTCAGTGATAATCTTCATGATTCTGCTGTTACAAGTGTGCAGAATCACCGAAATCGCTGTTTTCGTGCTATTGAATGCGAAATACACGTTTTCTGGTGTGTTCAGCACTCCACAGTGCGTTTGATGTGCGGAAACTGCCATATCTTCGGTATCGTTGTTGTTTCCAGCTGAGATATGCATTTTCAGTGATAATCTTCATGATTCTGCTATTACAAGTGTGCAGAATCACCGAAGTCGCTGTTTTCGTGCTATTGAACGCGAAAAACACGTTTTCTGGTGTTTCCAGTACTCCACAGTGCGTTTGATATGCGGAAACTGCGATATCTTCGGTATCGTTGTTGTATCCAGCTGAGATATGCATTTTCAGTGATAATCTTCATGATTCTGCTGCTACAAGTGTGCAGAATCATCGAAATTGCTGTTTTCGTGCTATTGAATGCGAAATACACGTTTTCTGGTGTGTTCAGCACTCCACAGTGCGGTTGATGTGCGGAAACTGCCATATCTTCGGTATCGTTGTTGTTTCCAGCTGAGATATGCATTTTCAGTGATAATCTTCATGATCCTGCTGTAACAAGTGTGCAGAATCACCGAAATCGCTGTTTTCGTGCTATTGAATGCGAAAAACACGTTTTCTGGTGTTTTCAGCACTCCACAGTGCGTTTGATGTGCGGAAACTGCCATATCTTCGGTATCGTTGTTGTTCCCAGCTGAGATATGCATTATCAGTGATAATCTTCATGATTCTGCTGTTACAAGTGTGCAGAATCACCGAAGTCGCTGTTTTCGTGCTATTGAACGCGAAAAACACGTTTTCTGGTGTTTCCACTACTCCACAGTGCGTTTTATATGCGGACACTGCGATATCTTCGGTATCGTTGTTGTATCCAGCTGAGATATGCATTTTCAGTGATAATCTTCGAGTTTCTTCTGCTGTTACAAGTGTGCAGAATCACCGAAATCGCTGTTTTCGTGCATTTGAATGCGAAAAACACGTTTTCTGGTGTTTTCAGCACTCCACAGTGCGTTTGATGTGCGGAAACTGCCATATCTTCGGTATCGTTGTTGTTTCCAGCTGGGATATGCATTATCAGTGATAATCTTCATGATTCTGCTGTTACAAGTGTGCAGACTCACCGAAATCGCTGTTTTCGTGCTATTGAATGCGAAAAACACGTTTTCTGGTGTTTTCAGCACTCCACAGTGCGTTTGATGTGCGGAAACAGCCATATCTTCGGTATCGTTGTTGTTTCCAGCTGGGATATGTATTATCAGTGATAATCTTCATGATTCTGCTGTTACAAGTGTGCAGAATCACCGAAATCGCTGTTTTCGTGCTATTGAATGCGAAATACACGTTTTCTGGTGTGTTCAGCACTCCACAGTGCGTTTGATGTGCGGTAACTGCGATATCTTCGGTATCGTTGTTGTTTCCAGCTGAGATATGCATTTTCAGTGATAATCTTCAAGATTCTGCTGTTACAAGTGTGCAGACTCACCGAAATCGCTGTTTTCGTGCTATTGAATGCGAAAAACACGTTTTCTGGTGTTTTCAGCACGCCACAGAGCGTTTGACATGCAGAAACTGCCATATCTTCGGTATCGTTGATGTTTCCAGCTGAGATATGCATTTGCAGTGATAATCTTCATGATTCTGCTGTTACAAGTGTGCAGAATCACCGAAATCGCTGTTTTCGTGCTATTGAATGCGAAAAACACGTTTTCTGGTGTTTTCAGCACGCCACAGAGTGTTTGACATGCGGAAACTGCCATATCTTCGGTATCGTTGATATTTCCAGCTGAGATATGCATTTTCAGTGATAATCTTCATGATTCTGCTGTTACAAGTGTGCAGAATCACCGAAATCGCTGTTTTCGTGCTTTTGAATGCGAAAAACACCATTGCTGGTGTTTTCAGCACTCCACAGTGCGTTTGATATGCGGAAACTGCCATATCTTCGGTATCGTTGTTGTTTCCAGCTGAGATATGCATTATCAGTGATAATCTTCATGATTCTGCTATTACAAGTGTGCAGAATCACCGAAGTCGCTGTTTTCGTGCTTTTGAATGCGAAAAACACGTTTTCTGGTGTTTTCAGCACTCCACAGTGCGTTTGATATGCGGAAACAGCCATATCTTCGGTATCGTTGTTGTTTCCAGCTGAGATATGCATTATCAGTGATAATCTTCATGATTCTGCTGTTACAAGTGTGCAGAATCACCGAAATCGCTGTTTTCGTGCTATTGAATGCGAAAAACACGTTTTCTGGTGTTTTCAGCACGCCACAGAGTGTTTGACATGCGGAAACTGCCATATCTTCGGTATCGTTGATATTTCCAGCTGAGATATGCATTTTCAGTGATAATCTTCATGATTCTGCTGTTACAAGTGTGCAGAATCACCGAAATCGCTGTTTTCGTGCTTTTGAATGCGAAAAACACCATTGCTGGTGTTTTCAGCACTCCACAGTGCGTTTGATATGCGGAAACTGCCATATCTTCGGTATCGTTGTTGTTTCCAGCTGAGATATGCATTATCAGTGATAATCTTCATGATTCTGCTATTACAAGTGTGCAGAATCACCGAAGTCGCTGTTTTCGTGCTTTTGAATGCGAAAAACACGTTTTGTGGTGTTTTCAGCACTCCACAGTGCGTTTGATATGCGGAAACAGCCATATCTTCGGTATCGTTGTTGTTTCCAGCTGAGATATGCATTATCAGTGATAATCTTCATGATTCTGCTGTTACAAGTGTGCAGAATCACCGAAGTCGCTGTTTTCGTGCTTTTGAATGCGAAAAACACGTTTTCTGGTGTTTTCAGCACGCCACAGAGCGTTTGACATGCGGAAACTGCGATATCTTCGCTATCGTTGTTGTTTCCAGCTGAGATATGCATTTTCAGTGATAATCTTCGAGTTTCCTCTGCTGTTACAAGTGTGCAGAATCACCGAAATCGCTGTTTTCGTGCTTTTGAATGCGAAAAACACGTTTTCTGGTGTTTCCAGCACTCCACAGTGCGTTTGATGTGCGGACACTGCCATATCTTCGGTATCGTTGTTGTTTCCAGCTGGGATATGCATTATCAGTGATAATCTTCATGATTCTGCTGTTACAAGTGTGCAGAATCACCGAAATCGCTGTTTTCGTGCTACTGAATGCGAAAAACACGTTTTCTGGTGTTTTCAGCACTCCACAGTGCGTTTGATGTGCGGAAACTGCCATATCTTCGGTATCGTTGTTGTTTCCAGCTGGGATTTGCATTATCAGTGATAATCTTCATGATTCTGCTGTTACAAGTGTGCAGAATCACCGAAATCGCTGTTTTCGTGCTAATGAATGCGAAAAACACCTTTTCTGGTGTTTTCAGCACTCCACAGTGCGTTTGATATGCGGTAACTGCGATATCTTCGGTATCGTTGTTGTTTCCAGCTGAGATATGCATTATCAGTGATAATCTTCATGATTCTGCTGTTACAAGTGTGCAGAATCACCGAAGTCGCTGTTTTCGTGCTATTGAACGCGAAAAACACGTTTTCTGGTGTTTCCAGTACTCCACAGTGCGTTTGATATGCGGAAACTGCGATATCTTCGGTATCGTTGTTGTATCCAGCTGAGATATGCATTTTCAGTGATAATCTTCATGATTCTGCTGCTACAAGTGTGCAGAATCATCGAAATCGCTGTTTTCGTGCTTTTGAATGCGAAAAACACGTTTGCTGGTGTTTTCAGCACGCCACAGAGCGTTTGACATGCGGAAACTGCGATATCTTCGGTATCGTTGTTGTTTCCAGCTGAGATATGCATTTTCAGAGATAATCTTCATGATTCTGCTGTTACATGTGTGCAGAATCACCGAAATTGCTGTTTTCGTGCAATTGAATGCGAAATGCACGTTTTCTGGTGTGTTCAGCACTCCACAGTGCGTTTGATGTGCGGAAACTGCCATATCTTCGGTATCGTTGTTGTTTCCAGCTGAGATATGCATTTTCAGTGATAATCTTCATGATCCTGCTGTAACAAGTGTGCAGAATCACCGAAATCGCTGTTTTCGTGCTATTGAATGCGAAAAACACGTTTTCTGGTGTTTTCAGCACTCCACAGTGCGTTTGATGTGCGGAAACTGCCATATCTTCGGTATCGTTGTTGTTCCCAGCTGACATATGCATTATCAGTGATAATCTTCATGATTCTGCTGTTACAAGTGTGCAGAATCACCGAAGTCGCTGTTTTCGTGCTATTGAACGCGAAAAACACGTTTTCTGGTGTTTCCACTACTCCACAGTGCGTTTTATATGCGGACACTGCGATATCTTCGGTATCGTTGTTGTATCCAGCTGAGATATGCATTTTCAGTGGTAATCTTCATGATTCTGCTGTTACAAATGTGTAGAATCACCGAAATTGCTGTTTTCGTGCTTTTGAATGCGAAAAACACGTTTTCTGGTGTTTTCAGCACGCCACAGAGCGTTTGACATGCGGAAACTGCGATATCTTCGGTATCGTTGTTGTTTCCAGCTGAGATATGCATTTTCAGTGATAATCTTCATGATCCTGCTGTAACAAGTGTGCAGAATCACCGAAATCGCTGTTTTCGTGCTATTGAATGCGAAAAACACGTTTTCTGGTGTTTTCAGCACTCCACAGTGCGTTTGATGTGCGGAAACTGCCATATCTTCGGTATCGTTGTTGTTCCCAGCTGAGATATGCATTATCAGTGATAATCTTCATGATTCTGCTGTTACAAGTGTGCAGAATCACCGAAGTCGCTGTTTTCGTGCTATTGAACGCGAAAAACACGTTTTCTGGTGTTTCCACTACTCCACAGTACGTTTTATATGCGGACACTGCGATATCTTCGGTATCGTTGTTGTATCCAGCTGAGATATGCATTTTCAGTGATAATCTTCGAGTTTCCTCTGCTGTTACAAGTGTGCAGAATCACCGAAATCGCTGTTTTCGTGCATTTGAATGCGAAAAACACGTTTTCTGGTGTTTTCAGCACTCCACAGTGCGTTTGATGTGCGGAAACTGCCATATCTTCGGTATCGTTGTTGTTTCCAGCTGGGATATGCATTATCAGTGATAATCTTCATGATTCTGCTGTTACAAGTGTGCAGACTCACCGAAATCGCTGTTTTCGTGCTATTGAATGCGAAAAACACGTTTTCTGGTGTTTTCAGCACTCCACAGTGCGTTTGATGTGCGGAAACAGCCATATCTTCGGTATCGTTGTTGTTTCCAGCTGGGATATGTATTATCAGTGATAATCTTCATGATTCTGCTGTTACAAGTGTGCAGAATCACCGAAATCGCTGTTTTCGTGCTATTGAATGCGAAATACACGTTTTCTGGTGTGTTCAGCACTCCACAGTGCGTTTGATGTGCGGTAACTGCGATATCTTCGGTATCGTTGTTGTTTCCAGCTGAGATATGCATTTTCAGTGATAATCTTCAAGATTCTGCTGTTACAAGTGTGCAGACTCACCGAAATCGCTGTTTTCGTGCTATTGAATGCGAAAAACACGTTTTCTGGTGTTTTCAGCACGCCACAGAGCGTTTGACATGCAGAAACTGCCATATCTTCGGTATCGTTGATGTTTCCAGCTGAGATATGCATTTGCAGTGATAATCTTCATGATTCTGCTGTTACAAGTGTGCAGAATCACCGAAATCGCTGTTTTCGTGCTATTGAATGCGAAAAACACGTTTTCTGGTGTTTTCAGCACGCCACAGAGTGTTTGACATGCGGAAACTGCCATATCTTCGGTATCGTTGATATTTCCAGCTGAGATATGCATTTTCAGTGATAATCTTCATGATTCTGCTGTTACAAGTGTGCAGAATCACCGAAGTCGCTGTTTTCGTGCTTTTGAATGCGAAAAACACGTTTTCTGGTGTTTTCAGCACGCCACAGAGCGTTTGATATGCGGAAACAGCCATATCTTCGGTATCGTTGTTGTTTCCAGCTGAGATATGCATTATCAGTGATAATCTTCATGATTCTGCTGTTACAAGTGTGCAGAATCACCGAAGTCGCTGTTTTCGTGCTTTTGAATGCGAAAAACACGTTTTCTGGTGTTTTCAGCACGCCACAGAGCGTTTGACATGCGGAAACTGCGATATCTTCGCTATCGTTGTTGTTTCCAGCTGAGATATGCATTTTCAGTGATAATCTTCGAGTTTCCTCTGCTGTTACAAGTGTGCAGAATCACCGAAATCGCTGTTTTCGTGCTTTTGAATGCGAAAAACACGTTTTCTGGTGTTTCCAGCACTCCACAGTGCGTTTGATGTGCGGACACTGCCATATCTTCGGTATCGTTGTTGTTTCCAGCTGGGATATGCATTATCAGTGATAATCTTCATGATTCTGCTGTTACAAGTGTGCAGAATCACCGAAATCGCTGTTTTCGTGCTACTGAATGCGAAAAACACGTTTACTGGTGTTTTCAGCACTCCACAGTGCGTTTGATGTGCGGAAACTGCCATATCTTCGGTATCGTTGTTGTTTCCAGCTGGGATTTGCATTATCAGTGATAATCTTCATGATTCTGCTGTTACAAGTGTGCAGAATCACCGAAATCGCTGTTTTCGTGCTAATGAATGCGAAAAACACCTTTTCTGGTGTTTTCAGCACTCCACAGTGCGTTTGATATGCGGTAACTGCGATATCTTCGGTATCGTTGTTGTTTCCAGCTGAGATATGCATTATCAGTGATAATCTTCATGATTCTGCTGTTACAAGTGTGCAGAATCACCGAAGTCGCTGTTTTCGTGCTATTGAACGCGAAAAACACGTTTTCTGGTGTTTCCAGTACTCCACAGTGCGTTTGATATGCGGAAACTGCGATATCTTCGGTATCGTTGTTGTATCCAGCTGAGATATGCATTTTCAGTGATAATCTTCATGATTCTGCTGCTACAAGTGTGCAGAATCATCGAAATCGCTGTTTTCGTGCTTTTGAATGCGAAAAACACGTTTGCTGGTGTTTTCAGCACGCCACAGAGCGTTTGACATGCGGAAACTGCGATATCTTCGGTATCGTTGTTGTTTCCAGCTGAGATATGCATTTTCAGAGATAATCTTCATGATTCTGCTGTTACATGTGTGCAGAATCACCGAAATTGCTGTTTTCGTGCAATTGAATGCGAAATGCACGTTTTCTGGTGTGTTCAGCACTCCACAGTGCGTTTGATGTGCGGAAACTGCCATATCTTCGGTATCGTTGTTGTTTCCAGCTGAGATATGCATTTTCAGTGATAATCTTCATGATCCTGCTGTAACAAGTGTGCAGAATCACCGAAATCGCTGTTTTCGTGCTATTGAATGCGAAAAACACGTTTTCTGGTGTTTTCAGCACTCCACAGTGCGTTTGATGTGCGGAAACTGCCATATCTTCGGTATCGTTGTTGTTCCCAGCTGACATATGCATTATCAGTGATAATCTTCATGATTCTGCTGTTACAAGTGTGCAGAATCACCGAAGTCGCTGTTTTCGTGCTATTGAACGCGAAAAACACGTTTTCTGGTGTTTCCACTACTCCACAGTGCGTTTTATATGCGGACACTGCGATATCTTCGGTATCGTTGTTGTATCCAGCTGAGATATGCATTTTCAGTGGTAATCTTCATGATTCTGCTGTTACAAATGTGTAGAATCACCGAAATTGCTGTTTTCGTGCTTTTGAATGCGAAAAACACGTTTTCTGGTGTTTTCAGCACGCCACAGAGCGTTTGACATGCGGAAACTGCGATATCTTCGCTATCGTTGTTGTTTCCAGCTGAGATATGCATTTTCAGTGATAATCTTCGAGTTTCTTCTGCTGTTACAAGTGTGCAGAATCACCGAAATCCCTGTTTTCGTGCATTTGAATGCGAAAAACACGTTTTCTGGTGTTTTCAGCACTCCACAGTGCGTTTGATGTGCGGAAACTGCCATATCTTCGGTATCGTTGTTGTTTCCAGCTGAGATATGCATTTTCAGTGATAATCTTCAAGATTCTGCTGTTACAAGTGTGCAGACTCACCGAAATCGCTGTTTTCGTGCTTGTGAATGCGAAAAACACGTTTTCTGGTGTTTTCAGCACTCCACAGTGCGTTTGATATGCGGAAACAGCCATATCTTCGGTATCGTTGTTGTTTCCAGCTGAGATATGCATTATCAGTGATAATCTTCAAGATTCTGCTGTTACAAGTGTGCAGACTCACCGAAATCGCTGTTTTCGTGCTATTGAATGCGAAAAACACGTTTTCTGGTGTTTTCAGCACGCCACAGAGCGTTTGATGTGCGGTAACTGCGATATCTTCGGTATCGTTGTTGTTTCCAGCTGGGATATGCATTTTCAGTGATAATCTTCAAGATTCTGCTGTTACAAGTGTGCAGACTCACCGAAATCGCTGTTTTCGTGCTATTGAATGCGAAAAACGCGTTTTCTGGTGTTTTCAGCACGCCACAGAGCGTTTGATGTTCGGTAACTGCGATATCTTCGGTATCGTTGTTGTTTCCAGCTGAGATATGCATTTTCAGTGATAATCTTCAAGATTCTGCTGTTACAAGTGTGCAGTCTCACCGAAATCGCTGTTTTCGTGCTAATGAATGCGAAAAACACGTTTTCTGGTGTTTTCAGCACGCCACAGATCGTTTGACATGCAGAAACTGCCATATCTTCGGTATCGTTGATGTTTCCAGCTGAGATATGCATTTGCAGTGATAATCTTCATGATTCTGCTGTTACAAGTGTGCAGAATCACCGAAATCGCTGTTTTCGTGCTATTGAATGCGAAAAACACGTTTTCTGGTGTTTTCAGCACGCCACAGAGTGTTTGACATGCGGAAACTGCCATATCTTCGGTATCGTTGATATTTCCAGCTGAGATATGCATTTTCAGTGATAATCTTCATGATTCTGCTGTTACAAGTGTGCAGAATCACCGAAATCGCTGTTTTCGTGCTTTTGAATGCGAAAAACACGTTTTCTGGTGTTTTCAGCACTCCACAGTGCGTTTGATGTGCGGAAACTGCCATATCTTCGGTATCGTTGTTGTTCCCAGCTGAGATATGCATTATCAGTGATAATCTTCATGATTCTGCTGTTACAAGTGTGCAGAATCACCGAAGTCGCTGTTTTCGTGCTATTGAACGCGAAAAACACGTTTTCTGGTGTTTCCACTACTCCACAGTGCGTTTTATATGCGGACACTGCGATATCTTCGGTATCGTTGTTGTTTCCAGCTGAGATATGCATTTTCAGTGATAATCTTCAAGATTCTGCTGTTACAAGTGTGCAGACTCACCGAAATCGCTGTTTTCGTGCTTGTGAATGCGAAAAACACGTTTTCTGGTGTTTTCAGCACGCCACAGAGCGTTTGACAAGCGGAAACTGCGATATCTTCGGTATCGTTGTTGTTTCCAGCTGAGATATGCATTTTCAGAGATAATCTTCATGATTCTGCTGTTACAAGTGTGCAGAATCACCGAAATTGCTGTTTTCGTGCTATTGAATGCGAAATACACGTTTTCTGGTGTGTTCAGCACGCCACAGAGCGTTTGACATGCGGAAACTGCGATATCTTCGGTATCGTTGTTGTTTCCAGCTGAGATATGCATTTGCAGTGATAATCTTCATGATTCTGCTGTTACAAGTGTGCAGAATCACCGAAATCGCTGTTTTCGTGCTATTGAATGCGAAAAACACGTTTTCTGGTGTTTTCAGCACGCCACAGAGTGTTTGATATGCGGAAACTGCCATATCTTCGGTATCGTTGTTGTTTCCAGCTGAGATATGCATTATCAGTGATAATCTTCATGATTCTGCTATTACAAGTGTGCAGAATCACCGAAGTCGTTGTTTTCGTGCTATTGAACGCGAAAAACACGTTTTCTGGTGTGTTCAGCACGCCACAGAGCGTTTGACATGCGGAAACTGCCATATCTTCGGTATCGTTGTTGTATCCAGCTGAGATATGCATTTTCAGTGATAATCTTCATGATTCTGCTGTTACAAGTGTGCAGAATCACCGAAATCGCAGTTTTCGTGCTTTTGAATGCGAAAAACACGTTTGCTGGTGTTTTCAGCACTCCACAGTGCGTTTGATATGCGGAAACTGCCATATCTTCGGTATCGTTGTTGTTTCCAGCTGAGATATGCATTATCAGTGATAATCTTCATGATTCTGCTATTACAAGTGTGCAGAATCACCGAAGTCGTTGTTTTCGTGCTATTGAACGCGAAAAACACGTTTTCTGGTGTTTCCAGTACTCCACAATGCGTTTGATATGCGGAAACTGCGATATCTTCGGTATCGTTGTTGTATCCAGCTGAGATATGCATTTTCAGTGATAATCTTCATGATTCTGCTGCTACAAGTGTGCAGAATCACCGAAATCGCTGTTTTCGTGCTTTTGAATGCGAAAAACACGTTTGCTGGTGTTTTCAGCACGCCACAGAGCGTTTGACAAGCGGAAACTGCGATATCTTCGGTATCGTTGTTGTTTCCAGCTGAGATATGCATTTTCAGAGATAATCTTCATGATTCTGCTGTTACAAGTGTGCAGAATCACCGAAATTGCTGTTTTCGTGCTATTGAATGCGAAATACACGTTTTCTGGTGTGTTCAGCACGCCACAGAGCGTTTGACATGCAGAAACTACCATATCTTCGGTATCGTTGATGTTTCCAGCTGAGATATGCATTTTCAGTGATAATCTTCATGATTCTGCTGTTACAAGTGTGCAGAATCACCGAAATCGCTGTTTTCGTGCTATTGAACGCGAAAAACACGTTTTCTGGTGTTTCCACTACTCCACAGTGGGTTTTATATGCGGACACTGCGATATCTTCGGTATCGTTGTTGTTTCCAGCTGAGATATGCATTATCAGTGATAATCTTCATGATTCTGCTATTACAAGTGTGCAGAATCACCGAAGTCGTTGTTTTCGTGCTATTGAACGCGAAAAACACGTTTTCTGGTGTGTTCAGCACGCCACAGAGCGTTTGACATGCGGAAACTGCCATATCTTCGGTATCGTTGTTGTATCCAGCTGAGATATGCATTTTCAGTGATAATCTTCATGATTCTGCTGTTACAAGTGTGCAGAATCACCGAAATCGCTGTTTTCGTGCTATTGAATGCGAAAAACACGTTTTCTGGTGTTTTCAGCACGCCACAGAGTGTTTGATATGCGGAAACTGCCATATCTTCGGTATCGTTGTTGTTTCCAGCTGAGATATGCATTATCAGTGATAATCTTCATGATTCTGCTATTACAAGTGTGCAGAATCACCGAAGTCGTTGTTTTCGTGCTATTGAACGCGAAAAACACGTTTTCTGGTGTGTTCAGCACGCCACAGAGCGTTTGACATGCGGAAACTGCCATATCTTCGGTATCGTTGTTGTATCCAGCTGAGATATGCATTTTCAGTGATAATCTTCATGATTCTGCTGTTACAAGTGTGCAGAATCACCGAAATCGCAGTTTTCGTGCTTTTGAATGCGAAAAACACGTTTGCTGGTGTTTTCAGCACTCCACAGTGCGTTTGATATGCGGAAACTGCCATATCTTCGGTATCGTTGTTGTTTCCAGCTGAGATATGCATTATCAGTGATAATCTTCATGATTCTGCTATTACAAGTGTGCAGAATCACCGAAGTCGTTGTTTTCGTGCTATTGAACGCGAAAAACACGTTTTCTGGTGTTTCCAGTACTCCACAATGCGTTTGATATGCGGAAACTGCGATATCTTCGGTATCGTTGTTGTATCCAGCTGAGATATGCATTTTCAGTGATAATCTTCATGATTCTGCTGCTACAAGTGTGCAGAATCACCGAAATCGCTGTTTTCGTGCTTTTGAATGCGAAAAACACGTTTGCTGGTGTTTTCAGCACGCCACAGAGCGTTTGACAAGCGGAAACTGCGATATCTTCGGTATCGTTGTTGTTTCCAGCTGAGATATGCATTTTCAGAGATAATCTTCATGATTCTGCTGTTACAAGTGTGCAGAATCACCGAAATTGCTGTTTTCGTGCTATTGAATGCGAAATACACGTTTTCTGGTGTGTTCAGCACGCCACAGAGCGTTTGACATGCAGAAACTACCATATCTTCGGTATCGTTGATGTTTCCAGCTGAGATATGCATTTTCAGTGATAATCTTCATGATTCTGCTGTTACAAGTGTGCAGAATCACCGAAATCGCTGTTTTCGTGCTATTGAACGCGAAAAACACGTTTTCTGGTGTTTCCACTACTCCACAGTGGGTTTTATATGCGGACACTGCGATATCTTCGGTATCGTTGTTGTATCCAGCTGAGATATGCATTTTCAGTGGTAATCTTCATGATTCTGCTGTTACAAATGTGTAGAATCACCGAAATTGCTGTTTTCGTGCTTTTGAATGCGAAAAACACGTTTTCTGGTGTTTTCAGCACGCCACAGAGCGTTTGACATGCGGAAACTGCGATATCTTCGCTATCGTTGTTGTTTCCAGCTGAGATATGCATTTTCAGTGATAATCTTCGAGTTTCTTCTGCTGTTACAAGTGTGCAGAATCACCGAAATCGCTGTTTTCGTGCATTTGAATGCGAAAAACACGTTTTCTGGTGTTTTCAGCACTCCACAGTGCGTTTGATGTGCGGAAACGGCCATATCTTCGGTATCGTTGTTGTTTCCAGCTGGGATATGCATTATCAGTGATAATCTTCATGATTCTGCTGTTACAAGTGTGCAGAATCACCGAAATTGCTGTTTTCGTGCTTTTGAATGCGAAAAACACGTTTTCTGGTGTTTTCAGCACGCCACAGAGCGTTTGACATGCGGAAACTGCGATATCTTCGCTATCGTTGTTGTTTCCAGCTGAGATATGCATTTTCAGTGATAATCTTCGAGTTTCTTCTGCTGTTACAAGTGTGCAGAATCACCGAAATCGCTGTTTTCGTGCTTTTGAATGCGAAAAACACGTTTGCTGGTGTTTTCAGCACGCCACAGAGCGTTTGACAAGCGGAAACTGCGATATCTTCGGTATCGTTGTTGTTTCCAGCTGAGATATGCATTTTCAGAGATAATCTTCATGATTCTGCTGTTACAAGTGTGCAGAATCACCGAAATTGCTGTTTTCGTGCTATTGAATGCGAAATACACGTTTTCTGGTGTGTTCAGCACGCCACAGAGCGTTTGACATGCAGAAACTGCCATATCTTCGGTATCGTTGATGTTTCCAGCTGAGATATGCATTTGCAGTGATAATCTTCATGATTCTGCTGTTACAAGTGTGCAGAATCACCGAAATCGCTGTTTTCGTGCTATTGAATGCGAAAAACACGTTTTCTGGTGTTTTCAGCACGCCACAGAGTGTTTGACATGCGGAAACTGCCATATCTTCGGTATCGTTGTTGTATCCAGCTGAGATATGCATTTTCAGTGATAATCTTCATGATTCTGCTGTTACAAGTGTGCAGAATCACCGAAATCGCTGTTTTCGTGCTTTTGAATGCGAAAAACACGTTTGCTGGTGTTTTCAGCACTCCACAGTGCGTTTGATATGCGGAAACTGCCATATCTTCGGTATCGTTGTTGTTTCCAGCTGAGATATGCATTATCAGTGATAATCTTCATGATTCTGCTATTACAAGTGTGCAGAATCACCGAAGTCGCTGTTTTCGTGCTATTGAACGCGAAAAACACGTTTTCTGGTGTTTCCAGTACTCCACAATGCGTTTGATATGCGGAAACTGCCATATCTTCGGTATCGTTGTTGTTCCCAGCTGAGATATGCATTATCAGTGATAATCTTCATGATTCTGCTGTTACAAGTGTGCAGAATCACCGAAGTCGCTGTTTTCGTGCTATTGAACGCGAACAACACGTTTTCTGGTGTTTCCACTACTCCACAGTGGGTTTTATATGCGGACACTGCGATATCTTCGGTATCGTTGTTGTGTCCAGCTGAGATATGCATTTTCAGTGGTAATCTTCATGATTCTGCTGTTACAAATGTGTAGAATCACCGAAATTGCTGTTTTCGTGCTTTTGAATGCGAAAAACACGTTTTCTGGTGTTTTCAGCACGCCACAGAGCGTTTGACATGCGGAAACTGCGATATCTTCGCTATCGTTGTTGTTTCCAGCTGAGATATGCATTTTCAGTGATAATCTTCGAGTTTCTTCTGCTGTTACAAGTGTGCAGAATCACCGAAATCGCTGTTTTCGTGCATTTGAATGCGAAAAACACGTTTTCTGGTGTTTTCAGCACTCCACAGTGCGTTTGATGTGCGGAAACGGCCATATCTTCGGTATCGTTGTTGTTTCCAGCTGGGATATGCATTATCAGTGATAATCTTCATGATTCTGCTATTACAAGTGTGCAGAATCACCGAAGTCGCTGTTTTCGTGCTATTGAACGCGAAAAACACGTTTTCTGGTGTTTCCAGTACTCCACAATGCGTTTGATATGCGGAAACTGCCATATCTTCGGTATCGTTGTTGTTCCCAGCTGAGATATGCATTATCAGTGATAATCTTCATGATTCTGCTGTTACAAGTGTGCAGAATCACCGAAGTCGCTGTTTTCGTGCTATTGAACGCGAAAAACACGTTTTCTGGTGTTTCCACTACTCCACAGTGGGTTTTATATGCGGACACTGCGATATCTTCGGTATCGTTGTTGTATCCAGCTGAGATATGCATTTTCAGTGGTAATCTTCATGATTCTGCTGTTACAAATGTGTAGAATCACCGAAATTGCTGTTTTCGTGCTTTTGAATGCGAAAAACACGTTTTCTGGTGTTTTCAGCACGCCACAGAGCGTTTGACATGCGGAAACTGCGATATCTTCGCTATCGTTGTTGTTTCCAGCTGAGATATGCATTTTCAGTGATAATCTTCGAGTTTCTTCTGCTGTTACAAGTGTGCAGAATCACCGAAATCGCTGTTTTCGTGCATTTGAATGCGAAAAACACGTTTTCTGGTGTTTTCAGCACTCCACAGTGCGTTTGATGTGCGGAAACGGCCATATCTTCGGTATCGTTGTTGTTTCCAGCTGGGATATGCATTATCAGTGATAATCTTCATGATTCTGCTATTACAAGTGTGCAGAATCACCGAAGTCGCTGTTTTCGTGCTATTGAACGCGAAAAACACGTTTTCTGGTGTTTCCAGTACTCCACAATGCGTTTGATATGCGGAAACTGCCATATCTTCGGTATCGTTGTTGTTCCCAGCTGAGATATGCATTATCAGTGATAATCTTCATGATTCTGCTGTTACAAGTGTGCAGAATCACCGAAGTCGCTGTTTTCGTGCTATTGAACGCGAAAAACACGTTTTCTGGTGTTTCCACTACTCCACAGTGGGTTTTATATGCGGACACTGCGATATCTTCGGTATCGTTGTTGTATCCAGCTGAGATATGCATTATCAGTGATATTCTTCATGATTCTGCTGTTACAAGTGTGCAGAATCACCGAAATTGCTGTTTTCGTGCTTTTGAATGCGAAAAACACGTTTTCTGGTGTTTTCAGCACGCCACAGAGCGTTTGACATGCGGAAACTGCGATATCTTCGCTATCGTTGTTGTTTCCAGCTGAGATATGCATTTTCAGTGATAATCTTCGAGTTTCTTCTGCTGTTACAAGTGTGCAGAATCACCGAAATCGCTGTTTTCGTGCTTTTGAATGCGAAAAACACGTTTGCTGGTGTTTTCAGCACTCCACAGTGCGTTTGATATGCGGAAACTGCCATATCTTCGGTATCGTTGTTGTTTCCAGCTGAGATATGCATTATCAGTGATAATCTTCATGATTCTGCTATTACAAGTGTGCAGAATCACCGAAGTCGCTGTTTTCGTGCTATTGAACGCGAAAAACACGTTTTCTGGTGTTTCCAGTACTCCACAATGCGTTTGATATGCGGAAACTGCGATATCTTCGGTATCGTTGTTGTATCCAGCTGAGATATGCATTTTCAGTGATAATCTTCATGATTCTGCTATTACAAGTGTGCAGAATCACCGAAGTCGCTGTTTTCGTGCTATTGAACGCGAAAAACACGTTTTCTGGTGTTTCCAGTACTCCACAATGCGTTTGATATGCGGAAACTGCCATATCTTCGGTATCGTTGTTGTTCCCAGCTGAGATATGCATTATCAGTGATAATCTTCATGATTCTGCTGTTACAAGTGTGCAGAATCACCGAAGTCGCTGTTTTCGTGCTATTGAACGCGAAAAACACGTTTTCTGGTGTTTCCACTACTCCACAGTGGGTTTTATATGCGGACACTGCGATATCTTCGGTATCGTTGTTGTATCCAGCTGAGATATGCATTTTCAGTGGTAATCTTCATGATTCTGCTGTTACAAATGTGTAGAATCACCGAAATTGCTGTTTTCGTGCTTTTGAATGCGAAAAACACGTTTTCTGGTGTTTTCAGCACGCCACAGAGCGTTTGACATGCGGAAACTGCGATATCTTCGCTATCGTTGTTGTTTCCAGCTGAGATATGCATTTTCAGTGATAATCTTCGAGTTTCTTCTGCTGTTACAAGTGTGCAGAATCACCGAAATCGCTGTTTTCGTGCATTTGAATGCGAAAAACACGTTTTCTGGTGTTTTCAGCACTCCACAGTGCGTTTGATGTGCGGAAACGGCCATATCTTCGGTATCGTTGTTGTTTCCAGCTGGGATATGCATTATCAGTGATAATCTTCATGATTCTGCTGTTACAAGTGTGCAGAATCACCGAAATTGCTGTTTTCGTGCTTTTGAATGCGAAAAACACGTTTTCTGGTGTTTTCAGCACGCCACAGAGCGTTTGACATGCGGAAACTGCGATATCTTCGCTATCGTTGTTGTTTCCAGCTGAGATATGCATTTTCAGTGATAATCTTCGAGTTTCTTCAGCTGTTACAAGTGTGCAGAATCACCGAAATCGCTGTTTTCGTGCTTTTGAATGCGAAAAACACGTTTTCTGGTGTTTTCAGCACTCCACAGTGCGTTTTATATGCGGAAACTGCGATATCTTCGGTATCGTTGTTGTTTCCAGCTGGGATATGCATTATCAGTGATAATCTTCATGATTCTGCTGTTACAAGTGTGCAGAATCACCGAAGTCGCTGTTTTCGTGCTATTGAACGCGAAAAACACGTTTTCTGGTGTTTTCAGCACTCCACAGTGCGTTTGATGTGCGGTAACTGCCATATCTTCGGTATCGTTGTTGTATCCAGCTGAGATATGCATTTTCAGTGATAATCTTCATGATTCTGCTGTTACAAGTGTGCAGAATCACCGAAATCGCTGTTTTCGTGCTTTTGAATGCGAAAAACACGTTTGCTGGGGTTTTCAGCACTCCACAGTGCGTTTGATATGCGGAAGCTGCCATATCTTCGGTATCGTTGTTGTTTCCAGCTGAGATATGCATTATCAGTGATAATCTTCATGATTCTGCTATTACAAGTGTGCAGAATCACCGAAGTCGCTGTTTTCGTGCTATTGAACGCGAAAAACACGTTTTCTGGTGTTTCCAGTACTCCACAATGCGTTTGATATGCGGAAACTGCCATATCTTCGGTATCGTTGTTGTTCCCAGCTGAGATATGCATTTTCAGTGGTAATCTTCATGATTCTGCTGTTACAAGTGTGCAGAATCACCGAAATCGCTGTTTTCGTGCTTTTGAATGCGAAAAACACGTTTGCTGGTGTTTTCAGCACTCCACAGTGCGTTTGATATGCGGAAACTGCCATATCTTCGGTATCGTTGTTGTTTCCAGCTGAGATATGCATTTTCAGTGGTAATCTTCATGATTCTGCTGTTACAAATGTGTAGAATCACCGAAATTGCTGTTTTCGTGCTTTTGAATGCGAAAAACACGTTTTCTGGTGTTTTCAGCACGCCACAGAGCGTTTGACATGCGGAAACTGCGATATCTTCGCTATCGTTGTTGTTTCCAGCTGAGATATGCATTTTCAGTGATAATCTTCGAGTTTCTTCTGCTGTTACAAGTGTGCAGAATCACCGAAATCGCTGTTTTCGTGCATTTGAATGCGAAAAACACGTTTTCTGGTGTTTTCAGCACTCCACAGTGCGTTTGATGTGCGGAAACGGCCATATCTTCGGTATCGTTGTTGTTTCCAGCTGGGATATGCATTATCAGTGATAATCTTCATGATTCTGCTGTTACAAGTGTGCAGAATCACCGAAATTGCTGTTTTCGTGCTTTTGAATGCGAAAAACACGTTTTCTGGTGTTTTCAGCACGCCACAGAGCGTTTGACATGCGGAAACTGCGATATCTTCGCTATCGTTGTTGTTTCCAGCTGAGATATGCATTTTCAGTGATAATCTTCGAGTTTCTTCTGCTGTTACAAGTGTGCAGAATCACCGAAATCGCTGTTTTCGTGCTTTTGAATGCGAAAAACACGTTTGCTGGTGTTTTCAGCACGCCACAGAGTGTTTGACATGCGGAAACTGCCATATCTTCGGTATCGTTGTTGTATCCAGCTGAGATATGCATTTTCAGTGATAATCTTCATGATTCTGCTGTTACAAGTGTGCAGAATCACCGAAATCGCTGTTTTCGTGCTTTTGAATGCGAAAAACACGTTTGCTGGTGTTTTCAGCACTCCACAGTGCGTTTGATATGCGGAAGCTGCCATATCTTCGGTATCGTTGTTGTTTCCAGCTGAGATATGCATTATCAGTGATAATCTTCATGATTCTGCTATTACAAGTGTGCAGAATCACCGAAGTCGCTGTTTTCGTGCTATTGAACGCGAAAAACACGTTTTCTGGTGTTTCCAGTACTCCACAATGCGTTTGATATGCGGAAACTGCCATATCTTCGGTATCGTTGTTGTTCCCAGCTGAGATATGCATTATCAGTGATAATCTTCATGATTCTGCTGTTACAAGTGTGCAGAATCACCGAAATTGCTGTTTTCATGCTTTTGAATGCGAAAAACACGTTTTCTGGTGTTTTCAGCACGCCACAGAGCGTTTGACATGCGGAAACTGCGATATCTTCGCTATCGTTGTTGTTTCCAGCTGAGATATGCATTTTCAGTGATAATCTTCGAGTTTCTTCTGCTGTTACAAGTGTGCAGAATCACCGAAATCGCTGTTTTCGTGCTTTTGAATGCGAAAAACACGTTTGCTGGTGTTTTCAGCACGCCACAGAGTGTTTGACATGCGGAAACTGCCATATCTTCGGTATCGTTGTTGTATCCAGCTGAGATATGCATTTTCAGTGATAATCTTCATGATTCTGCTGTTACAAGTGTGCAGAATCACCGAAATCGCTGTTTTCGTGCTTTTGAATGCGAAAAACACGTTTGCTGGTGTTTTCAGCACTCCACAGTGCGTTTGATATGCGGAAGCTGCCATATCTTCGGTATCGTTGTTGTTTCCAGCTGAGATATGCATTATCAGTGATAATCTTCATGATTCTGCTATTACAAGTGTGCAGAATCACCGAAGTCGCTGTTTTCGTGCTATTGAACGCGAAAAACACGTTTTCTGGTGTTTCCAGTACTCCACAATGCGTTTGATATGCGGAAACTGCCATATCTTCGGTATCGTTGTTGTTCCCAGCTGAGATATGCATTATCAGTGATAATCTTCATGATTCTGCTGTTACAAGTGTGCAGAATCACCGAAATTGCTGTTTTCATGCTTTTGAATGCGAAAAACACGTTTTCTGGTGTTTTCAGCACGCCACAGAGCGTTTGACATGCGGAAACTGCGATATCTTCGCTATCGTTGTTGTTTCCAGCTGAGATATGCATTTTCAGTGATAATCTTCGAGTTTCTTCTGCTGTTACAAGTGTGCAGAATCACCGAAATCGCTGTTTTCGTGCTTTTGAATGCGAAAAACACGTTTTCTGGTGTTTTCAGCACTCCACAGTGCGTTTTATATGCGGAAACTGCGATATCTTCGGTATCGTTGTTGTTTCCAGCTGGGATATGCATTATCAGTGATAATCTTCATGATTCTGCTGTTACAAGTGTGCAGATTCACCGAAATCGCTGTTTTCGTGTTATTGAATGCGAAAAACACGTTGTCTGGTGTTTTCAGCACGCCACAGAGCGTTTGACAAGCGGAAACTGCGATATCTTCGGTATCGTTGTTGTTTCCAGCTGGGATATGCATTATCAGTGATAATCTTCATGATTCTGCTGTTACAAGTGTGCAGAATCACCGAAATCGCTGTTTTCGTGCTTTTGAATGCGAAAAACACGTTTTCTGGTGTTTTCAGCACTCCACAGTGCGTTTTATATGCGGAAACTGCGATATCTTCGGTATCGTTGTTGTTTCCAGCTGGGATATGCATTATCAGTGATAATCTTCATGATTCTGCTGTTACAAGTGTGCAGAATCACCGAAGTCGCTGTTTTCGTGCTATTGAACGCGAAAAACACGTTTTCTGGTGTTTTCAGCACTCCACAGTGCGTTTGATGTGCGGTAACTGCCATATCTTCGGTATCGTTGTTGTATCCAGCTGAGATATGCATTTTCAGTGATAATCTTCATGATTCTGCTGTTACAAGTGTGCAGAATCACCGAAATCGCTGTTTTCGTGCTTTTGAATGCGAAAAACACGTTTGCTGGGGTTTTCAGCACTCCACAGTGCGTTTGATATGCGGAAGCTGCCATATCTTCGGTATCGTTGTTGTTTCCAGCTGAGATATGCATTATCAGTGATAATCTTCATGATTCTGCTATTACAAGTGTGCAGAATCACCGAAGTCGCTGTTTTCGTGCTATTGAACGCGAAAAACACGTTTTCTGGTGTTTCCAGTACTCCACAATGCGTTTGATATGCGGAAACTGCCATATCTTCGGTATCGTTGTTGTTCCCAGCTGAGATATGCATTTTCAGTGGTAATCTTCATGATTCTGCTGTTACAAGTGTGCAGAATCACCGAAATCGCTGTTTTCGTGCTTTTGAATGCGAAAAACACGTTTGCTGGTGTTTTCAGCACTCCACAGTGCGTTTGATATGCGGAAACTGCCATATCTTCGGTATCGTTGTTGTTTCCAGCTGAGATATGCATTTTCAGTGGTAATCTTCATGATTCTGCTGTTACAAATGTGTAGAATCACCGAAATTGCTGTTTTCGTGCTTTTGAATGCGAAAAACACGTTTTCTGGTGTTTTCAGCACGCCACAGAGCGTTTGACATACGGAAACTGCGATATCTTCGCTATCGTTGTTGTTTCCAGCTGAGATATGCATTTTCAGTGATAATCTTCGAGTTTCTTCTGCTGTTACAAGTGTGCAGAATCACCGAAATCGCTGTTTTCGTGCATTTGAATGCGAAAAACACGTTTTCTGGTGTTTTCAGCACTCCACAGTGCGTTTGATGTGCGGAAACGGCCATATCTTCGGTATCGTTGTTGTTTCCAGCTGGGATATGCATTATCAGTGATAATCTTCATGATTCTGCTGTTACAAGTGTGCAGAATCACCGAAATTGCTGTTTTCGTGCTTTTGAATGCGAAAAACACGTTTTCTGGTGTTTTCAGCACGCCACAGAGCGTTTGACATGCGGAAACTGCGATATCTTCGCTATCGTTGTTGTTTCCAGCTGAGATATGCATTTTCAGTGATAATCTTCGAGTTTCTTCTGCTGTTACAAGTGTGCAGAATCACCGAAATCGCTGTTTTCGTGCTTTTGAATGCGAAAAACACGTTTGCTGGTGTTTTCAGCACGCCACAGAGTGTTTGACATGCGGAAACTGCCATATCTTCGGTATCGTTGTTGTATCCAGCTGAGATATGCATTTTCAGTGATAATCTTCATGATTCTGCTGTTACAAGTGTGCAGAATCACCGAAATCGCTGTTTTCGTGCTTTTGAATGCGAAAAACACGTTTGCTGGTGTTTTCAGCACTCCACAGTGCGTTTGATATGCGGAAGCTGCCATATCTTCGGTATCGTTGTTGTTTCCAGCTGAGATATGCATTATCAGTGATAATCTTCATGATTCTGCTATTACAAGTGTGCAGAATCACCGAAGTCGCTGTTTTCGTGCTATTGAACGCGAAAAACACGTTTTCTGGTGTTTCCAGTACTCCACAATGCGTTTGATATGCGGAAACTGCCATATCTTCGGTATCGTTGTTGTTCCCAGCTGAGATATGCATTTTCAGTGATAATCTTCGAGTTTCTTCTGCTGTTACAAGTGTGCAGAATCACCGAAATCGCTGTTTTCGTGCTTTTGAATGCGAAAAACACGTTTTCTGGTGTTTTCAGCACTCCACAGTGCGTTTGATATGCGGAAGCTGCCATATCTTCGGTATCGTTGTTGTTTCCAGCTGAGATATGCATTATCAGTGATAATCTTCATGATTCTGCTGTTACAAGTGTGCAGAATCACCGAAATTGCTGTTTTCATGCTTTTGAATGCGAAAAACACGTTTTCTGGTGTTTTCAGCACGCCACAGAGCGTTTGACATGCGGAAACTGCGATATCTTCGCTATCGTTGTTGTTTCCAGCTGAGATATGCATTTTCAGTGATAATCTTCGAGTTTCTTCTGCTGTTACAAGTGTGCAGAATCACCGAAATCGCTGTTTTCGTGCTTTTGAATGCGAAAAACACGTTTTCTGGTGTTTTCAGCACTCCACAGTGCGTTTTATATGCGGAAACTGCGATATCTTCGGTATCGTTGTTGTTTCCAGCTGGGATATGCATTATCAGTGATAATCTTCATGATTCTGCTGTTACAAGTGTGCAGATTCACCGAAATCGCTGTTTTCGTGTTATTGAATGCGAAAAACACGTTTTCTGGTGTGTTCAGCACGCCACAGAGCGTTTGACATGCGGAAACTGCGATATCTTCGGTATCGTTGTTGTTTCCAGCTGAGATATGCATTTGCAGTGATAATCTTCATGATTCTGCTGTTACAAGTGTGCAGAATCACCGAAATCGCTGTTTTCGTGCTATTGAATGCGAAAAACACGTTTTCTGGTGTTTTCAGCACGCCACAGAGTGTTTGACATGCGGAAACTGCCATATCTTCGGTATCGTTGTTGTATCCAGCTGAGATATGCATTTTCAGTGATAATCTTCATGATTCTGCTGTTACAAGTGTGCAGAATCACCGAAATCGCTGTTTTCGTGCTTTTGAATGCGAAAAACACGTTTGCTGGTGTTTTCAGCACGCCACAGAGTGTTTGACATGCGGAAACTGCCATATCTTCGGTATCGTTGTTGTATCCAGCTGAGATATGCATTTTCAGTGATAATCTTCATGATTCTGCTGTTACAAGTGTGCAGAATCACCGAAATCGCTGTTTTCGTGCTTTTGAATGCGAAAAACACGTTTGCTGGTGTTTTCAGCACTCCACAGTGCGTTTGATATGCGGAAACTGCCATATCTTCGGTATCGTTGTTGTTTCCAGCTGAGATATGCATTATCAGTGATAATCTTCATGATTCTGCTATTACAAGTGTGCAGAATCACCGAAGTCGCTGTTTTCGTGCTATTGAACGCGAAAAACACGTTTGCTGGTGTTTTCAGCACTCCACAGTGCGTTTGATATGCGGAAGCTGCCATATCTTCGGTATCGTTGTTGTTTCCAGCTGAGATATGCATTATCAGTGATAATCTTCATGATTCTGCTGCTACAAGTGTGCAGAATCACCGAAGTCGCTGTTTTCGTGCTATTGAACGCGAAAAACACGTTTTCTGGTGTTTCCAGTACTCCACAATGCGTTTGATATGCGGAAACTGCCATATCTTCGGTATCGTTGTTGTTCCCAGCTGAGATATGCATTATCAGTGATAATCTTCATGATTCTGCTGTTACAAGTGTGCAGAATCACCGAAATTGCTGTTTTCGTGCTTTTGAATGCGAAAAACACGTTTTCTGGTGTTTTCAGCACGCCACAGAGCGTTTGACATGCGGAAACTGCGATATCTTCGCTATCGTTGTTGTTTCCAGCTGAGATATGCATTTTCAGTGATAATCTTCGAGTTTCTTCTGCTGTTACAAGTGTGCAGAATCACCGAAATCGCTGTTTTCGTGCATTTGAATGCGAAAAACACGTTTTCTGGTGTTTTCAGCACTCCACAGTGCGTTTGATGTGCGGAAACGGCCATATCTTCGGTATCGTTGTTGTTTCCAGCTGGGATATGCATTATCAGTGATAATCTTCATGATTCTGCTGTTACAAGTGTGCAGAATCACCGAAATTGCTGTTTTCGTGCTTTTGAATGCGAAAAACACGTTTTCTGGTGTTTTCAGCACGCCACAGAGCGTTTGACATGCGGAAACTGCGATATCTTCGCTATCGTTGTTGTTTCCAGCTGAGATATGCATTTTCAGTGATAATCTTCGAGTTTCTTCTGCTGTTACAAGTGTGCAGAATCACCGAAATCGCTGTTATCGTGCTTTTGAATGCGAAAAACACGTTTGCTGGTGTTTTCAGCACGCCACAGAGTGTTTGACATGCGGAAACTGCCATATCTTCGGTATCGTTGTTGTATCCAGCTGAGATATGCATTTTCAGTGATAATCTTCATGATTCTGCTGTTACAAGTGTGCAGAATCACCGAAATCGCTGTTTTCGTGCTTTTGAATGCGAAAAACACGTTTGCTGGTGTTTTCAGCACTCCACAGTGCGTTTGATATGCGGAAGCTGCCATATCTTCGGTATCGTTGTTGTTTCCAGCTGAGATATGCATTATCAGTGATAATCTTCATGATTCTGCTATTACAAGTGTGCAGAATCACCGAAGTCGCTGTTTTCGTGCTATTGAACGCGAAAAACACGTTTTCTGGTGTTTCCAGTACTCCACAATGCGTTTGATATGCGGAAACTGCCATATCTTCGGTATCGTTGTTGTTCCCAGCTGAGATATGCATTATCAGTGATAATCTTCATGATTCTGCTGTTACAAGTGTGCAGAATCACCGAAATTGCTGTTTTCATGCTTTTGAATGCGAAAAACACGTTTTCTGGTGTTTTCAGCACGCCACAGAGCGTTTGACATGCGGAAACTGCGATATCTTCGCTATCGTTGTTGTTTCCAGCTGAGATATGCATTTTCAGTGATAATCTTCGAGTTTCTTCTGCTGTTACAAGTGTGCAGAATCACCGAAATCGCTGTTTTCGTGCTTTTGAATGCGAAAAACACGTTTGCTGGTGTTTTCAGCACGCCACAGAGTGTTTGACATGCGGAAACTGCCATATCTTCGGTATCGTTGTTGTATCCAGCTGAGATATGCATTTTCAGTGATAATCTTCATGATTCTGCTGTTACAAGTGTGCAGAATCACCGAAATCGCTGTTTTCGTGCTTTTGAATGCGAAAAACACGTTTGCTGGTGTTTTCAGCACTCCACAGTGCGTTTGATATGCGGAAGCTGCCATATCTTCGGTATCGTTGTTGTTTCCAGCTGAGATATGCATTATCAGTGATAATCTTCATGATTCTGCTATTACAAGTGTGCAGAATCACCGAAGTCGCTGTTTTCGTGCTATTGAACGCGAAAAACACGTTTTCTGGTGTTTCCAGTACTCCACAATGCGTTTGATATGCGGAAACTGCCATATCTTCGGTATCGTTGTTGTTCCCAGCTGAGATATGCATTATCAGTGATAATCTTCATGATTCTGCTGTTACAAGTGTGCAGAATCACCGAAATTGCTGTTTTCATGCTTTTGAATGCGAAAAACACGTTTTCTGGTGTTTTCAGCACGCCACAGAGCGTTTGACATGCGGAAACTGCGATATCTTCGCTATCGTTGTTGTTTCCAGCTGAGATATGCATTTTCAGTGATAATCTTCGAGTTTCTTCTGCTGTTACAAGTGTGCAGAATCACCGAAATCTCTGTTTTCGTGCTTTTGAATGCGAAAAACACGTTTTCTGGTGTTTTCAGCACTCCACAGTGCGTTTTATATGCGGAAACTGCGATATCTTCGGTATCGTTGTTGTTTCCAGCTGGGATATGCATTATCAGTGATAATCTTCATGATTCTGCTGTTACAAGTGTGCAGATTCACCGAAATCGCTGTTTTCGTGTTATTGAATGCGAAAAACACGTTGTCTGGTGTTTTCAGCACGCCACAGAGCGTTTGACAAGCGGAAACTGCGATATCTTCGGTATCGTTGTTGTTTCCAGCTGGGATATGCATTATCAGTGATAATCTTCATGATTCTGCTGTTACAAGTGTGCAGATTCACCGAAATCGCTGTTTTCGTGTTATTGAATGCGAAAAACACGTTGTCTGGTGTTTTCAGCACGCCACAGAGCGTTTGACAAGCGGAAACTGCGATATCTTCGGTATCGTTGTTGTTTCCAGCTGAGATATGCATTTTCAGAGATAATCTTCATGATTCTGCTGTTACAAGTGTGCAGAATCACCGAAATTGCTGTTTTCGTGCTATTGAATGCGAAATACACGTTTTCTGGTGTGTTCAGCACGCCACAGAGCGTTTGACATGCGGAAACTGCGATATCTTCGGTATCGTTGTTGTTTCCAGCTGAGATATGCATTTGCAGTGATAATCTTCATGATTCTGCTGTTACAAGTGTGCAGAATCACCGAAATCGCTGTTTTCGTGCTATTGAATGCGAAAAACACGTTTTCTGGTGTTTTCAGCACGCCACAGAGTGTTTGACATGCGGAAACTGCCATATCTTCGGTATCGTTGTTGTATCCAGCTGAGATATGCATTTTCAGTGATAATCTTCATGATTCTGCTGTTACAAGTGTGCAGAATCACCGAAATCGCTGTTTTCGTGCTTTTGAATGCGAAAAACACGTTTGCTGGTGTTTTCAGCACGCCACAGAGTGTTTGACATGCGGAAACTGCCATATCTTCGGTATCGTTGTTGTATCCAGCTGAGATATGCATTTTCAGTGATAATCTTCATGATTCTGCTGTTACAAGTGTGCAGAATCACCGAAATCGCTGTTTTCGTGCTTTTGAATGCGAAAAACACGTTTGCTGGTGTTTTCAGCACTCCACAGTGCGTTTGATATGCGGAAACTGCCATATCTTCGGTATCGTTGTTGTTTCCAGCTGAGATATGCATTATCAGTGATAATCTTCATGATTCTGCTATTACAAGTGTGCAGAATCACCGAAGTCGCTGTTTTCGTGCTATTGAACGCGAAAAACACGTTTGCTGGTGTTTTCAGCACTCCACAGTGCGTTTGATATGCGGAAGCTGCCATATCTTCGGTATCGTTGTTGTTTCCAGCTGAGATATGCATTATCAGTGATAATCTTCATGATTCTGCTGCTACAAGTGTGCAGAATCACCGAAGTCGCTGTTTTCGTGCTATTGAACGCGAAAAACACGTTTTCTGGTGTTTCCAGTACTCCACAATGCGTTTGATATGCGGAAACTGCCATATCTTCGGTATCGTTGTTGTTCCCAGCTGAGATATGCATTATCAGTGATAATCTTCATGATTCTGCTGTTACAAGTGTGCAGAATCACCGAAATTGCTGTTTTCGTGCTTTTGAATGCGAAAAACACGTTTTCTGGTGTTTTCAGCACGCCACAGAGCGTTTGACATGCGGAAACTGCGATATCTTCGCTATCGTTGTTGTTTCCAGCTGAGATATGCATTTTCAGTGATAATCTTCGAGTTTCTTCTGCTGTTACAAGTGTGCAGAATCACCGAAATCGCTGTTTTCGTGCATTTGAATGCGAAAAACACGTTTTCTGGTGTTTTCAGCACTCCACAGTGCGTTTGATGTGCGGAAACGGCCATATCTTCGGTATCGTTGTTGTTTCCAGCTGGGATATGCATTATCAGTGATAATCTTCATGATTCTGCTGTTACAAGTGTGCAGAATCACCGAAATTGCTGTTTTCGTGCTTTTGAATGCGAAAAACACGTTTTCTGGTGTTTTCAGCACGCCACAGAGCGTTTGACATGCGGAAACTGCGATATCTTCGCTATCGTTGTTGTTTCCAGCTGAGATATGCATTTTCAGTGATAATCTTCGAGTTTCTTCTGCTGTTACAAGTGTGCAGAATCACCGAAATCGCTGTTTTCGTGCTTTTGAATGCGAAAAACACGTTTGCTGGTGTTTTCAGCACGCCACAGAGCGTTTGACAAGCGGAAACTGCGATATCTTCGGTATCGTTGTTGTTTCCAGCTGAGATATGCATTTTCAGAGATAATCTTCATGATTCTGCTGTTACAAGTGTGCAGAATCACCGAAATTGCTGTTTTCGTGCTATTGAATGCGAAATACACGTTTTCTGGTGTGTTCAGCACGCCACAGAGCGTTTGACATGCAGAAACTGCCATATCTTCGGTATCGTTGATGTTTCCAGCTGAGATATGCATTTGCAGTGATAATCTTCATGATTCTGCTGTTACAAGTGTGCAGAATCACCGAAGTCGCTGTTTTCGTGCTATTGAACGCGAAAAACACGTTTTCTGGTGTTTCCACTACTCCACAGTGGGTTTTATATGCGGACACTGCGATATCTTCGGTATCGTTGTTGTATCCAGCTGAGATATGCATTTTCAGTGGTAATCTTCATGATTCTGCTGTTACAAATGTGTAGAATCACCGAAATTGCTGTTTTCGTGCTTTTGAATGCGAAAAACACGTTTTCTGGTGTTTTCAGCACGCCACAGAGCGTTTGACATGCGGAAACTGCGATATCTTCGCTATCGTTGTTGTTTCCAGCTGAGATATGCATTTTCAGTGATAATCTTCGAGTTTCTTCTGCTGTTACAAGTGTGCAGAATCACCGAAATCGCTGTTTTCGTGCTTTTGAATGCGAAAAACACGTTTGCTGGTGTTTTCAGCACTCCACAGTGCGTTTGATATGCGGAAACTGCCATATCTTCGGTATCGTTGTTGTTTCCAGCTGAGATATGCATTATCAGTGATAATCTTCATGATTCTGCTATTACAAGTGTGCAGAATCACCGAAGTCGCTGTTTTCGTGCTATTGAACGCGAAAAACACGTTTTCTGGTGTTTCCAGTACTCCACAATGCGTTTGATATGCGGAAACTGCCATATCTTCGGTATCGTTGTTGTTCCCAGCTGAGATATGCATTATCAGTGATAATCTTCATGATTCTGCTGTTACAAGTGTGCAGAATCACCGAAGTCGCTGTTTTCGTGCTATTGAACGCGAAAAACACGTTTTCTGGTGTTTCCACTACTCCACAGTGGGTTTTATATGCGGACACTGCGATATCTTCGGTATCGTTGTTGTATCCAGCTGAGATATGCATTTTCAGTGGTAATCTTCATGATTCTGCTGTTACAAATGTGTAGAATCACCGAAATTGCTGTTTTCGTGCTTTTGAATGCGAAAAACACGTTTTCTGGTGTTTTCAGCACGCCACAGAGCGTTTGACATGCGGAAACTGCGATATCTTCGCTATCGTTGTTGTTTCCAGCTGAGATATGCATTTTCAGTGATAATCTTCGAGTTTCTTCTGCTGTTACAAGTGTGCAGAATCACCGAAATCGCTGTTTTCGTGCATTTGAATGCGAAAAACACGTTTTCTGGTGTTTTCAGCACTCCACAGTGCGTTTGATATGCGGAAACGGCCATATCTTCGGTATCGTTGTTGTTTCCAGCTGGGATATGCATTATCAGTGATAATCTTCATGATTCTGCTGTTACAAGTGTGCAGAATCACCGAAATTGCTGTTTTCGTGCTTTTGAATGCGAAAAACACGTTTTCTGGTGTTTTCAGCACGCCACAGAGCGTTTGACATGCGGAAACTGCGATATCTTCGCTATCGTTGTTGTTTCCAGCTGAGATATGCATTTTCAGTGATAATCTTCGAGTTTCTTCTGCTGTTACAAGTGTGCAGAATCACCGAAATCGCTGTTTTCGAGCTTTTGAATGCGAAAAACACGTTTGCTGGTGTTTTCAGCACTCCACAGTGCGTTTGATGTGCGGAAACGGCCATATCTTCGGTATCGTTGTTGTTTCCAGCTGGGATATGCATTATCAGTGATAATCTTCATGATTCTGCTGTTACAAGTGTGCAGAATCACCGAAATTGCTGTTTTCGTGCTTTTGAATGCGAAAAACACGTTTTCTGGTGTTTTCAGCACGCCACAGAGCGTTTGACATGCGGAAACTGCGATATCTTCGCTATCGTTGTTGTTTCCAGCTGAGATATGCATTTTCAGTGATAATCTTCGAGTTTCTTCTGCTGTTACAAGTGTGCAGAATCACCGAAATCGCTGTTTTCGTGCTTTTGAATGCGAAAAACACGTTTGCTGGTGTTTTCAGCACGCCACAGAGCGTTTGACAAGCGGAAACTGCGATATCTTCGGTATCGTTGTTGTTTCCAGCTGAGATATGCATTTTCAGAGATAATCTTCATGATTCTGCTGTTACAAGTGTGCAGAATCACCGAAATTGCTGTTTTCGTGCTATTGAATGCGAAATACACGTTTTCTGGTGTGTTCAGCACGCCACAGAGCGTTTGACATGCAGAAACTGCCATATCTTCGGTATCGTTGATGTTTCCAGCTGAGATATGCATTTGCAGTGATAATCTTCATGATTCTGCTGTTACAAGTGTGCAGAATCACCGAAGTCGCTGTTTTCGTGCTATTGAACGCGAAAAACACGTTTTCTGGTGTTTCCACTACTCCACAGTGGGTTTTATATGCGGACACTGCGATATCTTCGGTATCGTTGTTGTATCCAGCTGAGATATGCATTTTCAGTGGTAATCTTCATGATTCTGCTGTTACAAATGTGTAGAATCACCGAAATTGCTGTTTTCGTGCTTTTGAATGCGAAAAACACGTTTTCTGGTGTTTTCAGCACGCCACAGAGCGTTTGACATGCGGAAACTGCGATATCTTCGCTATCGTTGTTGTTTCCAGCTGAGATATGCATTATCAGTGATAATCTTCATGATTCTGCTATTACAAGTGTGCAGAATCACCGAAGTCGCTGTTTTCGTGCTATTGAACGCGAAAAACACGTTTTCTGGTGTTTTCAGCACGCCACAGAGCGTTTGACATGCGGAAACTGCCATATCTTCGGTATCGTTGTTGTTCCCAGCTGAGATATGCATTATCAGTGATAATCTTCATGATTCTGCTGTTACAAGTGTGCAGAATCACCGAAGTCGCTGTTTTCGTGCTATTGAACGCGAAAAACACGTTTTCTGGTGTTTCCACTACTCCACAGTGGGTTTTATATGCGGACACTGCGATATCTTCGGTATCGTTGTTGTATCCAGCTGAGATATGCATTTTCAGTGGTAATCTTCATGATTCTGCTGTTACAAATGTGTAGAATCACCGAAATTGCTGTTTTCGTGCTTTTGAATGCGAAAAACACGTTTTCTGGTGTTTTCAGCACGCCACAGAGCGTTTGACATGCGGAAACTGCGATATCTTCGCTATCGTTGTTGTTTCCAGCTGAGATATGCATTTTCAGTGATAATCTTCGAGTTTCTTCTGCTGTTACAAGTGTGCAGAATCACCGAAATCGCTGTTTTCGTGCATTTGAATGCGAAAAACACGTTTTCTGGTGTTTTCAGCACTCCACAGTGCGTTTGATGTGCGGAAACGGCCATATCTTCGGTATCGTTGTTGTTTCCAGCTGGGATATGCATTATCAGTGATAATCTTCATGATTCTGCTGTTACAAGTGTGCAGAATCACCGAAATTGCTGTTTTCGTGCTTTTGAATGCGAAAAACACGTTTTCTGGTGTTTTCAGCACGCCACAGAGCGTTTGACATGCGGAAACTGCGATATCTTCGCTATCGTTGTTGTTTCCAGCTGAGATATGCATTTTCAGTGATAATCTTCGAGTTTCTTCTGCTGTTACAAGTGTGCAGAATCACCGAAATCGCTGTTTTCGAGCTTTTGAATGCGAAAAACACGTTTGCTGGTGTTTTCAGCACGCCACAGAGCGTTTGACAAGCGGAAACTGCGATATCTTCGGTATCGTTGTTGTTTCCAGCTGAGATATGCATTTTCAGAGATAATCTTCATGATTCTGCTGTTACAAGTGTGCAGAATCACCGAAATTGCTGTTTTCGTGCTATTGAATGCGAAATACACGTTTTCTGGTGTGTTCAGCACGCCACAGAGCGTTTGACATGCAGAAACTGCCATATCTTCGGTATCGTTGATGTTTCCAGCTGAGATATGCATTTGCAGTGATAATCTTCATGATTCTGCTGTTACAAATGTGTAGAATCACCGAAATTGCTGTTTTCGTGCTTTTGAATGCGAAAAACACGTTTTCTGGTGTTTTCAGCACGCCACAGAGCGTTTGACATGCGGAAACTGCGATATCTTCGCTATCGTTGTTGTTTCCAGCTGAGATATGCATTTTCAGTGATAATCTTCGAGTTTCTTCTGCTGTTACAAGTGTGCAGAATCACCGAAATCGCTGTTTTCGTGCATTTGAATGCGAAAAACACGTTTTCTGGTGTTTTCAGCACTCCACAGTGCGTTTGATGTGCGGAAACGGCCATATCTTCGGTATCGTTGTTGTTTCCAGCTGGGATATGCATTATCAGTGATAATCTTCATGATTCTGCTGTTACAAGTGTGCAGAATCACCGAAATCGCTGTTTTCGTGCTTTTGAATGCGAAAAACACGTTTGCTGGTGTTTTCAGCACTCCACAGTGCGTTTGATATGCGGAAACTGCCATATCTTCGGTATCGTTGTTGTTTCCAGCTGAGATATGCATTATCAGTGATAATCTTCATGATTCTGCTATTACAAGTGTGCAGAATCACCGAAGTCGCTGTTTTCGTGCTATTGAACGCCAAAAACACGTTTTCTGGTGTTTCCAGTACTCCACAATGCGTTTGATATGCGGAAACTGCGATATCTTCGGTATCGTTGTTGTATCCAGCTGAGATATGCATTTTCAGTGATAATCTTCATGATTCTGCTGCTACAAGTGTGCAGAATCACCGAAACCGCTGTTTTCGTGCTTTTGAATGCGAAAAACACGTTTGCTGGTGTTTTCAGCACGCCACAGAGCGTTTGACAAGCGGAAACTGCGATATCTTCGGTATCGTTGTTGTTTCCAGCTGAGATATGCATTTTCAGAGATAATCTTCATGATTCTGCTGTTACAAGTGTGCAGAATCACCGAAATTGCTGTTTTCGTGCTATTGAATGCGAAATACACGTTTTCTGGTGTGTTCAGCACGCCACAGAGCGTTTGACATGCAGAAACTGCCATATCTTCGGTATCGTTGATGTTTCCAGCTGAGATATGCATTTTCAGAGATAATCTTCATGATTCTGCTGTTACAAGTGTGCAGAATCACCGAAATCGCTGTTTTCGTGCTATTGAATGCGAAAAACACGTTTTCTGGTGTTTTCAGCACGCCACAGAGTGTTTGACATGCGGAAACTGCCATATCTTCGGTATCGTTGTTGTATCCAGCTGAGATATGCATTTTCAGTGATAATCTTCATGATTCTGCTGTTACAAGTGTGCAGAATCACCGAAATCGCTGTTTTCGTGCTTTTGAATGCGAAAAACACGTTTGCTGGTGTTTTCAGCACTCCACAGTGCGTTTGATATGCGGAAACTGCCATATCTTCGGTATCGTTGTTGTTTCCAGCTGAGATATGCATTATCAGTGATAATCTTCATGATTCTGCTATTACAAGTGTGCAGAATCACCGAAGTCGCTGTTTTCGTGCTATTGAACGCCAAAAACACGTTTTCTGGTGTTTCCAGTACTCCACAATGCGTTTGATATGCGGAAACTGCGATATCTTCGGTATCGTTGTTGTATCCAGCTGAGATATGCATTTTCAGTGATAATCTTCATGATTCTGCTGCTACAAGTGTGCAGAATCACCGAAGTCGCTGTTTTCGTGCTATTGAACGCGAAAAACACGTTTTCTGGTGTTTCCAGTACTCCACAGTGCGTTTGATATGCGGAAACTGCGATATCGTCGGTATCGTTGTTGTATCCAGCTGAGATATGCATTTTCAGTGGTAATCTTCATGATTCTGCTGTTACAAATGTGTAGAATCACCGAAATTGCTGTTTTCGTGCTTTTGAATGCGAAAAACACGTTTTCTGGTGTTTTCAGCACGCCACAGAGCGTTTGACATGCGGAAACTGCGATATCTTCGCTATCGTTGTTGTTTCCAGCTGAGATATGCATTTTCAGTGATAATCTTCGAGTTTCTTCTGCTGTTACAAGTGTGCAGAATCACCGAAATCGCTGTTTTCGTGCATTTGAATGCGAAAAACACGTTTTCTGGTGTTTTCAGCACTCCACAGTGCGTTTGATGTGCGGAAACGGCCATATCTTCGGTATCGTTGTTGTTTCCAGCTGGGATATGCATTATCAGTGATAATCTTCATGATTCTGCTGTTACAAGTGTGCAGAATCACCGAAATTGCTGTTTTCGTGCTTTTGAATGCGAAAAACACGTTTGCTGGTGTTTTCAGCACGCCACAGAGCGTTTGACAAGCGGAAACTGCGATATCTTCGGTATCGTTGTTGTTTCCAGCTGAGATATGCATTTTCAGAGATAATCTTCATGATTCTGCTGTTACAAGTGTGCAGAATCACCGAAATTGCTGTTTTCGTGCTATTGAATGCGAAATACACGTTTTCTGGTGTGTTCAGCACGCCACAGAGCGTTTGACATGCAGAAACTGCCATATCTTCGGTATCGTTGATGTTTCCAGCTGAGATATGCATTTTCAGAGATAATCTTCATGATTCTGCTGTTACAAGTGTGCAGAATCACCGAAATCGCTGTTTTCGTGCTATTGAATGCGAAAAACACGTTTTCTGGTGTTTTCAGCACGCCACAGAGTGTTTGACATGCGGAAACTGCCATATCTTCGGTATCGTTGTTGTATCCAGCTGAGATATGCATTTTCAGTGATAATCTTCATGATTCTGCTGTTACAAGTGTGCAGAATCACCGAAATCGCTGTTTTCGTGCTTTTGAATGCGAAAAACACGTTTGCTGGTGTTTTCAGCACTCCACAGTGCGTTTGATATGCGGAAACTGCCATATCTTCGGTATCGTTGTTGTTTCCAGCTGAGATATGCATTATCAGTGATAATCTTCATGATTCTGCTATTACAAGTGTGCAGAATCACCGAAGTCGCTGTTTTCGTGCTATTGAACGCGAAAAACACGTTTTCTGGTGTTTCCAGTACTCCACAATGCGTTTGATATGCGGAAACTGCCATATCTTCGGTATCGTTGTTGTTCCCAGCTGAGATATGCATTATCAGTGATAATCTTCATGATTCTGCTGTTACAAGTGTGCAGAATCACCGAAGTCGCTGTTTTCGTGCTATTGAACGCGAAAAACACGTTTTCTGGTGTTTCCACTACTCCACAGTGGGTTTTATATGCGGACACTGCGATATCTTCGGTATCGTTGTTGTATCCAGCTGAGATATGCATTTTCAGTGGTAATCTTCATGATTCTGCTGTTACAAATGTGTAGAATCACCGAAATTGCTGTTTTCGTGCTTTTGAATGCGAAAAACACGTTTTCTGGTGTTTTCAGCACGCCACAGAGCGTTTGACATGCGGAAACTGCGATATCTTCGCTATCGTTGTTGTTTCCAGCTGAGATATGCATTTTCAGTGATAATCTTCGAGTTTCTTCTGCTGTTACAAGTGTGCAGAATCACCGAAATCGCTGTTTTCGTGCATTTGAATGCGAAAAACACGTTTTCTGGTGTTTTCAGCACTCCACAGTGCGTTTGATGTGCGGAAACGGCCATATCTTCGGTATCGTTGTTGTTTCCAGCTGGGATATGCATTATCAGTGATAATCTTCATGATTCTGCTGTTACAAGTGTGCAGAATCACCGAAATTGCTGTTTTCGTGCTTTTGAATGCGAAAAACACGTTTTCTGGTGTTTTCAGCACGCCACAGAGCGTTTGACATGCGGAAACTGCGATATCTTCGCTATCGTTGTTGTTTCCAGCTGAGATATGCATTTTCAGTGATAATCTTCGAGTTTCTTCTGCTGTTACAAGTGTGCAGAATCACCGAAATCGCTGTTATCGTGCTTTTGAATGCGAAAAACACGTTTGCTGGTGTTTTCAGCACGCCACAGAGTGTTTGACATGCGGAAACTGCCATATCTTCGGTATCGTTGTTGTATCCAGCTGAGATATGCATTTTCAGTGATAATCTTCATGATTCTGCTGTTACAAGTGTGCAGAATCACCGAAATCGCTGTTTTCGTGCTTTTGAATGCGAAAAACACGTTTGCTGGTGTTTTCAGCACTCCACAGTGCGTTTGATATGCGGAAGCTGCCATATCTTCGGTATCGTTGTTGTTTCCAGCTGAGATATGCATTATCAGTGATAATCTTCATGATTCTGCTATTACAAGTGTGCAGAATCACCGAAGTCGCTGTTTTCGTGCTATTGAACGCGAAAAACACGTTTTCTGGTGTTTCCAGTACTCCACAATGCGTTTGATATGCGGAAACTGCCATATCTTCGGTATCGTTGTTGTTCCCAGCTGAGATATGCATTATCAGTGATAATCTTCATGATTCTGCTGTTACAAGTGTGCAGAATCACCGAAATTGCTGTTTTCATGCTTTTGAATGCGAAAAACACGTTTTCTGGTGTTTTCAGCACGCCACAGAGCGTTTGACATGCGGAAACTGCGATATCTTCGCTATCGTTGTTGTTTCCAGCTGAGATATGCATTTTCAGTGATAATCTTCGAGTTTCTTCTGCTGTTACAAGTGTGCAGAATCACCGAAATCGCTGTTTTCGTGCTTTTGAATGCGAAAAACACGTTTGCTGGTGTTTTCAGCACGCCACAGAGTGTTTGACATGCGGAAACTGCCATATCTTCGGTATCGTTGTTGTATCCAGCTGAGATATGCATTTTCAGTGATAATCTTCATGATTCTGCTGTTACAAGTGTGCAGAATCACCGAAATCGCTGTTTTCGTGCTTTTGAATGCGAAAAACACGTTTGCTGGTGTTTTCAGCACTCCACAGTGCGTTTGATATGCGGAAGCTGCCATATCTTCGGTATCGTTGTTGTTTCCAGCTGAGATATGCATTATCAGTGATAATCTTCATGATTCTGCTATTACAAGTGTGCAGAATCACCGAAGTCGCTGTTTTCGTGCTATTGAACGCGAAAAACACGTTTTCTGGTGTTTCCAGTACTCCACAATGCGTTTGATATGCGGAAACTGCCATATCTTCGGTATCGTTGTTGTTCCCAGCTGAGATATGCATTATCAGTGATAATCTTCATGATTCTGCTGTTACAAGTGTGCAGAATCACCGAAATTGCTGTTTTCATGCTTTTGAATGCGAAAAACACGTTTTCTGGTGTTTTCAGCACGCCACAGAGCGTTTGACATGCGGAAACTGCGATATCTTCGCTATCGTTGTTGTTTCCAGCTGAGATATGCATTTTCAGTGATAATCTTCGAGTTTCTTCTGCTGTTACAAGTGTGCAGAATCACCGAAATCTCTGTTTTCGTGCTTTTGAATGCGAAAAACACGTTTTCTGGTGTTTTCAGCACTCCACAGTGCGTTTTATATGCGGAAACTGCGATATCTTCGGTATCGTTGTTGTTTCCAGCTGGGATATGCATTATCAGTGATAATCTTCATGATTCTGCTGTTACAAGTGTGCAGATTCACCGAAATCGCTGTTTTCGTGTTATTGAATGCGAAAAACACGTTGTCTGGTGTTTTCAGCACGCCACAGAGCGTTTGACAAGCGGAAACTGCGATATCTTCGGTATCGTTGTTGTTTCCAGCTGGGATATGCATTATCAGTGATAATCTTCATGATTCTGCTGTTACAAGTGTGCAGATTCACCGAAATCGCTGTTTTCGTGTTATTGAATGCGAAAAACACGTTGTCTGGTGTTTTCAGCACGCCACAGAGCGTTTGACAAGCGGAAACTGCGATATCTTCGGTATCGTTGTTGTTTCCAGCTGAGATATGCATTTTCAGAGATAATCTTCATGATTCTGCTGTTACAAGTGTGCAGAATCACCGAAATTGCTGTTTTCGTGCTATTGAATGCGAAATACACGTTTTCTGGTGTGTTCAGCACGCCACAGAGCGTTTGACATGCGGAAACTGCGATATCTTCGGTATCGTTGTTGTTTCCAGCTGAGATATGCATTTGCAGTGATAATCTTCATGATTCTGCTGTTACAAGTGTGCAGAATCACCGAAATCGCTGTTTTCGTGCTATTGAATGCGAAAAACACGTTTTCTGGTGTTTTCAGCACGCCACAGAGTGTTTGACATGCGGAAACTGCCATATCTTCGGTATCGTTGTTGTATCCAGCTGAGATATGCATTTTCAGTGATAATCTTCATGATTCTGCTGTTACAAGTGTGCAGAATCACCGAAATCGCTGTTTTCGTGCTTTTGAATGCGAAAAACACGTTTGCTGGTGTTTTCAGCACGCCACAGAGTGTTTGACATGCGGAAACTGCCATATCTTCGGTATCGTTGTTGTATCCAGCTGAGATATGCATTTTCAGTGATAATCTTCATGATTCTGCTGTTACAAGTGTGCAGAATCACCGAAATCGCTGTTTTCGTGCTTTTGAATGCGAAAAACACGTTTGCTGGTGTTTTCAGCACTCCACAGTGCGTTTGATATGCGGAAACTGCCATATCTTCGGTATCGTTGTTGTTTCCAGCTGAGATATGCATTATCAGTGATAATCTTCATGATTCTGCTATTACAAGTGTGCAGAATCACCGAAGTCGCTGTTTTCGTGCTATTGAACGCGAAAAACACGTTTGCTGGTGTTTTCAGCACTCCACAGTGCGTTTGATATGCGGAAGCTGCCATATCTTCGGTATCGTTGTTGTTTCCAGCTGAGATATGCATTATCAGTGATAATCTTCATGATTCTGCTGCTACAAGTGTGCAGAATCACCGAAGTCGCTGTTTTCGTGCTATTGAACGCGAAAAACACGTTTTCTGGTGTTTCCAGTACTCCACAATGCGTTTGATATGCGGAAACTGCCATATCTTCGGTATCGTTGTTGTTCCCAGCTGAGATATGCATTATCAGTGATAATCTTCATGATTCTGCTGTTACAAGTGTGCAGAATCACCGAAATTGCTGTTTTCGTGCTTTTGAATGCGAAAAACACGTTTTCTGGTGTTTTCAGCACGCCACAGAGCGTTTGACATGCGGAAACTGCGATATCTTCGCTATCGTTGTTGTTTCCAGCTGAGATATGCATTTTCAGTGATAATCTTCGAGTTTCTTCTGCTGTTACAAGTGTGCAGAATCACCGAAATCGCTGTTTTCGTGCATTTGAATGCGAAAAACACGTTTTCTGGTGTTTTCAGCACTCCACAGTGCGTTTGATGTGCGGAAACGGCCATATCTTCGGTATCGTTGTTGTTTCCAGCTGGGATATGCATTATCAGTGATAATCTTCATGATTCTGCTGTTACAAGTGTGCAGAATCACCGAAATTGCTGTTTTCGTGCTTTTGAATGCGAAAAACACGTTTTCTGGTGTTTTCAGCACGCCACAGAGCGTTTGACATGCGGAAACTGCGATATCTTCGCTATCGTTGTTGTTTCCAGCTGAGATATGCATTTTCAGTGATAATCTTCGAGTTTCTTCTGCTGTTACAAGTGTGCAGAATCACCGAAATCGCTGTTTTCGTGCTTTTGAATGCGAAACACACGTTTGCTGGTGTTTTCAGCACGCCACAGAGCGTTTGACAAGCGGAAACTGCGATATCTTCGGTATCGTTGTTGTTTCCAGCTGAGATATGCATTTTCAGAGATAATCTTCATGATTCTGCTGTTACAAGTGTGCAGAATCACCGAAATTGCTGTTTTCGTGCTATTGAATGCGAAATACACGTTTTCTGGTGTGTTCAGCACGCCACAGAGCGTTTGACATGCAGAAACTGCCATATCTTCGGTATCGTTGATGTTTCCAGCTGAGATATGCATTTGCAGTGATAATCTTCATGATTCTGCTGTTACAAGTGTGCAGAATCACCGAAGTCGCTGTTTTCGTGCTATTGAACGCGAAAAACACGTTTTCTGGTGTTTCCACTACTCCACAGTGGGTTTTATATGCGGACACTGCGATATCTTCGGTATCGTTGTTGTATCCAGCTGAGATATGCATTTTCAGTGGTAATCTTCATGATTCTGCTGTTACAAATGTGTAGAATCACCGAAATTGCTGTTTTCGTGCTTTTGAATGCGAAAAACACGTTTTCTGGTGTTTTCAGCACGCCACAGAGCGTTTGACATGCGGAAACTGCGATATCTTCGCTATCGTTGTTGTTTCCAGCTGAGATATGCATTTTCAGTGATAATCTTCGAGTTTCTTCTGCTGTTACAAGTGTGCAGAATCACCGAAATCGCTGTTTTCGTGCTTTTGAATGCGAAAAACACGTTTGCTGGTGTTTTCAGCACTCCACAGTGCGTTTGATATGCGGAAACTGCCATATCTTCGGTATCGTTGTTGTTTCCAGCTGAGATATGCATTATCAGTGATAATCTTCATGATTCTGCTATTACAAGTGTGCAGAATCACCGAAGTCGCTGTTTTCGTGCTATTGAACGCGAAAAACACGTTTTCTGGTGTTTCCAGTACTCCACAATGCGTTTGATATGCGGAAACTGCCATATCTTCGGTATCGTTGTTGTTCCCAGCTGAGATATGCATTATCAGTGATAATCTTCATGATTCTGCTGTTACAAGTGTGCAGAATCACCGAAGTCGCTGTTTTCGTGCTATTGAACGCGAAAAACACGTTTTCTGGTGTTTCCACTACTCCACAGTGGGTTTTATATGCGGACACTGCGATATCTTCGGTATCGTTGTTGTATCCAGCTGAGATATGCATTTTCAGTGGTAATCTTCATGATTCTGCTGTTACAAATGTGTAGAATCACCGAAATTGCTGTTTTCGTGCTTTTGAATGCGAAAAACACGTTTTCTGGTGTTTTCAGCACGCCACAGAGCGTTTGACATGCGGAAACTGCGATATCTTCGCTATCGTTGTTGTTTCCAGCTGAGATATGCATTTTCAGTGATAATCTTCGAGTTTCTTCTGCTGTTACAAGTGTGCAGAATCACCGAAATCGCTGTTTTCGTGCATTTGAATGCGAAAAACACGTTTTCTGGTGTTTTCAGCACTCCACAGTGCGTTTGATATGCGGAAACGGCCATATCTTCGGTATCGTTGTTGTTTCCAGCTGGGATATGCATTATCAGTGATAATCTTCATGATTCTGCTGTTACAAGTGTGCAGAATCACCGAAATTGCTGTTTTCGTGCTTTTGAATGCGAAAAACACGTTTTCTGGTGTTTTCAGCACGCCACAGAGCGTTTGACATGCGGAAACTGCGATATCTTCGCTATCGTTGTTGTTTCCAGCTGAGATATGCATTTTCAGTGATAATCTTCGAGTTTCTTCTGCTGTTACAAGTGTGCAGAATCACCGAAATCGCTGTTTTCGAGCTTTTGAATGCGAAAAACACGTTTGCTGGTGTTTTCAGCACTCCACAGTGCGTTTGATGTGCGGAAACGGCCATATCTTCGGTATCGTTGTTGTTTCCAGCTGGGATATGCATTATCAGTGATAATCTTCATGATTCTGCTGTTACAAGTGTGCAGAATCACCGAAATTGCTGTTTTCGTGCTTTTGAATGCGAAAAACACGTTTTCTGGTGTTTTCAGCACGCCACAGAGCGTTTGACATGCGGAAACTGCGATATCTTCGCTATCGTTGTTGTTTCCAGCTGAGATATGCATTTTCAGTGATAATCTTCGAGTTTCTTCTGCTGTTACAAGTGTGCAGAATCACCGAAATCGCTGTTTTCGTGCTTTTGAATGCGAAAAACACGTTTGCTGGTGTTTTCAGCACGCCACAGAGCGTTTGACAAGCGGAAACTGCGATATCTTCGGTATCGTTGTTGTTTCCAGCTGAGATATGCATTTTCAGAGATAATCTTCATGATTCTGCTGTTACAAGTGTGCAGAATCACCGAAATTGCTGTTTTCGTGCTATTGAATGCGAAATACACGTTTTCTGGTGTGTTCAGCACGCCACAGAGCGTTTGACATGCAGAAACTGCCATATCTTCGGTATCGTTGATGTTTCCAGCTGAGATATGCATTTGCAGTGATAATCTTCATGATTCTGCTGTTACAAGTGTGCAGAATCACCGAAGTCGCTGTTTTCGTGCTATTGAACGCGAAAAACACGTTTTCTGGTGTTTCCACTACTCCACAGTGGGTTTTATATGCGGACACTGCGATATCTTCGGTATCGTTGTTGTATCCAGCTGAGATATGCATTTTCAGTGGTAATCTTCATGATTCTGCTGTTACAAATGTGTAGAATCACCGAAATTGCTGTTTTCGTGCTTTTGAATGCGAAAAACACGTTTTCTGGTGTTTTCAGCACGCCACAGAGCGTTTGACATGCGGAAACTGCGATATCTTCGCTATCGTTGTTGTTTCCAGCTGAGATATGCATTATCAGTGATAATCTTCATGATTCTGCTATTACAAGTGTGCAGAATCACCGAAGTCGCTGTTTTCGTGCTATTGAACGCGAAAAACACGTTTTCTGGTGTTTTCAGCACGCCACAGAGCGTTTGACATGCGGAAACTGCCATATCTTCGGTATCGTTGTTGTTCCCAGCTGAGATATGCATTATCAGTGATAATCTTCATGATTCTGCTGTTACAAGTGTGCAGAATCACCGAAGTCGCTGTTTTCGTGCTATTGAACGCGAAAAACACGTTTTCTGGTGTTTCCACTACTCCACAGTGGGTTTTATATGCGGACACTGCGATATCTTCGGTATCGTTGTTGTATCCAGCTGAGATATGCATTTTCAGTGGTAATCTTCATGATTCTGCTGTTACAAATGTGTAGAATCACCGAAATTGCTGTTTTCGTGCTTTTGAATGCGAAAAACACGTTTTCTGGTGTTTTCAGCACGCCACAGAGCGTTTGACATGCGGAAACTGCGATATCTTCGCTATCGTTGTTGTTTCCAGCTGAGATATGCATTTTCAGTGATAATCTTCGAGTTTCTTCTGCTGTTACAAGTGTGCAGAATCACCGAAATCGCTGTTTTCGTGCATTTGAATGCGAAAAACACGTTTTCTGGTGTTTTCAGCACTCCACAGTGCGTTTGATGTGCGGAAACGGCCATATCTTCGGTATCGTTGTTGTTTCCAGCTGGGATATGCATTATCAGTGATAATCTTCATGATTCTGCTGTTACAAGTGTGCAGAATCACCGAAATTGCTGTTTTCGTGCTTTTGAATGCGAAAAACACGTTTTCTGGTGTTTTCAGCACGCCACAGAGCGTTTGACATGCGGAAACTGCGATATCTTCGCTATCGTTGTTGTTTCCAGCTGAGATATGCATTTTCAGTGATAATCTTCGAGTTTCTTCTGCTGTTACAAGTGTGCAGAATCACCGAAATCGCTGTTTTCGAGCTTTTGAATGCGAAAAACACGTTTGCTGGTGTTTTCAGCACGCCACAGAGCGTTTGACAAGCGGAAACTGCGATATCTTCGGTATCGTTGTTGTTTCCAGCTGAGATATGCATTTTCAGAGATAATCTTCATGATTCTGCTGTTACAAGTGTGCAGAATCACCGAAATTGCTGTTTTCGTGCTATTGAATGCGAAATACACGTTTTCTGGTGTGTTCAGCACGCCACAGAGCGTTTGACATGCAGAAACTGCCATATCTTCGGTATCGTTGATGTTTCCAGCTGAGATATGCATTTGCAGTGATAATCTTCATGATTCTGCTGTTACAAATGTGTAGAATCACCGAAATTGCTGTTTTCGTGCTTTTGAATGCGAAAAACACGTTTTCTGGTGTTTTCAGCACGCCACAGAGCGTTTGACATGCGGAAACTGCGATATCTTCGCTATCGTTGTTGTTTCCAGCTGAGATATGCATTTTCAGTGATAATCTTCGAGTTTCTTCTGCTGTTACAAGTGTGCAGAATCACCGAAATCGCTGTTTTCGTGCATTTGAATGCGAAAAACACGTTTTCTGGTGTTTTCAGCACTCCACAGTGCGTTTGATGTGCGGAAACGGCCATATCTTCGGTATCGTTGTTGTTTCCAGCTGGGATATGCATTATCAGTGATAATCTTCATGATTCTGCTGTTACAAGTGTGCAGAATCACCGAAATCGCTGTTTTCGTGCTTTTGAATGCGAAAAACACGTTTGCTGGTGTTTTCAGCACTCCACAGTGCGTTTGATATGCGGAAACTGCCATATCTTCGGTATCGTTGTTGTTTCCAGCTGAGATATGCATTATCAGTGATAATCTTCATGATTCTGCTATTACAAGTGTGCAGAATCACCGAAGTCGCTGTTTTCGTGCTATTGAACGCCAAAAACACGTTTTCTGGTGTTTCCAGTACTCCACAATGCGTTTGATATGCGGAAACTGCGATATCTTCGGTATCGTTGTTGTATCCAGCTGAGATATGCATTTTCAGTGATAATCTTCATGATTCTGCTGCTACAAGTGTGCAGAATCACCGAAATCGCTGTTTTCGTGCTTTTGAATGCGAAAAACACGTTTGCTGGTGTTTTCAGCACGCCACAGAGCGTTTGACAAGCGGAAACTGCGATATCTTCGGTATCGTTGTTGTTTCCAGCTGAGATATGCATTTTCAGAGATAATCTTCATGATTCTGCTGTTACAAGTGTGCAGAATCACCGAAATTGCTGTTTTCGTGCTATTGAATGCGAAATACACGTTTTCTGGTGTTTTCAGCACTCCACAGTGCGTTTGATATGCGGAAACTGCCATATCTTCGGTATCGTTGTTGTTTCCAGCTGAGATATGCATTATCAGTGATAATCTTCATGATTCTGCTATTACAAGTGTGCAGAATCACCGAAGTCGCTGTTTTCGTGCTATTGAACGCCAAAAACACGTTTTCTGGTGTTTCCAGTACTCCACAATGCGTTTGATATGCGGAAACTGCGATATCTTCGGTATCGTTGTTGTATCCAGCTGAGATATGCATTTTCAGTGATAATCTTCATGATTCTGCTGCTACAAGTGTGCAGAATCACCGAAGTCGCTGTTTTCGTGCTATTGAACGCGAAAAACACGTTTTCTGGTGTTTCCAGTACTCCACAGTGCGTTTGATATGCGGAAACTGCGATATCGTCGGTATCGTTGTTGTATCCAGCTGAGATATGCATTTTCAGTGGTAATCTTCATGATTCTGCTGTTACAAATGTGTAGAATCACCGAAATTGCTGTTTTCGTGCTTTTGAATGCGAAAAACACGTTTTCTGGTGTTTTCAGCACGCCACAGAGCGTTTGACATGCGGAAACTGCGATATCTTCGCTATCGTTGTTGTTTCCAGCTGAGATATGCATTTTCAGTGATAATCTTCGAGTTTCTTCTGCTGTTACAAGTGTGCAGAATCACCGAAATCGCTGTTTTCGTGCATTTGAATGCGAAAAACACGTTTTCTGGTGTTTTCAGCACTCCACAGTGCGTTTGATGTGCGGAAACGGCCATATCTTCGGTATCGTTGTTGTTTCCAGCTGGGATATGCATTATCAGTGATAATCTTCATGATTCTGCTGTTACAAGTGTGCAGAATCACCGAAATTGCTGTTTTCGTGCTTTTGAATGCGAAAAACACGTTTGCTGGTGTTTTCAGCACGCCACAGAGCGTTTGACAAGCGGAAACTGCGATATCTTCGGTATCGTTGTTGTTTCCAGCTGAGATATGCATTTTCAGAGATAATCTTCATGATTCTGCTGTTACAAGTGTGCAGAATCACCGAAATTGCTGTTTTCGTGCTATTGAATGCGAAATACACGTTTTCTGGTGTGTTCAGCACGCCACAGAGCGTTTGACATGCAGAAACTGCCATATCTTCGGTATCGTTGATGTTTCCAGCTGAGATATGCATTTTCAGAGATAATCTTCATGATTCTGCTGTTACAAGTGTGCAGAATCACCGAAATCGCTGTTTTCGTGCTATTGAATGCGAAAAACACGTTTTCTGGTGTTTTCAGCACGCCACAGAGTGTTTGACATGCGGAAACTGCCATATCTTCGGTATCGTTGTTGTATCCAGCTGAGATATGCATTTTCAGTGATAATCTTCATGATTCTGCTGTTACAAGTGTGCAGAATCACCGAAATCGCTGTTTTCGTGCTTTTGAATGCGAAAAACACGTTTGCTGGTGTTTTCAGCACTCCACAGTGCGTTTGATATGCGGAAACTGCCATATCTTCGGTATCGTTGTTGTTTCCAGCTGAGATATGCATTATCAGTGATAATCTTCATGATTCTGCTATTACAAGTGTGCAGAATCACCGAAGTCGCTGTTTTCGTGCTATTGAACGCGAAAAACACGTTTTCTGGTGTTTCCAGTACTCCACAATGCGTTTGATATGCGGAAACTGCCATATCTTCGGTATCGTTGTTGTTCCCAGCTGAGATATGCATTATCAGTGATAATCTTCATGATTCTGCTGTTACAAGTGTGCAGAATCACCGAAGTCGCTGTTTTCGTGCTATTGAACGCGAAAAACACGTTTTCTGGTGTTTCCACTACTCCACAGTGGGTTTTATATGCGGACACTGCGATATCTTCGGTATCGTTGTTGTATCCAGCTGAGATATGCATTTTCAGTGGTAATCTTCATGATTCTGCTGTTACAAATGTGTAGAATCACCGAAATTGCTGTTTTCGTGCTTTTGAATGCGAAAAACACGTTTTCTGGTGTTTTCAGCACGCCACAGAGCGTTTGACATGCGGAAACTGCGATATCTTCGCTATCGTTGTTGTTTCCAGCTGAGATATGCATTTTCAGTGATAATCTTCGAGTTTCTTCTGCTGTTACAAGTGTGCAGAATCACCGAAATCGCTGTTTTCGTGCATTTGAATGCGAAAAACACGTTTTCTGGTGTTTTCAGCACTCCACAGTGCGTTTGATGTGCGGAAACGGCCATATCTTCGGTATCGTTGTTGTTTCCAGCTGGGATATGCATTATCAGTGATAATCTTCATGATTCTGCTGTTACAAGTGTGCAGAATCACCGAAATTGCTGTTTTCGTGCTTTTGAATGCGAAAAACACGTTTTCTGGTGTTTTCAGCACGCCACAGAGCGTTTGACATGCGGAAACTGCGATATCTTCGCTATCGTTGTTGTTTCCAGCTGAGATATGCATTTTCAGTGATAATCTTCGAGTTTCTTCAGCTGTTACAAGTGTGCAGAATCACCGAAATCGCTGTTTTCGAGCTTTTGAATGCGAAAAACACGTTTGCTGGTGTTTTCAGCACGCCACAGAGCGTTTGACAAGCGGAAACTGCGATATCTTCGGTATCGTTGTTGTTTCCAGCTGAGATATGCATTTTCAGAGATAATCTTCATGATTCTGCTGTTACAAGTGTGCAGAATCACCGAAATTGCTGTTTTCGTGCTATTGAATGCGAAATACACGTTTTCTGGTGTGTTCAGCACGCCACAGAGCGTTTGACATGCAGAAACTGCCATATCTTCGGTATCGTTGATGTTTCCAGCTGAGATATGCATTTGCAGTGATAATCTTCATGATTCTGCTGTTACAAGTGTGCAGAATCACCGAAGTCGCTGTTTTCGTGCTATTGAACGCGAAAAACACGTTTTCTGGTGTTTCCACTACTCCACAGTGGGTTTTATATGCGGACACTGCGATATCTTCGCTATCGTTGTTGTATCCAGCTGAGATATGCATTTTCAGTGGTAATCTTCATGATTCTGCTGTTACAAATGTGTAGAATCACCGAAATTGCTGTTTTCGTGCTTTTGAATGCGAAAAACACGTTTTCTGGTGTTTTCAGCACGCCACAGAGCGTTTGACATGCGGAAACTGCGATATCTTCGCTATCGTTGTTGTTTCCAGCTGAGATATGCATTTTCAGTGATAATCTTCGAGTTTCTTCTGCTGTTACAAGTGTGCAGAATCACCGAAATCGCTGTTTTCGTGCATTTGAATGCGAAAAACACGTTTTCTGGTGTTTTCAGCACTCCACAGTGCGTTTGATGTGCGGAAACGGCCATATCTTCGGTATCGTTGTTGTTTCCAGCTGGGATATGCATTATCAGTGATAATCTTCATGATTCTGCTGTTACAAGTGTGCAGAATCACCGAAATTGCTGTTTTCGTGCTTTTGAATGCGAAAAACACGTTTTCTGGTGTTTTCAGCACGCCACAGAGCGTTTGACATGCGGAAACTGCGATATCTTCGCTATCGTTGTTGTTTCCAGCTGAGATATGCATTTTCAGTGATAATCTTCGAGTTTCTTCAGCTGTTACAAGTGTGCAGAATCACCGAAATCGCTGTTTTCGAGCTTTTGAATGCGAAAAACACGTTTGCTGGTGTTTTCAGCACGCCACAGAGCGTTTGACAAGCGGAAACTGCGATATCTTCGGTATCGTTGTTGTTTCCAGCTGAGATATGCATTTTCAGAGATAATCTTCATGATTCTGCTGTTACAAGTGTGCAGAATCACCGAAATTGCTGTTTTCGTGCTATTGAATGCGAAATACACGTTTTCTGGTGTGTTCAGCACGCCACAGAGCGTTTGACATGCAGAAACTGCCATATCTTCGGTATCGTTGATGTTTCCAGCTGAGATATGCATTTGCAGTGATAATCTTCATGATTCTGCTGTTACAAGTGTGCAGAATCACCGAAGTCGCTGTTTTCGTGCTATTGAACGCGAAAAACACGTTTTCTGGTGTTTCCACTACTCCACAGTGGGTTTTATATGCGGACACTGCGATATCTTCGGTATCGTTGTTGTATCCAGCTGAGATATGCATTTTCAGTGGTAATCTTCATGATTCTGCTGTTACAAATGTGTAGAATCACCGAAATTGCTGTTTTCGTGCTTTTGAATGCGAAAAACACGTTTTCTGGTGTTTTCAGCACGCCACAGAGCGTTTGACATGCGGAAACTGCGATATCTTCGCTATCGTTGTTGTTTCCAGCTGAGATATGCATTTTCAGTGATAATCTTCGAGTTTCTTCTGCTGTTACAAGTGTGCAGAATCACCGAAATCGCTGTTTTCGTGCATTTGAATGCGAAAAACACGTTTTCTGGTGTTTTCAGCACTCCACAGTGCGTTTGATGTGCGGAAACGGCCATATCTTCGGTATCGTTGTTGTTTCCAGCTGGGATATGCATTATCAGTGATAATCTTCATGATTCTGCTGTTACAAGTGTGCAGAATCACCGAAATCGCTGTTTTCGTGCTTTTGAATGCGAAAAACACGTTTGCTGGTGTTTTCAGCACTCCACAGTGCGTTTGATATGCGGAAACTGCCATATCTTCGGTATCGTTGTTGTTTCCAGCTGAGATATGCATTATCAGTGATAATCTTCATGATTCTGCTATTACAAGTGTGCAGAATCACCGAAGTCGCTGTTTTCGTGCTATTGAACGCGAAAAACACGTTTTCTGGTGTTTCCAGTACTCCACAATGCGTTTGATATGCGGAAACTGCGATATCTTCGGTATCGTTGTTGTATCCAGCTGAGATATGCATTTTCAGTGATAATCTTCATGATTCTGCTGCTACAAGTGTGCAGAATCACCGAAATCGCTGTTTTCGTGCTTTTGAATGCGAAAAACACGTTTGCTGGTGTTTTCAGCACGCCACAGAGCGTTTGACAAGCGGAAACTGCGATATCTTCGGTATCGTTGTTGTTTCCAGCTGAGATATGCATTTTCAGAGATAATCTTCATGATTCTGCTGTTACAAGTGTGCAGAATCACCGAAATTGCTGTTTTCGTGCTATTGAATGCGAAATACACGTTTTCTGGTGTGTTCAGCACGCCACAGAGCGTTTGACATGCAGAAACTGCCATATCTTCGGTATCGTTGATGTTTCCAGCTGAGATATGCATTTTCAGAGATAATCTTCATGATTCTGCTGTTACAAGTGTGCAGAATCACCGAAATCGCTGTTTTCGTGCTTTTGAATGCGAAAAACACGTTTTCTGGTGTTTTCAGCACGCCACAGAGCGTTTGACATGCGGAAACTGCGATATCTTCGCTATCGTTGTTGTTTCCAGCTGAGATATGCATTTTCAGTGATAATCTTCGAGTTTCTTCTGCTGTTACAAGTGTGCAGAATCACCGAAATCGCTGTTTTCGAGCTTTTGAATGCGAAAAACACGTTTGCTGGTGTTTTCAGCACTCCACAGTGCGTTTGATGTGCGGAAACGGCCATATCTTCGGTATCGTTGTTGTTTCCAGCTGGGATATGCATTATCAGTGATAATCTTCATGATTCTGCTGTTACAAGTGTGCAGAATCACCGAAATTGCTGTTTTCGTGCTTTTGAATGCGAAAAACACGTTTTCTGGTGTTTTCAGCACGCCACAGAGCGTTTGACATGCGGAAACTGCGATATCTTCGCTATCGTTGTTGTTTCCAGCTGAGATATGCATTTTCAGTGATAATCTTCGAGTTTCTTCTGCTGTTACAAGTGTGCAGAATCACCGAAATCGCTGTTTTCGTGCTTTTGAATGCGAAAAACACGTTTGCTGGTGTTACGTCGGCAAGCGACGTTGGAATTAGTCATAAGCATATATATACATACACACATATATACGATAAGCATAGTAGTCATAAGCGCGCCCTTAATCCCAAGCATAGTCATAAGCGCGCCTTTACTCCCGCTACATCCTACTACCAGCCCCTACGTCATCCTTCCAGAAGCTTCCAGAACCTTCTAGAACAATCTAGATCATTCTAGAAGCATTCCCTGATAATCCAATTCCTTTCCCAAGCTCGTTATCACATAAACATAAACCGAACCTCCCAGACTAAACCACCAAGCCAAACACATTCCATTCCCACACTCGTATTATATTCCAACTCCTTATCTCCCAAAACATCCGCCGACCGCCAGACCTAATCTCCCGCCACATACCAATCCTATGACGTCATCGTGCACGTGTCCCGATTCCCAGGCCTCTCCTTATCGCATTCCTCTGTTATCTCGTAAACATCCTGACTCCCACGGTCCAAACCACACGTGTCCTAATCTCCTCCAGACAAACTCCACCATTCCCCGCTCCTATATCCTATTACTATAAGTAAGCCATTCCCCCAGTCGACGCTCGCTCTCCGACGCACGCGCGCTCACCGGCCAGTCTCAGTCCGGAGCTCGTGGAGCTCACATCGCCGCGATTCTATCTCTAAGTGATTCTATATCTTGTACCTAGTATTTCTATATCTAGTATTTCTATATCTTGTATTCTTATATTCTATAATCCTATATCCTGTATTGTTAAATCATAAGTCCATTGTATTCCATAATCATTTATTATATTAAAATATATATACATAATAGTATAATTGCAAATCTAATCATTCCGATTTCTAACCGAGTGCGCGCTACTGAAATATACCAACCGCATTCAACCCGAAGGATTCCAACTCGACCTGTTGCAGTGCCGCAACGTTTCAACGTTATATTCGGTAAGTATCACGGAAAGTGAAGTGCGCGCAGTTATTCCCGAGTAGACGCAGACGTAAGCGCTGCGTGACTCAAAAAGGATTGAAATAGTGTCAAGTTCCCCCTTTCCGACAACCGCGACGGAAACCGGGACGTGACAAATTGGTGACAGCGGTGGGATATTGTTCAATCCCTGCGACGCTTTACCAGTATCCGTGCTACCGACATTTTATCACCGTTCTTAGAATCACGAATTATTGCTGTGCGACCTTTGGCGTCCCTCACTGACTCCCGTGATTCCAGGCTCGATACACAAACTGCCATTGACGCAAGCGCTGGCAGGTAGCGCTTCTGTACACGTTCAGATGGAATCTCGCAGTAGCCTTGCGACTGATCCTGAAGGCTTGCACAGAGTCAAGAAGGTAAGTGTTTAGAGCTATTCCTAACTCCATTCATAAAAACGCACCTACCCTGACTTCTAATCTCAACCCGACCAGAATCGGAAACGAGGACGCCGTGGTGGTAGGAAGGTGCAAGCGAGGAGGATTGACGCGATTCGACGAGAGTTGGCGGAGATCTTAGCGCAGCAGCCTGCGCTGGAAATCCAAAAACCTCGCGAGAGCGCAGGAGCCGAGCGAAACATTGAAACGATCACCATTGGCGACTCAGATAACGAGACGGTCGACATCCCAATTCCCCCGCCGCCAATAGAGATCGTGGACACGGACACAGCAATTAAAGTGCGGCACCACCGTGAAATTCCGGGAAATGTATTAGTGTCTTTTATTCGCGACTGTCCGAAAGGGGACCACCCGGAATATCTACCTAAAGAGATCGCTGATTGGTGTAATTTCCAATTTCATTTTCAATAAATAATAATTCAACTGCGCTGCTTCAAATTCTTCCCGAAATGGATACACGCTCTAAGCGACCCGCCGAAAGCGCGCACACCGAAACCACTGCATCGTCCAGGAGTTCGACCCTGGACCAGGAACGACGCGCGTTCGAGGAATCGCGAAAAATCGAAACAGATTACAATTCCATGCGTCGCGAGCGCGATGCGGCCCTCGCCGAGGTAGAAGCCATCCGTCGGGAAACGAAAACGATCCTCGAAAGAACCACGACAGCCGCGTCCACCGAGTATCCTACCTTCAACGCAGCCCCAGACTCGTTTTCCTTCACAATGAAGGAAGCCTTAGCAACTATTCCGATATTCAACGGTACCGAACCGCCGGTACTCAGTTTTACACGGGCATGCAGGCGCGCCCGCGATTTGATACCCGTGAACGCGGAAGCAACATTGACGAAACTCGTATCTACGCGTCTACGCGGCCGTGCGGTAATAGCAGTGGAGGACGAGCACTTCACAAATATCGCGGACCTTTGCAATCGCCTGAAACAAGTATTCGGTCCCCAGAGGACAGTGGATCATTACCGCGGAGAAATGGCGAACATATTTATGAAGAAAGACGAGCACGTGCTCGACTTCATCAGCAGGGTAAAAGACATCCGCGACGCAATCATAGGGTGCGATTACCACACCCCCAATATCGCGGAAGTAGATATGCTGACCACCGATTGCTTCATTCGCGGAGTTATCCCGCAATTACGTGCCGAACTGCGACACCGACGCAGAGAACCGCTATCGTGCGTGTTCAACGAGGCCATCGAGCTGTACAAAGAGCTCGAACGCGACAATAACAGATACGGCCGGGTATCAGAAAAACACGTCCAATTCTTCCAACCCCGCGACAAAACGCCAGAACGCCGCGAACCGCGGAATCCATACACGCCTCCTCCGCCACGAGAATCCTGGCGTTCGCCGTCACCGAGACGGTACTTCCCGGAAGAAACGAGACCTTCGGAACGCAGCTCTTATCGCGGGCCACCTGAGCCATCGCGTTCTTACCGCGATAATTACGAACTGCCGCGACGTGATTACCGCGAGCCCCAATACCAACGCGATTCTCGCCAACCCAGCAGGCCAACGAAGACCTGCTTATATTGCAAAAATCCTGGCCACGATATCCACGAATGCAGGAAACGTGAATACAACAATAAAAGAAACCAGGGAAACGAGCAGACCCTCTCGTCAAACCCGGACCGCAGACGAGAGGCGTCGCCACAAAAACCGGTCCGGAACGTCGTGATAACAGAATCGCGAGAATCCGCCTAAACAAAGGTATCAAAGTCCCTCACGTAAATATCCAATCCCCCGGATTCCTTCGCGACATCACACTGATGATCGACACGGGAGCGGAACCAAACCTCGTAAAAATTTCCGCGCTACAACCCGCGACACCGGTGAACGTTACGGACAGGATCCAAATTTCCGGTATAACCGCCGGTACCGTTCAAACCCTGGGATCCACCGACGCGGAGATCTATGGGACCATAATAAGGTTCCACGTCGTACCCAACGATTTCCCCATCGCGACAGATGGTATCCTAGGTGCAAGCTTCCTCGAGGAAGGCGCGGAAATTTCGTACACCAAACGGCGTGTACTTTGGAAAGGGCTAGAAATACCCTTCGCGAACGCGACTCCGCGCGACGCGAAACATAATCCACAACTTACTAAATCCGAAACGCGCGCGAACGACGCGAAACATAATCGACAATCTACTAAATCCGATACACGCGTAGACGACGCGAAATATAATCCACGGCCTACTAAATCCGATACGCGCGCGAACAACGCGATTCATAACACTCGGCCTACTAAATCCGATACGCGTGCGGGTAATACGAAACGCGCGATATCTAAGCCAGCTCACACCGAATCCGATACGTGTACTATCAATGCACGTACCGCCCAGGCAATGGTAATCGGAGCCGTTGGGCCCGATATCGGCTATCTCCCGCGGCAAGAGATAGCACCCGGTGTAATTGTATATGACTCCCTGGTCAAAAATATCAACGGCACGGTGTGTATCCGTTGCGTAAACCAATCCGAGGCGACGATAACATTCCGAACCCCAACCGTGGAGATAATGGAAGTTATCGCTGTCTCCCAAACACCCACGGATGTTGATCGGTCGTCTGGATCAACATCGATTCACGCCATTAAAAATACCAAATCTCACGCAGAGCGCGAAGCAGAGATAGCGGGCATAATTAGCACCGACGATCTCAATCCGGAAGAATGCGAGCATGTGAAATGCCTCATCGCGGAGCACAGCGATATCTTCCATCTCCCCGGGGAATACTTGGGCAAGACCTCGGCTGTAACGCATAAAATACCTGCGACCGACCAACGGCCAATCCACGTAAAACAATACCGTTATCCACCGATCCACAAGGAGGAGATCGATAGACAAATGAAGGAATTATTGGAGAACGACATTGTAAGTCCATCCACATCGCCTTATAATTCCCCCTTGTGGATCGTGCCGAAGAAATCGGACGAGCAAGGTAAGAAGAAATGGAGAATGGTCATCGATTACCGTTCTCTTAACGAAAAGACCATCGCGGACGCGTACCCACTGCCGAGCATAGTGGAGATATTAGACCAACTCGGTAGCGCCAAATATTTCTCAACATTTGACCTTGCTTCCGGTTTTCACCAAATCGGCATGGATGAAAAGGATGCCGAGAAGACAGCGTTCTCGACACCCTTCGGCCACTATGAGTTTAACCGCATGCCATTCGGCCTCCGCAACGCCCCAGCGACGTTCCAACGGCTAATGGATTCCATCCTCTCCGGCCTCCAAGGCACCGAATTGTTCGTCTATCTTGACGATATCGTTATCTACGCCAGCTCCATATCCGAACATAATGCCAAATTTAATCGTCTCGCCGAGAGACTGCGCCGCGCCAACTTGAAGCTGCAGCCGTCGAAATGCAGTTTCCTCCGTCGGGAAGTAGCCTACCTGGGTCACATAATAAGTGACGAAGGAGTAAAGCCCTGTCCGACAAAAGTCTCCGCCGTAAGGAATTTCCCGCGTCCTAAAAACGCCAAAACTGTAAGGGAATTTCTGGGTCTAGCCGGTTATTACCGCCGGTTCATCGACAAATTTTCGCATATCACTAAACCCTTAACAGCCTTACTACGTAAGGACACTAAATTCGAATGGTCCGCAGCACAAGAGCGTGCCTTCGAGACATTGCGCAACGCACTCTGCACCGAACCAGTGTTGCGCTACCCAGATTTCTCTGAAACGTTCCATATCACCACCGACGCGTCCGGATACGCCGTCGGCGGCATTTTAAGTCAAGGTCCAATAGGTCAGGATCGGCCTATAGCGTACGCCTCTAGACTGCTACACGGGGCTGAACTGAATTACTCCACAATAGAAAAGGAGTGCCTAGCTATCATATATGCCGTACAACACTTTAGGCCATACGTTTACGGTAAATCGTTCACCCTAATCACCGACCACCAACCGCTCGTGTGGATGCATTCGGTGAAGGATCCCTCCTCGCGACTCCTGAGATGGAGATTGAAGCTCGCAGAATACGAATACAAAGTCGTCTACAAGGCCGGTAAGCGTAATGTTAACGCGGATGCACTTTCGCGAAATCCGGACACAAGCACTGTCCTCCCTGTTTCCTCTGACTCCTCCGACATTCCTATTTTCGAATCCCAACATCGGCCTGTAGACATACCCTCCACATCAAGCGATGCGCAGTTTCCTCAATCGCCTCCATCTCCAACCCCTCCAATCCTCCCCGAACAGCACGTAGAGACACATCTAGAGTCAGACAGCGACATGACCGAGACGCCACGTTCAATAATAAAATATTCCAGAGACAGATTGATAATGAGAAACGACAACCTAGCTTGTTTTATGACGTTGGACAACCAACCCATCGACGCAGGAGCCACCGATCTCCTTTTACACAACCGACTTCCGACGATAGCAAACGCGACAATCGGCAGAGCAAAAGTAACTCAAACGGGAAGATACACCTTGATTCAATTACCCGTAAAGCCAACTCCCGCACACACAGCCGAACACGAAGACCTAATAGAGTGCCTCAGAGCACTGCGCGACGCAGTAGTAGAATTAGACTTACCGTCAATCAGCATCTCACGTACCGCGATAGACGAAACACCCTGGAGCACCATTCGCGAATCGCTGTCGGAATTGTTTACGGGAACTAACACAAACATCCTCGCCTGTTCCAACGAAACACGAATCCCATCCGAGGAACAAAGACAAGCAATTATATCAGAGAACCATATCTCCGCGTACGCAGGACATAAAGGCATAACGAAAACATTTAGACGCGTCCGCGAGAAATACTTTTGGCCTTCGATGAAATCCGACATCGCGAACTTCATAAACACGTGCCGAGACTGCCAACTACAAAAGCTTACCCGCGTGAAAACACGAGTCCCCATGACATTGACAGACACGCCAGGACGCGCGTTCGACAAAATATCTTTAGACGTAGTCGGACCTCTACCCACCACACCCTCCGGGAATCAGTACATATTGACGATGCAAGATCTATTAACGAAATATTCCTTAGCAGCTCCCCTCAAATCCATCACCACGACAGAAACTGCTGACGCCTTCATTAATACGCTTATCTGCCGATTCGGCACTCCTAAAGCCATCCTAACGGATCAGGGAACGAACTTCACAAGTGCACTCATGCGCGCGGTTGCGAAACGGTTCAAAATTCAACAATTTAAAGCAACGGCATTCCACCCCCAGACTAACGGCTCTATAGAGCGATCACACCATGTACTGACCGAATACCTAAAGCATTACGTATCGCGCAATAATTGGGACGAGTGGCTGAACTGCGCAATGTTCAGCTATAACACCAGCGTGCACGAGGGTACGCTCTTCACTCCTCATGAGTTAGTCTTTGGAAATAAAGCCCGCGTACCGACAGCAGACGCTACGCAAACCACGCTAGAAAATGAATCGTACAATTCCTATTTACAAAATCTGCAAGATAAAATTGCAACTTCCCAAAGGCTAGCCCATGAAAACCTAAACGCTGCGAAAAACCGTTCGAAGCAGTACTACGACAGGAAGGTAAACAACCAGAAATTCCTAGTCGGTGACAGGGTTCTACTCCTAAAAGAACCCAGGAAAGGCAAGTTCGACGCGCAATATTCGGGCCCCTACGTTATCGTCGATGTATTAAATAACACAAACGTGCGATTGCGCCTTAGCAATAGCAAAACAAAGATTGTACATGTAAATAAGCTTAAGCATGCGAAAATACCACCCCCGACTACACCAAGAACTTCGTCACAATTATCCAACACATCCACCGTATCATATCTGAAGCAAAACAAACCCGGGTATAAAACAGCCAACGAGATCCGCCAAGAGTACTCAGTAAAGTGCAACCAACCGAACAACATGGATCTACGAGCTACCACATTCTGCCTCTTCATTACGCAAACAGCCGCACTTATCGGTTACGACTGCAGCGGCCCGACACTAAACGTCTCAACATTCTCCGCAATCGACCCACTCAACTGCGAGACGGAAGAAAAGTCACCCATCGTCAAGGAAAGGGCAATCCAATTACTGCAACTGTCCGAATTTCAAACCGCCGAGGTCACACAATGCCACGTGGAAATCGACAGAACAATCTTCCACTGCGGCATGCATTCACACGTCTCCGCAGTCAACAACGGACGGCAAATTTACCTAATGAACATCCCGAGAGACGCGTGCCAGATGCTACACCGTACCGGCACACTATACGTCACCCCATCGGCACAGATCACAGGCGTTGTTACAAACTCTTCCACAACCCGAAGCCTCACCCTGTCAGGAAAAATCGATAACGACGGCACATGCTACGGCTCCACGTTCAGCGATCCATACGGCACCTGGAACAGCGTAGTCGTTCAAGCTGTCATCCGTATAAAAATACGCACCCATATGGCAGCCGTCAAACTCGCCACCAACGAAATCATCATGCAATCTGGCCAACGATGCCTAGTCCAACAAGGATCCTGCCTGGACTCCGAAGATGGATTCTCCTACTGGGACAACTCACCCACAGACTACTGCAAATTCAACAATTACGACGTCCTCTACGAAGGTAAAGCAACACTAGTAGAAGACGAAGACAACCAAGGGTTATCCCTCTACTCGGTCACATCGCAAGGAACTACATTCGCCCTTGCCAGAACAACCAGTACGAAGGTCTGTGGATACACATTGATACATACCGAACATCCCAAGCTCTTCATTCTCGAGACGGAGAAAGAAGGACACTTCAAAACCAGGACATCCATCGCAATTAACAACCTCGACATCTTCGCATACGTGAATTCCAAATTCGTATACGTAGAGAAGCACCTAAAAACACAGATAATACAGTTATATCGGGACGTAATAAAACAAAAGTGCGCATTAGAACGACAGATTCTGCATAACGCACTCACACTTATTCATGTCGCCCCAGCCGAAGTAGCAAGGACAATTGCCAGGGAACACGGATTCATGGCAATCGCATCGGGCGAAGTTATCCACATAGTCAAATGCATTCCGGTTGTCTGCCAAGTGAGGCACACAGACACCTGTTACGACGAGTTGCCTGTAACATACAAAAACACGTCATTGTTTATTACGCCGATTCACCACATACTAACGCGCTCAGGCACGAGGAAAGACTGCAGCGAACTCATGCCGAATATGTTCAAAATCCATGGCCTATGGTACAAGCTAACACCAAAACCTGTGGAAAGTCTACCGCCAACACCGCTGAAGCCACTTACCAAGGCAACCTGGAAATACGTCAACCCACATAACCTGGCAGACGGAGGTATCTATTCACCAGAGGACCTGGCAAAGCTAAAGGAACACATAATGTTCCCTATCGAAAGACCCGCCATCGTGAACTCTCTAGCTCAAGGAGTTACCGGCCGGGAATACAGCTCACAAGCCCTTCAGCTGTACAACCTTTTCGACGAAACAACGTTGAAAAAGCTAGCAGAATCCACTGGAAGACGAATCTGGTCCGGATTCGTCGCATTCGGATCATTCACCGCTGGCATTATGGGCATCTACCTCGCAATCCGAGTCATCAAAGCCGCCGTCAGCACGATCATCAACGGGATAGCACTACACTCAGTATACGGATGGAGCCTGCACCTATTGGGAGCCGTTTGGAGCTCCCTCACACACTTCTTCCTGTTCCTCAGCCAGAGGAAAACCGATGGCGAAATCACAGCCACCCAAACCAACCCCGAACAAACCCGAAACCAACCCAACCCCAAGCCAGAAGATCCAGAAAAGCAGCCCACCGAAGCAGAAATCCAGTGCACCCCCGAACGCTTATACCCGAGTTTCAAACTCCATAGTGAATTTCATTAGAACACTCACACAGTGCCCCATTCCAACGAACACTCTCACCCGAATAACAAAAACTCTCTAGTAAACCCGACTAGAAAATTCATTTTCCATGAATTTTCTCACCCAGGGGGGGAGGTGTTACGTCGGCAAGCGACGTTGGAATTAGTCATAAGCATATATATACATACACACATATATACGATAAGCATAGTAGTCATAAGCGCGCCCTTAATCCCAAGCATAGTCATAAGCGCGCCTTTACTCCCGCTACATCCTACTACCAGCCCCTACGTCATCCTTCCAGAAGCTTCCAGAACCTTCTAGAACAATCTAGATCATTCTAGAAGCATTCCCTGATAATCCAATTCCTTTCCCAAGCTCGTTATCACATAAACATAAACCGAACCTCCCAGACTAAACCACCAAGCCAAACACATTCCATTCCCACACTCGTATTATATTCCAACTCCTTATCTCCCAAAACATCCGCCGACCGCCAGACCTAATCTCCCGCCACATACCAATCCTATGACGTCATCGTGCACGTGTCCCGATTCCCAGGCCTCTCCTTATCGCATTCCTCTGTTATCTCGTAAACATCCTGACTCCCACGGTCCAAACCACACGTGTCCTAATCTCCTCCAGACAAACTCCACCATTCCCCGCTCCTATATCCTATTACTATAAGTAAGCCATTCCCCCAGTCGACGCTCGCTCTCCGACGCACGCGCGCTCACCGGCCAGTCTCAGTCCGGAGCTCGTGGAGCTCACATCGCCGCGATTCTATCTCTAAGTGATTCTATATCTTGTACCTAGTATTTCTATATCTAGTATTTCTATATCTTGTATTCTTATATTCTATAATCCTATATCCTGTATTGTTAAATCATAAGTCCATTGTATTCCATAATCATTTATTATATTAAAATATATATACATAATAGTATAATTGCAAATCTAATCATTCCGATTTCTAACCGAGTGCGCGCTACTGAAATATACCAACCGCATTCAACCCGAAGGATTCCAACTCGACCTGTTGCAGTGCCGCAACGTTTCAACGTTATATTCGGTAAGTATCACGGAAAGTGAAGTGCGCGCAGTTATTCCCGAGTAGACGCAGACGTAAGCGCTGCGTGACTCAAAAAGGATTGAAATAGTGTCAAGTTCCCCCTTTCCGACAACCGCGACGGAAACCGGGACGTGACACTGGTGTTTTCAGCACGCCACAGAGCGTTTGACAAGCGGAAACTGCGATATCTTCGGTATCGTTGTTGTTTCCAGCTGAGATATGCATTTTCAGAGATAATCTTCATGATTCTGCTGTTACAAGTGTGCAGAATCACCGAAATTGCTGTTTTCGTGCTATTGAATGCGAAATACACGTTTTCTGGTGTGTTCAGCACGCCACAGAGCGTTTGACATGCAGAAACTGCCATATCTTCGGTATCGTTGATGTTTCCAGCTGAGATATGCATTTGCAGTGATAATCTTCATGATTCTGCTGTTACAAGTGTGCAGAATCACCGAAGTCGCTGTTTTCGTGCTATTGAACGCGAAAAACACGTTTTCTGGTGTTTCCACTACTCCACAGTGGGTTTTATATGCGGACACTGCGATATCTTCGGTATCGTTGTTGTATCCAGCTGAGATATGCATTTTCAGTGGTAATCTTCATGATTCTGCTGTTACAAATGTGTAGAATCACCGAAATTGCTGTTTTCGTGCTTTTGAATGCGAAAAACACGTTTTCTGGTGTTTTCAGCACGCCACAGAGCGTTTGACATGCGGAAACTGCGATATCTTCGCTATCGTTGTTGTTTCCAGCTGAGATATGCATTATCAGTGATAATCTTCATGATTCTGCTATTACAAGTGTGCAGAATCACCGAAGTCGCTGTTTTCGTGCTATTGAACGCGAAAAACACGTTTTCTGGTGTTTTCAGCACGCCACAGAGCGTTTGACATGCGGAAACTGCTATATCTTCGGTATCGTTGTTGTTCCCAGCTGAGATATGCATTATCAGTGATAATCTTCATGATTCTGCTGTTACAAGTGTGCAGAATCACCGAAGTCGCTGTTTTCGTGCTATTGAACGCGAAAAACACGTTTTCTGGTGTTTCCACTACTCCACAGTGGGTTTTATATGCGGACACTGCGATATCTTCGGTATCGTTGTTGTATCCAGCTGAGATATGCATTTTCAGTGGTAATCTTCATGATTCTGCTGTTACAAATGTGTAGAATCACCGAAATTGCTGTTTTCGTGCTTTTGAATGCGAAAAACACGTTTTCTGGTGTTTTCAGCACGCCACAGAGCGTTTGACATGCGGAAACTGCGATATCTTCGCTATCGTTGTTGTTTCCAGCTGAGATATGCATTTTCAGTGATAATCTTCGAGTTTCGTCTGCTGTTACAAGTGTGCAGAATCACCGAAATCGCTGTTTTCGTGCATTTGAATGCGAAAAACACGATTTCTGGTGTTTTCAGCACTCCACAGTGCGTTTGATGTGCGGAAACGGCCATATCTTCGGTATCGTTGTTGTTTCCAGCTGGGATATGCATTATCAGTGATAATCTTCATGATTCTGCTGTTACAAGTGTGCAGAATCACCGAAATTGCTGTTTTCGTGCTTTTGAATGCGAAAAACACGTTTTCTGGTGTTTTCAGCACGCCACAGAGCGTTTGACATGCGGAAACTGCGATATCTTCGCTATCGTTGTTGTTTCCAGCTGAGATATGCATTTTCAGTGATAATCTTCGAGTTTCTTCTGCTGTTACAAGTGTGCAGAATCACCGAAATCGCTGTTTTCGAGCTTTTGAATGCGAAAAACACGTTTGCTGGTGTTTTCAGCACGCCACAGAGCGTTTGACAAGCGGAAACTGCGATATCTTCGGTATCGTTGTTGTTTCCAGCTGAGATATGCATTTTCAGAGATAATCTTCATGATTCTGCTGTTACAAGTGTGCAGAATCACCGAAATTGCTGTTTTCGTGCTATTGAATGCGAAATACACGTTTTCTGGTGTGTTCAGCACGCCACAGAGCGTTTGACATGCAGAAACTGCCATATCTTCGGTATCGTTGATGTTTCCAGCTGAGATATGCATTTGCAGTGATAATCTTCATGATTCTGCTGTTACAAGTGTGCAGAATCACCGAAGTCGCTGTTTTCGTGCTATTGAACGCGAAAAACACGTTTTCTGGTGTTTCCACTACTCCACAGTGGGTTTTATATGCGGACACTGCGATATCTTCGGTATCGTTGTTGTATCCAGCTGAGATATGCATTTTCAGTGGTAATCTTCATGATTCTGCTGTTACAAATGTGTAGAATCACCGAAATTGCTGTTTTCGTGCTTTTGAATGCGAAAAACACGTTTTCTGGTGTTTTCAGCACGCCACAGAGCGTTTGACATGCGGAAACTGCGATATCTTCGCTATCGTTGTTGTTTCCAGCTGAGATATGCATTTTCAGTGATAATCTTCGAGTTTCTTCTGCTGTTACAAGTGTGCAGAATCACCGAAATCGCTGTTTTCGTGCATTTGAATGCGAAAAACACGTTTTCTGGTGTTTTCAGCACTCCACAGTGCGTTTGATGTGCGGAAACGGCCATATCTTCGGTATCGTTGTTGTTTCCAGCTGGGATATGCATTATCAGTGATAATCTTCATGATTCTGCTGTTACAAGTGTGCAGAATCACCGAAATCGCTGTTTTCGTGCTTTTGAATGCGAAAAACACGTTTGCTGGTGTTTTCAGCACTCCACAGTGCGTTTGATATGCGGAAACTGCCATATCTTCGGTATCGTTGTTGTTTCCAGCTGAGATATGCATTATCAGTGATAATCTTCATGATTCTGCTATTACAAGTGTGCAGAATCACCGAAGTCGCTGTTTTCGTGCTATTGAACGCGAAAAACACGTTTTCTGGTGTTTCCAGTACTCCACAATGCGTTTGATATGCGGAAACTGCGATATCTTCGGTATCGTTGTTGTATCCAGCTGAGATATGCATTTTCAGTGATAATCTTCATGATTCTGCTGCTACAAGTGTGCAGAATCACCGAAATCGCTGTTTTCGTGCTTTTGAATGCGAAAAACACGTTTGCTGGTGTTTTCAGCACGCCACAGAGCGTTTGACAAGCGGAAACTGCGATATCTTCGGTATCGTTGTTGTTTCCAGCTGAGATATGCATTTTCAGAGATAATCTTCATGATTCTGCTGTTACAAGTGTGCAGAATCACCGAAATTGCTGTTTTCGTGCTATTGAATGCGAAATACACGTTTTCTGGTGTGTTCAGCACGCCACAGAGCGTTTGACATGCAGAAACTGCCATATCTTCGGTATCGTTGATGTTTCCAGCTGAGATATGCATTTTCAGAGATAATCTTCATGATTCTGCTGTTATAAGTGTGCAGAATCACCGAAATCGCTGTTTTCGTGCTATTGAATGCGAAAAACACGTTTTCTGGTGTTTTCAGCACGCCACAGAGTGTTTGACATGCGGAAACTGCCATATCTTCGGTATCGTTGTTGTATCCAGCTGAGATATGCATTTTCAGTGATAATCTTCATGATTCTGCTGTTACAAGTGTGCAGAATCACCGAAATCGCTGTTTTCGTGCTTTTGAATGCGAAAAACACGTTTGCTGGTGTTTTCAGCACTCCACAGTGCGTTTGATATGCGGAAACTGCCATATCTTCGGTATCGTTGTTGTTTCCAGCTGAGATATGCATTATCAGTGATAATCTTCATGATTCTGCTATTACAAGTGTGCAGAATCACCGAAGTCGCTGTTTTCGTGCTATTGAACGCGAAAAACACGTTTTCTGGTGTTTCCAGTACTCCACAATGCGTTTGATATGCGGAAACTGCCATATCTTCGGTATCGTTGTTGTTCCCAGCTGAGATATGCATTATCAGTGATAATCTTCATGATTCTGCTGTTACAAGTGTGCAGAATCACCGAAGTCGCTGTTTTCGTGCTATTGAACGCGAAAAACACGTTTTCTGGTGTTTCCACTACTCCACAGTGGGTTTTATATGCGGACACTGCGATATCTTCGGTATCGTTGTTGTATCCAGCTGAGATATGCATTTTCAGTGGTAATCTTCATGATTCTGCTGTTACAAATGTGTAGAATCACCGAAATTGCTGTTTTCGTGCTTTTGAATGCGAAAAACACGTTTTCTGGTGTTTTCAGCACGCCACAGAGCGTTTGACATGCGGAAACTGCGATATCTTCGCTATCGTTGTTGTTTCCAGCTGAGATATGCATTTTCAGTGATAATCTTCGAGTTTCTTCTGCTGTTACAAGTGTGCAGAATCACCGAAATCGCTGTTTTCGTGCATTTGAATGCGAAAAACACGTTTTCTGGTGTTTTCAGCACTCCACAGTGCGTTTGATGTGCGGAAACGGCCATATCTTCGGTATCGTTGTTGTTTCCAGCTGGGATATGCATTATCAGTGATAATCTTCATGATTCTGCTGTTACAAGTGTGCAGAATCACCGAAATTGCTGTTTTCGTGCTTTTGAATGCGAAAAACACGTTTGCTGGTGTTTTCAGCACGCCACAGAGCGTTTGACAAGCGGAAACTGCGATATCTTCGGTATCGTTGTTTTTTCCAGCTGAGATATGCATTTTCAGAGATAATCTTCATGATTCTGCTGTTACAAGTGTGCAGAATCACCGAAATTGCTGTTTTCGTGCTATTGAATGCGAAATACACGTTTTCTGGTGTGTTCAGCACGCCACAGAGCGTTTGACATGCAGAAACTGCCATATCTTCGGTATCGTTGATGTTTCCAGCTGAGATATGCATTTTCAGAGATAATCTTCATGATTCTGCTGTTACAAGTGTGCAGAATCACCGAAATCGCTGTTTTCGTGCTATTGAATGCGAAAAACACGTTTTCTGGTGTTTTCAGCACGCCACAGAGTGTTTGACATGCGGAAACTGCCATATCTTCGGTATCGTTGTTGTATCCAGCTGAGATATGCATTTTCAGTGATAATCTTCATGATTCTGCTGTTACAAGTGTGCAGAATCACCGAAATCGCTGTTTTCGTGCTATTGAACGCGAAAAACACGTTTTCTGGTGTTTCCAGTACTCCACAATGCGTTTGATATGCGGAAACTGCCATATCTTCGGTATCGTTGTTGTTCCCAGCTGAGATATGCATTATCAGTGATAATCTTCATGATTCTGCTGTTACAAGTGTGCAGAATCACCGAAGTCGCTGTTTTCGTGCTATTGAACGCGAAAAACACGTTTTCTGGTGTTTCCACTACTCCACAGTGGGTTTTATATGCGGACACTGCGATATCTTCGGTATCGTTGTTGTATCCAGCTGAGATATGCATTTTCAGTGGTAATCTTCATGATTCTGCTGTTACAAATGTGTAGAATCACCGAAATTGCTGTTTTCGTGCTTTTGAATGCGAAAAACACGTTTTCTGGTGTTTTCAGCACGCCACAGAGCGTTTGACATGCGGAAACTGCGATATCTTCGCTATCGTTGTTGTTTCCAGCTGAGATATGCATTTTCAGTGATAATCTTCGAGTTTCTTCTGCTGTTACAAGTGTGCAGAATCACCGAAATCGCTGTTTTCGTGCATTTGAATGCGAAAAACACGTTTTCTGGTGTTTTCAGCACTCCACAGTGCGTTTGATGTGCGGAAACGGCCATATCTTCGGTATCGTTGTTGTTTCCAGCTGGGATATGCATTATCAGTGATAATCTTCATGATTCTGCTGTTACAAGTGTGCAGAATCACCGAAATTGCTGTTTTCGTGCTTTTGAATGCGAAAAACACGTTTTCTGGTGTTTTCAGCACGCCACAGAGCGTTTGACATGCGGAAACTGCGATATCTTCGCTATCGTTGTTGTTTCCAGCTGAGATATGCATTTTCAGTGATAATCTTCGAGTTTCTTCAGCTGTTACAAGTGTGCAGAATCACCGAAATCGCTGTTTTCGAGCTTTTGAATGCGAAAAACACGTTTGCTGGTGTTTTCAGCACGCCACAGAGCGTTTGACAAGCGGAAACTGCGATATCTTCGGTATCGTTGTTGTTTCCAGCTGAGATATGCATTTTCAGAGATAATCTTCATGATTCTGCTGTTACAAGTGTGCAGAATCACCGAAATTGCTGTTTTCGTGCTATTGAATGCGAAATACACGTTTTCTGGTGTGTTCAGCACGCCACAGAGCGTTTGACATGCAGAAACTGCCATATCTTCGGTATCGTTGATGTTTCCAGCTGAGATATGCATTTGCAGTGATAATCTTCATGATTCTGCTGTTACAAGTGTGCAGAATCACCGAAGTCGCTGTTTTCGTGCTATTGAACGCGAAAAACACGTTTTCTGGTGTTTCCACTACTCCACAGTGGGTTTTATATGCGGACACTGCGATATCTTCGCTATCGTTGTTGTATCCAGCTGAGATATGCATTTTCAGTGGTAATCTTCATGATTCTGCTGTTACAAATGTGTAGAATCACCGAAATTGCTGTTTTCGTGCTTTTGAATGCGAAAAACGCGTTTTCTGGTGTTTTCAGCACGCCACAGAGCGTTTGACATGCGGAAACTGCGATATCTTCGCTATCGTTGTTGTTTCCAGCTGAGATATGCATTTTCAGTGATAATCTTCGAGTTTCTTCTGCTGTTACAAGTGTGCAGAATCACCGAAATCGCTGTTTTCGTGCATTTGAATGCGAAAAACACGTTTTCTGGTGTTTTCAGCACTCCACAGTGCGTTTGATGTGCGGAAACGGCCATATCTTCGGTATCGTTGTTGTTTCCAGCTGGGATATGCATTATCAGTGATAATCTTCATGATTCTGCTGTTACAAGTGTGCAGAATCACCGAAATTGCTGTTTTCGTGCTTTTGAATGCGAAAAACACGTTTTCTGGTGTTTTCAGCACGCCACAGAGCGTTTGACATGCGGAAACTGCGATATCTTCGCTATCGTTGTTGTTTCCAGCTGAGATATGCATTTTCAGTGATAATCTTCGAGTTTCTTCAGCTGTTACAAGTGTGCAGAATCACCGAAATCGCTGTTTTCGAGCTTTTGAATGCGAAAAACACGTTTGCTGGTGTTTTCAGCACGCCACAGAGCGTTTGACAAGCGGAAACTGCGATATCTTCGGTATCGTTGTTGTTTCCAGCTGAGATATGCATTTTCAGAGATAATCTTCATGATTCTGCTGTTACAAGTGTGCAGAATCACCGAAATTGCTGTTTTCGTGCTATTGAATGCGAAATACACGTTTTCTGGTGTGTTCAGCACGCCACAGAGCGTTTGACATGCAGAAACTGCCATATCTTCGGTATCGTTGATGTTTCCAGCTGAGATATGCATTTGCAGTGATAATCTTCATGATTCTGCTGTTACAAGTGTGCAGAATCACCGAAGTCGCTGTTTTCGTGCTATTGAACGCGAAAAACACGTTTTCTGGTGTTTCCACTACTCCACAGTGGGTTTTATATGCGGACACTGCGATATCTTCGGTATCGTTGTTGTATCCAGCTGAGATATGCATTTTCAGTGGTAATCTTCATGATTCTGCTGTTACAAATGTGTAGAATCACCGAAATTGCTGTTTTCGTGCTTTTGAATGCGAAAAACACGTTTTCTGGTGTTTTCAGCACGCCACAGAGCGTTTGACATGCGGAAACTGCGATATCTTCGCTATCGTTGTTGTTTCCAGCTGAGATATGCATTTTCAGTGATAATCTTCGAGTTTCTTCTGCTGTTACAAGTGTGCAGAATCACCGAAATCGCTGTTTTCGTGCATTTGAATGCGAAAAACACGTTTTCTGGTGTTTTCAGCACTCCACAGTGCGTTTGATGTGCGGAAACGGCCATATCTTCGGTATCGTTGTTGTTTCCAGCTGGGATATGCATTATCAGTGATAATCTTCATGATTCTGCTGTTACAAGTGTGCAGAATCACCGAAATCGCTGTTTTCGTGCTTTTGAATGCGAAAAACACGTTTGCTGGTGTTTTCAGCACTCCACAGTGCGTTTGATATGCGGAAACTGCCATATCTTCGGTATCGTTGTTGTTTCCAGCTGAGATATGCATTATCAGTGATAATCTTCATGATTCTGCTATTACAAGTGTGCAGAATCACCGAAGTCGCTGTTTTCGTGCTATTGAACGCGAAAAACACGTTTTCTGGTGTTTCCAGTACTCCACAATGCGTTTGATATGCGGAAACTGCGATATCTTCGGTATCGTTGTTGTATCCAGCTGAGATATGCATTTTCAGTGATAATCTTCATGATTCTGCTGCTACAAGTGTGCAGAATCACCGAAATCGCTGTTTTCGTGCTTTTGAATGCGAAAAACACGTTTGCTGGTGTTTTCAGCACGCCACAGAGCGTTTGACAAGCGGAAACTGCGATATCTTCGGTATCGTTGTTGTTTCCAGCTGAGATATGCATTTTCAGAGATAATCTTCATGATTCTGCTGTTACAAGTGTGCAGAATCACCGAAATTGCTGTTTTCGTGCTATTGAATGCGAAATACACGTTTTCTGGTGTGTTCAGCACGCCACAGAGCGTTTGACATGCAGAAACTGCCATATCTTCGGTATCGTTGATGTTTCCAGCTGAGATATGCATTTTCAGAGATAATCTTCATGATTCTGCTGTTACAAGTGTGCAGAATCACCGAAATCGCTGTTTTCGTGCTATTGAATGCGAAAAACACGTTTTCTGGTGTTTTCAGCACGCCACAGAGTGTTTGACATGCGGAAACTGCCATATCTTCGGTATCGTTGTTGTATCCAGCTGAGATATGCATTTTCAGTGATAATCTTCATGATTCTGCTGTTACAAGTGTGCAGAATCACCGAAATCGCTGTTTTCGTGCTTTTGAATGCGAAAAACACGTTTGCTGGTGTTTTCAGCACTCCACAGTGCGTTTGATATGCGGAAACTGCCATATCTTCGGTATCGTTGTTGTTCCCAGCTGAGATATGCATTATCAGTGATAACCTTCATGATTCTGCTGTTACAAGTGTGCAGAATCACCGAAGTCGCTGTTTTCGTGCTATTGAACGCGAAAAACACGTTTTCTGGTGTTTCCAGTACTCCACAATGCGTTTGATATGCGGAAACTGCCATATCTTCGGTATCGTTGTTGTTCCCAGCTGAGATATGCATTATCAGTGATAATCTTCATGATTCTGCTGTTACAAGTGTGCAGAATCACCGAAGTCGCTGTTTTCGTGCTATTGAATGCGAAAAACACGTTTTCTGGTGTTTTCAGCACGCCACAGAGTGTTTGACATGCGGAAACTGCCATATCTTCGGTATCGTTGTTGTTTCCAGCTGAGATATGCATTATCAGTGATAATCTTCATGATTCTGCTATTACAAGTGTGCAGAATCACCGAAGTCGCTGTTTTCGTGCTATTGAACGCGAAAAACACGTTTTCTGGTGTTTCCAGTACTCCACAATGCGTTTGATATGCGGAAACTGCCATATCTTCGGTATCGTTGTTGTTCCCAGCTGAGATATGCATTATCAGTGATAATCTTCATGATTCTGCTGTTACAAGTGTGCAGAATCACCGAAGTCGCTGTTTTCGTGCTATTGAACGCGAAAAACACGTTTTCTGGTGTTTCCACTACTCCACAGTGGGTTTTATATGCGGACACTGCGATATCTTCGGTATCGTTGTTGTATCCAGCTGAGATATGCATTTTCAGTGGTAATCTTCATGATTCTGCTGTTACAAATGTGTAGAATCACCGAAATTGCTGTTTTCGTGCTTTTGAATGCGAAAAACACGTTTTCTGGTGTTTTCAGCACGCCACAGAGCGTTTGACATGCGGAAACTGCGATATCTTCGCTATCGTTGTTGTTTCCAGCTGAGATATGCATTTTCAGTGATAATCTTCGAGTTTCTTCTGCTGTTACAAGTGTGCAGAATCACCGAAATCGCTGTTTTCGTGCATTTGAATGCGAAAAACACGTTTTCTGGTGTTTTCAGCACTCCACAGTGCGTTTGATGTGCGGAAACGGCCATATCTTCGGTATCGTTGTTGTTTCCAGCTGGGATATGCATTATCAGTGATAATCTTCATGATTCTGCTGTTACAAGTGTGCAGAATCACCGAAATTGCTGTTTTCGTGCTTTTGAATGCGAAAAACACGTTTTCTGGTGTTTTCAGCACGCCACAGAGCGTTTGACATGCGGAAACTGCGATACCTTCGGTATCGTTGTTGTTTCCAGCTGAGATATGCATTATCAGTGATAATCTTCATGATTCTGCTATTACAAGTGTGCAGAATCACCGAAGTCGCTGTTTTCGTGCTATTGAACGCGAAAAACACGTTTTCTGGTGTTTCCAGTACTCCACAATGCGTTTGATATGCGGAAACTGCTATATCTTCGGTATCGTTGTTGTTCCCAGCTGAGATATGCATTATCAGTGATAATCTTCATGATTCTGCTGTTACAAGTGTGCAGAATCACCGAAGTCGCTGTTTTCGTGCTATTGAACGCGAAAAACACGTTTTCTGGTGTTTCCACTACTCCACAGTGGGTTTTATATGCGGACACTGCGATATCTTCGGTATCGTTGTTGTATCCAGCTGAGATATGCATTTTCAGTGGTAATCTTCATGATTCTGCTGTTACAAATGTGTAGAATCACCGAAATTGCTGTTTTCGTGCTTTTGAATGCGAAACACACGTTTTCTGGTGTTTTCAGCACGCCACAGAGCGTTTGACATGCGGAAACTGCGATATCTTCGCTATCGTTGTTGTTTCCAGCTGAGATATGCATTTTCAGTGATAATCTTCGAGTTTCTTCTGCTGTTACAAGTGTGCAGAATCACCGAAATCGCTGTTTTCGTGCATTTGAATGCGAAAAACACGTTTTCTGGTGTTTTCAGCACTCCACAGTGCGTTTGATGTGCGGAAACGGCCATATCTTCGGTATCGTTGTTGTTTCCAGCTGGGATATGCATTATCAGTGATAATCTTCATGATTCTGCTGTTACAAGTGTGCAGAATCACCGAAATTGCTGTTTTCGTGCTTTTGAATGCGAAACACACGTTTTCTGGTGTTTTCAGCACGCCACAGAGCGTTTGACATGCGGAAACTGCGATATCTTCGCTATCGTTGTTGTTTCCAGCTGAGATATGCATTTTCAGTGATAATCTTCGAGTTTCTTCAGCTGTTACAAGTGTGCAGAATCACCGAAATCGCTGTTTTCGTGCTTTTGAATGCGAAAAACACGTTTTCTGGTGTTTTCAGCACTCCACAGTGCGTTTTATATGCGGAAACTGCGATATCTTCGGTATCGTTGTTGTTTCCAGCTGGGATATGCATTATCAGTGATAATCTTCATGATTCTGCTGTTACAAGTGTGCAGAATCACCGAAGTCGCTGTTTTCGTGCTATTGAACGCGAAAAACACGTTTTCTGGTGTTTTCAGCACTCCACAGTGCGTTTGATGTGCGGTAACTGCCATATCTTCGGTATCGTTGTTGTATCCAGCTGAGATATGCATTTTCAGTGATAATCTTCATGATTCTGCTGTTACAAGTGTGCAGAATCACCGAAATCGCTGTTTTCGTGCTTTTGAATGCGAAAAACACGTTTGCTGGTGTTTTCAGCACTCCACAGTGCGTTTGATATGCGGAAGCTGCCATATCTTCGGTATCGTTGTTGTTTCCAGCTGAGATATGCATTATCAGTGATAATCTTCATGATTCTGCTATTACAAGTGTGCAGAATCACCGAAGTCGCTGTTTTCGTGCTATTGAACGCGAAAAACACGTTTTCTGGTGTTTCCAGTACTCCACAATGCGTTTGATATGCGGAAACTGCCATATCTTCGGTATCGTTGTTGTTCCCAGCTGAGATATGCATTATCAGTGATAATCTTCATGATTCTGCTGTTACAAGTGTGCAGAATCACCGAAGTCGCTGTTTTCATGCTATTGAACGCGAAAAACACGTTTTCTGGTGTTTCCACTACTCCACAGTGGGTTTTATATGCGGACACTGCGATATCTTCGCTATCGTTGTTGTTTCCAGCTGAGATATGCATTTTCAGTGATAATCTCCGAGTTTCTTCTGCTGTTACAAGTGTGCAGAATCACCGAAATCGCTGTTTTCGTGCATTTGAATGCGAAAAACACGTTTTCTGGTGTTTTCAGCACTCCACAGTGCGTTTGATGTGCGGAAACGGCCATATCTTCGGTATCGTTGTTGTTTCCAGCTGGGATATGCATTATCAGTGATAATCTTCATGATTCTGCTGTTACAAGTGTGCAGAATCACCGAAATTGCTGTTTTCGTGCTTTTGAATGCGAAAAACACGTTTTCTGGTGTTTTCAGCACGCCACAGAGCGTTTGACATGCGGAAACTGCGATATCTTCGCTATCGTTGTTGTTTCCAGCTGAGATATGCATTTTCAGTGATAATCTTCGAGTTTCTTCAGCTGTTACAAGTGTGCAGAATCACCGAAATCGCTGTTTTCGTGCTTTTGAATGCGAAAAACACGTTTTCTGGTGTTTTCAGCACTCCACAGTGCGTTTTATATGCGGAAACTGCGATATCTTCGGTATCGTTGTTGTTTCCAGCTGGGATATGCATTATCAGTGATAATCTTCATGATTCTGCTGTTACAAGTGTGCAGAATCACCGAAGTCGCTGTTTTCGTGCTATTGAACGCGAAAAACACGTTTTCTGGTGTTTTCAGCACTCCACAGTGCGTTTGATGTGCGGTAACTGCCATATCTTCGGTATCGTTGTTGTATCCAGCTGAGATATGCATTTTCAGTGATAATCTTCATGATTCTGCTGTTACAAGTGTGCAGAATCACCGAAATCGCTGTTTTCGTGCTTTTGAATGCGAAAAACACGTTTGCTGGTGTTTTCAGCACTCCACAGTGCGTTTGATATGCGGAAGCTGCCATATCTTCGGTATCGTTGTTGTTTCCAGCTGAGATATGCATTATCAGTGATAATCTTCATGATTCTGCTATTACAAGTGTGCAGAATCACCGAAGTCGCTGTTTTCGTGCTATTGAACGCGAAAAACACGTTTTCTGGTGTTTTCAGCTCGCCACAGAGCGTTTGACATGCGGAAACTGCGATATCTTCGCTATCGTTGTTGTTTCCAGCTGAGATATGCATTTTCAGTGATAATCTTCGAGTTTCTTCTGCTGTTACAAGTGTGCAGAATCACCGAAATCGCTGTTTTCGTGCATTTGAATGCGAAAAACACGTTTTCTGGTGTTTTCAGCACTCCACAGTGCGTTTGATGTGCGGAAACGGCCATATCTTCGGTATCGTTGTTGTTTCCAGTTGGGATATGCATTATCAGTGATAATCTTCATGATTCTGCTGTTACAAGTGTGCAGAATCACCGAAATTGCTGTTTTCGTGCTTTTGAATGCGAAAAACACGTTTTCTGGTGTTTTCAGCACGCCACAGAGCGTTTGACATGCGGAAACTGCGATATCTTCGCTATCGTTGTTGTTTCCAGCTGAGATATGCATTTTCAGTGATAATCTTCGAGTTTCTTCTGCTGTTACAAGTGTGCAGAATCACCGAAATCGCTGTTTTCGTGCTTTTGAATGCGAAAAACACGTTTGCTGGTGTTTTCAGCACTCCACAGTGCGTTTGATATGCGGAAACTGCCATATCTTCGGTATCGTTGTTGTTTCCAGCTGAGATATGCATTATCAGTGATAATCTTCATGATTCTGCTATTACAAGTGTGCAGCATCACCGAAGTCGCTGTTTTCGTGCTATTGAACGCGAAATACACGTTTTCTGGTGTTTTCAGCACGCCACAGAGCGTTTGACATGCGGAAACTGCGATATCTTCGCTATCGTTGTTGTTTCCAGCTGAGATATGCATTTTCAGTGATAATCTTCGAGTTTCTTCTGCTGTTACAAGTGTGCAGAATCACCGAAATCGCTGTTTTTGTGCTTTTGAATGCGAAAAACACGTTTGCTGGTGTTTTCAGCACTCCACAGTGCGTTTGATATGCGGAAACTGCCATATCTTCGGTATCGTTGTTGTTTCCAGCTGAGATATGCATTATCAGTGATAATCTTCATGATTCTGCTATTACAAGTGTGCAGAATCACCGAAGTCGCTGTTTTCGTGCTATTGAACGCGAAAAACACGTTTTCTGGTGTTTCCAGTACTCCACAATGCGTTTGATATGCGGAAACTGCGATATCTTCGGTATCGTTGTTGTATCCAGCTGAGATATGCATTTTCAGTGATAATCTTCATGATTCTGCTGCTACAAGTGTGTAGAATCACCGAAATCGCTGTTTTCGTGCTTTTGAATGCGAAAAACACGTTTGCTGGTGTTTTCAGCACGCCACAGAGCGTTTGACAAGCGGAAACTGCGATATCTTCGGTATCGTTGTTGTTTCCAGCTGAGATATGCATTTTCAGAGATAATCTTCATGATTCTGCTGTTACAAGTGTGCAGAATCACCGAAATTGCTGTTTTCGTGCTATTGAATGCGAAATACACGTTTTCTGGTGTGTTCAGCACGCCACAGAGCGTTTGACATGCAGAAACTGCCATATCTTCGGTATCGTTGATGTTTCCAGCTGAGATATGCATTTGCAGTGATAATCTTCATGATTCTGCTGTTACAAGTGTGCAGAATCACCGAAATCGCTGTTTTCGTGCTATTGAATGCGAAAAACACGTTTTCTGGTGTTTTCAGCACGCCACAGAGTGTTTGACATGCGGAAACTGCCATATCTTCGGTATCGTTGTTGTATCCAGCTGAGATATGCATTTTCAGTGATAATCTTCATGATTCTGCTGTAACAAGTGTGCAGAATCACCGAAATCGCTGTTTTCGTGCTATTGAATGCGAAAAACACGTTTTCTGGTGTTTTCAGCACTCCACAGTGCGTTTGATATGCGGAAACTGCCATATCTTCGGTATCGTTGTTGTTCCCAGCTGAGATATGCATTATCAGTGATAATCTTCATGATTCTGCTGTTACAAGTGTGCAGAATCACCGAAGTCGCTGTTTTCGTGCTATTGAACGCGAAAAACACGTTTTCTGGTGTTTCCACTACTCCACAGTGGGTTTTATATGCGGACACTGCGATATCTTCGGTATCGTTGTTGTATCCAGCTGAGATATGCATTTTCAGTGGTAATCTTCATGATTCTGCTGTTACAAATGTGTAGAATCACCGAAATTGCTGTTTTCGTGCTTTTGAATGCGAAAAACACGTTTTCTGGTGTTTTCAGCACGCCGCAGTGCGTTTGACATGCGGAAACTGCGATATCTTCGCTATCGTTGTTGTTTCCAGCTGAGATATGCATTTTCAGTGATAATCTTCGAGTTTCTTCTGCTGTTACAAGTGTGCAGAATCACCGAAATCGCTGTTTTCGTGCATTTGAATGCGAAAAACACGTTTTCTGGTGTTTTCAGCACTCCACAGTGCGTTTGATGTGCGGAAACGGCCATATCTTCGGTATCGTTGTTGTTTCCAGCTGGGATATGCATTTTCAGTGATAATCTTCGAGTTTCTTCTGCTGTTACAAGTGTGCAGAATCACCGAAATCGCTGTTTTCGTGCTATTGAATGCGAAAAACACGTTTTCTGGTGTTTTCAGCACTCCACAGTGCGTTTGATGTGCGGAAACTGCCATATCTTCGGTATCGTTGTTGTTTCCAGCTGAGATATGCATTTTCAGTGATAATCTTCATGATCCTGCTGTAACAAGTGTGCAGAATCACCGAAATCGCTGTTTTCGTGCTATTGAATGCGAAAAACACGTTTTCTGGTGTTTTCAGCACTCCACAGTGCGTTTGATGTGCGGAAACTGCCATATCTTCGGTATCGTTGTTGTTCCCAGCTGAGATATGCATTATCAGTGATAATCTTCATGATTCTGCTGTTACAAGTGTGCAGAATCACCGAAGTCGCTGTTTTCGTGCTATTGAATGCGAAAAACACGTTTTCTGGTGTTTTCAGCACTCCACAGTGCGTTTGATATGCGGAAACTGCCATATCTTCGGTATCGTTGTTATTCCCAGCTGAGATATGCATTATCAGTGATAATCTTCGAGTTTCTTCAGCTGTTACAAGTGTGCAGAATCACCGAAATCGCTGTTTTCGTGCTTTTGAATGCGAAAAACACGTTTTCTGGTGTTTTCAGCACTCCACAGTGCGTTTTATATGCGGAAACTGCGATATCTTCGGTATCGTTGTTGTTTCCAGCTGGGATATGCATTATCAGTGATAATCTTCATGATTCTGCTGTTACAAGTGTGCAGAATCACCGAAATCGCTGTTTTCGTGCTTTTGAATGCGAAAAACACGTTTGCTGGTGTTTTCAGCACTCCACAGTGCGTTTGATATGCGGAAACTGCCATATCTTCGGTATCGTTGTTGTTTCCAGCTGAGATATGCATTATCAGTGATAATCTTCATGATTCTGCTATTACAAGTGTGCAGCATCACCGAAGTCGCTGTTTTCGTGCTATTGAACGCGAAATACACGTTTTCTGGTGTTTTCAGCACGCCACAGAGCGTTTGACATGCGGAAACTGCGATATCTTCGCTATCGTTGTTGTTTCCAGCTGAGATATGCATTTTCAGTGATAATCTTCGAGTTTCTTCTGCTGTTACAAGTGTGCAGAATCACCGAAATCGCTGTTTTTGTGCTTTTGAATGCGAAAAACACGTTTGCTGGTGTTTTCAGCACTCCACAGTGCGTTTGATATGCGGAAACTGCCATATCTTCGGTATCGTTGTTGTTTCCAGCTGAGATATGCATTATCAGTGATAATCTTCATGATTCTGCTATTACAAGTGTGCAGAATCACCGAAGTCGCTGTTTTCGTGCTATTGAACGCGAAAAACACGTTTTCTGGTGTTTCCAGTACTCCACAATGCGTTTGATATGCGGAAACTGCGATATCTTCGGTATCGTTGTTGTATCCAGCTGAGATATGCATTTTCAGTGATAATCTTCATGATTCTGCTGCTACAAGTGTGTAGAATCACCGAAATCGCTGTTTTCGTGCTTTTGAATGCGAAAAACACGTTTGCTGGTGTTTTCAGCACGCCACAGAGCGTTTGACAAGCGGAAACTGCGATATCTTCGGTATCGTTGTTGTTTCCAGCTGAGATATGCATTTTCAGAGATAATCTTCATGATTCTGCTGTTACAAGTGTGCAGAATCACCGAAATTGCTGTTTTCGTGCTATTGAATGCGAAATACACGTTTTCTGGTGTGTTCAGCACGCCACAGAGCGTTTGACATGCAGAAACTGCCATATCTTCGGTATCGTTGATGTTTCCAGCTGAGATATGCATTTGCAGTGATAATCTTCATGATTCTGCTGTTACAAGTGTGCAGAATCACCGAAATCGCTGTTTTCGTGCTATTGAATGCGAAAAACACGTTTTCTGGTGTTTTCAGCACGCCACAGAGTGTTTGACATGCGGAAACTGCGATATCTTCGGTATCGTTGTTGTATCCAGCTGAGATATGCATTTTCAGTGATAATCTTCATGATTCTGCTGCTACAAGTGTGTAGAATCACCGAAATCGCTGTTTTCGTGCTATTGAATGCGAAAAACACGTTTTCTGGTGTTTTCAGCACTCCACAGTGCGTTTGATATGCGGAAACTGCCATATCTTCGGTATCGTTGTTGTTCCCAGCTGAGATATGCATTATCAGTGATAATCTTCATGATTCTGCTGTTACAAGTGTGCAGAATCACCGAAGTCGCTGTTTTCGTGCTATTGAACGCGAAAAACACGTTTTCTGGTGTTTCCACTACTCCACAGTGGGTTTTATATGCGGACACTGCGATATCTTCGGTATCGTTGTTGTATCCAGCTGAGATATGCATTTTCAGTGGTAATCTTCATGATTCTGCTGTTACAAATGTGTAGAATCACCGAAATTGCTGTTTTCGTGCTTTTGAATGCGAAAAACACGTTTTCTGGTGTTTTCAGCACGCCGCAGTGCGTTTGACATGCGGAAACTGCGATATCTTCGCTATCGTTGTTGTTTCCAGCTGAGATATGCATTTTCAGTGATAATCTTCGAGTTTCTTCTGCTGTTACAAGTGTGCAGAATCACCGAAATCGCTGTTTTCGTGCATTTGAATGCGAAAAACACGTTTTCTGGTGTTTTCAGCACTCCACAGTGCGTTTGATGTGCGGAAACGGCCATATCTTCGGTATCGTTGTTGTTTCCAGCTGGGATATGCATTTTCAGTGATAATCTTCGAGTTTCTTCTGCTGTTACAAGTGTGCAGAATCACCGAAATCGCTGTTTTCGTGCTATTGAATGCGAAAAACACGTTTTCTGGTGTTTTCAGCACTCCACAGTGCGTTTGATGTGCGGAAACTGCCATATCTTCGGTATCGTTGTTGTTTCCAGCTGAGATATGCATTTTCAGTGATAATCTTCATGATCCTGCTGTAACAAGTGTGCAGAATCACCGAAATCGCTGTTTTCGTGCTATTGAATGCGAAAAACACGTTTTCTGGTGTTTTCAGCACTCCACAGTGCGTTTGATGTGCGGAAACTGCCATATCTTCGGTATCGTTGTTGTTCCCAGCTGAGATATGCATTATCAGTGATAATCTTCATGATTCTGCTGTTACAAGTGTGCAGAATCACCGAAGTCGCTGTTTTCGTGCTATTGAATGCGAAAAACACGTTTTCTGGTGTTTTCAGCACTCCACAGTGCGTTTGATATGCGGAAACTGCCATATCTTCGGTATCGTTGTTATTCCCAGCTGAGATATGCATTATCAGTGATAATCTTCATGATTCTGCTGTTACAAGTGTGCAGAATCACCGAAGTCGCTGTTTTCGTGCTACTGAACGCGAAAAACACGTTTTCTGGTGTTTCCAGTACTCCACAGTGCGTTTTATATGCGGAAACTGCGATATCTTCGGTATCGTTGTTGTATCCAGCTGAGATATGCATTTTCAGTGGTAATCTTCATAAATCTGCTGTTACAACTGTGTAGAATCACCGAAATTGCTGTTTTCGTGCGAAAAACAGGTTTTCTGGTGTTTTCAGCACGCCACAGAGCGTTTGACATGCGGAAACTGCGATATCTTCCGTATCGTTGTTGTTCCCAGCTGAGATATGCATTATCAGTGATAATCTTCATGATTCTGCTGTTACAAGTGTGCAGAATCACCGAAGTCGCTGTTTTCGTGCTATTGAATGCGAAAAACACGTTTTCTGGTGTTTTCAGCACTCCACAGTGCGTTTGATATGCGGAAACTGCCATATCTTCGGTATCGTTGTTGTTCCCAGCTGAGATATGCATTATCAGTGATAATCTTCATGATTCTGCTGTTACAAGTGTGCAGAATCACCGAAGTCGCTGTTTTCGTGCTACTGAACGCGAAAAACACGTTTTCTGGTGTTTCCAGTACTCCACAGTGCGTTTTATATGCGGAAACTGCGATATCTTCGGTATCGTTGTTGTATCCAGCTGAGATATGCATTTTCAGTGGTAATCTTCATAAATCTGCTGTTACAACTGTGTAGAATCACCGAAATTGCTGTTTTCGTGCGAAAAACAGGTTTTCTGGTTTTTTCAGCACGCCACAGAGCGTTTGACATGCGGAAACTGCCATATCTTCGGTATCGTTGTTGTATCCAGCTGAGATATGCATTATCAGTGATAATCTTCATGATTCTGCTGTTACAAGTGTGCAGAATCACCGAAGTCGCTGTTTTCGTGCTATTGAATGCGAAAAACACGTTTTCTGGTGTTTCTAGTACTCCACAGTGCGTTTGACAAGCGGAAACTGCGATATCTTCGGTATCGTTGTTGTTTCCAGCTGAGATATGCATTTTCAGAGATAATCTTCATGATTCTGCTGTTACAAGTGTGCAGAATCACCGAAGTCGCTGTTTTCGTGCTATTGAACGCGAAAAACACGTTTTCTGGTGTTTTCAGCACTCCACAGTGCGTTTGATATGCGGAAACTGCCATATCTTCGGTATCGTTGTTGTTTCCAGCTGAGATATGCATTTTCAGAGATAATCTTCATGATTCTGCTGTTACAAGTGTGCAGAATCACCGAAGTCGCTGTTTTCGTGCTATTGAACGCGAAAAACACGTTTTCTGGTGTTTTCAGCACTCCACAGTGCGTTTGATATGCGGAAACTGCCATATCTTCGGTATCGTTGTTGTATCCAGCTGAGATATGCATTATCAGTGATAATCTTCATGATTCTGCTGTTACAAGTGTGCAGAATCACCGAAGTCGCTGTTTTCGTGCTATTGAATGCGAAAAACACGTTTTCTGGTGTTTACAGCACTCCACAGTGCGCCTGATATGCGGAAACTGCCATATCTACGGTATCGTTGTTGTTTCCAGCTGAGATATGCATTTTCAGTGGTAATCTTCATGATTCTGCTGTTACAAGTGTGCAGAATCACCGAAGTCGCTGTTTTCGTGCTATTGAACGCGAAAAACACGTTTTCTGGTGTTTTCAGCACTCCACAGTGCGTTTGATATGCGGAAACTGCCATATCTTCGGTATCGTTGTTGTATCCAGCTGAGATATGCATTATCAGTGATAATCTTCATGATTCTATTGTTACAAGTGTGCAGAATCACCGAAGTCGCTGTTTTCGTGCTATTGAATGCGAAAAACACGTTTTCTGGTGTTTCTAGTACTCCACAGTGCGTTTGATGTGCGGAAACTGCCATATCTTCGGTATCGTTGTTGTTCCCAGCTGAGATATGCATTATCAGTGATAATCTTCATGATTCTGCTGTTACAAGTGTGCAGAATCACCGAAATCGCTGTTTTCGTGTTATTGAATGCGAAAAACACGTTGTATGGTGTTTTCAGCACTCCACAGTGCGTTTGATATGCGGAAACTGCCATATCTTCGGTATCGTTGTTGTATCCAGCTGAGATATGCATTATCAGTGATAATCTTCATGATTCTGCTGTTACAAGTGTGCAGAATCACCGAAGTCGCTGTTTTCGTGCTATTGAACGCGAAAAACACGTTTTCTGGTGTTTTCAGCACTCCACAGTGCGTTTGATATGCGGAAACTGCCATATCTTCGGTATCGTTGTTGTATCCAGCTGAGATATGCATTATCAGTGATAATCTTCATGATTCTGCTGTTACATGTGTGCAGAATCACCGAAATTGCTGTTTTCGTGCTATTGAATGCGAAAAACACGTTTTCTGGTGTTTTCAGCACTCCACAGTGCGTTTGATATGCGGAAACTGCCATATCTTCGGTATCGTTGTTGTTCCCAGCTGAGATATGCATTATCAGTGATAATCTTCATGATTCTATTGTTACAAGTGTGCAGAATCACCGAAGTCGCTGTTTTCGTGCTATTGAATGCGAAAAACACGTTTTCTGGTGTTTCTAGTACTCCACAGTGCGTTTGATGTGCGGAAACTGCCATATCTTCGGTATCGTTGTTGTTCCCAGCTGAGATATGCATTATCAGTGATAATCTTCATGATTCTGCTGTTACAAGTGTGCAGAATCACCGAAATCGCTGTTTTCGTGTTATTGAATGCGAAAAACACGTTGTATGGTGTTTTCAGCACTCCACAGTGCGTTTGATATGCGGAAACTGCCATATCTTCGGTATCGTTGTTGTATCCAGCTGAGATATGCATTATCAGTGATAATCTTCATGATTCTGCTGTTACAAGTGTGCAGAATCACCGAAGTCGCTGTTTTCGTGCTATTGAACGCGAAAAACACGTTTTCTGGTGTTTCCAGTACTCCACAGTGCGTTTTATATGCGGAAACTGCGATATCTTCGGTATCGTTGTTGTATCCAGCTGAGATATGCATTTTCAGTGGTAATCTTCATGATTCTGCTGTTACAAGTGTGCAGAATCACCGAAGTCGCTGTTTTCGCGGGAAAAACAGGTTTTCTGGTGTTTTCAGCACTCCACAGTGCGTTTGATATGCGGAAACTGCCATATCTTCGGTATCGTTGTTGTTTCCAGCTGAGATATGCATTATCAGTGATAATCTTCATGATTCTGCTATTACAAGTGTGCAGAATCACCGAAGTCGCTGTTTTCGTGCTATTGAATGCGAAAAACACGTTTTCTGGTGTTTTCAGCACTCCACAGTGCGTTTGATGTGCGGTAACTGCCATATCTTCGGTATCGTTGTTTTTCCCAGCTGAGATATGCATTATCAGTGATAATCTTCATGATTCTGCTGTTACAAGTGTGCAGAATCACCGAAGTCTCTGTTTTCGTGCTATTGAATGCGAAAAACACGTTTTCTGGTGTTTTCAGCACTCCACAGTGCGTTTGATATGCGGAAACTGCCATATCTTCGGTATCGTTGTTGTTCCCAGCTGAGATATGCATTATCAGTGATAATCTTCATGATTCTGCTGTTACAAGTGTGCAGAATCACCGAAGTCGCTGTTTTCGTGCTATTAAACGCGAAAAACACGTTTTCTGGTGTTTCCAGTACTCCACAGTGCGTTTTATATGCGGAAACTGCGATATCTTCGGTATCGTTGTTGTATCCAGCTGAGATATGCATTTTCAGTGGTAATCTTCATGATTCTGCTGTTACAAGTGTGCAGAATCACCGAAGTCGCTGTTTTCGCGGGAAAAACAGGTTTTCTGGTGTTTTCAGCACTCCACAGTGCGTTTGATATGCGGAAACTGCCATATCTTCGGTATCGTTGTTGTTTCCAGCTGAGATATGCATTATCAGTGATAATCTTCATGATTCTGCTATTACAAGTGTGCAGAATCACCGAAGTCGCTGTTTTCGTGCTATTGAATGCGAAAAACACGTTTTCTGGTGTTTTCAGCACTCCACAGTGCGTTTGATGTGCGGTAACTGCCATATCTTCGGTATCGTTGTTTTTCCCAGCTGAGATATGCATTATCAGTGATAATCTTCATGATTCTGCTGTTACAAGTGTGCAGAATCACCGAAGTCTCTGTTTTCGTGCTATTGAATGCGAAAAACACGTTTTCTGGTGTTTTCAGCACTCCACAGTGCGTTTGATATGCGGAAACTGCCATATCTTCGGTATCGTTGTTGTTCCCAGCTGAGATATGCATTATCAGTGATAATCTTCATGATTCTGCTGTTACAAGTGTGCAGAATCACCGAAGTCGCTGTTTTCGTGCTATTAAACGCGAAAAACACGTTTTCTGGTGTTTCCAGTACTCCACAGTGCGTTTTATATGCGGAAACTGCGATATCTTCGGTATCGTTGATGTTTCCAGCTGAGATATGCATTATCAGTGATAATCTTCATGATCCTGCTGTTACAAGTGTGCAGAATCACCGAAGTCGCTGTTTTCGTGCTATTGAACGCGAAAAACACGTTTTCTGGTGTTTCCAGTACTCCACAGTGCGTTTTATATGCGGAAACTGCGATATCTTCGGTATGGTTGTTGTATCCAGCTGAGATATGCATTTTCAGTGGTAATCTTCATGATTCTGCTGTTACAAATGTGTAGAAAAACCGAAATTGCTGTTTTCGTGCGAAAAACAGGTTTTCTGGTGTTTTCAGCACGCCACAGAGCGTTTGACATGCGGAAACTGCGATATCTTCCGTATCGTTGTTGTTTCCAGCTGAGATATGCATTTTCAGTGATAATCTTCGAGTTTCTTCTGCTGTTACAAGTGTGCAGAATCACCGAAATCGCTGTTTTCGTGCTTTTGAATGCGAAAAACACGTTTGCTGGTGTTTTCAGCACTCCACAGTGCGTTTGATATGCGGAAACTGCCATATCTTCGGTATCGTTGTTGTTTCCAGCTGAGATATGCATTATCAGTGATAATCTTCATGATTCTGCTGTTACATGTGTGCAGAATCACCGAAATTGCTGTTTTCGTGCTATTGAATGCGAAAAACACGTTTTCTGGTGTTTTCAGCACTCCACAGTGCGTTTGATGAGCGGAAACTGCCATATCTTCGGTATCGTTGTTGTTCCCAGCTGAGATATGCATTATCAGTGATAATCTTCATGATTCTGCTGTTACAAGTGTGCAGAATCACCGAAATTGCTGTTTTCGTGCTATTGAATGCGAAAAACACGTTTTCTGGTGTTTTCAGCACTCCACAGTGCGTTTGATATGCGGAAACTGCCATATCTTCGGTATCGTTGTTGTTCCCAGCTGAGATATGCATTATCAGTGATAATCTTCATGATTCTGCTGTTACAAGTGTGCAGAATCACCGAAATTGCTGTTTTCGTGCTATTGAATGCGAAAAACACGTTTTCTGGTGTTTTCAGCACTCCACAGTGCGTTTGATATGCGGAAACTGCCATACCTTCGGTATCGTTGTTGTATCCAGCTGAGATATGCATTTTCAGTGGTAATCTTCATGATTCTGCTGTTACAAGTGTGCAGAATCACCGAAGTCGCTTTTTTCGTGCTATTGAACGCGAAAAACACGTTTTCTGGTGTTTCCAGTACTCCACAGTGCATTTTATATGCGGAAACTGCGATATCTTCGGTATCGTTGTTGTATCCAGCTGAGATATGCATTTTCAGTGGTAATCTTCATGATTCTGCTGTTACAAATGTGTAGAATCACCGAAATTGCTGTTTTCGCGGGAAAAACAGGTTTTCTGGTGTTTTCAGCACTCCACAGTGCGTTTGATATGCGGAAACTGCCATATCTTCGGTATCGTTGTTGTTTCCAGCTGAGATATGCATTATCAGTGATAATCTTCATGATTCTGCTATTACAAGTGTGCAGAATCACCGAAGTCGCTGTTTTCGTGCTATTGAATGCGAAAAACACGTTTTCTGGTGTTTCCAGTACTCCACAGTGCGTTTTATATGCGGAAACTGCGATATCTTCGGTATGGTTGTTGTATCCAGCTGAGATATGCATTTTCAGTGGTAATCTTCATGATTCTGCTGTTACAAATGTGTAGAATCACCGAAATTGCTGTTTTCGTGCGAAAAACAGGTTTTCTGGTGTTTTCAGCACGCCACAGAGCGTTTGACATGCGGAAACTGCGATATCTTCCGTATCGTTGTTGTTTCCAGCTGAGATATGCATTTTCAGTGATAATCTTCGAGTTTCTTCTGCTGTTACAAGTGTGCAGAATCACCGAAATCGCTGTTTTCGTGCTTTTGAATGCGAAAAACACGTTTGCTGGTGTTTTCAGCACTCCACAGTGCGTTTGATATGCGAAAACTGCCATATCTTCGGTATCGTTGTTGTTTCCAGCTGAGATATGCATTATCAGTGACAATCTTCATGATTCTGCTGTTACATGTGTGCAGAATCACCGAAATTGCTGTTTTCGTGCTATTGAATGCGAAAAACACGTTTTCTGGTGTTTTCAGCACTCCACAGTGCGTTTGATGAGCGGAAACTGCCATATCTTCGGTATCGTTGTTGTTCCCAGCTGAGATATGCATTATCAGTGATAATCTTCATGATTCTGCTGTTACAAGTGTGCAGAATCACCGAAATTGCTGTTTTCGTGCTATTGAATGCGAAAAACACGTTTTCTGGTGTTTTCAGCACTCCACAGTGCGTTTGATGTGCGGAAACTGCCATATCTTCGGTATCGTTGTTGTTCCCAGCTGAGATATGCATTTTCAGTGGTAATCTTCATGATTCTGCTGTTACAAATGTGTAGAATCACCGAAATTGCTGTTTTCGCGGGAAAAACAGGTTTTCTGGTGTTTTCAGCACTCCACAGTGCGTTTGATATGCGAAAACTGCCATATCTTCGGTATCGTTGTTGTTTCCAGCTGAGATATGCATTATCAGTGATAATCTTCATGATTCTGCTGTTACAAGTGTGCAGAATCACCGAAGTCGCTGTTTTCGTGCTATTGAACGCGAAAAACACGTTTTCTGGTGTTTCCAGTACTCCACAGTGCATTTTATATGCGGAAACTGCCATATCTTCGGTATCGTTGTTGTATCCAGCTGAGATATGCATTTTCAGTGGTAATCTTCATGATTCTGCTGTTACAAATGTGTAGAATCACCGAAATTGCTGTTTTCGCGGGAAAAACAGGTTTTCTGGTGTTTTCAGCACTCCACAGTGCGTTTGATATGCGGAAACTGCCATATCTTCGGTATCGTTGTTGTTTCCAGCTGAGATATGCATTATCAGTGATAATCTTCATGATTCTGCTGTTACAAGTGTGCAGAATCACCGAAGTCGCTGTTTTCGTGCTATTAAACGCGAAAAACACGTTTTCTGGTGTTTCCAGTACTCCACAGTGCGTTTTATATGCGGAAACTGCGATATCTTCGGTATCGTTGATGTTTCCAGCTGAGATATGCATTATCAGTGATAATCTTCATGATCCTGCTGTTACAAGTGTGCAGAATCACCGAAGTCGCTGTTTTCGTGCTATTGAACGCGAAAAACACGTTTTCTGGTGTTTCCAGTACTCCACAGTGCGTTTTATATGCGGAAACTGCGATATCTTCGGTATGGTTGTTGTATCCAGCTGAGATATGCATTTTCAGTGGTAATCTTCATGATTCTGCTGTTACAAATGTGTAGAATCACCGAAATTGCTGTTTTCGCGGGAAAAACAGGTTTTCTGGTGTTTTCAGCACTCCACAGTGCGTTTGATATGCGAAAACTGCCATATCTTCGGTATCGTTGTTGTTTCCAGCTGAGATATGCATTATCAGTGATAATCTTCATGATTCTGCTGTTACAAGTGTGCAGAATCACCGAAGTCGCTGTTTTCGTGCTATTGAACGCGAAAAACACGTTTTCTGGTGTTTCCAGTACTCCACAGTGCATTTTATATGCGGAAACTGCCATATCTTCGGTATCGTTGTTGTATCCAGCTGAGATATGCATTTTCAGTGGTAATCTTCATGATTCTGCTGTTACAAATGTGTAGAATCACCGAAATTGCTGTTTTCGCGGGAAAAACAGGTTTTCTGGTGTTTTCAGCACTCCACAGTGCGTTTGATATGCGGAAACTGCCATATCTTCGGTATCGTTGTTGTTTCCAGCTGAGATATGCATTATCAGTGATAATCTTCATGATTCTGCTGTTACAAGTGTGCAGAATCACCGAAGTCGCTGTTTTCGTGCTATTAAACGCGAAAAACACGTTTTCTGGTGTTTCCAGTACTCCACAGTGCGTTTTATATGCGGAAACTGCGATATCTTCGGTATCGTTGATGTTTCCAGCTGAGATATGCATTATCAGTGATAATCTTCATGATCCTGCTGTTACAAGTGTGCAGAATCACCGAAGTCGCTGTTTTCGTGCTATTGAACGCGAAAAACACGTTTTCTGGTGTTTCCAGTACTCCACAGTGCGTTTTATATGCGGAAACTGCGATATCTTCGGTATGGTTGTTGTATCCAGCTGAGATATGCATTTTCAGTGGTAATCTTCATGATTCTGCTGTTACAAATGTGTAGAATCACCGAAATTGCTGTTTTCGTGCGAAAAACAGGTTTTCTGGTGTTTTCAGCACGCCACAGAGCGTTTGACATGCGGAAACTGCGATATCTTCCGTATCGTTGTTGTTTCCAGCTGAGATATGCATTTTCAGTGATAATCTTCGAGTTTCTTCTGCTGTTACAAGTGTGCAGAATCACCGAAATCGCTGTTTTCGTGCTTTTGAATGCGAAAAACACGTTTTCTGGTGTTTTCAGCACTCCACAGTGCGTTTGATATGCGGAAACTGCCATATCTTCGGTATCGTTGTTGTTCCCAGCTGAGATATGCATTATCAGTGATAATCTTCATGATTCTGCTGTTACAAGTGTGCAGAATCACCGAAATTGCTGTTTTCGTGCTATTGAATGCGAAAAACACGTTTTCTGGTGTTTTCAGCACTCCACAGTGCGTTTGATATGCGGAAACTGCCATACCTTCGGTATCGTTGTTGTTCCCAGCTGAGATATGCATTATCAGTGATAATCTTCATGATTCTATTGTTACAAGTGTGCAGAATCACCGAAGTCGCTGTTTTCGTGCTATTGAATGCGAAAAACACGTTTTCTGGTGTTTCTAGTACTCCACAGTGCGTTTGATCTGCGGAAACTGCCATATCTTCGGTATCGTTGTTGTTCCCAGCTGAGATATGCATTATCAGTGATAATCTTCATGATTCTGCTGTTACAAGTGTGCAGAATCACCGAAATTGCTGTTTTCGTGCTATTGAATGCGAAAAACACGTTTTCTGGTGTTTACAGCACTCCACAGTGCGTTTGATATGCGGAAACTGCCATATCTACGGTATCGTTGTTGTTTCCAGCTGAGATATGCATTATCAGTGATAATCTTCATGATTCTGCTGTTACAAGTGTGCAGAATCACCGAAATCGCTGTTTTCGTGTTATTGAATGCGAAAAACACGTTGTATGGTGTTTTCAGCACTCCACAGTGCGTTTGATATGCGGAAACTGCCATATCTTCGGTATCGTTGTTGTTCCCAGCTGAGATATGCATTTTCAGTGGTAATCTTCATGATTCTGCTGTTACAAGTGTGCAGAATCACCGAAGTCGCTGTTTTCGTGCTATTGAACGCGAAAAACACGTTTTCTGGTGTTTCCAGTACTCCACAGTGCATTTTATATGCGGAAACTGCGATATCTTCGGTATCGTTGTTGTATCCAGCTGAGATATGCATTTTCAGTGGTAATCTTCATGATTCTGCTGTTACAAATGTGTAGAATCACCGAAATTGCTGTTTTCGCGGGAAAAACAGGTTTTCTGGTGTTTTCAGCACTCCACAGTGCGTTTGATATGCGGAAACTGCCATATCTTCGGTATCGTTGTTGTTTCCAGCTGAGATATGCATTATCAGTGATAATCTTCATGATTCTGCTGTTACAAGTGTGCAGAATCACCGAAGTCGCTGTTTTCGTGCTATTAAACGCGAAAAACACGTTTTCTGGTGTTTCCAGTACTCCACAGTGCGTTTTATATGCGGAAACTGCGATATCTTCGGTATCGTTGATGTTTCCAGCTGAGATATGCATTATCAGTGATAATCTTCATGATCCTGCTGTTACAAGTGTGCAGAATCACCGATGTCGCTGTTTTCGTGCTATTGAACGCGAAAAACACGTTTTCTGGTGTTTCCAGTACTCCACAGTGCGTTTTATATGCGGAAACTGCGATATCTTCGGTATGGTTGTTGTATCCAGCTGAGATATGCATTTTCAGTGGTAATCTTCATGATTCTGCTGTTACAAATGTGTAGAATCACCGAAATTGCTGTTTTCGTGCGAAAAACAGGTTTTCTGGTGTTTTCAGCACGCCACAGAGCGTTTGACATGCGGAAACTGCGATATCTTCCGTATCGTTGTTGTTTCCAGCTGAGATATGCATTTTCAGTGATAATCTTCGAGTTTCTTCTGCTGTTACAAGTGTGCAGAATCACCGAAATCGCTGTTTTCGTGCTTTTGAATGCGAAAAACACGTTTGCTGGTGTTTTCAGCACTCCACAGTGCGTTTGATATGCGGAAACTGCCATATCTTCGGTATCGTTGTTGTTTCCAGCTGAGATATGCATTATCAGTGATAATCTTCATGATTCTGCTGTTACATGTGTGCAGAATCACCGAAATTGCTGTTTTCGTGCTATTGAATGCGAAAAACACGTTTTCTGGTGTTGTCAGCACTCCACAGTGCGTTTGATGAGCGGAAACTGCCATATCTTCGGTATCGTTGTTGTTCCCAGCTGAGATATGCATTTTCAGTGGTAATCTTCATGATTCTGCTGTTACAAGTGTGCAGAATCACCGAAGTCGCTGTTTTCGTGCTATTGAATGCGAAAAACACGTTTTCTGGTGTTTCCAGTACTCCACAGTGCATTTTATATGCGGAAACTGCGATATCTTCGGTATCGTTGTTGTTCCCAGCTGAGATATGCATTATCAGTGATAATCTTCATGATTCTGCTGTTACAAGTGTGCAGAATCACCGAAATTGCTGTTTTCGTGCTATTGAATGCGAAAAACACGTTTTCTGGTGTTTACAGCACTCCACAGTGCGTTTGATATGCGGAAACTGCCATATCTACGGTATCGTTGTTGTTTCCAGCTGAGATATGCATTATCAGTGATAATCTTCATGATTCTGCTGTTACAAGTGTGCAGAATCACCGAAATCGCTGTTTTCGTGTTATTGAATGCGAAAAACACGTTGTATGGTGTTTTCAGCACTCCACAGTGCGTTTGATATGCGGAAACTGCCATATCTTCGGTATCGTTGTTGTTCCCAGCTGAGATATGCATTTTCAGTGGTAATCTTCATGATTCTGCTGTTACAAGTGTGCAGAATCACCGAAGTCGCTGTTTTCGTGCTATTGAACGCGAAAAACACGTTTTCTGGTGTTTCCAGTACTCCACAGTGCATTTTATATGCGGAAACTGCGATATCTTCGGTATCGTTGTTGTATCCAGCTGAGATATGCATTTTCAGTGGTAATCTTCATGATTCTGCTGTTACAAATGTGTAGAATCACCGAAATTGCTGTTTTCGCGGGAAAAACAGGTTTTCTGGTGTTTTCAGCACTCCACAGTGCGTTTGATATGCGGAAACTGCCATATCTTCGGTATCGTTGTTGTTTCCAGCTGAGATATGCATTATCAGTGATAATCTTCATGATTCTGCTGTTACAAGTGTGCAGAATCACCGAAGTCGCTGTTTTCGTGCTATTAAACGCGAAAAACACGTTTTCTGGTGTTTCCAGTACTCCACAGTGCGTTTTATATGCGGAAACTGCGATATCTTCGGTATCGTTGATGTTTCCAGCTGAGATATGCATTATCAGTGATAATCTTCATGATCCTGCTGTTACAAGTGTGCAGAATCACCGAAGTCGCTGTTTTCGTGCTATTGAACGCGAAAAACACGTTTTCTGGTGTTTCCAGTACTCCACAGTGCGTTTTATATGCGGAAACTGCGATATCTTCGGTATGGTTGTTGTATCCAGCTGAGATATGCATTTTCAGTGGTAATCTTCATGATTCTGCTGTTACAAATGTGTAGAATCACCGAAATTGCTGTTTTCGTGCGAAAAACAGGTTTTCTGGTGTTTTCAGCACGCCACAGAGCGTTTGACATGCGGAAACTGCGATATCTTCCGTATCGTTGTTGTTTCCAGCTGAGATATGCATTTTCAGTGATAATCTTCGAGTTTCTTCTGCTGTTACAAGTGTGCAGAATCACCGAAATCGCTGTTTTCGTGCTTTTGAATGCGAAAAACACGTTTGCTGGTGTTTTCAGCACTCCACAGTGCGTTTGATATGCGGAAACTGCCATATCTTCGGTATCGTTGTTGTTTCCAGCTGAGATATGCATTATCAGTGATAATCTTCATGATTCTGCTGTTACATGTGTGCAGAATCACCGAAATTGCTGTTTTCGTGCTATTGAATGCGAAAAACACGTTTTCTGGTGTTGTCAGCACTCCACAGTGCGTTTGATGAGCGGAAACTGCCATATCTTCGGTATCGTTGTTGTTCCCAGCTGAGATATGCATTATCAGTGATAATCTTCATGATTCTGCTGTTACAAGTGTGCAGAATCACCGAAATTGCTGTTTTCGTGCTATTGAATGCGAAAAACACGTTTTCTGGTGTTTTCAGCACTCCACAGTGCGTTTGATATGCGGAAACTGCCATATCTTCGGTATCGTTGTTGTTCCCAGCTGAGATATGCATTATCAGTGATAATCTTCATGATTCTGCTGTTACAAGTGTGCAGAATCACCGAAATTGCTGTTTTCGTGCTATTGAATGCGAAAAACACGTTTTCTGGTGTTTTCAGCACTCCACAGTGCGTTTGATATGCGGAAACTGCCATACCTTCGGTATCGTTGTTGTTCCCAGCTGAGATATGCATTATCAGTGATAATCTTCATGATTCTATTGTTACAAGTGTGCAGAATCACCGAAGTCGCTGTTTTCGTGCTATTGAATGCGAAAAACACGTTTTCTGGTGTTTTCAGCACGCCACAGAGCGTTTGACATGCGGAAACTGCGATATCTTCCGTATCGTTGTTGTTTCCAGCTGAGATATGCATTTTCAGTGATAATCTTCGAGTTTCTTCTGCTGTTACAAGTGTGCAGAATCACCGAAATCGCTGTTTTCGTGCTTTTGAATGCGAAAAACACGTTTGCTGGTGTTTTCAGCACTCCACAGTGCGTTTGATATGCGGAAACTGCCATATCTTCGGTATCGTTGTTGTTTCCAGCTGAGATATGCATTATCAGTGATAATCTTCATGATTCTGCTGTTACATGTGTGCAGAATCACCGAAATTGCTGTTTTCGTGCTATTGAATGCGAAAAACACGTTTTCTGGTGTTTCCAGTACTCCACAGTGCATTTTATATGCGGAAACTGCGATATCTTCGGTATCGTTGTTGTATCCAGCTGAGATATGCATTTTCAGTGGTAATCTTCATGATTCTGCTGTTACAAATGTGTAGAATCACCGAAATTGCTGTTTTCGCGGGAAAAACAGGTTTTCTGGTGTTTTCAGCACTCCACAGTGCGTTTGATGTGCGGTAACTGCCATATCTTCGGTATCGTTGTTTTTCCCAGCTGAGATATGCATTATCAGTGATAATCTTCATGATTCTGCTGTTACAAGTGTGCAGAATCACCGAAGTCGCTGTTTTCGTGCTATTGAATGCGAAAAACACGTTTTCTGGTGTTTTCAGCACTCCACAGTGCGTTTGATATGCGGAAACTGCCATATCTTCGGTATCGTTGTTGTTCCCAGCTGAGATATGCATTATCAGTGATAATCTTCATGATTCTGCTGTTACAAGTGTGCAGAATCACCGAAGTCGCTGTTTTCGTGCTATTAAACGCGAAAAACACGTTTTCTGGTGTTTCCAGTACTCCACAGTGCGTTTTATATGCGGAAACTGCGATATCTTCGGTATCGTTGATGTTTCCAGCTGAGATATGCATTATCAGTGATAATCTTCATGATCCTGCTGTTACAAGTGTGCAGAATCACCGAAGTCGCTGTTTTCGTGCTATTGAACGCGAAAAACACGTTTTCTGGTGTTTCCAGTACTCCACAGTGCGTTTTATATGCGGAAACTGCGATATCTTCGGTATGGTTGTTGTATCCAGCTGAGATATGCATTTTCAGTGGTAATCTTCATGATTCTGCTGTTACAAATGTGTAGAATCACCGAAATTGCTGTTTTCGTGCGAAAAACAGGTTTTCTGGTGTTTTCAGCACGCCACAGAGCGTTTGACATGCGGAAACTGCGATATCTCCCGTATCGTTGTTGTTTCCAGCTGAGATATGCATTTTCAGTGATAATCTTCGAGTTTCTTCTGCTGTTACAAGTGTGCAGAATCACCGAAATCGCTGTTTTCGTGCTTTTGAATGCGAAAAACACGTTTGCTGGTGTTTTCAGCACTCCACAGTGCGTTTGATATGCGGAAACTGCCATATCTTCGGTATCGTTGTTGTTTCCAGCTGAGATATGCATTATCAGTGATAATCTTCATGATTCTGCTGTTACATGTGTGCAGAATCACCGAAATTGCTGTTTTCGTGCTATTGAATGCGAAAAACACGTTTTCTGGTGTTTTCAGCACTCCACAGTGCGTTTGATGAGCGGAAACTGCCATATCTTCGGTATCGTTGTTGTTCCCAGCTGAGATATGCATTATCAGTGATAATCTTCATGATTCTGCTGTTACAAGTGTGCAGAATCACCGAAATTGCTGTTTTCGTGCTATTGAATGCGAAAAACACGTTTTCTGGTGTTTTCAGCACTCCACAGTGCGTTTGATATGCGGAAACTGCCATATCTTCGGTATCGTTGTTGTTCCCAGCTGAGATATGCATTATCAGTGATAATCTTCATGATTCTGCTGTTACAAGTGTGCAGAATCACCGAAATTGCTGTTTTCGTGCTATTGAATGCGAAAAACACGTTTTCTGGTGTTTTCAGCACTCCACAGTGCGTTTGATATGCGGAAACTGCCATACCTTCGGTATCGTTGTTGTTCCCAGCTGAGATATGCATTATCAGTGATAATCTTCATGATTCTATTGTTACAAGTGTGCAGAATCACCGAAGTCGCTGTTTTCGTGCTATTGAATGCGAAAAACACGTTTTCTGGTGTTTCTAGTACTCCACAGTGCGTTTGATGTGCGGAAACTGCCATATCTTCGGTATCGTTGTTGTTCCCAGCTGAGATATGCATTATCAGTGATAATCTTCATGATTCTGCTGTTACAAGTGTGCAGAATCACCGAAATTGCTGTTTTCGTGCTATTGAATGCGAAAAACACGTTTTCTGGTGTTTACAGCACTCCACAGTGCGTTTGATATGCGGAAACTGCCATATCTACGGTATCGTTGTTGTTTCCAGCTGAGATATGCATTATCAGTGATAATCTTCATGATTCTGCTGTTACAAGTGTGCAGAATCACCGAAATCGCTGTTTTCGTGTTATTGAATGCGAAAAACACGTTGTCTGGTGTTTTCAGCACTCCACAGTGCGTTTGATATGCGGAAACTGCCATATCTTCGGTATCGTTGTTGTATCCAGCTGAGATATGCATTTTCAGTGGTAATCTTCATGATTCTGCTGTTACAAGTGTGCAGAATCACCGAAGTCGCTGTTTTCGTGCTATTGAACGCGAAAAACACGTTTTCTGGTGTTTCCAGTACTCCACAGTGCATTTTATATGCGGAAACTGCGATATCTTCGGTATCGTTGTTGTATCCAGCTGAGATATGCATTTTCAGTGGTAATCTTCATGATTCTGCTGTTACAAATGTGTAGAATCACCGAAATTGCTGTTTTCGCGGGAAAAACAGGTTTTCTGGTGTTTTCAGCACTCCACAGTGCGTTTGATATGCGGAAACTGCCATATCTTCGGTATCGTTGTTGTTTCCAGCTGAGATATGCATTATCAGTGATAATCTTCATGATTCTGCTATTACAAGTGTGCAGAATCACCGAAGTCGCTGTTTTCGTGCTATTGAATGCGAAAAACACGTTTTCTGGTGTTTTCAGCACTCCACAGTGCGTTTGATATGCGGAAACTGCCATATCTTCGGTATCGTTGTTGTTCCCAGCTGAGATATGCATTTTCAGTGGTAATCTTCATGATTCTGCTGTTACAAGTGTGCAGAATCACCGAAGTCGCTGTTTTCGTGCTATTGAACGCGAAAAACACGTTTTCTGGTGTTTCCAGTACTCCACAGTGCATTTTATATGCGGAAACTGCGATATCTTCGGTATCGTTGTTGTATCCAGCTGAGATATGCATTTTCAGTGGTAATCTTCATGATTCTGCTGTTACAAATGTGTAGAATCACCGAAATTGCTGTTTTCGCGGGAAAAACAGGTTTTCTGGTGTTTTCAGCACTCCACAGTGCGTTTGATATGCGGAAACTGCCATATCTTCGGTATCGTTGTTGTTTCCAGCTGAGATATGCATTATCAGTGATAATCTTCATGATTCTGCTGTTACAAGTGTGCAGAATCACCGAAGTCGCTGTTTTCGTGCTATTAAACGCGAAAAACACGTTTTCTGGTGTTTCCAGTACTCCACAGTGCGTTTTATATGCGGAAACTGCGATATCTTCGGTATCGTTGATGTTTCCAGCTGAGATATGCATTATCAGTGATAATCTTCATGATCCTGCTGTTACAAGTGTGCAGAATCACCGAAGTCGCTGTTTTCGTGCTATTGAACGCGAAAAACACGTTTTCTGGTGTTTCCAGTACTCCACAGTGCGTTTTATATGCGGAAACTGCGATATCTTCGGTATGGTTGTTGTATCCAGCTGAGATATGCATTTTCAGTGATAATCTTCGAGTTTCTTCTGCTGTTACAAGTGTGCAGAATCACCGAAATCGCTGTTTTCGTGCTTTTGAATGCGAAAAACACGTTTGCTGGTGTTTTCAGCACTCCACAGTGCGTTTGATATGCGGAAACTGCCATATCTTCGGTATCGTTGTTGTTTCCAGCTGAGATATGCATTATCAGTGATAATCTTCATGATTCTGCTGTTACATGTGTGCAGAATCACCGAAATTGCTGTTTTCGTGCTATTGAATGCGAAAAACACGTTTTCTGGTGTTGTCAGCACTCCACAGTGCGTTTGATGAGCGGAAACTGCCATATCTTCGGTATCGTTGTTGTTCCCAGCTGAGATATGCATTATCAGTGATAATCTTCATGATTCTGCTGTTACAAGTGTGCAGAATCACCGAAATTGCTGTTTTCGTGCTATTGAATGCGAAAAACACGTTTTCTGGTGTTTTCAGCACTCCACAGTGCGTTTGATATGCGGAAACTGCCATATCTTCGGTATCGTTGTTGTTCCCAGCTGAGATATGCATTATCAGTGATAATCTTCATGATTCTGCTGTTACAAGTGTGCAGAATCACCGAAATTGCTGTTTTCGTGCTATTGAATGCGAAAAACACGTTTTCTGGTGTTTTCAGCACTCCACAGTGCGTTTGATATGCGGAAACTGCCATACCTTCGGTATCGTTGTTGTTCCCAGCTGAGATATGCATTATCAGTGATAATCTTCATGATTCTATTGTTACAAGTGTGCAGAATCACCGAAGTCGCTGTTTTCGTGTTATTGAATGCGAAAAACACGTTTTCTGGTGTTTTCAGCACGCCACAGAGCGTTTGACATGCGGAAACTGCGATATCTTCCGTATCGTTGTTGTTTCCAGCTGAGATATGCATTTTCAGTGATAATCTTCGAGTTTCTTCTGCTGTTACAAGTGTGCAGAATCACCGAAATCGCTGTTTTCGTGCTTTTGAATGCGAAAAACACGTTTGCTGGTGTTTTCAGCACTCCACAGTGCGTTTCATATGCGGAAACTGCCATATCTTCGGTATCGTTGTTGTTTCCAGCTGAGATATGCATTATCAGTGATAATCTTCATGATTCTGCTGTTACATGTGTGCAGAATCACCGAAATTGCTGTTTTCGTGCTATTGAATGCGAAAAACACGTTTTCTGGTGTTTTCAGCACTCCACAGTGCGTTTGATATGCGGAAACTGCCATATCTTCGGTATCGTTGTTGTTCCCAGCTGAGATATGCATTATCAGTGATAATCTTCATGATTCTGCTGTTACAAGTGTGCAGAATCACCGAAATTGCTGTTTTCGTGCTAATGAATGCGAAAAACACGTTTTCTGGTGTTTTCAGCACTCCACAGTGCGTTTGATATGCGGAAACTGCCATACCTTCGGTATCGTTGTTGTTCCCAGCTGAGATATGCATTATCAGTGATAATCTTCATGATTCTATTGTTACAAGTGTGCAGAATCACCGAAGTCGCTGTTTTCGTGCTATTGAATGCGAAAAACACGTTTTCTGGTGTTTCTAGTACTCCACAGTGCGTTTGATGTGCGGAAACTGCCATATCTTCGGTATCGTTGTTGTTCCCAGCTGAGATATGCATTATCAGTGATAATCTTCATGATTCTGCTGTTACAAGTGTGCAGAATCACCGAAATTGCTGTTTTCGTGCTATTGAATGCGAAAAACACGTTTTCTGGTGTTTACAGCACTCCACAGTGCGTTTGATATGCGGAAACTGCCATATCTACGGTATCGTTGTTGTTTCCAGCTGAGATATGCATTATCAGTGATAATCTTCATGATTCTGCTGTTACAAGTGTGCAGAATCACCGAAATCGCTGTTTTCGTGTTATTGAATGCGAAAAACACGTTGTCTGGTGTTTTCAGCACTCCACAGTGCGTTTGATATGCGGAAACTGCCATATCTTCGGTATCGTTGTTGTATCCAGCTGAGATATGCATTTTCAGTGGTAATCTTCATGATTCTGCTGTTACAAGTGTGCAGAATCACCGAAGTCGCTGTTTTCGTGCTATTGAACGCGAAAAACACGTTTTCTGGTGTTTCCAGTACTCCACAGTGCATTTTATATGCGGAAACTGCGATATCTTCGGTATCGTTGTTGTATCCAGCTGAGATATGCATTTTCAGTGGTAATCTTCATGATTCTGTTGTTACAAATGTGTAGAATCACCGAAATTGCTGTTTTCGCGGGAAAAACAGGTTTTCTGGTGTTTTCAGCACTCCACAGTGCGTTTGATATGCGGAAACTGCCATATCTTCGGTATCGTTGTTGTTTCCAGCTGAGATATGCATTATCAGTGATAATCTTCATGATTCTGCTATTACAAGTGTGCAGAATCACCGAAGTCGCTGTTTTCGTGCTATTGAATGCGAAAAACACGTTTTCTGGTGTTTTCAGCACTCCACAGTGCGTTTGATGTGCGGTAACTGCCATATCTTCGGTATCGTTGTTTTTCCCAGCTGAGATATGCATTATCAGTGATAATCTTCATGATTCTGCTGTTACAAGTGTGCAGAATCACCGAAGCCGCTGTTTTCGTGCTATTGAATGCGAAAAACACGTTTTCTGGTGTTTTCAGCACTCCACAGTGCGTTTGATATGCGGAAACTGCCATATCTTCGGTATCGTTGTTGTTCCCAGCTGAGATATGCATTATCAGTGATAATCTTCATGATTCTGCTGTTACAAGTGTGCAGAATCACCGAAGTCGCTGTTTTCGTGCTATTAAACGCGAAAAACACGTTTTCTGGTGTTTCCAGTACTCCACAGTGCGTTTTATATGCGGAAACTGCGATATCTTCGGTATCGTTGATGTTTCCAGCTGAGATATGCATTATCAGTGATAATCTTCATGATCCTGCTGTTACAAGTGTGCAGAATCACCGAAGTCGCTGTTTTCGTGCTATTGAACGCGAAAAACACGTTTTCTGGTGTTTCCAATACTCCACAGTGCGTTTTATATGCGGAAACTGCGATATCTTCGGTATGGTTGTTGTATCCAGCTGAGATATGCATTTTCAGTGGTAATCTTCATGATTCTGCTGTTACAAATGTGTAGAATCACCGAAATTGCTGTTTTCGTGCGAAAAACAGGTTTTCTGGTGTTTTCAGCACGCCACAGAGCGTTTGACATGCGGAAACTGCGATATCTTCCGTATCGTTGTTGTTTCCAGCTGAGATATGCATTTTCAGTGATAATCTTCGAGTTTCTTCTGCTGTTACAAGTGTGCAGAATCACCGAAATCGCTGTTTTCGTGCTTTTGAATGCGAAAAACACGTTTGCTGGTGTTTTCAGCACTCCACAGTGCGTTTGATATGCGGAAACTGCCATATCTTAGGTATCGTTGTTGTTTCCAGCTGAGATATGCATTATCAGTGATAATCTTCATGATTCTGCTGTTACATGTGTGCAGAATCACCGAAATTGCTGTTTTCGTGCTATTGAATGCGAAAAACACGTTTTCTGGTGTTTTCAGCACTCCACAGTGCGTTTGATGAGCGGAAACTGCCATATCTTCGGTATCGTTGTTGTTCCCAGCTGAGATGTGCATTATCAGTGATAATCTTCATGATTCAGCTGTTACAAGTGTGCAGAATCACCGAAATTGCTGTTTTCGTGCTATTGAATGCGAAAAACACGTTTTCTGGTGTTTTCAGCACTCCACAGTGCGTTTGATATGCGGAAACTGCCATATCTTCGGTATCGTTGTTGTTCCCAGCTGAGATATGCATTATCAGTGATAATCTTCATGATTCTGCTGTTACAAGTGTGCAGAATCACCGAAATTGCTGTTTTCGTGCTATTGAATGCGAAAAACACGTTTTCTGGTGTTTTCAGCACTCCACAGTGCGTTTGATATGCGGAAACTGCCATACCTTCGGTATCGTTGTTGTTTCCAGCTGAGATATGCATTATCAGTGATAATCTTCATGATTCTGCTGTTACATGTGTGCAGAATCACCGAAATTGCTGTTTTCGTGCTATTGAATGCGAAAAACACGTTTTCTGGTGTTTTCAGCACTCCACAGTGCGTTTGATGAGCGGAAACTGCCATATCTTCGGTATCGTTGTTGTTCCCAGCTGAGATATGCATTATCAGTGATAATCTTCATGATTCTGCTGTTACAAGTGTGCAGAATCACCGAAATTGCTGTTTTCGTGCTATTGAATGCGAAAAACACGTTTTCTGGTGTTTTCAGCACTCCACAGTGCGTTTGATATGCGGAAACTGCCATATCTTCGGTATCGTTGTTGTTCCCAGCTGAGATATGCATTATCAGTGATAATCTTCATGATTCTGCTGTTACAAGTGTGCAGAATCACCGAAATTGCTGTTTTCGTGCTATTGAATGCGAAAAACACGTTTTCTGGTGTTTTCAGCACTCCACAGTGCGTTTGATATGCGGAAACTGCCATACCTTCGGTATCGTTGTTGTTCCCAGCTGAGATATGCATTATCAGTGATAATCTTCATGATTCTATTGTTACAAGTGTGCAGAATCACCGAAGTCGCTGTTTTCGTGCTATTGAATGCGAAAAACACGTTTTCTGGTGTTTCTAGTACTCCACAGTGCGTTTGATGTGCGGAAACTGCCATATCTTCGGTATCGTTGTTGTATCCAGCTGAGATATGCATTTTCAGTGGTAATCTTCATGATTCTGCTGTTACAAGTGTGCAGAATCACCGAAGTCGCTGTTTTCGTGCTATTGAACGCGAAAAACACGTTTTCTGGTGTTTCCAGTACTCCACAGTGCATTTTATATGCGGAAACTGCGATATCTTCGGTATCGTTGTTGTATCCAGCTGAGATATGCATTTTCAGTGGTAATCTTCATGATTCTGCTGTTACAAATGTGTAGAATCACCGAAATTGCTGTTTTCGCGGGAAAAACAGGTTTTCTGGTGTTTTCAGCACTCCACAGTGCGTTTGATATGCGGAAACTGCCATATCTTCGGTATCGTTGTTGTTCCCAGCTGAGATATGCATTATCAGTGATAATCTTCATGATTCTGCTGTTACAAGTGTGCAGAATCACCGAAGTCGCTGTTTTCGTGCTATTAAACGCGAAAAACACGTTTTCTGGTGTTTCCAGTACTCCACAGTGCGTTTTATATGCGGAAACTGCGATATCTTCGGTATCGTTGATGTTTCCAGCAGAGATATGCATTATCAGTGATAATCTTCATGATCCTGCTGTTACAAGTGTGCAGAATCACCGAAGTCGCTGTTTTCGTGCTATTGAACGCGAAAAACACGTTTTCTGGTGTTTCCAGTACTCCACAGTGCGTTTTATATGCGGAAACTGCGATATCTTCGGTATGGTTGTTGTATCCAGCTGAGATATGCATTTTCAGTGGTAATCTTCATGATTCTGCTGTTACAAATGTGTAGAATCACCCAAATTGCTGTTTTCGTGCGAAAAACAGGTTTTCTGGTGTTTTCAGCACGCCACAGAGCGTTTGACATGCGGAAACTGCGATATCTTCCGTATCGTTGTTGTTTCCAGCTGAGATATGCATTTTCAGTGATAATCTTCGAGTTTCTTCTGCTGTTACAAGTGTGCAGAATCACCGAAATCGCTGTTTTCGTGCTTTTGAATGCGAAAAACACGTTTGCTGGTGTTTTCAGCACTCCACAGTGCGTTTGATATGCGGAAACTGCCATATCTTAGGTATCGTTGTTGTTTCCAGCTGAGATATGCATTATCAGTGATAATCTTCATGATTCTGCTGTTACATGTGTGCAGAATCACCGAAATTGCTGTTTTCGTGCTATTGAATGCGAAAAACACGTTTTCTGGTGTTTTCAGCACTCCACAGTGCGTTTGATGAGCGGAAACTGCCATATCTTCGGTATCGTTGTTGTTCCCAGCTGAGATGTGCATTATCAGTGATAATCTTCATGATTCAGCTGTTACAAGTGTGCAGAATCACCGAAATTGCTGTTTTCGTGCTATTGAATGCGAAAAACACGTTTTCTGGTGTTTTCAGCACTCCACAGTGCGTTTGATATGCGGAAACTGCCATATCTTCGGTATCGTTGTTGTTCCCAGCTGAGATATGCATTATCAGTGATAATCTTCATGATTCTGCTGTTACAAGTGTGCAGAATCACCGAAATTGCTGTTTTCGTGCTATTGAATGCGAAAAACACGTTTTCTGGTGTTTTCAGCACTCCACAGTGCGTTTGATATGCGGAAACTGCCATACCTTCGGTATCGTTGTTGTTTCCAGCTGAGATATGCATTATCAGTGATAATCTTCATGATTCTGCTGTTACATGTGTGCAGAATCACCGAAATTGCTGTTTTCGTGCTATTGAATGCGAAAAACACGTTTTCTGGTGTTTTCAGCACTCCACAGTGCGTTTGATGAGCGGAAACTGCCATATCTTCGGTATCGTTGTTGTTCCCAGCTGAGATATGCATTATCAGTGATAATCTTCATGATTCTGCTGTTACAAGTGTGCAGAATCACCGAAATTGCTGTTTTCGTGCTATTGAATGCGAAAAACACGTTTTCTGGTGTTTTCAGCACTCCACAGTGCGTTTGATATGCGGAAACTGCCATATCTTCGGTATCGTTGTTGTTCCCAGCTGAGATATGCATTATCAGTGATAATCTTCATGATTCTGCTGTTACAAGTGTGCAGAATCACCGAAATTGCTGTTTTCGTGCTATTGAATGCGAAAAACACGTTTTCTGGTGTTTTCAGCACTCCACAGTGCGTTTGATATGCGGAAACTGCCATACCTTCGGTATCGTTGTTGTTCCCAGCTGAGATATGCATTATCAGTGATAATCTTCATGATTCTATTGTTACAAGTGTGCAGAATCACCGAAGTCGCTGTTTTCGTGCTATTGAATGCGAAAAACACGTTTTCTGGTGTTTCTAGTACTCCACAGTGCGTTTGATGTGCGGAAACTGCCATATCTTCGGTATCGTTGTTGTTCCCAGCTGAGATATGCATTATCAGTGATAATCTTCATGATTCTGCTGTTACAAGTGTGCAGAATCACCGAAATTGCTGTTTTCGTGCTATTGAATGCGAAAAACACGTTTTCTGGTGTTTACAGCACTCCACAGTGCGTTTGATATGCGGAAACTGCCATATCTACGGTATCGTTGTTGTTTCCAGCTGAGATATGCATTATCAGTGATAATCTTCATGATTCTGCTGTTACAAGTGTGCAGAATCACCGAAATCGCTGTTTTCGTGTTATTGAATGCGAAAAACACGTTTTCTGGTGTTTACAGCACTCCACAGTGCGTTTGATATGCGGAAACTGCCATATCTACGGTATCGTTGTTGTTTCCAGCTGAGATATGCATTATCAGTGATAATCTTCATGATTCTGCTGTTACAAGTGTGCAGAATCACCGAAATCGCTGTTTTCGTGTTATTGAATGCGAAAAACACGTTGTCTGGTGTTTTCAGCACTCCACAGTGCGTTTGATATGCGGAAACTGCCATACCTTCGGTATCGTTGTTGTTTCCAGCTGAGATATGCATTATCAGTGATAATCTTCATGATTCTGCTGTTACATGTGTGCAGAATCACCGAAATTGCTGTTTTCGTGCTATTGAATGCGAAAAACACGTTTTCTGGTGTTTTCAGCACTCCACAGTGCGTTTGATGAGCGGAAACTGCCATATCTTCGGTATCGTTGTTGTTCCCAGCTGAGATATGCATTATCAGTGATAATCTTCATGATTCTGCTGTTACAAGTGTGCAGAATCACCGAAATTGCTGTTTTCGTGCTATTGAATGCGAAAAACACGTTTTCTGGTGTTTTCAGCACTCCACAGTGCGTTTGATATGCGGAAACTGCCATATCTTCGGTATCGTTGTTGTTCCCAGCTGAGATATGCATTATCAGTGATAATCTTCATGATTCTGCTGTTACAAGTGTGCAGAATCACCGAAATTGCTGTTTTCGTGCTATTGAATGCGAAAAACACGTTTTCTGGTGTTTTCAGCACTCCACAGTGCGTTTGATATGCGGAAACTGCCATACCTTCGGTATCGTTGTTGTTCCCAGCTGAGATATGCATTATCAGTGATAATCTTCATGATTCTATTGTTACAAGTGTGCAGAATCACCGAAGTCGCTGTTTTCGTGCTATTGAATGCGAAAAACACGTTTTCTGGTGTTTCTAGTACTCCACAGTGCGTTTGATGTGCGGAAACTGCCATATCTTCGGTATCGTTGTTGTTCCCAGCTGAGATATGCATTATCAGTGATAATCTTCATGATTCTGCTGTTACAAGTGTGCAGAATCACCGAAATTGCTGTTTTCGTGCTATTGAATGCGAAAAACACGTTTTCTGGTGTTTACAGCACTCCACAGTGCGTTTGATATGCGGAAACTGCCATATCTACGGTATCGTTGTTGTTTCCAGCTGAGATATGCATTATCAGTGATAATCTTCATGATTCTGCTGTTACAAGTGTGCAGAATCACCGAAATCGCTGTTTTCGTGTTATTGAATGCGAAAAACACGTTTTCTGGTGTTTACAGCACTCCACAGTGCGTTTGATATGCGGAAACTGCCATATCTACGGTATCGTTGTTGTTTCCAGCTGAGATATGCATTATCAGTGATAATCTTCATGATTCTGCTGTTACAAGTGTGCAGAATCACCGAAATCGCTGTTTTCGTGTTATTGAATGCGAAAAACACGTTGTCTGGTGTTTTCAGCACTCCACAGTGCGTTTGATATGCGGAAACTGCCATACCTTCGGTATCGTTGTTGTTTCCAGCTGAGATATGCATTATCAGTGATAATCTTCATGATTCTGCTGTTACATGTGTGCAGAATCACCGAAATTGCTGTTTTCGTGCTATTGAATGCGAAAAACACGTTTTCTGGTGTTTTCAGCACTCCACAGTGCGTTTGATGAGCGGAAACTGCCATATCTTCGGTATCGTTGTTGTTCCCAGCTGAGATATGCATTATCAGTGATAATCTTCATGATTCTGCTGTTACAAGTGTGCAGAATCACCGAAATTGCTGTTTTCGTGCTATTGAATGCGAAAAACACGTTTTCTGGTGTTTTCAGCACTCCACAGTGCGTTTGATATGCGGAAACTGCCATATCTTCGGTATCGTTGTTGTTCCCAGCTGAGATATGCATTATCAGTGATAATCTTCATGATTCTGCTGTTACAAGTGTGCAGAATCACCGAAATTGCTGTTTTCGTGCTATTGAATGCGAAAAACACGTTTTCTGGTGTTTTCAGCACTCCACAGTGCGTTTGATATGCGGAAACTGCCATACCTTCGGTATCGTTGTTGTTCCCAGCTGAGATATGCATTATCAGTGATAATCTTCATGATTCTATTGTTACAAGTGTGCAGAATCACCGAAGTCGCTGTTTTCGTGCTATTGAATGCGAAAAACACGTTTTCTGGTGTTTCTAGTACTCCACAGTGCGTTTGATGTGCGGAAACTGCCATATCTTCGGTATCGTTGTTGTTCCCAGCTGAGATATGCATTATCAGTGATAATCTTCATGATTCTGCTGTTACAAGTGTGCAGAATCACCGAAATTGCTGTTTTCGTGCTATTGAATGCGAAAAACACGTTTTCTGGTGTTTACAGCACTCCACAGTGCGTTTGATATGCGGAAACTGCCATATCTACGGTATCGTTGTTGTTTCCAGCTGAGATATGCATTATCAGTGATAATCTTCATGATTCTGCTGTTACAAGTGTGCAGAATCACCGAAATCGCTGTTTTCGTGTTATTGAATGCGAAAAACACGTTGTCTGGTGTTTTCAGCACTCCACAGTGCGTTTGATATGCGGAAACTGCCATATCTTCGGTATCGTTGTTGTATCCAGCTGAGATATGCATTTTCAGTGGTAATCTTCATGATTCTGCTGTTACAAGTGTGCAGAATCACCGAAGTCGCTGTTTTCGTGCTATTGAACGCGAAAAACACGTTTTCTGGTGTTTCCAGTACTCCACAGTGCATTTTATATGCGGAAACTGCGATATCTTCGGTATCGTTGTTGTATCCAGCTGAGATATGCATTTTCAGTGGTAATCTTCATGATTCTGCTGTTACAAATGTGTAGAATCACCGAAATTGCTGTTTTCGCGGGAAAAACAGGTTTTCTGGTGTTTTCAGCACTCCACAGTGCGTTTGATATGCGGAAACTGCCATATCTTCGGTATCGTTGTTGTTTCCAGCTGAGATATGCATTATCAGTGATAATCTTCATGATTCTGCTATTACAAGTGTGCAGAATCACCGAAGTCGCTGTTTTCGTGCTATTGAATGCGAAAAACACGTTTTCTGGTGTTTTCAGCACTCCACAGTGCGTTTGATGTGCGGAAACTGCCATATCTTCGGTATCGTTGTTGTTCCCAGCTGAGATATGCATTATCAGTGATAATCTTCATGATTCTGCTGTTACAAGTGTGCAGAATCACCGAAGTCGCTGTTTTCGTGCTATTGAATGCGAAAAACACGTTTTCTGGTGTTTTCAGCACTCCACAGTGCGTTTGATATGCGGAAACTGCCATATCTTCGGTATCGTTGTTGTTCCCAGCTGAGATATGCATTATCAGTGATAATCTTCATGATTCTGCTGTTACAAGTGTGCAGAATCACCGAAATTGCTGTTTTCGTGCTATTGAATGCGAAAAACACGTTTTCTGGTGTTTTCAGCACTCCACAGTGCGTTTGATATGCGGAAACTGCCATATCTTCGGTATCGTTGTTGTTCCCAGCTGAGATATGCATTATCAGTGATAATCTTCATGATTCTGCTGTTACAAGTGTGCAGAATCACCGAAATTGCTGTTTTCGTGCTATTGAATGCGAAAAACACGTTTTCTGGTGTTTTCAGCACTCCACAGTGCGTTTGATATGCGGAAACTGCCATACCTTCGGTATCGTTGTTGTTCCCAGCTGAGATATGCATTATCAGTGATAATCTTCATGATTCTATTGTTACAAGTGTGCAGAATCACCGAAGTCGCTGTTTTCGTGCTATTGAATGCAAAAAACACGTTTTCTGGTGTTTCTAGTACTCCACAGTGCGTTTGATGTGCGGAAACTGCCATATCTTCGGTATCGTTGTTGTTCCCAGCTGAGATATGCATTATCAGTGATAATCTTCATGATTCTGCTGTTACAAGTGTGCAGAATCACCGAAATTGCTGTTTTCGTGCTATTGAATGCGAAAAACACGTTTTCTGGTGTTTACAGCACTCCACAGTGCGTTTGATATGCGGAAACTGCCATATCTACGGTATCGTTGTTGTTTCCAGCTGAGATATGCATTATCAGTGATAATCTTCATGATTCTGCTGTTACAAGTGTGCAGAATCACCGAAATCGCTGTTTTCGTGTTATTGAATGCGAAAAACACGTTGTCTGGTGTTTTCAGCACTCCACAGTGCGTTTGATATGCGGAAACTGCCATATCTTCGGTATCGTTGTTGTATCCAGCTGAGATATGCATTATCAGTGATAATCTTCATGATCCTGCTGTTACAAGTGTGCAGAATCACCGAAGTCGCTGTTTTCGTGCTATTGAACGCGAAAAACACGTTTTCTGGTGTTTCCAGTACTCCACAGTGCGTTTTATATGCGGAAACTGCGATATCTTCGGTATGGTTGTTGTATCCAGCTGAGATATGCATTTTCAGTGGTAATCTTCATGATTCTGCTGTTACAAATGTGTAGAATCACCGAAATTGCTGTTTTCGTGCGAAAAACAGGTTTTCTGGTGTTTTCAGCACGCCACAGAGCGTTTGACATGCGGAAACTGCGATATCTTCCGTATCGTTGTTGTTTCCAGCTGAGATATGCATTTTCAGTGATAATCTTCGAGTTTCTTCTGCTGTTACAAGTGTGCAGAATCACCGAAATCGCTGTTTTCGTGCTTTTGAATGCGAAAAACACGTTTGCTGGTGTTTTCAGCACTCCACAGTGCGTTTGATATGCGGAAACTGCCATATCTTCGGTATCGTTGTTGTTTCCTGCTGAGATATGCATTATCAGTGATAATCTTCATGATTCTGCTGTTACATGTGTGCAGAATCACCGAAATTGCTGTTTTCGTGCTATTGAATGCGAAAAACACGTTTTCTGGTGTTTTCAGCACTCCACAGTGCGTTTGATGAGCGGAAACTGCCATATCTTCGGTATCGTTGTTGTTCCCAGCTGAGATATGCATTATCAGTGATAATCTTCATGATTCTGCTGTTACAAGTGTGCAGAATCACCGAAATTGCTGTTTTCGTGCTATTGAATGCGAAAAACACGTTTTCTGGTGTTTTCAGCACTCCACAGTGCGTTTGATATGCGGAAACTGCCATATCTTCGGTATCGTTGTTGTTCCCAGCTGAGATATGCATTATCAGTGATAATCTTCATGATTCTGCTGTTACAAGTGTGCAGAATCACCGAAATTGCTGTTTTCGTGCTATTGAATGCGAAAAACACGTTTTCTGGTGTTTTCAGCACTCCACAGTGCGTTTGATATGCGGAAACTGCCATACCTTCGGTATCGTTGTTGTTCCCAGCTGAGATATGCATTATCAATGATAATCTTCATGATTCTGCTGTTACAAGTGTGCAGAATCACCGAAGTCGCTGTTTTCGTGCTATTGAACGCGAAAAACACGTTTTCTGGTGTTTCCAGCACTCCACAGTGCGTTTGATGTGCGGTAACTGCCATATCTTCGGTAACGTAGTTTTTCCCAGCTGAGATATGCATTATCAGTGATAATCTTCATGATTCTGCTGTTACAAGTGTGCAGAATCACCGAAATCGCTGTTTTCGTGTTATTGAATGCGAAAAACACGTTGTCTGGTGTTTTCAGCACTCCACAGTGCGTTTGATATGCGGAAACTGCCATATCTTCGGTATCGTTGTTGTATCCAGCTGAGATATGCATTATCAGTGATAATCTTCATGATTCTGCTGTTACAAGTGTGCAGAATCACCGAAGTCGCTGTTTTCGTGCTATTGAACGCGAAAAACACGTTTTCTGGTGTTTCCAGTACTCCACAGTGCGTTTTATATGCGGAAACTGCGATATCTTCGGTATCGTTGTTGTATCCAGCTGAGATATGCATTTTCAGTGGTAATCTTCATGATTCTGCTGTTACAAGTGTGCAGAATCACCGAAGTCGCTGTTTTCGTGCTTTTGAATGCGAAAAACACGTTTGCTGGTGTTTTCAGCACTCCACAGTGCGTTTGATATGCGGAAACTGCCATATCTTCGGTATCGTTGTTGTTTCCTGCTGAGATATGCATTATCAGTGATAATCTTCATGATTCTGCTGTTACATGTGTGCAGAATCACCGAAATTGCTGTTTTCGTGCTATTGAATGCGAAAAACACGTTTTCTGGTGTTTTCAGCACTCCACAGTGCGTTTGATGAGCGGAAACTGCCATATCTTCGGTATCGTTGTTGTTCCCAGCTGAGATATGCATTATCAGTGATAATCTTCATGATTCTGCTGTTACAAGTGTGCAGAATCACCGAAATTGCTGTTTTCGTGCTATTGAATGCGAAAAACACGTTTTCTGGTGTTTTCAGCACTCCACAGTGCGTTTGATATGCGGAAACTGCCATATCTTCGGTATCGTTGTTGTTCCCAGCTGAGATATGCATTATCAGTGATAATCTTCATGATTCTGCTGTTACAAGTGTGCAGAATCACCGAAATTGCTGTTTTCGTGCTATTGAATGCGAAAAACACGTTTTCTGGTGTTTTCAGCACTCCACAGTGCGTTTGATATGCGGAAACTGCCATACCTTCGGTATCGTTGTTGTTCCCAGCTGAGATATGCATTATCAGTGATAATCTTCATGATTCTATTGTTACAAGTGTGCAGAATCACCGAAGTCGCTGTTTTCGTGCTATTGAATGCGAAAAACACGTTTTCTGGTGTTTCTAGTACTCCACAGTGCGTTTGATGTGCGGAAACTGCCATATCTTCGGTATCGTTGTTGTTCCCAGCTGAGATATGCATTATCAGTGATAATCTTCATGATTCTGCTGTTACAAGTGTGCAGAATCACCGAAATTGCTGTTTTCGTGCTATTGAATGCGAAAAACACGTTTTCTGGTGTTTACAGCACTCCACAGTGCGTTTGATATGCGGAAACTGCCATATCTACGGTATCGTTGTTGTTTCCAGCTGAGATATGCATTATCAGTGATAATCTTCATGATTCTGCTGTTACAAATGTGTAGAATCACCGAAATTGCTGTTTTCGCGGGAAAAACAGGTTTTCTGGTGTTTTCAGCACTCCACAGTGCGTTTGATATGCGGAAACTGCCATATCTTCGGTATCGTTGTTGTTTCCAGCTGAGATATGCATTATCAGTGATAATCTTCATGATTCTGCTATTACAAGTGTGCAGAATCACCGAAGTCGCTGTTTTCGTGCTATTGAATGCGAAAAACACGTTTTCTGGTGTTTTCAGCACTCCACAGTGCGTTTGATGTGCGGTAACTGCCATATCTTCGGTATCGTTGTTTTTCCCAGCTGAGATATGCATTATCAGTGATAATCTTCATGATTCTGCTGTTACAAGTGTGCAGAATCACCGAAATCGCTGTTTTCGTGTTATTGAATGCGAAAAACACGTTGTCTGGTGTTTTCAGCACTCCACAGTGCGTTTGATATGCGGAAACTGCCATATCTTCGGTATCGTTGTTGTATCCAGCTGAGATATGCATTATCAGTGATAATCTTCATGATTCTGCTGTTACAAGTGTGCAGAATCACCGAAGTCGCTGTTTTCGTGCTATTGAACGCGAAAAACACGTTTTCTGGTGTTTCCAGTACTCCACAGTGCGTTTTATATGCGGAAACTGCGATATCTTCGGTATCGTTGTTGTATCCAGCTGAGATATGCATTTTCAGTGGTAATCTTCATGATTCTGCTGTTACAAGTGTGCAGAATCACCGAAGTCGCTGTTTTCGTGCTTTTGAATGCGAAAAACACGTTTGCTGGTGTTTTCAGCACTCCACAGTGCGTTCGATATGCGGAAACTGCCATATCTTCGGTATCGTTGTTGTTTCCAGCTGAGATATGCATTATCAGTGATAATCTTCATGATTCTGCTGTTACAAGTGTGCAGAATCACCGAAATTGCTGTTTTCGTGCTATTGAATGCGAAAAACACGTTTTCTGGTGTTTACAGCACTCCACAGTGCGTTTGATATGCGGAAACTGCCATATCTACGGTATCGTTGTTGTTTCCAGCTGAGATATGCATTATCAGTGATAATCTTCATGATTCTGCTGTTACAAGTGTGCAGAATCACCGAAATCGCTGTTTTCGTGTTATTGAATGCGAAAAACACGTTGTCTGGTGTTTTCAGCACTCCACAGTGCGTTTGATATGCGGAAACTGCCATATCTTCGGTATCGTTGTTGTATCCAGCTGAGATATGCATTTTCAGTGGTAATCTTCATGATTCTGCTGTTACAAATGTGTAGAATCACCGAAATTGCTGTTTTCGCGGGAAAAACAGGTTTTCTGGTGTTTTCAGCACTCCACAGTGCGTTTGATATGCGGAAACTGCCATATCTTCGGTATCGTTGTTGTTTCCAGCTGAGATATGCATTATCAGTGATAATCTTCATGATTCTGCTATTACAAGTGTGCAGAATCACCGAAGTCGCTGTTTTCGTGCTATTGAATGCGAAAAACACGTTTTCTGGTGTTTTCAGCACTCCACAGTGCGTTTGATGTGCGGTAACTGCCATATCTTCGGTATCGTTGTTTTTCCCAGCTGAGATATGCATTATCAGTGATAATCTTCATGATTCTGCTGTTACAAGTGTGCAGAATCACCGAAATCGCTGTTTTCGTGTTATTGAATGCGAAAAACACGTTGTCTGGTGTTTTCAGCACTCCACAGTGCGTTTGATATGCGGAAACTGCCATATCTTCGGTATCGTTGTTGTATCCAGCTGAGATATGCATTATCAGTGATAATCTTCATGATTCTGCTGTTACAAGTGTGCAGAATCACCGAAGTCGCTGTTTTCGTGCTATTGAACGCGAAAAACACGTTTTCTGGTGTTTCCAGTACTCCACAGTGCGTTTTATATGCGGAAACTGCGATATCTTCGGTATCGTTGTTGTATCCAGCTGAGATATGCATTTTCAGTGGTAATCTTCATGATTCTGCTGTTACAAGTGTGCAGAATCACCGAAGTCGCTGTTTTCGTGCTTTTGAATGCGAAAAACACGTTTGCTGGTGTTTTCAGCACTCCACAGTGCGTTTGATATGCGGAAACTGCCATATCTTCGGTATCGTTGTTGTTTCCAGCTGAGATATGCATTATCAGTGATAATCTTCATGATTCTGCTGTTACATGTGTGCAGAATCACCGAAATTGCTGTTTTCGTGCTATTGAATGCGAAAAACACGTTTTCTGGTGTTTTCAGCACTCCACAGTGCGTTTGATGAGCGGAAACTGCCATATCTTCGGTATCGTTGTTGTTCCCAGCTGAGATGTGCATTATCAGTGATAATCTTCATGATTCAGCTGTTACAAGTGTGCAGAATCACCGAAATTGCTGTTTTCGTGCTATTGAATGCGAAAAACACGATTTCTGGTGTTTTCAGCACTCCACAGTGCGTTTGATATGCGGAAACTGCCATATCTTCGGTATCGTTGTTGTTCCCAGCTGAGATATGCATTATCAGTGATAATCTTCATGATTCTGCTGTTACAAGTGTGCAGAATCACCGAAATTGCTGTTTTCGTGCTATTGAATGCGAAAAACACGTTTTCTGGTGTTTTCAGCACTCCACAGTGCGTTTGATATGCGGAAACTGCCATACCTTCGGTATCGTTGTTGTTTCCAGCTGAGATATGCATTATCAGTGATAATCTTCATGATTCTGCTGTTACATGTGTGCAGAATCACCGAAATTGCTGTTTTCGTGCTATTGAATGCGAAAAACACGTTTTCTGGTGTTTTCAGCACTCCACAGTGCATTTTATATGCGGAAACTGCGATATCTTCGGTATCGTTGTTGTATCCAGCTGAGATATGCATTTTCAGTGGTAATCTTCATGATTCTGCTGTTACAAATGTGTAGAATCACCGAAATTGCTGTTTTCGCGGGAAAAACAGGTTTTCTGGTGTTTTCAGCACTCCACAGTGCGTTTGATATGCGGAAACTGCCATATCTTCGGTATCGTTGTTGTTTCCAGCTGAGATATGCATTATCAGTGATAATCTTCATGATTCTGCTATTACAAGTGTGCAGAATCACCGAAGTCGCTGTTTTCGTGCTATTGAATGCGAAAAACACGTTTTCTGGTGTTTTCAGCACTCCACAGTGCGTTTGATGTGCGGTAACTGCCATATCTTCGGTATCGTTGTTTTTCCCAGCTGAGATATGCATTATCAGTGATAATCTTCATGATTCTGCTGTTACAAGTGTGCAGAATCACCGAAATCGCTGTTTTCGTGTTATTGAATGCGAAAAACACGTTGTCTGGTGTTTTCAGCACTCCACAGTGCGTTTGATATGCGGAAACTGCCATATCTTCGGTATCGTTGTTGTATCCAGCTGAGATATGCATTATCAGTGATAATCTTCATGATTCTGCTGTTACAAGTGTGCAGAATCACCGAAGTCGCTGTTTTCGTGCTATTGAACGCGAAAAACACGTTTTCTGGTGTTTCCAGTACTCCACAGTGCGTTTTATATGCGGAAACTGCGATATCTTCGGTATCGTTGTTGTATCCAGCTGAGATATGCATTTTCAGTGGTAATCTTCATGATTCTGCTGTTACAAGTGTGCAGAATCACCGAAGTCGCTGTTTTCGTGCTTTTGAATGCGAAAAACACGTTTGCTGGTGTTTTCAGCACTCCACAGTGCGTTTGATATGCGGAAACTGCCATATCTTCGGTATCGTTGTTGTTTCCAGCTGAGATATGCATTATCAGTGATAATCTTCATGATTCTGCTGTTACATGTGTGCAGAATCACCGAAATTGCTGTTTTCGTGCTATTGAATGCGAAAAACACGTTTTCTGGTGTTTTCAGCACTCCACAGTGCGTTTGATGAGCGGAAACTGCCATATCTTCGGTATCGTTGTTGTTCCCAGCTGAGATGTGCATTATCAGTGATAATCTTCATGATTCTGCTGTTACAAGTGTGCAGAATCACCGAAATTGCTGTTTTCGTGCTATTGAATGCGAAAAACACGTTTTCTGGTGTTTTCAGCACTCCACAGTGCGTTTGATATGCGGAAACTGCCATACCTTCGGTATCGTAGTTGTTTCCAGCTGAGATATGCATTATCAGTGATAATCTTCATGATTCTGCTGTTACATGTGTGCAGAATCACCGAAATTGCTGTTTTCGTGCTATTGAATGCGAAAAACACGTTTTCTGGTGTTTTCAGCACTCCACAGTGCGTTTGATGAGCGGAAACTGCCATATCTTCGGTATCGTTGTTGTTCCCAGCTGAGATATGCATTATCAGTGATAATCTTCATGATTCTGCTGTTACAAGTGTGCAGAATCACCGAAACTGCTGTTTTCGTGCTATTGAATGCGAAAAACACGTTTTCTGGTGTTTTCAGCACTCCACAGTGCGTTTGATATGCGGAAACTGCCATATCTTCGGTATCGTTGTTGTTCCCAGCTGAGATATGCATTATCAGTGATAATCTTCATGATTCTGCTGTTACAAGTGTGCAGAATCACCGACATTGCTGTTTTCGTGCTATTGAATGCGAAAAACACGTTTTCTGGTGTTTCTAGTACTCCACAGTGCGTTTGATGTGCGGAAACTGCCATATCTTCGGTATCGTTGTTGTTCCCAGCTGAGATATGCATTATCAGTGATAATCTTCATGATTCTGCTGTTACAAGTGTGCAGAATCACCGAAATTGCTGTTTTCGTGCTATTGAATGCGAAAAACACGTTTTCTAGTGTTTACAGCACTCCACAGTGCGTTTGATATGCGGAAACTGCCATATCTACGGTATCGTTGTTGTTTCCAGCTGAGATATGCATTATCAGTGATAATCTTCATGATTCTGCTGTTACAAGTGTGCAGAATCACCGAAATCGCTGTTTTCGTGTTATTGAATGCGAAAAACACGTTGTCTGGTGTTTTCAGCACTCCACAGTGCGTTTGATATGCGGAAACTGCCATATCTTCGGTATCGTTGTTGTATCCAGCTGAGATATGCATTATCAGTGATAATCTTCATGATTCTGCTGTTACAAGTGTGCAGAATCACCGAAGTCGCTGTTTTCGTGCTATTGAACGCGAAAAACACGTTTTCTGGTGTTTCCAGTACTCCACAGTGCGTTTTATATGCGGAAACTGCGATATCTTCGGTATCGTTGTGTATCCAGCTGAGATATGCATTTTCAGTGGTAATCTTCATGATTCTGCTGTTACAAGTGTGCAGAATCACCGAAGTCGCTGTTTTCGTGCTATTGAACGCGAAAAACACGTTTTCTGGTGTTTTCAGCACTCCACAGTGCGTTTGATGTGCGGTAACTGCCATATCTTCGGTATCGTTGTTTTTCCCAGCTGAGATATGCATTATCAGTGGTAATCTTCATGATTCAGCTGTTACAAGTGTGCAGAATCACCGAAGTCGCTGTTTTCGTGCTATTGAATGCGAAAAACACGTTTTCTTGTGTTTTCAGCACTCCACAGTGCGTTTGATATGCGGAAACTGCCATATCTTCGGTATCGTTGTTGTTCCCAGCTGAGATATGCATTATCAGTGATAATCTTCATGATTCTGCTGTTACAAGTGTGCAGAATCACCGAAATTGCTGTTTTCGTGCTATTGAATGCGAAAAACACGTTTTCTGGTGTTTTCAGCACTCCACAGTGCGTTTGATATGCGGAAACTGCCATACCTTCGGTATCGTTGTTGTTCCCAGCTGAGATATGCATTATCAGTGATAATCTTCATGATTCTATTGTTACAAGTGTGCAGAATCACCGAAGTCGCTGTTTTCGTGCTATTGAATGCGAAAAACACGTATTCTGGTGTTTCTAGTACTCCACAGTGCGTTTGATGTGCGGAAACTGCCATATCTTCGGTATCGTTGTTGTTCCCAGCTGAGATATGCATTATCAGTGATAATCTTCATGATTCTGCTGTTACAAGTGTGCAGAATCACCGAAATTGCTGTTTTCGTGCTATTGAATGCGAAAAACACGTTTTCTGGTGTTTACAGCACTCCACAGTGCGTTTGATATGCGGAAACTGCCATATCTACGGTATCGTTGTTGTTTCCAGCTGAGATATGCATTATCAGTGATAATCTTCATGATTCTGCTGTTACAAGTGTGCAGAATCACCGAAATCGCTGTTTTCGTGTTATTGAATGCGAAAAACACGTTGTCTGGTGTTTTCAGCACTCCACAGTGCGTTTGATATGCGGAAACTGCCATATCTTCGGTATCGTTGTTGTATCCAGCTGAGATATGCATTTTCAGTGGTAATCTTCATGATTCTGCTGTTACAAGTGTGCAGAATCACCGAAGTCGCTGTTTTCGTGCTATTGAACGCGAAAAACACGTTTTCTGGTGTTTCCAGTACTCCACAGTGCATTTTATATGCGGAAACTGCGATATCTTCGGTATCGTTGTTGTATCCAGCTGAGATATGCATTTTCAGTGGTAATCTTCATGATTCTGCTGTTACAAATGTGTAGAATCACCGAAATTGCTGTTTTCGCGGGAAAAACAGGTTTTCTGGTGTTTTCAGCACTCCACAGTGCGTTTGATATGCGGAAACTGCCATATCTTCGGTATCGTTGTTGTTTCCAGCTGAGATATGCATTATCAGTGATAATCTTCATGATTCTGCTATTACAAGTGTGCAGAATCACCGAAGTCGCTGTTTTCGTGCTATTGAATGCGAAAAACACGTTTTCTGGTGTTTTCAGCACTCCACAGTGCGTTTGATGTGCGGTAACTGCCATATCTTCGGTATCGTTGTTTTTCCCAGCTGAGATATGCATTATCAGTGATAATCTTCATGATTCTGCTGTTACAAGTGTGCAGAATCACCGAAATCGCTGTTTTCGTGTTATTGAATGCGAAAAACACGTTGTCTGGTGTTTTCAGCACTCCACAGTGCGTTTGATATGCGGAAACTGCCATATCTTCGGTATCGTTGTTGTATCCAGCTGAGATATGCATTATCAGTGATAATCTTCATGATTCTGCTGTTACAAGTGTGCAGAATCACCGAAGTCGCTGTTTTCGTGCTATTGAACGCGAAAAACACGTTTTCTGGTGTTTCCAGTACTCCACAGTGCGTTTTATATGCGGAAACTGCGATATCTTCGGTATCGTTGTTGTATCCAGCTGAGATATGCATTTTCAGTGGTAATCTTCATGATTCTGCTGTTACAAGTGTGCAGAATCACCGAAGTCGCTGTTTTCGTGCTTTTGAATGCGAAAAACACGTTTGCTGGTGTTTTCAGCACTCCACAGTGCGTTTGATATGCGGAAACTGCCATATCTTCGGTATCGTTGTTGTTTCCAGCTGAGATATGCATTATCAGTGATAATCTTCATGATTCTGCTGTTACATGTGTGCAGAATCACCGAAATTGCTGTTTTCGTGCTATTGAATGCGAAAAACACGTTTTCTGGTGTTTTCAGCACTCCACAGTGCGTTTGATATGCGGAAACTGCCATATCTTCGGTATCGTTGTTGTTCCCAGCTGAGATATGCATTATCAGTGATAATCTTCATGATTCTGCTGTTACAAGTGTGCAGAATCACCGAAATTGCTGTTTTCGTGCTATTGAATGCGAAAAACACGTTTTCTGGTGTTTTCAGCACTCCACAGTGCGTTTGATATGCGGAAACTGCCATACCTTCGGTATCGTAGTTGTTTCCAGCTGAGATATGCATTATCAGTGATAATCTTCATGATTCTGCTGTTACATGTGTGCAGAATCACCGAAATTGCTGTTTTCGTGCTATTGAATGCGAAAAACACGTTTTCTGGTGTTTTCAGCACTCCACAGTGCGTTTGATGAGCGGAAACTGCCATATCTTCGGTATCGTTGTTGTTCCCAGCTGAGATATGCATTATCAGTGATAATCTTCATGATTCTGCTGTTACAAGTGTGCAGAATCACCGAAACTGCTGTTTTCGTGCTATTGAATGCGAAAAACACGTTTTCTGGTGTTTTCAGCACTCCACAGTGCGTTTGATATGCGGAAACTGCCATATCTTCGGTATCGTTGTTGTTCCCAGCTGAGATATGCATTATCAGTGATAATCTTCATGATTCTGCTGTTACAAGTGTGCAGAATCACCGAAATTGCTGTTTTCGTGCTATTGAATGCGAAAAACACGTTTTCTGGTGTTTCTAGTACTCCACAGTGCGTTTGATGTGCGGAAACTGCCATATCTTCGGTATCGTTGTTGTTCCCAGCTGAGATATGCATTATCAGTGATAATCTTCATGATTCTGCTGTTACAAGTGTGCAGAATCACCGAAATTGCTGTTTTCGTGCTATTGAATGCGAAAAACACGTTTTCTAGTGTTTACAGCACTCCACAGTGCGTTTGATATGCGGAAACTGCCATATCTACGGTATCGTTGTTGTTTCCAGCTGAGATATGCATTATCAGTGATAATCTTCATGATTCTGCTGTTACAAGTGTGCAGAATCACCGAAATCGCTGTTTTCGTGTTATTGAATGCGAAAAACACGTTGTCTGGTGTTTTCAGCACTCCACAGTGCGTTTGATATGCGGAAACTGCCATATCTTCGGTATCGTTGTTGTATCCAGCTGAGATATGCATTATCAGTGATAATCTTCATGATTCTGCTGTTACAAGTGTGCAGAATCACCGAAGTCGCTGTTTTCGTGCTATTGAACGCGAAAAACACGTTTTCTGGTGTTTCCAGTACTCCACAGTGCGTTTTATATGCGGAAACTGCGATATCTTCGGTATCGTTGTGTATCCAGCTGAGATATGCATTTTCAGTGGTAATCTTCATGATTCTGCTGTTACAAGTGTGCAGAATCACCGAAGTCGCTGTTTTCGTGCTATTGAACGCGAAAAACACGTTTTCTGGTGTTTTCAGCACTCCACAGTGCGTTTGATGTGCGGTAACTGCCATATCTTCGGTATCGTTGTTTTTCCCAGCTGAGATATGCATTATCAGTGGTAATCTTCATGATTCAGCTGTTACAAGTGTGCAGAATCACCGAAGTCGCTGTTTTCGTGCTATTGAATGCGAAAAACACGTTTTCTTGTGTTTTCAGCACTCCACAGTGCGTTTGATATGCGGAAACTGCCATATCTTCGGTATCGTTGTTGTTCCCAGCTGAGATATGCATTATCAGTGATAATCTTCATGATTCTGCTGTTACAAGTGTGCAGAATCACCGAAATTGCTGTTTTCGTGCTATTGAATGCGAAAAACACGTTTTCTGGTGTTTTCAGCACTCCACAGTGCGTTTGATATGCGGAAACTGCCATACCTTCGGTATCGTTGTTGTTCCCAGCTGAGATATGCATTATCAGTGATAATCTTCATGATTCTATTGTTACAAGTGTGCAGAATCACCGAAGTCGCTGTTTTCGTGCTATTGAATGCGAAAAACACGTTGTCTGGTGTTTTCAGCACTCCACAGTGCGTTTGATATGCGGAAACTGCCATATCTTCGGTATCGTTGTTGTATCCAGCTGAGATATGCATTTTCAGTGGTAATCTTCATGATTCTGCTGTTACAAGTGTGCAGAATCACCGAAGTCGCTGTTTTCGTGCTATTGAACGCGAAAAACACGTTTTCTGGTGTTTCCAGTACTCCACAGTGCATTTTATATGCGGAAACTGCGATATCTTCGGTATCGTTGTTGTATCCAGCTGAGATATGCATTTTCAGTGGTAATCTTCATGATTCTGCTGTTACAAATGTGTAGAATCACCGAAATTGCTGTTTTCGCGGGAAAAACAGGTTTTCTGGTGTTTTCAGCACTCCACAGTGCGTTTGATATGCGGAAACTGCCATATCTTCGGTATCGTTGTTGTTTCCAGCTGAGATATGCATTATCAGTGATAATCTTCATGATTCTGCTATTACAAGTGTGCAGAATCACCGAAGTCGCTGTTTTCGTGCTATTGAATGCGAAAAACACGTTTTCTGGTGTTTTCAGCACTCCACAGTGCGTTTGATGTGCGGTAACTGCCATATCTTCGGTATCGTTGTTTTTCCCAGCTGAGATATGCATTATCAGTGATAATCTTCATGATTCTGCTGTTACAAGTGTGCAGAATCACCGAAATCGCTGTTTTCGTGTTATTGAATGCGAAAAACACGTTGTCTGGTGTTTTCAGCACTCCACAGTGCGTTTGATATGCGGAAACTGCCATATCTTCGGTATCGTTGTTGTATCCAGCTGAGATATGCATTATCAGTGATAATCTTCATGATTCTGCTGTTACAAGTGTGCAGAATCACCGAAGTCGCTGTTTTCGTGCTATTGAACGCGAAAAACACGTTTTCTGGTGTTTCCAGTACTCCACAGTGCGTTTTATATGCGGAAACTGCGATATCTTCGGTATCGTTGTTGTATCCAGCTGAGATATGCATTTTCAGTGGTAATCTTCATGATTCTGCTGTTACAAGTGTGCAGAATCACCGAAGTCGCTGTTTTCGTGCTTTTGAATGCGAAAAACACGTTTGCTGGTGTTTTCAGCACTCCACAGTGCGTTTGATATGCGGAAACTGCCATATCTTCGGTATCGTTGTTGTTTCCAGCTGAGATATGCATTATCAGTGATAATCTTCATGATTCTGCTGTTACATGTGTGCAGAATCACCGAAATTGCTGTTTTCGTGCTATTGAATGCGAAAAACACGTTTTCTGGTGTTTTCAGCACTCCACAGTGCGTTTGATGAGCGGAAACTGCCATATCTTCGGTATCGTTGTTGTTCCCAGCTGAGATGTGCATTATCAGTGATAATCTTCATGATTCAGCTGTTACAAGTGTGCAGAATCACCGAAATTGCTGTTTTCGTGCTATTGAATGCGAAAAACACGTTTTCTGGTGTTTTCAGCACTCCACAGTGCGTTTGATATGCGGAAACTGCCATATCTTCGGTATCGTTGTTGTTCCCAGCTGAGATATGCATTATCAGTGATAATCTTCATGATTCTGCTGTTACAAGTGTGCAGAATCACCGAAATTGCTGTTTTCGTGCTATTGAATGCGAAAAACACGTTTTCTGGTGTTTTCAGCACTCCACAGTGCGTTTGATATGCGGAAACTGCCATACCTTCGGTATCGTTGTTGTTTCCAGCTGAGATATGCATTATCAGTGATAATCTTCATGATTCTGCTGTTACATGTGTGCAGAATCACCGAAATTGCTGTTTTCGTGCTATTGAATGCGAAAAACACGTTTTCTGGTGTTTTCAGCACTCCACAGTGCGTTTGATGAGCGGAAACTGCCATATCTTCGGTATCGTTGTTGTTCCCAGCTGAGATATGCATTATCAGTGATAATCTTCATGATTCTGCTGTTACAAGTGTGCAGAATCACCGAAACTGCTGTTTTCGTGCTATTGAATGCGAAAAACACGTTTTCTGGTGTTTTCAGCACTCCACAGTGCGTTTGATATGCGGAAACTGCCATATCTTCGGTATCGTTGTTGTTCCCAGCTGAGATATGCATTATCAGTGATAATCTTCATGATTCTGCTGTTACAAGTGTGCAGAATCACCGAAATTGCTGTTTTCGTGCTATTGAATGCGAAAAACACGTTTTCTGGTGTTTCTAGTACTCCACAGTGCGTTTGATGTGCGGAAACTGCCATATCTTCGGTATCGTTGTTGTTCCCAGCTGAGATATGCATTATCAGTGATAATCTTCATGATTCTGCTGTTACAAGTGTGCAGAATCACCGAAATTGCTGTTTTCGTGCTATTGAATGCGAAAAACACGTTTTCTAGTGTTTACAGCACTCCACAGTGCGTTTGATATGCGGAAACTGCCATATCTACGGTATCGTTGTTGTTTCCAGCTGAGATATGCATTATCAGTGATAATCTTCATGATTCTGCTGTTACAAGTGTGCAGAATCACCGAAATCGCTGTTTTCGTGTTATTGAATGCGAAAAACACGTTGTCTGGTGTTTTCAGCACTCCACAGTGCGTTTGATATGCGGAAACTGCCATATCTTCGGTATCGTTGTTGTATCCAGCTGAGATATGCATTATCAGTGATAATCTTCATGATTCTGCTGTTACAAGTGTGCAGAATCACCGAAATCGCTGTTTTCGTGTTATTGAATGCGAAAAACACGTTGTCTGGTGTTTTCAGCACTCCACAGTGCGTTTGATATGCGGAAACTGCCATATCTTCGGTATCGTTGTTGTATCCAGCTGAGATATGCATTATCAGTGATAATCTTCATGATTCTGCTGTTACAAGTGTGCAGAATCACCGAAGTCGCTGTTTTCGTGCTATTGAACGCGAAAAACACGTTTTCTGGTGTTTCCAGTACTCCACAGTGCGTTTTATATGCGGAAACTGCGATATCTTCGGTATCGTTGTTGTATCCAGCTGAGATATGCATTTTCAGTGGTAATCTTCATGATTCTGCTGTTACAAGTGTGCAGAATCACCGAAGTCGCTGTTTTCGTGCTTTTGAATGCGAAAAACACGTTTGCTGGTGTTTTCAGCACTCCACAGTGCGTTTGATATGCGGAAACTGCCATATCTTCGGTATCGTTGTTGTTTCCAGCTGAGATATGCATTATCAGTGATAATCTTCATGATTCTGCTGTTACATGTGTGCAGAATCACCGAAATTGCTGTTTTCGTGCTATTGAATGCGAAAAACACGTTTTCTGGTGTTTTCAGCACTCCACAGTGCGTTTGATGAGCGGAAACTGCCATATCTTCGGTATCGTTGTTGTTCCCAGCTGAGATGTGCATTATCAGTGATAATCTTCATGATTCAGCTGTTACAAGTGTGCAGAATCACCGAAATTGCTGTTTTCGTGCTATTGAATGCGAAAAACACGTTTTCTGGTGTTTTCAGCACTCCACAGTGCGTTTGATATGCGGAAACTGCCATATCTTCGGTATCGTTGTTGTTCCCAGCTGAGATATGCATTATCAGTGATAATCTTCATGATTCTGCTGTTACAAGTGTGCAGAATCACCGAAATTGCTGTTTTCGTGCTATTGAATGCGAAAAACACGTTTTCTGGTGTTTTCAGCACTCCACAGTGCGTTTGATATGCGGAAACTGCCATACCTTCGGTATCGTTGTTGTTTCCAGCTGAGATATGCATTATCAGTGATAATCTTCATGATTCTGCTGTTACATGTGTGCAGAATCACCGAAATTGCTGTTTTCGTGCTATTGAATGCGAAAAACACGTTTTCTGGTGTTTTCAGCACTCCACAGTGCGTTTGATGAGCGGAAACTGCCATATCTTCGGTATCGTTGTTGTTCCCAGCTGAGATATGCATTATCAGTGATAATCTTCATGATTCTGCTGTTACAAGTGTGCAGAATCACCGAAACTGCTGTTTTCGTGCTATTGAATGCGAAAAACACGTTTTCTGGTGTTTTCAGCACTCCACAGTGCGTTTGATATGCGGAAACTGCCATATCTTCGGTATCGTTGTTGTTCCCAGCTGAGATATGCATTATCAGTGATAATCTTCATGATTCTGCTGTTACAAGTGTGCAGAATCACCGAAATTGCTGTTTTCGTGCTATTGAATGCGAAAAACACGTTTTCTGGTGTTTCTAGTACTCCACAGTGCGTTTGATGTGCGGAAACTGCCATATCTTCGGTATCGTTGTTGTTCCCAGCTGAGATATGCATTATCAGTGATAATCTTCATGATTCTGCTGTTACAAGTGTGCAGAATCACCGAAATTGCTGTTTTCGTGCTATTGAATGCGAAAAACACGTTTTCTAGTGTTTACAGCACTCCACAGTGCGTTTGATATGCGGAAACTGCCATATCTACGGTATCGTTGTTGTTTCCAGCTGAGATATGCATTATCAGTGATAATCTTCATGATTCTGCTGTTACAAGTGTGCAGAATCACCGAAATCGCTGTTTTCGTGTTATTGAATGCGAAAAACACGTTGTCTGGTGTTTTCAGCACTCCACAGTGCGTTTGATATGCGGAAATGCCATATCTTCGGTATCGTTGTTGTATCCAGCTGAGATATGCATTATCAGTGATAATCTTCATGATTCTGCTGTTACAAGTGTGCAGAATCACCGAAGTCGCTGTTTTCGTGCTATTGAACGCGAAAAACACGTTTTCTGGTGTTTCCAGTACTCCACAGTGCGTTTTATATGCGGAAACTGCGATATCTTCGGTATCGTTGTGTATCCAGCTGAGATATGCATTTTCAGTGGTAATCTTCATGATTCTGCTGTTACAAGTGTGCAGAATCACCGAAGTCGCTGTTTTCGTGCTATTGAACGCGAAAAACACGTTTTCTGGTGTTTTCAGCACTCCACAGTGCGTTTGATGTGCGGTAACTGCCATATCTTCGGTATCGTTGTTTTTCCCAGCTGAGATATGCATTATCAGTGGTAATCTTCATGATTCAGCTGTTACAAGTGTGCAGAATCACCGAAGTCGCTGTTTTCGTGCTATTGAATGCGAAAAACACGTTTTCTTGTGTTTTCAGCACTCCACAGTGCGTTTGATATGCGGAAACTGCCATATCTTCGGTATCGTTGTTGTTCCCAGCTGAGATATGCATTATCAGTGATAATCTTCATGATTCTGCTGTTACAAGTGTGCAGAATCACCGAAATTGCTGTTTTCGTGCTATTGAATGCGAAAAACACGTTTTCTGGTGTTTCTAGTACTCCACAGTGCGTTTGATGTGCGGAAACTGCCATATCTTCGGTATCGTTGTTGTTCCCAGCTGAGATATGCATTATCAGTGATAATCTTCATGATTCTGCTGTTACAAGTGTGCAGAATCACCGAAATTGCTGTTTTCGTGCTATTGAATGCGAAAAACACGTTTTCTAGTGTTTACAGCACTCCACAGTGCGTTTGATATGCGGAAACTGCCATATCTACGGTATCGTTGTTGTTTCCAGCTGAGATATGCATTATCAGTGATAATCTTCATGATTCTGCTGTTACAAGTGTGCAGAATCACCGAAATCGCTGTTTTCGTGTTATTGAATGCGAAAAACACGTTGTCTGGTGTTTTCAGCACTCCACAGTGCGTTTGATATGCGGAAACTGCCATATCTTCGGTATCGTTGTTGTATCCAGCTGAGATATGCATTATCAGTGATAATCTTCATGATTCTGCTGTTACAAGTGTGCAGAATCACCGAAGTCGCTGTTTTCGTGCTATTGAACGCGAAAAACACGTTTTCTGGTGTTTCCAGTACTCCACAGTGCGTTTTATATGCGGAAACTGCGATATCTTCGGTATCGTTGTTGTATCCAGCTGAGATATGCATTTTCAGTGGTAATCTTCATGATTCTGCTGTTACAAGTGTGCAGAATCACCGAAGTCGCTGTTTTCGTGCTATTGAACGCGAAAAACACGTTTTCTGGTGTTTCCAGTACTCCACAGTGCATTTTATATGCGGAAACTGCGATATCTTCGGTATCGTTGTTGTATCCAGCTGAGATATGCATTTTCAGTGGTAATCTTCATGATTCTGCTGTTACAAATGTGTAGAATCACCGAAATTGCTGTTTTCGTGCGAAAAACAGGTTTTCTGGTGTTTTCAGCACTCCACAGTGCGTTTGATATGCGGAAACTGCCATATCTTCGGTATCGTTGTTGTTTCCAGCTGAGATATGCATTATCAGTGATAATCTTCATGATTCTGCTATTACAAGTGTGCAGAATCACCGAAGTCGCTGTTTTCGTGCTATTGAACGCGAAAAACACGTTTTCTGGTGTTTCCAGTACTCCACAGTGCGTTTGATTTGCGGAAACTGCGATATCTTCGGTATCGTTGTTGTATCCAGCTGAGATATGCATTTTCAGTGATAATCTTCATGATTCTGCTGCTACAAGTGTGCAGAATCACCGAAGTCGCTGTTTTCGTGCTATTGAACGCGAAAAACACGTTTTCTGGTGTTTCCAGTACTCCACAGTGCATTTTATATGCGGAAACTGCGATATCTTCGGTATCGTTGTTGTATCCAGCTGAGATATGCATTTTCAGTGGTAATCTTCATGATTCTGCTGTTACAAGTGTGCAGAATCACCGAAGTCGCTGTTTTCGTGCTATTGAACGCGAAAAACACGTTTTCTGGTGTTTCCAGTACTCCACAGTGCGTTTGATTTGCGGAAACTGCGATATCTTCGGTATCGTTGTTGTATCCAGCTGAGATATGCATTTTCAGTGATAATCTTCATGATTCTGCTGCTACAAGTGTGCAGAATCACCGAAGTCGCTGTTTTCGTGCTATTGAACGCGAAAAACACGTTTTCTGGTGTTTCCAGTACTCCACAGTGCATTTTATATGCAGAAACTGCGATATCTTCGGTATCGTTGTTGTATCCAGCTGAGATATGCATTTTCAGTGGTAATCTTCATGATTCTGCTGTTACAAATGTGTAGAATCACCGAAATTGCTGTTTTCGTGCGAAAAACAGGTTTTCTGGTGTTTTCAGCACTCCACAGTGCGTTTGATATGCGGAAACTGCCATATCTTCGGTATCGTTGTTGTTTCCAGCTGAGATATGCATTATCAGTGATAATCTTCATGATTCTGCTATTACAAGTGTGCAGAATCACCGAAGTCGCTGTTTTCGTGCTATTGAACGCGAAAAACACGTTTTCTGGTGTTTCCAGTACTCCACAGTGCGTTTGATTTGCGGAAACTGCGATATCTTCGGTATCGTTGTTGTATCCAGCTGAGATATGCATTTTCAGTGATAATCTTCATGATTCTGCTGCTACAAGTGTGCAGAATCACCGAAGTCGCTGTTTTCGTGCTATTGAATGCGAAAAACACGTTTTCTGGTGTTTTCAGCACTCCACAGTGCGTTTGATATGCGGAAACTGCCATATCTTCGGTATCGTTGTTGTTCCCAGCTGAGATATGCATTATCAGTGATAATCTTCATGATTCTGCTGTTACAAGTGTGCAGAATCACCGAAGTCGCTGTTTTCGTGCTATTGAACGCGAAAAACACGTTTGCTGGTGTTTTCAGCACTCCACAGTGCGTTTGATATGCGGAAACTGCCATATCTTCGGTATCGTTGTTGTTTCCAGCTGAGATATGCATTATCAGTGATAATCTTCATGATTCTGCTGTTACATGTGTGCAGAATCACCGAAATTGCTGTTTTCGTGCTATTGAATGCGAAAAACACGTTTTCTGGTGTTTTCAGCACTCCACAGTGCGTTTGATGAGCGGAAACTGCGATATCTTCGGTATCGTTGTTGTATCCAGCTGAGATATGCATTTTCAGTGGTAATCTTCATTATTCTGCTGTTACAAATGTGTAGAATCACCGAAATTGCTGTTTTCGTGCGAAAAACAGGTGTTCTGGTGTTTTCAGCACGCCACAGAGCGTTTGACATGCGGAAACTGCGATATCTTCCGTATCGTTGTTGTTTCCAGCTGAGATATGCATTTTCAGTGATAATCTTCGAGTTTCTTCTGCTGTTACAAGTGTGCAGAATCACCGAAATCGCTGTTTTCGTGCTTTTGAATGCGAAAAACACGTTTGCTGGTGTTTTCAGCACTCCACAGTGCGTTTGATATGCGGAAACTGCCATATCTTCGGTATCGTTGTTGTTTCCAGCTGAGATATGCATTATCAGTGATAATCTTCATGATTCTGCTGTTACATGTGTGCAGAATCACCGAAATTGCTGTTTTCGTGCTATTGAATGCGAAAAACACGTTTTCTGGTGTTTTCAGCACTCCACAGTGCGTTTGATGAGCGGAAACTGCGATATCTTCGGTATCGTTGTTGTATCCAGCTGAGATATGCATTTTCAGTGGTAATCTTCATTATTCTGCTGTTACAAATGTGTAGAATCACCGAAATTGCTGTTTTCGTGCGAAAAACAGGTGTTCTGGTGTTTTCAGCACGCCACAGAGCGTTTGACATGCGGAAACTGCGATATCTTCCGTATCGTTGTTGTTTCCAGCTGAGATATGCATTTTCAGTGATAATCTTCGAGTTTCTTCTGCTGTTACAAGTGTGCAGAATCACCGAAATCGCTGTTTTCGTGCTTTTGAATGCGAAAAACACGTTTGCTGGTGTTTTCAGCACTCCACAGTGCGTTTGATATGCGGAAACTGCCATATCTTCGGTATCGTTGTTGTTTCCAGCTGAGATATGCATTATCAGTGATAATCTTCATGATTCTGCTGTTACATGTGTGCAGAATCACCGAAATTGCTGTTTTCGTGCTATTGAATGCGAAAAACACGTTTTCTGGTGTTTTCAGCACTCCACAGTGCGTTTGATGAGCGGAAACTGCGATATCTTCGGTATCGTTGTTGTATCCAGCTGAGATATGCATTATCAGTGATAATCTTCATGATCCTGCTGTTACAAGTGTGCAGAATCACCGAAGTCGCTGTTTTCGTGCTATTGAACGCGAAAAACACGTTTTCTGGTGTTTCCAGTACTCCACAGTGCGTTTTATATGCGGAAACTGCGATATCTTCGGTATCGTTGTTGTATCCAGCTGAGATATGCATTTTCAGTGGTAATCTTCATGATTCTGCTGTTACAAATGTGTAGAATCACCGAAATTGCTGTTTTCGTGCGAAAAACAGGTTTTCTGGTGTTTTCAGCACGCCACAGAGCGTTTGACATGCGGAAACTGCGATATCTTCCGTATCGTTGTTGTTTCCAGCTGAGATATGCATTTTCAGTGATAATCTTCGAGTTTCTTCTGCTGTTACAAGTGTGCAGAATCACCGAAATCGCTGTTTTCGTGCTTTTGAATGCGAAAAACACGTTTGCTGGTGTTTTCAGCACTCCACAGTGCGTTTGATATGCGGAAACTGCCATATCTTCGGTATCGTTGTTGTTTCCAGCTGAGATATGCATTATCAGTGATAATCTTCATGATTCTGCTGTTACATGTGTGCAGAATCACCGAAATTGCTGTTTTCGTGCTATTGAATGCGAAAAACACGTTTTCTGGTGTTTTCAGCACTCCACAGTGCGTTTGATGAGCGGAAACTGCCATATCTTCGGTATCGTTGTTGTTCCCAGCTGAGATATGCATTATCAGTGATAATCTTCATGATTCTGCTGTTACAAGTGTGCAGAATCACCGAAATTGCTGTTTTCGTGCTATTGAATGCGAAAAACACGTTTTCTGGTGTTTCTAGTACTCCACAGTGCGTTTGATGTGCGGAAACTGCCATATCTTCGGTACCGTTGTTGTTCCCAGCTGAGATATGCATTATCAGTGATAATCTTCATGATTCTGCTGTTACAAGTGTGCAGAATCACCGAAATTGCTGTTTTCGTGCTATTGAATGCGAAAAACACGTTTTCTGGTGTTTACAGCACTCCACAGTGCGTTTGATATGCGGAAACTGCCATATCTACGGTATCGTTGTTGTTTCCAGCTGAGATATGCATTATCAGTGATAATCTTCATGATTCTGCTGTTACAAGTGTGCAGAATCACCGAAATCGCTGTTTTCGTGTTATTGAATGCGAAAAACACGTTGTCTGGTGTTTTCAGCACTCCACAGTGCGTTTGATATGCGGAAACTGCCATATCTTCGGTATCGTTGTTGTATCCAGCTGAGATATGCATTATCAGTGATAATCTTCATGATTCTGCTGTTACAAGTGTGCAGAATCACCGAAGTCGCTGTTTTCGTGCTATTGAACGCGAAAAACACGTTTTCTGGTGTTTCCAGTACTCCACAGTGCGTTTTATATGCGGAAACTGCGATATCTTCGGTATCGTTGTTGTATCCAGCTGAGATATGCATTTTCAGTGGTAATCTTCATGATTCTGCTGTTACAAATGTGTAGAATCACCGAAATTGCTGTTTTCGTGCGAAAAACAGGTTTTCTGGTGTTTTCAGCACTCCACAGTGCGTTTGATATGCGGAAACTGCCATATCTTCGGTATCGTTGTTGTTTCCAGCTGAGATATGCATTATCAGTGATAATCTTCATGATTCTGCTATTACAAGTGTGCAGAATCACCGAAGTCGCTGTTTTCGTGCTATTGAACGCGAAAAACACGTTTTCTGGTGTTTCCAGTACTCCACAGTGCGTTTGATTTGCGGAAACTGCGATATCTTCGGTATCGTTGTTGTATCCAGCTGAGATATGCATTTTCAGTGATAATCTTCATGATTCTGCTGCTACAAGTGTGCAGAATCACCGAAATCGCTGTTTTCGTGCTTTTGAATGCGAAAAACACGTTTGCTGGTGTTTTCAGCACGCCACAGAGCGTTTGACAAGCGGAAACTGCGATCTCTTCGGTATCGTTGTTGTTTCCAGCTGAGATATGCATTTTCAGAGATAATCTTCATGATTCTGCTGTTACAAGTGTGCAGAATCACCGAAATTGCTGTTTTCGTGCTATTGAATGCGAAATACACGTTTTCTGGTGTGTTCAGCACCCCACAGTGCGTTTGATGTGCGGAAACTACCATATCTTCGGTATCGTTGTTGTTTCCAGCTGAGATATGCATTTTCAGTGATCATCTTCATGATTCTGCTGTAACAAGTGTGCAGAATCACCGAAATCGCTGTTTTCGTGCTATTGAATGCGAAAAACACGTTTTCTGGTGTTTTCAGCACGCCACAGTGCGTTTGATGTGCGGTAACTGCCATATCTTCGGTATCGTTGTTTTTCCCAGCTGAGATATGCATTATCAGTGATAATCTTCATGATTCTGCTGTTACAAGTGTGCAGAATCACCGAAGTCGCTGTTTTCGTGCTATTGAATGCGAAAAACACGTTTTCTGGTGTTTTCAGCACTCCACAGTGCGTTTGATATGCGGAAACTGCCATATCTTCGGTATCGTTGTTGTTCCCAGCTGAGATATGCATTATCAGTGATAATCTTCATGATTCTGCTGTTACAAGTGTGCAGAATCACCGAAGTCGCTGTTTTCGTGCTATTAAACGCGAAAAACACGTTTTCTGGTGTTTCCAGTACTCCACAGTGCGTTTTATATGCGGAAACTGCGATATCTTCGGTATCGTTGATGTTTCCAGCTGAGATATGCATTATCAGTGATAATCTTCATGATCCTGCTGTTACAAGTGTGCAGAATCACCGAAGTCGCTGTTTTCGTGCTATTGAACGCGAAAAACACGTTTTCTGGTGTTTCCAGTACTCCACAGTGCGTTTTATATGCGGAAACTGCGATATCTTCGGTATCGTTGTTGTATCCAGCTGAGATATGCATTTTCAGTGGTAATCTTCATGATTCTGCTGTTACAAATGTGTAGAATCACCGAAATTGCTGTTTTCGTGCGAAAAACAGGTTTTCTGGTGTTTTCAGCACGCCACAGAGCGTTTGACATGCGGAAACTGCGATATCTTCCGTATCGTTGTTGTTTCCAGCTGAGATATGCATTTTCAGTGATAATCTTCGAGTTTCTTCTGCTGTTACAAGTGTGCAGAATCACCGAAATCGCTGTTTTCGTGCTTTTGAATGCCAAAAACACGTTTGCTGGTGTTTTCAGCACTCCACAGTGCGTTTGATATGCGGAAACTGCCATATCTTCGGTATCGTTGTTGTTTCCAGCTGAGATATGCATTATCAGTGATAATCTTCATGATTCTGCTGTTACATGTGTGCAGATGTAACATCGGACGCACTAACAACCTCTACTCCACTCTGCACCCTTAGCATTAAGCCCCTATTATATGTTAACCCATAGTCGGTAAGCGTCCCTGTATAATCATAGTCGGTAAGTCATTAGTATATATCCATAGTCGATAAGACCCCATTCTATGTAACCTGTAGTCGGTAAGTTTCAACCATGTAACCATAGTCGGTAAGGCAGAACATTGTACCATCTATGTTCAGTACTCCGACAACCATCTCTCAACCAGCGCTACCCCCACACTACGACCATACCCCCACTCTACAACCATACCACCACCACACCGTCCGGCGACTCGCTCTGGCAGCAGCGAGCGAGCAGGCAGTCTGCAGCGAGCACACATGGCATACACACGTGTCATCTCGTCCGCGTCTCACTCCACTGTTTCAACTCACTAGTTCTATTTCTATTTCCTTTTCGTTAAGTATAGTTAGTAAGTGTAGTGTAAAAGTAGTTATTAGTATCGTAGAAATAAACTCATTTATTGTGAACCACCTCGTCTCGTTGATCGGACCCCTATTCTCGTCAAATCCTCATCAATCACCAATCCATTCCGAGCTCACCACCGGAAGTCTGGACGCTCGGTCTATATCTCCAAGGGCCACTGCCGACCTAGGGGGTCTTAGCATCTGCAACGAGCGGAAGCAAGGATATCGGAGTAAGGTGAGTTACCTCAGACTTTATTCGGGAGTACGAGCGACGCAAATCCCAGCCAGTCGCGGACGGAACGAGCCGCGAGGGCAAAATATATATTTTTAATAAGGGTCACGGTTGAGACGTGACAAAATTGGTGACAGCGGTGGGATTAGCCGTTGTTCCTGCTCCTGTCATTTTATATTCGTCGTCAAATATTCGGGATGGAAACGAGGAAGAAGACCACCGAGCAACGCTCCGTGCCGACGGAAGCTGAATTAATCGAAATCCAGCGACAACTTCGCGAAAGAGAAAAATGTCTCCAAGAGACTGCCGCGCGTTTAGAAGAAGAACGATCCGCTATAGTCGAGGCGCGCGCCGCGCAACCCGCGGATCTTAATTCACAAATGTTAAACGAATTGGCCAACATCCGTCGCGAATTGAACGACGTTAAAGTCACGAGGCCTCAAGTCGCGCAGCATAATTATAATCTCGCGAACGCACCGACTCGTCCACTCGGTAACGATTTCAGCATGGAAACCAGCGCTATTTCCACGTACTCACTTCGCGAGGCTGTTGACACGATCCCCTCGTTCGACGGCAATAATATATCCGTCTTCCAATTCATTCGCGCGTGCAAGAGGGCAAGGGATCTCGTCTCCCCACACGCCGAGGAAACCCTCGTTCGGTTAACTATTAATCGCCTCAAGGGACGAGCGTACCTGGCGATAGAAGACGATTTATGCAGCAACATTCAGGATTTGTGCGATATAATGCGCGTAACGTTCGGGCCGCTGAAAAACGTGGACCAATACCGCGGGGAATTAGCAAGCACGTACCAGTTCGCAGACGAACATATCATAGACTATATTAGTCGCATTAAAGATTTGAGGGCCGCGATAATCGACGGCGAACGCAGTTCTAGACACGCCGATCAGCTGGCTATTGATGATTTTACTCTCCGGTGTTTTTCCGATGGCCTAATACCCGAGATCCGATTCCAATTAATGGCGGGCCGTCTCGCTACTCTATCGGAAGCTTTCCTTAAATCTCGAGAACTTTTCCGTAGATACGAACAGGACCGCGAACGTCAAAACCACACGCGGAAATCCACGTACGCTTCTAGAGTCGCGCAAAGAAATATAGACTCCGAACCACCACGGGAACGTCGAATGCAAGCGGCACGTGCACCTGAACCAAAGACGTGCTCTTACTGTAAAAATATCGGGCATGGTATAAGCGAATGCCGAAAACGCCAATATAACAATGCGCTGCGCGAACGCGAAAGATACAACGAATCACGGCGGAACGAAGAAAGAGAACGCCGGGCGCCTGTTTCGCGCGATACGGAGTATAGATACGAACGCCGCGATGATCGTGGAAATAGAAACACGCGCGCCGATACAGAGGACCGTTACCGTAACAACCAGGGAAACGGACGAGGCCTCTCGCCTCGCCGCGAGAGCAGGCGAGAGGCGAACCCCGCGAGAGTACGCGCAATAATTCCCGCGACAGAGGAGGATACCGAGTCGCAACAGTTAGACTAAGAAAGAATTGTTTCGTACCGCACGTCAACGTCCACTCGAAAGATTTCGCCAAAAACCCCACGCGATTAATGGTAGACACAGGCTCAGAGCCTAACATTTTAAAGAAAGCCGTTCTGAAATCCCATTTAAAAATAAACAAAGGCGACGCACTAGCTATTTCGGGAATTACGGACGGCAAGGTAAAAACTTACGGGTCCGTAAAAATACAAATTCGTGGACGGGAAATTTCGTTTCAAATCGTACCCGATAGTTTCCCGATCGACACCGACGGAATATTAGGCAGCGAATTTTGTAATCGTGAAGTCGATATTCTATACTCCAAGAACCGCCTTGTCTGGAAGGATGTTAGCATTCCTTTCGCAAATGCTCCAGACATAGCAGTACCACCGAGAACGAGTAAATGTATCGCGATAAACTTGCGCGAAAAATACCCGGCGGTAGGCCTAATTCCCAGGATCGACGTGGCACCGGGCGTCTACTTAGGAGACGCAATAGTAACCAATCGCCATGGGAAGGCATACACTCGTATCTTTAATACCACGAATAATCGAGTCCGCATTCCAACGCCATCAGCCGCGTTGGAGGAGATAAGCCTGGCCGGATGCGATAGCGCGAGACAAAACAAGGAGACATTCCAGAGCGATGACGTCGTGCGACGCGGAGCGGCCTCGCCGCCCCACGCGTATCGGGTTACGCCCCGCGCTATCGCCCAGCCGAAGGCCAAGCGGCCGCCGCCGCATACCAACGTTATCGCAACGTTTTCTAATTCCACTGAATCCACTGTATCTTCCAACACCACTGTCTCCACTGTATCTTCCAATTCCGCTGAATCCACTGTATCTTCTAATTCCGCTGAGTCCACTGAACCTTCCAACTCCACTGTATCCACTGTATCTTCCAATTCCGCTGAGTCCACTGCATCTTCTAATCCCGCTGAATCCACTACGAAATCTACTAACCCACGTAACCTTCGGGCTAGTCGTTCCCAAAGGGAACCAAACTCCGCGAATTCAAACGCATTCCATAACGTGCCAGCAGCGGTACCCTGCGACTCGGGCGTCTTCCCCCACAATAGAAACACAGTGTTTTGCGCGAAAGGAACACTGTCGCGATCTGAGCGAATAGAACAATCATTGCGCCTGGATCATTTGAACACTGAGGAATACTCAGCCGTCGCGAAACTAATAGACGAAAACTATGATCTGTTTTATCTCCCGGGCGATCGGCTAGGCAAAACCGACGCAATTGAGCACAGAATACCTACTATTAACAACGAACCAATACATGTCAAACAGTACCGCTACCCGCCCGTGCATCGCGAAGAAATCTCAAAACAAATTACGGAACTTTTGGAGAACGATATTATTAAACCATCTAATTCACCGTACAATTCGCCGCTGTGGGTAGTCCCCAAGAAACCGGACTCGCAGGGTAACAAACGCTGGCGTATGGTAATTGATTACCGCTCGCTGAACGAGAATTCAGTAGCCGATGCGTACCCTCTGCCAAATATAACGGAAATACTCGACCAATTAGGCAGCGCCAAATATTTCAGCACGTTCGACCTGGCCAGCGGATTCCACCAGATTGGAGTCGCTGAGCAGGACGCTCCCAAAACCGCGTTTTCCACACCGTATGGACACTACCAATTCAATCGGATGCCTTTCGGTTTGCGTAACGCGCCTTCCACGTTCCAGAGATTAATGGATTCGGTTTTGTCGGGGCTTCAAGGAAACGAAATGTTCGTTTATCTAGACGACATTGTGATCTACGCCAGCTCTATAACTGAGCATAACGTCAAATTCCGGAAATTAGCCGACCGACTGCGAAGAGCAAATCTAAAACTACAACCCGACAAATGCGAATTTTTGCGTACGGAAGTCGCGTACCTGGGACATGTTATAGGGCGCGACGGCGTGAAACCCGACCCGCGAAACATAAAAGCGGTCAGGGCCTTTCCAGTTCCAGAATCAGCCAAAAATATTAAGCAATTTTTAGGCCTGGCGGGTTATTATCGCCGATTTATCCCAAAATTCTCCCATATCGCGAAGCCATTGACTACACTCCTGAAAAAGGATACTAAATTTGAGTGGAGGACGGAACAGGAAAGGTCTTTCAATACTCTCAGGGAAATGTTATGTACGGATCCGATTCTTCAATATCCCGACTTCACTAAACCGTTTATTGTAACGAGCGACGCCTCAGGTTACGCCGTGGGCGCCGTGCTCAGCCAGGGAAAAATCGGAAGAGATCTCCCGATTGCATACGCGTCCCGCCTCCTAAACGCAGCTGAATCCAATTACGCTGTAATAGAAAAAGAGTGTCTGGCGATCCTATACGCTGTGCAATATTTTCGGCCGTATTTGTACGGACGAGAATTTACGTTGGTGACTGATCATCGGCCGTTGGTCTGGATGCACAATGTCAAGGACCCATCCTCTCGCCTAGTAAGGTGGCGATTAAAATTGGCAGAATTCGAATACCGCGTAATATACAAAGAAGGCAAAGCTAATATGAATGCGGACGCCTTAAGTCGGAACCCCGTGCGAATTTTTCCCCTCACCGCTGACAGCGATTCCTCGGATGACTACGCGCTCTTCTCTCCACCACGAGCGCGCTGCTCCGGACAAACGGTGACTGGAACTCCGACGCCCCCCACCAAAGAAATCCTCCCACCTGCACCCAGTCCAAGACCTCCCACTCCGACGCCAGCGTGCAGTGACCTACTAGACCTACCTCAAGCCCCACCAGATGACTATCCTACTGACACACTCTCTCAACACTCTGATACTCGACAAACGGACAGCGACAGCGCCTCCGACGACGATTTATTCATTTCTGACGCACAGCCATATATACAACAACGCAGACTCCTTACCGAAAGCCGCGACAAACTCAGCATGAGGAAAGATCATACAGTGATATTCACAACAATGGACGGAAAACCAATAGGGAACGCGGGAAACGAATTTCTCGAAACATATAGCATAAAACCCCAATCAGGAATATTCTTATGCCGCGCCAGGGTAACGCGCTTTAAAAACGACTCAAAATACGCCATAATTTTACCGATAAAACATAATAGGCACGAACTCACAACAAAGTCAAACCTCACAGAAGCTCTAAAATCGCTATCCGACGTAATCTCAGAACTGCAACTAGACACCATTAACATCGCAAAGGAATCATTAGATGACATCTCGTGGCCAGTCATAAAAGAAATACTAATCGAAATCTTCTACGAATCCAAGGTAAAAATAATAACATGTCAGGGACTCACTCGAATACCACCCGCGGAAGAGCGCGAGGAGATAATTTCGGAATATCACGTTTCGGCAATCGCAGGGCATAAAGGTGTCAATAAAACGTACTCTAGAATCAGGGAAAGGTATTACTGGGGAACAATGAAAGCAGACATACAGAAATTTATTCAAAATTGCCGAAGTTGCCAATTACAGAAACTGACGCGACAAAAAACGAGACAACCTATGGTATTGACGGACACCCCCGGGGCCGCATTCGATAAAGTTTCCATGGACATTGTTGGTCCACTACCTACCACCTCCGACAACTACACGTACATACTCACAATTCAAGACCTCTTGACGAAATATTCAATTGCCGCACCCCTTCGCCAAGCTACGGCAGTCGACGTGGCGGACGCATTCATATCACATTGTATCTGCAAACACGGTGCCCCCAAGGCCGTCATTACCGACCAAGGGTCTCACTTCTTGAATGGTCTGTTTAAAACTATAGCCAAAAGATTTAAAATCGCTCACTATAAGACTACTGCCTTTCATCCTCAGACCAATGGCTCAATCGAAAGATCACACCACGTCCTAGCCGAATATCTGAAACAATTCATATCCAAAGATCGGGAATGGAATACATGGCTGCCGTTAGCCATGTTTTCATACAACACAAGCGTGCATGAGGGGACACAATTCACACCGCATGAATTGGTATACGGCAAACTAGCTCGAGCTCCCACCAGCGAAGCCTCTCCCTTAGACCTGGCAGACGAGGCGTACACGACGTACCTTCGCGAACTCAATCTCAAACTATTCGAAACTCAGACGCAAGCGAAAGGCAACCTAGAAAAAGCAAAACAGAAATATAAGTACTACTACGACCGCAAGCTGAAACATGTAAATTTCCGTGTAGGCGACAAAGCGTTTTTGTTAAAAGAGCCGCGCAAAGGAAAATTTGACGCGCAATACACCGGACCATACGAAATTATCGAAAAACTTAATAATAACAATGTCAAAATTAAGTTTAAAAATAAGTCTAGAGTAGTACATACGAATAAGCTAAAGCCATGTAAATTTTCTATATGACGGTGCGCCGTGCAGAGTGGAGAAGCGCGCAATATTCCCCTCCACATCAAGAACACCGTACCCCCACCTGAATGCAGAGACATTCTCAACCCCCACCCCAGTGCGAAAGTGCTCCGAATCAGAACCGATAGCGTCAGACCCCAGAACTCCACGAACTACGAAGCAATGATGATCATCCTCGCAGTGTTTCTATCTCTAAGTGCCGTGTCTCACGCGCTCATTGCGTACGACTGTGCGGGCCGCTCCTTGAACATAACGAGTCTCTCGCTCATGAGTGTTGGTGATTGTGAAGTGCCGCGTAACGAACCCGAGACTGAAAAGCAATATATACAATTATTGCAATTAGCTGAGTATACGAGCACGCGCGTGATTCAGTGCAAGATCAAGGTGGACAGAACCATCTACTACTGCGGCATGCACTCCCACACCTCCGTTGTTCAGGGAGGACAACGAGAATACTTGATGGACGTAACAACCGAACTGTGCAGCCAGCTCCATCGAACAGGACAAATTCAATTCTCCGCGAACGACGTGATCACAGGACTTCGAGTCAACGCTACTTCCTCACGCAGCCTCACTCTAGCAGGAACACTTTCAATTGACGGGAAATGCACAGGTACCCAGTATAGCGACCCCTTCGGGACCTGGAACAACGTTGTTGTCCAAGCATCAATCACCGTAACCCTCAAAGCCTTCCAAGCCCCGATAAAACTAAGTACAGGATGGCTGATATTACCATCTGGACACCGCTGCCTCGTCACAGAAGAATCATGCCAGGACGTGGAAGGAGAAGCCACATCCTGGTCCGCAATCCCCGACGATAGATGCCACTTCAATAGATACGATGTTCTTTACGAGGGAATCGCAACAAAAATCAGCCCACCAGATGCAAAACCAGGGCCAGTAATATACACACTAACATCGCAAGAAACGACATTCGCACTTACCACCACGTCTCCACTGCAGCTATGCGGATACTATCTCCTGAGAACAGAACATCCCAAATTATTTATAATGGTAACGACGAAAGGGACAGCTTTCAAAACTCTAACAAAGGTCGAGGTCAACAATCTAGACCTCCTGACTTACGTCAATAGTAAATTTGTATACGTGGAGAAACATATCAAAACGCAACTAACGGATTTATACACCGATATCGTACACCAGAAATGCATACTCGAGAAACAAGTACTGCGAAACGCACTGACCTTGGCCAATATCCAGCCGGACGAACTGGCCTTCACTATCATGAAACAACCTGGATATATGGCAGTGACTTCGGGAGAAGTCGTTCACCTAATTAAATGCATTCCGGTCGAATGCAGCATACGAAGGACGGAGCTATGTTACAACGAGCTCCCAGTTACAGTAAGGAATACGTCGTTTTTCATGAAACCCAGGAATCACATACTAGTCCGAACAGCAACACCACGACAATGCAACGACCTGCTGCCTGTAATGTACCAACTTCACAACAATTGGTACAAGGTCAATCCCACTCCGGCAGAGAGCTTACCACCTCCGGTCATCAGCCCACTGACAACTCCCACCTGGCAATATAAAAACCCTGGCGACCTTGCGACAAGCGGGATCTACACGCAGCAGCAAATCGACGAGTTACGGGATCATATATTATTCCCCATTGAAAAACCGGCAGCCCTAAACACCATGGCTCGTGGAGCAATGGGAGGAGCCATTCCCCCAGGGACTATTCACTTCGAGAATCTATTGGACACACAGACATTAGAAAAAATCACCGACTCAGCAATACGAAGAATATGGACAGTATTCACAACTTTCGGCTCTATTAGTGCGGGCTGTATGGGCCTGTACCTCATCGCCAAACTAATTAAGCTAGTACTCGATACTATAATAAACGGTTACACTCTCCACAACATATATGGATGGAGCGTATATCTCCTGGGCGCAGCATGGGACTCTCTGACGCAGTTACTCATATTCAAAGGAAAACGAGCGGAGCACCAGGAAACGCCAACCAGCAACGCATCACAGTCGACGAACTCTCCACCAGTTACCCCCGACGGATCACCACAACCACCCAGAATAACCTTATATCCTACCCTTAACGGAGATTTCGGCATGGCCGAAATTCCTTTAAAAAGGGGGGACGTGTAACATCGGACGCACTAACAACCTCTACTCCACTCTGCACCCTTAGCATTAAGCCCCTATTATATGTTAACCCATAGTCGGTAAGCGTCCCTGTATAATCATAGTCGGTAAGTCATTAGTATATATCCATAGTCGATAAGACCCCATTCTATGTAACCTGTAGTCGGTAAGTTTCAACCATGTAACCATAGTCGGTAAGGCAGAACATTGTACCATCTATGTTCAGTACTCCGACAACCATCTCTCAACCAGCGCTACCCCCACACTACGATCATACCCCCACTCTACAACCATACCACCACCACACCGTCCGGCGACTCGCTCTGGCAGCAGCGAGCGAGCAGGCAGTCTGCAGCGAGCACACATGGCATACACACGTGTCATCTCGTCCGCGTCTCACTCCACTGTTTCAACTCACTAGTTCTATTTCTATTTCCTTTTCGTTAAGTATAGTTAGTAAGTGTAGTGTAAAAGTAGTTATTAGTATCGTAGAAATAAACTCATTTATTGTGAACCACCTCGTCTCGTTGATCGGACCCCTATTCTCGTCAAATCCTCATCAATCACCAATCCATTCAGAGCTCACCACCGGAAGTCTGGACGCTCGGTCTATATCTCCAAGGGCCACTGCCGACCTAGGGGGTCTTAGCATCTGCAACGAGCGGAAGCAAGGATATCGGAGTAAGGTGAGTTACCTCAGACTTTATTCGGGAGTACGAGCGACGCAAATCCCAGCCAGTCGCGGACGGAACGAGCCGCGAGGGCAAAATATATATTTTTAATAAGGGTCACGGTTGAGACGTGACACAGAATCACCGAAATTGCTGTTTTCGTGCTATTGAATGCGAAAAACACGTTTTCTGGTGTTTTCAGCACTCCACAGTGCGTTTGATGAGCGGAAACTGCGATATCTTCGGTATCGTTGTTGTATCCAGCTGAGATATGCATTCTCAGTGATAATCTTCATGATTCTGCTGCTACAAGTGTGCAGAATCACCGAAATCGCTGTTTTCGTGCTTTTGAATGCGAAAAACACGTTTGCTGGTGTTTTCAGCACTCCACAGTGCGTTTGATGAGCGGAAACTGCCATATCTTCGGTATCATTGTTGTTCCCAGCTGAGATATGCATTATCAGTGATAATCTTCATGATTCTGCTGTTACAAGTGTGCAGAATCACCGAAGTCGCTGTTTTCGTGCTATTGAATGCGAAAAACACGTTTTCTGGTGTTTCCAGTACTCCACAGTGCGTTTGATGTGCGGAAACTGCCATATCTTCGGTATCGTTGTTGTTCCCAGCTGAGATATGCATTATCAGTGATAATCTTCATGAATCTGCTGTTACAAGTGTGCAGAATCACCGAAATTGCTGTTTTCGTGCTATTGAATGCGAAAAACACGTTTTCTGGTGTTTACAGCACTCCACAGTGCGTTTGATATGCGGAAACTGCCATATCTTCGGTATCGTTGTTGTATCCAGCTGAGATATGCATTCTCAGTGATAATCTTCATGATTCTGCTGCTACAAGTGTGCAGAATCACCGAAATCGCTGTTTTCGTGCTTTTGAATGCGAAAAACACGTTTGCTGGTGTTTTCAGCACGCCACAGAGCGTTTGACATGCGGAAACTGCGATATCTTCGGTATCGTTGTTGTTTCCAGCTGAGATATGCATTTTCAGAGATAATCTTCATGATTCTGCTGTTACAAGTGTGCAGAATCACCGAAATTGCTGTTTTCGTGCTATTGAATGCGAAATACACGTTTTCTGGTGTGTTCAGCACACCACAGTGCGTTTGATGTGCGGAAACTGCCATATCTTCGGTATCGTTGTTGTTTCCAGCTGAGATATGCATTTTCAGTGATCATCTTCATGATTCTGCTGTAACAAGTGTGCAGAATCACCGAAATCGCTGTTTTCGTGCTATTGAATGCGAAAAACACGTTTTCTGGTGTTTTCAGCACTCCACAGTGCGTTTGATGTGCGGAAACTGCCATATCTTCGGTATCGTTGTTGTTCCCAGCTGAGATATGCATTATCAGTGATAATCTTCATGATTCTGCTGTTACAAGTGTGCAGAATCACCGAAGTCGCTGTTTTCGTGCTATTAAACGCGAAAAACACGTTTTCTGGTGTTTCCAGTACTCCACAGTGCGATTTATATGCGGAAACTGCGATATCTTCGGTATCGCTGATGTTTCCAGCTGAGATATGCATTATCAGTGATAATCTTCATGATTCTGCTGTTACAAGTGTGCAGAATCACCGAAGTCGCTGTTTTCGTGCTATTGAACGCGAAAAACACGTTTTCTGGTGTTTCCAGTACTCCACAGTGCGTTTTATATGCGGAAACTGCGATATCTTCGGTATCGTTGTTGTATCCAGCTGAGATATGCATTTTCAGTGGTAATCTTCATGATTCTGCTGTTACAAGTGTGCAGAATCACCGAAGTCGCTGTTTTCGTGCGAAAAACAGGTTTTCTGGTGTTTTCAGCACGCCACAGAGCGTTTGACATGCGGAAACTGCGATATCTTCCGTATCGTTGTTGTTTCCAGCTGAGATATGCATTTTCAGTGATAATCTTCGAGTTTCTTCTGCTGTTACAAGTGTGCAGAATCACCGAAATCGCTGTTTTCGTGCTTTTGAACGCGAAAAACACGTTTTCTGGTGTTTCCAGTACTCCACAGTGCGTTTTATATGCGGAAACTGCGATATCTTCGGTATCGTTGTTGTATCCAGCTGAGATATGCATTTTCAGTGGTAATCTTCATGATTCTGCTGTTACAAATGTGTAGAATCACCGAAATTGCTGTTTTCGTGCGAAAAACAGGTTTTCTGGTGTTTTCAGCACGCCACAGAGCGTTTGACATGCGGAAACTGCGATATCTTCCGTATCGTTGTTGTTTCCAGCTGAGATATGCATTTTCAGTGATAATCTTCGAGTTTCTTCTGCTGTTACAAGTGTGCAGAATCACCGAAATCGCTGTTTTCGTGCTTTTGAATGCGAAAAACACGTTTGCTGGTGTTTTCAGCACTCCACAGTGCGTTTGATATGCGGAAACTGCCATATCTTCGGTATCGTTGTTGTTTCCAGCTGAGATATGCATTATCAGTGATAATCTTCATGATTCTGCTGTTACATGTGTGCAGAATCACCGAAATTGCTGTTTTCGTGCTATTGAATGCGAAAAACACGTTTTCTGGTGTTTTCAGCACTCCACAGTGCGTTTGATATGCGGAAACTGCCATATCTTCGGTATCGTTGTTGTTCCCAGCTGAGATATGCATTATCAGTGATAATCTTCATGATTCTGCTGTTACAAGTGTGCAGAATCACCGAAGTCGCTGTTTTCGTGCTATTGAACGCGAAAAACACGTTTTCTGGTGTTTCCAGTACTCCACAGTGCGTTTGATATGCGGAAACTGCGATATCTTCGGTATCGTTGTTGTTTCCAGCTGAGATATGCATTTTCAGTGATAATCTTCGAGTTTCTTCTGCTGTACAAGTGTGCAGAATCACCGAAATCGCTGTTTTCGAGCTATTGAATGCGAAAAACACGTTTTCTGGTGTTATCAGCACTCCACAGTGCGTTTGATATGTGGTAACTGTGATATCTTCGGTATCGTTGTTGTTTCCAGCTGAGATATGCATTTTCAGTGATAATCTTCATGATTCTGCTGTTACAAGTGTGCAGAATCACCGAAATTGCTGTTTTCGTGCTATTGAATGCGAAAAACACGTTTTCTGGTGTTTTCAGCACTCCACAGTGCGTTTGATGTGCGGAAACTGCCATATCTTTGGTATCGTTTGTCACGTCCCAGACTGCGCGGATTGGCAAATGTCGAGGATCGCGCACTAAAATGCCGTTCTTTAACGTTCACGCAGCTCGTGCGGCTGCGTCTAACGGGGACTCTCGGTTATTGATAAAAATGTCGTAATGGTTTACCTCAATCCCACGATGGCGCTGCACTGTATCTCCTCGTTGCTGCAGGATAGACGATAATAGCGTAGCGGTTGGTATGTGAATCGCGCACTTTGATAATGGGTTATAAGAATTAAATATGGAATTGTAATATTAATAATTACTTTAATATACTTCACGATGTAGGTTATATAAGATATAGAATACAATTGAATATGGAAATAATAATATAATATAAGATATAGGAATACAATGAAATAGTAACACTTGGAAATAGCAATACTTGGAAATAGTAACGATATAGAAACGCGATGTGTACTCCGGGAGCTCCGGAGTGGAACTGCCTACGCGATGTGTACCCCGGGAGTTCCGGAGTGGAACTGCCCTGACTGGGCGGTGCGGAGTTATCTTTATAGGAGTCGGATATGAGTGAGGGGTGTGGTAATGGTAAGGATAAGCGAGCGTGGGACTGCTGACTCTGCATACCTCGGGAGAGATAACGCGAGCTAGCGTGGGACTGCTGACTCTGCATACCTCGGGAGAGATAGTGCGAGCGAGCGTGGGACTGCTGACTCCGCATACCTCGAGAGAGATAGCGCGAGCTAGCGTGGGATTGCTGACTCTGGGTAATTGAAGGAAGATAGGAGTTGGAGGATTGGGATGGAACAAGCTGACGGTGCGTTCTAGGAATTGAGTCGAGGGATGAGATAGCTGTGGTTGGTGCTTAAGGTTATTAGCTTAGCGACTACGGATATATGCGTGCTTATTGATTATAGGTAAATGGTAATGTAGTCATCGTGCAGAATAGAGGGTAAGGTAGGGAGTCGTCGGTATGGCCGACGTTACACGTTGTTGTTTCCAGCTGAGATATGCATTTTCAGTGATAATCTTCATGATTCTGCTGTAACAAGTGTGCAGAATCACCGAAATCGCTGTTTTCGTGGTATTGAACGCGAAAAACACGTTTTCTGGTGTTTCCAGTACCCCACAGTGCGTTTGATACGCGGAAACTGCGATATCTTCGGTATCGTTGTTGTATCCAGCTGAGATATGCATTATCAGTGATAATCTTCATGATTCTGCTGCTACAAGTGTGCAGACTCACCGAAATCGCTGTTTTCGTGCTATTGAATGCGAAAAACACGTTTTCTGGTGTTTTCAGCACGCCACGCAGCGTTTGACATGCGGAAACTGCCATATCTTCGGTATCGTTGATGTTTCCAGCTGAGATATGCATTTTCAGTGATAATCTTCATGATTCTGCTGTTACAAGTGTGCAGAATCACCGAAATCGCTGGTTCCGTGCTATTGAATGCGAAAAACACGTTTTCTGGTGTTTTCAGCACTCCACAGTGCGTTTGATGTGCGGAAACTGCCATATCTTCGGTATCGTTGTTGTTCCCAGCTGAGATATGCATTATCAGTGATAATCTTCATGATTCTGCTGTTACAAGTGTGCAGAATCACCGAAATCGCTGTTTTCGTGCTATTGAATGCGAAAAACACGTTTTCTGGTGTTTTCAGCACGCCACACAGCGTTTGACATGCGGAAACTGCCATATCTTCGGTATCGTTGATGTTTCCAGCTGAGATATGCATTTTCAGTGATAATCTTCATGATTCTGCTGTTACAAGTGTGCAGAATCACCGAAATCGCTGGTTCCGTGCTATTGAACGCGAAAAACACGTTTTCTGGTGTTTTCAGCACGCCACAGAGCGTTTGACATGCGGAAACTGCGATATCTTCGGTATCGTTGTTGTTTCCAGCTGAGATATGCATTTTCAGTGGTAATCTTCGAGTTTCTTCTGCTGTTACAAGTGTGCAGGATCACCGAAATCGCTGTTTCCGTGCTATTGAATGCGAAAAACACGTTTTCTGGTGTTTTCAGCACGCCACATAGCGTTTGACATGCGGAAACTGCGATATCTTCGGTATCGTTGTTGTTTCCAGCTGAGATATGCATTTTCAGTGGTAATCTTCGAGTTTCTTCTGCTGTTACAAGTGTGCAGAATCACCGAAATCGCTGTTTTCGTGCTTTTGAATGCGAAAAACACGTTTGCTGGTGTTTTCAGCACGCCACAGAGCGTTTGACATGCGGAAACTGCGATATCTTCGGTATCGTTGATGTTTCCAGCTGAGATATGCATTTTCAGTGATAATCTTCATGATTCTGCTGTCACAAGTGTGCAGACTCACCGAAATCGCTGTTTTCGTGCTATTGAATGCGAAAAACAGGTTTTCTGGTGTTTCCAGTACCCCACAGTGCGTTTGATATGCGGTAACTGTGATATCTTCGGTATCGTTGTTGTTTCCAGCTGAGATATGCATTTTCAGTGATAATCTTCATGATTCTGCTGTTACAAGTGTGCAGAATCACCGAAATTGCTGTTTTCGTGCTATTGAATGCGAAAAACACGTTTTCTGGTGTTTCCAGCACTCCACAGTGCGTTTGATGTGCGGAAACTGCCATATCTTCGGTATCGTTGTTGTTCCCAGCTGAGATATGCATTATCAGCGATAATCTTCATGATTCTGCTGTTACAAGTGTGCAGAATCACCGAAGTCGCTGTTTTCGTGCTATTGAACGCGAAAAACACGTTTTCTGGTGTTTCCAGTACCCCACAGTGCGTTTGATACGCGGAAACTGCGATATCTGCGGTATCGTTGTTGTATCCAGCTGAGATATGCATTTTCAGTGGTAATCTTCATGATTCTGCTGTTACAAATGTGTAGAATCACCGAAATTGCTGTTTTCGTGCTTTTGAATGCGATAAACACGTTTTCTGGTGTTTTCAGCACGCCACAGAGCGTTTGACATGCGGAAACTGCGATATCTTCGGTATCGTTGTTGTTTCCAGCTGAGATATGCATTTTCAGTGGTAATCTTCGAGTTTCTTCTGCTGTTACAAGTGTGCAGAATCACCGAAATCGCTGTTTCCGTGCTATTGAATGCGAAAAACACGTTTTCTGGTGTTTTCAGCACGCCACATAGCGTTTGACATGCGGAAACTGCGATATCTTCGGTATCGTTGTTGTTTCCAGCTGAGATATGCATTTTCAGTGGTAATCTTCGAGTTTCTTCTGCTGTTACAAGTGTGCAGAATCACCGAAATCGCTGTTTTCGTGCTTTTGAATGCGAAAAACACGTTTGCTGGTGTTTTCAGCACGCCACAGAGCGTTTGACATGCGGAAACTGCGATATCTTCGGTATCGTTGATGTTTCCAGCTGAGATATGCATTTTCAGTGATAATCTTCGAGTTTCTTCTGCAGTTACAAGTGTGCAGAAACACCGAAATCGCTGATTTCGTGCTTTTGAATGCGAAAAACACGTTTTCTGGTGTTTTCAGCACTCCACAGTGCGTTTCATGTGCGGAAACTGCCATATCTTCTGTATCGTTGTTGTTTCCAGCTGGGATATGCATTATCAGTGATAATCTTCATGATTCTGCTGTTACAAGTGTGCAGAATCACCGAAATCGCTGTTTTCGTGCTATTGAATGCGAAAAACACGTTTTCTGGTGTTTTCAGCACTCCACAGTGCGTTTGATGTGCGGAAACTGCCATATCTTCGGTATCGTTGTTGTTTCCAGCTGGGATATGCATTATCAGTGATAATCTTCATGATTCTGCTGTTACAAGTGTGCAGAATCACCGAAATCGCTGTTTTCGTGCTATTGAATGCGAAAAACACGTTTTCTGGTGTTTCCAGTACTCCACAGTGCGTTTGATATGCAGAAACTGCGATATCTTCGGTATCGTTGTTGTATCCAGCTGAGATATGCATTTTCAGTGGTAATCTTCATGATTCTGCTGTTACAAATGTGTAGAATCACCGAAATTGCTGTTTTCGTGCTTTTGAATGCGAAAAACACGTTTTCTGGTGTTTCAGCACTCCACAGTGCGTTTGATGTGCGGAAACTGCCATATCTTCGGTATCGTTGTTGTTTCCAGCTGAGATATGCATTTTCAGTGATAATCTTCATGATTCTGCTGTTACAAGTGTGCAGAATCACCGAAATCTCTGTTTTCGTGCTATTGAATGCGAGAAACACGTTTTCTGGTGTTTTCAGCACGCCACAGAGCGTTTGACATGCGGAAACTGCGATATCTTCGGTATCGTTGTTGTTTCCAGCTGAGATATCCACTTTCAGTGATACTCTTCATGATTCTGCTGTTACAAGTGTGCAGAATCACCGAAATCGCTGTTATCGCGCTATTGAATGCGAAAAACACGTTTTCTGGTGTTTTCAGCACGCCACAGAGCGTTTGACATGCGGAAACTGCGGTATCTTCGGTATCGTTGTTGTTTCCAGCTGAGATATGCATTTTCAGTGATAATCTTCATGATTCTGCTGTAACAAGTGTGCAGAATCATCGAAAACACTGTTTTCGTGCTATTGAATGCGAAAAACACGTTTTCTGGTGTTTTCAGCACTCCACAGTGCGTTTGATATGCGGAAACTGCCATATCTTCGGTATCGTTGTTGTTCCCAGCTGAGATATGCATTATCAGTGATAATCTTCATGATTCTGCTGTTACAAGTGTGCAGAATCACCGAAATTGCTGTTTTCGTGCTATTGAATGCGAAAAACACGTTTTCTGGTGTTTTCAGCACGCCACAGAGCGTTTGACATGCGGAAACTGCGATATCTTCGGTATCGTTGTTGTTTCCAGCTGAGATATCCACTTTCAGTGGTAATCTTCGAGTTTCTTCTGCTGTTACAAGTGTGCAGAATCACCGAAATCGCTGTTTTCGTGCTTTTGAATGCGAAAAACACATTTGCTGGTGTTTTCAGCACGCCACAGAGCGTTTGACATGCGGAAACTGCGATATCTTCGGTATCGTTGATGTTTCCAGCTGAGATATGCATTTTCAGTGATACTCTTCATGATTCTGCTGTTACAAGTGTGCAGAATCACCGAAATCGCTGTTATCGCGCTATTGAATGCGAAAATCACGTTTTCTGGTGTTTTCAGCACGCCACAGAGCGTTTGACATGCGGAAACTGCGGTATCTTCGGTATCGTTGTTGTTTCCAGCTGAGATATGCATTTTCAGTGATAATCTTCATGATTCTGCTGTAACAAGTGTGCAGAATCACCGAAAACACTGTTTTCGTGCTATTGAATGCGAAAAACTCGTTTTCTGGTGTTTTCAGCACTCCACAGTGCGTTTGATATGCGGAAACTGCCATATCTTCGGTATCGCTGTTGTTCCCAGCTGAGATATGCATTATCAGTGATAATCTTCATGATTCTGCTGTTACAAGTGTGCAGAATCACCGAAATTGCTGTTTTCGTGCTATTGAATGCGAAAAACACGTTTTCTGGTGTTTTCAGCACGCCACAGAGCGTTTGACATGCGGAAACTGCGATATCTTCGGTATCGTTGTTGTTTCCAGCTGAGATATGCATTTTCAGTGGTAAACTTCGAGTTTCTTCTGCTGTTACAAGTGTGCAGAATCACCGAAATCGCTGTTTTCGTGCTTTTGAATGCGAAAAACACGTTTGCTGGTGTTTTCAGCACGCCACAGAGCGTTTGACATGCGGAAACTGCGATATCTTCGGTATCGTTGATGTTTCCAGCTGAGATATGCATTTTCAGTGATAATCTTCGAGTTTCTTCTGCAGTTACAAGTGTGCAGAAACACCGAAATCGCTGATTTCGTGCTTTTGAATGCGAAAAACACGTTTTCTGGTGTTTTCAGCACTCCACAGTGCGTTTCATGTGCGGAAACTGCCATATCTTCGGTATCGTTGTTGTTTCCAGCTGGGATATGCATTATCAGTGATAATCTTCATGATTCTGCTGTTACAAGTGTGCAGAATCACCGAAATCGCTGTTTTCGTGCTATTGAATGCGAAAAACACGTTTTCTGGTGTTTTCAGCACTCCACAGTGCGTTTGATGTGCGGAAACTGCCATATCTTCGGTATCGTTGTTGTTTCCAGCTGGGATATGCATTATCAGTGATAATCTTCATGATTCTGCTGTTACAAGTGTGCAGAATCACCGAAATCGCTGTTTTCGTGCTATTGAATGCGAAAAACACGTTTTCTGGTGTTTCCAGTACTCCACAGTGCGTTTGATATGCAGAAACTGCGATATCTTCGGTATCGTTGTTGTATCCAGCTGAGATATGCATTTTCAGTGGTAATCTTCATGATTCTGCTGTTACAAATGTGTAGAATCACCGAAATTGCTGTTTTCGTGCTTTTGAATGCGAAAAACACGTTTTCTGGTGTTTCAGCACTCCACAGTGCGTTTGATGTGCGGAAACTGCCATATCTTCGGTTTCGTTGTTGTTTCCAGCTGAGATATGCATTTTCAGTGATAATCTTCATGATTCTGCTGTTACAAGTGTGCAGAATCACCGAAATCGCTGTTTTCGTGCTATTGAATGCGAGAAACACGTTTTCTGGTGTTTTCAGCACTCCACAGTGCGTTTGATGTGCGGAAACTGCCATATCTTCGGTATCGTTGTTGTTTCCAGCTGTGATATGCATTATCAGTGATAATCTTCATGATTCTGCTGTTACAAGTGTGCAGAATCACCGAAATCGCTGTTTTCGTGCTATTGAATGCGAAAAACACGTTTTCTGGTGTTTTCAGCACGCCACAGAGCGTTTGACATGCGGAAACTGCGATATCTTCGGTATCGTTGTTGTATCCAGCTGAGATATGCATTTTCAGTGGTAATCTTCATGATTCTGCTGTTACAAATGTGTAGAATCACCGAAATTGCTGTTTTCGTGCTTTTGAATGCGAAAAACACGTTTTCTGGTGTTTCAGCACTCCACAGTGCGTTTGATGTGCGGAAACTGCCATATCTTCGGTTTCGTTGTTGTTTCCAGCTGAGATATGCATTTTCAGTGATAATCTTCATGATTCTGCTGTTACAAGTGTGCAGAATCACCGAAATCGCTGTTTTCGTGCTATTGAATGCGAGAAACACGTTTTCTGGTGTTTTCAGCACTCCACAGTGCGTTTGATGTGCGGAAACTGCCATATCTTCGGTATCGTTGTTGTTTCCAGCTGTGATATGCATTATCAGTGATAATCTTCATGATTCTGCTGTTACAAGTGTGCAGAATCACCGAAATCGCTGTTTTCGTGCTATTGAATGCGAAAAACACGTTTTCTGGTGTTTTCAGCACTCCACAGTGCGTTTGATGTGCGGAAACTGCCATATCTTCGGTATCGTTGTTGTTTCCAGCTGGGATATGCATTATCAGTGGTAATCTTCATGATTCTGCTGTTACAAATGTGTAGAATCACCGAAATTGCTGTTTTCGTGCTTTTGAATGCGAAAAACACGTTTTCTGGTGTTTCAGCACTCCACAGTGCGTTTGATGTGCGGAAACTGCCATATCTTCGGTTTCGTTGTTGTTTCCAGCTGAGATATGCATTTTCAGTGATAATCTTCATGATTCTGCTGTTACAAGTGTGCAGAATCACCGAAATCGCTGTTTTCGTGCTATTGAATGCGAGAAACACGTTTTCTGGTGTTTTCAGCACTCCACAGTGCGTTTGATGTGCGGAAACTGCCATATCTTCGGTATCGTTGTTGTTTCCAGCTGTGATATGCATTATCAGTGATAATCTTCATGATTCTGCTGTTACAAGTGTGCAGAATCACCGAAATCGCTGTTTTCGTGCTATTGAATGCGAAAAACACGTTTTCTGGTGTTTTCAGCACGCCACAGAGCGTTTGACATGCGGAAACTGCGATATCTTCGGTATCGTTGTTGTTTCCAGCTGAGATATCCACTTTCAGTGGTAATCTTCGAGTTTCTTCTGCTGTTACAAGTGTGCAGAATCACCGAAATCGCTGCTTTCGTGCTTTTGAATGCGAAAAACACGTTTGCTGGTGTTTTCAGCACGCCACAGAGCGTTTGACATGCGGAAACTGCGATATCTTCGGTATCGTTGATGTTTCCAGCTGAGATATGCATTTTCAGTGATACTCTTCATGATTCTGCTGTTACAAGTGTGCAGAATCACCGAAATCGCTGTTATCGCGCTATTGAATGCGAAAAACACGTTTTCTGGTGTTTTAAGCACGCCACAGAGCGTTTGACATGCGGAAACTGCGGTATCTTCGGTATCGTTGTTGTTTCCAGCTGAGATATGCATTTTCAGTGATAATCTTCATGATTCTGCTAACAAGTGTGCAGAATCACCGAAAACACTGTTTTCGTGCTATTGAATGCGAAAAACACGTTTTCTGGTGTTTTCAGCACTCCACAGTGCGTTTGATATGCGGAAACTGCCATATCTTCGGTATCGTTGTTGTTCCCAGCTGAGATATGCATTATCAGTGATAATCTTCATGATTCTGCTGTTACAAGTGTGCAGAATCACCGAAATCGCTGTTATCGCGCTATTGAATGCGAAAAACACGTTTTCTGGTGTTTTAAGCACGCCACAGAGCGTTTGACATGCGGAAACTGCGGTATCTTCGGTATCGTTGTTGTTTCCAGCTGAGATATGCATTTTCAGTGATAATCTTCATGATTCTGCTAACAAGTGTGCAGAATCACCGAAAACACTGTTTTCGTGCTATTGAATGCGAGAAACACGTTTTCTGGTGTTTTCAGCACTCCACAGTGCGTTTGATGTGCGGAAACTGCCATATCTTCGGTATCGTTGTTGTTTCCAGCTGTGATATGCATTATCAGTGATAATCTTCATGATTCTGCTGTTACAAGTGTGCAGAATCACCGAAATCGCTGTTTTCGTGCTATTGAATGCGAAAAACACGTTTTCTGGTGTTTTCAGCACTCCACAGTGCGTTTGATGTGCGGAAACTGCCATATCTTCGGTATCGTTGATGTTTCCAGCTGAGATATGCATTTTCAGTGATACTCTTCATGATTCTGCTGTTACAAGTGTGCAGAATCACCGAAATCGCTGTTATCGCGCTATTGAATGCGAAAAACACGTTTTCTGGTGTTTTAAGCACGCCACAGAGCGTTTGACATGCGGAAACTGCGGTATCTTCGGTATCGTTGTTGTTTCCAGCTGAGATATGCATTTTCAGTGATAATCTTCATGATTCTGCTAACAAGTGTGCAGAATCACCGAAAACACTGTTTTCGTGCTATTGAATGCGAAAAACACGTTTTCTGGTGTTTTCAGCACTCCACAGTGCGTTTGATATGCGGAAACTGCCATATCTTCGGTATCGTTGTTGTTCCCAGCTGAGATATGCATTATCAGTGATAATCTTCATGATTCTGCTGTTACAAGTGTGCAGAATCACCGAAATTGCTGTTTTCGTGCTATTGAATGCGAAAAACACGTTTTCTGGTGTTTTCAGCACGCCACAGAGCGTTTGACATGCGGAAACTGCGATATCTTCGGTATCGTTGTTGTTTCCAGCTGAGATATCCACTTTCAGTGGTAATCTTCGAGTTTCTTCTGCTGTTACAAGTGTGCAGAATCACCGAAATCGCTGCTTTCGTGCTTTTGAATGCGAAAAACACGTTTGCTGGTGTTTTCAGCACGCCACAGAGCGTTTGACATGCGGAAACTGCGATATCTTCGGTATCGTTGATGTTTCCAGCTGAGATATGCATTTTCAGTGATACTCTTCATGATTCTGCTGTTACAAGTGTGCAGAATCACCGAAATCGCTGTTATCGCGCTATTGAATGCGAAAAACACGTTTTCTGGTGTTTTCAGCACGCCACAGAGCGTTTGACATGCGGAAACTGCGGTATCTTCGGTATCGTTGTTGTTTCCAACTGAGATATGCATTTTCAGTGATAATCTTCATGATTCTGCTGTAACAAGTGTGCAGAATCACCGAAAACACTGTTTTCGTGCTATTGAATGCGAAAAACACGTTTTCTGGTGTTTTCAGCACGCCACAGAGCGTTTGACATGCGGAAACTGCGATATCTTCGGTATCGTTGTTGTTTCCAGCTGAGATATGCATTTTCAGTGGTAAACTTCGAGTTTCTTCTGCTGTTACAAGTGTGCAGAATCACCGAAATCGCTGTTTTCGTGCTTTTGAATGCGAAAAACACGTTTTCTGGTGTTTTCAGCACGCCACAGAGCGTTTGACATGTGGAAACTGCGATATCTTCGGTATCGTTGATGTTTCCAGCTGAGATATGCATTTTCAGTGATAATCTTCGAGTTTCTTCTGCAGTTACAAGTGTGCAGAATCACCGAAATCGCTGATTTCGTGCTTTTGAATGCGAAAAACACGTTTTCTGGTGTTTTCAGCACTCCACAGTGCGTTTCATGTGCGGAAACTGCCATATCTTCGGTATCGTTGTTGTTTCCAGCTGGGATATGCATTATCAGTGATAATCTTCATGATTCTGCTGTTACAAGTGTGCAGAATCACCGGAATCGCTGTTTTCGTGCTATTGAATGCGAAAAACACGTTTTCTGGTGTTTTCAGCACTCCACAGTGCGTTTGATGAGCGGAAACTGCCATATCTTCGGTATCGTTGTTGTTCCCAGCTGAGATATGCATTATCAGTGATAATCTTCATGATTCTGCTGTTACAAGTGTGCAGAATCACCGAAATCGCTGTTTCCGTGCTATTGAATGCGAAAAACACGTTTTCTGGTGTTTTCAGCACGCCACATAGCGTTTGACATGCGGAAACTGCGATATCTTCGGTATCGTTGTTGTTCCCAGCTGAGATATGCATTATCAGTGATAATCTTCATGAGTCTGCTGTTACAAGTGTGCAGAATCACCGAAGTCGCTGTTTTCGTGCTATTGAACGCGAAAAACACGTTTTCTGGTGTTTCCAGTACTCCACAGTGCGTTTTATATGCGGAAACTGCGATATCTTCGGTATCGTTGTTGTATCCAGCTGAGATATGCATTTTCAGTGGTAATCTTCATGATTCTGCTGTTACAAGTGTGCAGAATCACCGAAGTCGCTGTTTTCGTGCTATTGAACGCGAAAAACACGTTTTCTGGTGTTTCCAGTACTCCACAGTGCGTTTTATATGCGGAAACTGCGATATCTTCGGTATCGTTGTTGTATCCAGCTGAGATATGCATTTTCAGTTGTAATCTTCATGATTCTGCTGTTACAAATGTGTAGAATCACCGAAATTGCTGTTTTCGTGCGAAAAACAGGTTTTCTGGTGTTTTCAGCACGCCACAGAGCGTTTGACATGCGGAAACTGCGATATCTTCCGTATCGTTGTTGTTTCCAGCTGAGATATGCATTTTCAGTGATAATCTTCGAGTTTCTTCTGCTGTTACAAGTGTGCAGAATCACCGAAATCGCTGTTTTCGTGCTTTTGAATGCGAAAAACACGTTTGCTGGTGTTTTCAGCACTCCACAGTGCGTTTGATTTGCGGAATCTGCCATATCTTCGGTATCGTTGTTGTTTCCAGCTGAGATATGCATTATCAGTGATAATCTTCATGATTCTGCTGTTACATGTGTGCAGAATCACCGAAATTGCTGTTTTCGTGCTATTGAATGCGAAAAACACGTTTTCTGGTGTTTTCAGCACTCCACAGTGCGTTTGATGAGCGGAAACTGCCATATCTTCGGTATCGTTGTTGTTCCCAGCTGAGATATGCATTATCAGTGATAATCTTCATGATTCTGCTGTTACAAGTGTGCAGAATCACCGAAATTGCTGTTTTCGTGCTATTGAATGCGAAAAACACGTTTTCTGGTGTTTTCAGCACTCCACAGTGCGTTTGATATGCGGAAACTGCCATATCTTCGGTATCGTTGTTGTTCCCAGCTGAGATATGCATTATCAGTGATAATCTTCATGATTCTGCTGTTACAAGTGTGCAGAATCACCGAAGTCGCTGTTTTCGTGCTATTGAATGCGAAAAACACGTTTTCTGGTGTTTCCAGAACTCCACAGTGCGTTTGATGTGCGGAAACTGCCATATCTTCGGTATCGTTGTTGTTCCCAGCTGAGATATGCATTATCAGTGATAATCTTCATGAATCTGCTGTTACAAGTGTGCAGAATCACCGAAATCGCTGGTTCCGTGCTATTGAATGCGAAAAACAAGTTTTCTGGTGTTTTCAGCACTCCACAGTGCGTTTGATGTGCGGAAACTGCCATATCTTCGGTATCGTTGTTGTTCCCAGCTGAGATATGCATTATCAGTGATAATCTTCATGATTCTGCTGTTACAAGTATGCAGAATCACCGAAATCGCTGTTTTCGTGCTATTGAATGCGAAAAACACGTTTTCTGGTGTTTTCAGCACTCCACAGTGCGTTTGATATGCGGAAACTGCCATATCTTCGGTATCGTTGTTGTTTCCAGCTGGGATATGCATTATCAGTGATAATCTTCATGATTCCGCTGTCACAAGTGTGCAGACTCACCGAAATCGCTGTTTTCGTGCTATTGAATGCGAAAAACAGGTTTTCTGGTGTTTCCAGTACCCCACAGTGCGTTTGATATGCGGTAACTGTGATATCTTCGGTATCGTTGTTGTTTCCAGCTGAGATATGCATTTTCAGTGATAATCATCATGATTCTGCTGTTACAAGTGTGCAGAATCACCGAAATTGCTGTTTTCGTGCTTTTGAATGCGATAAACACGTTTTCTGGTGTTTTCAGCACGCCACAGAGCGTTTGACATGCGGAAACTGCGATATCTTCGGTATAGTTGTTGTTTCCAGCTGAGATATGCATTTTCAGTGGTAATCTTCGAGTTTCTTCTGCTGTTACAAGTGTGCAGAATCACCGAAATCGCTGTTTTCGTGCTTTTGAATGCGAAAAACACGTTTGCTGGTGTTTTCAGCACGCCACAGAGCGTTTGACATTCGGAAACTGCGATATCTTCGGTATCGTTGATGTTTCCAGCTGAGATATGCATTTTCAGTGATAATCTTCGAGTTTCTTCTGCAGTTACAAGTGTGCAGAATCACCGAAATCGCTGATTTCGTGCTTTTGAATGCGAAAAACACGTTTTCTGGTGTTTTCAGCACTCCACAGTGCGTTTCATGTGCGGAAACTGCCATATCTTCGGTATCGTTGTTGTTTCCAGCTGGGATATGCATTATCAGTGATAATCTTCATGATTCTGCTGTTACAAGTGTGCAGAATCACCGGAATCGCTGTTTTCGTGCTATTGAATGCGAAAAACACGTTTTCTGGTGTTTTCAGCACTCCACAGTGCGTTTGATGTGCGGAAACTGCCATATCTTCGGTATCGTTGTTGTTTCCAGCTGGGATGTGCATTATCAGTGATAATCTTCATGATTCTGCTGTTACAAGTGTGCAGAATCACCGAAATCGCTGTTTTCGTGCTATTAAATGCGAACAACACGTTTTCTGGTGTTTTCAGCACTCCACAGTGCGTTTGATGTGCGGAAACTGCCATATCTTCGGTATCGTTGTTGTTTCCAGCTGGGATATGCATTTTCAGTGGTAATCTTCGAGTTTCTTCTGCTGTTACAAGTGTGCAGAATCACCGAAATCGCTGTTTCCGTGCTATTGAATGCGAAAAACACGTTTTCTGGTGTTTTCAGCACGCCACATAGCGTTTGACATGCGGAAACTGCGATATCTTCGGTATCGTTGTTGTTCCCAGCTGAGATATGCATTATCAGTGATAATCTTCATGATTCTGCTGTTACAAGTGTGCAGAATCACCGAAGTCGCTGTTTTCGTGCTATTAAACGCGAAAAACACGTTTTCTGGTGTTTCCAGTACTCCACAGTGCGATTTATATGCGGAAACTGCGATATCTTCGGTATCGTTGATGTTTCCAGCTGAGATATGCATTATCAGTGATAATCTTCATGATTCTGCTGTTACAAGTGTGCAGAATCACCGGAATCGCTGTTTTCGTGCTATTGAATGCGAAAAACACGTTTTCTGGTGTTTTCAGCACTCCACAGTGCGTTTGATGTGCGGAAACTGCCATATCTTCGGTATCGTTGTTGTTTCCAGCTGGGATGTGCATTTTCAGTGATAATCTTCATGATTCTGCTGTTACAAGTGTGCAGAATCACCGAAATCGCTGTTTCCGTGCTATTGAATGCGAAAAACACGTTTTCTGGTGTTTTCAGCACGCCACATAGCGTTTGACATGCGGAAACTGCGATATCTTCGGTATCGTTGTTGTTTCCAGCTGAGATATGCATTTTCAGTGGTAATCTTCGAGTTTCTTCTGCTGTTACAAGTGTGCAGAATCACCGAAATCGCTGTTTTCGTGCTTTTGAATGCGAAAAACACGTTTGCTGGTGTTTTCAGCTCGCCACAGAGCGTTTGACATGCGGAAACTGCGATATCTTCGGTATCGTTGATGTTTCCAGCTGAGATATGCATTTTCAGTGATAATCTTCGAGTTTCTTCTGCAGTTACAAGTGTGCAGAAACACCGAAATCGCTGATTTCGTGCTTTTGAATGCGAAAAACACGTTTTCTGGTGTTTTCAGCACTCCACAGTGCGTTTCATGTGCGGAAACTGCCATATCTTCGGTATCGTTGTTGTTTCCAGCTGGGATATGCATTATCAGTGATAATCTTCATGATTCTGCTGTTACAAGTGTGCAGAATCACCGAAATCGCTGTTTTCGTGCTATTGAATGCGAAAAACACGTTTTCTGGTGTTTTCAGCACTCCACAGTGCGTTTGATGTGCGGAAACTGCCATATCTTCGGTATCGTTGTTGTTTCCAGCTGGGATATGCATTATCAGTGATAATCTTCATGATTCTGCTGTTACAAGTGTGCAGAATCACCGAAATCGCTGTTTTCGCGCTATTGAATGCGAAAAACACGTTTTCTGGTGTTTTCAGCACTCCACAGTGCGTTTGATATGCGGAAACTGCCATATCTTCGGTATCGTTGATGTTTCCAGCTGAGATATGCATTATCAGTGATAATCTTCATGATTCTGCTGTTACAAGTGTGCAGAATCACCGAAGTCGCTGTTTTCATGCTATTGAATGCGAAAAACACGTTTTCTGGTGTTTTCAGCACTCCACAGTGCGTTTGATATGCGGAAACTGCCATATCTTCGGTATCGTTGATGTTTCCAGCTGAGATATGCATTATCAGTGATAATCTTCATGATTCTGCTGTTACAAGTGTGCAGAATCACCGAAGTCGCTGTTTTCATGCTATTGAACGCGAGAAACACGTTTTCTGGTGTTTTCAGCACTCCACAGTGCGTTTGATGTGCGGAAACTGCCATATCTTCGGTATCGTTGTTGTTTCCAGCTGTGATATGCATTATCAGTGATAATCTTCATGATTCTGCTGTTACAAGTGTGCAGAATCACCGAAATCGCTGTTTTCGTGCTATTGAATGCGAAAAACACGTTTTCTGGTGTTTTCAGCACGCCACAGAGCGTTTGACATGCGGAAACTGCGTTATCTTCGGTATCGTTGTTGTTTCCAGCTGAGATATCCACTTTCAGTGGTAATCTTCGAGTTTCTTCTGCTGTTACAAGTGTGCAGAATCACCGAAATCGCTGTTTTCGTGCTTTTGAATGCGAAAAACACGTTTGCTGGTGTTTTCAGCACGCCACAGAGCGTTTGACATGCGGAAACTGCGATATCTTCGGTATCGTTGACGTTTCCAGCTGAGATATGCATTTTCAGTGATACTCTTCATGATTCTGCTGTTACAAGTGTGCAGAATCACCGAAATTGCTGTTTTCGTGCTATTGAATGCGAAAAACACGTTTTCTGGTGTTTTCAGCACTCCACAGTGCGTTTGATATGCGGAAACTGCCATATCTTCGGTATCGTTGTTGTTTCCAGCTGAGATATGCATTATCAGTGATAATCTTCATGATTCTGCTGTTACAAGTGTGCAGAATCACCGAAGTCGCTGTTTTCGTGCTATTGAATGCGAAAAACACGTTTTCTGGTGTTTTCAGCACTCCACAGTGCGTTTGATGTGCGGAAACTGCCATATCTTCGGTATCGTTGTTGTTCCCAGCTGAGATATGCATTATCAGTGATAATCTTCATGATTCTGCTGTTACAAGTGTGCAGTATCACCGAAATTGCTGTTTTCGTGCTATTGAATGCGAAAAACACGTTTTCTGGTGTTTTCAGCACGCCACAGAGCGTTTGACATGCGGAAACTGCGATATCTTCGGTATCGTTGTTGTTTCCAGCTGAGATATGCATTTTCAGTGGTAATCTTCGAGTTTCTTCTGCTGTTACAAGTGTGCAGAATCACCGAAATCGCTGTTTTCGTGCTTTTGAATGCGAAAAACACGTTTGCTGGTGTTTTCAGCACGCCACAGAGCGTTTGACATGCGGAAACTGCGATATCTTCGGTATCGTTGATGTTTCCAGCTGAGATATGCATTTTCAGTGATAATCTTCGAGTTTCTTCTGCAGTTACAAGTGTGCAGAATCACCGAAATCGCTGTTTTCGTGCTATTGAATGCGAAAAACACGTTTTCTGGTGTTTTCAGCACTCCACAGTGCGTTTCATGTGCGGAAACTGCCATATCTTCGGTATCGTTGTTGTTTCCAGCTGGGATATGCATTATCAGTGATAATCTTCATGATTCTGCTGTTACAAGTGTGCAGAATCACCGGAATCGCTGTTTTCGTGCTATTGAATGCGAAAAACACGTTTTCTGGTGTTTTCAGCACTCCACAGTGCGTTTGATGTGCGGAAACTGCCATATCTTCGGTATCGTTGTTGTTTCCAGCTGGGATGTGCATTATCAGTGATAATCTTCATGATTCTGCTGTTACAAGTGTGCAGAATCACCGAAATCGCTGTTTTCGTGCTATTAAATGCGAACAACACGTTTTCTGGTGTTTTCAGCACTCCACAGTGCGTTTCATGTGCGGAAACTGCCATATCTTCGGTATCGTTGTTGTTTCCAGCTGGGATATGCATTATCAGTGATAATCTTCATGATTCTGCTGTTACAAGTGTGCAGAATCACCGAAATCGCTGTTTTCGTGCTATTGAATGAGAAAAACACGTTTTCTGGTGTTTCAGCACTCCACAGTGCGTTTGATGTGCGGAAACTGCCATATCTTCGGTATCGTTGTTGTTTCCAGCTGAGATATGCATTTTCAGTGATAATCTTCATGATTCTGCTGTTACAAGTGTGCAGAATCACCGAAATCGCTGTTTTCGTGCTATTGAATGCGAGAAACACGTTTTCTGGTGTTTTCAGCACTCCACAGTGCGTTTGATGTGCGGAAACTGCCATATCTTCGGTATCGTTGTTGTTTCCAGCTGGGATATGCATTATCAGTGATAATCTTCATGATTCTGCTGTTACAAGTGTGCAGAATCACCGAAATCGCGGTTTTCGTGCTATTGAATGCAAAAAACACGTTTTCTGGTGTTTTCAGCACTCCACAGTGCGTTTGATATGCGGAAACTGCCATATCTTCAGTATCGTTGATGTTTCCAGCTGAGATATGCATTATCAGTGATAATCTTCATGATTCTGCTGTTACAAGTGTGCAGAATCACCGAAGTCGCTGTTTTCATGCTATTGAACGCGAAAAACACGTTTTCTGGTGTTTCCAGTACTCCACAGTGCGTTTGATATGCAGAAACTGCGATATCTTCGGTATCGTTGTTGTATCCAGCTGAGATATGCATTTTCAGTGGTAATCTTCATGATTCTGCTGTTACAAATGTGTAGAATCACCGAAATTGCTGTTTTCGTGCTTTTGAATGCGAAAAACACGTTTTCTCGTGTTTCAGCACTCCACAGTGCGTTTGATGTGCGGAAACTGCCATATCTTCGGTATCGTTGTTGTTTCCAGCTGAGATATGCATTTTCAGTGATAATCTTCATGATTCTGCTGTTACAAGTGTGCAGAATCACCGAAATCGCTGTTTTCGTGCTATTGAATGCGAGAAACACGTTTTCTGGTGTTTTCAGCACTCCACAGTGCGTTTGATGTGCGGAAACTGCCATATCTTCGGTATCGTTGTTGTTTCCAGCTGTGATATGCATTATCAGTGATAATCTTCATGATTCTGCTGTTACAAGTGTGCAGAATCACCGAAATCGCTGTTTTCGTGCTATTGAATGCGAAAAACACGTTTTCTGGTGTTTTCAGCACTCCACAGTGTCACGTCTCAGCAGCGTGACGTTCAAAAATAAAAATAAAAATACTTACTTTTAGTCCTCGTGGCTCGTACCGTCCACGACTGACCTGGGAACCTGTTGCTCCTGCTCAAGTGTCGATAATCCTTAGCTTTCGCAAGCTTGAAGATGCAGAGCGAAAGTGGATAGATACGGTGTTGGCGACAATGGACCAGACAGATTCCAGTTTAACAATATGTTTATTCAATATAGCACTTAACACTAAAATACATAAACTACACACTATGCACTAACTAATAATTAAGAGTAAAAGACTTAACGTAGAACTTGAAGTTAACAATAATAGATTAGAAGAATAATATTGAAGAGTTAGAAGTGGCACGTTTGTATGCCGTGAGTACGCGGAGTCGAATACGTGTAGACGCGGAGACGACTGGACGAGAACTGGCCTCCCGCTGCCGAGGGCGGGAAGTCGCGCTGTAGTCACGGAGTGGTGGGGGTTCGGTGCTAGCGCATTCTCGTGGATGCCTATGGCACGTTTTGGCGAAGGTCGGTAATACAGTGTATCAGCTTATCCTATGTGGAGTATTGCTAGGGTTGGTAATGTATAATGTAAACTTATCGACCAATGCTTAATGTCTACGGTGGGTAATACAGGTTTATCGACTAGTGGTATACATATAGTGTAGGTAATATATACTTATTGACTACGGGTAAGCAGAGTGAGGGTCGGTAGGTTCGGAGGTCGGTGTGCCGACGTTACACCTCCCCCCTCTTAGGAGGAATCTCGGTCATGCCGAGATCTCTGTTGAGGGTAGGGTATAGTACTCGGCGAAGGGGCGGTGGTGAGGCCCTTGGTGATGACTGCCCTGAAGGTGCGTTGTCCGCGGGTTGTCCCTCGACGTCCGCCGTGCGATTGCCATCGGATGATCCGCCCTTGGTGATTAGCAGGTTTGCCAACGAGCTCCACACGGCACTGAGCAGATGTGTGCTCCAGCCGTGTATGGTATGAAGTGCGTATCGATTTATTATTGTGTCCAAGACGAGTTCGACCAGCCTCACAATAAGATACAGTCCCATGAGGCCAGCGCTGATCGAACCGAACGACATAAAGGCCGTCCAGACCTTCCTCGCTGCTGATTCTGTTATTTTCTCCAGTGACTGTGTATCGAGTAAGTTTTCCAGATGGATAGTACATGGAGGAATGATTCCTCCCATTGCTCCGTGGGCCACAGTATTCATGGCCGCCGGTTTTTCTATTGGAAATAGTATGTGATCCCGTAATTCGTTTATTTGGTTCTGCGTATAAATTCCGCTTGTTGCTAGGTTTTCCGGATTTCTGTAGTGCCACGTTGGTGTTGTTAATGGCTTGATGTTCGGCGGTGGTAATGCTTCTATTGGATTAGGGTCCATCTTGTACCAGTTGTCAAAGGTTCGATACATGACCGGAAGAAGCTCACTGCATTGCTTCGGAGATGCGGTACGGACTGGTATGCGGCTCCCCGGCTTCATATACAGCGACGCGTTTCTGACGGTGACTGCGGCTGAGAATTGTAGCCGTCCAGTTTTGTGCAACTGATAGCACAAGTCGGCTGTAACATCTATTAAGTACTCCCGTTGTCCCCCATGCACCACAGGTATGTGGGAGTGCATCCCACAACAATAGATTGTCCTGTCTATTTTAACCCTGCACTGTGTTACGCGCGTGCTGGCATATTCTGCCAATTGCAAGAGTTGTATATATTGTTTCTCGGTTTTCGGTTCACTCCGCGGGATCTCACATTTTTCGACACTCGTGAGTGAAAGAGTCGCAATATGCAGTGAACTACCCGCATAGTCGTACGCGACTAGGGCACTGCAAACCGTACTCGCGGATATCAGTATAATTGGCAAGATCATTGTCACTCGGCGGCACGTGAAGAACTGGTGTCCGTCGCAGCACTGAAGTAGTAACACCGTGGAAGGGGTTCCGGTGATTCTTGAATGAGGGTATCTCACTCGGGAGGGGGTATGACGCGCCTCCCCACTCTGCGTGGCGCACCGTCATTTAGAATATTTACATAATTTTAGTTTGTTCGCATGTACTACCCTATACTTATTCTTAAACTTAATTCTAACATTGTTATTTTCTAGGATTTCGGATATTTCGTACGGCCCTGTATATTGGGCGTCGAATTTGCCTCTACGCGGTTCTTTCAAAAGAAATACTTTGTCGCCTGTGTTCAACTTTAGGGTTTTCAGTTTACGATCATAATAACGCTTGTACTTCTGTTTGGCTTGGTCCAGATTTCCTTTCGCTTGGGTCTGTACTTCGTGTATTTTTAGGTTGAGATCTCGGAGGTAGTTAGAATAAGATTCGTCCGCCAGATCCAGCGGCGACGCGTCGCTGGACGGGGTTCTCGCCAGTTTTCCGTAAACCAACTCGTGTGGTGTGTATTGTGTGCCCTCATGTACGCTGGTGTTATATGAAAACATTGCCATGGGGAGCCATGTGTCCCATTCCTGACTTTTATTCACGAAATGCTTTAAATACTCTGCCAACACATGGTGAGATCTTTCTATCGACCCATTGGATTGCGGATGGAACGCTGTCGTTTTATAATGAGAGATTTTGAATCGTTTTGCAATGGTTCTGAAAAGGCCATTCAGGAAGTGCGATCCTTGATCCGTTATAAGTGCTTTGGGAGCGCCGTGTTTGCAAATAAGGTTCGTAATAAACGCGTCGGCTACGTCGATCGCGGAGGCTTGGCGGAGGGGTGCAGCGATAGAATATTTTGTTAACAGGTCCTGGATGGTTAAAATGTACGAAAAGTTGTTAGCAGTGGTGGGGAGTGGTCCCACTATGTCCATTGAAATTTTGTCAAAAGCTGTTCCCGGAGTGTCCGTCAGCACCATGGGCTGTCTCGTCTTTTGTCGTGTTAGCTTTTGCAGCTGGCAACTCTGGCAGTTTTGAACGAATTTCTGTATGTCCTTTTTCATGGTGTTCCAGTAATATTTCTCGCGGATTCTAGAATAGGTCTTGTTTATGCCCTTGTGGCCAGCAAACGCGGATGCATGGTATTCTGTGATAATTCCTTCCCGCTCTTCCGGGAGTGGAACTCGTGTCAGGCCTTGACAAACCACGAACTTTACGTGTTTATCGTGGAAGATTTCAATAATTAGATCTCTTATTACGAGCCAAGGAATATCGTCGATAGAAGTCTTGGCAATGTTGATCGTTTTCAATTCCAATTCCGTCACAACGTCCGACAACGATTTCAATGCTTCGATTAAGTTTTCCCTTGTTGCGGATTCTCGTAGTTCGTATTTAACCGGTAGTGCTATGGAGTATTTCGTATTATTAAAGCATTCTATTCTAGCGCGATTTAGTATTATTCCCGGCTGTCTCTTTATGTGGTATGCGTTCAAAAATTCGTTTACCGAGTCGCCGATCGGTTCTCCATTCATCGTGATGAAATATACCGTGTTGTCTTTTCTCATTTCTAACTTGTCACGGGTCTCGGTTATCAGTCGGTGTCGCTGAATGAAAGGTTGATCGTCGGCAACAAAGATTTCCTCGTCGGAGGTGTGGTCGCTGTCGGTATGTGGTGAAACGGTCGGTAACATGTCTGGGCTGGTAGGTCTGGAATCTTCCAAGGATTGCAGTTGGTCCGACAGATCGTCAGAGGTTCCAGCGAGTGGGGAGCTGGTTGGATCGAGTCGTGGTGGGAGAGGTTGCGTGGTGGGGGACGTATGCGCTTCAGTCAGTCTCTGTTTTGCAAGGCGAGTGGGTGGCGAAACGAATAATGCGTCGTCGTCAGTGGTGTCTTCTTCTAATGTGAGAGGAAGGATTTGTATCGGGTTTCGACTTAGAGCGTCAGCGTTCATATTGGTGTTTCCCTCTTTATATATAATTCGGTATTCAAATTCAGCCAGTTTCAGACGCCACCTCACCAAGCGGGATGAAGGATCTTTCACACTGTGCATCCATACCAATGGTCGGTGGTCAGTTACTAACAGGAATTCGCGACCGTACAAATATGGGCGAAAGTATTGTACCGCGTACATGATTGCCAGACACTCTTTTTCGATGGTAGAATAATTTTGTTCTGCGGAGTTTAGGAGACGGGACGCATACGCAATGGGCAAGTCTCTGCCGACTTTGCCCTGACTGAGCACCGCGCCTATGGCGTAACCGGACGCATCGGTGGTGACAATAAACTGCTTTGAAAAGTCTGGGTATTGCAGGATCGGCTCCGTGCATAGCATATCCCTAAGAGCTGTAAAGGCCCTTTCCTGCTCCTTGTTCCATTGAAATTTCGCGTCCTTCTTTAAGAGAGTCGTTAGTGGCTTTGTAATGTGCGAGAATTTAGGGATGAAACGGCGATAGTAACCGGCCAGGCCGAGAAATTGTTTGATATTTTTTGCGTTCTTTGGAACAGGAAAGTCCCTGACAGCCCTCACATTACGCGGGTCCGGTTTGACGCCGTTGCGGCCGATCACATGTCCTAAGTATGCCACCTCCTTCCTGAGGAACTCGCACTTGTCCGGCTGCAGTGATAAATTGGCCTTTCGTAGGCGCTCCGCTAGTTTGTTAAATTTAATATTATGCTCGGTTAACGAGCTGGCATATATAACAACGTCATCAAGGTAAACGAACATTTCGTTTCCCTGCAGTCCGGACAACACCGAGTCCATCAACCGTTGGAAGGTAGACGGTGCGTTTCGAAGTCCGAAAGGCATTCGCTTAAATTGATAGTGCCCGTAGGGCGTGGAGAATGCTGTTTTCGCAGCATCTTGTTCGGACAGACCGATTTGGTGGAAACCGTTCGCCAAGTCAAAAGTACTAAAATATTTGGCGCTACCCAGCTGATCTAGAATTTCGGTTATATTCGGAAGTGGGTAGGCATCCGCGACAGATGTTTCATTGAGCGCTCGGTAGTCGATGACCATCCTCCAACGCTTGCTACCCCGTGAGTCGGCCTTCTTTGGGACCACCCACAGAGGCGAGTTATATGGTGATGTCGACGGTTGGATAATGTCGTTTTCCAGCAAATCCGCGACCTGCCTCGTAATCTCTTCGCGGTGAATTGGGGCGTACCGGTATTGTTTTACGTGAATCGGATCGTTATTTATCGTTGGAATTTTATGTTCTATTACCGTTGTTTTTCCCAGACGATCACCGGGAAGGTAGAAGAGGTCGTGATTTGCGTTTATTAATGTATCAACCGCTGAGTATTCCTTATCGTTGAGGTGATCAAGGCGTAATAATTGTTTTACCCGCTCTGTGCGCGGCGATGTTTTTCTGGCGGCGAAGACAGTATGTTTGGCTGAGCGCTGTTCCCGATTCTCCGACCCACAGGGCAACCCCGTTGGGGTTTCGTCTTTAAAATTGGAGTTTTTATGTGGCATACATTTTCCGCCACGAAATACCTGAGAAGGCACAGAGGAAGTAGAACGACGAACAAGGACGGACTCAGAGGAGTTGGTAGGCACAGCGGATACAGTGGATTTCAGTGGTTTAGCAGATTTAGCGGTGGAAGATTTAGCAGGTTCCGTGTACGTAGAAGATTTAGTAGATACAGTGAGATTAGTAGAGATAGTAGGTTTCGTATGATCACGAGGCGCGAGAACATTTTCGTGTCTGGCGGCTCGCGTGATATCAGCGGGCGAAGCGATAGCGCTGGTATGCGGCGGTGACCTCGCCGTATCTGGGCGAGCGATAACGCGGCGCGAAACCCGACGCGCGTGCGACGGTGACGGAACCTCCTCTCGCACGGGATCGTCGCGTAGCTGCTCCCGAGTGTTTAGTCTTTGGCCATCGCTTCCGTCCATATCTATTTCCTCCAACTCCGCTAACGGTGTTGGAATGTCTATACGGCGGTTCGTGGTATTGAATACGCGTGTGAACACTCTTCCACGGCGATTAGAGACCAGCGCGTCTCCTAACTAAACTCCCGGCGCGACGTCGATTCTCGGAAGCAATCCGACGAGCGGATGTTTGTTCCGAACATTAACAGCAATGCATTTGCTGGAGCGCGGAGGTATAGTTATGTCTGGGGTATTCGAGAACGGGATATTGATATCTTCCCAGACTAGACAATTCTGCGAATATAGTATGTCCACGCTGCGATTGCAAAATTGACTTCCAAGTATTCCTTCCGTATCTATGGGAAAGTCGTTCGAGACGACCTGGAACGGAAGTTCCCGCGCGTGTACGTGTATTTTGACGGATCCATATGTTTTAACCTGTCCGTCCGTTATTCCGGAGATTGCCAAAGCCTCGGTTTTATCTATTGGCAGGTGTCGTTTAATAGCGCGTAATTTAATGATATTAGGATCGGAACCTGTGTCTACCATTAGGCATGCAGAATTGGCAACAAAATCGTCGGAGTTAATATTAACATGGGGCACGAAACAGTTGGTCTTTAACCTGACAGTTGCGATTCTATACCGTCTTCCGGTTCCGTTATCGGGACTATTGCGCGTACTTTCGACAGGTTTGCCTCTCGCCTGTCCTCGCGACGAGGCGAGAGGCCTCGCCCGTTTCCCTGATTTTCGCGGCGAGCACGGTTTCCTCCGTCTGCATGATCGTCGCGTCTTTCGTAACGGTCGCGTGTTTCACGGCTGGGTGGATTCCGCCGTTCCCTGTCGTCTGTGCGGCGTGAATCAAAGTATCGTTCCCGCATCGCATTATTATAGCGTCGCTTGCGACATACATCAATTGTGTGCCCGAGGTTTTTGCAATAGGCACACGTCTTGTGCGCTGGAGCGCGAGGTGCCGTCGCGGTGCGCTGACGCGGAAAATCGATGTCTGCAGTTTTTTGCGCGGCTTTTTCCGCATAACTGGCCTTCTGCGCGGTTCGCTGGCGTTCACGGTCCAACTCTAACCGACGGTAGAGCTCGCGCGCCTTGGCAAACGCTTCCGACAGCGTAGCGGCGCGCAAACTCAACATCAATAGGTGTCGAATTTCTGGAATGAGTCCGTCGGAAAAGCAACGAAGCGCGAAATCATCAATCTCGAGCAAATCTACGTGACTCGAACCGCGCTCGCAGTCGATTATTGTGGACCTAAGATCCTTTATTCTACTAATGTAGTCTATAATATGCTCGTCTGGGAGCTGATAGGTGCTTGCTAACAAGCCACGGTATTGCTCTACATTCTTTTGCGGGCCAAATGTGATACGCATGATGTCGCATAGTTCGCATATACTGCTGCACGTTTCGTCCTCGATCGCGAGATACGCGCGACCCTTCAAACGATTTATTATCAAACGTGCGAGAGTGCTCTCAGCATGCGGCGAGACGAGCTCCTTCGCCCTTTTACACGCGCGAATGAACTGGAAAACGGAGATACTCGTTCCATCGTACGACGGAACGGTTTCGACCGCCTCACGGAGAGAATAAGTGGAAATTGCACCGTTTTCTGAGACGAGATCGCTGAGCAGCGGACGAGTTGAGGCTTCTGCCAGATCGAAATCAATTCCGCGCGTGGTTTCTGGCTTCGCACGTCTAATTTCGTCCAATTCGCGACGAGCCGCAGCTAATTCCTCGACTAACTGCGTATTGAGATCATTATGTTTTTGTGCAGCACGGGCTTCCGCGAGAGCCGAACGTTCGCTTTCCAATCGCGCGGCTGCGTCGTGCAGAGATTTCTCTTTTTCACGAAGCTGTCTCTGGAGCTCGATTAGCTCAGCCTCGGACGGTGCGGCGCGTTGTTCCGTAGTTTTCTTACGCGTTTCCATTGTTAATGAGATAGGCGAATATGTATAAGAGCAGCAAGATTACAAAGAGTTGGAGCAACAGCAGATCCCACCGCTGTCACCAAATTTGTCACGTCTCAGCAGCGTGACGTTCAAAAATAAAAATATAAATACTTACTTTTAGTCCTCGTGGCTCGTACCGTCCACGACTGACCTGGGAACCTGTTGCTCCTGCTCAAGTGTCGATAATCCTTAGCTTTCGCAGGCTTGAAGATGCAGAGCGAAAGTGGATAGATACGGTGTTGGCGACAATGGACCAGACAGATTCCAGTTTAACAATATGTTTATTCAATATAGCACTTAACACTAAAATACATAAACTACACACTATGCACTAACTAATAATTAAGAGTAAAAGACTTAACGTAGAACTTGAAGTTAACAATAATAGATTAGAAGAATAATATTGAAGAGTTAGAAGAGGCACGTTTGTATGCCGTGAGTACGCGGAGTCGAATACGTGTAGACGCGGAGACGACTGGTCGAGAACTGGCCTCCCGCTGCCGAGGGCGGGAGGTCGCGCTGTAGTCACGGAGTGGTGGGGGTTCGGTGCTAGCGCATCCTCGTGGATGCCTATGGCACGTTTTGGCGAAGGTCGGTAATACAGTGTATCAGCTTATCCTATGTGGAGTATTGCTATGGTTGGTAATGTATAATGTAAACTTATCGACCAATGCTTAATGTCTACGGTGGGTAATACAGGTTTATCGACTAGTGGTATACATATAGTGTTGGTAATATATACTTATTGACTACGGGTAAGCAGAGTGAGGGTCGGTAGGGTCGGAGGTCGGTGTGCCGACGTTACAACAGTGCGTTTGATATGCGGAAACTGCGATATCTTCGGTATCGTTGTTGTTTCCAGCTGAGATATGCATTTTCTACCATAATCTTCGAGTTTCTTCTGTGACAAGTGGTCAGAATCACAGAAATCGCTGTTTTCGTGCTATTGAATGCGAAAAACACGTTTTCTGGTGTTTTCAGCACTCCACAGTGCGTTTGATATGCGGAAACTGCGATATCTTCGGTATCGTTGTTGTTTCCAGCTGAGATATGCATTTTCTACGATAATCTTCGAGTTTCTTCTGTGACAAGTGTGCAGAATCACCGAAATCGCTGTTTTCGTGCTATTGAATGCGAAAAACACGTTTTCTGGTGTTTTCAGCACTCCACAGTGCGTTTGATAAGCGGAAACTGCCATATCATCGGTATCGTTGATGTTTCCAGCTGAGATATGCATTTTCAGTGATAATCTTCATGATTCTGCTGTTACAGATGTGCAGAATCACCGAAATCGCTGTTTTCGTGCTTTTGAATGCGAAAAACACGTTTTCTGGTGTTTTCAGCACGACACAGAGCGTTTGACATGCGGAAACTGCGTTATCTTCGGTATCGTTGTTGTTTCCAGCTGAGATATGCATTTTCAGTGATAATCTTCATGATTCTGCTGTTACAAGTGTGCAGAATGACCGAAATCGCTGTTTTCGTGCTATTGAATGCGAAAAACACGTTTTCTGGTGTGTTCAGCACTCCACAGTGCGTTTGAAGTGCGGAAACTGCGATATCTTCGGTATCGTTGTTGTTTCCAGCTGAGATATGCATTTTCAGTGATAATCTTCATGATTCTGCTGTTACAAGTGTGCAGAATCACCGAAATCGCTGTTTTCGTGCTCTTGAATGCGAAAAACACGTTTTCTGGTGTTTTCAGCACGCCACAGAGCGTTTGACATGCGGAAACTGCGATATCTTCGGTATCGTTGTTGTTTCCAGCAGAGATATGCATTTACAGTGATAATCTTCCTGATTCTGCTGTTACAAGTGTGCAGATCACAGTGATTTCGGTGATTCTGCATACTTCTCACAGAACAATATCCAAGATTATCGCAAAAATGCATGTCTCAGCTGGAAACCCCACGAAAACGAAGATATCGCAGTTTCCGCATATCAAACGCACTGTGGAGTGGTGAAATCAACCAGATAACGTGTTTCTCGCATTAAATAGCTCGAATCGGGCGATCTAGATGATTCTGCATACTTCTGACTGAAGTCTCACCAAGATTATGGCAGAAAATGCATATCTCAGCTTGAAACATCACGAAAACCAAGATATCTCCGGTTCTGCACATCAAACGTACTGTGGAGTGGTGAAAACACCAGAAAACTTGTTTTTTCGCATTAAATAGCTCGAAACGAGCGATCTAGATAATTCTGCATACTTCTGACTGAAGTCTCACCAAGATTATCGCAGAAAATGCATATCTCAGCTGGAAACCACACGAAAACAAAGATATCGCCGGTTCTGCACATCAAACGTACTGTGGAGTGGTGAAAACACCAGAAAACTTGTTTTTTCCCATTAAATAGCTCGAAACGAACCTTCTAGATGATTCTGCATACTTCTGACTGAAGTCTCACCAATATTGTCGCAGAAAATGCATATCTCAGCTTGAAACATCACGAAAACCAAGATATCTCCGGTTCTGCACATCAAACGTACTGTGGAGTGGTGAAAACACCAGAAAACTTGTTTTTTCGCATTAAATAGCTCGAAACGAGCGATCTAGATAATTCTGCATACTTCTGACTGAAGTCTCACCAATATTATCGCAAAAAATGCATATCTCAGCTAGAAACATCACGAAAATCAAGATGTCGCCGGTTCTGCATATCAAACGCACTGTGGAGTGGTGAAAACAACCAGATAACGAGTTTCTCGCATTAAATAGCTCGAATCGGGCGATCTAGATGATTCTGCATACTTCTGACTGAAGTCTCACCAAGATTATGGCAGAAAATGCATATCTCAGCTTGAAACATCACGAAAACCAAGATATCTCCGGTTCTGCACATCAAACGTACTGTGGAGTGGTGAAAACACCAGAAAACTTGTTTTTTCGCATTAAATAGCTCGAAACGAGCGATCTAGATAATTCTGCATACTTCTGACTGAAGTCTCACCAAGATTATCGCAGAAAATGCATATCTCAGCTGGAAACCACACGAAAACAAAGATATCGCCGGTTCTGCATATCAGACGCACTGTGGAGTGGTGAAAACACCAGAAAACGTGTTACTCGCATTAACTATCTCGAAAAGAGCGTTCTGGATGATTCTGCATGCTTCTCATAGATGAAACACAAAGATTATCGCAGGAAATGCATATCTCAGCTAGAAACCTCACGAAAATCGAGATGTCGCCGGTACCGCATATCAAACGCACTATGGAGTGGTGAAAACACCCAGATAACGTGTTTGTCGCATTAAATAGCTCGAAACGAGCGATCTAGATGATTCTGCATACTTCTGACTGAAGTCTCACCAAGATTATTGCAGAAAATGCATATCTCAGCTGGAAACACCACGAAAATCAAGATATCGCCGGTTCTGCATATCAGACGCACTGTGGAATGCTGAAAACACCAGAAAACTTGTTTTTTTCGTATTAAATAGCTCGAACCGAGCGATCTAGATGATTCTGCATACTTCTGACTGAAGTCTCACCAAGATTATCGCAGAAAATGCATATCTCAGCTGGAAACACCACGAAAATCAAGATATCGCCGGTTCTGCATATCAAACGCACTGTGGAATGCTGAAAACACCAGAAAACTTGTTTTTTTCGTATTAAATAGCTCGAAACGAGCGATCTAGATGATTCTGCATACTTCTGACTGAAGTCTCACCAATATTGTCGCAGAAAATGCATATCTCAGCTTGAAACATCACGAAAACCAAGATATCTCCGGTTCTGCACATCAAACGTACTGTGGAGTGGTGAAAACACCAGAAAACTTGTTTTTTCGCATTAAATAGCTCGAAACGAGCGATCTAGATAATTCTGCATACTTCTGACTGAAGTCTCACCAATATTATCGCAAAAAATGCATATCTCAGCTAGAAACATCACGAAAATCAAGATGTCGCCGGTTCTGCATATCAAACGCACTGTGGAGTGGTGAAAACAACCAGATAACGTGTTTCTCGCATTAAATAGCTCGAATCGGGCGATCTAGATGATTCTGCATACTTCTGACTGAAGTCTCACCAAGATTATGGCAGAAAATGCATATCTCAGCTTGAAACATCACGAAAACCAAGATATCTCCGGTTCTGCACATCAAACGTACTGTGGAGTGGTGAAAACACCAGAAAACTTGTTTTTTCGCATTAAATAGCTCGAAACGAGCGATCTAGATAATTCTGCATACTTCTGACTGAAGTCTCACCAAGATTATCGCAGAAAATGCATATCTCAGCTGGAAACCACACGAAAACAAAGATATCGCCGGTTCTGCATATCAGACGCACTGTGGAGTGGTGAAAACACCAGAAAACGTGTTACTCGCATTAACTATCTCGAAAAGAGCGTTCTGGATGATTCTGCATGCTTCTCATAGATGAAACACAAAGATTATCGCAGGAAATGCATATCTCAGCTAGAAACCTCACGAAAATCGAGATGTCGCCGGTACCGCATATCAAACGCACTATGGAGTGGTGAAAACACCCAGATAACATGTTTGTCGCATTAAATAGCTCGAAACGAGCGATCTAGATGATTCTGCATACTTCTGACTGAAGTCTCACCAAGATTATTGCAGAAAATGCATATCTCAGCTGGAAACACCACGAAAATCAAGATATCGCCGGTTCTGCATATCAGACGCACTGTGGAATGCTGAAAACACCAGAAAACTTGTTTTTTCGTATTAAATAGCTCGAAACGAGCGATCTAGATGATTCTGCATACTTCTGACTGAAGTCTCACCAATATTATCGCAAAAAATGCATATCTCAGCTAGAAACATCACGAAAATCAAGATGTCGCCAGTTCTGCATATCAAACGCACTGTGGAGTGGTGAAAACAACCAGATAACGTGTTTCTCGCATTAAATAGCTCGAAACGGGCGCTCTAGATGATTCTGCATACTTCTGACAGAAGTCTCACCAAGATAATGGCAGAAAGGCATATCTCAGCTTGAAACATCACGAAAACCAAGATATCTCCGGTTCTGCACGTCAAACGTACTGTGGAGTGGTGAAAACACCAGAAAACGTTATTCTCGCATTAAGTAGCTGGAAAAGAGCGTTCACGAAGATTCTGCATACTTCTGACAGAGGTCTCACCTATATTATCGTAGAAAATGCATATCTCAGCTTGAAACCCGACCGAAACGAAGATATCTCCGGTTCTGCATGTCAAACGTACTGTGGAGTGGTAAATACACCGGAAAACGTGTTTCTCGCATTAAATAGCTCGAAAAGAGCGATCTAGATGATTCTGCATACATCTGGCAGAAGACGCACCAAGCTTATCGCAGAAAATGCATATCTCAGCTGGAAACACCACGAAAATCAAGATATCGCCGGTTCTGCATATCAAACGCACTGTGGAATGTTGAAAATACCAGAAAACTTGTTTTTTCGCATTAAATAGCTCGAAACGAGCGATCAAGATAATTCTGCATACTTCTGACTGAAGTCTCACCAAGATTATCGCAGAAAATGCATATCTCAGCTGGAAACCCCACGAAAACAAAGACATCGCCGGTTCTGCATATCAGACGCACTGTGGAGTGGTGATAACACCAGAACACGTGTTACTCGCATTAACTATCTCGAAAAGAGCGTTCTGGATGATTCTGCATGCTTCCTATAGATGAAACACAAAGATAATCGCAGAAAATGCATATCTCAGCTAGAAACCTCACGAAATTCGAGATGCCGCCGGTACTGCATATCAAACGCACTATGGAGTGGTGAAAACACCCAGATAACGTGTTTCTCGCATTAAATAACTCGAAACGAGCGATCTAGATGATTCTGCATACCTCTGACTGAAGTCTCACCAGGATTATCGCAGAAAATGCACATCTCAGCTGGAAACACCACGAAAATCAAGATATCGCCGGTTCTGCATATCAGACGCACTGTGGAATGTTGATAGCACCAGAAAACTGTTTTTTTCGCATTAAATAGCTCGAAAAGAGCGATCTAGATGATTCTGCATACTTCTGAATGAAGTCTCACCAATATTATCGCAGAAAATGCATATTTCAGCTGGAAACCCCACGAAAACCAAGCTATCGGCGGCTCTACATATCAAACGCACTGTGGAGTGGTCATAACACCAGAAAACTTGTTTTTTCGCATTAAATCGCTCGAAACGAACGATCTAGGGGATTCTGCATACTTCTGACTGAAGTCTCACCAATATTATCGCAGAAAATGCATATGTCAGCTAGAAACCTCACGAAAATCAAGATGCCGCCGGTTCTGCATATCAAACGCACTATGGAGTGGTCTAAACAACCAGATGACGTGGTTCTAGCATTATATAGCTGGAAACGAGCGATCTAGATGATTCTGCATACTTCTGACTGAAGTCTCACCAAGATTATCGCAGAAAATGCATATCTAAGCTTGAAACCTCACGAAAACCAAGATATCTCCGGTTCTGCACATCAATCGTTCTGTGGAGTGGCGAAAACACCAGAAAACGTGTTTCTCGTATTAAATAGCTCGAAAAGAGCGATATCGATGATTCTGCATACTTCGGACAGAAGTCTCACCAATATTATCGCAGAAAATGCATATTTCAGCTGGAAACCCCACGAAAACCAAGTTATTGCCGGTTCTGCATATCAAACGCACTGTGGAGTGGACAACACACCAGATAACGTGTTTCTCGCATTAAATAGCTCGAAAAGAGCGATCTCGATGATTCTGCATACTTCTGACAGAAGGTGCACCAAGATTATCGCAGAAAATGCATACCTCAGGATGAAAACCGACGAAAACCAAGATTTCGCCATTTCTGCATATCAAACGCACTGTGGAGTGGTCAAAACAGCAGATAACGTGTTTCTCGCATTAAATAGCTCGAAAAGAGCGATATCGATGATTCTGCATACTTCGGACAGAAGTCTCACCAATATTATCGCAGAAACTGCATATCTCAGCTTGAAACCTCACGAAAATCAAGATGTCGCCGGTTCTGCACATCAAACGTACTGTGGGGTGGTGAAAACACCAGAAAACGTGTTTCTCGCATTAAGTAGCTCGAAAAGAGCGTTTTCGAAGGTTCTGCATACTTCTGACAGAAGTCTCACCAAGATTATCGTAGAAAATGCATATCTCAGCTTGAAACCCGACCGAAACCAAGATATCTCCGGTTCTGCATGTCAAACGTACTGTGGAGTGGTGAATACACCAGAAAACGTGTTTCTTGCATTAAATAGCTCGAAAAGAGCGATCTAGATGATTCTGCATACTTCTGACAGAAGACTTACCAAGATTATCGCAGAAAATGCATATCTCAGCTGGAAACACCTCGAAAATCAAGATATCGCAGGTTCCACATATCAAACGCACTGCGGAATGTTGAAAACACCAGAAAACTTGTTTTTTCGCATTAAAGAGCTCGAAACGAGCGATCTAGATGATTCTGCATACTTCTGACTGAAGTCTCACCAATATTATCGCAGAAAATGCATATCTCAACTTGAAACCCGAAGAAATCCAAGATGTCGCCGGTTCTGCATATCAAACGCACTGTGGAGTGGTCAATACACCAGATAACATGTTTCTCGCATTAAATAGCTCGAAAAGAGTTATCTCGATGATTCTGCATAATTCTGACTGAAGTCTCACCAATATTATCGCAGAAAATGCATATCTCAGCTTGAAACCCGATCGAAACCAAGATATCTCCGGTTCTGCATATCAAACGCACTGTGGGGTGGTGAAAACACCAGAAAACGTGTTTCTCGCATTAAATAGCTCGAAACGACCGATCTAGATGATTCTGCATACTGCTGACAGAAGACTCACCAAGATTATCGCAGAAAGTGCATATCTCAGCTGGAAACACTACGAAAATCAAGATATCGCCGGTTCTGCATATCAAACGCACTGTGGAATGTTGAAAACATCAATAAACTTGTTTTTTCGCATTAAATAGCTCGAAACGAGCGATCTAGATGATTCTGCATACTTCTGACTGAAGTCTCATCTATATTATCGCAGAAAATGCACATCTCAGCTTGAATCCTCACGGAAATCAAGATGTCGCCGCTTCTGCATAGCAAACGGACTGTGGAGTAGTCAATACACCAGATAACGTGTTTTTCGCATTAAATAGCTCGAAAAGAGCGATCTAGATGATTCTGCATACTTCTCATAGATGAAACACCAAGATTATCGCAGAAAATGCATATTTCAGCTGGAAACCCCACGAAAACCAAGATGTAGCCGGTTCTGCATATCAAACGCACTGTGGAGTGGGGAATACACCAGAAAACGCGTTTCTCGCATTAAATAGCTGCAAACGAGCGATCTAGATGCTTCTGCATCCTTCTGGCTGAAGTCTCACCAATATTATAGCAGAAAATGCACATCTCAGTTTGAAACCTCACGAAAATAAAGATGTCGCCGGTTCTGCATAGCAAACGGACTGTGGAGTGGTCAATACACCAGATAACGTGTTTCTCGCATTAAATAGCTAGAAAAGAGCGATCTCGATGATTCTGCATACTTCTGACAGAAGACTCACCAAGATTATCGCAGAAAATGCATATCTCGCTTTAAACCCGACCGAAACCAAGGTATCTCCGGTTCTGCATATCAAACGCACTGTGGAGAGGTCAAAACACCAGATAACGTGTTTCTCGCATTAAATAGCTCGAAAAGAGCGATATCGATATTTCTGCATACTTCGGACAGAAGTCTCACCAATATTATCGCAGAAAATGCATATCTCAGCTTGAAACCTAACGAAAATCAAGATGTCGCCGGTTCTGCATATCAAACGCACTTTAGAGTGGTGAAAACAACCAGATAACGCGTTTCTCGCATTAAATAGCTCGAATCGAGCGATCTCGATGAATCTGCATACTTCTGACAGAAGACTCACCAAGATTATCGCAGAAAATGCATATTTCAGCTGGAAACCCCACGAAAACCAAGCTATCGGCGGCTCTACATATCAAACGCACTGTGGAGTGGTCATAACACCAGAAAACTTGTTTTTTCGCATTAAATCGCTCGAAACGAACGATCTAGATGATTCTGCATACTTCTGACTGAAGTCTCACCAATATTATCGCAGAAAATGCATATCTCAGCTAGAAACCTCACGAAAATCAAGATGTCGCCGGTTCTGCATATCAAACGCACTGTGGAATGTTGAAAACACCAGAAAACTTGTTTCTTCGCACTAAATAGCTCGAAACGAGCGATCTAGACGATTCTGCATACTTCTGACTGAAGTCTCACCAATATTATCGCAGAAAATGCATATCTCAGCTTGAAACCCGACGAAAACCACGATGTCGCCGGTTCTGCATATCAAACGCACTGTGGGGTGGTGAAAACACCAGATAACGTGTTTCTCGCATTAAATAGCTCGAAACGAGCGATCTAGATGATTCTGCATACTTCTGACTGAAGTCTCACAAATATTATCGCAGAAAATGCATATCTCAGCTTGAAACCCGATCGAAACCAAGATATCTCCGGTTCTGCATATCAAACGCACTGTGGGGTGGTGAAAACACCAGAAAACGTGTTTCTCGCATTAAATAGCTCGAAACGACCGATCTAGATGATTCTGCATACTGCTGACAGAAGAATCACCAAGATTATCGCAGAAAGTGCATATCTCAGCTGGAAACACTACGAAAATCAAGATATCGCCGGTTCTGCATATCAAACGCACTGTGGAATGTTGAAAACACCAATAAACTTGTTTTTTCGCATTAAATAGCTCGAAACGAGCGATCTAGATGATTCTGCATACTTCTGACTGAAGTCTCACCGATATTATCGCAGAAAATGCACATCTTAGCTTGAATCCTCACGAAAATCAAGATGTCGCCGCTTCTGCATAGCAAACGGACCGCGGAGTAGTCAATACACCAGATAACGTGTTTTTCGCATTAAATAGCTCGAAAAGAGCGATCTAGATGATTCTGCATACTTCTTATAGATGAAACACCAAGATTATCGCAGAAAATGCATATTTCAGCTGGAAACCCCACGAAAACCAAGATGTCGCCGGTTCTGCATATCAAACGCACTGTGGAGTGGGGAATACACCAGAAAACGCGTTTCTCGCATTAAATAGCTCGAAACGAGCGATCTAGATGCTTCTGCATCCTTCTGGCTGAAGTCTCACCAATATTATCGCAGAAAATGCACATCTCAGCTTGAAACCTCACGAAAATCAAGATGTCGCCGGTTCTGCATAGCAAACGGACTGTGGAGTGGTCAATACACCAGATAACGTGTTTCTCGCATTAAATAGCTAGAAAAGAGCGATCTCGATGATTCTGCATACTTCTGACAGAAGACTCACCAAGATTATCGCAGAAAATGCATATCTCGCTTTAAACCCGACCGAAACCAAGGTATCTCCGGTTCTGCATATCAAACGCACTGTGGAGAGGACAAAACACCAGATAACTTGTTTCTCGCATTAAATAGCTCGAAAAGAGCGATATCGATATTTCTGCATACTTCGGACAGAAGTCTCACCAATATTATCGCAGAAAATGCATATCTCAGCTTGAAACCTAACGAAAATCAAGATGTCGCCGGTTCTGCATATCAAACGCACTTTAGAGTGGTGAAAACAACCAGATAACGCGTTTCTCGCATTAAATAGCTCGAATCGAGCGATCTCGATGAATCTGCATACTTCTGACAGAAGACTCACCAAGATTATCGCAGAAAATGCATATTTCAGCTGGAAACCCCACGAAAACCAAGCTATCGGCGGCTCTACATATCAAACGCACTGTGGAGTGGTCATAACACCAGAAAACTTGTTTTTTCGCATTAAATCGCTCGAAACGAACGATCTAGATGATTCTGCATACTTCTGACTGAAGTCTCACCAATATTATCGCAGAAAATGCATATCTCAGCTAGAAACCTCACGAAAATCAAGATGTCGCCGGTTCTGCATATCAAACGCACTGTGGAATGTTGAAAACACCAGATAACGTGTTTCTCGCATTAAATAGCTCGAAACGAGCGATCTAGATGATTCTGCATACTTCTGACTGAAGTCTCACAAATATTATCGCAGAAAATGCATATCTCAGCTTGAAACCCGACCGAAACCAAGATATCTCCGTTTCTGCATGTCAAACGTACTGTGGAGTGGTGAATACACCAGATAACGTGTTTCTGGCATTAAATTGCTCGAAAAGAGCGATCTAGATGATTCTGCATACTGCTGACAGAAGACTCACCAAGATTATCGCAGAAAATGCATATCTCAGCTGGAAACACTACGAAAATCATGATATCGCCGGTTCTGCATATCAAACGCACTGTGGAATGTTGAAAACACCAGAAAACTTGTTTTTGCGCATTAAATAGCTCGAAACGAGCGATCTAGATGATTCTGCATACTTCTGACTGAAGTCTCACCAATATTATCGCAGAAAATGCATATCTCAACTTGAAACCCGAAGAAATCCAAGATGTCGCCGGTTCTGCATATCAAACGCACTGTGGAGTGGTCAATACACCAGATAACGTGTTTCTCGCATTAAATAGCTCGAAAAAAGTGATCTCGATGATTCTGCATAATTCTGACTGAAGTCTCACCAAGATTATCGCAGAAAATGCATATCTCAGCTTGAAACCTAACGAAAATCAAGATGTCGCCGGTTCTGCATATCAAACGCACTTTAGAGTGGTGAAAACAACCAGATAACGCGTTTCTCGCATTAAATAGCTCGAATCGAGCGATCTCGATGAATCTGCATACTTCTGACAGAAGACTCACCAAGATTATCGCAGAAAATGCATATTTCAGCTGGAAACCCCACGAAAACCAAGCTATCGGCGGCTCTACATATCAAACGCACTGTGGTGTGGTCATAACACCAGAAAACTTGTTTTTTCGCATTAAATCGCTCGAAACGAACGATCTAGATGATTCTGCATACTTCTGACTGAAGTCTCACCAATATTATCTTAGAAAATGCATATCTCAGCTAGAAACCTCACTAAAATCAAGATGTCGCCGGTTCTGTATATCAAACGCACTGTGGAATGTTGAAAACACCAGAAAACTTGTTTCTTCGCACTAAATAGCTCGAAACGAGCGATCTAGACGATTCTGCATACTTCTGACTGAAGTCTCACCAATATTATCGCAGAAAATGCATATCTCAGCTTGAAACCCGACGAAAACCACGATGTCGCCGGTTCTGCATATCAAACGCACTGTGGTGTGGTCATAACACCAGAAAACTTGTTTTTTCGCATTAAATAGCTCGAAACGAGCGATCTAGATGATTCTGCATACTTCTGACTGAAGTCTCACAAATATTATCTTAGAAAATGCATATCTCAGCTAGAAACCTCACGAAAATCAAGATGTCGCCGGTTCTGCATATCAAACGCACTGTGGAATGTTGAAAACACCAGAAAACTTGTTTCTTCGCACTAAATAGCTCGAAACGAGCGATCTAGACGATTCTGCATACTTCTGACTGAAGTCTCACCAATATTATCGCAGAAAATGCATATCTCAGCTTGAAACCCGACGAAAACCACGATGTCGCCGGTTCTGCATATCAAACGCACTGTGGGGTGGTGAAAACACCAGATAACGTGTTTCTCGCATTAAATAGCTCGAAACGAGCGATCTAGATGATTGTGCATACTTCTGACTGAAGTCTCACAAATATTATCGCAGAAAATGCATATCTCAGCTTGAAACCCGATCGAAACCCAGATATCTCCGGTTCTGCATATCAAACGCACTGTGGGGTGGTGAAAACACCAGAAAACGTGTTTCTCGCATTAAATAGCTCGAAACGACCGATCTAGATGATTCTGCATACTGCTGACAGAAGAATCACCAAGATTATCGCAGAAAGTGCATATCTCAGCTGGAAACACTACGAAAATCAAGATATCGCCGGTTCTACATATCAAACGCACTGTGGAATGTTGAAAACACCAATAAACTTGTTTTTTCGCATTAAATAGCTCGAAACGAGCGATCTAGATGATTCTGCATACTTCTGACTGAAGTCTCACCGATATTATCGCAGAAAATGCACATCTTAGCTTGAATCCTCACGAAAATCAAGATGTCGCCGCTTCTGCATAGCAAACGGACCGCGGAGTAGTCAATACACCAGATAACGTGTTTTTCGCATTAAATAGCTCGAAAAGAGCGATCTAGATGATTCTGCATACTTCTCATAGATGAAACACCAAGATTATCGCAGAAAATGCATATTTCAGCTGGAAACCCCACGAAAACCAAGATGTCGCCGGTTCTGCATATCAAACGCACTGTGGAGTGGGGAATACACCAGAAAACGCGTTTCTCGCATTAAATAGCTCGAAACGAGCGATCTAGATGCTTCTGCATCCTTCTGGCTGAAGTCTCACCAATATTATCGCAGAAAATGCACATCTCAGCTTGAAACCTCACGAAAATCAAGATGTCGCCGGTTCTGCATAGCAAACGGACTGTGGAGTGGTCAATACACCAGATAACGTGTTTCTCGCATTAAATAGCTAGAAAAGAGCGATCTCGATGATTCTGCATACTTCTGACAGAAGACTCACCAAGATTATCGCTGAAAATGCATATCTCGCTTTAAACCGACCGAAACCAAGGTATCTCCGGTTCTGCATATCAAACGCACTGTGGAGAGGTCAAAACACCAGATAACGTGTATCTCGCATTAAATAGCTCGAAAAGAGCGATATCGATATTTCTGCATACTTCGGACAGAAGTCTCACCAATATTATCGCAGAAAATGCATATCTCAGCTTGAAACCTAACGAGAATCAAGATGTCGCCGGTTCTGCATATCAAACGCTCAGTGGAGTGGTCAAAACACCAGAAAACGCGTTTCTCGCATTAAATTGCTCGAAACGAGCGATCTAGATGATTCTGCATACTTCTGACTGAAGTCTCACCAATATTATCGCAGAAAATGCATATCTCAACTTGAAACCCGACGAAAACCAAGATGTCGCCGGTTCTGCATATCAAACGCACTGTGGAGTGGGGAATACACCAGAAAACGCGTTTCTCGCATTAAATAGCTCGAAACGAGCGATCTAGATGCTTCTGCATCCTTCTGGCTGAAGTCTCACTAAGATTATCGCAGAAAATGCATATCTCAGCTTGAAACCTCACGAAAACAAAGATATCTCCGGTTCTGCACATCAAACGTACTGTGGGGTGGTGAAAACCCCAGAAAACGTGTTTCTCGCATTAAGTAGCTCGAAAAGAGCGTTCTCGAAGGTTCTGCATACTTCTGCCAGAAGTCTCACCAAGATTATCGTAGAAAATGCATATCTCAGCTTGAAACCCGACCGAAACCAAGATATCTCCGGTTCTGCATGTCAAACGTACTGTGGAGTGGTGAATACACCAGAAAACGTGTTTCTTGCATTAAATAGCTCGAAAAGAGCGATCTGGATGATTCTGCATACTTCTGACAGAAGACTTACCAAGATTATCGCAGAAAATGCATATCTCAGCTGGAAACACCACGAAAATCAAGATATCGCAGGTTCTACATATCAAACGCACTGCGGAATGTGGAAAACAGCAGAAAACTTGTTTCTTTGCATTAAATAGCTCGAAACGAGCGATCTAGACGATTCTGCATACTTCTGACTGAAGTCTCACCAATATTATCGCAGAAAATGCACATCTCAGCTTGAAACCTAACGAAAATCAAGATGTCGCCGGTTCTGCATATCAAACACCCTGTGGAGTGATGAAAACACCAGATAACCTGTTTCTCGCATTAAATAGCTCGAAAGGAGCGATCTAGATGATTCTGCATACTTCTGACAGAAGACTCACCAAGATTATCGCAGAAAATCCATATTTCAGTTGGAAACCCCCGAAAACCAAGTTATCGCCGGTTCTGCATATCAAACACCCTGTGGAGTGATGAAAACACCAGATAACCTGTTTCTCGCATTAAATAGCTCGAAAGGAGCGATCTAGATGATTCTGCATACTTCTGACAGAAGACTCACCAAGATTATCGCAGAAAATGCATATCTCAGCTGGAAACATCACGAAATTCAAGATATCGCCGGTTCTGCATATCAAACGCACTGTGGAATGTTGAAAACACCAGAAAACTTGTTTCTTCGCACTAAGTAGCTCGAAACGAGCGATCTAGACGATTCTGCATACTTCTGACTGAAGTCTCACCAATATTATCGCAGAAAATGCATATCTCAGCTTGAAACCCGTCGAAAACCACGATGTCGCCGGTTCTGCATATCAAACGCACTGTAGGGTGGTGAAAACACCAGATAACGTGTTTCTCGCATTAAATAGCTCGAAACGAGCGATCTAGACGATTCTGCATACTTCTGACTGAAGTCTCACCAATATTATCGCAGAAAATGCACATCTCAGCTTGAAACCTAACGAAAATCAAGATGTCGCCGGTTCTGCATATCAAACACCCTGTGGAGTGATGAAAACACCAGATAACCTGTTTCTCGCATTAAATAGCTCGAAAGGAGCGATCTAGATGATTCTGCATACTTCTGACAGAAGACTCACCAAGATTATCGCAGAAAATCCATATTTCAGTTGGAAACCCCCGAAAACCAAGTTATCGCCGGTTCTGCATATCAAACACCCTGTGGAGTGATGAAAACACCAGATAACCTGTTTCTCGCATTAAATAGCTCGAAAGGAGCGATCTAGATGATTCTGCATACTTCTGACAGAAGTCTCACCAAGATGATCGCAGAAAATGCATATATCAGCTGGAAAGCCCACGAAAACCAAGATATCGCTGGTTCTGCATATCAGACGCACCGTGGAGTGGTGAAAACACCAGTAAACGTGTTACTCGCATTAGCTAGCTCGAGAAGAGCGATCTGGATGATTCTGCATACTTCTCATAGATGAAACACAAAGATTATCGCAGAAAATGCATATTTCAGCTGGAAACTCCACGAAAACCAACTTATCGGCGGATCTACATATCAAACGCACTGTGGAGTGGTCAAAACACCAGAATACTTGTTTCTTCGCACTAAGTAGCTCGAAACGAGCGATCTAGACGATTCTGCATACTTCTGACTGAAGTCTCACCAATATTATCGCAGAAAATGCATATCTCAGCTTGAAACCCGTCGAAAACCACGATGTCGCCGGTTCTGCATATCAAACGCACTGTAGGGTGGTGAAAACACCAGATAACGTGTTTCTCGCATTAAATAGCTCGAAACGAGCGATCTAGACGATTCTGCATACTTCTGACTGAAGTCTCACCAATATTATCGCAGAAAATGCTTACCTCAGGATCAAAACCGACGAAATCCAAGATTTCGCCATTTCTGCATATCAAACGCTCAGTGGAGTGGTCAAAACACCAGAAAACGCGTTTCTCGCATTAAATAGCTCGAAACGAGCGATCTAGATGATTGTGCATACTTCTGACTGAAGTCTCACAAATATTATCGCAGAAAATGCATATCTCAGCTTGAAACCCGATCGAAACCCAGATATCTCCGGTTCTGCATATCAAACGCACTGTGGGGTGGTGAAAACACCAGAAAACGTGTTTCTCGCATTAAATAGCTCGAAACGACCGATCTAGATGATTCTGCATACTGCTGACAGAAGAATCACCAAGATTATCGCAGAAAGTGCATATCTCAGCTGGAAACACTACGAAAATCAAGATATCGCCGGTTCTACATATCAAACGCACTGTGGAATGTTGAAAACACCAATAAACTTGTTTTTTCGCATTAAATAGCTCGAAACGAGCGATCTAGATGATTCTGCATACTTCTGACTGAAGTCTCACCGATATTATCGCAGAAAATGCACATCTTAGCTTGAATCCTCACGAAAATCAAGATGTCGCCGCTTCTGCATAGCAAACGGACCGCGGAGTAGTCAATACACCAGATAACGTGTTTTTCGCATTAAATAGCTCGAAAAGAGCGATCTAGATGATTCTGCATACTTCTCATAGATGAAACACCAAGATTATCGCAGAAAATGCATATTTCAGCTGGAAACCCCACGAAAACCAAGATGTCGCCGGTTCTGCATATCAAACGCACTGTGGAGTGGGGAATACACCAGAAAACGCGTTTCTCGCATTAAATAGCTCGAAACGAGCGATCTAGATGCTTCTGCATCCTTCTGGCTGAAGTCTCACCAATATTATCGCAGAAAATGCACATCTCAGCTTGAAACCTCACGAAAATCAAGATGTCGCCGGTTCTGCATAGCAAACGGACTGTGGAGTGGTCAATACACCAGATAACGTGTTTCTCGCATTAAATAGCTAGAAAAGAGCGATCTCGATGATTCTGCATACTTCTGACAGAAGACTCACCAAGATTATCGCTGAAAATGCATATCTCGCTTTAAACCGACCGAAACCAAGGTATCTCCGGTTCTGCATATCAAACGCACTGTGGAGAGGTCAAAACACCAGATAACGTGTATCTCGCATTAAATAGCTCGAAAAGAGCGATATCGATATTTCTGCATACTTCGGACAGAAGTCTCACCAATATTATCGCAGAAAATGCATATCTCAGCTTGAAACCTAACGAGAATCAAGATGTCGCCGGTTCTGCATATCAAACGCTCAGTGGAGTGGTCAAAACACCAGAAAACGCGTTTCTCGCATTAAATTGCTCGAAACGAGCGATCTAGATGATTCTGCATACTTCTGACTGAAGTCTCACCAATATTATCGCAGAAAATGCATATCTCAACTTGAAACCCGACGAAAACCAAGATGTCGCCGGTTCTGCATATCAAACGCACTGTGGAGTGGGGAATACACCAGAAAACGCGTTTCTCGCATTAAATAGCTCGAAACGAGCGATCTAGATGCTTCTGCATCCTTCTGGCTGAAGTCTCACTAAGATTATCGCAGAAAATGCATATCTCAGCTTGAAACCTCACGAAAACAAAGATATCTCCGGTTCTGCACATCAAACGTACTGTGGGGTGGTGAAAACCCCAGAAAACGTGTTTCTCGCATTAAGTAGCTCGAAAAGAGCGTTCTCGAAGGTTCTGCATACTTCTGCCAGAAGTCTCACCAAGATTATCGTAGAAAATGCATATCTCAGCTTGAAACCCGACCGAAACCAAGATATCTCCGGTTCTGCATGTCAAACGTACTGTGGAGTGGTGAATACACCAGAAAACGTGTTTCTTGCATTAAATAGCTCGAAAAGAGCGATCTGGATGATTCTGCATACTTCTGACAGAAGACTTACCAAGATTATCGCAGAAAATGCATATCTCAGCTGGAAACACCACGAAAATCAAGATATCGCAGGTTCTACATATCAAACGCACTGCGGAATGTGGAAAACTGCAGAAAACTTGTTTCTTTGCATTAAATAGCTCGAAACGAGCGATCTAGACGATTCTGCATACTTCTGACTGAAGTCTCACCAATATTATCGCAGAAAATGCACATCTCAGCTTGAAACCTAACGAAAATCAAGATGTCGCCGGTTCTGCATATCAAACACCCTGTGGAGTGATGAAAACACCAGATAACCTGTTTCTCGTATTAAATAGCTCGAAAGGAGCGATCTAGATGATTCTGCATACTTCTGACAGAAGACTCACCAAGATTATCGCAGAAAATCCATATTTCAGTTGGAAACCCCCGAAAACCAAGTTATCGCCGGTTCTGCATATCAAACACCCTGTGGAGTGATGAAAACACCAGATAACCTGTTTCTCGCATTAAATAGCTCGAAAGGAGCGATCTAGATGATTCTGCATACTTCTGACAGAAGACTCACCAAGATTATCGCAGAAAATGCATATCTCAGCTGGAAACATCACGAAATTCAAGATATCGCCGGTTCTGCATATCAAACGCACTGTGGAATGTTGAAAACACCAGAAAACTTGTTTCTTCGCACTAAGTAGCTCGAAACGAGCGATCTAGACGATTCTGCATACTTCTGACTGAAGTCTCACCAATATTATCGCAGAAAATGCATATCTCAGCTTGAAACCCGTCGAAAACCACGATGTCGCCGGTTCTGCATATCAAACGCACTGTAGGGTGGTGAAAACACCAGATAACGTGTTTCTCGCATTAAATAGCTCGAAACGAGCGATCTAGACGATTCTGCATACTTCTGACTGAAGTCTCACCAATATTATCGCAGAAAATGCACATCTCAGCTTGAAACCTAACGAAAATCAAGATGTCGCCGGTTCTGCATATCAAACACCCTGTGGAGTGATGAAAACACCAGATAACCTGTTTCTCGCATTAAATAGCTCGAAAGGAGCGATCTAGATGATTCTGCATACTTCTGACAGAAGACTCACCAAGATTATCGCAGAAAATCCATATTTCAGTTGGAAACCCCCGAAAACCAAGTTATCGCCGGTTCTGCATATCAAACACCCTGTGGAGTGATGAAAACACCAGATAACCTGTTTCTCGCATTAAATAGCTCGAAAGGAGCGATCTAGATGATTCTGCATACTTCTGACAGAAGTCTCACCAAGATGATCGCAGAAAATGCATATATCAGCTGGAAAGCCCACGAAAACCAAGATATCGCTGGTTCTGCATATCAGACGCACCGTGGAGTGGTGAAAACACCAGTAAACGTGTTACTCGCATTAGCTAGCTCGAGAAGAGCGATCTGGATGATTCTGCATACTTCTCATAGATGAAACACAAAGATTATCGCAGAAAATGCATATTTCAGCTGGAAACTCCACGAAAACCAACTTATCGGCGGATCTACATATCAAACGCACTGTGGAGTGGTCAAAACACCAGAATACTTGTTTCTTCGCACTAAGTAGCTCGAAACGAGCGATCTAGACGATTCTGCATACTTCTGACTGAAGTCTCACCAATATTATCGCAGAAAATGCATATCTCAGCTTGAAACCCGTCGAAAACCACGATGTCGCCGGTTCTGCATATCAAACGCACTGTAGGGTGGTGAAAACACCAGATAACGTGTTTCTCGCATTAAATAGCTCGAAACGAGCGATCTAGACGATTCTGCATACTTCTGACTGAAGTCTCACCAATATTATCGCAGAAAATGCACATCTCAGCTTGAAACCTAACGAAAATCAAGATGTCGCCGGTTCTGCATATCAAACACCCTGTGGAGTGATGAAAACACCAGATAACCTGTTTCTCGCATTAAATAGCTCGAAAGGAGCGATCTAGATGATTCTGCATACTTCTGACAGAAGACTCACCAAGATTATCGCAGAAAATCCATATTTCAGTTGGAAACCCCCGAAAACCAAGTTATCGCCGGTTCTGCATATCAAACACCCTGTGGAGTGATGAAAACACCAGATAACCTGTTTCTCGCATTAAATAGCTCGAAAGGAGCGATCTAGATGATTCTGCATACTTCTGACAGAAGACTCACCAAGATTATCGCAGAAAATGCATATCTCAGCTGGAAACATCACGAAATTCAAGATATCGCCGGTTCTGCATATCAAACGCACTGTGGAATGTTGAAAACACCAGAAAACTTGTTTCTTCGCACTAAGTAGCTCGAAACGAGCGATCTAGACGATTCTGCATACTTCTGACTGAAGTCTCACCAATATTATCGCAGAAAATGCATATCTCAGCTTGAAACCCGTCGAAAACCACGATGTCGCCGGTTCTGCATATCAAACGCACTGTAGGGTGGTGAAAACACCAGATAACGTGTTTCTCGCATTAAATAGCTCGAAACGAGCGATCTAGACGATTCTGCATACTTCTGACTGAAGTCTCACCAATATTATCGCAGAAAATGCACATCTCAGCTTGAAACCTAACGAAAATCAAGATGTCGCCGGTTCTGCATATCAAACACCCTGTGGAGTGATGAAAACACCAGATAACCTGTTTCTCGCATTAAATAGCTCGAAAGGAGCGATCTAGATGATTCTGCATACTTCTGACAGAAGACTCACCAAGATTATCGCAGAAAATCCATATTTCAGTTGGAAACCCCCGAAAACCAAGTTATCGCCGGTTCTGCATATCAAACACCCTGTGGAGTGATGAAAACACCAGATAACCTGTTTCTCGCATTAAATAGCTCGAAAGGAGCGATCTAGATGATTCTGCATACTTCTGACAGAAGTCTCACCAAGATGATCGCAGAAAATGCATATATCAGCTGGAAAGCCCACGAAAACCAAGATATCGCTGGTTCTGCATATCAGACGCACCGTGGAGTGGTGAAAACACCAGTAAACGTGTTACTCGCATTAGCTAGCTCGAGAAGAGCGATCTGGATGATTCTGCATACTTCTCATAGATGAAACACAAAGATTATCGCAGAAAATGCATATTTCAGCTGGAAACTCCACGAAAACCAACTTATCGGCGGCTCTACATATCAAACGCACTGTGGAGTGGTCAAAACACCAGAATACTTGTTTTTTCGCATTAAATAGCTCGAAAGGAGCGATCTAGATGATTCTGCATACTTCTCATAGATGAAACACCAAGATTATCGCAGAAAATGCATATTTCAGCTGGAAACCCCACGAAAACCAAGATGTCGCCGGTTCTGCATATCAAACGCACTGTGGAGTGGGGAATACACCAGAAAACGCGTTTCTCGCATTAAATAGCTCGAAACGAGCGATCTAGATGCTTCTGCATCCTTCTGGCTGAAGTCTCACCAATATTATCGCAGAAAATGCACATCTCAGCTTGAAACCTCACGAAAATCAAGATGTCGCCGGTTCTGCATAGCAAACGGACTGTGGAGTGGTCAATACACCAGATAACGTGTTTCTCGCATTAAATAGCTAGAAAAGAGCGATCTCGATGATTCTGCATACTTCTGACAGAAGACTCACCAAGATTATCGCAGAAAATGCATATCTCGCTTTAAACCCGACCGAAACCAAGGTATCTCCGGTTCTGCATATCAAACGCACTGTGGAGAGGTCAAAACACCAGATAACGTGTTTCTCGCATTAAATAGCTCGAAAAGAGCGATATCGATATTTCTGCATACTTCGGACAGAAGTCTCACCAATATTATCACAGAAAATGCATATCTCAGCTTGAAACCTCACGAAAATAAAGATGTCGCCGGTTCTGCATATGAAACGCACTGTGGAGTGGTCATAACACAAGAAAACTTGTTTTTTCGCATTAAATCGCTCGAAACGAACGATCTAGATGATTCTGCATACTTCTGACTGAAGTCTCACCAATATTATCGCAGAAAATGCATATCTCAGCTAGAAACCTCACGAAAATCAAGATGTCGCCGGTTCTGCATATCAAACGCACTGTGGAATGTTGAAAACACCAGAAAACTTGTTTCTTCGCACTAAATAGCTCGAAACGAGCGATCTAGACGATTCTGCATACTTCTGACTGAAGTCTCACCAATATTATCGCAGAAAATGCACATCTCAGCTTGAAACCTAACGAAAATCAAGATGTCGCCGGTTCTGCATATCAAACACCCTGTGGAGTGATGAAAACACCAGATAACCTGTTTCTCGCATTAAATAGCTCGAAAGGAGCGATCTAGATGATTCTGCATACTTCTGACAGAAGACTCACCAAGATTATCGCAGAAAATCCATATTTCAGTTGGAAACCCCCGAAAACCAAGTTATCGCCGGTTCTGCATATCAAACACCCTGTGGAGTGATGAAAACACCAGATAACCTGTTTCTCGCATTAAATAGCTCGAAAGGAGCGATCTAGATGATTCTGCATACTTCTGACAGAAGACTCACCAAGATTATCGCAGAAAATGCATATCTCAGCTGGAAACATCACGAAATTCAAGATATCGCCGGTTCTGCATATCAAACGCACTGTGGAATGTTGAAAACACCAGAAAACTTGTTTCTTCGCACTAAGTAGCTCGAAACGAGCGATCTAGACGATTCTGCATACTTCTGACTGAAGTCTCACCAATATTATCGCAGAAAATGCATATCTCAGCTTGAAACCCGTCGAAAACCACGATGTCGCCGGTTCTGCATATCAAACGCACTGTAGGGTGGTGAAAACACCAGATAACGTGTTTCTCGCATTAAATAGCTCGAAACGAGCGATCTAGACGATTCTGCATACTTCTGACTGAAGTCTCACCAATATTATCGCAGAAAATGCACATCTCAGCTTGAAACCTAACGAAAATCAAGATGTCGCCGGTTCTGCATATCAAACACCCTGTGGAGTGATGAAAACACCAGATAACCTGTTTCTCGCATTAAATAGCTCGAAAGGAGCGATCTAGATGATTCTGCATACTTCTGACAGAAGACTCACCAAGATTATCGCAGAAAATCCATATTTCAGTTGGAAACCCCCGAAAACCAAGTTATCGCCGGTTCTGCATATCAAACACCCTGTGGAGTGATGAAAACACCAGATAACCTGTTTCTCGCATTAAATAGCTCGAAAGGAGCGATCTAGATGATTCTGCATACTTCTGACAGAAGTCTCACCAAGATGATCGCAGAAAATGCATATATCAGCTGGAAAGCCCACGAAAACCAAGATATCGCTGGTTCTGCATATCAGACGCACCGTGGAGTGGTGAAAACACCAGTAAACGTGTTACTCGCATTAGCTAGCTCGAGAAGAGCGATCTGGATGATTCTGCATACTTCTCATAGATGAAACACAAAGATTATCGCAGAAAATGCATATTTCAGCTGGAAACTCCACGAAAACCAACTTATCGGCGGCTCTACATATCAAACGCACTGTGGAGTGGTCAAAACACCAGAATACTTGTTTTTTCGCATTAAATAGCTCGAAAGGAGCGATCTAGATGATTCTGCATACTTCTCATAGATGAAACACCAAGATTATCGCAGAAAATGCATATTTCAGCTGGAAACCCCACGAAAACCAAGATGTCGCCGGTTCTGCATATCAAACGCACTGTGGAGTGGGGAATACACCAGAAAACGCGTTTCTCGCATTAAATAGCTCGAAACGAGCGATCTAGATGCTTCTGCATCCTTCTGGCTGAAGTCTCACCAATATTATCGCAGAAAATGCACATCTCAGCTTGAAACCTCACGAAAATCAAGATGTCGCCGGTTCTGCATAGCAAACGGACTGTGGAGTGGTCAATACACCAGATAACGTGTTTCTCGCATTAAATAGCTAGAAAAGAGCGATCTCGATGATTCTGCATACTTCTGACAGAAGACTCACCAAGATTATCGCAGAAAATGCATATCTCGCTTTAAACCCGACCGAAACCAAGGTATCTCCGGTTCTGCATATCAAACGCACTGTGGAGAGGTCAAAACACCAGATAACGTGTTTCTCGCATTAAATAGCTCGAAAAGAGCGATATCGATATTTCTGCATACTTCGGACAGAAGTCTCACCAATATTATCACAGAAAATGCATATCTCAGCTTGAAACCTCACGAAAATAAAGATGTCGCCGGTTCTGCATATGAAACGCACTGTGGAGTGGTCATAACACAAGAAAACTTGTTTTTTCGCATTAAATCGCTCGAAACGAACGATCTAGATGATTCTGCATACTTCTGACTGAAGTCTCACCAATATTATCGCAGAAAATGCATATCTCAGCTAGAAACCTCACGAAAATCAAGATGTCGCCGGTTCTGCATATCAAACGCACTGTGGAATGTTGAAAACACCAGAAAACTTGTTTCTTCGCACTAAATAGCTCGAAACGAGCGATCTAGACGATTCTGCATACTTCTGACTGAAGTCTCACCAATATTATCGCAGAAAATGCACATCTCAGCTTGAAACCTAACGAAAATCAAGATGTCGCCGGTTCTGCATATCAAACACCCTGTGGAGTGATGAAAACACCAGATAACCTGTTTCTCGCATTAAATAGCTCGAAAGGAGCGATCTAGATGATTCTGCATACTTCTGACAGAAGACTCACCAAGATTATCGCAGAAAATCCATATTTCAGTTGGAAACCCCCGAAAACCAAGTTATCGCCGGTTCTGCATATCAAACACCCTGTGGAGTGATGAAAACACCAGATAACCTGTTTCTCGCATTAAATAGCTCGAAAGGAGCGATCTAGATGATTCTGCATACTTCTGACAGAAGACTCACCAAGATTATCGCAGAAAATGCATATCTCAGCTGGAAACATCACGAAATTCAAGATATCGCCGGTTCTGCATATCAAACGCACTGTGGAATGTTGAAAACACCAGAAAACTTGTTTCTTCGCACTAAGTAGCTCGAAACGAGCGATCTAGACGATTCTGCATACTTCTGACTGAAGTCTCACCAATATTATCGCAGAAAATGCATATCTCAGCTTGAAACCCGTCGAAAACCACGATGTCGCCGGTTCTGCATATCAAACGCACTGTAGGGTGGTGAAAACACCAGATAACGTGTTTCTCGCATTAAATAGCTCGAAACGAGCGATCTAGACGATTCTGCATACTTCTGACTGAAGTCTCACCAATATTATCGCAGAAAATGCACATCTCAGCTTGAAACCTAACGAAAATCAAGATGTCGCCGGTTCTGCATATCAAACACCCTGTGGAGTGATGAAAACACCAGATAACCTGTTTCTCGCATTAAATAGCTCGAAAGGAGCGATCTAGATGATTCTGCATACTTCTGACAGAAGACTCACCAAGATTATCGCAGAAAATCCATATTTCAGTTGGAAACCCCCGAAAACCAAGTTATCGCCGGTTCTGCATATCAAACACCCTGTGGAGTGATGAAAACACCAGATAACCTGTTTCTCGCATTAAATAGCTCGAAAGGAGCGATCTAGATGATTCTGCATACTTCTGACAGAAGTCTCACCAAGATGATCGCAGAAAATGCATATATCAGCTGGAAAGCCCACGAAAACCAAGATATCGCTGGTTCTGCATATCAGACGCACCGTGGAGTGGTGAAAACACCAGTAAACGTGTTACTCGCATTAGCTAGCTCGAGAAGAGCGATCTGGATGATTCTGCATACTTCTCATAGATGAAACACAAAGATTATCGCAGAAAATGCATATTTCAGCTGGAAACTCCACGAAAACCAACTTATCGGCGGCTCTACATATCAAACGCACTGTGGAGTGGTCAAAACACCAGAATACTTGTTTTTTCGCATTAAATAGCTCGAAAGGAGCGATCTAGATGATTCTGCATACTTCTCATAGATGAAACACCAAGATTATCGCAGAAAATGCATATTTCAGCTGGAAACCCCACGAAAACCAAGATGTCGCCGGTTCTGCATATCAAACGCACTGTGGAGTGGGGAATACACCAGAAAACGCGTTTCTCGCATTAAATAGCTCGAAACGAGCGATCTAGATGCTTCTGCATCCTTCTGGCTGAAGTCTCACCAATATTATCGCAGAAAATGCACATCTCAGCTTGAAACCTCACGAAAATCAAGATGTCGCCGGTTCTGCATAGCAAACGGACTGTGGAGTGGTCAATACACCAGATAACGTGTTTCTCGCATTAAATAGCTAGAAAAGAGCGATCTCGATGATTCTGCATACTTCTGACAGAAGACTCACCAAGATTATCGCAGAAAATGCATATCTCGCTTTAAACCCGACCGAAACCAAGGTATCTCCGGTTCTGCATATCAAACGCACTGTGGAGAGGTCAAAACACCAGATAACGTGTTTCTCGCATTAAATAGCTCGAAAAGAGCGATATCGATATTTCTGCATACTTCGGACAGAAGTCTCACCAATATTATCACAGAAAATGCATATCTCAGCTTGAAACCTCACGAAAATAAAGATGTCGCCGGTTCTGCATATGAAACGCACTGTGGAGTGGTCATAACACAAGAAAACTTGTTTTTTCGCATTAAATCGCTCGAAACGAACGATCTAGATGATTCTGCATACTTCTGACTGAAGTCTCACCAATATTATCGCAGAAAATGCATATCTCAGCTAGAAACCTCACGAAAATCAAGATGTCGCCGGTTCTGCATATCAAACGCACTGTGGAATGTTGAAAACACCAGAAAACTTGTTTCTTCGCACTAAATAGCTCGAAACGAGCGATCTAGACGATTCTGCATACTTCTGACTGAAGTCTCACCAATATTATCGCAGAAAATGCATATCTCAGCTTGAAACCCGACGAAAACCACGATGTCGCCGGTTCTGCATATCAAACGCACTGTGGGGTGGTGAAAACACCAGATAACGTGTTTCTCGCATTAAATAGCTCGAAACGAGCGATCTAGATGATTCTGCATACTTCTGACAGAAGGCGCACCAAGATTATCGCAGAAAATGCTTACCTCAGGATCAAAACCGACGAAATCCAAGATTTCGCCATTTCTGCATATCAAACGCTCAGTGGAGTGGTCAAAACACCAGAAAACGCGTTTCTCGCATTAAATAGCTCGAAACGAGCGATCTAGATGATTCTGCATACTTCTGACTGAAGTCTCACCAATATTATCGCAGAAAATGCATATCTCAACTTGAAACCCGACGAAAACCAAGATGTCGCCGGTTCTGCATATCAAACGCACTGTGGAGTGGGGAATACACCAGAAAACGCGTTTCTCGCATTAAATAGCTCGAAACGAGCGATCTAGATGCTTCTGCATCCTTCTGGCTGAAGTCTCACTAAGATTATCGCAGAAAATGCATATCTCAGCTTGAAACCTCACGAAAACAAAGATATCTCCGGTTCTGCACATCAAACGTACTGTGGGGTGGTGAAAACCCCAGAAAACGTGTTTCTCGCATTAAGTAGCTCGAAAAGAGCGTTCTCGAAGCTTCTGCATACTTCTGACAGAAGTCTCACCAAGATTATCGTAGAAAATGCATATCTCAGCTTGAAACCCGACCGAAACCAAGATATCTCCGGTTCTGCATGTCAAACGTACTGTGGAGTGGTGAATACACCAGAAAACGTGTTTCTTGCATTAAATAGCTCGAAAAGAGCGATCTAGATGATTCTGCATACTTCTGACAGAAGACTTACCAAGATTATCGCAGATAATGCATATCTCAGCTGGAAACACCACGAAAATCAAGATATCGCAGGTTCTACATATCAAACGCACTGCGGAATGTTGAAAACAGCAGAAAACTTGTTTCATTGCATTAAATAGCTCGAAACGAGCGATCTAGACGATTCTGCATACTTCTGACTGAAGTCTCACCAATATTATCGCAGAAAATGCATATCTCAGCTTGAAACCTAACGAAAATCAAGATGTCGCCGGTACTGCATATCAAACACCCTGTGGAGTGATGAAAACACCAGATAACCTGTTTCTCGCATTAAATAGCTCGAAAGGAGCGATCTAGATGATTCTGCATACTTCTGACAGAAGACTCACCAAGATTATCGCAGAAAATCCATATTTCAGTTGGAAACCCCCGAAAACAAAGTTATCGCCGGTTCTGCATATCAAACACCCTGTGGAGTGATGAAAACACCAGATAACCTGTTTCTCGCATTAAATAGCTCGAAAGGAGCGATCTAGACGATTCTGCATACTTCTGACAGAAGACTCACCAAGATTATCGCAGAAAATGCATATCTCAGCTGGAAACATCACGAAATTCAAGATATCGCCGGTTCTGCATATCAAACGCACTGTGGAATGTTGAAAACAACAGAAAACTTGTTTCTTCGCACTAAGTAGCTCGAAACGAGCGATCTAGACGATTCTGCATACTTCTGACTGAAGTCTCACCAATATTATCGCAGAAAATGCATATCTCAGCTTGAAACCCGTCGAAAACCTCGATGTCGCCGGTTCTGCATATCAAACGCACTGTAGGGTGGTGAAAACACCAGATAACGTGTTTCTCGCATTAAATAGCTCGAAACGAGCGATCTAGATGATTCTGCATACTTCTGACAGAAGTCTCACCAAGATGATCGCAGAAAATGCATATATCAGCTGGAAAGCCCACGAAAACCAAGATATCGCTGGTTCTGCATATCAGACGCACCGTGGAGTGGTGAAAACACCAGTAAACGTGTTACTCGCATTAGCTAGCTCGAGAAGAGCGATCTGGATGATTCTGCATACTTCTCATAGATGAAACACAAAGATTATCGCAGAAAATGCATATTTCAGCTGGAAACTCCACGAAAACCAACTTATCGGCGGCTCTACATATCAAACGCACTGTGGAGTGGTCAAAACACCAGAAAACTTGTTTTTTCGCATTAAATAGCTCGAAAGGAGCGATCTAGATGATTCTGCATACTTCTGACAGAAGACTCACCAAGATTATCGCAGAAAATGCATATTTCAGTTGGAAACCCCACGAAAACCAAGTTATCGGCGGCTCTACATATCAAACGCACTGTGGAGTGGTCAAAACACCAGAAAACTTGTTTCTTCGCATCAAATAGCTCGAAACGAGCGATCTAGATGATTCTGCATACTTCTGACTGAAGTCTCACCAATATTATCGCAGAAAATGCATATGTCAGCTAGAAACCTCACGAAAATCAAGATGTCGCCGGTTCAGCATATCAAACGCACTATGGAGTGGTCAAAACACCAGATAACGTGTTTCTCGCATTAAATAGCTCGAAAGGAGCGATCTAGATGATTCTGCATACTTCTGACAGAAGACTCACCAAGATTATCGCAGAAAATGCATATTTCAGTTGGAAACCCCACGAAAACCAAGCTATCGGCGGCTCTACATATCAAACGCACTGTGGAGTGGTCATAACACCAGAAAACTTGTTTTTTCGCATTAAATCGCTCGAAACGAACGATCTAGATGATTCTGCATACTTCTGACTGAAGTCTCACCAATATTATCGCAGAAAATGCATATCTCAGCTAGAAACCTCACGAAAATCAAGATGTCGCCGGTTCTGCATATCAAACGCATTGTGGAATGTTGAAAACACCAGAAAACTTGTTTCTTTGCACTAAATAGCTCGAAACGAGCGATCTAGACGATTCTGCATACTTCTGACTGAAGTCTCACCAATATTATCGCAGAAAATGCATATCTCAGCTTGAAACCCGACGAAAACCACGATGTCGCCGGTTCTGCATATCAAACGCACTGTGGGGTGGTGAAAACACCAGATAACGTGTTTCTCGCATTAAATAGCTCGAAACGAGCGATCTAGATGATTCTGCATACTTCTGACTGAAGTCTCACAAATATTATCGCAGAAAATGCATATCTCAGCTTGAAACCCGACCGAAACCAAGATATCTCCGTTTCTGCATGTCAAACGTACTGTGGAGTGGTGAATACACCAGATAACGTGTTTCTGGCATTAAATTGCTCGAAAAGAGCGATCTAGATGATTCTGCATACTGCTGACAGAAGACTCACCAAGATTATCGCAGAAAATGCATATCTCAGCTGGAAACACTACGAAAATCATGATATCGCCGGTTCTGCATATCAAACGCACTGTGGAATGTTGAACACACCAGAAAACTTGTTTTTGCGCATTAAATAGCTCGAAACGAGCGATCTAGATGATTCTGCATACTTCTGACTGAAGTCTCACCAATATTATCGCAGAAAATGCATATCTCAACTTGAAACCCGAAGAAATCCAAGATGTCGCCGGTTCTGCATATCAAACGCACTGTGGAGTGGTCAATACACCAGATAACGTGTTTCTCGCATTAAATAGCTCGAAAAAAGTGATCTCGATGATTCTGCATAATTCTGACTGAAGTCTCACCAAGATTATCGCAGAAAATGCATATCTCATCTTGAAACCTAACGAAAATCAAGATGTCGCCGGTTCTGCATATCAAACGCACTTTAGAGTGGTGAAAACAACCAGATAACGCGTTTCTCGCATTAAATAGCTCGAATCGAGCGATCTCGATGAATCTGCATACTTCTGACAGAAGACTCACCAAGATTATCGCAGAAAATGCATATTTCTGCTGGAAACCCCACGAAAACCAAGCTATCGGCGGCTCTACATATCAAACGCACTGTGGTGTGGTCATAACACCAGAAAACTTGTTTTTTCGCATTAAATCGCTCGAAACGAACGATCTAGATGATTCTGCATACTTCTGACTGAAGTCTCACCAATATTATCGCAGAAAATGCATATATCAGCTGGAAACATCACGAAATTCAAGATATCGCTGGTTCTGCATATCAAACGCACTGTGGAATGTTGAAAACACCAGAAAACTTGTTTGTTCGCACTAAGTAGCTCGAAACGAGCGATCTAGACGATTCTGCATACTTCTGACTGAAGTCTCACCAATATTATCGCAGAAAATGCATATATCAGCTTGAAACCCGTCGAAAACCACGATGTCGCCGGTTCTGCATATCAAACGCACTGTAGGGTGGTGAAAACACCAGATAACGTGTTTCTCGCATTAAATAGCTCGAAACGAGCGATCTAGATGATTCTGCATACTTCTGACACAAGTCTCACCAAGATGATCGCAGAAAATGCATATATCAGCTGGAAAGCCCACGAAAACCAGGATATCGCTGGTTCTGCATATCAGACGCACCGTGGAGTGGTGAAAACACCAGTAAACGTGTTACTCGCATTAGCTAGCTCGAGAAGAGCGATCTGGATGATTCTGCATACTTCTCATAGATGAAACACAAAGATTATCGCAGAAAATGCATATTTCAGCTGGAAACTCCACGAAAACCAACTTATCTGCGGCTCTACATATCAAACGCACTGTGGGGTGGTCAAAACACCAGAAAACTTGTTTTTTCGCATTAAATAGCTCGAAAGGAGCGATCTAGATGATTCTGCATACTTCTGACAGAAGACTCACCAAGATTATCGCAGAAAATGCATATTTCAGTTGGAAACCCCACGAAAACCAAGTTATCGGCGGCTCTACATATCAAACGCACTGTGGAGTGGTCAAAACACCAGAAAACTTGTTTCTTCGCATCAAATAGCTCGAAACGAGCGATCTAGATGATTCTGCATACTTCTGACTGAAGTCTCACCAATATTATCGCAGAAAATGCATATGTCAGCTAGAAACCTCACGAAAATCAAGATGTCGCCGGTTCTGCATATCAAACGCACTATGGAGTGGTCAAAACACCAGATAACGTGTTTCTCGCATTAAATAGCTCGAAACGAGCGATCTAGATGATTCTGCATACTTCTGACTGAAGTCTCACCAAGATTATCGCAGAAAATGCATATCTCAGCTTGAAACCCGACGAAATCCAAGATGTCGCCCGTTCTGCATATCAAACGCACTATGGAGTGGTCAAAACACCAGATAACGTGTTTCTCGCATTAAATAGCACGAAACGAGCGATCTAGATGATTCTGCATACTTCTGATTGAAGTCTCACCGATATTATCGCAGAAAATCCACATCTCAGCTTGAATCCTCACGAAAATCAAGATGTCGCCGGTTCTGCATATCAAACGCACTATGGAGTGGTCAAAACACCAGAAAACTTGTTTTTTCGCATTAAATAGCTCGAAAGGAGCGATCTAGATGATTCTGCATACTTCTGACAGAAGACTCACCAAGATTATCGCAGAAAATGCATATTTCAGTTGGAAACCCCACGAAAACCAAGTTATCGGCGGCTCTACATATCAAACGCACTGTGGAGTGGTCAAAACACCAGAAAACTTGTTTCTTCGCATCAAATAGCTCGAAACGAGCGATCTAGATGATTCTGCATACTTCTGACTGAAGTCTCACCAATATTATCGCAGAAAATGCATATGTCAGCTAGAAACGTCACGAAAATCAAGATGTCGCCGGTTCTGCATATCAAACGCACTATGGAGTGGTCAAAACACCAGATAACGTGTTTCTCGCATTAAATAGCTCGAAACGAGCGATCTAGATGATTCTGCATACTTCTGACTGAAGTCTCACCAATATTATCGCAGAAAATGCATATGTCAGCTAGAAACCTCACGAAAATCAAGATGTCGCCGGTTCTGCATATCAAACGCACTATGGAGTGGTCAAAACACCAGATAACGTGTTTCTCGCATTAAATAGCACGAAACGAGCGATCTAGATGATTCTGCATACTTCTGATTGAAGTCTCACCGATATTATCGCAGAAAATCCACATCTCAGCTTGAATCCTCACGAAAATCAAGATGTCGCCGGTTCTGCATAGCAAACGGACTGTGGAGTGGTCAATACACCAGATAACGTGTTTTTCGCATTAAATAGCTCGAATAGAGCGATCTAGATGATTCTGCCTACTTCTCATAGATGAAACACCAAGATAATCGCAGAAAATGCATATTTCAGCTGGAAACCCCACGAAAACCAAGATGTCGCCGGTTCTGCATATCAAACGCACTGTGGAGTGGGGAATACACCAGAAAACGCGTTTCTCGCATTAAATAGCTCGAAACGGGCGATCTAGATGATTCTGCATACTTCTGACTGAAGTCTCACCAATATTATCGCCGAAAATGCATATCTCAACTTGAAACCCGACGAAATCCAAGATGTCGCCGGTTCTGCATATCAAACGCACTGTGGAGTGGTCAATACACTAGATAACGTGTTTATCGCATTAAATAGCTGGAAAAGAGTGATCTCGATGATTCTGCATACTTCTGACAGATTCTCACCAAGTTTATCGCAGAAAATGCATATTTCAGTTGGAAACCCCCGAAAACCAAGTTATCGGCGGCTCTACATATCAAACGCACTGTGGAGTGGTCAAAACACCAGAAAACTTGTTTCTTCGCATCAAATAGCTCGAAACGAGCGATCTAGACGATTCTGCATACTTCTGACTGACGTCTCACCAATATTATCGCAGAAAATGCATATTTCAGCTGGAAACCCCACGAAAACCAAGTTATCGCCGGTTCTGCATATCAAACACCCTGTGGAGTGATGAAAACACCAGATAACGTGTTTCTCGCATTAAATAGCTCGAAAAGAGCGTTCTCGAAGGTTCTGCATACTTCTGACAGAAGTCTCACCAAGATTATCGTAGAAAATGCATATCTCAGCTTGAAACCCGACCGAAACCAAGATATCTCCGGTTCTGCATGTCAAACGTACTGTGGAGTGGTGAATACACCAGAAAACGTGTTTCTTGCATTAAATAGCTCGAAAAGAGCGATCTAGATGATTCTGCATACTTCTGACAGAAGACCTACCAAGATTATCGCAGAAAATGCATATCTCAGCTGGAAACACCACGAAAATCAAGATATCGCAGGTTCTACATATCAAACGCACTGCCGAATGTTGAAAACACCAGAAAACTTGTTTCTTTGCATTAAATAGCTCGAAACGAGCGATCTAGACGATTCTGCATACTTCTGACTGAAGTCTCACCAATATTATCGCAGAAAATGCACATCTCAGCTTGAAACCTAACGAAAATCAAGATGTCGCCGGATCTGCATATCAAACACCCTGTGGAGTGATGAAAACACCAGATAACCTGTTTCTCGCATTAAATAGCTCGAAAGGAGCGATCTAGATGATTCTGCATACTTCTGACAGAAGACTCACCAAGATTATCGCAGAAAATCCATATTTCAGTTGGAAACCCCCGAAAACCAAGTTATCGCCGGTTCTGCATATCAAACACCCTGTGGAGTGATGAAAACACCAGATAACCTGTTTCTCGCATTAAATAGCTCGTAAGGAGCGATCTAGATGATTCTGCATACTTCTGACAGAAGACTCACCAAGATTATCGCAGAAAATGCATATCTCAGCTGGAAACATCACGAAATTCAAGATATCGCCGGTTCTGCATATCAAACGCACTGTGGAATGTTGAAAACACCAGAAAACTTGTTTGTTCGCACTAAGTAGCTCGAAACGAGCGATCTAGACGATTCTGCATACTTCTGACTGAAGTCTCACCAATATTATCGCAGAAAATGCATATATCAGCTTGAAACCCGTCGAAAACCACGATGTCGCCGGTTCTGCATATCAAACGCACTGTAGGGTGGTGAAAACACCAGATAACGTGTTTCTCGCATTAAATAGCTCGAAACGAGCGATCTAGATGATTCTGCATACTTCTGACACAAGTCTCACCAAGATGATCGCAGAAAATGCATATATCAGCTGGAAAGCCCACGAAAACCAGGATATCGCTGGTTCTGCATATCAGACGCACCGTGGAGTGGGGAAAACACCAGTAAACGTGTTACTCGCATTAGCTAGCTCGAGAAGAGCGATCTGGATGATTCTGCATACTTCTCATAGATGAAATACAAAGATTATCGCAGAAAATGCATATTTCAGCTGGAAACTCCACGAAAACCAACTTATCGGCGGCTCTACATATCAAACGCACTGTGGAGTGGTCAAAACACCAGAAAACTTGTTTCTTCGCATCAAATAGCTCGAAACGAGCGATCTAGATGATTCTGCATACTTCTGACTGAAGTCTCACCAATATTTTCGCAGAAAATGCATATGTCAGCTAGAAACCTCACGAAAATCAAGATGTCGCCGGTTCTGCATATCAAACGCACTATGGAGTGGTCAAAACACCAGATAACGTGTTTCTCGCATTAAATAGCTCGAAACGAGCGATCTAGATGATTCTGCATACTTCTGACTGAAGTCTCACCAAGATTATCGCAGAAAATGCATATCTCAGCTTGAAACCCGACGAAATCCAAGATGTCGCCCGTTCTGCATATCAAACGCACTATGGAGTGGTCAAAACACCAGATAACGTGTTTCTCGCATTAAATAGCACGAAACGAGCGATCTAGATGATTCTGCATACTTCTGATTGAAGTCTCACCGATATTATCGCAGAAAATCCACATCTCAGCTTGAATCCTCACGAAAATCAAGATGTCGCCGGTTCTGCATATCAAACGCACTATGGAGTGGTCAAAACACCAGAAAACTTGTTTTTTCGCATTAAATAGCTCGAAAGGAGCGATCTAGATGATTCTGCATACTTCTGACAGAAGACTCACCAAGATTATCGCAGAAAATGCATATTTCAGTTGGAAACCCCACGAAAACCAAGTTATCGGCGGCTCTACATATCAAACGCACTGTGGAGTGGTCAAAACACCAGAAAACTTGTTTCTTCGCATCAAATAGCTCGAAACGAGCGATCTAGATGATTCTGCCTACTTCTGACTGAAGTCTCACCAATATTATCGCAGAAAATGCATATGTCAGCTAGAAACGTCACGAAAATCAAGATGTCGCCGGTTCTGCATATCAAACGCACTATGGAGTGGTCAAAACACCATATAACGTGTTTCTCGCATTAAATAGCTCGAAACGAGCGATCTAGATGATTCTGCATACTTCTGACTGAAGTCTCACCAATATTATCGCAGAAAATGCATATGTCAGCTAGAAACCTCACGAAAATCAAGATGTCGCCGGTTCTGCATATCAAACGCACTATGGAGTGGTCAAAACACCAGATAACGTGTTTCTCGCATTAAATAGCACGAAACGAGCGATCTAGATGATTCTGCATACTTCTGATTGAAGTCTCACCGATATTATCGCAGAAAGTCCACATCTCAGCTTGAATCCTCACGAAAATCAAGATGTCGCCGGTTCTGCATAGCAAACGGACTGTGGAGTGGTCAATACACCAGATAACGTGTTTTTCGCATTAAATAGCTCGAAAAGAGCGATCTAGATGATTCTGCCTACTTCTCATAGATGAAACACCAAGATAATCGCAGAAAATGCATATTTCAGCTGGAAACCCCACGAAAACCAAGATGTCGCCGGTTCTGCATATCAAACGCACTGTGGAGTGGGGAATACACCAGAAAACGCGTTTCTCGCATTAAATAGCTCGAAACGGGCGATCTAGATGATTCTGCATACTTCTGACTGAAGTCTCACCAATATTATCGCCGAAAATGCATATCTCAACTTGAAACCCGACGAAATCCAAGATGTCGCCGGTTCTGCATATCAAACGCACTGTGGAGTGGACAATACACCAGATAACGTGTTTATCGCATTAAATAGCTGGAAAAGAGTGATCTCGATGATTCTGCATACTTCTGACAGATTCTCACCAAGTTTATCGCAGAATATGCATATTTCAGTTGGAAACCCCCGAAAACCAAGTTATCGGCGGCTCTACATATCAAACGCACTGTGGAGTGGTCAAAACACCAGAAAACGTGTTTCTCGCATTAAATAGCTCGAAACGAGCGATCTAGATGATTCTGCATACTTCTGACACAAGTCTCACCAAGATGATCGCAGAAAATGCATATATCAGCTGGAAAGCCCACGAAAACCAGGATATCGCTGGTTCTGCATATCAGACGCACCGTGGAGTGGTGAAAACACCAGTAAACGTGTTACTCGCATTAGCTAGCTCGAGAAGAGCGATCTGGATGATTCTGCATACTTCTCATAGATGAAACACAAGGATTATCGCAGAAAATGCATATTTCAGCTGGAAACTCCACGAAAACCAACTTATCTGCGGCTCTACATATCAAACGCACTGTGGGGTGGTCAAAACACCAGAAAACTTGTTTTTTCGCATTAAATAGCTCGAAAGGAGCGATCTAGATGATTCTGCATACTTCTGACAGAAGACTCACCAAGATTATCGCAGAAAATGCATATTTCAGTTGGAAACCCCATGAAAACCAAGTTATCGGCGGCTCTACATATCAAACGCACTGTGGAGTGGTCAAAACACCAGAAAACTTGTTTCTTCGCATCAAATAGCTCGAAACGAGCGATCTAGATGATTCTGCATACTTCTGACTGAAGTCTCACCAATATTATCGCAGAAAATGCATATGTCAGCTAGAAACCTCACGAAAATCAAGATGTCGCCGGTTCTGCATATCAAACGCACTATGGAGTGGTCAAAACACCAGATAACGTGTTTCTCGCATTAAATAGCTCGAAACGAGCGATCTAGATGATTCTGCATACTTCTGACTGAAGTCTCACCAAGATTATCGCAGAAAATGCATATCTCAGCTTGAAACCCGACGAAATCCAAGATGTCGCCCGTTCTGCATATCAAACGCACTATGGAGTGGTCAAAACACCAGATAACGTGTTTCTCGCATTAAATAGCACGAAACGAGCGATCTAGATGATTCTGCATACTTCTGATTGAAGTCTCACCGATATTATCGCAGAAAATCCACATCTCAGCTTGAATCCTCACGAAAATCAAGATGTCGCCGGTTCTGCATATCAAACGCACTATGGAGTGGTCAAAACACCAGAAAACTTGTTTTTTCGCATTAAATAGCTCGAAAGGAGCGATCTAGATGATTCTGCATACTTCTGACAGAAGACTCACCAAGATTATCGCAGAAAATGCATATTTCAGTTGGAAACCCCACGAAAACCAAGTTATCGGCGGCTCTACATATCAAACGCACTGTGGAGTGGTCAAAACACCAGAAAACTTGTTTCTTCGCATCAAATAGCTCGAAACGAGCGATCTAGATGATTCTGCATACTTCTGACTGAAGTCTCACCAATATTATCGCAGAAAATGCATATGTCAGCTAGAAACGTCACGAAAATCAAGATGTCGCCGGTTCTGCATATCAAACGCACTATGGAGTGGTCAAAACACCAGATAGCGTGTTTCTCGCATTAAATAGCTCGAAACGAGCGATCTAGATGATTCTGCATACTTCTGACTGAAGTCTCACCAATATTATCGCAGAAAATGCATATGTCAGCTAGAAACCTCACGAAAATCAAGATGTCGCCGGTTCTGCATATCAAACGCACTATGGAGTGGTCAAAACACCAGATAACGTGTTTCTCGCATTAAATAGCACGAAACGAGCGATCTAGATGATTCTGCATACTTCTGATTGAAGTCTCACCGATATTATCGCAGAAAATCCACATCTCAGCTTGAATCCTCACGAAAATCAAGATGTCGCCGGTTCTGCATAGCAAACGGACTGTGGAGTGGTCAATACACCAGATAACGTGTTTTTCGCATTAAATAGCTCGAAAAGAGCGATCTAGATGATTCTGCCTACTTCTCATAGATGAAACACCAAGATAATCGCAGAAAATGCATATTTCAGCTGGAAACCCCACGAAAACCAAGATGTCGCCGGTTCTGCATATCAAACGCACTGTGGAGTGGGGAATACACCAGAAAACGCGTTTCTCGCATTAAATAGCTCGAAACGGGCGATCTAGATGATTCTGCATACTTCTGACTGAAGTCTCACCAATATTATCGCCGAAAATGCATATCTCAACTTGAAACCCGACGAAATCCAAGATGTCGCCGGTTCTGCATATCAAACGCACTGTGGAGTGGTCAATACACCAGATAACGTGTTTATCGCATTAAATAGCTGGAAAAGAGTGATCTCGATGATTCTGCATACTTCTGACAGATTCTCACCAAGTTTATCGCAGAAAATGCATATTTCAGTTGGAAACCCCCGAAAACCAAGTTATCGGCGGCTCTACATATCAAACGCACTGTGGAGTGGTCAAAACACCAGAAAACTTGTTTCTTCGCATCAAATAGCTCGAAACGAGCGATCTAGACGATTCTGCATACTTCTGACTGACGTCTCACCAATATTATCGCAGAAAATGCATATTTCAGCTGGAAACCCCACGAAAACCAAGTTATCGCCGGTTCTGCATATCAAACACCCTGTGGAGTGATGAAAACACCAGATAACGTGTTTCTCGCATTAAATAGCTCGAATAGAGCGATCTCGATGATTCTGCATACTTCTGCCAGAAGACTCACCAAGCTTATCGCAGAAAATGCATAATGCAGCTGGAAACCCCACGAAAACCAAGTTATCGGCGGCTCTACATATCAAACGCACTGTGGAGTGGTCAAAACACCAGAAAACTTGTTTTTTCGCATTAAATAGCTCGAAACGAGCGATCTAGATGATTCTGCATACTTCTGACAGAAGTCTCACCAATATTATCGCAGAAAATGCATATCTCAGCTTGAAACCTCACGAAAATAAAGATGTCGCCGGTTCTGCATATGAAACGCACTGTGGAGTGGTCAAAACACCAGATAACGAGTTTCTCGCGATAATAGCTCGAAAAGAGCGATATCGATGATTCTGCCAACTTCGGACAGAAGTCTCACCAATATTATAGCAGAAAATGCATATCTCAGCTTGAAACCTAACGAAAATCAAGATGTCGCCGGTTCTGCATATCAAACGCACTTTAGAGTGGTGAAAACAACCAGATAACGTGTTTCTCGCATTAAATAGCTCGAATAGAGCGATCTCGATGATTCTGCATACTTCTGACAGAAGACTCACCAAGATTATCGCAGAAAATGCATATTTCAGCTGGAAACCCCACGAAAACCAAGCTATCGGCGGCTCTACATATGAAACGCACTGTGGAATGTTGAAAACACCAGAAAACTTGTTTCTTTGCATTAAATAGCTCGAAACGAGTGATCTAGACGATTCTGCATACTTCTGACTGAAGTCTCACCAATATTATCGCAGAAAATGCATATCTCAGCTAGAAACCTCACGAAAATCAAGATGTCGCCGGTTCTGAATATCAAACGCACTGTGGAATGTTGAAAACACCAGAAAACTTGTTTCTTCGCACTAAATAGCTCGAAACGAGCGATCTAGACGATTCTGCATACTTCTGACTGACGTCTCACCAATATTATCGCAGAAAATGCATATTTCAGCTGGAAACCCCACGAAAACCAAGTTATCGCAGGTTCTGCATATCAAACACCCTGTGGAGTGATGAAAACACCAGATAACGTGTTTCTCGCATTAAATAGCTCGAATAGAGCGATCTCGATGTTTCTGCATACTTCTGCCAGAAGACTCACCAAGCTTATCGCAGAAAATGCATAATGCAGCTGGAAACCCCACGAAAACCAAGTTATCGGCGGCTCTACATATCAAACGCACTGTGGAGTGGTCAAAACACCAGAAAACTTGTTTTTTCGCATTAAATAGCTCGAATCGAACGATCTAGATGATTCTGCATCCATCTGACAGAAGACTCACCAAGATTATCGCAGAAAATGCATATCTCAGCTGGAAACATCACGAAATTCAAGATATCGCCGGTTCTGCATATCAAACGCACTGTGGAATGTTGAAAACACCAGAAAACTTGTTTCTTCGCACTAAGTAGCTCGAAACGAGCGATCTAGACGATTCTGCATACTTCTGACTGAAGTCTCACCAATATTATCGCAGAAAATGCATATCTCAGCTTGAAACCCGTCGAAAACCACGATGTCGCCGGTTCTGCATATCAAACGCACTGTAGGGTGGTGAAAACACCAGATAACGTGTTTCTCGCATTAAATAGCTCGAAACGAGCGATCTAGATGATTCTGCATACTTCTGACAGAAGTCTCACCAAGATGATCGCAGAAAATGCATATATCAGCTGGAAAGCCCACGAAAACCAAGATATCGCTGGTTCTGCATATCAGACGCACCGTGCAGTGGTGAAAACACCAGTAAACGTGTTACTCGCATTAGCTAGCTCGAGAAGAGCGATCTGGATGATTCTGCATACTTCTCATAGATGAAACACAAAGATTATCGCAGAAAATGCATATTTCAGCTGGAAACTCCACGAAAACCAACTTATCGGCGGCTCTACATATCAAACGCACTGTGGAGTGGTCAAAACAACAGAAAACTTGTTTTTTCGCATTAAATAGCTCGAATCGAACGATCTAGATGATTCTGCATCCATCTGACAGAAGACTCACCAAGATTATCGCAGAAAATGCATATCTCAGCTGGAAACATCACGAAATTCAAGATATCGCCAGTTCTGCATATCAAACGCACTGTGGAATGTTGAAAACACCAGAAAACTTGTTTCTTCGCACTAAGTAGCTCGAAACGAGCGATCTAGATGATTCTGCATACTTCTGACTGAAGTCTCACCAAGATTATCGCAGAAAATGCATATCTCAGCTGGAAACATCACGAAATTCAAGATATCGCCGGTTCTGCATATCAAACGCACTGTGGAATGTTGAAAACACCAGAAAACTTGTTTCTTCGCACTAAGTAGCTCGAAACGAGCGATCTAGACGATTCTGCATACTTCTGACTGAAGTCTCACCAATATTATCGCAGAAAATGCATATCTCAGCTTGAAACCCGTCGAAAACCACGATGTCGCCGGTTCTGCATATCAAACGCACTGTAGGGTGGTGAAAACACCAGATAACGTGTTTCTCGCATTAAATAGCTCGAAACGAGCGATCTAGATGATTCTGCATACTTCTGACAGAAGACCTACCAAGATTATCGCAGAAAATGCATATCTCAGCTGGAAACACCACGAAAATCAAGATATCGCAGGTTCTACATATCAAACGCACTGCCGAATGTTGAAAACACCAGAAAACTTGTTTCTTTGCATTAAATAGCTCGAAACGAGCGATCTAGACGATTCTGCATACTTCTGACTGAAGTCTCACCAATATTATCGCAGAAAATGCACATCTCAGCTTGAAACCTAACGAAAATCAAGATGTCGCCGGATCTGCATATCAAACACCCTGTGGAGTGATGAAAACACCAGATAACCTGTTTCTCGCATTAAATAGCTCGAAAGGAGCGATCTAGATGATTCTGCATACTTCTGACAGAAGACTCACCAAGATTATCGCAGAAAATCCATATTTCAGTTGGAAACCCCCGAAAACCAAGTTATCGCCGGTTCTGCATATCAAACACCCTGTGGAGTGATGAAAACACCAGATAACCTGTTTCTCGCATTAAATAGCTCGTAAGGAGCGATCTAGATGATTCTGCATACTTCTGACAGAAGACTCACCAAGATTATCGCAGAAAATGCATATCTCAGCTGGAAACATCACGAAATTCAAGATATCGCCGGTTCTGCATATCAAACGCACTGTGGAATGTTGAAAACACCAGAAAACTTGTTTGTTCGCACTAAGTAGCTCGAAACGAGCGATCTAGACGATTCTGCATACTTCTGACTGAAGTCTCACCAATATTATCGCAGAAAATGCATATATCAGCTTGAAACCCGTCGAAAACCACGATGTCGCCGGTTCTGCATATCAAACGCACTGTAGGGTGGTGAAAACACCAGATAACGTGTTTCTCGCATTAAATAGCTCGAAACGAGCGATCTAGATGATTCTGCATACTTCTGACACAAGTCTCACCAAGATGATCGCAGAAAATGCATATATCAGCTGGAAAGCCCACGAAAACCAGGATATCGCTGGTTCTGCATATCAGACGCACCGTGGAGTGGTGAAAACACCAGTAAACGTGTTACTCGCATTAGCTAGCTCGAGAAGAGCGATCTGGATGATTCTGCATACTTCTCATAGATGAAATACAAAGATTATCGCAGAAAATGCATATTTCAGCTGGAAACTCCACGAAAACCAACTTATCGGCGGCTCTACATATCAAACGCACTGTGGAGTGGTCAAAACACCAGAAAACTTGTTTCTTCGCATCAAATAGCTCGAAACGAGCGATCTAGATGATTCTGCATACTTCTGACTGAAGTCTCACCAATATTATCGCAGAAAATGCATATGTCAGCTAGAAACCTCACGAAAATCAAGATGTCGCCGGTTCTGCATATCAAACGCACTATGGAGTGGTCAAAACACCAGATAACGTGTTTCTCGCATTAAATAGCTCGAAACGAGCGATCTAGATGATTCTGCATACTTCTGACTGAAGTCTCACCAAGATTATCGCAGAAAATGCATATCTCAGCTTGAAACCCGACGAAATCCAAGATGTCGCCCGTTCTGCATATCAAACGCACTATGGAGTGGTCAAAACACCAGATAACGTGTTTCTCGCATTAAATAGCACGAAACGAGCGATCTAGATGATTCTGCATACTTCTGATTGAAGTCTCACCGATATTATCGCAGAAAATCCACATCTCAGCTTGAATCCTCACGAAAATCAAGATGTCGCCGGTTCTGCATATCAAACGCACTATGGAGTGGTCAAAACACCAGAAAACTTGTTTTTTCGCATTAAATAGCTCGAAAGGAGCGATCTAGATGATTCTGCATACTTCTGACAGAAGACTCACCAAGATTATCGCAGAAAATGCATATTTCAGTTGGAAACCCCACGAAAACCAAGTTATCGGCGGCTCTACATATCAAACGCACTGTGGAGTGGTCAAAACACCAGAAAACTTGTTTCTTCGCATCAAATAGCTCGAAACGAGCGATCTAGATGATTCTGCCTACTTCTGACTGAAGTCTCACCAATATTATCGCAGAAAATGCATATGTCAGCTAGAAACGTCACGAAAATCAAGATGTCGCCGGTTCTGCATATCAAACGCACTATGGAGTGGTCAAAACACCATATAACGTGTTTCTCGCATTAAATAGCTCGAAACGAGCGATCTAGATGATTCTGCATACTTCTGACTGAAGTCTCACCAATATTATCGCAGAAAATGCATATGTCAGCTAGAAACCTCACGAAAATCAAGATGTCGCCGGTTCTGCATATCAAACGCACTATGGAGTGGTCAAAACACCAGATAACGTGTTTCTCGCATTAAATAGCACGAAACGAGCGATCTAGATGATTCTGCATACTTCTGATTGAAGTCTCACCGATATTATCGCAGAAAGTCCACATCTCAGCTTGAATCCTCACGAAAATCAAGATGTCGCCGGTTCTGCATAGCAAACGGACTGTGGAGTGGTCAATACACCAGATAACGTGTTTTTCGCATTAAATAGCTCGAAAAGAGCGATCTAGATGATTCTGCCTACTTCTCATAGATGAAACACCAAGATAATCGCAGAAAATGCATATTTCAGCTGGAAACCCCACGAAAACCAAGATGTCGCCGGTTCTGCATATCAAACGCACTGTGGAGTGGGGAATACACCAGAAAACGCGTTTCTCGCATTAAATAGCTCGAAACGGGCGATCTAGATGATTCTGCATACTTCTGACTGAAGTCTCACCAATATTATCGCCGAAAATGCATATCTCAACTTGAAACCCGACGAAATCCAAGATGTCGCCGGTTCTGCATATCAAACGCACTGTGGAGTGGACAATACACCAGATAACGTGTTTATCGCATTAAATAGCTGGAAAAGAGTGATCTCGATGATTCTGCATACTTCTGACAGATTCTCACCAAGTTTATCGCAGAATATGCATATTTCAGTTGGAAACCCCCGAAAACCAAGTTATCGGCGGCTCTACATATCAAACGCACTGTGGAGTGGTCAAAACACCAGAAAACGTGTTTCTCGCATTAAATAGCTCGAAACGAGCGATCTAGATGATTCTGCATACTTCTGACACAAGTCTCACCAAGATGATCGCAGAAAATGCATATATCAGCTGGAAAGCCCACGAAAACCAGGATATCGCTGGTTCTGCATATCAGACGCACCGTGGAGTGGTGAAAACACCAGTAAACGTGTTACTCGCATTAGCTAGCTCGAGAAGAGCGATCTGGATGATTCTGCATACTTCTCATAGATGAAACACAAGGATTATCGCAGAAAATGCATATTTCAGCTGGAAACTCCACGAAAACCAACTTATCTGCGGCTCTACATATCAAACGCACTGTGGGGTGGTCAAAACACCAGAAAACTTGTTTTTTCGCATTAAATAGCTCGAAAGGAGCGATCTAGATGATTCTGCATACTTCTGACAGAAGACTCACCAAGATTATCGCAGAAAATGCATATTTCAGTTGGAAACCCCATGAAAACCAAGTTATCGGCGGCTCTACATATCAAACGCACTGTGGAGTGGTCAAAACACCAGAAAACTTGTTTCTTCGCATCAAATAGCTCGAAACGAGCGATCTAGATGATTCTGCATACTTCTGACTGAAGTCTCACCAATATTATCGCAGAAAATGCATATGTCAGCTAGAAACCTCACGAAAATCAAGATGTCGCCGGTTCTGCATATCAAACGCACTATGGAGTGGTCAAAACACCAGATAACGTGTTTCTCGCATTAAATAGCTCGAAACGAGCGATCTAGATGATTCTGCATACTTCTGACTGAAGTCTCACCAAGATTATCGCAGAAAATGCATATCTCAGCTTGAAACCCGACGAAATCCAAGATGTCGCCCGTTCTGCATATCAAACGCACTATGGAGTGGTCAAAACACCAGATAACGTGTTTCTCGCATTAAATAGCACGAAACGAGCGATCTAGATGATTCTGCATACTTCTGATTGAAGTCTCACCGATATTATCGCAGAAAATCCACATCTCAGCTTGAATCCTCACGAAAATCAAGATGTCGCCGGTTCTGCATATCAAACGCACTATGGAGTGGTCAAAACACCAGAAAACTTGTTTTTTCGCATTAAATAGCTCGAAAGGAGCGATCTAGATGATTCTGCATACTTCTGACAGAAGACTCACCAAGATTATCGCAGAAAATGCATATTTCAGTTGGAAACCCCACGAAAACCAAGTTATCGGCGGCTCTACATATCAAACGCACTGTGGAGTGGTCAAAACACCAGAAAACTTGTTTCTTCGCATCAAATAGCTCGAAACGAGCGATCTAGATGATTCTGCATACTTCTGACTGAAGTCTCACCAATATTATCGCAGAAAATGCATATGTCAGCTAGAAACGTCACGAAAATCAAGATGTCGCCGGTTCTGCATATCAAACGCACTATGGAGTGGTCAAAACACCAGATAACGTGTTTCTCGCATTAAATAGCTCGAAACGAGCGATCTAGATGATTCTGCATACTTCTGACTGAAGTCTCACCAATATTATCGCAGAAAATGCATATGTCAGCTAGAAACCTCACGAAAATCAAGATGTCGCCGGTTCTGCATATCAAACGCACTATGGAGTGGTCAAAACACCAGATAACGTGTTTCTCGCATTAAATAGCACGAAACGAGCGATCTAGATGATTCTGCATACTTCTGATTGAAGTCTCACCGATATTATCGCAGAAAATCCACATCTCAGCTTGAATCCTCACGAAAATCAAGATGTCGCCGGTTCTGCATAGCAAACGGACTGTGGAGTGGTCAATACACCAGATAACGTGTTTTTCGCATTAAATAGCTCGAAAAGAGCGATCTAGATGATTCTGCCTACTTCTCATAGATGAAACACCAAGATAATCGCAGAAAATGCATATTTCAGCTGGAAACCCCACGAAAACCAAGATGTCGCCGGTTCTGCATATCAAACGCACTGTGGAGTGGGGAATACACCAGAAAACGCGTTTCTCGCATTAAATAGCTCGAAACGGGCGATCTAGATGATTCTGCATACTTCTGACTGAAGTCTCACCAATATTATCGCCGAAAATGCATATCTCAACTTGAAACCCGACGAAATCCAAGATGTCGCCGGTTCTGCATATCAAACGCACTGTGGAGTGGTCAATACACCAGATAACGTGTTTATCGCATTAAATAGCTGGAAAAGAGTGATCTCGATGATTCTGCATACTTCTGACAGATTCTCACCAAGTTTATCGCAGAAAATGCATATTTCAGTTGGAAACCCCCGAAAACCAAGTTATCGGCGGCTCTACATATCAAACGCACTGTGGAGTGGTCAAAACACCAGAAAACTTGTTTCTTCGCATCAAATAGCTCGAAACGAGCGATCTAGACGATTCTGCATACTTCTGACTGACGTCTCACCAATATTATCGCAGAAAATGCATATTTCAGCTGGAAACCCCACGAAAACCAAGTTATCGCCGGTTCTGCATATCAAACACCCTGTGGAGTGATGAAAACACCAGATAACGTGTTTCTCGCATTAAATAGCTCGAATAGAGCGATCTCGATGATTCTGCATACTTCTGCCAGAAGACTCACCAAGCTTATCGCAGAAAATGCATAATGCAGCTGGAAACCCCACGAAAACCAAGTTATCGGCGGCTCTACATATCAAACGCACTGTGGAGTGGTCAAAACACCAGAAAACTTGTTTTTTCGCATTAAATAGCTCGAAACGAGCGATCTAGATGATTCTGCATACTTCTGACAGAAGTCTCACCAATATTATCGCAGAAAATGCATATCTCAGCTTGAAACCTCACGAAAATAAAGATGTCGCCGGTTCTGCATATGAAACGCACTGTGGAGTGGTCAAAACACCAGATAACGAGTTTCTCGCGATAATAGCTCGAAAAGAGCGATATCGATGATTCTGCCAACTTCGGACAGAAGTCTCACCAATATTATAGCAGAAAATGCATATCTCAGCTTGAAACCTAACGAAAATCAAGATGTCGCCGGTTCTGCATATCAAACGCACTTTAGAGTGGTGAAAACAACCAGATAACGTGTTTCTCGCATTAAATAGCTCGAATAGAGCGATCTCGATGATTCTGCATACTTCTGACAGAAGACTCACCAAGATTATCGCAGAAAATGCATATTTCAGCTGGAAACCCCACGAAAACCAAGCTATCGGCGGCTCTACATATGAAACGCACTGTGGAATGTTGAAAACACCAGAAAACTTGTTTCTTTGCATTAAATAGCTCGAAACGAGTGATCTAGACGATTCTGCATACTTCTGACTGAAGTCTCACCAATATTATCGCAGAAAATGCATATCTCAGCTAGAAACCTCACGAAAATCAAGATGTCGCCGGTTCTGAATATCAAACGCACTGTGGAATGTTGAAAACACCAGAAAACTTGTTTCTTCGCACTAAATAGCTCGAAACGAGCGATCTAGACGATTCTGCATACTTCTGACTGACGTCTCACCAATATTATCGCAGAAAATGCATATTTCAGCTGGAAACCCCACGAAAACCAAGTTATCGCAGGTTCTGCATATCAAACACCCTGTGGAGTGATGAAAACACCAGATAACGTGTTTCTCGCATTAAATAGCTCGAATAGAGCGATCTCGATGATTCTGCATACTTCTGCCAGAAGACTCACCAAGCTTATCGCAGAAAATGCATAATGCAGCTGGAAACCCCACGAAAACCAAGTTATCGGCGGCTCTACATATCAAACGCACTGTGGAGTGGTCAAAACACCAGAAAACTTGTTTTTTCGCATTAAATAGCTCGAATCGAACGATCTAGATGATTCTGCATCCATCTGACAGAAGACTCACCAAGATTATCGCAGAAAATGCATATCTCAGCTGGAAACATCACGAAATTCAAGATATCGCCGGTTCTGCATATCAAACGCACTGTGGAATGTTGAAAACACCAGAAAACTTGTTTCTTCGCACTAAGTAGCTCGAAACGAGCGATCTAGACGATTCTGCATACTTCTGACTGAAGTCTCACCAATATTATCGCAGAAAATGCATATCTCAGCTTGAAACCCGTCGAAAACCACGATGTCGCCGGTTCTGCATATCAAACGCACTGTAGGGTGGTGAAAACACCAGATAACGTGTTTCTCGCATTAAATAGCTCGAAACGAGCGATCTAGATGATTCTGCATACTTCTGACAGAAGTCTCACCAAGATGATCGCAGAAAATGCATATATCAGCTGGAAAGCCCACGAAAACCAAGATATCGCTGGTTCTGCATATCAGACGCACCGTGCAGTGGTGAAAACACCAGTAAACGTGTTACTCGCATTAGCTAGCTCGAGAAGAGCGATCTGGATGATTCTGCATACTTCTCATAGATGAAACACAAAGATTATCGCAGAAAATGCATATTTCAGCTGGAAACTCCACGAAAACCAACTTATCGGCGGCTCTACATATCAAACGCACTGTGGAGTGGTCAAAACAACAGAAAACTTGTTTTTTCGCATTAAATAGCTCGAATCGAACGATCTAGATGATTCTGCATCCATCTGACAGAAGACTCACCAAGATTATCGCAGAAAATGCATATCTCAGCTGGAAACATCACGAAATTCAAGATATCGCCAGTTCTGCATATCAAACGCACTGTGGAATGTTGAAAACACCAGAAAACTTGTTTCTTCGCACTAAGTAGCTCGAAACGAGCGATCTAGATGATTCTGCATACTTCTGACTGAAGTCTCACCAATATTATCGCAGAAAATGCATATGTCAGCTAGAAACCTCACGAAAATCAAGATGTCGCCGGTTCTGCATATCAAACGCACTGTAGGGTGGTGAAAACACCAGATAACGTGGTTCTCGCATTAAATAGCTCGAAACGAGCGATCTAGATGATTCTGCATACTTCTGACTGAAGTCTCACCAAGATTATCGCAGAAAATGCATATCTCAGCTGGAAACATCACGAAATTCAAGATATCGCCGGTTCTGCATATCAAACGCACTGTGGAATGTTGAAAACACCAGAAAACTTGTTTCTTCGCACTAAGTAGCTCGAAACGAGCGATCTAGACGATTCTGCATACTTCTGACTGAAGTCTCACCAATATTATCGCAGAAAATGCATATCTCAGCTTGAAACCCGTCGAAAACCACGATGTCGCCGGTTCTGCATATCAAACGCACTGTAGGGTGGTGAAAACACCAGATAACGTGTTTCTCGCATTAAATAGCTCGAAACGAGCGATCTAGATGATTCTGCATACTTCTGACAGAAGTCTCACCAAGATGATCGCAGAAAATGCATATATCAGCTGGAAAGCCCACGAAAACCAAGATATCGCTGGTTCTGCATATCAGACGCACCGTGCAGTGGTGAAAACACCAGTAAACGTGTTACTCGCATTAGCTAGCTCGAGAAGAGCGATCTGGATGATTCTGCATACTTCTCATAGATGAAACACAAAGATTATCGCAGAAAATGCATATTTCAGCTGGAAACTCCACGAAAACCAACTTATCGGCGGCTCTACATATCAAACGCACTGTGGAGTGGTCAAAACAACAGAAAACTTGTTTTTTCGCATTAAATAGCTCGAATCGAACGATCTAGATGATTCTGCATCCATCTGACAGAAGACTCACCAAGATTATCGCAGAAAATGCATATCTCAGCTGGATACATCACGAAATTCAAGATATCGCCGGTTCTGCATATCAAACGCACTGTGGAATGTTGAAAACACCAGAAAACTTGTTTCTTCGCACTAAGTAGCTCGAAACGAGCGATCTAGATGATTCTGCATACTTCTGACTGAAGTCTCACCAATATTATCGCAGAAAATGCATATGTCAGCTAGAAACCTCACGAAAATCAAGATGTCGCCGGTTCTGCATATCAAACGCACTGTGGATTGGTCAATACACCATATCACGTGTTTCCCGCATTAAATTGCTCGAAAAGAGTGATCTCGATGATTCTGCATAATTCTGACTGAAGTCTCACCAAGATTATCGCAGAAAATGCATATCTCAGCTTGAAACCCGATCGAAACCAAGATATCTCCGGTTCTGCATATCAAACGCACTGTGGGGTGGTGAAATCACCAGAAAACGTGTTTCTCGCATTAAATAGCTCGAAACGACCGATCTAGATGATTCTGCATACTGCTGACAGAAGACTCACCAAGATTATCGCAGAAAATGCATATCTCAGCTGGAAACACTACGAAAATCAAGATATCGCCGGTTCTGCATATCAAACGCACTGTGGAGTGGTCAATATACCAGATAACGTGTTTCTCGCATTAAATAGCTTGAAAAGGGCGATCTGGATGATTCTGCATGCTGCTGACAGAAGACTCACCAAGATTATCGCAGAAAATGCATATCTCAGCTGGAAACACCACGAAAATCAAGATGTCGCCGGTTCTGCATATCAAACGCTCTGTGGAGTGGTGAATACAAACAGACAACGTGTTTCTCGCATTAAATAGCTCGAAACGAGCGATCTAGATGATTCTGCATACTTCTGACTGAAGTCTCACCAATATTATCGCAGAAAATGCACATCTCAGCTTGAATCCTCACGAAAATCAAGATGTCGCCGGTTCTGCATAGCAAACGGACTGTGGAGTGGTCAATACACCAGATAACGTGTATTTCGCATTAAATAGCTCGAAAAGAGCGATCTAGATGATTCTGCATACTTGTGACTGAAGTCTCACCAATATTATTGCAGAAAATGCACATCTCAGCTTGAAACCTCACGAAAATCAAGATGTCGCCGGTTCTGCATATCAAACACCCTGTGGAGTGATGAAAACACCAGATAACCTGTTCCTCGCATTAAATAGCTCGAAAGGAGCGATCTAGATGATTCTGCATACTTCTGACAGAAGACTCACCAAGATTATCGCAGAAAATGCATATTTCAGTTGGAAACCCCCGAAAACCAAGTTATCGGCGGCTCTACATATCAAACGCACTGTGGAGTGGTCAAAACACCAGAAAACTTGTTTCTTCGCATCAAATAGCTCGAAACGAGCGATCTAGATGATTCTGCATACTTCTGACTGAAGTCTCACCAATATTATCGCAGAAAATGCATATGTCAGCTAGAAACCTCAAGAAAATCAAGATGCCGCCGGTTCTGCATATCAAACGCACTATGGAGTGGTCAAAACAACCAGATGACGTGTTTCTCGCATTAAATAGCTCGAAAAGGGCGATCTAGATGATTCTGCATACTTCTGACTGAAGTCTCACCAATATTATCGCAGAAAATGCATATCTCAACTTGAAACCCGACGAAAACCAAGATGTCGCCGTTTCTGCATATCAAACGCACTGTGGAGTGGTGAATACAAACAGACAACGTGTTTCTCGCATTAAATAGCTCGAAAAGGGCGATCTAGATGATTCTGCATACTTCTGACTGAAGTCTCACCAATATTATCGCAGAAAATGCATATCTCAACTTGAAACCCGACGAAAACCAAGATGTCGCCGTTTCTGCATATCAAACGCACTGTGGAGTGGGGAATACACCAGAAAACGCGTTTCTCGCATTAAATAGCTCGAAACGAGCGATCTAGATGCTTCTGCATCCTTCTGACTGAAGTCTCACTAAGATTATCGCAGAAAATGCATATCTCAGCATGAAACCTCACGAAAACCAAGATATCTCCGGTTCTGCACATCAAACGTACTCTGGAGTGGTGAAAACACCAGAAAACGTGTTTCTCGCATTAAGTAGCTCGAAAAGAGCGTTCTCGAAGGTTCTGCATACTTCTGACAGAAGGCGCACCAAGATTATCGCAGAAAATGCATACGTCAGGATGAAAACCGACGAAAACCAAGATTTCGCCATTTCTGCATATCAAACGCACTGTGGAGTGGTCAAAACACCAGAAAACGCGTTTCTCGCATTAAATAGCTCGAAACGAGCGATCTAGATGATTCTGCATCCTTCTGACTGAAATCTCACCAATATTATCGCAGAAAATGTATATCTCAGCTTGAAACCTCACGAAAACCAAGATATCTCCGGTTCTGCACATCAAACGTACTCTGGAGTGGTGAAAACACCAGAAAACGTGTTTCTCGCATTGAGTAGCTCGAAAAGAGCGTTCTCGAAGGTTCTGCATACTTCTGACAGAAGTCTCCCCAAGATTATCGTAGAAAATGCACATCTCAGCTTGAAACCCGACCGAAACCAAGATATCTCCGGTTCTGCATGTCAAACGTACTGTGGAATGTTGAAAACACCAGAAACGTGTTTCTCGCATTAAATAGCTCGAAAAGAGCGATCTAGATGATTCTGCATACTTCTGACAGTAGTTGAACCAAGATTATCGCAGAAAATGCATACCTCAGGATGAACACCGACGAAAACCAAGATTTCGCCATTTCTGCATATCAAACGCACTGTGGAGTGGTCAAAACTCCAGATAACGTGTTTCTCGCATTAAATAGCTCGAAAAGTGCGATACCGATGATTCTGCATACTTCGGACAGAAGTCTCACCAATATTATCGCAGAAAATGCACATCTCAGCTGGAAACCCCACGAAAATCATGATGTCGCCGGTTCTGTATATCAAACGCACTGTGGAGTGGTCAATACACCAGATAACGTGTTTCTCGCATTAAATAGCTCGAAAAGAGCGATCTCGATGATTGTGCATACTTCTGACAGTAGTTGAACCAAGATTATCGCAGAAAATGCATACCTCAGGATGAACACCGACGAAAACCAAGATTTCGCCATTTCTGCATATCAAACGCACTGTGGAGTGGACAAAACACCAGAAAACGTGTTTCTCGTATTAAGTTGCTCGAAAAGGGCGATCTAGATGATTCTGCATACTTCTGACTGAAGTCTCACCAATATTATCGCAGAAAATGCATATCTCAACTTGAAACCCGACGAAAACCAAGATGTCGCCGTTTCTGCATATCAAACGCACTGTGGAGTGGTGAATACAAACAGACAACGTGTTTCTCGCATTAAATAGCTCGAAAAGGGCGATCTAGATGATTCTGCATACTTCTGACTGAAGTCTCACCAATATTATCGCAGAAAATGCATATCTCAACTTGAAACCCGACGAAAACCAAGATGTCGCCGTTTCTGCATATCAAACGCACTGTGGAGTGGGGAATACACCAGAAAACGCGTTTCTCGCATTAAATAGCTCGAAACGAGCGATCTAGATGCTTCTGCATCCTTCTGACTGAAGTCTCACTAAGATTATCGCAGAAAATGCATATCTCAGCATGAAACCTCACGAAAACCAAGATATCTCCGGTTCTGCACATCAAACGTACTCTGGAGTGGTGAAAACACCAGAAAACGTGTTTCACGCATTAAGTAGCTCGAAAAGAGCGTTCTCGAAGGTTCTGCATACTTCTGACAGAAGGCGCACCAAGATTATCGCAGAAAATGCATACGTCAGGATGAAAACCGACGAAAACCAAGATTTCGCCATTTCTGCATATCAAACGCACTGTGGAGTGGTCAAAACACCTGATAACGTGTTTCTCGCATTAAATAGCTCGAAAAGAGCGATCTAGATGATTCTGCATACTTCTGACTGAAGTCTCACCAATATTATCGCAGAAAATGCATATATCAACTTGAAACCCGACGAAAACCAAGATGTCGCCGGTTCTGCATATCAAACGCACTGTGGGGTGGGGAATACACCAGAAACCGCGTTTCTCGCATTAAATAGCTCGAAACGAGCGATCAAGATGCTTCTGCATCCTTCTGACTGAAGTCTCACTAAGATTATCGCAGAAAATGCATATCTCAGCTTGAAACCTCACGAAAACCAAGATATCTCCGGTTCTGCACATCAAACGTACTCTGGAGTGGTGAAAACACCAGAAAACGTGTTTGTCGTATTAAGTTGCTCGAAAAGAGCGTCCTCGATGATTCTACATACCTCTCATAGATGAAACACCAGGATTATCGCAGAAAATGCATATTTCAGCTGGAAACCCCACGAAAACCAACTTATTGCCGGTTCTGCATATCAAACGCACTGTAGAGTGGACAACACACCAGATAACGTGTTTCTCGAGTTAAATAGCTCGAAAAGAGCGATCTCGATGATTCTGCATACTTCTGACAGAAGGCGCACCAAGATTATCGCAGAAAATGCATACGTCAGGATGAAAACCGACGAAAACCAAGATTTCGCCATTTCTGCATATCAAACGCACTGTGGAGTGGTCAAAACACCAGATAACGTGTTTGTCGCATTAAATAGCTCGAAAAGAGCGATATGGATGATTCTGCATACTTCGGACAGAAGTCTCACCAATATTATCGCAGAAACTGCATATCTCAGCTTGAAACCTCACGAAAATCAAGATGTCGCCGGTTCTGCATATCAAACGCACTGTGGAGTGGACAAAACACCAGATAACGTGTTTCTCGCATTAAATAGCTCGAAAGGAGCGATCTCGAAGGTTCTGCATACTTCTGACAGAAGTCGCACCCAGATTATCGCAGAAAATGCATATCTCAGCTTGAAACCCGATCGAAACCAAGATATCTCCGGTTCTGCATATCAAACGCACTGTGGGGTAGTGAAAACACCAGAAAACGTGTTTCTCGCATTAAATAGCTCGAAACGACCGATCTAGATGATTCTGCATACTGCTGACAGAAGACTCACCAATATTATCGCAGAAAATGCATATCTAAACTTGAAACCCGACGAAATCCAAGATGTCGCCGGTTCTGCATATCAAACGCACTGTGGATTGGTCAATACACCATATCACGTGTTTCCCGCATTAAATTGCTCGAAAAGAGTGATCTCGATGATTCTGCATAATTCTGACTGAAGTCTCACCAAGATTATCGCAGAAAATGCATATCTCAGCTTGAAACCCGATCGAAACCAAGATATCTCCGGTTCTGCATATCAAACGCACTGTGGGGTGGTGAAATCACCAGAAAACGTGTTTCTCGCATTAAATAGCTCGAAACGACCGATCTAGATGATTCTGCATACTGCTGACAGAAGACTCACCAAGATTATCGCAGAAAATGCATATCTCAGCTGGAAACACTACGAAAATCAAGATATCGCCGGTTCTGCATATCAAACGCACTGTGGAGTGGTCAATATACCAGATAACGTGTTTCTCGCATTAAATAGCTTGAAAAGGGCGATCTGGATGATTCTGCATGCTGCTGACAGAAGACTCACCAAGATTATCGCAGAAAATGCATATCTCAGCTGGAAACACCACGAAAATCAAGATGTCGCCGGTTATGCATATCAAACGCTCTGTGGAGTGGTGAATACAAACAGACAACGTGTTTCTCGCATTAAATAGCTCGAAACGAGCGATCTAGATGATTCTGCATACTTCTGACTGAAGTCTCACCAATATTATCGCAGAAAATGCACATCTCAGCTTGAATCCTCACGAAAATCAAGATGTCGCCGGTTCTGCATAGCAAACGGACTGTGGAGTGGTCAATACACCAGATAACGTGTATTTCGCATTAAATAGCTCGAAAAGAGCGATCTAGATGATTCTGCATACTTGTGACTGAAGTCTCACCAATATTATTGCAGAAAATGCACATCTCAGCTTGAAACCTCACGAAAATCAAGATGTCGCCGGTTCTGCATATCAAACACCCTGTGGAGTGATGAAAACACCAGATAACCTGTTCCTCGCATTAAGTAGCTCGAAAGGAGCGATCTAGATGATTCTGCATACTTCTGACAGAAGACTCACCAAGATTATCGCAGAAAATGCATATTTCAGTTGGAAACCCCCGAAAACCAAGTTATCGGCGGCTCTACATATCAAACGCACTGTGGAGTGGTCAAAACACCAGAAAACTTGTTTCTTCGCATCAAATAGCTCGAAACGAGCGATCTAGATGATTCTGCATACTTCTGACTGAAGTCTCACCAATATTATCGCAGAAAATGCATATGTCAGCTAGAAACCTCAAGAAAATCAAGATGCCGCCGGTTCTGCATATCAAACGCACTATGGAGTGGTCAAAACAACCAGATGACGTGTTTCTCGCATTAAATAGCTCGAAAAGGGCGATCTAGATGATTCTGCATACTTCTGACTGAAGTCTCACCAATATTATCGCAGAAAATGCATATCTCAACTTGAAACCCGACGAAAACCAAGATGTCGCCGTTTCTGCATATCAAACGCACTGTGGAGTGGTGAATACAAACAGACAACGTGTTTCTCGCATTAAATAGCTCGAAAAGGGCGATCTAGATGATTCTGCATACTTCTGACTGAAGTCTCACCAATATTATCGCAGAAAATGCATATCTCAACTTGAAACCCGACGAAAACCAAGATGTCGCCGTTTCTGCATATCAAACGCACTGTGGAGTGGGGAATACACCAGAAAACGCGTTTCTCGCATTAAATAGCTCGAAACGAGCGATCTAGATGCTTCTGCATCCTTCTGACTGAAGTCTCACTAAGATTATCGCAGAAAATGCATATCTCAGCATGAAACCTCACGAAAACCAAGATATCTCCGGTTCTGCACATCAAACGTACTCTGGAGTGGTGAAAACACCAGAAAACGTGTTTCACGCATTAAGTAGCTCGAAAAGAGCGTTCTCGAAGGTTCTGCATACTTCTGACAGAAGGCGCACCAAGATTATCGCAGAAAATGCATACGTCAGGATGAAAACCGACGAAAACCAAGATTTCGCCATTTCTGCATATCAAACGCACTGTGGAGTGGTCAAAACACCTGATAACGTGTTTCTCGCATTAAATAGCTCGAAAAGGGCGATCTAGATGATTCTGCATACTTCTGACTGAAGTCTCACCAATATTATCGCAGAAAATGCATATCTCAACTTGAAACCCGACGAAAACCAAGATGTCGCCGTTTCTGCATATCAAACGCACTGTGGAGTGGGGAATACACCAGAAAACGCGTTTCTCGCATTAAATAGCTCGAAACGAGCGATCTAGATGCTTCTGCATCCTTCTGACTGAAGTCTCACTAAGATTATCGCAGAAAATGCATATCTCAGCATGAAACCTCACGAAAACCAAGATATCTCCGGTTCTGCACATCAAACGTACTCTGGAGTGGTGAAAACACCAGAAAACGTGTTTCTCGCATTAAGTAGCTCGAAAAGAGCGTTCTCGAAGGTTCTGCATACTTCTGACAGAAGGCGCACCAAGATTATCGCAGAAAATGCATACGTCAGGATGAAAACCGACGAAAACCAAGATTTCGCCATTTCTGCATATCAAACGCACTGTGGAGTGGTCAAAACACCAGAAAACGCGTTTCTCGCATTAAATAGCTCGAAACGAGCGATCTAGATGATTCTGCATCCTTCTGACTGAAGTCTCACCAATATTATCGCAGAAAATGTATATCTCAGCTTGAAACCTCACGAAAACCAAGATATCTCCGGTTCTGCACATCAAACGTACTCTGGAGTGGTGAAAACACCAGAAAACGTGTTTCTCGCATTGAGTAGCTCGAAAAGAGCGTTCTCGAAGGTTCTGCATACTTCTGACAGAAGTCTCCCCAAGATTATCGTAGAAAATGCACATCTCAGCTTGAAACCCGACCGAAACCAAGATATCTCCGGTTCTGCATGTCAAACGTACTGTGGAATGTTGAAAACACCAGAAACGTGTTTCTCGCATTAAATAGCTCGAAAAGAGCGATCTAGATGATTCTGCATACTTCTGACAGTAGTTGAACCAAGATTATCGCAGAAAATGCATACCTCAGGATGAACACCGACGAAAACCAAGATTTCGCCATTTCTGCATATCAAACGCACTGTGGAGTGGTCAAAACTCCAGATAACGTGTTTCTCGCATTAAATAGCTCGAAAAGTGCGATATCGATGATTCTGCATACTTCGGACAGAAGTCTCACCAATATTATCGCAGAAAATGCACATCTCAGCTGGAAACCCCACGAAAATCATGATGTCGCCGGTTCTGTATATCAAACGCACTGTGGAGTGGTCAATACACCAGATAACGTGTTTCTCGCATTAAATAGCTCGAAAAGAGCGATCTCGATGATTGTGCATACCTCTGACAGTAGTTGAACCAAGATTATCGCAGAAAATGCATACCTCAGGATGAACACCGACGAAAACCAAGATTTCGCCATTTCTGCATATCAAACGCACTGTGGAGTGGACAAAACACCAGAAAACGTGTTTCTCGTATTAAGTTGCTCGAAAAGGGCGATCTAGATGATTCTGCATACTTCTGACTGAAGTCTCACCAATATTATCGCAGAAAATGCATATCTCAACTTGAAACCCGACGAAAACCAAGATGTCGCCGTTTCTGCATATCAAACGCACTGTGGAGTGGTGAATACAAACAGACAACGTGTTTCTCGCATTAAATAGCTCGAAAAGGGCGATCTAGATGATTCTGCATACTTCTGACTGAAGTCTCACCAATATTATCGCAGAAAATGCATATCTCAACTTGAAACCCGACGAAAACCAAGATGTCGCCGTTTCTGCATATCAAACGCACTGTGGAGTGGGGAATACACCAGAAAACGCGTTTCTCGCATTAAATAGCTCGAAACGAGCGATCTAGATGCTTCTGCATCCTTCTGACTGAAGTCTCACTAAGATTATCGCAGAAAATGCATATCTCAGCATGAAACCTCACGAAAACCAAGATATCTCCGGTTCTGCACATCAAACGTACTCTGGAGTGGTGAAAACACCAGAAAACGTGTTTCACGCATTAAGTAGCTCGAAAAGAGCGTTCTCGAAGGTTCTGCATACTTCTGACAGAAGGCGCACCAAGATTATCGCAGAAAATGCATACGTCAGGATGAAAACCGACGAAAACCAAGATTTCGCCATTTCTGCATATCAAACGCACTGTGGAGTGGTCAAAACACCTGATAACGTGTTTCTCGCATTAAATAGCTCGAAAAGAGCGATCTAGATGATTCTGCATACTTCTGACTGAAGTCTCACCAATATTATCGCAGAAAATGCATATATCAACTTGAAACCCGACGAAAACCAAGATGTCGCCGGTTCTGCATATCAAACGCACTGTGGGGTGGGGAATACACCAGAAACCGCGTTTCTCGCATTAAATAGCTCGAAACGAGCGATCAAGATGCTTCTGCATCCTTCTGACTGAAGTCTCACTAAGATTATCGCAGAAAATGCATATCTCAGCTTGAAACCTCACGAAAACCAAGATATCTCCGGTTCTGCACATCAAACGTACTCTGGAGTGGTGAAAACACCAGAAAACGTGTTTGTCGTATTAAGTTGCTCGAAAAGAGCGTCCTCGATGATTCTACATACCTCTCATAGATGAAACACCAGGATTATCGCAGAAAATGCATATTTCAGCTGGAAACCCCACGAAAACCAACTTATTGCCGGTTCTGCATATCAAACGCACTGTAGAGTGGACAACACACCAGATAACGTGTTTCTCGAGTTAAATAGCTCGAAAAGAGCGATCTCGATGATTCTGCATACTTCTGACAGAAGGCGCACCAAGATTATCGCAGAAAATGCATACGTCAGGATGAAAACCGACGAAAACCAAGATTTCGCCATTTCTGCATATCAAACGCACTGTGGAGTGGTCAAAACACCAGATAACGTGTTTGTCGCATTAAATAGCTCGAAAAGAGCGATATGGATGATTCTGCATACTTCGGACAGAAGTCTCACCAATATTATCGCAGAAACTGCATATCTCAGCTTGAAACCTCACGAAAATCAAGATGTCGCCGGTTCTGCATATCAAACGCACTGTGGAGTGGACAAAACACCAGATAACGTGTTTCTCGCATTAAATAGCTCGAAAGGAGCGATCTCGAAGGTTCTGCATACTGCTGACAGAAGACTCACCAAGATTATCGCAGAAAATGCATATCTCAGCTGGAAACACTACGAAAATCCTGATATCGCCGGTTCTGCATATCAAACGCACTGTGGAATGTTGAAAACACCAGAAACGTGTTTCTCGCATTAAATAGCTCGAAAAGAGCGATCTAGATGTTTCTGCATACTTCTGACAGAAGACTCACCAAGATTATCGCAGAAAATGCACATCTCACCTGGAAACCCCACGAAAATCATGATGTCGCCGGTTCTGTATATCAAACGCACTGTGGAGTGGTCAATACACCAGATAACGTGCTTCTCGCATTAAATAGCTCGAAAAGAGCGATCTCGATGATTCTGCATACTTCTGACAGTAGTTGAACCAAGATTATCGCAGAAAATGCATACCTCAGGATGAACACCGACGAAAACCAAGATTTCGCCATTTCTGCATATCAAACGCACTGTGGAGTGGTCAAAACACCAGATAACGTGTTTCTCGCATTAAATAGCTCGAAAAGTGCGATATCGATGATTCTGCATACTTCGGACAGAAGTCTCACCAATATTATCGCAGAAAATGCATATCTCAGTTTGAAACCTCCGAAAATCAAGATCTCGCCGGTTCTGTATATCAACCGCACTGTGGAGTGGTGAAAACAACCAGATAACGTGTTTCTCGCATTAAATAGCTCGAAAAGAGCGATCTCGATGATTGTGCATACTTCTGACAGTAGTTGAACCAAGATTATCGCAGAAAATGCATACCTCAGGATGAACACCGACGAAAACCAAGATTTCGCCATTTCTGCATATCAAACGCACTGTGGAGTGGTCAAAACACCAGATAACGTGTTTCTCGCATTAAATAGCTCGAAAAGTGCGATATCGATGATTCTGCATACTTCTGACAGAAGTCGCACCCAGATTATCGCAGAAAATGCATATCTCAGCTTGAAACCTCACGAAAACCAAGATATCTCCGGTTCTGCACATCAAACGTACTCTGGAGTGGTGAAAACACCAGAAAACGTGTTTCTCGCATTGAGTAGCTCGAAAAGAGCGTTCTCGAAGGTTCTGCATACTGCTGACAGAAGACTCACCAAGATTATCGCAGAAAATGCATATCTCAGCTGGAAACACTACGAAAATCCTGATATCGCCGGTTCTGCATATCAAACGCACTGTGGAATGTTGAAAACACCAGAAACGTGTTTCTCGCATTAAATAGCTCGAAAAGAGCGATCTAGATGTTTCTGCATACTTCTGACAGAAGACTCACCAAGATTATCGCAGAAAATGCACATCTCAGCTGGAAACCCCACGAAAATCATGATGTCGCCGGTTCTGTATATCAAACGCACTGTGGAGTGGTCAATACACCAGATAACGTGCTTCTCGCATTAAATAGCTCGAAAAGAGCGATCTCGATGATTCTGCATACTTCTGACAGTAGTTGAACCAAGATTATCGCAGAAAATGCATACCTCAGGATGAACACCGACGAAAACCAAGATTTCGCCATTTCTGCATATCAAACGCACTGTGGAGTGGTCAAAAGACCAGATAACGTGTTTCTCGCATTAAATAGCTCGAAAAGTGCGATATCGATGATTCTGCATACTTCGGACAGAAGTCTCACCAATATTATCGCAGAAAATGCATATCTCAGTTTGAAACCTCCGAAAATCAAGATCTCGCCGGTTCTGTATATCAACCGCACTGTGGAGTGGTGAAAACAACCAGATAACGTGTATCTCGCATTAAATAGCTCGAAACGAGCGATCTAGATGATTCTGCATACTTCTGACTGAAGTATCACAAATATTATCGAAGAAAATGCATATCTCAGCTTGAAACCCGACGAAAACCAAGATGTCGGCGGTTCTGCATATCGAACGCACTGTGGGGTGGTGAAAACACCAGAAAACGTGTTTCTCGCATTAAATAGCTCGAAAAGTGCGATCTAGATGATTCTGCATACTTCTGACAGAAGACTCACCAAGATTATCGCAGAAAATGCATATCTCAGCTTGAAACCTCACGAAAACCAAGATATCTCCGGTTCTGCACATCAATCGTTCTGTGGAGTGGCGAAAACACCAGAAAACGTGTTTCTCGTATTAAGTTGCTCGAAAGGAGCGTACTCGATAATTCTGCATACCTCTCATAGATGAAACACCAGGATTATCGCAGAAAATGCATATTTCAGTTGGAAACCCCCGAAAACCAAGTTATCGGCGGCTCTACATATCAAACGCACTGTGGAGTGGTCAAAACACCAGAAAACTTGTTTCTTCGCATCAAATAGCTCGAAACGAGCGATCTAGATGATTCTGCATACTTCTGACTGAAGTCTCACCAAGATTATCGCAGAAAATGCATATCTCAGCTTGAAACCTCACGAAAACCAAGATATCTCCGGTTCTGCACATCAATCGTTCTGTGGAGTGGCGAAAACACCAGAAAACGTGTTTCTCGCATTAAATAGCTTGAAAAGGGCGATCTGGATGATTCTGCATGCTGCTGACAGAAGACTCACCAAGATTATCGCAGAAAATGCATATCTCAGCTGGAAACACCACGAAAATCAAGATGTCGCCGGTTCTGCATATCAAACGCTCTGTGGAGTGGTGAATACAAACAGACAACGTGTTTCTCGCATTAAATAGCTCGAAAAGAGCGATCTAGATGATTCTGCATACTTCTGACTGAAGTCTCACCAATATTATCGCAGAAAATGCATATATCAACTTGAAACCCGACGAAAACCAAGATGTCGCCGGTTCTGCATATCAAACGCACTGTGGAGTGGGGAATACACCAGAAACCGCGTTTCTCGCATTAAATAGCTCGAAACGAGCGATCAAGATGCTTCTGCATACTTCTGACTGAAGTCTCACTAACATTATCGCAGAAAATGCATATCTCAGCTTGAAACCTCACGAAAACCAAGATATCTCCGGTTCTGCACATCAAACCTACTCTGGAGTGGTGAAAACACCAGAAAACGTGTTTCTCGTATTAAGTTGCTCGAAAAGAGCGGCCTCGATGATTCTGCATACCTCTCATAGATGAAACACCAGGATTATCGCAGAAAATGCATATTTCAGTTGGAAACCCCACGAAAACCAAGTTATTGCCGGTTCTGCATATCAAACGCACTGTAGAGTGGACAACACACCAGATAACGTGTTTCTCGCATTAAATAGCTCGAAAAGAGCGATCTCGATGATTCTGCATACTTCTGACAGAAGGCGCACCAAGATTATCGCAGAAAATGCATACGTCAGGATGAAAACCGACGAAAACCAAGATTTCGCCATTTCTGCATATCAAACGCACTGCGGAGTGGTCAAAACACCAGATAACGTGTTTGTCGCATTAAATAGCTCGAAAAGAGCGATATGGATGATTCTGCATACTTCGGACAGAAGTCTCACCAATATTATCGCAGAAACTTCATATCTCAGCTTGAAACCTCACGAAAATCAAGATGTCGCCGGTTCTGCATATCAAACGCACTGTGGAGTGGACAAAACACCAGATAACGTGTTTCTCGCATTAAATAGCTCGAAAGGAGCGATCTCGAAGGTTCTGCATACTTCTGACTGAAGTCGCACCCAGATTATCGCAGAAAATGCTTACTTCAGGATGAAAACCGACGAAAACCAAGATTTCGCCATTTCTGCATATCAAATGTACTGTGGAGTGGTCAAAACACCAGAAAACGCGTTTCTCGCATTAAATAGCTCGAAACGAGCGATCTAGATGATTCTGCATCCTTCTGACTGAAGTCTCACCAATATTATCGCAGAAAATGCATATCTCAGCTTGAAACCTCACGAAAACCAAGATATCTCCGGTTCTGCACATCAAACGTACTCTGGAGTGGTGAAAACACCAGAAAACGTGTTTCTCGCATTGAGTAGCTCGAAAAGAGCGTTCTCGAAGGTTCTGCATACTTCTGACAGAAGTCTCCCCAAGATTATCGTAGAAAATGCACATCCCAGCTTGAAACCCGACCGAAACCAAGATATCTCCGGTTCTGCATGTCAAACGTACTGTGGAATGTTGAAAACACCAGAAACGTGTTTCTCGCATTAAATAGCTCGAAAAGAGCGATCTAGATGATTCTGCATCCTTCTGACTGAAGTCTCACCAATATTATCGCAGAAAATGCACATCTCAGCTGGAAACCCCAAGAAAATCATGATGTCGCCGGTTCTGTATATCAAACGCACTGTGGAGTGGTCAATACACCAGATAACGTGCTTCTCGCATTAAATAGCTCGATAAGAGCGATCTCGATGATTCTGCATAGTTCTGACAGTAGTTGAACCAAGATTATCGCAGAAAATGCATATCTCAGCTTGAAACCTCACGAAAACCAAGATATCTCCGGTTCTGCACATCAAACGTACTCTGGAGTGGACAAAACACCAGATAACGTGTTTCTCGCATTAAATAGCTCGAAAGGAGCGATCTCGAAGGTTCTGCATACTTCTGACAGAAGTCGCACCCAGATTATCGCAGAAAATGCTTACTTCAGGATGAAAACCGACGAAAACCAAGATTTCGCCATTTCTGCATATCAAACGTACTGTGGAGTGGTCAAAACACCAGAAAACGCGTTTCTCGCATTAAATAGCTCGAAACGAGCGATCTAGATGATTCTGCATCCTTCTGACTGAAGTCTCACCAATATTATCGCAGAAAATGCATATCTCAGCTTGAAACCTCACGAAAACCAAGATATCTCCGGTTCTGCACATCAAACGCACTGTGGAGTGGACAAAACACCAGATAACGTGTTTCTCGCATTAAATAGCTCGAAAGGAGCGATCTCGAAGGTTCTGCATACTTCTGACAGAAGTCGCACCCAGATTATCGCAGAAAATGCTTACTTCAGGATGAAAACCGACGAAAACCAAGATTTCGCCATTTCTGCATATCAAACGTACTGTGGAGTGGTCAAAACACCAGAAAACGCGTTTCTCGCATTAAATAGCTCGAAACGAGCGATCTAGATGATTCTGCATCCTTCTGACTGAAGTCTCACCAATATTATCGCAGAAAATGCATATATCAGCTGGAAAGCCCACGAAAACCAAGATATCGCTGGTTCTGCATATCAGACGCACCGTGCAGTGGTGAAAACACCAGTAAACGTGTTACTCGCATTAGCTAGCTCGAGAAGAGCGATCTGGATGATTCTGCATACTTCTCATAGATGAAACACAAAGATTATCGCAGAAAATGCATATTTCAGCTGGAAACTCCACGAAAACCAACTTATCGGCGGCTCTACATATCAAACGCACTGTGGAGTGGTCAAAACAACAGAAAACTTGTTTTTTCGCATTAAATAGCTCGAATCGATCGATCTAGATGATTCTGCATCCATCTGACAGAAGACTCACCAAGATTATCGCAGAAAATGCATATCTCAGCTGGATACATCACGAAATTCAAGATATCGCCGGTTCTGCATATCAAACGCACTGTGGAATGTTGAAAACACCAGAAAACTTGTTTCTTCGCACTAAGTAGCTCGAAACGAGCGATCTAGATGATTCTGCATACTTCTGACTGAAGTCTCACCAATATTATCGCAGAAAATGCATATGTCAGCTAGAAACCTCACGAAAATCAAGATGTCACCGGTTCTGCATATCAAACGCACTGTAGGGTGGTGAAAACACCAGATAACGTGTTTCTCGCATTAAATAGCTCGAAACGAGCGATCTAGATGATTCTGCATACTTCTGACTGAAGTATCACCAAGATTATCGCAGAAAATGCATATCTCAGCTTGAAACCCGATCGAAACCAAGATATCTCCGGTTCTGCATATCAAACGCACTGTGGGGTAGTGAAAACACCAGAAAACGTGTTTCTCGCATTAAATAGCTCGAAACGACCGATCTAGATGATTCTGCATACTGCTGACAGAAGACTCACCAATATTATCGCAGAAAATGCATATCTAAACTTGAAACCCGACGAAATCCAAGATGTCGCCGGTTCTGCATATCAAACGCACTGTGGATTGGTCAATACACCATATCACGTGTTTCCCGCATTAAATTGCTCGAAAAGAGTGATCTCGATGATTCTGCATAATTCTGACTGAAGTCTCACCAAGATTATCGCAGAAAATGCATATCTCAGCTTGAAACCCGATCGAAACCAAGATATTTCCGGTTCTGCATATCAAACGCACTGTGGGGTGGTGAAATCACCAGAAAACGTGTTTCTCGCATTAAATAGCTCGAAACGACCGATCTAGATGATTCTGCATACTGCTGACAGAAGACTCACCAAGATTATCGCAGAAAATGCATATCTCAGCTGGAAACACTACGAAAATCAAGATATCGCCGGTTCTGCATATCAAACGCACTGTGGAATGTTGAAAACACCAATAAACTTGTTTTTTCGCATTAAATAGCTGGAAAAGAGTGATCTCGATGATTCTGCATACTTCTGACAGATTCTCACCAAGTTTATCGCAGAAAATGCATATTTCAGCTGGAAACCCCACGAAAACCAAGATGTCGCCGGTTCTGCATATCAAACGCACTGTGGAGTGGTCAATATACCAGATAACGTGTTTCTCGCATTAAATAGCTTGAAAAGGGCGATCTGGATGATTCTGCATGCTGCTGACAGAAGACTCACCAAGATTATCGCAGAAAATGCATATCTCAGCTGGAAACACCACGAAAATCAAGATGTCGCCGGTTCTGCATATCAAACGCTCTGTGGAGTGGTGAATACAAACAGACAACGTGTTTCTCGCATTAAATAGCTCGAAACGAGCGATCTAGATGATTCTGCATACTTCTGACTGAAGTCTCACCAATATTATCGCAGAAAATGCACATCTCAGCTTGAATCCTCACGAAAATCAAGATGTCGCCGGTTCTGCATAGCAAACGGACTGTGGAGTGATGAAAACACCAGATAACCTGTTTCTCGCATTAAATAGCTCGAAAGGAGCGATCTAGATGATTCTGCATACTTCTGACAGTAGTTGAACCAAGATTATCGCAGAAAATGCATACCTCAGGATGAACACCGACGAAAACCAAGATTTCGCCATTTCTGCATATCAAACGCACTGTGGAGTGGTCAAAACACCAGATAACGTGTTTCTCGCATTAAATAGCTCGAAAAGTGCGATATCGATGATTCTACATACTTCGGACAGAAGTCTCACCAATATTATCGCAGAAAATGCACATCTCAGCTGGAAACCCCACGGAAATCATGATGTCGCCGGTTCTGTATATCAAACGCACTGTGGAGTGGTCAATACACCAGATAACGTGTTTCTCGCATTAAATAGCTCGAAAAGAGCGATCTCGATGATTGTGCATACTTCTGACAGTAGTTGAACCAAGATTATCGCAGAAAATGCATACCTCAGGATGAACACCGACGAAAACCAAGATTTCGCCATTTCTGCATATCAAACGTACTGTGGAGTGGACAAAACACCAGAAAACGTGTTTCTCGTATTAAGTTGCTCGAAAAGGGCGATCTAGATGATTCTGCATACTTCTGACTGAAGTCTCACCAATATTATCGCAGAAAATGCATATCTCAACTTGAAACCCGACGAAAACCAAGATGTCGCCGTTTCTGCATATCAAACGCACTGTGGAGTGGTGAATACAAACAGACAACGTGTTTCTCGCATTAAATAGCTCGAAAAGGGCGATCTAGATGATTCTGCATACTTCTGACTGAAGTCTCACCAATATTATCGCAGAAAATGCATATCTCAACTTGAAACCCGACGAAAACCAAGATGTCGCCGTTTCTGCATATCAAACGCACTGTGGAGTGGGGAATACACCAGAAAACGCGTTTCTCGCATTAAATAGCTCGAAACGAGCGATCTAGATGCTTCTGCATCCTTCTGACTGAAGTCTCACTAAGATTATCGCAGAAAATGCATATCTCAGCATGAAACCTCACGAAAACCAAGATATCTCCGGTTCTGCACATCAAACGTACTCTGGAGTGGTGAAAACACCAGAAAACGTGTTTCTCGCATTAAGTAGCTCGAAAAGAGCGTTCTCGAAGGTTCTGCATACTTCTGACAGAAGGCGCACCAAGATTATCGCAGAAAATGCATACGTCAGGATGAAAACCGACGAAAACCAAGATTTCGCCATTTCTGCATATCAAACGCACTGTGGAGTGGTCAAAACACCTGATAACGTGTTTCTCGCATTAAATAGCTCGAAAAGAGCGATCTAGATGATTCTGCATACTTCTGACTGAAGTCTCACCAATATTATCGCAGAAAATGCATATATCAACTTGAAACCCGACGAAAACCAAGATGTCGCCGGTTCTGCATATCAAACGCACTGTGGGGTGGGGAATACACCAGAAACCGCGTTTCTCGCATTAAATAGCTCGAAACGAGCGATCAAGATGCTTCTGCATCCTTCTGACTGAAGTCTCACTAAGATTATCGCAGAAAATGCATATCTCAGCTTGAAACCTCACGAAAACCAAGATATCTCCGGTTCTGCACATCAAACGTACTCTGGAGTGGTGAAAACACCAGAAAACGTGTTTCTCGTATTAAGTTGCTCGAAAAGAGCGTCCTCGATGATTCTACATACCTCTCATAGATGAAACACCAGGATTATCGCAGAAAATGCATATTTCAGCTGGAAACCCCACGAAAACCAACTTATTGCCGGTTCTGCATATCAAACGCACTGTAGAGTGGACAACACACCAGATAACGTGTTTCTCGAGTTAAATAGCTCGAAAAGAGCGATCTCGATGATTCTGCATACTTCTGACAGAAGGCGCACCAAGATTATCGCAGAAAATGCATACGTCAGGATGAAAACCGACGAAAACCAAGATTTCGCCATTTCTGCATATCAAACGCACTGTGGAGTGGTCAAAACACCAGATAACGTGTTTGTCGCATTAAATAGCTCGAAAAGAGCGTAATGGATGATTCTGCATACTTCGGACAGAAGTCTCACCAATATTATCGCAGAAACTGCATATCTCAGCTTGAAACCTCACGAAAATCAAGATGTCGCCGGTTCTGCATATCAAACGCACTGTGGAGTGGACAAAACACCAGATAACGTGTTTCTCGCATTAAATAGCTCGAAAGGAGCGATCTCGAAGGTTCTGCATACTTCTGACAGAAGTCGCACCCAGATTATCGCAGAAAATGCTTACTTCAGGATGAAAACCGACGAAAACCAAGATTTCGCCATTTCTGCATATCAAACGTACTGTGGAGTGGTCAAAACACCAGAAAACGCGTTTCTCGCATTAAATAGCTCGAAACGAGCGATCTAGATGATTCTGCATCCTTCTGACTGAAGTCTCACCAATATTATCTCAGAAAATGCATATGTCAGCTTGAAACCTCACGAAAACCAAGATATCTCCGGTTCTGCACATCAAACGTACTCTGGAGTTGTGAAAACACCAGAAAACGTGTTTCTCGCATTGAGTAGCTCGAAAAGAGCGTTCTCGAAGGTTCTGCATACTTCTGACAGAAGTCTCCCCAAGATTATCGTAGAAAATGCACATCTCAGCTTGAATCCCGACCGAAACCAAGATATCTCCGGTTCTGCATGTCAAACGTACTGTGGAATGTTGAAAACACCAGAAACGTGTTTCTCGCATTAAATAGCTCGAAAAGAGCGATCTAGATGATTGTGCATACTTCTGACAGTAGTTGAACCAAGATTATCGCAGAAAATGCATACCTCAGGATGAACACCGACGAAAACCAAGATTTCGCCATTTCTGCATATCAAACGCACTGTGGAGTGGACAAAACACCAGATAACGTGTTTCTCGCATTAAATAGCTCGAAAGGGGCGATCTCGAAGGTTCTGCATACTTCTGACAGAAGTCGCACCCAGATTATCGCAGAAAATGCTTACTTCAGGATGAAAACCGACGAAAACCAAGATTTCGCCATTTCTGCATATCAAACGCACTGTGGAGTGGTCAAAACACCAGAAAACGCGTTTCTCGCATTAAATAGCTCGAAACGAGCGATCTAGATGATTCTGCATCCTTCTGACTGAAGTCTCACCAATATTATCGCAGAAAATGTATATCTCAGCTTGAAACCTCACGAAAACCAAGATATCTCCGGTTCTGCACATCAAACGTACTCTGGTGTGGTGAAAACACCAGAAAACGTGTTCTCGCATTGAGTAGCTCGAAAAGAGCGTTCTCGAAGGTTCTGCATACTTCTGACAGAAGTCTCCCCAAGATTATCGTAGAAAATGCACATCTCAGCTTGAAACCCGACCGAAACCAAGATATCTCCGGTTCTGCATGTCAAACGTACTGTGGAATGTTGAAAACACCAGAAACGTGTTTCTCGCATTAAATAGCTCGAAAAGAGCGATCTAGATGATTCTGCATACTTCTGACAGTAGTTGAACCAAGATTATCGCAGAAAATGCATACCTCAGGATGAACACCGACGAAAACCAAGATTTCGCCATTTCTGCATATCAAACGCACTGTGGAGTGGTCAAAACACCAGATAACGTGTTTCTGGCATTAAATAGCTCGAAAAGTGCGATATCGATGATTCTGCATACTTCGGACAGAAGTCTCACCAATATTATCGCAGAAAATGCACATCTCAGCTGGAAACCCCACGAAAATCATGATGTCGCCGGTTCTGTATATCAAACGCACTGTGGAGTGGTCAATACACCAGATAACGTGTTTCTCGCATTAAATAGCTCGAAAAGAGCGATCTCGATGATTGTGCATACTTCTGACAGTAGTTGAACCAAGATTATCGCAGAAAATGCATACCTCAGGATGAACACCGACGAAAACCAAGATTTCGCCATTTCTGCATATCAAACGCACTGTGGAGTGGACAAAACACCAGATAACGTGTTTCTCGCATTAAATAGCTCGAAAGGAGCGATCTAGATGATTCTGCATACTTCTGACAGTAGTTGAACCAAGATTATCGCAGAAAATGCATACCTCAGGATGAACACCGACGAAAACCAAGATTTCGCCATTTCTGCATATCAAACGCACTGTGGAGTGGTCAAAACACCAGAAAACGCGTTTCTCGCATTAAATAGCTCGAAACGAGCGATCTAGATGATTCTGCATCCTTCTGACTGAAGTCTCACCAATATTATCGCAGAAAATGCATATCTCAGCTTGAAACCTCACGAAAACCAAGATATCTCCGGTTCTGCACATCAAACGTACTCTGGAGTGGTGAAAACACCAGAAAACGTGTTTCTCGCATTGAGTAGCTCGAAAAGAGCGTTCTCGAAGGTTCTGCATACTGCTGACAGAAGACTCACCAAGATTATCGCAGAAAATGCATATCTCAGCTGGAAACACTACGAAAATCATGATATCGCCGGTTCTGCATATCAAACGCACTGTGGAATGTTGAAAACACCAGAAACGTGTTTCTCGCATTAAATAGCTCGAAAAGAGCGATCTAGATGTTTCTGCATACTTCTGACAGAAGACTCACCAAGATTATCGCAGAAAATGCACATCTCAGCTGGAAACCCCAAGAAAATCATGATGTCGCCGGTTCTGTATATCAAACGCACTGTGGAGTGGTCAATACACCAGATAACGTGCTTCTCGCATTAAATAGCTCGATAAGAGCGATCTCGATGATTCTGCATAGTTCTGACAGTAGTTGAACCAAGATTATCGCAGAAAATGCATATCTCAGCTTGAAACCTCACGAAAACCAAGATATCTCCGGTTCTGCACATCAAACGTACTCTGGAGTGGACAAAACACCAGATAACGTGTTTCTCGCATTAAATAGCTCGAAAGGAGCGATCTCGAAGGTTCTGCATACTTCTGACAGAAGTCGCACCCAGATTATCGCAGAAAATGCTTACTTCAGGATGAAAACCGACGAAAACCAAGATTTCGCCATTTCTGCATATCAAACGTACTGTGGAGTGGTCAAAACACCAGAAAACGCGTTTCTCGCATTAAATAGCTCGAAACGAGCGATCTAGATGATTCTGCATCCTTCTGACTGAAGTCTCACCAATATTATCGCAGAAAATGCATATCTCAGCTTGAAACCTCACGAAAACCAAGATATCTCCGGTTCTGCACATCAAACGCACTGTGGAGTGGACAAAACACCAGATAACGTGTTTCTCGCATTAAATAGCTCGAAAGGAGCGATCTCGAAGGTTCTGCATACTTCTGACAGAAGTCGCACCCAGATTATCGCAGAAAATGCTTACTTCAGTATGAAAACCGACGAAAACCAAGATTTCGCCATTTCTGCATATCAAACGTACTGTGGAGTGGTCAAAACACCAGAAAACGCGTTTCTCGCATTAAATAGCTCGAAACGAGCGATCTAGATGATTCTGCATCCTTCTGACTGAAGTCTCACCAATATTATCGCAGAAAATGCATATCTCAGCTTGAAACCTCACGAAAACCAAGATATCTCCGGTTCTGCACATCAAACGTACTCTGGAGTGGTGAAAACACCAGAAAACGTGTTTCTCGCATTGAGTAGCTCGAAAAGAGCGTTCTCGAAGGTTCTGCATACTTCTGACAGAAGTCTCCCCAAGATTATCGTAGAAAATGCACATCTCAGCTTGAAACCCGACCGAAACCAAGATATCTCCGGTTCTGCATGTCAAACGTACTGTGGAATGTTGAAAACACCAGAAACGTGTTTCTCGCATTAAATAGCTCGAAAAGAGCGATCTAGATGATACTGCATACTTCTGACAGTAGTTGAACCAAGATTATCGCAGAAAATGCATACCTCAGGATGAACACCGACGAAAACCAAGATTTCGCCATTTCTGCATATCAAACGCACTGTGGAGTGGTCAAAACACCAGATAACGTGTTTCTCGCATTAAATAGCTCGAAAAGTGCGATATCGATGATTCTGCATACTTCGGACAGAAGTCTCACCAATATTATCGCAGAAAATGCACATCTCAGCTGGAAACCCCACGAAAATCATGATGTCGCCGGTTCTGTATATCAAACGCACTGTGGAGTGGTCAATACACCAGATAACGTGTTTCTCGCATTAAATAGCTCGAAAAGAGCGATCTCGATGATTGTGCATACTTCTGACAGTAGTTGAACCAAGATTAACGCAGAAAATGCATACCTCAGGATGAACACCGACGAAAACCAAGATTTCGCCATTTCTGCATATCAAACGCACTGTGGAGTGGACAAAACACCAGATAACGTGTTTCTCGCATTAAATAGCTCGAAAGGAGCGATCTCGAAGGTTCTGCATACTTCTGACAGAAGTCGCACCCAGATTATCGCAGAAAATGCTTACTTCAGGATGAAAACCGACGAAAACCAAGATTTCGCCATTTCTGCATATCAAACGCACTGTGGAGTGGTCAAAACACCAGAAAACGCGTTTCTCGCATTAAATAGCTCGAAACGAGCGATCTAGATGATTCTGCATCCTTCTGACTGAAGTCTCACCAATATTATCGCAGAAAATGCATATCTCAGCTTGAAACCTCACGAAAACCAAGATATCTCCGGTTCTGCACATCAAACGTACTCTGGAGTGGTGAAAACACCAGAAAACGTGTTTCTCGCATTGAGTAGCTCGAAAAGAGCGATCTAGATGTTTCTGCATACTTCTGACAGAAGACTCACCAAGATTATCGCAGAAAATGCACATCTCAGCTGGAAACCCCACGAAAATCATGATGTCGCCGGTTCTGTATATCAACCGCACTGTGGAGTGGTGAAAACAACCAGATAACGTGTATCTCGCAGTAAATAGCTCGAAACGAGCGATCTAGATGATTCTGCATACTTCTGACTGAAGTATCACCAATATTATCGAAGAAAATGCATATCTCAGCTTGAAACCCGACGAAAACCAAGATGTCGGCGGTTCTGCATATCGAACGCACTGTGGGGTGGTGAAAACACCAGAAAACGTGTTTCTCGCATTAAATAGCTCGAAAAGTGCGATCTAGATGATTCTGCATACTTCTGACAGAAGACTCACCAAGATTATCGCAGAAAATGCATATCTCAGCTTGAAACCTCACGAAAACCAAGATATCTCCGGTTATGCACATCAATCGGTCTGTGGAGTGGCCAAAACACCAGAAAACGTGTTTCTCGTATTAAGTTGCTCGAAAAGAGCGTACTCGATGATTCTGCATACATCTCATAGATGAAACACCAGGATTATCGCAGAAAATGCATATTTCAGTTGGAAACCCCCGAAAACCAAGTTATCGGCGGCTCTACATATCAAACGCACTGTGGAGTGGTCAAAACACCAGAAAACTTGTTTCTTCGCATCAAATAGCTCGAAACGAGCGATCTAGATGATTCTGCATACTTCTGACTGAAGTCTCACCAAGATTATCGCAGAAAATGCATATCTCAGCTTGAAACCTCACGAAAACCAAGATATCTCCGGTTCTGCACATCAATCGTTCTGTGGAGTGGCGAAAACACCAGAAAACGTGTTTCTCGCTTTAAATAGCTTGAAAAGGGCGATCTGGATGATTCTGCATGCTGCTGACAGAAGACTCACCAAGATTATCGCAGAAAATGCATATCTCAGCTGGAAACACCACGAAAATCAAGATGTCGCCGGTTCTGCATATCAAACGCTCTGTGGAGTGGTGAATACAAACAGACAACGTGTTTCTCGCATTAAATAGCTCGAAAAGAGCGATCTAGATGATTCTGCATACTTCTGACTGAAGTCTCACCAATATTATCGCAGAAAATGCATATCTCAACTTGAAACCCGACGAAAACCAAGATGTCGCCGTTTCTGCATATCAAACGCACTGTGGAGTGGGGAATACACCAGAAAACGCGTTTCTCGCATTAAATAGCTCGAAACGAGCGATCTAGATGCTTCTGCATCCTTCTGACTGAAGTCTCACTAAGATTATCGCAGAAAATGCATATCTCAGCATGAAACCTTACGAAAACCAAGATATCTCCGGTTCTGCACATCAAACGTACTCTGGAGTGGTGAAAACACCAGAAAACGTGTTTCTCGCATTAAGTAGCTCGAAAAGAGCGTTCTCGAAGGTTCTGCATACTTCTGACAGAAGGCGCACCAAGATTATCGCAGAAAATGCATACGTCAGGATGAAAACCGACGAAAACCAAGATTTCGCCATTTCTGCATATCAAACGCACTGTGGAGTGGTCAAAACACCTGATAACGTGTTTCTCGCATTAAATAGCTCGAAAAGAGCGATCTAGATGATTCTGCATACTTCTGACTGAAGTCTCACCAATATTATCGCAGAAAATGCATATATCAACTTGAAACCCGACGAAAACCAAGATGTCGCCGGTTCTGCATATCAAACGCACTGTGGAGTGGGGAATACACCAGAAACCGCGTTTCTCGCATTAAATAGCTCGAAACGAGCGATCAATATGCTTCTGCATCCTTCTGACTGAAGTCTCACTAAGATTATCGCAGAAAATGCATATCTCAGCTTGAAACCTCACGAAAACCAAGATATCTCCGGTTCTGCACATCAAACGTACTCTGGAGTGGTGAAAACACCAGAAAACGTGTTTCTCGTATTAAGTTGCTCGAAAAGAGCGTCCTCGATGATTCTACATACCTCTCATAGATGAAACACCAGGATTATCGCAGAAAATGCATTTTTCAGCTGGAAACCCCACGAAAACCAAGTTATTGCCGGTTCTGCATATCAAACGCACTGTAGAGTGGACGACACACCAGATAACGTGTTTCTCGCATTAAATAGCTCGAAAAGAGCGATCTCGATGATTCTGCATACTTCTGACAGAAGGCGCACCAAGATTATCGCAGAAAATGCATACGTCAGGATGAAAACCGACGAAAACCAAGATTTCGCCATTTCTGCATATCAAACGCACTGTGGAGTGGTCAAAACACCAGATAACGTGTTTGTCGCATTAAATAGCTCGAAAAGAGCGATATGGATGATTCTGCATACTTCGGACAGAAGTCTCACCAATATTATCGCAGAAACTGCATATCTCAGCTTGAAACCTCACGAAAATCAAGATGTCGCCGGTTCTGCATATCAAACGCACTGTGGAGTGGACAAAACACCAGATAACGTGTTTCTCGCATTAAATAGCTCGAAAGGAGCGATCTCGAAGGTTCTGCATACTTCTGACAGAAGTCGCACCCAGATTATCGCAGAAAATGCTTACTTCAGGATGAAAACCGACGAAAACCAAGATTTCGCCATTTCTGCATATCAAACGTACTGTGGAGTGGTCAAAACACCAGAAAACGCGTTTCTCGCATTAAATAGCTCGAAACGAGCGATCTAGATGATTCTGCATCCTTCTGACTGAAGTCTCACCAATATTATCGCAGAAAATGCATATCTCAGCTTGAAACCTCACGAAAACCAAGATATCTCCGGTTCTGCACATCAAACGTACTCTGGAGTGGTGAAAACACCAGAAAACGTGTTTCTCGCATTGAGTAGCTCGAAAAGAGCGTTCTCGAAGGTTCTGCATACTTCTGACAGAAGTCTCCCCAAGATTATCGTAGAAAATGCACATCTCAGCTTGAAACCCGACCGAAACCAAGATATCTCCGGTTCTGCATGTCAAACGTACTGTGGAATGTTGAAAACACCAGAAACGTGTTTCTCGCATTAAATAGCTCGAAAAGAGCGATCTAGATGATTCTGCATACTTCTGACAGTAGTTGAACCAAGATTATCGCAGAATATGCATACCTCAGGATGAACACCGACGAAAACCAAGATTTCGCCATTTCTGCATATCAAACGCACTGTGGAGTGGTCAAAACACCAGATAACGTGTTTCTCGCATTAAATAGCTCGAAAAGTGCGATATCGATGATTCTGCATACTTCGGACAGAAGTCTCACCAATATTATCGCAGAAAATGCACATCTCAGCTGGAAACCCCACGAAAATCATGATGTCGCCGGTTCTGTATATCAAACGCACTGTGGAGTGGTCAATACACCAGATAACGTGTTTCTCGCATTAAATAGCTCGAAAAGAGCGATCTCGATGATTGTGCATACTTCTGACAGTAGTTGAACCAAGATTATCGCAGAAAATGCATACCTCAGGATGAACACCGACGAAAACCAAGATTTCGCCATTTCTGCATATCAAACGCACTGTGGAGTGGACAAAACACCAGATAACGTGTTTCTCGCATTAAATAGCTCGAAAGGAGCGATCTCGAAGGTTCTGCATACTTCTGACAGAAGTCGCACCCAGATTATCGCAGAAAATGCTTACTTCAGGATGAAAACCGACGAAAACCAAGATTTCGCCATTTCTGCATATCAAACGCACTGTGGAGTGGTCAAAACACCAGAAAACGCGTTTCTCGCATTAAATAGCTCGAAACGAGCGATCTAGATGATTCTGCATCCTTCTGACTGAAGTCTCACCAATATTATCGCAGAAAATGCATATCTCAGCTTGAAACCTCACGAAAACCAAGATATCTCCGGTTCTGCACATCAAACGTACTCTGGAGTGGTGAAAACACCAGAAAACGTGTTTCTCGCATTGAGTAGCTCGAAAAGAGCGTTCTCGAAGGTTCTGCATACTGCTGACAGAAGATTCACCAAGATTATCGCAGAAAATGCATATCTCAGCTGGAAACACTACGAAAATCATGATATCGCCGGTTCTGCATATCAAACGCACTGTGGAATGTTGAAAACACCAGAAACGTGTTTCTCGCATTAAATAGCTCGAAAAGAGCGATCTAGATGTTTCTGCATACTTCTGACAGAAGACTCACCAAGATTATCGCAGAAAATGCACATCTCAGCTGGAAACCCCACGAAAATCATGATGTCGCCGGTTCTGTATATCAAACGCACTGTGGAGTGGTCAATACACCAGATAACGTGCTTCTCGCATTAAATAGCTCGAAAAGAGCGATCTCGATGATTCTGCATACTTCTGACAGTAGTTGAACCAAGATTATCGCAGAAAATGCATACCTCAGGATGAACACCGACGAAAACCAAGATTTCGCCATTTCTGCATATCAAACGCACTGTGGAGTGGTCAAAACACCAGAAAACGCGTTTCTCGCATTAAATAACTCGAAACGAGCGATCTAGATGATTCTGCATCCTTCTGACTGAAGTCTCACCAATATTATCGCAGAAAATGCATATCTCAGCTTGAAACCTCACGAAAACCAAGATATCTCCGGTTCTGCACATCAAACGTACTCTGGAGTGGTGAAAACACCAGAAAACGTGTTTCTCGCATTGAGTAGCTCGAAAAGAGCGTTCTCGAAGGTTCTGCATACTGCTGACAGAAGATTCACCAAGATTATCGCAGAAAATGCATATCTCAGCTGGAAACACTACGAAAATCATGATATCGCCGGTTCTGTATATCAACCGCACTGTGGAGTGGTGAAAACAACCAGATAACGTGTATCTCGCTATAAATAGCTCGAAACGAGCGATCTAGATGATTCTGCATACTTCTGACTGAAGTATCACCAATATTATCGAAGAAAATGCATATCTCAGCTTGAAACCCGACGAAAACCAAGATGTCGGCGGTTCTGCATATCGAACGCACTGTGGGGTGGTGAAAACACCAGAAAACGTGTTTCTCGCATTAAATAGCTCGAAAAGTGCGATCTAGATGATTCTGCATACTTCTGACAGAAGACTCACCAAGATTATCGCAGAAAATGCATATCTCAGCTTGAAACCCGATCGCAACCATGATATCGCCGGTTCTGCATATCAGGCGCACTGTGGAGTGGTCAAAACACCAGAAAACTTGTTTTTTCGCATTAAAGAGCTCGAAACGAGCGATCTAGATGATTCTGCATACTTCTGACTGAAGTCTCACAAATATTATCGCAGAAAATGCATATCTCAGCTTGAAACCCGACCGAAACCAAGATATCTCCGTTTCTGCATGTCAAACGTACTGTGGAGTGGTGAATACACCAGATAACGTTTTTCTGGCATTAAATAGCTCGAAAAGAGCGATCTTGATGATTCTGCATACTGCTGACAGAAGACTCACCAAGATTATCGCAGAAAATGCATATCTCAGCTGGAAACACTACGAAAATCATGATATCGCCGGTTCTGCATATCAAACGTACTGTGGAATGTTGAAAACACCAGAAAACTTGTTTTTGCGCATTAAATAGCTCGAAACGAGCGATCTAGATGATTCTGCATACTTCTGACTGAAGTCTCACAAATATTATCGCAGAAAATGCATATCTCAGCTTGAAACCCGACCGAAACCAAGATATCTCCGTTTCTGCATGTCAAACGTACTGTGGAGTGGTGAATACACCAGATAACGTGTTTCTGGCATTAAATAGCTCGAAAAGAGCGATCTTGATGATTCTGCATACTGCTGACAGAAGACTCACCAAGATCATCGCAGAAAATGCACATCTCAGCTGGAAACCCCACGAAAATCATGATATCGCCGGTTCTGCATATCAAACGCACTGTGGAATGTTGAAAACACCAGAAACGTGTTTCTCGCATTAAATAGCTCGAAAAGAGCGATCTAGATGTTTCTGCATACTTCTGACAGAAGACTCACCAAGATGATCGCAGAAAATGCACATCTCAGCTGGAAACCCCACGAAAATCATGATGTCGCCGGTTCTGTATATCAAACGCAGTGTGGAGTGGTCAATACACCAGATAACGTGTTTCTCGCATTAAATAGCTCGAAACGAGAGATCTAGATGATTCTGCATACTTCTGACTGAAGTCTCACCAATATTATCGCAGAAAATGCACATCTCAGCTTGAAACCTCACGAAAATCAAGATGTCGCCGGTTCTGCATAGCAAACGGACTGTGGAGTGGTCAATACACCAGATAACGTGTTTCTCGCATTAAACAGCTCGAAAAGAGCGATCTCGATGATTCTGCATACTTCTGACAGATGACTCACAAAGATTATCGCAGAAAATGCATATCTCGCTTTAAACCCGACCGAAACCAAGGTATCTCCGGTTCTGCATATCAAACGCACTGTGGAGAGGTCAAAACACCAGATAACGTGTTTCTCGCATTAAATAGCTAGAAAAGGGCGATATCGATGATTCTGCATACTTCGGACAGAGGTCTCACCAATATTATCGCAGAAAATGCATATCTCAGCTTGAAACCTCACGAAAATAAAGATGTCGCCGGTTCTGCATATGAAACGCACTGTGGAGTGGTCAAAACACCAGATAACGTGTTTCTCGCGATAATAGCTCGAAAAGAGCGATATCGATGAATTTGCATACTTCTGACAGAAGACTCACCAAGATTATCGCAGAAAATGCATATCTCAGCTTGAAACCTCACGAAAATCAAGATGTCGCCGGTTCTGCATATCAGACGCACTGTGGAATGTTGAAAACACCAGAAAACGTGTTACTCGCATTTACTAGCTCGAAAAGAGCGTTCTGGATGATTCTGCATACTTCTCATAGATGAAACACAAAGATTATCGCAGAAAATGCATATTTCAGCTGGAAACCCCACGATAACTAAGTTATCGGCGGCTCTACATATCAAACGCACTGTGGAGTGGTCAAAACACCAGAAAACTCGTTTTTTCGCATTAAATAGCTCGAAACGAGCAGTCTAGATGATTCTGCATACTTCTGACTGAAGGCTCACCAATATTATCGCAGAAAATGCATATATCAGCTGGAAACCCCACGAAAACCAAGTTATCGGCGGCTCTACATATCAAACGTACTGTGGAGTGGTCAAAACACCAGATAACGTGTTTCTCGCATTAAATAGCTCGAAAAGAGCGATATCGATGATTCTGCATACTTCGGACAGAAGTCTCACCAATATTATCGCAGAAAATGCATATCTCAGCTTGAAACCTCACGAAAATCAAGATGTCGCCGGTTCTGCATATCAACCGCACTGTGGAGTGGTGAAAGCAACCAGATAACGTGTTTCTCGCATTAAGTAGCTCGAAACGAGCGTTCTAGATGATTCTGCATACTTCTGACTGAAGTCTCACCAATATTATCGCAGAAAATTCATATTTCACCTGGAAACCCCACGAAAACCAAGTTATCGGCGGCTCTACATATCACACGTACTGTGGAGTGGTCAAAACACCAGATAACGTGTTTCTCGCATTAAATAGCTCGAAAAGAGCGATATCGATGTTTCTGCATACTTCGGACAGAAGTCTCACCAATATTATCGCAGAAAATGCATATCTCAGCTTGAAACCTCAAGAAAACCACGATTTCGCCGGTTCTGCATATCAAACGCACTGTGGTGTGGTAAAAACACCAGAAAACGTGTTTCTCGGATTAAATAGTTCGAAAAGAGCGATATCGATGATTCTGCATACTTCTGACAAAAGATTCCCCAATATTATCGCAGCAAATGCATATCTCAGCTGGAAACCCCGCGAAAACCAAGATATCGCCGGTTCTGCATATCAGACGCACCGTGGAGTGGTGAAAACCCCAGAAAACGTGCTACTCGCATTAAATAGCTCGAAAAGAGCGATCTCGATGGTTCTGCATACTTCTGACAGATGTCGCACCAAGATTATCGCAGAAAATGCATACCTCAGGATGAAAACCGACGAAAACCAAGATTTCGCCGTTTCCGCATATCAAACGCACTGTGGAGTGCTCAAAACACGAGAAAACGTGTTTTTCGCATTCAATATCAGGAAAACAGCGATTTCGGTGATTCTGCAAACTTGTAACAGCAGAATCATGAAGATTATCACTGAAACTGCTTATCTCAGCTGGCATCCCCACGAAAACGAAGTATCGCTGTTTCCGCATATCAAACGCACTGTGGAGTGCTGAAAACACCTGAAAACGTGGTTTTTGCATTGAATAGCACGAAAACAGCGATTTCGGTGACTCTGCACACTTGTAACAGCAGAATCATGAGGATTATCACTGAAAATGCATATCTCACCTGGAAACCCTACGAATACGAAGATATCGCTGTTTTCGCATATCAAACGCACTGTGGAGTGTTGAAAACACCTGAAAACGTGTTTTTCGCATTCAATAGCACGAAAACAACGATTTCGTTGATTCTGCATACATCTCACAGACGCATATCCAAGATTATCGTAGAAGATGCATGTCTCAGCTGGCAACCCCAGGAAAACGAAGATATCGCTCTTTCCGCATATCAAACGCACTGTGGAGCGCTGAAAGCACCAGGAAACGTGTTTTTCGCATTGAATAGCACGAAAACAGCGATTTCGGTGATTCTGCACACTTGTAACAGCAGAATCATGAGGATTATCACTGAAAATGCATATCTCAGCTGGAAACCCTACGAAAACGGAGATATCGCCGTTTCCGCATATCAAACGCACTGTGAAGTGCTGAAAACACCAGGAAACGTGTTTTTCGCATTGAATAGCACGAAAACAGCGATTTCGGTGATTCTAAAAACTTGTAACAGCAGAATCATGAAGATTATCACTGAAAATGCTTATCTCAGCTGGCATCCCCACGAAAACGAAGTATCGCTGTTTCCGCAAATCAAACGCACTGTGGAGTGCTGAAAACACCTGAAAACGTGTTTTTCGCATTGAATAGCACGAAAACAGCGATTTCGGTGATTCTGCACACTTGTAACAGCAGAATCATGAGGATTATCACCGAAAATGCATATCTCATCTGGAACCCAACGAAACCGAAGATATCGCAGTTTCCGCATGTCAAACGCACTGTGGAGTGCTCAAAACACGAGAAAACGTGTTTTTCGCATTCAATATCACGAAAACAGCGATTTCGGTGATTCTGCAAACTTGTAACAGCAGAATCATGAAGATTATCACTGAAAATGCTTATCTCAGCTGGCATCCCCACGAAAACGAAGATATCGCTGTTTCCGCATGTCAAACGCACTTTGGAGTGCTGAAAACACCTGAAAACGTGTTTTTCGCATCGAATAGCACGAAAACAGCGATTTCGGTGATTCAGCACACTTGTAACAGCAGAATCATGAGGATTATCACTGAAAATGCATATCTCAGCTGGAAACCCTACGAAAACGAAGATATCGCCGTTTCCGCATATCAAACGCACTGTGGTGTTACGTCCCGGATCGCGCTAACAGGCAATACCAAGATCGAATACAACAATTTGCTGTTCTTTAAACGTCCACGCAGCGCGTACGTCTGCGTCTGTCGGGGTCTCTCGCTTATTCAATTGAATGGTAGTGGTTACTCACCTCAACTCCTGGTTGATCAGCAGACTTAAAGTTGAACGTAGTAGATATAATTCAGTAGCGCGCACTCGGTTTGGAAGTTGGAATAATTAGAATTTTAATTAGACTATTATATGAACTTTAATACACTTTGGGATTATAGAATACAATGGAGTTATAACTAAGAGATATATAGTAATACAAGATATAGAATACAAGTTAAATAATACTAGATATAGAATACAAGTTAAAGAATACTAGATATAGAATCGCAGGATATAGAAATACAAGATGTAGAAACGCGGTGATGTGAGCTCCTCGAGCTCTGGGCTCAGACTGACCAAGTGACTGGCGGAATGGTTTAATTATACTGTGTGGTTGTAGGCGCGGGGTGTGGTGTAGATATGATAGCGGAGGAATTTGTCTGGAGGAGATTAGGACACGTGTGGCTGGGATCGTGGGAGTCAGGATGTTTATGAGATAGCGGAGGAATGCGATAAGGAAAGGCCTGGGAGTCGGGACACGTGCATGATGACGTCATAGGATTGGTGTGTGGCGGGAGATTAGGTCTGGCGGTCAGTGGATGTTTGGGAGATGAGGAGTTGGAATATAATACGAGTGTGGGAATGGAATGTGTTTGGCTTGGTGGTTTAGTCTGGAAGGTTCGGTGGATGTTTATGTGATAACGAGCTTGGGAAAGGAATTGGATTATCAGGGAATGCTTCTAGAATGATCTAGATTATTCTAGAAGCTTCTGGAAGGATGACATAGGGACTGGTAGTAGGATGTAGCGGGAGTGAAGGCGCGCTTATGACTATGCTTATAAATAATTCTAACAGGAGTAAGGGCGCGCTTATGACTACTATGCTTATCGTATATATGTGTGTATGTATATATATGCGTATGACTAAGTCCAACGTCGCTTGCCGACGTAACACCTCCCCCCCTGGGTGAGAAAATTCATGGAAAATGAATTTTCTAGTCGGGTTTACTAGAGAGTTTTTGTTATTCGGGTGAGAATGTTCGTTGGAATGGGGCACTGTGTGAGTGTTCTAATGAAATTCACTATGGAGTTTGAAACTCGGGTATAAGCGTTCGGGGGTGCACTGGATTTCTGCTTCGGTGGGCTGCTTTTCTGGATCTTCTGGCTTGGGGTTCGGTTGGTTTCGGGTTTGTTCGGGGTTGGTTTGGGTGGCTGTGATTTCGCCATCGGTTTTTCTCTGGCTGAGGAATAGGAAGAATTATGTGAGAGAGCTCCAAACGGCTCCCAATAGGTGCAGGCTCCATCCGTATACTGAGTGTAGTGCTATCCCGTTGTTGATCGTGCTGACGGCGGCTTTGATGACTCGGATTGCGAGGTAGATGCCCATAATGCCAGCGGTGAATGATCCGAATGCGACGAATCCGGACCAGATTCGTCTTCCAGTGGATTCTGCTAGCTTTTTCAACGTTGTTTCGTCGAAAAGGTTGTACAGCTGAAGGGCTTGTGAGCTGTATTCCCGGCCGGTAACTCCTTGAGCTAGAGAGTTCACGATGGCGGGTCTTTCGATAGGGAACATTATGTGTTCCTTTAGCTTTGCCAGGTCCTCTGGTGAATAGATACCTCCGTCTGCCAGGTTATGTGGGTTGACGTATTTCCAGGTTGCCTTGGTAAGTGGCTTCAGCGGTGTTGGCGGTAGACTTTCCACAGGTTTTGGTGTTAGCCTGTACCATAGGCCATGGATTTTGAACATGTTCGGCATGAGTTCGCTGCAGTCTTTCCTCGTGCCTGAGCGCGTTAGTATGTGGTGAATCGGCGTAATAAACAATGACGTGTTTTTGTATGTTACAGGCAACTCGTCGTAACAGGTGTCTGTGTGCCTCACTTGGCAGACAACCGGAATGCATTTGACTATGTGGATAACTTCGCCCGATGCGATTGCCATGAATCCGTGTTCCCTGGCAATTGTCCTTGCTACTTCGGCTGGGGCGACGTGAATAAGTGTGAGTGCGTTATGCAGAATCTGTCGTTCTAATGCGCACTTTTGTTTTATTACGTCCCGATATAACTGTATTATCTGTGTTTTTAGGTGCTTCTCTACGTATACGAATTTGGAATTCACGTATGCGAAGATGTCGAGGTTGTTAATTGCGATGGATGTCCTGGTTTTGAAGTGTCCTTCTTTCTCCGTCTCGAGAATGAAGAGCTTGGGATGTTCGGTGTGTATCAATGTGTATCCACAGACCTTCGTACTGGTTGTTCTGGCAAGGGCGAATGTAGTTCCTTGCGATGTGACCCAGTAGAGGGATAACCCTTGGTTGTCTTCGTCTTCTACTAGTGTTGCTTTACCTTCGTAGAGGACATCGTAATTGTTGAATTTGCAGTAGTCTGTGGGTGAGTTGTCCCAGTAGGAGAATCCGTCTTCGGATTCCAGGCAGGATCCTTGTTGGACTAGGCATCGTTGGCCAGATTGCATGATGATTTCGTTGGTGGCGAGTTTGACGGCTGCGATATGGGTGCGTATTTTTATACGGATGACAGCTTGAACGACTACGCTGTTCCAGGTGCCGTATGGATCGTTGAACGTGGAGCCGTAGCATGTGCCGTCGTTATCGATTTTTCCTGACAGGGTGAGGCATCGGGTTGTGGAAGAGTTCGTAACTACGCCCGTGATCTGTGCCGATGGAGTGACGTATAGTGTGCCGGTACGGTGTAGCATCTGGCACGCGTCTCTCGGGATGTTCATTATGTAAATTTGCCGTCCGTTGTTGACTGCGGAGATGTGTGAATGCATGCCGCAGTGGAAGATTGTTCTGTCGATTTCCACGTGGCATTGTGTGACCTCGGCGGTTTGAAATTCGGACAGTTGCAGTAATTGGATTGCCCTTTCCTTGAAGATGGGTGCCTTTTCTTCCGTCTCGCAGTTGAGTGGGTCGATTGCGGAGAATGTTGAGACGTTTAGTGTCGGGCCGCTGCAGTCGTAACCGATAAATGCGGCTGTTTGTGTAATGAAGAGGCAGAATGTGGTAGCTCGTAGATCCATGTTGTTCGGTTGCTTGCACTTTACTGAGTACTTTTGGCGGATCTCGTTGGCTGTTTTATACCCGGGTTTGTTTTGCTTCAGATATGATACGGTGGATGTGTTGGATAATTGTGACGAAGTTCTTGGTGTAGTCGGGGGTGGTATTTTCGCATGCTTAAGCTTATTTACATGTACAATCTTTGTTTTGCTATTGCTAAGGCGCAATCGCACGTTTGTGTTATTTAATACATCGACGATAACGTAGGGGACCGAATATTGCGCGTCGAACTTGCCTTTCCTGGGTTCTTTTAGGAGTAGAACCCTGTCACCGACTAGGAATTTCTGGTTGTTTACCTTCCTGTCGTAGTACTGCTTCGAACGGTTTTTCGCAGCGTTTAGGTTTTCATGGGCTAGCCTTTGGGAAGTTGCAATTTTATCTTGCAGATTTTGTAAATAGGAATTGTACGATTCATTTTCTAGCGTGGTTTGCGTAGCGTCTGCTGTCGGTACGCGGGCTTTATTTCCAAAGACTAACTCATGAGGAGTGAAGAGCGTACCCTCGTGCACGCTGGTGTTATAGCTGAACATTGCGCAGTTCAGCCACTCGTCCCAATTATTGCGTGATACGTAATGCTTTAGGTATTCGGTCAGTACATGGTGTGATCGCTCTATAGAGCCGTTAGTCTGGGGGTGGAATGCCGTTGCTTTAAATTGTTGAATTTTGAACCGTTTCGCAACCGCGCGCATGAGTGCACTTGTGAAGTTCGTTCCCTGATCCGTTAGGATGGCTTTAGGAGTGCCGAATCGGCAGATAAGCGTATTAATGAAGGCGTCAGCAGTTTCTGTCGTGGTGATTGATTTGAGGGGAGCGGCTAGGGAATATTTCGTTAATAGATCTTGCATCGTCAATATGTACTGATTCCCGGAGGGTGTGGTGGGTAGAGGTCCGACTACGTCTAAAGATATTTTGTCGAACGCGCGTCCTGGCGTGTCTGTCAATGTCATGGGGACTCGTGTTTTCACGCGGGTAAGCTTTCGTAGTTGGCAGTCTCGGCACGTGTTTATGAAGTTCGCGATGTCGGATTTCATCGAAGGCCAAAAGTATTTCTCGCGGACGCGTCTAAATGTTTTCGTTATGCCTTTATGTCCTGCGTACGCGGAGATATGGTTCTCTGATATAATTGCTTGTCTTTGTTCCTCGGATGGGATTCGTGTTTCGTTGGAACAGGCGAGGATGTTTGTGTTAGTGCCCGTAAACAATTCTGACAGCGATTCGCGAATGGTGCTCCAGGGTGTTTCGTCTATCGCGGTACGTGAGGTGCTGATTGACGGTTAGTCTAATTCTACTACTGCGTCGCGCAGTGCTCTGAGGCACTCTATTAAGTCTTCGTGTTCGGCTGTGTGTGCGGAAGTTGGCTTTACGGGTAATTGAATCAAGGTGTATCTTCCCGTTTGAGTTACTTTTGCTCTGCCGATTGTCGCGTTTGTTATCGTCGGAAGTCGGTTGTGTAAAAGGAGATCGGTAGCTCCTGCGTCGATGGGTTGGTTGTCCAACGTCATAAAACAAGCTAGGTTGTCGTTTCTCATTATCAATCTGTCTCTGGAATATTTTATTATTGAACGTGGCGTCTCGGTCATGTCGCTGTCTGACTCTAGATGTGTCTCTACGTGCTGTTCGGGAAGGATTGGAGGTGTTGGAGATGGAGGCGATTGAGGAAATTGCGCATCGCTTGATGTGGAGGGTATGTCTACAGGCCGCTGTTGGGATTCGAAAATAGGAATGTCGGAGGAGTCAGAGGAAACAGGGAGGACAGTGCTTGTGTCCGGATTTCGCGAAAGTGCATCCGCGTTAACATTACGCTTACCGGCCTTGTAGACGACTTTGTATTCGTATTCTGCGAGCTTCAATCTCCATCTCAGGAGTCGCGAGGAGGGATCCTTCACCGAATGCATCCACACGAGCGGCTGGTGGTCGGTGATTAGGGTGAACGATTTACCGTAATCGTATGGCCTAAAGTGTTGTACGGCATATATGATAGGTAGGCACTCCTTTTCTATTGTGGAGTAATTCAGTTCAGCCCCGTGTAGCAGTCTAGAGGCGTACGCTATAGGCCGATCCTGACCTATTGGACCTTGACTTAAAATGCCGCCGACGGCGTATCCGGACGCGTCGGTGGTGATATGGAACGTTTCAGAGAAATCTGGGTAGCGCAACACTGGTTCGGTACAGAGTGCGTTGCGCAATGTCTCGAAGGCACGCTCTTGTGCTGCGGACCATTCGAATTTAGTGTCCTTACGTAGTAAGGCTGTTAAGGGTTTAGTGATATGCGAAAATTTGTCGATGAACCGGCGGTAATAACCGGCTAGACCCAGAAATTCCCTTACAGTTTTGGCGTTTTTAGGACGCGGGAAATTCCTTACGGCGGAGACTTTTGTCGGACAGGGCTTTATTCCTTCGTCACTTATTATGTGACCCAGGTAGGCTACTTCCCGACGGAGGAAACTGCATTTCGACGGCTGCAGTTTCAAGTTGGCGCGGCGCAGTCTCTCGGCGAGACGATTAAATTTGGCATTATGTTCGGATATGGAGCTGGCGTAGATAACGATATCGTCAAGATAGACGAACAATTCGGTGCCTTGGAGGCCGGAGAGGATGGAATCCATTAGCCGTTGGAACGTCGCTGGGGCGTTGCGGAGGCCGAATGGCATGCGGTTAAACTCATAGTGGCCGAAGGGTGTCGAGAACGCTGTCTTCTCGGCATCCTTTTCATCCATGCCGATTTGGTGAAAACCGGAAGCAAGGTCAAATGTTGAGAAATACTTGGCGCTACCGAGTTGGTCTAATATCTCCACTATGCTCGGCAGCGGGTACGCGTCCGCGATGGTCTTTTCGTTAAGAGAACGGTAATCGATGACCATTCTCCATTTCTTCTTACCTTGCTCGTCCGATTTCTTCGGCACGATCCACAAGGGGGAATTATAAGGCGATGTGGATGGACTTACAATGTCGTTCTCCAATAATTCCTTCATTTGTCTATCGATCTCCTCCTTGTGGATCGGTGGATAACGGTATTGCTTTACGTGGATTGGCCGTTGGTCGGTCGCAGGTATTTTATGCGTTACAGCCGAGGTCTTGCCCAAGTATTCCCCGGGGAGATGGAAGATATCGCTGTGCTCCGCGATGAGGCATTTCACATGCTCGCATTCTTCCGGATTGAGATCGTCGGTGCTAATTATGCCCGCTATCTCTGCTTCGCGCTCTGCGTGAGATTTGGTATTTTTAATGGCGTGAATTGATGTTGATCCAGACGACCGATCAACATCTGTGGGTGTTTGGGAGACAGCGATAACCTCCATTATCTCCACGGTTGGGGTTCGGAATGTTATCGTCGCCTCGGATTGGTTTACGCAACGGATACACACCGTGCCGTTGATATTTTTGACCAGGGAGTCATATACAATTACACCGGGTGCTATCTCTTGCCGCGGGAGATAGCCGATATCGGGCCCAACGGCTCCGATTACCATTGCCTGGGCGGTACGTGCATTGATAGTACACGTATCGGATTCGGTGTAAGCTGGCTTAGATATCGCGCGTTTCGTATTACCCGCGCGCGTATCGGATCTAGTAGGCCGAGTATTATGAATCGCGTTGTTCGCGCGCGTATCGGATTTAGTAGGCCGTGGATTATATTTCGCGTCGCGCGGAGTCGCGTTCGCGAAGGGTATTTCTAGCCCTTTCCAAAGTACACGCCGTTTGGTGTACGAAATTTCCGCGCCTTCCTCGAGGAAGCTTGCACCTAGGATACCATCTGTCGCGATGGGGAAATCGTTGGGTACGACGTGGAACCTTATTATGGTCCCATAGATCTCCGCGTCGGTGGATCCCAGGGTTTGAACGGTACCAGCGGTTATTCCGGAAATTTGGATCCTGTCCGTAACGTTCACCTGTGTCGCGGGTTGTAGCGCGGAAATTTTTACGAGGTTTGGTTCCGCTCCCGTGTCGATCATCAGTGTGATGTCGCGAAGGAATCCGGGGAATTGGATATTTACGTGAGGGACTTTGATACCTTTGTTTAGGCGGATTCTCGCGATTCTGTTATCACGACGTTCCGGACCGGTTTTTGTGGCGACGCCTCTCGTCTGCGGTCCGGGTTTGACGAGAGGGTCTGCTCGTTTCCCTGGTTTCTTTTATTGTTGTATTCACGTTTCCTGCATTCGTGGATATCGTGGCCAGGATTTTTGCAATATAAGCAGGTCTTCGTTGGCCTGCTGGGTTGGCGAGAATCGCGTTGGTATTGGGGCTCGCGGTAATCACGTCGCGGTAGGTCGTAATTATCGCGGTAAGAACGCGATGGCTCAGGTGGCTGGCGATAAGAGCTGCGTTCCGAAGGTCTCATTTCTTCCGGGAAGTACCGTCTCGGTGACGGCGAACGCCAGGATTCTCGCGGCGGGGGAGGCGTGTATGAATTCCGCGGTTCGCGGCGTTCTGGCGTTTTGTCGCGGGGTTGGAAGAATTGGACGTGTTTTTCTGATACCCGGCCGTATCTGTTATTGTCGCGTTCGAGCTCTTTGTACAGCTCGATGGCCTCGTTGAACACGCACGGTAGCGGTTCTCTGCGTCGGTGTCGCAGTTCGGCACGTAATTGCGGGATAACTCCGCGAATGAAGCAGTCGGTGGTCAGCATATCTACTTCCGCGATATTGGCGGTGTGGTAATCGCACCCTATGATCGCGTCACGGATGTCTTTTACCCTGCAGATGAAGTCGAGCACGTGCTCGTCTTTCTTCATAAATATGTTCGCCATTTCTCCGCGGTAGTGATCTACTGTCCTCTGGGGACCGAATACTTGTTTCAGGCGATTGCATAGGTCCGCGATATTTGTGAAGTGCTCGTCCTCCACTGCTATTACCGCACGGCCGCGTAGACGCGTAGATACGAGTTTCGTCAATGTTGCTTCCGCGTTCACGGGTATCAAATCGCGGGCGCGCCTGCATGGCCGTGTAAAACTGTGTACCGGCGGTTCGGTACCGTTGAATACCGGAATAGTTGCTAAGGCTTCCTTCATTGTGAAGGAAAACGAGTCTGGGGCTGCGTTGAAGGTTGGATACTCTGTGGACGCGGCTGTCGTGGTTCTTTCGAGGATCGTTTTCGTTTCCCGACGGATGGCCTCCACCTCGGCGAGGGCCGCATCGCGCTCGCGACGCATGGAATTGTACTCTGTTTCGATTTTTCGCGATTCCTCGAACGCGCGTCGTTCCTGGTCCAGGGTCGAACTCCTGGACGATGCAGCGGTTTCGGTGTGCGCGCTTTCGGCGGGTCGCTTAGAGCGTGTATCCATTTCGGGAAGAAATTGAAGCGGCGCAGTTGAATTATTATTTATTGAAAATGAAATGGGAAATTACACCAATCAGCGATTTCTTTAGGTAGATATTCCGGGTGGTCCCCTTTCGGACAGTCGCGAATGAAAGACACTAATACATTTCCCGGAATTTCACGGTGGTGCCGCACGTTAATTGCTGTGTCCGTGTCCACGATCTATATTGGCGGCGGGGGAATTGGGATGTCGACCGTCTCGTCATCTGAGTCGCCAATGGTGATTGTTTCAATGTTTCGCTCGGCTCCTGCGCTCTCGCGAGGTTTTTGGATTTCCAGCGCAGGCTGCTGCGCTAAGATCTCCGCCAACTCTCGTCGAATCGCGTCAATACTCCTCGCGTGCACCTTCCTACCACCACGGCGTCCTCGTTTCCGATTCTGGTCGGGTTGAGATTAGAAGTCAGGGTAGGTGCGTTTTTATGAATGGAGTTAGGAATAGCTCTAAACACTTACCTTCTTGACTCTGTGCAAGCCTTCAGGATCAGTCGCAAGGCTACTGCGAGATTCCATCTGAACGTGTACAGAAGCGCTACCTGCCAGCGCTTGCGTCAATGGCAGTTTGTGTATCGAGCCTGGAACCACGGGAGTCAGTGAGGGACGCCAAAGGTCGCACAGAAATAATTCGTGATTCTAAGAACGGTGATAAAATGTCGGTAGCGCGGATACTGGAAAAGCGTCGCAGGGATTGAACAATATCCCACCGCTGTCACCAATTTGTCACGTCCCGGTTTCCGTCGCGGTTATCGAAAAGGGGGAACTTGACACTATTTCAATCCTTTTTGAGTCACGCAGCGCTTACGTCTGCGTCTACTCGGGAATAACTGCGCGCACTTCACTTTCCGTGATACGTACCGAATATAACGTTGAAACGTTGCGGCACTGCAACAGGTCGAGTTCGAATCCTTCGGGTTGAATGCGGTTGGTATATTTCAGTAGCGCGCACTCGGTTATAAATTGGAATGATTAGATTTGCAATTATACTATTATGTATATATATTTTAATATAATAAATGATTATGGAATACAATGGACTTATGATTTAACAATACAGGATATAGGATTATAGAATATAAGAATACAAGATATAGAAATACTAGATATAGAAATACTAGGTACAAGATATAGAATCACTAGAGATAGAATCGCGGCGATGTGAGCTCCTCCAGCTCCGGACTGAGACTGCTCGGAGAGCGAGCGTGCGTCGGAGAGCGAGCGTCGACTGGGGGAATGGCTTACTTATAGTATTAGGATATAGGAGCGCGGAATGGTGGAGTTTGTCTGGAGGAGATTAGGACACGTGTGGTTTGGACCGTGGGAGTCAGGGTGTTTACGAGATAACAATGGAATGCGATAAGGAGAGGCCTGGGAATCGGGACACGTGCATGATGACGTCATAGGATTGGTATGTGGCGGGAGATTAGGTCTGGCGGTCGGCGGATGTTTGGGAGATAAGGAGTTGGAATATAATACGGGTGTGGGAATGGAATGTGTTTGGCTTGGTGGTTTAGTCTGGAAGGTTCGGTGGATGTTTATGCGATAACGAGCATGGGAAAGGAATTGGATTCTCAGGGAATGCTTCTAGAATGATCTAGATTGTTCTAGAAGGTTCTGGAAGTTTCTGGAAGGATGACGTAGGGACTGGTAGTAGGATGAAGCAGGAGTAAAGGCGCGCTTATGACTATGCTTATAAATAATTCTAACAGGTGTAAGGGTGCACTTATGACTACTATGCTTATCGTATGTAAGTGTGTATGTATATATTTGCTTATGACTAATTCCAACGTCGCTTGCCGACGTAACAGCGGAAAGAGCGATATCTTCGTTTTCCTGGGGTTGCCAGCTGAGACATGCATCTTCTACGATAATCTTGGATATTCGTCTGTGAGATGTATGCAGAATCACCGAAATCGCTGTTTTCGTGCTATTGAATGCGAAAAACACGTTTTCTGGTGTTTTCAGCACTCCACAGTTCGTTTGACATGCGGAAACTGCGATATCTTCGGTTTCGTTGGGTGCCAGCTGAAATATGCATTTTCAGTGGTAATCTTCATGATTCTGCTGTTACAAGTGTGCAGAATCACCGAAATCGCTGTTTTCGTGCTATTCAAAGCGAAAAACACGCTTCCTGGTGTTTTCAGCACTTCACAGTGCGTTTGATATGCGGCAACGGCGATATCTTCGTTTTCGTAGGGTTTCCAGCTGAGATAAGCATTTTAGGTGATAATCTTCATGATTCTGCTGTTACAAGTGTGCAGAATCACCGAAATCGCTGTTTTCGTGCTATTCAATGCGAAAAACACGTTTCCTGGTGCTTTCAGCGCTCCACAGTGCGTTTGATATGCGGAAAGAGCGATATCTTCGTTTTCGTGGGGATGCCAGCTGAGATAAGCATTTTCAGTGATAATCTTCATGATTCTGCTGTTACAAGTGTGCAGAATCACCGAAATCGCTGTTTTCGTGCTATTCAATGCGGAGAACACGTTTCCTGGCGCTTTCAGCGCTCCACAGTGCGTTTGATATGCGGAAAGAGCGATATCTTCGTTTTCCTGGGGTTGCCAGCTGAGACATGCATCTTCTACGATAATCTTGGATATTCGTCTGTGAGATGTATGCAGAATCACCGAAATCGCTGTTTTCGTGATATTGAATGCGAAAAACACGTTTTCTCGTGTTTTGAGTACTCCACAATACGTTTGACATGCGGAAACTGCGACATCTTCGGTTTCGTTGGGTTCCAGCTGAGATATGCATTTTCAGTGATAATCTTCATGATTCTGCTGTTATAAGTGTGCAGAATGACCAAAATCGTTGTTTTCGTGCTATTGAATGCGAAACACACGTTTTCTGGTGTTTTCAGCACTCCACAGTGCGTTTGACATGCGGAAACTGCGATATCTTCGGTTTCGTTGGGTTCCAGCTGAGATATGCATTTTCAGTGATAATCTTCATATATTCTGCTGTTACAAGTGTGCAGAATCACCGAAATCGCTGTTTTCGTGCTATTCAATGCGAAAAATACGTTTTCAGGTGTTTTCAGCCCTCCACAGTGCGTTTGACACGCGGAAACTTCGATACCTTCGGTTTCGTTGGGTTCCAGCTGAGATATGCATTTTCAGTGATAATCTTCATGATTCTGCTGTTACAAGTGTGCAGAATCACCGAAATCGCTGGTTTCGTGCTATTCAATTAGGAGAACACGTTTCCTGGCGCTTTCAGCGCTCCACAGTGCGTTTGATATGCGGAAAGAGCGATATCTTCGTTTCCTGGGGTTGCTAGCTGAGACATGCATCTTCTACGATAATCTTGGATATTCGTCTGTGAGATGTATGCAGAATCACCGAAATCGCTGTTTTCGTGCAATTGAATGCGAAAAACACGTTTTCAGGTGTTTTCAGCACTCCACAGTGCGTTTGATATGCGGAAACTGCGATATCTTCGGTTTCGTGGGGATGCCAGCTGAGATAAGCATTTTCAGTGATAATCTTCATGATTCTGCTGTTACAAGAGTGCAGAATCACCGAAATCGTTGTTTTCGTGCTATTGAATGCGAAAAACACGTTTTCTGGTGTTTTCAGCACTCCACAGTGCGTTTGATATGCGGAAACTGCGATATCTTCGGTTTCGTTGGGTTCCAGCTGAGATATGCATTTTCAGTGATAATCTACTTGATTCTGCTGTTACAAGTGTGCAGAATCACCGAAATCGCAGTTTTCGTGCTATTCAATGCGAAAAACACGTTTCCTGGTGTTTTCAGCGCTCCACAGTGCGTTTGATATGCGGAAAGTGCGATATCTTCGGTTTCGTTGGGTTCCAGCTGAAATATGCATTTTCCGTGATAATCTTCATGATTCTGCTGTTACAAGTGTGCAGAATCACCGAAATCGCTGGTTTCGTGCTATTCAATGCGGAGAACACGTTTCCTGGTGCTCTCAGCGCTCCACAGTGCGTTTGATATTCGGAAAGAGCGATATCTTCGTTTTCCTGGGGTTGCCAGCTGAGACATGCATCTTCTATGATAATCTTGGATATTCGTCTGTGAGATGTATGCAGTATCACCGAAATCGCTGTTTTCGTGCTATTGAATGCGAAAAACACGTTTTCAGGTGTTTTCAACACTCCACAGTGCGTTTGATATGCGAAAACAGCGATATCTTCGTTTTCGAGGGGATGCCAGCTGAGATAAGTATTTTCAGTGATGATCTTAATGATTCTGCTGTTACAAGTGTGCAGAATCACCGAAATCGCTGTTTTCGTGCTATTCAATGCGAAAAACACGTTTTCAGGTGTTTTCAGCACTCCACAGTGCGTTTGATATGCGGAAACAGCGATATCTTCGTTTTCGTGGGGATGCCAGCTGAGGTAAGCATTTTCGGTGATAATCTTCATGATTCTGCTGTTACAAGTGTGCAGAATCACCGAAATCGCTGTTTTCGTGCTATTCAATGCGAAAAACACGTTTCCTGGTGCTCTCAGCGCTCCACAGTGCGTTTGATATTCGGAAAGAGCGATATCATCGTTTTCCTGGGGTTGCCAGCTGAGACATGCATCTTCTACGATAATCTTTAATTTTCGTCTGTGAGATGTATGCAGAATCACCGAAATCGCTGTTTTCGTGCTATTGAATGCGAAAAACACGTTTTCAGGTGTTTTCAACATTCCACAGTGCGTTTGATATGCGCAAACAGCGATATCTTCGTTTTCGTGGGGATGCCAGCTGAGATAAGCATTTTCAGTGATAATCTTCATGATTCTGCTGTTACAAGTGTGGAGAATCACAGAAATCGCTGTTTTCGTGCTATTCAATGCGAAAAACACGTTTTCTGGTGTTTTCAGCACTCCACAGTGCGTTTCATATGCGGAAACAGCGATGTCTTCGTTTTCGTGGGGATGTCAGCTGAGATAAGCATTTTCAGTGATAATCTTCATGATTCTGCTGTTACAAGTGTGCTGAATCACCGAAATCGTTGTTTTCGTGATATTGAATGCGAAAAACACGTTTTCTTGTGTTTCGAGCACTCCACAGTGCGTTTGACATGCGGAAACCGCGATATCTTCGTTTTCGTAGGGTTTCCAGCTGAGATATGCATTTTCAGTGATAATCCTCATGATTCTGCTGTTACAAGTGTGCAGAATCACCGAAATCGCTGTTTTCGTGCTATTCAATGCGAAAAACACGTTTCCTGGTGCTTTCAGCACTCCACAGTGCGTTTGACATGCGAAAACAGCGATATCTTCGTTTTCCTGGGGTTGCCAGCTGAGACATGCATCTTCTACGGTAATCTTGGATATTCGTCTGTGAGATGTATGGAGAATCACCGAAAACGCTGTTTTGGTGCTATTGTATGCGAAAAACACGTTTTAAGGTTTTTTCAACACTCCACAGTGTGTTTGACATGCGAAAACAGCGATATCTTCGTTTTCCTGGGGTTGCCAGCTGAGACATGCATATTCTACGGTAATCTTGGATATTCGTCTGTGAGATGTATGCAGAATCACCGAAATCGCTGTTTTCGTGCTATTGAATGCGAAAAACACGTTTTCAGGTGTTTTCAACACTCCACAGTGCGTTTGACATGCGAAAACTGCGATATCTTCGTTTTCGTTGGGATGCCAGCTGAGATATGCATTTTCAGTGATAATCCTCATGATTCTGCTGTTACAAGTGTGCAGAATCACCGAAATCGCTGGGTTTCGTGCTATTCAATGCGAAAAACACGTTTCCTGGTGCTTTCAGCACTCCACAGTGCGTTTGACATGCGAAAACAGCGATATCTTCGTTTTCCTGGGGTTGCCAGCTGAGACATGCATCTTCTACGGTAATCTTGGATATTCGTCTGTGAGATCTATGCAGAATCACCGAAAACGCTGTTTTCGTGCTATTGTATGCGAAAAACACGTTTTCTGGTGTTTTCAGCACTCCACAGTGCGTTTGATATGCGGAAACAGCGATATCTTCGTTTTCGTAGGGTTTCCAGCTGAGATATGCATTTTCAGTGATAATCCTCATGATTCTGCTGTTACAAGTGTGCAGAATCACCGAAATCGCTGGGTTTCGTGCTATTCAATGCGAAAAACACGTTTCCTGGTGCTTTCAGCACTCCACAGTGCGTTTGATATGCGGCAAGATCGATATCTTCTGTAACGTCGGCACACCGACCTCCGACCCTACCGACCCTCACTCTGCTTACCCGTAGTCAATAAGTATATATTACCTACACTATATGTATACCACTAGTCGATAAACCTGTATTACCCACCGTAGACATTAAGCATTAGTCGATAAGTTTACATTATGCATTACCAACCATAGCAATACTCCACATAGGATAAGCTGATACACTGTATTACCGACCTTCGCCAAAACGTACCATAGGCATCCACGAGGATGCGCTAGCACCGAACCCCCACCACTCCGTGTCTACAGCGCGACCTCCCGCCCTCGGCAGCGGGAGGCCAGTTCTTGTCCAGTCGTCTCCGCGTCTACACGTATTCGACTCCGCGTACTCACGGCATACAAACGTGCCACTTCTAACTCTTCAATATTATTCTTCTAATCTATTATTGTTAACTTCAAGTTCTACGTTAAGTCTTTTACTCTTAATTATTAGTTAGTGCATAGTGTGTAGTTTATGTATTTTAGTGTTAAGTGCTATATTGAATAAACATATTGTTAAACTGGAATCTGTCTGGTCCATTGTCGCCAACACCGTATCTATCCACTTTCGCTCTGCATTTTCAAGCCTGCGAAAGCTAAGGATTATCGACACTTGAGCAGGAGCAACAGGTTCCCAGGTCAGTCGTGGACGGTACGAGCCACGAGGACTAAAAGTAAGTATTTATATTTTTATTTTTGAACGTCACGCTGCTGAGACGTGACACTTCGTTTTCCTGGGGTTGCCAGCTGAGACATGCATCTTCTACGGTAATCTTGGATATTCGTCTGTGAGATGTATGCAGAATCACCGAAATCGCTGTTTTCGTGCTATGGAATGCGAAAAACACGTTTTCAGGTGTTTTCAACACTCCACAGTGCGTTTGACATGCGGAAACCGCGATATCTTCGTTTTCGTAGGGTTTCCAGCTGAGATATGCATTTTCAGTGATAATCCTCATGATTATGCTGTAACAAGTGTGCTGAATCACCGAAATCGCTGTTTTCGTGCTGTTCTATGCGAAAAACACGTTTCCTCGTGTTTTGAGCACTCCACAGTGCGTTTGATATGCGGAAACAGCGATATCTTCGTTTTCGTGGGGATGCCAGCTGAGATAAGCATTTTCAGTGATAATCTTCATGAGTCTGCTGTTACAAGTGTGCAGAATCACCGAAATCGCTGTTTTCGGGCTATTCTATGCGAAAAACACGTTATCTCGTGTTTTGAGCAATCCACAGTGAGTTTGACATGCGGAAACTGCGATATCTTCGGTTTCGTTGGGTTCCAGCTGAGACATGCATCTTCTACGATAATCTTGGATATTCGTCTGTGAGATGTATGCCGAATCACCGAAATCGCTGTTTCCGTGCTATTGAATGCGAAAAACACGTTTCCAGGTGTTTTCAACACTCCACAGTGCGTTTGATATGCGAAAACAGCGATATCTTCATTTTCGTGGGAATGCCAGCTGAGATAAGTATTGTCAGTGATAATCTTAATGATTCTGCTGTTACAAGTGTGCAGAATCACCGAAATCGCTGTTTTCGTGCTATTCTATGCGAAAAACACGTTTTCAGGTTTTTTCAGCACTCCAAAGTGCGTTTGACATGCGGAAACCGCGATATCTTCGTTTTCGTAGGGTTTCCAGCTGAGATATGCATTTTCAGTGATAATCCTCATGATTCTGCTGTTACAAGTGTGCAGAATCACCGAAATCGCTGTTTTCGTGCTATTCAATGCGAAAAACACGTTTCCTGGGGCTTTCAGCACTCCACAGTGCGTTTGATATGCGAAAACACCGATATCTTCGTTTTCGTAGGGTTTCCAGCTGAGATATGCATTTTCGGTGATAATCCTCATGATTCTGCTGTTACAAGTGTGCTGAACCACCGAAATCGCTATTTTCGTGCTATTCTATGCGAAAAACACGTTTTCAGGTTTTTTCAGCACTCCAAAGTGCGTTTGACATGCGAAAACAGCGATATCTTCGTTTTCGTGGGGATGCCAGCTGAGATAAGCATTTTCAGTGATAATCTTCATGATTCTGCTGTTACAAGTGTGCAGAATCACCGAAATCGCTGTTTTCGTGCTATTCTATGCGAAAAACACGTTTTCAGGTTTTTTCAGCACTCCAAAGTGCGTTTGACATGCGGAAATCGCGATATCTTCGTTTTCGTAGGGTTTCCAGCTGAGACATGCATCTTCTACGATAATCTTGGATATTCGTCTGTGAGATGTATGCAGAATCACCGAAATCGCTGTTTTCGTGCTATTGAATGCGAAAAACACGTTTTCTGGTGTTTTCAGCACTCCACAGTTCGTTTGACATGCGGAAACTGCGATATCTTCGGTTTCGTTGGGTTCCAGCTGAAATATGCATTTTCAGTGGTAATCTTCATGATTCTGCTGTTACAAGTGTGCAGAATCACCGAAATCGCTGTTTTCGTGCTATTCAAAGCGAAAAACACGCTTCCTGGTGTTTTCAGCACTTCACAGTGCGTTTGATATGCGGCAACGGCGATATCTTCGTTTTCGTAGGGTTTCCAGCTGAGATAAGCATTTTAGGTGATAATCTTCATGATTCTGCTGTTACAAGTGTGCAGAATCACCGAAATCGCTGTTTTCGTGCTATTCAATGCGAAAAACACGTTTCCTGGTGCTTTCAGCGCTCCACAGTGCGTTTGATATGCGGAAAGAGCGATATCTTCGTTTTCGTGGGGATGCCAGCTGAGTTAAGCATTTTCAGTGATAATCTTCATGATTCTGCTGTTACAAGTGTGCAGAATCACCGAAATCGCTGTTTTCGTGCTATTCAATGCGGAGAACACGTTTCCTGGCGCTTTCAGCGCTCCACAGTGCGTTTGATATGCGGAAAGAGCGATATCTTCGTTTTCCTGGGGTTGCCAGCTGAGACATGCATCTTCTACGATAATCTTGGATATTCGTCTGTGAGATGTATGCAGAATCACCGAAATCGCTGTTTTCGTGATATTGAATGCGAAAAACACGTTTTCTCGTGTTTTGAGTACTCCACAATACGTTTGACATGCGGAAACTGCGACATCTTCGGTTTCGTTGGGTTCCAGCTGAGATATGCATTTTCAGTGATAATCTTCATGATTCTGCTGTTATAAGTGTGCAGAATGACCAAAATCGTTGTTTTCGTGCTATTGAATGCGAAACACACGTTTTCTGGTGTTTTCAGCACTCCACAGTGCGTTTGACATGCGGAAACTGCGATATCTTCGGTTTCGTTGGGTTCCAGCTGAGATATGCATTTTCAGTGATAATCTTCATATATTCTGCTGTTACAAGTGTGCAGAATCACCGAAATCGCTGTTTTCGTGCTATTCAATGCGAAAAATACGTTTTCAGGTGTTTTCAGCCCTCCACAGTGCGTTTGACACGCGGAAACTTCGATACCTTCGGTTTCGTTGGGTTCCAGCTGAGATATGCATTTTCAGTGATAATCTTCATGATTCTGCTGTTACAAGTGTGCAGAATCACCGAAATCGCTGGTTTCGTGCTATTCAATGCGGAGAACACGTTTCCTGGCGCTTTCAGCGCTCCACAGTGCGTTTGATATGCGGAAAGAGCGATATCTTCGTTTCCTGGGGTTGCTAGCTGAGACATGCATCTTCTACGATAATCTTGGATATTCGTCTGTGAGATGTATGCAGAATCACCGAAATCGCTGTTTTCGTGCAATTGAATGCGAAAAACACGTTTTCAGGTGTTTTCAGCACTCCACAGTGCGTTTGATATGCGGAAACTGCGATATCTTCGGTTTCGTGGGGATGCCAGCTGAGATAAGCATTTTCAGTGATAATCTTCATGATTCTGCTGTTACAAGAGTGCAGAATCACCGAAATCGTTGTTTTCGTGCTATTGAATGCGAAAAACACGTTTTCTGGTGTTTTCAGCACTCCACAGTGCGTTTGATATGCGGAAACTGCGATATCTTCGGTTTCGTTGGGTTCCAGCTGAGATATGCATTTTCAGTGATAATCTACTTGATTCTGCTGTTACAAGTGTGCAGAATCACCGAAATCGCAGTTTTCGTGCTATTCAATGCGAAAAACACGTTTCCTGGTGTTTTCAGCGCTCCACAGTGCGTTTGATATGCGGAAAGTGCGATATCTTCGGTTTCGTTGGGTTCCAGCTGAAATATGCATTTTCCGTGATAATCTTCATGATTCTGCTGTTACAAGTGTGCAGAATCACCGAAATCGCTGGTTTCGTGCTATTCAATGCGGAGAACACGTTTCCTGGTGCTCTCAGCGCTCCACAGTGCGTTTGATATTCGGAAAGAGCGATATCTTCGTTTTCCTGGGGTTGCCAGCTGAGACATGCATCTTCTATGATAATCTTGGATATTCGTCTGTGAGATGTATGCAGTATCACCGAAATCGCTGTTTTCGTGCTATTGAATGCGAAAAACACGTTTTCAGGTGTTTTCAACACTCCACAGTGCGTTTGATATGCGAAAACAGCGATATCTTCGTTTTCGAGGGGATGCCAGCTGAGATAAGTATTTTCAGTGATGATCTTAATGATTCTGCTGTTACAAGTGTGCAGAATCACCGAAATCGCTGTTTTCGTGCTATTCAATGCGAAAAACACGTTTTCAGGTGTTTTCAGCACTCCACAGTGCGTTTGATATGCGGAAACAGCGATATCTTCGTTTTCGTGGGGATGCCAGCTGAGGTAAGCATTTTCGGTGATAATCTTCATGATTCTGCTGTTACAAGTGTGCAGAATCACCGAAATCGCTGTTTTCGTGCTATTCAATGCGAAAAACACGTTTCCTGGTGCTCTCAGCGCTCCACAGTGCGTTTGATATTCGGAAAGAGCGATATCTTCGTTTTCCTGGGGTTGCCAGCTGAGACATGCATCTTCTATGATAATCTTGGATATTCGTCTGTGAGATGTATGCAGTATCACCGAAATCGCTGTTTTCGTGCTATTGAATGCGAAAAACACGTTTTCAGGTGTTTTCAACACTCCACAGTGCGTTTGATATGCGAAAACAGCGATATCTTCGTTTTCGAGGGGATGCCAGCTGAGATAAGTATTTTCAGTGATGATCTTAATGATTCTGCTGTTACAAGTGTGCAGAATCACCGAAATCGCTGTTTTCGTGCTATTCAATGCGAAAAACACGTTTTCAGGTGTTTTCAGCACTCCACAGTGCGTTTGATATGCGGAAACAGCGATATCTTCGTTTTCGTGGGGATGCCAGCTGAGGTAAGCATTTTCGGTGATAATCTTCATGATTCTGCTGTTACAAGTGTGCAGAATCACCGAAATCGCTGTTTTCGTGCTATTCAATGCGAAAAACACGTTTCCTGGTGCTCTCAGCGCTCCACAGTGCGTTTGATATTCGGAAAGAGCGATATCATCGTTTTCCTGGGGTTGCCAGCTGAGACATGCATCTTCTACGATAATCTTTAATTTTCGTCTGTGAGATGTATGCAGAATCACCGAAATCGCTGTTTTCGTGCTATTGAATGCGAAAAACACGTTTTCAGGTGTTTTCAACATTCCACAGTGCGTTTGATATGCGCAAACAGCGATATCTTCGTTTTCGTGGGGATGCCAGCTGAGATAAGCATTTTCAGTGATAATCTTCATGATTCTGCTGTTACAAGTGTGGAGAATCACAGAAATCGCTGTTTTCGTGCTATTCAATGCGAAAAACACGTTTTCTGGTGTTTTCAGCACTCCACAGTGCGTTTCATATGCGGAAACAGCGATGTCTTCGTTTTCGTGGGGATGTCAGCTGAGATAAGCATTTTCAGTGATAATCTTCATGATTCTGCTGTTACAAGTGTGCTGAATCACCGAAATCGTTGTTTTCGTGATATTGAATGCGAAAAACACGTTTTCTTGTGTTTCGAGCACTCCACAGTGCGTTTGACATGCGGAAACCGCGATATCTTCGTTTTCGTAGGGTTTCCAGCTGAGATATGCATTTTCAGTGATAATCCTCATGATTCTGCTGTTACAAGTGTGCAGAATCACCGAAATCGCTGGGTTTCGTGCTATTCAATGCGAAAAACACGTTTCCTGGTGCTTTCAGCACTCCACAGTGCGTTTGACATGCGAAAACAGCGATATCTTCGTTTTCCTGGGGTTGCCAGCTGAGACATGCATCTTCTACGGTAATCTTGGATATTCGTCTGTGAGATCTATGCAGAATCACCGAAAACGCTGTTTTCGTGCTATTGTATGCGAAAAACACGTTTTCAGGTGTTTTCAACACTCCACAGTGCGTTTGACATGCGAAAACAGCGATATCTTCGTTTTCGTTGGGATGCCAGCTGAGATATGCATTTTCAGTGATAATCCTCATGATTCTGCTGTTACAAGTGTGCAGAATCACCGAAATCGCTGGGTTTCGTGCTATTCAATGCGAAAAACACGTTTCCTGGTGCTTTCAGCACTCCACAGTGCGTTTGACATGCGAAAACAGCGATATCTTCGTTTTCCTGGGGTTGCCAGCTGAGACATGCATCTTCTACGGTAATCTTGGATATTCGTCTGTGAGATCTATGCAGAATCACCGAAAACGCTGTTTTCGTGCTATTGTATGCGAAAAACACGTTTTCTGGTGTTTTCAGCACTCCACAGTGCGTTTGATATGCGGAAACAGCGATATCTTCGTTTTCGTAGGGTTTCCAGCTGAGATATGCATTTTCAGTGATAATCCTCATGATTCTGCTGTTACAAGTGTGCAGAATCACCGAAATCGCTGGGTTTCGTGCTATTCAATGCGAAAAACACGTTTCCTGGTGCTTTCAGCACTCCACAGTGCGTTTGATATGCGGCAAGATCGATATCTTCTGTAACGTCGGCACACCGACCTCCGACCCTACCGACCCTCACTCTGCTTACCCGTAGTCAATAAGTATATATTACCTACACTATATGTATACCACTAGTCGATAAACCTGTATTACCCAGCGTAGACATTAAGCATTAGTCGATAAGTTTACATTATGCATTACCAACCATAGCAATACTCCACATAGGATAAGCTGATACACTGTATTACCGACCTTCGCCAAAACGTACCATAGGCATCCACGAGGATGCGCTAGCACCGAACCCCCACCACTCCGTGTCTACAGCGCGACCTCCCGCCCTCGGCAGCGGGAGGCCAGTTCTTGTCCAGTCGTCTCCGCGTCTACACGTATTCGACTCCGCGTACTCACGGCATACAAACGTGCCACTTCTAACTCTTCAATATTATTCTTCTAATCTATTATTGTTAACTTCAAGTTCTACGTTAAGTCTTTTACTCTTAATTATTAGTTAGTGCATAGTGTGTAGTTTATGTATTTTAGTGTTAAGTGCTATATTGAATAAACATATTGTTAAACTGGAATCTGTCTGGTCCATTGTCGCCAACACCGTATCTATCCACTTTCGCTCTGCATTTTCAAGCCTGCGAAAGCTAAGGATTATCGACACTTGAGCAGGAGCAACAGGTTCCCAGGTCAGTCGTGGACGGTACGAGCCACGAGGACTAAAAGTAAGTATTTATATTTTTATTTTTGAACGTCACGCTGCTGAGACGTGACACTTCGTTTTCCTGGGGTTGCCAGCTGAGACATGCATCTTCTACGGTAATCTTGGATATTCGTCTGTGAGATGTATGCAGAATCACCGAAATCGCTGTTTTCGTGCTATGGAATGCGAAAAACACGTTTTCAGGTGTTTTCAACACTCCACAGTGCGTTTGACATGCGGAAACCGCGATATCTTCGTTTTCGTAGGGTTTCCAGCTGAGATATGCATTTTCAGTGATAATCCTCATGATTATGCTGTAACAAGTGTGCTGAATCACCGAAATCGCTGTTTTCGTGCTGTTCTATGCGAAAAACACGTTTCCTCGTGTTTTGAGCACTCCACAGTGCGTTTGATATGCGGAAACAGCGATATCTTCGTTTTCGTGGGGATGCCAGCTGAGATAAGCATTTTCAGTGATAATCTTCATGAGTCTGCTGTTACAAGTGTGCAGAATCACCGAAATCGCTGTTTTCGGGCTATTCTATGCGAAAAACACGTTATCTCGTGTTTTGAGCAATCCACAGTGAGTTTGACATGCGGAAACTGCGATATCTTCGGTTTCGTTGGGTTCCAGCTGAGACATGCATCTTCTACGATAATCTTGGATATTCGTCTGTGAGATGTATGCCGAATCACCGAAATCGCTGTTTCCGTGCTATTGAATGCGAAAAACACGTTTCCAGGTGTTTTCAACACTCCACAGTGCGTTTGATATGCGAAAACAGCGATATCTTCATTTTCGTGGGAATGCCAGCTGAGATAAGTATTGTCAGTGATAATCTTAATGATTCTGCTGTTACAAGTGTGCAGAATCACCGAAATCGCTGTTTTCGTGCTATTCTATGCGAAAAACACGTTTTCAGGTTTTTTCAGCACTCCAAAGTGCGTTTGACATGCGGAAACCGCGATATCTTCGTTTTCGTAGGGTTTCCAGCTGAGATATGCATTTTCAGTGATAATCCTCATGATTCTGCTGTTACAAGTGTGCAGAATCACCGAAATCGCTGTTTTCGTGCTATTCAATGCGAAAAACACGTTTCCTGGGGCTTTCAGCACTCCACAGTGCGTTTGATATGCGAAAACACCGATATCTTCGTTTTCGTAGGGTTTCCAGCTGAGATATGCATTTTCGGTGATAATCCTCATGATTCTGCTGTTACAAGTGTGCTGAACCACCGAAATCGCTATTTTCGTGCTATTCTATGCGAAAAACACGTTTTCAGGTTTTTTCAGCACTCCAAAGTGCGTTTGACATGCGAAAACAGCGATATCTTCGTTTTCGTGGGGATGCCAGCTGAGATAAGCATTTTCAGTGATAATCTTCATGATTCTGCTGTTACAAGTGTGCAGAATCACCGAAATCGCTGTTTTCGTGCTATTCTATGCGAAAAACACGTTTTCAGGTTTTTTCAGCACTCCAAAGTGCGTTTGACATGCGGAAATCGCGATATCTTCGTTTTCGTAGGGTTTCCAGCTGAGATATGCATTTTCAGTGATAATCCTCATGATTCTGCTGTTACAAGTGTGCAGAATCACCGAAATCGCTGTTTTCGTGCTATTCAATGCGAAAAACACGTTTCCTGGGGCTTTCAGCACTCCACAGTGCGTTTGATATGCGAAAACACCGATATCTTCGTTTTCGTAGGGTTTCCAGCTAAGATATGCATTTTCGGTGATAATCCTCATGATTCTGCTGTTACAAGTGTGCTGAACCACCGAAATCGCTATTTTCGTGCTATTCTATGCGAAAAACACGTTTTCAGGTTTTTTCAGCACTCCAAAGTGCGTTTGACATGCGAAAACAGCGATATCTTCGTTTTCGTGGGGATGCCAGCTGAGATAAGCATTTTCAGTGATAATCTTCATGATTCTGCTGTTACAAGTGTGCAGAATCTCCGAAATCGCTGTTTTCGTGCTATTCAATGCGAAAAACACGTTTTCAGGTTTTTTCAGCACTCCAAAGTGCGTTTGACATGCGGAAACAGCGATATCTTCGTTTTCGCGGGGATGCCAGCTGAGATAAGCATTTTCAGTGAATATCTTCATGAGTCTGCTGTTACAAGTGTGCAGAATCACCGAAATCGCTGTTTTCGGGCTATTCTATGCGAAAAACACGTTATCTCGTGTTTTGAGCACTCCACAGTGCGTTTGACATGCGGAAACTGCGATATCTTCGGTTTCGTTGGGTTCCAAATGAGACATGCATCTTCTACGATAATCTTGGATATTCGTCTGTGAGATGTATGCCGAATCACCGAAATCGCTGTTTCCGTGCTATTGAATGCGAAAAACACGTTTCCAGGTGTTTTCAACACTCCACAGTGCGTTTGATATGCGCAAACAGCGATATCTTCATTTTCGTGGGAATGCCAGCTGAGATAAGTATTGTCAGTGATAATCTTAATGATTCTGCTGTTACAAGTGTGCAGAATCACCGAGATCGCTGTTTTCGTGCTATTCAATGCGAAAAACACGCTTCCTGGTGTTTTCAGCACTCCACAGTGCGTTTGATATGCGGAAACGGCGATATCTTCGTTTTCCTGGGGTTGCCAGCTGAGATAAGCATTTTCAGTGATAATCTCCATGAGTCTGCTGTTACAAGTGTGCAGAAACACCGAAATCGCTGTTTTCGTGCTATTCTATGCGAAAAACACGTTTTCAGGTGTTTTCAACACTCCACAGTGCGTTTGACATGCGGAAACCGCGATATCTTCGTTTTCGTAGGGTTTCCAGCTGAGATATGCATTTTCGGTGATAATCCTCATGATTCTGCTGTTACAAGTGTGCTGAATCACCGAAATCGCTATTTTCGTGCTATTCTATGCGAAAAACACGTTTTCAGGTTTTTTCAGCACTCCAAAGTGCGTTTGACATGCGAAAACAGCGATATCTTCGTTTTCGTGGGGATGCCAGCTGAGATAAGCATTTTCAGTGATAATCTTCATGATTCTGCTGTTACAAGTGTGCAGAATCTCCGAAATCGCTGTTTTCGTGCTATTCAATGCGAAAAAAACGTTTCCTGGTGTTTTCAGAACTCCACAGCGCGTTTGATATGCGGAAACAGCGATATCTTCGTTTTCGTGGGGATGCCAGCTGAGATAAGCATTTTCTGTGATAATCTTCATGATTCTGCTGTTACATGTGTGCAGAATCACCGAAATCGTTGTTTTCGTGATATTGAATGCGAAAAACACGTTTTCTCGTGTTTTGAGCACTCCACAGTGCGTTTGACATGCGGAAACCGCGATATCTTCGTTTTCGTAGGGTTTCCAGCTGAGATATGCATTTTCCTTGATAATCCTCATGATTCTGCTGTTACAAGTGTGCTGAATCACCGAAATCGCTGTTATCGTGCTATTCGATGCGAAAAACACGTTTTCAGGTGTTTTCAGCACTCCAAAGTGCGTTTGACATGCGGAAACAGCGATATCTTCGTTTTCGCGGGGATGCCAGCTGAGATAAGCATTTTCAGTGATAATCTTCATGAGTCTGCTGTGACAAGTGTGCAGAATCACCGAAATCGCTGTTTTCGGGCTATTCTATGCGAAAAACACGTTATCTCGTGTTTTGAGCACTCCACAGTGCGTTTGACATGCGGAAACTGCGATATCTTCGGTTTCGTTGGGTTCCAAATGAGACATGCATCTTCTACGATAATCTTGGATATTCGTCTGTGAGATGTATGCAGAATCACCGAAATCGCTGTTTCCGTGCTATTGAATGCGAAAAACACGTTTCCTCGTGTTTTGAGCACTCCACAGTGCGTTTGACATGCGGAAACCGCGATATCTTCGTTTTCGTAGGGTTTCCAGCTGAGATATGCATTTTCAGTGATAATCCTCATGATTCTGCTGTTACAAGTGTGCAGAATCACCGAAATCGCTGTTTTCGTGCTATTCAATGCGAAAAACACGTTTCCTGGTGCTTTCGGCACTCCACAGTGCGTTTGATATGCGGCAAGAGCGATATCTTCGTTTTCCTGGGGTTGCCAGCTGAGATAAGCATTTTCAGTGATAATCTTCATGAGACTGCTGTTACAAGTGTGCAGAAACACCGAAATCGCTGTTTTCGTGCTATTCTATGCGAAAAACACGTTGTCAGGTGTTTTCAACACTCCACAGTGCGTTTGACATGCGGAAACCGCGATATCTTCGTTTTCGTAGGGTTTCCAGCTGAGATATGCATTTTCGGTGATAATCCTCATGATTCTGCTGTTACAAGTGTGCTGAATCACCGAAATCGCTATTTTCGTGCTATTCTATGCGAAAAACACGTTTTCAGGTTTTTTCAGCACTCCAAAGTGCGTTTGACATGCGAAAACAGCGATATCTTCGTTTTCGTGGGGATGCCAGCAGAGATAAGCATTTTCAGTGATAATCTTCATGATTCTGCTGTTACAAGTGTGCAGAATCACCGAAATCGCTGTTTTCGTGCTATTCAATGCGAAAAAAACGTTTCCTGGTGTTTTCAGAACTCCACAGCGCGTTTGATATGCGGAAACAGCGATATCTTCGTTTTCGTGGGGATGCCAGCTGAGATAAGCATTTTCTGTGATAATCTTCATGATTCTGCTGTTACATGTGTGCAGAATCACCGAAATCGTTGTTTTCGTGATATTGAATGCGAAAAACACGTTTTCTCGTGTTTTGAGCACTCCACAGTGCGTTTGACATGCGGAAACCGCGATATCTTCGTTTTCGTAGGGTTTCCAGCTGAGATATGCATTTTCAGTGATAATCCTCATGATTCTGCTGTTACAAGTGTGCAGAATCACCGAAATCGCTGTTTTCGTGCTATTCAATGCGAAAAACACGTTTCGTTTTCCTGGGGTTGCCAGCTGAGACATGCATCTTCTACGATAATCTTGGATATTCGTCTGTGAGATGTATGCAGAATCACCGAAATCGCTGTTTTCGTGCTAGTGAATGCGAAAAACACGTTTTCAGGTGTTTTCAACACTCCACAGTGCGTTTGACATGCGGAAACCGCGATATCTTCGTTTTCGTAGGGTTTCCAGCTGAGATATGCATTTTCGGTGATAATCCTCATGATTCTGCTGTTACAAGTGTGCTGAATCACCGAAATCGCTATTTTCGTGCTATTCTATGCGAAAAACACGTTTTCAGGTTTTTTCAGCACTCCAAAGTGCGTTTGACATGCGAAAACAGCGATATCTTCGTTTTCGTGGGGATGCCAGCTGAGATAAGCATTTTCAGTGATAATCTTCATGATTCTGCTGTTACAAGTGTGCAGAATCACCGAAATCGCTGTTTTCGTGCTATTCAATGCGAAAAAAACGTTTCCTGGTGTTTTCAGAACTCCACAGCGCGTTTGATATGCGGAAACAGCGATATCTTCGTTTTCGTGGGGATGCCAGCTGAGATAAGCAGTTTCTGTGATAATCTTCATGATTCTGCTGTTACATGTGTGCAGAATCACCGAAATCGTTGTTTTCGTGATATTGAATGCGAAAAACACGTTTTCTCGTGTTTTGAGCACTCCACAGTGCGTTTGACATGCGGAAACCGCGATATCTTCGTTTTCGTAGGGTTTCCAGCTGAGATATGCATTTTCAGTGATAATCCTCATGATTCTGCTGTTACAAGTGTGCAGAATCACCGAAATCGCTGTTTTCGTGCTATTCAATGCGAAAAACACGTTTCCTGGGGCTTTCAGCACTCCACAGTGCGTTTGATATGCGAAAACAGCGATATCTTCGTTTTCGTGGGAATGCCAGCTGAGATAAGTATTGTCAGTGATAATCCTCATGATTCTGCTGTTACAAGTGTGCAGAATCACCGAAATCGCTGTTTTCGTGCTATTCAATGCGAAAAACACGTTTCGTTTTCCTGGGGTTGCCAGCTGAGACATGCATCTTCTACGATAATCTTGGATATTCGTCTGTGAGATGTATGCAGAATCACCGAAATCGCTGTTTTCGTGCTAGTGAATGCGAAAAACACGTTTTCAGGTGTTTTCAACACTCCACAGTGCGTTTGATATGCGAAAACAGCTATATCTTCGTTTTCGTGGGGATGCCAGCTGAGATAATCATTTTCAGTGATAATCTTCATGATTCTGCTGTTGCAAGTTTGCGGAATCACCGAAATCGCTGTTTTCGTGCTATTGAATGCGAAAAACACGTTTTCAGGTGTTTTCAACACTCCACAGTGCGTTTGATATGCGAAAACAGAGATATATTCGATTTCGTGGGGATGCCAGCTGAGATAAGCATTTTCAGTGATAATCTTCTTGATTCTGCTGTTACAAGTGCGGAGAATCACCGAAATCTTTTTTTTCGTGCCATTCAATGCGAAAAAAACGTTTCCTGGTGTTTTCAGCACTCCACAGTGCGTTTGATACGCGGAAACAGCGATATCTTCGTTTTCGTGGGGATGCCAGCTGAGATAAGCATTTTGAGTGATAATCGTCATGATTCTGCTGTTACAAGTGTGCAGAATCACCGAAATCGCTGTTTTCGTGATATTGAATGCGAAAAACACGTTTCCTCGTGTTTTGAGCACTCCACAGTGCGTTTGACATGCGGAAACCGCGATATCTTCGTTTTCGTTTGGTTTCCAGCTGAGATAAGCATTTTCAGTGATAATGAATCGCGCACTTTGATGATGGGTGATAAGAATTAAATATGGAATTGTAATATTAATAATCACTTTAATATACTTCACGAAGTAGGTTATATAAGATATAGAATACAATTGACTATGGTAATAATAATATAATATAAGATATAGGAATACAATGAAATAGTAACACTTGGAAATAGCAATACTTGGAAATAGTAACGATGTAGAAACGCGATGTGTACTCCGGGAGTTCCGGAGTGGAACTTCCTACGTGATGTGCACCCCGGGAGCTCCGGAGTGGAACTTCGCTGACTGGGCGTTGCGGAGCTATCTTTATAGTAGTCGGATATGGATGAGGGGTGCGGTAATGGTAAGGATAAGCGAGCGGGGGACTGCTGACTCTGCATACCTCTGGAGAGATAACGCGAGCTAGCGTGGGACTGCTGACTCTGCATACCTCGGGAGAGATAGCGCGAGCTAGCGTGGGACTGCTGACTCCGCATACCTCGGGAGAGATAGCGCGAGCGAGCGTGGGACTGCTGACTCCGCATACCTCGAGAGAGATAGCGCGAGCTAGCGTGGGACTGCTGACTCCGCATACCTCGGGAGAGATAGCGCGAGCGAGCGTGGGACTGCTGACTCCGCATACCTCGAGAGAGATAGCGTGAGCTAGCGTGGGATTGCTGACTCTGGGTAATTGAAGGAAGATAGGAGCTGGAGGATTGGGATGGAACAAGCTGACGGTGCGTTCTAGGAATTGAGTCGAGGGATGAGAAATCTGTGGTTGGTGCTTAAGGTTATTAGCTTAGCGACTACGGATATATGCGTGCTTATTGATTATAGGTAAATGGTAATGTAGTGATCGTGCAGAATAGAGGGTAAGGTAGGGAGTCGTCGGTATGGCCGACGTTACACCTCCCCCCTTTTAAGAGGAATCTTGGCCATTCCAAGATCTCCGTTGAAGGTAGGGCCTATGTTTCTTCTGGTGTTGACTGGTGTGGGGCTTGTTCTTGTTCCTGCTCTTGTTCTTCCGCGCGCAGGTAGTCTTCCAGGCTTCTAGAGCATGCCTCGCAGTCTCTGGCTGGTTGTGTCTGGATGATAAGTGTTGTGCAGGTGTCGCATGTTTGGTTGCTACCAGTGAAAAGGAAATTGTGGCCTTCATAGAACTCGAGGTCGTCGTCGTCTTTGGCCATAGCGCAGATCAGGCAGTAGTATTCCTCGTCGATGTTCGAGAAAAAGGCATAACGTTGGCAAATCGCTGATTTGCGAGGATTGTCAACGTTGGTGGTTTCTTGAGGCGTGTGTTGTGTTTGCTCTGTTTCCGCCTCCTTTTCCTGTCCCTCGGAAATGTACTGCTCCAGTTCGAAGGTGCAGGACTCGCAGTTTACTGCTGGTTGTATGTATACTATCTGCGTTGGGCAGTTGTCGCATAACTGGTTTTACCCTGACAACGCGAAGCTGTGTCCTCCGAAGTACTCCAGATGTTCGCCTTCCATGGTTTGTGCACAGACTTCGCAGAAGAAGTCGTTATCCATGTTTGCGTAGAACGTGAACTGTCGACACACGGCAGTGTTCCTGGGGTTTTCCAGGTCAACGACTGGGTTGAGGCTGTTTGTTATTGCCTCCACTAGCTCCCGCATGCAGTCCTCACAGTTTGCAGCCCTTCTGGTGATGGAAAGTGATTCCTGGCATATCGTGCAGCGTTCTTTCGCTCCGTCCCCTGAAGCTGCGTGGAGTTCGAATTGCTTTCCCTTTGAGTTCGATGGGGTGGCGCAGTTGTCACAGAGGGGTTGGTTCTGCAAGCCCACATGATGGCGTGTCTTCTTGCAGAAAGTGGTTGAGGTCAGCTTTAAAATTTGGTCTAACAACTTCGTGTTCTCGGAGCTGGTAGTGCTGTCGATCTTCCCGTAACACATCTTGCTATGTGAATGGTGATTTTGGAGTCGATCGCTTTCCTTCTGGGTTGGTGCGTGATGGGAGTGAATGAACGCCAACCTATGACATAATGGAGACTGTGTTAATGCCATTGGTTGCTTGGTTCTGAAGACTCTGTCTCTCGTTGTCGCCATTGTTAGCGCATGGCTGGCCCAGTCCGGGTGGTACGAGATGCCGCGTTGCTGGGATTGGGAGCGTGGAATTGTATCACTGCGTTTACGGCTTCCTGCAGGCAGTGTTCGCAATCTGCAGCCCTTCCGATGACGGAAAGTGCTTGTGTACAGATTGTGCAGAGTAATTCCCTTCCGTCTTGGGTGGCTATGTGTATTGCGAACGATTCTCCCGTGGAGTTTGACGATTTCGCGCAGCCTTTACAGAGAGGTTGATCCCGCAGGTCCACGTAGTGGTGTGTTTGTTTGCAGAAGGTGGTTGCTATGGTCGACAGTATTTGTCCCAGCCGTGTTGAGTTCCGGGAATGGTTGGCGCTGCTGACCTTTCCGTAGCACATGTTGTTTTGCGATTGAGACCCTCAAGGTTGGTGCACTTTCTCTTCGTCCCTTTCCTGTTGGATGCGAGCTGATAACGTCTTTGCGCATAGGTGGGGGTTCGATGTCTTTGTATTTGGTGGGGGTATTACGCACTTCTCTATTCTGCACGTCGTACCGTCATTTAGCGTATTTACACATTTTCAGTTTATTGGTATGGACTACTCGGAACTTATTCTTAATTCTTATTTTAACATTGTGGTTGTCCAATAGATCGCAGATTTCGTAAGGGCCGGTGTACTGGGCATCGGATTTGCCCTTGCGAGGTTCCTTCAGTAGGAACACTTTGTCGCCAACGCTAAAGTTTACGGGTTTCAGTTTGCGGTCGTAGTAACGCTTGTACTTCTGCTTCGCTTGGATAAGATTTTCCTTCGCTTGCGTCTGTGTTTCGTAAATTCTGAGATTGAGCTCTCTGAGGTACGCAGAATACGACTCATCCGCCAGATCCAGCGGCGACGCATCGCTGGACGGGGTTCTCGCCAATTTACCATATACAAGTTCGTGAGGTGTATATTGAGTGCCTTCGTGGACGCTAGTATTGTAGGAAAACATTGCCATAGGGAGCCATGCGTCCCATTCCTGAGTTTTGTTAACAAAATGTTTCAGGTATTCCGCCAATACATGATGGGACCTCTCTATGGACCCGTTGGATTGTGGATGAAAAGCGGTTGCTTTATAGTGCGAGATTTTGAAACGTTTAGCTATTGTTTTAAAGAGGCCGTTTAGAAAGTGTGATCCCTGGTCCGTTATTAGCGCCTTAGGAGCTCCGTGCTTACAAATAAAATTCGCGATGAACGCATCGGCTACATCTATTGCCGAAGCTTGACGGAGGGGTGCGGCGATGGAATACTTGGTTAGTAGGTCCTGGATAGTTAGGATATATGAGAAATTGTTAGCGGTGGTGGGGAGTGGTCCGACTATGTCCATTGATATCTTGTCGAAGGCTGTTCCCGGTGTGTCTGTTAGTATCATGGGTTGTCTGGTTTTCTGTCGAGTGAGTTTCTGGATTTGGCAACTTTCACAATTCTGGATGAATTTTTGAATATCGCTTTTCATAGTACTCCAGTAGTATTTTTCGCGGATTCGTGAATACGTTTTGTTCACGCCTTTGTGGCCAGCAAATGCGGATGCATGATATTCTGAAAGTATGCCTTCCCGCTCTTCCGGGAGGGGAACTCGCGTGAGGCCCTGGCAAACGACAAATTTCACGTGTTTGTTGTAGAAAATTTCGATTATAAGGTCTCTTATGATGGGCCAAGAGATGTCGTCGATTGCTGTTTTCGCGATACTGACCGTTTTCAACTCTAGTTCTGATACCACGTCCGACAATGACTTCAAGGCTTCAATTAAATTTTCTTTGGTCACGGATTCTCGTGTGTCATGTTTGACTGGAATTGCTATGGCGTATTTCGTGCTGTTGAATGATTTTACCCTCGCGCGGTTTAGTATTATCCCGGGTTGTTTCCCGATATTGTATGTTTCCACGAATTGTTTTGCTGAGTCACCAATTGGTTCTCCGTCCATCGTAATAAAGTACATTGTGTTGTCTTTCCTCATGTCCAATCTGTCGCGCGTTTCAGTTATCAAACGGTGTCTCTGTACAAAGGGTTGATCGTCGGCTATGAAGATTTGTTCGTCGGAAGTGCTGTCGGTATCGTCATCCGATTCGCGGGGATGTGAGGAGTGGGACGGAAGGTCTGTAGCGGTAGGAGATTGTACAGGTGAATCGCTTGAGTAGTAGTATGGAGAGATCGGGGGTCGAGCTATGGGACTACTGTCCATTGGGGCGGGAGATGTGCATGTTGTGTCTAATAGTGGGGGAGTAGGAGCGGTGGGGGTAGCAACCGTGTCTGTCGGAGTTCGCCTTTGCCGGCGAGCAGCTGGTCGAACAAAAAGAGCATCGTCGTCCGTAGAGTCGCTATCCACAGCGAGAGGTAGGATTTGAACTGGATTTCGGCTTAGAGCGTCTGCGTTCATGTTCGAGAATAATCTAGATCATTCTAGAAGCATTCCCTGATAATCCAATTCCTTTCCCAAGCTCGTTATCACATAAACATCCACCGAACCTTCCAGACTAAACCACCAAGCCAAACACATTCCATTCCCACACTCGTATTATATTCCAACTCCTTATCTCCCAAACATCCGCCGATCACCAGACCTAATCTCCCGCCACATACCAATCCTATGACGTCATCATGCACGTGTCCCGATTCCCAGGCCTCTCCTTATTGCATTCCTCTGTTATCTCGTAAACATCCTGACTCCCACGGTCCAAACCACACGTGTCCTAATCTCCTCCAGACAAACTCCACCATTCCCCGCTCCTATATCCTAATACTATAAGTAAGCCATTCCCCCAGTCGACGCTCGCTCTCCGACGCACGCGCGCTCTCCGACGCACGCGCGCTCTCCGACGCACGCGCGCTCTCCGACGCACGCTCGCTCTCCGAGCAGTCTCAGTCCGGAGCTCGAGGAGCTCACATCGCCGCGATTCTATCTCTAGTGATTCTATATCTTGTACCTAGTAATTCTATATCTAGTATTTCTATATCTTGTATTCTTATATTCTATAATCCTATATCCTGTATTGTTAAATCATAAGTCCATTGTATTCCATAATCATTTATTATATTAAAATATATATACATAATAGTATAATTGCAAATCTAATCATTCCGATTTATAACCGAGTGCGCGCTACTGAAATATACCAACCGCATTCAACCCGAAGGATTCGAACTCGACCTGTTGAAGTGCCGCAACGTTTCAACGTTATATTCGGTAAGTATCACGGAAAGTGAAGTGCGCGCAGTTATTCCCGAGTAGACGCAGACGTAAGCGCTGAGTGACTCAAAAAGGATTGAAATAGTGTCAAGTTCCCCCTTTTCGATAACCGCGACGGAAACCGGGACGTGACACCGCATATCAAACGCACTGTGGAGCGCTGAAAGCACCAGGAAACGTGTTTTTCGCATAGAATAGCACGAAAACAGCGATTTCGGTGATTCTGCACACTTGCAACAGCAGAATCATGAAGAGGCGAAATTCTTCAAAGTCCCTGCGCGCCGTAGCCTGGCCGTACGTGCGACGCGTGTAACTTCGCCCGTTCGGATCGTTGTTGCGCCCGATCTACGGGTCGGATCGAGGAGACAGCTATATGGTTCGCTTCGCATTGCTACTGGCTACGTGATGAGCGTGAAACATTTTGCAAAATCGAAAATTTTTCGTTCGGTCCAGGTGAAAAATTTTCAAAAAAATTTTCGGACGGACGGGAACGTTAGAGCATTGTGTGGGACGCCGAGACGGACACGTACGTGCAAAAAAAGTGTATGGTCGACCTGACGGTTTTCGAGAAAAGCTCAAGAAACCGACCGCTTTCGGAGTTTCTCCGAGCGGCCGAGGCGAAATTCTTCAAAGTCCCTGCGCGCCGTAGCCTGGCCGTACGTGCGACGCGTGTAACTTCGCCCGTTCGGATCGTTGTTGCGCCCGATCTACGGGTCGGATCGAGGAGACAGCTATATGGTTCGCTTCGCATTGCTACTGGCTACGTGATGAGCGTGAAACATTTTGCAGAATCGAAAATTTTTCGTTCGGTCCAGGTGAAAAATTTTCAACAAAAATTTTCGGACGGACGGGAACGTTAGATCATTGTGTGGGACGCCGAGACGGAAACGTACGTGCAAAAAAAGTGTATGGTCGACCTGACGGTTTTCGAGAAAAGCTCAAGAAACCGACCGCTTTCGGAGTTTCTCCGAGCGGCCGAGGCGAAATTCTTCAAAGTCCCTGCGCGCCGTAGCCTGGCCGTACGTGCGACGCGTGTAACTTCGCCCGTTCGGATCGTTGTTGCGCCCGATCTACGGGTCGGATCGAGGAGACAGCTATATGGTTCGCTTCGCATTGCTACTGGCTACGTGATGAGCGTGAAACATTTTGCAAAATCGAAAATTTTTCGTTCGGTCCAGGTGATAAATATTCAAAAAAATTTTCGGACGGACGGGAACGTTAGATCATTGTGTGGGACGCCGAGACGGACACGTACGTGCAAAAAAAGTGTATGGTCGACCTGACGGTTTTCGAGAAAAGCTCAAGAAACCGACCGCTTTCGGAGTTTCTCCGAGCGGCCGAGGCGAAATTCTTCAAAGTCCCTGCGCGCCGTAGCCTGGCCGTACGTGCGAAGCGTGTAACTTCGCCCGTTCGGATCGTTGTTGCGCCCGATCTACGGGTCGGATCGAGGAGACAGCTATATGGTTCGCTTCGCATTGCTACTGGCTACGTGGTGAGCGTGAAACATTTTGCAAAATCGAAAATTTTTCGTTCGGTCCAGGTGAAAAATTTTCAAAAAAATTTTCGGACGGACGGGAACGTTAGATCATGTGTGGGCCGCCGAGACGGACACGTACGTGCAAAAAAAGTGTATGGTCGATCTGACGGTTTTCGAGAAAAGCTCAAGAAACCGACCGCTTTCGGAGTTTCTCCGAGCGGCCGAGGCGAAATTCTTCAAAGTCCCTGCGCGCCGTCGCCTGGCCGTACGTGCGACGCGTGTAACCTCGCCCGTTCGGATCGTTGTTGCGCCCGATCTACGGGTCGGATCGAGGAGACAGCTATATGGTTCGCTTCGCATTGCTACTGGCTACGTGATGAGCGTGAAACATTTTGCAGAATCGAAAATTTTTCGTTCGGTCCAGGTGAAAAATTTTCAAAAAAATTTTCGGACGGACGGGAACGTTAGATCATTGTGTGGGACGCCGAGACGGACACGTACGTGCAAAAAAAGTGTATGGTCGACCTGACGGTTTTCGAGAAAATCTCAAGAAACCGACCGCTTTCGGAGTTTCTCCGAGCGGCCGAGGCGAAATTCTTCAAAGTCCCGGCGCGCCGTAGCCTGGCCGTACGTGCGACGCGTGTAACTTCGCCCGTTCGGATCGTTGTTGCGCCCGATCTACGGGTCGGATCGAGGAGACAGCTATATGGTTCGCTTCGCATTGCTACTGGCTACGTGATGAGCGTGAAACATTTTGCAAAATCGAAAATTTTTCGTTCGGTCCAGGTGAAAAATTTTCAAAAAAATTTTCGGACGGACGGGAACGTTAGATCATTGTGTGGGACGCCGAGACGGACACGTACGTGCAAAAAAAGTGTATGGTCAACCTGACGGTTTTCGAGAAAAGCTCAAGAAACCGACCGCTTTCGGAGTTTCTCCGAGCGGCCGAGGCGAAATTCTTCAAAGTCCCTGCGCGCCGTAGCCAGGCCGTACGTGCGACGCGTGTAACTTCGCCCGTTCGGATCGTTGTTGCGCCCGATCTACGGGTCGGATCGAGGAGACAGCTATATGGTTCGCTTCGCATTGCTACTGGCTACGTGATGAGCGTGAAACATTTTGCAAAATCGAAAATTTTTCGTTCGGTCCAGGTGAAAAATTTTCAAAAAAATTTTCGGACGGACGGGAACGTTAGATCATGTGTGGGACGCCGAGACGGACACGTACGTGCAAAAAAAGTGTATGGTCGACCTGACGGTTTTCGAGAAAAGCTCAAGAAACCGACCGCTTTCGGAGTTTCTCCGAGCGGCCGAGGCGAAATTCTTCAAAGTCCCTGCGCGCCGTAGCCTGGCCGTACGTGCGACGCGTGTAACTTCGCCCGTTCGGATCGTTGTTGCGCCCGATCTACGGGGCGGAACGAGGAGACAGCTATATGGTTCGCTTCGCATTGCTACTGGCTACGTGATGAGCGTGAAACATTTTGCAAAGTCGAAAATTTTTCGTTCGGTCCAGGTGAAAAATTTTCAAAAAAATTTTCGGACGGACGGGAACGTTAGATCATTGTGTGGGACGCCGAGACGGACACGTACGTGCAAAAAAAGTGTATGGTCGACCTGACGGTTTTCGAGAAAAGCTCAAGAAACCGACCGCTTCCGGAGTTTCTCCGAGCGGCCGAGGCGAAATTCTTCAAAGTCCCTGCGCGCCGTAGCCTGGCCGTACGTGCGACGCGTGTAACTTCGCGCGTTCGGATCGTTGTTGCGCCCGATCTACGGGTCGGATCGAGGAGACAGCTATATGGTTCGCTTCGCATTGCTACTGGCTACGTGATGAGCGTGAAACATTTTGCAAAATCGAAAATTTTTCGTTCGGTCCAGGTAAAAAATTTTCAAAAAAATTTTCGGACGGACGGGAACGTTAGATCATTGTGTGGGACGCCTAGACGGACACGTACGTGCAAAAAAAGTGTATGGTCGACCTGACGGTTTTCGAGAAAAGCTCAAGAAACCAACCGCTTTCAGAGTTTCTCCGAGCGGCCGAGGCGAAATTCTTCAAAGTCCCTGCGCGCCGTAGCCTGGCCGTACGTGCGGCGCGTGTAACTTCGCCCGTTCGGATCGTTGTTGCGCCCGATCTACGGGTCGGATCGAGGAGACAGCTATATGGTTCGCTTCGCATTGCTACTGGCTACGTGATGAGAGTGAAACATTTTGCAAAATCGAAAATTTTTCGTTCGGTCCAGGTGAAAAATTTTCAAAAAAATTTTCGGACGGACGGGAACGTTAGATCATGGTGTGGGACACCGAGACGGACACGTACGTGCAAAAAAAGTGTATGGTCGACCTGACGGTTTTCGAGAAAAGCTCAAGAAACCGACCGCTTTCGGAGTTTCTCCGAGCGGCCGAGGCGAAATTCTTCAAAGTCCCTGCGCGCCGTAGCCTGGCCGTACGTGCGACGCGTGTAACTTCGCCCGTTCGGATCGTTGTTGCGCCCGATCTACGGGGCGGAACGAGGAGACAGCTATATGGTTCGCTTCGCATTGCTACTGGCTACGTGATGAGCGTGAAACATTTTGCAAAGTCGAAAATTTTTCGTTCGGTCCAGGTGAAAAATTTTCAAAAAAATTTTCGGACGGACGGGAACGTTAGATCATTGTGTGGGACGCCGAGACGGACACGTACGTGCAAAAAAAGTGTATGGTCGACCTGACGGTTTTCGAGAAAAGCTCAAGAAACCGACCGCTTCCGGAGTTTCTCCGAGCGGCCGAGGCGAAATTCTTCAAAGTCCCTGCGCGCCGTAGCCTGGCCGTACGTGCGACGCGTGTAACTTCGCGCGTTCGGATCGTTGTTGCGCCCGATCTACGGGTCGGATCGAGGAGACAGCTATATGGTTCGCTTCGCATTGCTACTGGCTACGTGATGAGCGTGAAACATTTTGCAAAATCGAAAATTTTTCGTTCGGTCCAGGTAAAAAATTTTCAAAAAAATTTTCGGACGGACGGGAACGTTAGATCATTGTGTGGGACGCCGAGACGGACACGTACGTGCAAAAAAAGTGTATGGTCGACCTGACGATTTTCGAGAAAAGCTCAAGAAACCGACCGCTTTCGGAGTTTCTCCGAGCGGCCGAGGCGAATTTTTCTAAGTCCCTGCGCGCCGTAGCCTGGCCGTACGTGCGACGCGTGTAACTTTGCCCGTTCGGATCGTTGTTGCGCCCGATCTACGGGTCGGATCGAGGAGACAGCTATATGGATTGCTTCGCATTGCTACTGGCTACGTGATGAGCGTGAAACATTTTGCAAAATCGAAAATTTTTCGTTCGGTCCAGGTGAAAAATTTTCAAAAAAATTTTCGGACGGACAGGAACGTTAGATCATTGTGTGGGACGCCGAGACGGACACGTACGTGCAAAAAAAGTGTATGGTCGACCTGACGGTTTTCGAGAAAAGCTCAAGAAACCGACCGCTTTCGGAGTTTCTCCGAGCGGCCGAGGCGAAATTCTTCAAAGTCCCTGCGCGCCGTCGCCTGGCCGTACGTGCGACGCGTGTAACTTCGCCCGTTCGGATCGTTGTTGCGCCCGAACTACGGGTCGGATCGAGGAGACAGCTATATGGTTCGCTTCGCATTGCTACTGGCTACGTGATGAGCGTGAAACATTTTGCAAAATCGAAAATTTTTCGTTCGGTCCAGGTGAAAAATTTTCAAAAAAATTTTCGGACGGACGGGAACGTTAGATCATTGTGTGGAACGCCGAGACGGACACGTACGTGCAAAAAAAGTGTATGGTCGACCTGACGGTTTTCGAGAAAAGCTCAAGAAACCGACCGCTTTCGGAGTTTCTCCGAGCGGCCGAGGCGAAATTCTTCAAAGTCCCTGCGCGCCGTAGCCTGGCCGTACGTGCGACGCGTGTAACTTCGCCCGTTCGGATCGCTGTTGCGCCCGATCTACGGGTCGGATCGAGGAGACAGCTATATGGTTCGCTTCGCATTGCTACTGGCTACGTGATGAGCGTGAAACATTTTGCAGAATCGAACATTTTTCGTTCGGTCCAGGTGAAAAATTTTCAAAAAAATTTTCGGACGGACGGGAACGTTAGATCATGGTGTGGGACACCGAGACGGACACGTACGTGCAAAAAAAGTGTATGGTCGACCTGACGATTTTCGAGAAAAGCTCAAGAAACCGACCGCTTTCGGAGTTTCTCCGAGCGGCCGAGGCGAATTTTTCTAAGTCCCTGCGCGCCGTAGCCTGGCCGTACGTGCGACGCGTGTAACTTTGCCCGTTCGGATCGTTGTTGCGCCCGATCTACGGGTCGGATCGAGGAGACAGCTATATGGATTGCTTCGCATTGCTACTGGCTACGTGATGAGCGTGAAACATTTTGCAAAATCGAAAATTTTTCGTTCGGTCCAGGTGAAAAATTTTCAAAAAAATTTTCGGACGGACAGGAACGTTAGATCATTGTGTGGGACGCCGAGACGGACACGTACGTGCAAAAAAAGTGTATGGTCGACCTGACGGTTTTCGAGAAAAGCTCAAGAAACCGACCGCTTTCGGAGTTTCTCCGAGCGGCCGAGGCGAAATTCTTCAAAGTCCCTGCGCGCCGTCGCCTGGCCGTACGTGCGACGCGTGTAACTTCGCCCGTTCGGATCGTTGTTGCGCCCGAACTACGGGTCGGATCGAGGAGACAGCTATATGGTTCGCTTCGCATTGCTACTGGCTACGTGATGAGCGTGAAACATTTTGCAAAATCGAAAATTTTTCGTTCGGTCCAGGTGAAAAATTTTCAAAAAAATTTTCGGACGGACGGGAACGTTAGATCATTGTGTGGAACGCCGAGACGGACACGTACGTGCAAAAAAAGTGTATGGTCGACCTGACGGTTTTCGAGAAAAGCTCAAGAAACCGACCGCTTTCGGAGTTTCTCCGAGCGGCCGAGGCGAAATTCTTCAAAGTCCCTGCGCGCCGTAGCCTGGCCGTACGTGCGACGCGTGTAACTTCGCCCGTTCGGATCGCTGTTGCGCCCGATCTACGGGTCGGATCGAGGAGACAGCTATATGGTTCGCTTCGCATTGCTACTGGCTACGTGATGAGCGTGAAACATTTTGCAGAATCGAACATTTTTCGTTCGGTCCAGGTGAAAAATTTTCAAAAAAATTTTCGGACGGACGGGAACGTTAGATCATTGTGTGGGACGCCGAGACGGACACGTACGTGCAAAAAAAGTGTATGGTCGACCTGACGGTTTTCGAGAAAAGCTCAAGAAACCGACCGCTTTCGGAGTTTCTCCGAGCGGCCGAGGCGAAATTCTTCAAAGTCCCTGCGCGCCGTCGCCTGGCCGTACGTGCGACGCGTGTAACTTCGCCCGTTCGGATCGTTGTTGCGCCCGAACTACGGGTCGGATCGAGGAGACAGCTATATGGTTCGCTTCGCATTGCTACTGGCTACGTGATGAGCGTGAAACATTTTGCAAAATCGAAAATTTTTCGTTCGGTCCAGGTGAAAAATTTTCAAAAAAATTTTCGGACGGACGGGAACGTTAGATCATTGTGTGGAACGCCGAGACGGACACGTACGTGCAAAAAAAGTGTATGGTCGACCTGACGGTTTTCGAGAAAAGCTCAAGAAACCGACCGCTTTCGGAGTTTCTCCGAGCGGCCGAGGCGAAATTCTTCAAAGTCCCTGCGCGCCGTAGCCTGGCCGTACGTGCGACGCGTGTAACTTCGCCCGTTCGGATCGCTGTTGCGCCCGATCTACGGGTCGGATCGAGGAGACAGCTATATGGTTCGCTTCGCATTGCTACTGGCTACGTGATGAGCGTGAAACATTTTGCAGAATCGAACATTTTTCGTTCGGTCCAGGTGAAAAATTTTCAAAAAAATTTTCGGACGGACGGGAACGTTAGATCATGGTGTGGGACACCGAGACGGACACGTACGTGCAAAAAAAGTGTATGGTCGACCTGACGATTTTCGAGAAAAGCTCAAGAAACCGACCGCTTTCGGAGTTTCTCCGAGCGGCCGAGGCGAATTTTTCTAAGTCCCTGCGCGCCGTAGCCTGGCCGTACGTGCGACGCGTGTAACTTTGCCCGTTCGGATCGTTGTTGCGCCCGATCTACGGGTCGGATCGAGGAGACAGCTATATGGATTGCTTCGCATTGCTACTGGCTACGTGATGAGCGTGAAACATTTTGCAAAATCGAAAATTTTTCGTTCGGTCCAGGTGAAAAATTTTCAAAAAAATTTTCGGACGGACAGGAACGTTAGATCATTGTGTGGGACGCCGAGACGGACACGTACGTGCAAAAAAAGTGTATGGTCGACCTGACGGTTTTCGAGAAAAGCTCAAGAAACCGACCGCTTTCGGAGTTTCTCCGAGCGGCCGAGGCGAAATTCTTCAAAGTCTCTGCGCGCCGTAGCCTGGCCGTACGTGCGACGCGTGTAACTTCGCCCGTTCGGATCGTTGTTGCGCCCGATCTACGGGTCGGATCGAGGAGACAGCTATATGGTTCGCTTCGCATTGCTACTGGCTACGTGATGAGCGTGAAACATTTTGCAAAATCGAAAATTTTTCGTTCGGTCCAGGTGAAAAATTTTCAAAAAAATTTTCGGACGGACGGGAACGTTAGATCATTGTGTGGGACGCCGAGACGGACACGTACGTGCAAAAAAAGTGTATGGTCGACCTGACGGTTTTCGAGAAAAACTCAAGAAACCGACCGCTTTCGGAGTTTCTCCGAGCGGCCGAGGCGAATTTTTCTAAGTCCCTGCGCGCCGTAGCCTGGCCGTACGTGCGACGCGTGTAACTTCGCCCGTTCGGATCGTTGTTGCGCCCGATCTACGGGTCGGATCGAGGAGACAGCTATATGGTTCGCTTCACATTGCTACTGGCTACGTGATGAGCGTGAAACATTTTGCAAAATCGAAAATTTTTCGTTCGGTCCAGGTGAAAAATTTTCAAAAAAATTTTCGGACGGACGGGAACGTTAGATCATTGTGTGGGACGCCGAGACGGACACGTACGTGAAAAAAAAGTGTATGGTCGACCTGACGGTTTTCGAGAAAAACTCAAGAAACCGACCGCTTTCGGAGTTTCTCCGAGCGGCCGAGGCGAATTTTTCTAAGTCCCTGCGCGCCGTAGCCTGGCCGTACGTGCGACGCGTGTAACTTCGCCCGTTCGGATCGTTGTTGCGCCCGATCTACGGGTCGGATCGAGGAGACAGCTATATGGTTCGCTTCGCATTGCTACTGGCTACGTGATGAGCGTGAAACATTTTGCAAAATCGAAAATTTTTCGTTCGGTCCAGGTGAAAAATTTTCAAAAAAATTTTCGGACGGACGGGAACGTTAGATCATTGTGTGTGACGCCGAGACGGACACGTACGTGCAAAAAAAGTGTATGGTCGACCTGACGGTTTTCGAGAAAAACTCAAGAAACCGACCGCTTTCGGAGTTTCTCCGAGCGGCCGAGGCGAATTTTTCTAAGTCCCTGCGCGCCGTAGCCTGGCCGTACGTGCGACGCATGTAACTTCGCCCGTTCGGATCGTTGTTGCGCCCGATCTACGGGTCGGATCGAGGAGACAGCTATATGGTTCGCTTCGCATTGCTACTGGCTACGTGATGAGCGTGAAACATTTTGAAAAATCGAAAATTTTTCGTTCGGTCCAGGTGAAAAATTTTCAAAAAAATTTTCGGACGGACGGGAACGTTAGATCATTGTGTGGGACGCCGAGACGGACACGTACGTGCAAAAAAAGTGTATGGTCGACCTGACGATTTTCGAGAAAAGCTCAAGAAACCGACCGCTTTCGGAGTTTCTCCGAGCGGCCGAGGCGAAATTCTTCAAAGTCCCTGCGCGCCGTCGCCTGGCCGTACGTGCGACGCGTGTAACCTCGCCCGTTCGGATCGTTGTTGCGCCCGATCTACGGGTCGGATCGAGGAGACAGCTATATGGTTCGCTTCGCATTGCTACTGGCTACGTGATGAGCGTGAAACATTTTGCAAAATCGAAAATTTTTCGTTCGGTCCAGGTGAAAAATTTTCAAAAAAATTTTCGGACGGACGGGAACGTTAGATCATTGTGTGGGACGCCGAGACGGACACGTACGTGCAAAAAAGGTGTATGGTCGACCTGACGGTTTTCGAGAAAAACTCAAGAAACCGACCGCTTTCGGAGTTTCTCCGAGCGGCCGAGGCGAATTTTTCTAAGTCCCTGCGCGCCGTAGCCTGGCCGTACGTGCGACGCGTGTAACTTCGCCCGTTCGGATCGTTGTTGCGCCCGATCTACGGGTCGGATCGAGGAGACAGCTATATGGTTCGCTTCACATTGCTACTGGCTACGTGATGAGCGTGAAACATTTTGCAAAATCGAAAATTTTTCGTTCGGTCCAGGTGAAAAATTTTCAAAAAAATTTTCGGACGGACGGGAACGTTAGATCATTGTGTGGGACGCCGAGACGGACACGTACGTGAAAAAAAGTGTATGGTCGACCTGACGGTTTTCGAGAAAAACTCAAGAAACCGACCGCTTTCGGAGTATCTCCGAGCGGCCGAGGCGAATTTTTCTAAGTCCCTGCGCGCCGTAGCCTGGCCGTACGTGCGACGCGTGTAACTTCGCCCGTTCGGATCGTTGTCGCGCCCGATCTACGGGTCGGATCGAGGAGACAGCTATATGGTTCGCTTCGCATTGCTACTGGCTACGTGATGAGCGTGAAACATTTTGCAAAATCGAAAATTTTTCGTTCGGTCCAGGTGAAAAATTTTCAAAAAAATTTTCGGACGGACGGGAACGTTAGATCATTGTGTGGGACGCCGAGACGGACACGTACGTGCAAAAAAAGTGTATGGTCGACCTGACGGTTTTCGAGAAAAACTCAAGAAACCGACCGCTTTCGGAGTTTCTCCGAGCGGCCGAGGCGAATTTTTCAAAGTCCCTGCGCGCCGTAGCCTGGCCGTACGTGCGACGCATGTAACTTCGCCCGTTCGGATCGTTGTTGCGCCCGATCTACGGGTCGGATCGAGGAGACAGCTATATGGTTCGCTTCGCATTGCTACTGGCTACGTGATGAGCGTGAAACATTTTGCAAAATCGAAAATTTTTCGTTCGGTCCAGGTGAAAAATTTTCAAAAAAATTTTCGGACGGACGGGAACGTTAGATCATTGTGTGGGACGCCGAGACGGACACGTACGTGCAAAAAAAGTGTATGGTCGACCTGACGATTTTCGAGAAAAGCTCAAGAAACCGACCGCTTTCGGAGTTTCTCCGAGCGGCCGAGGCGAAATTCTTCAAAGTCTCTGCGCGCCGTAGCCTGGCCGTACGTGCGACGCGTGTAACTTCGCCCGTTCGGATCGTTGTTGCGCCCGATCTACGGGTCGGATCGAGGAGACAGCTATATGGTTCGCTTCGCATTGCTACTGGCTACGTGATGAGCGTGAAACATTTTGCAGAATCGAACATTTTTCGTTCGGTCCAGGTGAAAAATTTTCAAAAAAATTTTCGGACGGACGGGAACGTTAGATCATTGTGTGGGACGCCGAGACGGACACGTACGTGCAAAAAAAGTGTATGGTCGACCTGGCGGTTTTCGAGAAAAACTCAAGAAACCGACCGCTTTCGGAGTTTCTCCGAGCGGCCGAGGCGAATTTTTCTAAGTCCCTGCGCGCCGTAGCCTGGCCGTACGTGCGACGCGTGTAACTTCGCCCGTTCGGATCGTTGTTGCGCCCGATCTACGGGTCGGATCGAGGAGACAGCTATATGGTTCGCTTCGCATTGCTACTGGCTACGTGATGAGCGTGAAACATTTTGCAAAATCGAAAATTTTTCGTTCGGTCCAGGTGAAAAATTTTCAAAAAAATTTTCGGACGGACGGGAACGTTAGATCATTGTGTGGAACGCCGAGACGGACACGTACGTGCAAAAAAAGTGTATGGTCGACCTGACGGTTTTCGAGAAAAGCTCAAGAAACCGACCGCTTTCGGAGTTTCTCCGAGCGGCCGAGGCGAAATTCTTCAAAGTCCCTGCGCGCCGTCGCCTGGCCGTACGTGCGACGCGTGTAACCTCGCCCGTTCGGATCGTTGTTGCGCCCGATCTACGGGTCGGATCGAGGAGACAGCTATATGGTTCGCTTCGCATTGCGACTGTCTACGTGATGAGCGTGAAACATTTTGCAAAATCGAAAATTTTTCGTTCGGTCCAGGTGAAAAATTTTCAAAAAAATTTTCGGACGGACGGGAACGTTAGATCATTGTGTGGGACGCCGAGACGGACACGTACGTGCAAAAAAAGTGTATGGTCGACCTGACGGTTTTCGAGAAAAGCTCAAGAAACCGACCGCTTTCGGAGTTTCTCCGAGCGGCCGAGGCGAAATTCTTCAAAGTCCCTGCGCGCCGTAGCCTGGCCGTACGTGCGACGCGTGTAACTTCGCCCGTTCGGATCGTTGTTGCGCCCGATCTACGAGTCGGATCGAGGAGACAGCTATATGGTTCGCTTCGCATTGCTACTGGCTACGTGATGAGCGTGAAACATTTTGCAAAATCGAAAATTTTTCGTTCGGTCCAGGTAAAAAATTTTCAAAAAAATTTTCGGACGGACGGGAACGTTAGATCATTGTGTGGGACGCCGAGACGGACACGTACGTGCAAAAAAAGTGTATGGTCGACCTGACGATTTTCGAGAAAAGCTCAAGAAACCGACCGCTTTCGGAGTTTCTCCGAGCGGCCGAGGCGAAATTCTTCAAAGTCCCTGCGCGCCGTAGCCTGGCCGTACGTGCGACGCGTGTAACTTCGCCCGTTCGGATCGTTGTTGCGCCCGATCTACGGGTCGGATCGAGGAGACAGCTATATGGTTCGCTTCGCATTGCTACTGGCTACGTGATGAGCGTGAAACATTTTGCAAAATCGAAAATTTTTCGTTCGGTCCAGGTGAAAAATTTTCAAAAAAATTTTCGGACGGACGGGAACGTTAGATCATTGTGTGGAACGCCGAGACGGACACGTACGTGCAAAAAAAGTGTATGGTCGACCTGACGGTTTTCGAGAAAAGCTCAAGAAACCGACCGCTTTCGGAGTTTCTCCGAGCGGCCGAGGCGAAATTCTTCAAAGTCCCTGCGCGCCGTAGCCTGGCCGTACGTGCGACGCGTGTAACCTCGCCCGTTCGGATCGTTGTTGCGCCCGATCTACGGGTCGGATCGAGGAGACAGCTATATGGTTCGCTTCGCATTGCTACTGGCTACGTGATGAGCGTGAAACATTTTGCAAAATCGAAAATTTTTCGTTCGGTCCAGGTGAAAAATTTTCAAAAAAATTTTCGGACGGACGGGAACGTTAGATCATTGTGTGGGACGCCGAGACGGACACGTACGTGCAAAAAAAGTGTATGGTCGACCTGACGATTTTCGAGAAAAGCTCAAGAAACCGACCGCTTTCGGAGTTTCTCCGAGCGGCCGAGGCGAAATTCTTCAAAGTCCCTGCGCGCCGTCGCCTGGCCGTACGTGCGACGCGTGTAACCTCGCCCGTTCGGATCGTTGTTGCGCCCGATCTACGGGTCGGATCGAGGAGACAGCTATATGGTTCGCTTCGCATTGCTACTGGCTACGTGATGAGCGTGAAACATTTTGCAAAATCGAAAATTTTTCGTTCGGTCCAGGTGAAAAATTTTCAAAAAAATTTTCGGACGGACGGGAACGTTAGATCATTGTGTGGAACGCCGAGACGGACACGTACGTGCAAAAAAAGTGTATGGTCGACCTGACGGTTTTCGAGAAAAGCTCAAGAAACCGACCGCTTTCGGAGTTTCTCCGAGCGGCCGAGGCGAAATTCTTCAAAGTCCCTGCGCGCCGTAGCCTGGCCGTACGTGCGACGCGTGTAACTTCGCCCGTTCGGATCGTTGTTGCGCCCGATCTACGGGTCGGATCGAGGAGACAGCTATATGGTTCGCTTCACATTGCTACTGGCTACGTGATGAGCGTGAAACATTTTGCAAAATCGAAAATTTTTCGTTCGGTCCAGGTGAAAAATTTTCAAAAAAATTTTCGGACGGACGGGAACGTTAGATCATTGTGTGGAACGCCGAGACGGACACGTACGTGCAAAAAAAGTGTATGGTCGACCTGACGGTTTTCGAGAAAAGCTCAAGAAACCGACCGCTTTCGGAGTTTCTCCGAGCGGCCGAGGCGAAATTCTTCAAAGTCCCTGCGCGCCGTCGCCTGGCCGTACGTGCGACGCGTGTAACCTCGCCCGTTCGGATCGTTGTTGCGCCCGATCTACGGGTCGGATCGAGGAGACAGCTATATGGTTCGCTTCGCATTGCGACTGTCTACGTGATGAGCGTGAAACATTTTGCAAAATCGAAAATTTTTCGTTCGGTCCAGGTGAAAAATTTTCAAAAAAATTTTCGGACGGACGGGAACGTTAGATCATTGTGTGGGACGCCGAGACGGACACGTACGTGCAAAAAAAGTGTACGGTCGACCTGACGGTTTTCGAGAAAAGCTCAAGAAACCGACCGCTTTCGGAGTTTCTCCGAGCGGCCGAGGCGAAATTCTTCAAAGTCCCTGCGCGCCGTAGCCTGGCCGTACGTGCGACGCGTGTAACTTCGCCCGTTCGGATCGTTGTTGCGCCCGATCTACGGGTCGGATCGAGGAGACAGCTATATGGTTCGCTTCGCATTGCTACTGGCTACGTGATGAGCGTGAAACATTTTGCAAAATCGAAAATTTTTCGTTCGGTCCAGGTGAAAAATTTTCAAAAAAATTTTCGGACGGACGGGAACGTTAGATCATTGTGTGGGACGCCGAGACGGACACGTACGTGCAAAAAAAGTGTATGGTCGACCTGACGATTTTCGAGAAAAGCTCAAGAAACCGACCGCTTTCGGAGTTTCTCCGAGCGGCCGAGGCGAAATTCTTCAAAGTCTCTGCGCGCCGTAGCCTGGCCGTACGTGCGACGCGTGTAACTTCGCCCGTTCGGATCGTTGTTGCGCCCGATCTACGGGTCGGATCGAGGAGACAGCTATATGGTTCGCTTCGCATTGCTACTGGCTACGTGATGAGCGTGAAACATTTTGCAGAATCGAACATTTTTCGTTCGGTCCAGGTGAAAAATTTTCAAAAAAATTTTCGGACGGACGGGAACGTTAGATCATTGTGTGGGACGCCGAGACGGACACGTACGTGCAAAAAAAGTGTATGGTCGACCTGACGGTTTTCGAGAAAAACTCAAGAAACCGACCGCTTTCGGAGTTTCTCCGAGCGGCCGAGGCGAATTTTTCTAAGTCCCTGCGCGCCGTAGCCTGGCCGTACGTGCGACGCGTGTAACTTCGCCCGTTCGGATCGTTGTTGCGCCCGATCTACGGGTCGGATCGAGGAGACAGCTATATGGTTCGCTTCGCATTGCTACTGGCTACGTGATGAGCGTGAAACATTTTGCAAAATCGAAAATTTTTCGTTCGGTCCAGGTGAAAAATTTTCAAAAAAATTTTCGGACGGACGGGAACGTTAGATCATTGTGTGGGACGCCGAGACGGACACGTACGTGCAAAAAAAGTGTACGGTCGACCTGACGGTTTTCGAGAAAAGCTCAAGAAACCGACCGCTTTCGGAGTTTCTCCGAGCGGCCGAGGCGAAATTCTTCAAAGTCCCTGCGCGCCGTAGCCTGGCCGTACGTGCGACGCGTGTAACTTCGCCCGTTCGGATCGTTGTTGCGCCCGATCTACGGGTCGGATCGAGGAGACAGCTATATGGTTCGCTTCGCATTGCTACTGGCTACGTGATGAGCGTGAAACATTTTGCAAAATCGAAAATTTTTCGTTCGGTCCAGGTGAAAAATTTTCAAAAAAATTTTCGGACGGACGGGAACGTTAGATCATTGTGTGGGACGCCGAGACGGACACGTACGTGCAAAAAAAGTGTATGGTCGACCTGACGATTTTCGAGAAAAGCTCAAGAAACCGACCGCTTTCGGAGTTTCTCCGAGCGGCCGAGGCGAAATTCTTCAAAGTCTCTGCGCGCCGTAGCCTGGCCGTACGTGCGACGCGTGTAACTTCGCCCGTTCGGATCGTTGTTGCGCCCGATCTACGGGTCGGATCGAGGAGACAGCTATATGGTTCGCTTCGCATTGCTACTGGCTACGTGATGAGCGTGAAACATTTTGCAGAATCGAACATTTTTCGTTCGGTCCAGGTGAAAAATTTTCAAAAAAATTTTCGGACGGACGGGAACGTTAGATCATTGTGTGGGACGCCGAGACGGACACGTACGTGCAAAAAAAGTGTATGGTCGACCTGACGGTTTTCGAGAAAAACTCAAGAAACCGACCGCTTTCGGAGTTTCTCCGAGCGGCCGAGGCGAATTTTTCTAAGTCCCTGCGCGCCGTAGCCTGGCCGTACGTGCGACGCGTGTAACTTCGCCCGTTCGGATCGTTGTTGCGCCCGATCTACGGGTCGGATCGAGGAGACAGCTATATGGTTCGCTTCGCATTGCTACTGGCTACGTGATGAGCGTGAAACATTTTGCAGAATCGAACATTTTTCGTTCGGTCCAGGTGAAAAATTTTCAAAAAAATTTTCGGACGGACGGGAACGTTAGATCATTGTGTGGGACGCCGAGACGGACACGTACGTGCAAAAAAAGTGTATGGTCGACCTGACGGTTTTCGAGAAAAACTCAAGAAACCGACCGCTTTCGGAGTTTCTCCGAGCGGCCGAGGCGAATTTTTCTAAGTCCCTGCGCGCCGTAGCCTGGCCGTACGTGCGACGCGTGTAACTTCGCCCGTTCGGATCGTTGTTGCGCCCGATCTACGGGTCGGATCGAGGAGACAGCTATATGGTTCGCTTCGCATTGCTACTGGCTACGTGATGAGCGTGAAACATTTTGCAAAAACGAAAATTTTTCGTTCGGTCCAGGTGAAAAATTTTCAAAAAAATTTTCGGACGGACGGGAACGTTAGATCATTGTGTGGAACGCCGAGACGGACACGTACGTGCAAAAAAAGTGTATGGTCGACCTGACGGTTTTCGAGAAAAGCTCAAGAAACCGACCGCTTTCGGAGTTTCTCCGAGCGGCCGAGGCGAAATTCTTCAAAGTCCCTGCGCGCCGTCGCCTGGCCGTACGTGCGACGCGTGTAACCTCGCCCGTTCGGATCGTTGTTGCGCCCGATCTACGGGTCGGATCGAGGAGACAGCTATATGGTTCGCTTCGCATTGCGACTGTCTACGTGATGAGCGTGAAACATTTTGCAAAATCGAAAATTTTTCGTTCGGTCCAGGTGAAAAATTTTCAAAAAAATTTTCGGACGGACGGGAACGTTAGATCATTGTGTGGGACGCCGAGACGGACACGTACGTGCAAAAAAAGTGTATGGTCGACCTGACGGTTTTCGAGAAAAGCTCAAGAAACCGACCGCTTTCGGAGTTTCTCCGAGCGGCCGAGGCGAAATTCTTCAAAGTCCCTGCGCGCCGTAGCCTGGCCGTACGTGCGACGCGTGTAACTTCGCCCGTTCGGATCGTTGTTGCGCCCGATCTACGAGTCGGATCGAGGAGACAGCTATATGGTTCGCTTCGCATTGCTACTGGCTACGTGATGAGCGTGAAACATTTTGCAAAATCGAAAATTTTTCGTTCGGTCCAGGTAAAAAATTTTCAAAAAAATTTTCGGACGGACGGGAACGTTAGATCATTGTGTGGGACGCCGAGACGGACACGTACGTGCAAAAAAAGTGTATGGTCGACCTGACGATTTTCGAGAAAAGCTCAAGAAACCGACCGCTTTCGGAGTTTCTCCGAGCGGCCGAGGCGAAATTCTTCAAAGTCCCTGCGCGCCGTAGCCTGGCCGTACGTGCGACGCGTGTAACTTCGCCCGTTCGGATCGTTGTTGCGCCCGATCTACGGGTCGGATCGAGGAGACAGCTATATGGTTCGCTTCGCATTGCTACTGGCTACGTGATGAGCGTGAAACATTTTGCAAAATCGAAAATTTTTCGTTCGGTCCAGGTGAAAAATTTTCAAAAAAATTTTCGGACGGACGGGAACGTTAGATCATTGTGTGGAACGCCGAGACGGACACGTACGTGCAAAAAAAGTGTATGGTCGACCTGACGGTTTTCGAGAAAAGCTCAAGAAACCGACCGCTTTCGGAGTTTCTCCGAGCGGCCGAGGCGAAATTCTTCAAAGTCCCTGCGCGCCGTAGCCTGGCCGTACGTGCGACGCGTGTAACCTCGCCCGTTCGGATCGTTGTTGCGCCCGATCTACGGGTCGGATCGAGGAGACAGCTATATGGTTCGCTTCGCATTGCTACTGGCTACGTGATGAGCGTGAAACATTTTGCAAAATCGAAAATTTTTCGTTCGGTCCAGGTGAAAAATTTTCAAAAAAATTTTCGGACGGACGGGAACGTTAGATCATTGTGTGGGACGCCGAGACGGACACGTACGTGCAAAAAAAGTGTATGGTCGACCTGACGATTTTCGAGAAAAGCTCAAGAAACCGACCGCTTTCGGAGTTTCTCCGAGCGGCCGAGGCGAAATTCTTCAAAGTCCCTGCGCGCCGTCGCCTGGCCGTACGTGCGACGCGTGTAACCTCGCCCGTTCGGATCGTTGTTGCGCCCGATCTACGGGTCGGATCGAGGAGACAGCTATATGGTTCGCTTCGCATTGCTACTGGCTACGTGATGAGCGTGAAACATTTTGCAAAATCGAAAATTTTTCGTTCGGTCCAGGTGAAAAATTTTCAAAAAAATTTTCGGACGGACGGGAACGTTAGATCATTGTGTGGAACGCCGAGACGGACACGTACGTGCAAAAAAAGTGTATGGTCGACCTGACGGTTTTCGAGAAAAGCTCAAGAAACCGACCGCTTTCGGAGTTTCTCCGAGCGGCCGAGGCGAAATTCTTCAAAGTCCCTGCGCGCCGTAGCCTGGCCGTACGTGCGACGCGTGTAACTTCGCCCGTTCGGATCGTTGTTGCGCCCGATCTACGGGTCGGATCGAGGAGACAGCTATATGGTTCGCTTCACATTGCTACTGGCTACGTGATGAGCGTGAAACATTTTGCAAAATCGAAAATTTTTCGTTCGGTCCAGGTGAAAAATTTTCAAAAAAATTTTCGGACGGACGGGAACGTTAGATCATTGTGTGGGACGCCGAGACGGACACGTACGTGCAAAAAAAGTGTATGGTCGACCTGACGGTTTTCGAGAAAAACTCAAGAAACCGACCGCTTTCGGAGTTTCTCCGAGCGGCCGAGGCGAATTTTTCTAAGTCCCTGCGCGCCGTAGCCTGGCCGTACGTGCGACGCGTGTAACTTCGCCCGTTCGGATCGTTGTTGCGCCCGATCTACGGGTCGGATCGAGGAGACAGCTATATGGTTCGCTTCGCATTGCTACTGGCTACGTGATGAGCGTGAAACATTTTGCAAAATCGAAAATTTTTCGTTCGGTCCAGGTGAAAAATTTTCAAAAAAATTTTCGGACGGACGGGAACGTTAGATCATTGTGTGGAACGCCGAGACGGACACGTACGTGCAAAAAAAGTGTATGGTCGACCTGACGGTTTTCGAGAAAAGCTCAAGAAACCGACCGCTTTCGGAGTTTCTCCGAGCGGCCGAGGCGAAATTCTTCAAAGTCCCTGCGCGCCGTCGCCTGGCCGTACGTGCGACGCGTGTAACCTCGCCCGTTCGGATCGTTGTTGCGCCCGATCTACGGGTCGGATCGAGGAGACAGCTATATGGTTCGCTTCGCATTGCGACTGTCTACGTGATGAGCGTGAAACATTTTGCAAAATCGAAAATTTTTCGTTCGGTCCAGGTGAAAAATTTTCAAAAAAATTTTCGGACGGACGGGAACGTTAGATCATTGTGTGGGACGCCGAGACGGACACGTACGTGCAAAAAAAGTGTACGGTCGACCTGACGGTTTTCGAGAAAAGCTCAAGAAACCGACCGCTTTCGGAGTTTCTCCGAGCGGCCGAGGCGAAATTCTTCAAAGTCCCTGCGCGCCGTAGCCTGGCCGTACGTGCGACGCGTGTAACTTCGCCCGTTCGGATCGTTGTTGCGCCCGATCTACGGGTCGGATCGAGGAGACAGCTATATGGTTCGCTTCGCATTGCTACTGGCTACGTGATGAGCGTGAAACATTTTGCAAAATCGAAAATTTTTCGTTCGGTCCAGGTGAAAAATTTTCAAAAAAATTTTCGGACGGACGGGAACGTTAGATCATTGTGTGGAACGCCGAGACGGACACGTACGTGCAAAAAAAGTGTATGGTCGACCTGACGGTTTTCGAGAAAAGCTCAAGAAACCGACCGCTTTCGGAGTTTCTCCGAGCGGCCGAGGCGAAATTCTTCAAAGTCCCTGCGCGCCGTAGCCTGGCCGTACGTGCGACGCGTGTAACTTCGCCCGTTCGGATCGTTGTTGCGCCCGATCTACGGGTCGGATCGAGGAGACAGCTATATGGTTCGCTTCGCATTGCTACTGGCTACGTGATGAGCGTGAAACATTTTGCAAAATCGAAAATTTTTCGTTCGGTCCAGGTGAAAAATTTTCAAAAAAAATTTCGGACGGACGGGAACGTTAGATCATTGTGTGGGACGCCGAGACGGACACGTACGTGCAAAAAAAGTGTATGGTCGACCTGACGGTTTTCGAGAAAAACTCAAGAAACCGACCGCTTTCGGAGTTTTTCCGAGCGGCCGAGGCGAATTTTTCTAAGTCCCTGCGCGCCGTAGCCTGGCCGTACGTGCGACGCGTGTAACTTCGCCCGTTCGGATCGTTGTTGCGCCCGATCTACGGGTCGGATCGAGGAGACAGCTATATGGTTCGCTTCGCATTGCTACTGGCTACGTGATGAGCGTGAAACATTTTGCAAAATCGAAAATTTTTCGTTCGGTCCAGGTGAAAAATTTTCAAAAAAATTTTCGGACGGAAGGGAACGTTAGATCATTGTGTGGGACGCCGAGACGGACACTTACGTGCAAAAAAAGTGTATGGTCGACCTGACGGTTTTCGAGAAAAACTCAAGAAACCGACCGCTTTCGGAGTTTCTCCGAGCGGCCGAGGCGAATTTTTCTAAGTCCCTGCGCGCCGTAGCCTGGCCGTACGTGCGACGCGTGTAACTTCGCCCGTTCGGATCGTTGTTGCGCCCGATCTACGGGTCGGATCGAGGAGGCAGCTATATGGTTCGCTTCGCATTGCTACTGGCTACGTGATGAGCGTGAAACATTTTGCAAAATCGAAAATTTTTCGTTCGGTCCAGGTGAAAAATTTTCAAAAAAATTTTCGGACGGACGGGAACGTTAGATCATTGTGTGGAACGCCGAGACGGACACGTACGTGCAAAAAAAGTGTATGGTCGACCTGACGGTTTTCGAGAAAAGCTCAAGAAACCGACCGCTTTCGGAGTTTCTCCGAGCGGCCGAGGCGAAATTCTTCAAAGTCCCTGCGCGCCGTCGCCTGGCCGTACGTGCGACGCGTGTAACCTCGCCCGTTCGGATCGTTGTTGCGCCCGATCTACGGGTCGGATCGAGGAGACAGCTATATGGTTCGCTTCGCATTGCGACTGTCTACGTGATGAGCGTGAAACATTTTGCAAAATCGAAAATTTTTCGTTCGGTCCAGGTGAAAAATTTTCAAAAAAATTTTCGGACGGACGGGAACGTTAGATCATTGTGTGGGACGCCGAGACGGACACGTACGTGCAAAAAAAGTGTACGGTCGACCTGACGGTTTTCGAGAAAAGCTCAAGAAACCGACCGCTTTCGGAGTTTCTCCGAGCGGCCGAGGCGAAATTCTTCAAAGTCCCTGCGCGCCGTAGCCTGGCCGTACGTGCGACGCGTGTAACTTCGCCCGTTCGGATCGTTGTTGCGCCCGATCTACGGGTCGGATCGAGGAGACAGCTATATGGTTCGCTTCGCATTGCTACTGGCTACGTGATGAGCGTGAAACATTTTGCAAAATCGAAAATTTTTCGTTCGGTCCAGGTGAAAAATTTTCAAAAAAATTTTCGGACGGACGGGAACGTTAGATCATTGTGTGGAACGCCGAGACGGACACGTACGTGCAAAAAAAGTGTATGGTCGACCTGACGGTTTTCGAGAAAAGCTCAAGAAACCGACCGCTTTCGGAGTTTCTCCGAGCGGCCGAGGCGAAATTCTTCAAAGTCCCTGCGCGCCGTAGCCTGGCCGTACGTGCGACGCGTGTAACTTCGCCCGTTCGGATCGTTGTTGCGCCCGATCTACGGGTCGGATCGAGGAGACAGCTATATGGTTCGCTTCGCATTGCTACTGGCTACGTGATGAGCGTGAAACATTTTGCAAAATCGAAAATTTTTCGTTCGGTCCAGGTGAAAAATTTTCAAAAAAAATTTCGGACGGACGGGAACGTTAGATCATTGTGTGGGACGCCGAGACGGACACGTACGTGCAAAAAAAGTGTATGGTCGACCTGACGGTTTTCGAGAAAAACTCAAGAAACCGACCGCTTTCGGAGTTTTTCCGAGCGGCCGAGGCGAATTTTTCTAAGTCCCTGCGCGCCGTAGCCTGGCCGTACGTGCGACGCGTGTAACTTCGCCCGTTCGGATCGTTGTTGCGCCCGATCTACGGGTCGGATCGAGGAGACAGCTATATGGTTCGCTTCGCATTGCTACTGGCTACGTGATGAGCGTGAAACATTTTGCAAAATCGAAAATTTTTCGTTCGGTCCAGGTGAAAAATTTTCAAAAAAATTTTCGGACGGAAGGGAACGTTAGATCATTGTGTGGGACGCCGAGACGGACACTTACGTGCAAAAAAAGTGTATGGTCGACCTGACGGTTTTCGAGAAAAACTCAAGAAACCGACCGCTTTCGGAGTTTCTCCGAGCGGCCGAGGCGAATTTTTCTAAGTCCCTGCGCGCCGTAGCCTGGCCGTACGTGCGACGCGTGTAACTTCGCCCGTTCGGATCGTTGTTGCGCCCGATCTACGGGTCGGATCGAGGAGACAGCTATATGGTTCGCTTCGCATTGCTACTGGCTACGTGATGAGCGTGAAACATTTTGCAAAATCGAAAATTTTTCGTTCGGTCCAGGTGAAAAATTTTCAAAAAAATTTTCGGACGGACGGGAACGTTAGATCATTGTGTGGGACGCCGAGACGGACACGTACGTGCAAAAAAAGTGTATGGTCGACCTGACGGTTTTCGAGAAAAGCTCAAGAAACCGACCGCTTTCGGAGTTTCTCCGAGCGGCCGAGGCGAAATTCTTCAAAGTCCCTGCGCGCCGTCGCCTGGCCGTACGTGCGACGCGTGTAACCTCGCCCGTTCGGATCGTTGTTGCGCCCGATCTACGGGTCGGATCGAGGAGACAGCTATATGGTTCGCTTCGCATTGCTACTGGCTACGTGATGAGCGTGAAACATTTTGCAAAATCGAAAATTTTTCGTTCGGCCCAGGTGAAAAATTTTCAAAAAAATTTTCGGACGGACGGGAACGTTAGATCATTGTGTGGGACGCCGAGACGGACACGTACGTGCAAAAAAAGTGTATGGTCGACCTGACGGTTTTCGAGAAAAACTCAAGAAACCGACCGCTTTCGGAGTTTCTCCGAGCGGCCGAGGCGAATTTTTCTAAGTCCCTGCGCGCCGTAGCCTGGCCGTACGTGCGACGCATGTAACTTCGCCCGTTCGGATCGTTGTTGCGCCCGATCTACGGGTCGGATCGAGGAGACAGCTATATGGTTCGCTTCGCATTGCTACTGGCTACGTGATGAGCGTGAAACATTTTGCAAAATCGAAAATTTTTCGTTCGGTCCAGGTAAAAAATTTTCGGACGGACGGGAACGTTAGATCATTGTGTGGGACGCCGAGACGGACACGTACGTGCAAAAAAAGTGTATGGTCGACCTGACGGTTTTCGAGAAAAGCTCAAGAAACCGACCGCTTTCGGAGTTTCTCCGAGCGGCCGAGGCGAAATTCTTCAAAGTCCCTGCGCGCCGTCGCCTGGCCGTACGTGCGACGCGTGTAACCTCGCCCGTTCGGATCGTTGTTGCGCCCGATCTTCGGGTCGGATCGAGGAGACAGCTATATGGTTCGCTTCGCATTGCTACTGGCTACGTGATGAGCGTGAAACATTTTGCAAAATCGAAAATTTTCCGTTCGGTCCAGGTGAAAAATTTTCAAAAAAATTTTCGGACGGACGGGAACGTTAGATCATGGTGTGGGACACCGAGACGGACACGTACGTGCAAAAAAAGTGTATGGTCGACCTGACGGTTTTCGAGAAAAGCTCAAGAAACCGACCGCTTCCGGAGTTTCTCCGAGCGGCCGAGGCGAAATTCTTCAAAGTCCCTGCGCGCCGCAGCCTGGCCGTACGTGCGACGCGTGTAACTTTGCGCGTTCGGATCGTTGTTGCGCCCGATCTACGGGTCGGATCGAGGAGACAGCTATATGGTTCGCTTCGCATTGCTACTGGCTACGTGATGAGCGTGAAACATTTTGCAGAATCGAACATTTTTCGTTCGGTCCAGGTGAAAAATTTTCAAAAAAATTTTCGGACGGAAGGGAACGTTAGATCATTGTGTGGGACGCCGAGACGGACACTTACGTGCAAAAAAAGTGTATGGTCGACCTGACGGTTTTCGAGAAAAACTCAAGAAACCGACCGCTTTCGGAGTTTCTCCGAGCGGCCGAGGCGAATTTTTCTAAGTCCCTGCGCGCCGTAGCCTGGCCGTACGTGCGACGCGTGTAACTTCGCCCGTTCGGATCGTTGTTGCGCCCGATCTACGGGTCGGATCGAGGAGACAGCTATATGGTTCGCTTCACATTGCTACTGGCTACGTGATGAGCGTGAAACATTTTGCAAAATCGAAAATTTTTCGTTCGGTCCAGGTGAAAAATTTTCAAAAAAATTTTCGGACGGACGGGAACGTTAGATCATTGTGTGGGACGCCGAGACGGACACGTACGTGAAAAAAAAGTGTATGGTCGACCTGACGGTTTTCGAGAAAAACTCAAGAAACCGACCGCTTTCGGAGTTTCTCCGAGCGGCCGAGGCGAATTTTTCTAAGTCCCTGCACGCCGTAGCCTGGCCGTACGTGCGACGCGTGTAACTTCGCCCGTTCGGATCGTTGTTGCGCCCGATCTACGGGTCGGATCGAGGTGACAGCTATATGGTTCGCTTCGCATTGCTACTGGCTACGTGATGAGCGTGAAACATTTTGCAGAATCGAACATTTTTCGTTCGGTCCAGGTGAAAAATTTTCAAAAAAATTTTCGGACGGACGGGAACGTTAGATCATTGTGTGGGACGCCGAGACGGACACGTACGTGCAAAAAAAGTGTATGGTCGACCTGACGGTTTTCGAGAAAAGCTCAAGAAACCGACCGCTTTCGGAGTTTCTCCGAGCGGCCGAGGCGAAATTCTTCAAAGTCCCTGCGCGCCGTCGCCTGGCCGTACGTGCGACGCGTGTAACCTCGCCCGTTCGGATCGTTGTTGCGCCCGATCTACGGGTCGGATCGAGGAGACAGCTATATGGTTCGCTTCGCATTGCTACTGGCTACGTGATGAGCGTGAAACATTTTGCAGAATCGAACATTTTTCGTTCGGTCCAGGTGAAAAATTTTCAAAAAAATTTTCGGACGGACGGGAACGTTAGATCATTGTGTGGGACGCCGAGACGGACACGTACGTGCAAAAAAAGTGTATGGTCGACCTGACGGTTTTCGAGAAAAGCTCAAGAAACCGACCGCTTTCGGAGTTTCTCCGAGCGGCCGAGGCGAAATTCTTCAAAGTCCCTGCGCGCCGTCGCCTGGCCGTACGTGCGACGCGTGTAACCTCGCCCGTTCGGATCGTTGTTGCGCCCGATCTACGGGTCGGATCGAGGAGACAGCTATATGGTTCGCTTCGCATTGCTACTGGCTACGTGATGAGCGTGAAACATTTTGCAGAATCGAACATTTTTCGTTCGGTCCAGGTGAAAAATTTTCAAAAAAATTTTCGGACGGACGGGAACGTTAGATCATTGTGTGGGACGCCGAGACGGACACGTACGTGCAAAAAAAGTGTATGGTCGACCTGACGATTTTCGAGAAAAGCTCAAGAAACCGACCGCTTTCGGAGTTTCTCCGAGCGGCCGAGGCGAAATTCTTCAAAGTCTCTGCGCGCCGTAGCCTGGCCGTACGTGCGACGCGTGTAACTTCGCCCGTTCGGATCGTTGTTGCGCCCGATCTACGGGTCGGATCGAGGAGACAGCTATATGGTTCGCTTCGCATTGCTACTGGCTACGTGATGAGCGTGAAACATTTTGCAAAATCGAAAATTTTTCGTTCGGTCCAGGTGAAAAATTTTCAAAAAAATTTTCGGACGGACGGGAACGTTAGATCATTGTGTGGGACGCCGAGACGGACACGTACGTGCAAAAAAAGTGTATGGTCGACCTGACGGTTTTCGAGAAAAACTCAAGAAACCGACCGCTTTCGGAGTTTCTCCGAGCGGCCGAGGCGAATTTTTCTAAGTCCCTGCGCGCCGTAGCCTGGCCGTACGTGCGACGCGTGTAACTTCGCCCGTTCGGATCGTTGTTGCGCCCGATCTACGGGTCGGATCGAGGAGACAGCTATATGGTTCGCTTCACATTGCTACTGGCTACGTGATGAGCGTGAAACATTTTGCAAAATCGAAAATTTTTCGTTCGGTCCAGGTGAAAAATTTTCAAAAAAATTTTCGGACGGACGGGAACGTTAGATCATTGTGTGGGACGCCGAGACGGACACGTACGTGAAAAAAAAGTGTATGGTCGACCTGACGGTTTTCGAGAAAAACTCAAGAAACCGACCGCTTTCGGAGTTTCTCCGAGCGGCCGAGGCGAATTTTTCTAAGTCCCTGCGCGCCGTAGCCTGGCCGTACGTGCGACGCATGTAACTTCGCCCGTTCGGATCGTTGTTGCGCCCGATCTACGGGTCGGATCGAGGAGACAGCTATATGGTTCGCTTCGCATTGCTACTGGCTACGTGATGAGCGTGAAACATTTTGCAAAATCGAAAATTTTTCGTTCGGTCCAGGTGAAAAATTTTCAAAAAAATTTTCGGACGGACGGGAACGTTAGATCATTGTGTGGGACGCCGAGACGGACACGTACGTGCAAAAAAAGTGTATGGTCGACCTGACGATTTTCGAGAAAAGCTCAAGAAACCGACCGCTTTCGGAGTTTCTCCGAGCGGCCAAGGCGAAATTCTTCAAAGTCCCTGCGCGCCGTCGCCTGGCCGTACGTGCGACGCGTGTAACCTCGCCCGTTCGGATCGTTGTTGCGCCCGATCTACGGGTCGGATCGAGGAGACAGCTATATGGTTCGCTTCGCATTGCTACTGGCTACGTGATGAGCGTGAAACATTTTGCAAAATCGAAAATTTTTCGTTCGGTCCAGGTGAAAAATTTTCAAAAAAATTTTCGGACGGACGGGAACGTTAGATCATTGTGTGGGACGCCGAGACGGACACGTACGTGCAAAAAAAGTGTATGGTCGACCTGACGGTTTTCGAGAAAAGCTCAAATAACCGACCGCTTTCGGAGTTTCTCCGAGCGGCCGAGGCGAAATTCTTCAAAGTCCCTGCGCGCCGTAGCCTGGCCGTACGTGCGACGCGTGTAACTTCGCCCGTTCGGATCGTTGTTGCGCCCGATCTACGGGTCGGATCGAGGAGGCAGCTATATGGTTCGCTTCACATTGCTACTGGCTACGTGATGAGCGTGAAACATTTTGCAAAATCGAAAATTTTTCGTTCGGTCCAGGTGAAAAATTTTCAAAAAAATTTTCGGACGGACGGGAACGTTAGATCATTGTGTGGGACGCCGAGACGGACACGTACGTGCAAAAAAAGTGTATGGTCGACCTGACGGTTTTCGAGAAAAGCTCAAGAAACCGACCGCTTTCGGAGTTTCTCCGAGCGGCCGAGGCGAAATTCTTCAAAGTCCCTGCGCGCCGTCGCCTGGCCGTACGTGCGACGCGTGTAACTTCGCCCGTTCGGATCGTTGTTGCGCCCGATCTACGGGTCGGATCGAGGAGGCAGCTATATGGTTCGCTTCGCATTGCTACTGGCTACGTGATGAGCGTGAAACATTTTGCAAAATCGAAAATTTTTCGTTCGGTCCAGGTGAAAAATTTTCAAAAAAATTTTCGGACGGACGGGAACGTTAGATCATTGTGTGGGACGCCGAGACGGACACGTACGTGCAAAAAAAGTGTATGGTCGACCTGACGGTTTTCGAGAAAAGCTCAAGAAACCGACCGCTTTCGGAGTTTCTCCGAGCGGCCGAGGCGAAATTCTTCAAAGTCCCTGCGCGCCGTAGCCTGGCCGTACGTGCGACGCGTGTAACTTCGCCCGTTCGGATCGTTGTTGCGCCCGATCTACGGGTCGGATCGAGGAGGCAGCTATATGGTTCGCTTCGCATTGCTACTGGCTACGTGATGAGCGTGAAACATTTTGCAAAATCGAAAATTTTTCGTTCGGTCCAGGTGAAAAATTTTCAAAAAAATTTTCGGACGGACGGGAACGTTAGATCATTGTGTGGGACGCCGAGACGGACACGTACGTGCAAAAAAAGTGTATGGTCGACCTGACGGTTTTCGAGAAAAGCTCAAGAAACCGACCGCTTTCGGAGTTTCTCCGAGCGGCCGAGGCGAAATTCTTCAAAGTCCCTGCGCGCCGTAGCCTGGCCGTACGTGCGACGCGTGTAACTTCGCCCGTTCGGATCGTTGTTGCGCCCGATCTACGGGTCGGATCGAGGAGACAGCTATATGGTTCGCTTCGCATTGCTACTGGCTACGTGATGAGCGTGAAACATTTTGCAAAATCGAAAATTTTTCGTTCGCTCCAGGTGAAAAATTTTCAAAAAAATTTTCGGACGGACGGGAACGTTAGATCATTGTGTGGGACGCCGAGACGGACACGTACGTGCAAAAAAAGTGTATGGTCGACCTGACGATTTTCGAGAAAAGCTCAAGAAACCGACCGCTTTCGGAGTTTCTCCGAGCGGCCGAGGCGAAATTCTTCAAAGTCTCTGCGCGCCGTAGCCTGGCCGTACGTGCGACGCGTGTAACTTCGCCCGTTCGGATCGTTGTTGCGCCCGATCTACGGGTCGGATCGAGGAGACAGCTATATGGTTCGCTTCGCATTGCTACTGGCTACGTGATGAGCGTGAAACATTTTGCAAAATCGAAAATTTTTCGTTCGGTCCAGGTGAAAAATTTTCAAAAAAATTTTCGGACGGACGGGAACGTTAGATCATTGTGTGGAACGCCGAGACGGACACGTACGTGCAAAAAAAGTGTATGGTCGACCTGACGGTTTTCGAGAAAAGCTCAAGAAACCGACCGCTTTCGGAGTTTCTCCGAGCGGCCGAGGCGAAATTCTTCAAAGTCCCTGCGCGCCGTCGCCTGGCCGTACGTGCGACGCGTGTAACCTCGCCCGTTCGGATCGTTGTTGCGCCCGATCTACGGGTCGGATCGAGGAGACAGCTATATGGTTCGCTTCGCATTGCTACTGGCTACGTGATGAGCGTGAAACATTTTGCAAAATCGAAAATTTTTCGTTCGGTCCAGGTAAAAAATTTTCAAAAAAATTTTCGGACGGACGGGAACGTTAGATCATTGTGTGGGACGCCGAGACGGACACGTACGTGCAAAAAAAGTGTATGGTCGACCTGACGATTTTCGAGAAAAGCTCAAGAAACCGACCGCTTTCGGAGTTTCTCCGAGCGGCCGAGGCGAAATTCTTCAAAGTCCCTGCGCGCCGTAGCCTGGCCGTACGTGCGACGCGTGTAACTTCGCCCGTTCGGATCGTTGTTGCGCCCGATCTACGGGTCGGATCGAGGAGACAGCTATATGGTTCGCTTCGCATTGCTACTGGCTACGTGATGAGCGTGAAACATTTTGCAAAATCGAAAATTTTTCGTTCGGTCCAGGTAAAAAATTTTCAAAAAAATTTTCGGACGGACGGGAACGTTAGATCATTGTGTGGGACGCCGAGACGGACACGTACGTGCAAAAAAAGTGTATGGTCGACCTGACGATTTTCGAGAAAAGCTCAAGAAACCGACCGCTTTCGGAGTTTCTCCGAGCGGCCGAGGCGAAATTCTTCAAAGTCCCTGCGCGCCGTAGCCTGGCCGTACGTGCGACGCGTGTAACTTCGCCCGTTCGGATCGTTGTTGCGCCCGATCTACGGGTCGGATCGAGGAGACAGCTATATGGTTCGCTTCGCATTGCTACTGGCTACGTGATGAGCGTGAAACATTTTGCAAAATCGAAAATTTTTCGTTCGGTCCAGGTGAAAAATTTTCAAAAAAATTTTCGGACGGACGGGAACGTTAGATCATTGTGTGGAACGCCGAGACGGACACGTACGTGCAAAAAAAGTGTATGGTCGACCTGACGGTTTTCGAGAAAAGCTCAAGAAACCGACCGCTTTCGGAGTTTCTCCGAGCGGCCGAGGCGAAATTCTTCAAAGTCCCTGCGCGCCGTAGCCTGGCCGTACGTGCGACGCGTGTAACTTCGCCCGTTCGGATCGTTGTTGCGCCCGATCTACGGGTCGGATCGAGGAGACAGCTATATGGTTCGCTTCGCATTGCTACTGGCTACGTGATGAGCGTGAAACATTTTGCAAAATCGAAAATTTTTCGTTCGGTCCAGGTGAAAAATTTTCAAAAAAGTTTTCGGACGGACGGGAACGTTAGATCATTGTGTGGGACGCCGAGACGGACACGTACGTGCAAAAAAAGTGTATGGTCGACCTGACGGTTTTCGAGAAAAACTCAAGAAACCGACCGCTTTCGGAGTTTCTCCGAGCGGCCGAGGCGAATTTTTCTAAGTCCCTGCGCGCCGTAGCCTGGCCGTACGTGCGACGCGTGTAACTTCGCCCGTTCGGATCGTTGTTGCGCCCGATCTACGGGTCGGATCGAGGAGACAGCTATATGGTTCGCTTCGCATTGCTACTGGCTACGTGATGAGCGTGAAACATTTTGCAAAATCGAAAATTTTTCGTTCGGTCCAGGTGAAAAATTTTCAAAAAAATTTTCGGACGGACGGGAACGTTAGATCATTGTGTGGGACGCCGAGACGGACACGTACGTGCAAAAAAAGTGTATGGTCCACCTGACGATTTTCGAGAAAAGCTCAAGAAACCGACCGCTTTCGGAGTTTCTCCGAGCGGCCGAGGCGAAATTCTTCAAAGTCTCTGCGCGCCGTAGCCTGGCCGTACGTGCGACGCGTGTAACTTCGCCCGTTCGGATCGTTGTTGCGCCCGATCTACGGGTCGGATCGAGGAGACAGCTATATGGTTCGCTTCGCATTGCTACTGGCTACGTGATGAGCGTGAAACATTTTGCAGAATCGAACATTTTTCGTTCGGTCCAGGTGAAAAATTTTCAAAAAAAATTTCGGACGGACGGGAACGTTAGATCATTGTGTGGGACGCCGAGACGGACACGTACGTGCAAAAAAAGTGTATGGTCGACCTGACGGTTTTCGAGAAAAACTCAAGAAACCGACCGCTTTCGGAGTTTTTCCGAGCGGCCGAGGCGAATTTTTCTAAGTCCCTGCGCGCCGTAGCCTGGCCGTACGTGCGACGCGTGTAACTTCGCCCGTTCGGATCGTTGTTGCGCCCGATCTACGGGTCGGATCGAGGAGACAGCTATATGGTTCGCTTCGCATTGCTACTGGCTACGTGATGAGCGTGAAACATTTTGCAAAATCGAAAATTTTTCGTTCGGTCCAGGTGAAAAATTTTCAAAAAAAATTTCGGACGGACGGGAACGTTAGATCATTGTGTGGGACGTCGAGACGGACACGTACGTGCAAAAAAAGTGTATGGTCGACCTGACGGTTTTCGAGAAAAACTCAAGAAACCGACCGCTTTCGGAGTTTTTCCGAGCGGCCGAGGCGAATTTTTCTAAGTCCCTGCGCGCCGTAGCCTGGCCGTACGTGCGACGCGTGTAACTTCGCCCGTTCGGATCGTTGTTGCGCCCGATCTACGGGTCGGATCGAGGAGACAGCTATATGGTTCGCTTCGCATTGCTACTGGCTACGTGATGAGCGTGAAACATTTTGCAAAATCGAAAATTTTTCGTTCGGTCCAGGTGAAAAATTTTCAAAAAAATTTTCGGACGGACGGGAACGTTAGATCATTGTGTGGGACGCCGAGACGGACACGTACGTGCAAAAAAAGTGTATGGTCGACCTGACGGTTTTCGAGAAAAGCTCAAGAAACCGACCGCTTTCGGAGTTTCTCCGAGCGGCCGAGGCGAATTTTTCTAAGTCCCTGCGCGCCGTAGCCTGGCCGTACGTGCGACGCGTGTAACTTCGCCCGTTCGGATCGTTGTTGCGCCCGATCTACGGGTCGGATCGAGGAGACAGCTATATGGTTCGCTTCGCATTGCTACTGGCTACGTGATGAGCGTGAAACATTTTGCAAAATCGAAAATTTTTCGTTCGGTCCAGGTGAAAAATTTTCAAAAAAATTTTCGGACGGACGGGAACGTTAGATCATTGTGTGGGACGCCGAGACGGACACGTACGTGCAAAAAAAGTGTATGGTCGACCTGACGGTTTTCGAGAAAAGCTCAAGAAACCGACCGCTTTCGGAGTTTCTCCGAGCGGCCGAGGCGAAATTCTTCAAAGTCCCTGCGCGCCGTAGCCTGGCCGTACGTGCGACGCGTGTAACTTCGCCCGTTCGGATCGTTGTTGCGCCCGATCTACGGGTCGGATCGAGGAGGCAGCTATATGGTTCGCTTCGCATTGCTACTGGCTACGTGATGAGCGTGAAACATTTTGCAAAATCGAAAATTTTTCGTTCGGTCCAGGTGAAAAATTTTCAAAAAAATTTTCGGACGGACGGGAACGTTAGATCATTGTGTGGGACGCCGAGACGGACACGCACGTGCAAAAAAAGTGTATGGTCGACCTGACGGTTTTCGAGAAAAGCTCAAGAAACCGACCGCTTTCGGAGTTTCTCCGAGCGGCCGAGGCGAAATTCTTCAAAGTCCCTGCGCGCCGTAGCCTGGCCGTACGTGCGACGCGTGTAACTTCGCCCGTTCGGATCGTTGTTGCGCCCGATCTACGGGTCGGATCGAGGAGACAGCTATATGGTTCGCTTCGCATTGCTACTGGCTACGTGATGAGCGTGAAACATTTTGCAAAATCGAAAATTTTTCGTTCGGTCCAGGTAAAAAATTTTCAAAAAAATTTTCGGACGGACGGGAACGTTAGATCATTGTGTGGGACGCCGAGACAGACACGTACGTGCAAAAAAAGTGTATGGTCGACCTGACGATTTTCGAGAAAAGCTCAAGAAACCGACCGCTTTCGGAGTTTCTCCGAGCGGCCGAGGCGAAATTCTTCAAAGTCCCTGCGCGCCGTAGCCTGGCCGTACGTGCGACGCGTGTAACTTCGCCCGTTCGGATCGTTGTTGCGCCCGATCTACGGGTCGGATCGAGGAGACAGCTATATAGTTCGCTTCGCATTGCTACTGGCTACGTGATGAGCGTGAAACATTTTGCAAAATCGAAAATTTTTCGTTCGGTCCAGGTGAAAAATTTTCAAAAAAATTTTCGGACGGACGGGAACGTTAGATCATTGTGTGGAACGCCGAGACGGACACGTACGTGCAAAAAAAGTGTATGGTCGACCTGACGGTTTTCGAGAAAAACTCAAGAAACCGACCGCTTTCGGAGTTTCTCCGAGCGGCCGATGCGAATTTTTCTAAGTCCCTGCGCGCCGTAGCCTGGCCGTACGTGCGACGCGTGTAACTTCGCCCGTTCGGATCGTTGTTGCGCCCGATCTACGGGTCGGATCGAGGAGACAGCTATATGGTTCGCTTCGCATTGCTACTGGCTACGTGATGAGCGTGAAACATTTTGCAAAATCGAAAATTTTTCGTTCGGTCCAGGTGAAAAATTTTCAAAAAAATTTTCGGACGGACGGGAACGTTAGATCATTGTGTGGGACGCCGAGACGGACACGTACGTGCAAAAAAAGTGTATGGTCGACCTGACGGTTTTCGAGAAAAACTCAAGAAACCGACCGCTTTCGGAGTTTCTCCGAGCGGCCGAGGCGAATTTTTCTAAGTCCCTGCGCGCCGTAGCCTGGCCGTACGTGCGACGCGTGTAACTTCGCCCGTTCGGATCGTTGTTGCGCCCGATCTACGGGTCGGATCGAGGAGACAGCTATATGGTTCGCTTGGCATTGCTACTGGCTACGTGATGAGCGTGAAACATTTTGCAAAATCGAAAATTTTTCGTTCGGTCCAGGTGAAAAATTTTCAAAAAAATTTTCGGACGGACGGGAACGTTAGATCATTGTGTGGGACGCCGAGACGGACACGTACGTGCAAAAAAAGTGTATGGTCGACCTGACGGTTTTCGAGAAAAACTCAAGAAACCGACCGCTTTCGGAGTTTCTCCGAGCGGCCGAGGCGAATTTTTCTAAGTCCCTGCGCGCCGTAGCCTGGCCGTACGTGCGACGCGTGTAACTTCGCCCGTTCGGATCGTTGTTGCGCCCGATCTACGGGTCGGATCGAGGAGACAGCTATATGGTTCGCTTCGCATTGCTACTGGCTACGTGATGAGCGTGAAACATTTTGCAAAATCGAAAATTTTTCGTTCGGTCCAGGTGAAAAATTTTCAAAAAAATTTTCGGACGGACGGGAACGTTAGATCATTGTGTGGGACGCCGAGACGGACACGTACGTGCAAAAACAGTGTATGGTCGACCTGACGGTTTTCGAGAAAAACTCAAGAAACCGACCGCTTTCGGAGTTTCTCCGAGCGGCCGAGGCGAATTTTTCTAAGTCCCTGCGCGCCGTAGCCTGGCCGTACGTGCGACGCGTGTAACTTCGCCCGTTCGGATCGTTGTTGCGCCCGATCTACGGGTCGGATCGAGGAGACAGCTATATGGTTCGCTTCGCATTGCTACTGGCTACGTGATGAGCGTGAAACATTTTGCAAAATCGAAAATTTTTCGTTCGGTCCAGGTGAAAAATTTTCAAAAAAATTTTCGGACGGACGGGAACGTTAGATCATTGTGTGGGACGCCGAGACGGACACGTACGTGCAAAAAAAGTGTATGGTCGACCTGACGGTTTTCGAGAAAAGCTCAAGAAACCGACCGCTTTCGGAGTTTCTCCGAGCGGCCGAGGCGAAATTCTTCAAAGTCCCTGCGCGCCGTAGCCTGGCCGTACGTGCGACGCGTGTAACTTCGCCCGTTCGGATCGTTGTTGCGCCCGATCTACGGGTCGGATCGAGGAGGCAGCTATATGGTTCGCTTCGCATTGCTACTGGCTACGTGATGAGCGTGAAACATTTTGCAAAATCGAAAATTTTTCGTTCGGTCCAGGTGAAAAATTTTCAAAAAAATTTTCGGACGGACGGGAACGTTAGATCATTGTGTGGGACGCCGAGACGGACACGCACGTGCAAAAAAAGTGTATGGTCGACCTGACGGTTTTCGAGAAAAGCTCAAGAAACCGACCGCTTTCGGAGTTTCTCCGAGCGGCCGAGGCGAAATTCTTCAAAGTCCCTGCGCGCCGTAGCCTGGCCGTACGTGCGACGCGTGTAACTTCGCCCGTTCGGATCGTTGTTGCGCCCGATCTACGGGTCGGATCGAGGAGACAGCTATATGGTTCGCTTCGCATTGCTACTGGCTACGTGATGAGCGTGAAACATTTTGCAAAATCGAAAATTTTTCGTTCGGTCCAGGTGAAAAATTTTCAAAAAAATTTTCGGACGGACGGGAACGTTAGATCATTGTGTGGGACGCCGAGACGGACACGTACGTGCAAAAAAAGTGTATGGTCGACCTGACGGTTTTCGAGAAAAACTCAAGAAACCGACCGCTTTCGGAGTTTCTCCGAGCGGCCGAGGCGAATTTTTCTAAGTCCCTGCGCGCCGTAGCCTGGCCGTACGTGCGACGCGTGTAACTTCGCCCGTTCGGATCGTTGTTGCGCCCGATCTACGGGTCGGATCGAGGAGACAGCTATATGGTTCGCTTCGCATTGCTACTGGCTACGTGATGAGCGTGAAACATTTTGCAAAATCGAAAATTTTTCGTTCGGTCCAGGTGAAAAATTTTCAAAAAAATTTTCGGACGGACGGGAACGTTAGATCATTGTGTGGGACGCCGAGACGGACACGTACGTGCAAAAAAAGTGTATGGTCGACCTGACGGTTTTCGAGAAAAACTCAAGAAACCGACCGCTTTCGGAGTTTCTCCGAGCGGCCGAGGCGAATTTTTCTAAGTCCCTGCGCGCCGTAGCCTGGCCGTACGTGCGACGCGTGTAACTTCGCCCGTTCGGATCGTTGTTGCGCCCGATCTACGGATCGGATCGAGGAGACAGCTATATGGTTCGCTTCGCATTGCTACTGGCTACGTGATGAGCCTGAAACATTTTGCAAAATCGAAAATTTTTCGTTCGGTCCAGGTGAAAAATTTTCAAAAAAATTTTCGGACGGACGGGAACGTTAGATCATTGTGTGGGACGCCGAGACGGACACGTACGTGCAAAAAAAGTGTATGGTCCACCTGACGATTTTCGAGAAAAGCTCAAGAAACCGACCGCTTTCGGAGTTTCTCCGAGCGGCCGAGGCGAAATTCTTCAAAGTCCCTGCGCGCCGTAGCCTGGCCGTACGTGCGACGCGTGTAACTGCGCCCGTTCGGATCGTTGTTGCGCCCGATCTACGGGTCGGATCGAGGAGACAGCTATATGGTTCGCTTCGCATTGCTACTGGCTACGTGATGAGCGTGAAACATTTTGCAAAATCGAAAATTTTTCGTTCGGTCCAGGTGAAAAATTTTCAAAAAAATTTTCGGACGGACGGGAACGTTAGATCATTGTGTGGAACGCCGAGACGGACACGTACGTGCAAAAAAAGTGTATGGTCGACCTGACGGTTTTCGAGAAAAACTCAAGAAACCGACCGCTTTCGGAGTTTCTCCGAGCGGCCGAGGCGAATTTTTCTAAGTCCCTGCGCGCCGTAGCCTGGCCGTACGTGCGACGCGTGTAACTTCGCCCGTTCGGATCGTTGTTGCGCCCGATCTACGGGTCGGATCGAGGAGACAGCTATATGGTTCGCTTCGCATTGCTACTGGCTACGTGATGAGCGTGAAACATTTTGCAAAATCGAAAATTTTTCGTTCGGTCCAGGTGAAAAATTTTCAAAAAAATTTTCGGACGGACGGGAACGTTAGATCATTGTGTGGGACGCCGAGACGGACACGTACGTGCAAAAAAAGTGTATGGTCGACCTGACGGTTTTCGAGAAAAACTCAAGAAACCGACCGCTTTCGGAGTTTCTCCGAGCGGCCGAGGCGAATTTTTCTAAGTCCCTGCGCGCCGTAGCCTGGCCGTACGTGCGACGCGTGTAACTTCGCCCGTTCGGATCGTTGTTGCGCCCGATCTACGGGTCGGAACGAGGAGACAGCTATATGGTTCGCTTCGCATTGCTACTGGCTACGTGATGAGCGTGAAACATTTTGCAAAATCGAAAATTTTTCGTTCGGTCCAGGTGAAAATTTTCAAAAAAATTTTCGGACGGACGGGAACGTTAGATCATTGTGTGGGACGCCGAGACGGACACGTACGTGCAAAAAAAGTGTATGGTCGACCTGACGGTTTTCGAGAAAAACTCAAGAAACCGACCGCTTTCGGAGTTTCTCCGAGCGGCCGAGGCGAATTTTTCTAAGTCCCTGCGCGCCGTAGCCTGGCCGTACGTGCGACGCGTGTAACTTCGCCCGTTCGGATCGTTGTTGCGCCCGATCTACGGGTCGGATCGAGGAGACAGCTATATGGTTCGCTTCGCATTGCTACTGGCTACGTGATGAGCGTGAAACATTTTGCAAAATCGAAAATTTTTCGTTCGGTCCAGGTGAAAAATTTTCAAAAAAATTTTCGGACGGACGGGAACGTTAGATCATTGTGTGGAACGCCGAGACGGACACGTACGTGCAAAAAAAGTGTATGGTCGACCTGACGGTTTTCGAGAAAAGCTCAAGAAACCCACCGCTTTCGGAGTTTCTCCGAGCGGCCGAGGCGAAATTCTTCAAAGTCCCTGCGCGCCGTCGCCTGGCCGTACGTGCGACGCGTGTAACCTCGCCCGTTCGGATCGTTGTTGCGCCCGATCTACGGGTCGGATCGAGGAGACAGCTATATAGTTCGCTTCGCATTGCTACTGGCTACGTGATGAGCGTGAAACATTTTGCAAAATCGAAAATTTTTCGTTCGGTCCAGGTGAAAAATTTTCAAAAAAATTTTCGGACGGACGGGAACGTTAGATCATTGTGTGGAACGCCGAGACGGACACGTACGTGCAAAAAAAGTGTATGGTCGACCTGACGGTTTTCGAGAAAAACTCAAGAAACCGACCGCTTTCGGAGTTTCTCCGAGCGGCCGAGGCGAATTTTTCTAAGTCCCTGCGCGCCGTAGCCTGGCCGTACGTGCGACGCGTGTAACTTCGCCCGTTCGGATCGTTGTTGCGCCCGATCTACGGGTCGGATCGAGGAGACAGCTATATGGTTCGCTTCGCATTGCTACTGGCTACGTGATGAGCGTGAAACATTTTGCAAAATCGAAAATTTTTCGTTCGGTCCAGGTGAAAAATTTTCAAAAAAATTTTCGGACGGACGGGAACGTTAGATCATTGTGTGGGACGCCGAGACGGACACGCACGTGCAAAAAAAGTGTATGGTCGACCTGACGGTTTTCGAGAAAAGCTCAAGAAACCGACCGCTTTCGGAGTTTCTCCGAGCGGCCGAGGCGAAATTCTTCAAAGTCCCTGCGCGCCGTAGCCTGGCCGTACGTGCGACGCGTGTAACTTCGCCCGTTCGGATCGTTGTTGCGCCCGATCTACGGGTCGGATCGAGGAGACAGCTATATGGTTCGCTTCGCATTGCTACTGGCTACGTGATGAGCGTGAAACATTTTGCAAAATCGAAAATTTTTCGTTCGGTCCAGGTGAAAAATTTTCAAAAAAATTTTCGGACGGACGGGAACGTTAGATCATTGTGTGGGACGCCGAGACGGACACGTACGTGCAAAAAAAGTGTATGGTCGACCTGACGGTTTTCGAGAAAAGCTCAAGAAACCGACCGCTTTCGGAGTTTCTCCGAGCGGCCGAGGCGAAATTCTTCAAAGTCCCTGCGCGCCGTAGCCTGGCCGTACGTGCGACGCGTGTAACTTCGCCCGTTCGGATCGTTGTTGCGCCCGATCTACGGGTCGGATCGAGGAGACAGCTATATGGTTCGCTTCGCATTGCTACTGGCTACGTGATGAGCGTGAAACATTTTGCAAAATCGAAAATTTTTCGTTCGGTCCAGGTAAAAAATTTTCAAAAAAATTTTCGGACGGACGGGAGCGTTAGATCATTGTGTGGGACGCCGAGACGGACACGTACGTGCAAAAAAAGTGTATGGTCGACCTGACGATTTTCGAGAAAAGCTCAAGAAACCGACCGCTTTCGGAGTTTCTCCGAGCGGCCGAGGCGAAATTCTTCAAAGTCCCTGCGCGCCGTAGCCTGGCCGTACGTGCGACGCGTGTAACTTCGCCCGTTCGGATCGTTGTTGCGCCCGATCTACGGGTCGGATCGAGGAGACAGCTATATGGTTCGCTTCGCATTGCTACTGGCTACGTGATGAGCGTGAAACATTTTGCAAAATCGAAAATTTTTCGTTCGGTCCAGGTGAAAAATTTTCAAAAAAATTTTCGGACGGACGGGAACGTTAGATCATTGTGTGGGACGCCGAGACGGACACGTACGTGCAAAAAAAGTGTATGGTCGACCTGACGGTTTTCGAGAAAAGCTCAAGAAACCGACCGCTTTCGGAGTTTCTCCGAGCGGCCGAGGCGAAATTCTTCAAAGTCCCTGCGCGCCGTAGCCTGGCCGTACGTGCGACGCGTGTAACTTCGCCCGTTCGGATCGTTGTTGCGCCCGATCTACGGGTCGGATCGAGGAGGCAGCTATATGGTTCGCTTCGCATTGCTACTGGCTACGTGATGAGCGTGAAACATTTTGCAAAATCGAAAATTTTTCGTTCGGTCCAGGTGAAAAATTTTCAAAAAAATTTTCGGACGGACGGGAACGTTAGATCATTGTGTGGGACGCCGAGACGGACACGCACGTGCAAAAAAAGTGTATGGTCGACCTGACGGTTTTCGAGAAAAGCTCAAGAAACCGACCGCTTTCGGAGTTTCTCCGAGCGGCCGAGGCGAAATTCTTCAAAGTCCCTGCGCGCCGTAGCCTGGCCGTACGTGCGACGCGTGTAACTTCGCCCGTTCGGATCGTTGTTGCGCCCGATCTACGGGTCGGATCGAGGAGACAGCTATATGGTTCGCTTCGCATTGCTACTGGCTACGTGATGAGCGTGAAACATTTTGCAAAATCGAAAATTTTTCGTTCGGTCCAGGTGAAAAATTTTCAAAAAAATTTTCGGACGGACGGGAACGTTAGATCATTGTGTGGAACGCCGAGACGGACACGTACGTGCAAAAAAAGTGTATGGTCGACCTGACGGTTTTCGAGAAAAGCTCAAGAAACCCACCGCTTTCGGAGTTTCTCCGAGCGGCCGAGGCGAAATTCTTCAAAGTCCCTGCGCGCCGTCGCCTGGCCGTACGTGCGACGCGTGTAACCTCGCCCGTTCGGATCGTTGTTGCGCCCGATCTACGGGTCGGATCGAGGAGACAGCTATATAGTTCGCTTCGCATTGCTACTGGCTACGTGATGAGCGTGAAACATTTTGCAAAATCGAAAATTTTTCGTTCGGTCCAGGTGAAAAATTTTCAAAAAAATTTTCGGACGGACGGGAACGTTAGATCATTGTGTGGAACGCCGAGACGGACACGTACGTGCAAAAAAAGTGTATGGTCGACCTGACGGTTTTCGAGAAAAACTCAAGAAACCGACCGCTTTCGGAGTTTCTCCGAGCGGCCGAGGCGAATTTTTCTAAGTCCCTGCGCGCCGTAGCCTGGCCGTACGTGCGACGCGTGTAACTTCGCCCGTTCGGATCGTTGTTGCGCCCGATCTACGGGTCGGATCGAGGAGACAGCTATATGGTTCGCTTCGCATTGCTACTGGCTACGTGATGAGCGTGAAACATTTTGCAAAATCGAAAATTTTTCGTTCGGTCCAGGTGAAAAATTTTCAAAAAAATTTTCGGACGGACGGGAACGTTAGATCATTGTGTGGGACGCCGAGACGGACACGTACGTGCAAAAAAAGTGTATGGTCGACCTGACGGTTTTCGAGAAAAACTCAAGAAACCGACCGCTTTCGGAGTTTCTCCGAGCGGCCGAGGCGAATTTTTCTAAGTCCCTGCGCGCCGTAGCCTGGCCGTACGTGCGACGCGTGTAACTTCGCCCGTTCGGATCGTTGTTGCGCCCGATCTACGGGTCGGATCGAGGAGACAGCTATATGGTTCGCTTGGCATTGCTACTGGCTACGTGATGAGCGTGAAACATTTTGCAAAATCGAAAATTTTTCGTTCGGTCCAGGTGAAAAATTTTCAAAAAAATTTTCGGACGGACGGGAACGTTAGATCATTGTGTGGGACGCCGAGACGGACACGTACGTGCAAAAAAAGTGTATGGTCGACCTGACGGTTTTCGAGAAAAACTCAAGAAACCGACCGCTTTCGGAGTTTCTCCGAGCGGCCGAGGCGAATTTTTCTAAGTCCCTGCGCGCCGTAGCCTGGCCGTACGTGCGACGCGTGTAACTTCGCCCGTTCGGATCGTTGTTGCGCCCGATCTACGGGTCGGATCGAGGAGACAGCTATATGGTTCGCTTCGCATTGCTACTGGCTACGTGATGAGCGTGAAACATTTTGCAAAATCGAAAATTTTTCGTTCGGTCCAGGTGAAAAATTTTCAAAAAAATTTTCGGACGGACGGGAACGTTAGATCATTGTGTGGGACGCCGAGACGGACACGTACGTGCAAAAACAGTGTATGGTCGACCTGACGGTTTTCGAGAAAAACTCAAGAAACCGACCGCTTTCGGAGTTTCTCCGAGCGGCCGAGGCGAATTTTTCTAAGTCCCTGCGCGCCGTAGCCTGGCCGTACGTGCGACGCGTGTAACTTCGCCCGTTCGGATCGTTGTTGCGCCCGATCTACGGGTCGGATCGAGGAGACAGCTATATGGTTCGCTTCACATTGCTACTGGCTACGTGATGAGCGTGAAACATTTTGCAAAATCGAAAATTTTTCGTTCGGTCCAGGTGAAAAATTTTCAAAAAAATTTTCGGACGGACGGGAACGTTAGATCATTGTGTGGGACGCCGAGACGGACACGTACGTGCAAAAAAAGTGTATGGTCGACCTGACGGTTTTCGAGAAAAACTCAAGAAACCGACCGCTTTCGGAGTTTCTCCGAGCGGCCGAGGCGAAATTCTTCAAAGTCTCTGCGCGCCGTAGCCTGGCCGTACGTGCGACGCGTGTAACTTCGCCCGTTCGGATCGTTGTTGCGCCCGATCTACGGTTCGGATCGAGGAGACAGCTATATGGTTCGCTTCGCATTGCTACTGGCTACGTGATGAGCGTGAAACATTTTGCAAAATCGAAAATTTTTCGTTCGGTCCAGGTGAAAAATTTTCAAAAAAATTTTCGGACGGACGGGAACGTTAGATCATTGTGTGGGACGCCGAGACGGACACGTACGTGCAAAAAAAGTGTATGGTCGACCTGACGGTTTTCGAGAAAAACTCAAGAAACCGACCGCTTTCGGAGTTTCTCCGAGCGGCCGAGGCGAATTTTTCTAAGTCCCTGCGCGCCGTAGCCTGGCCGTACGTGCGACGCGTGTAACTTCGCCCGTTCGGATCGTTGTTGCGCCCGATCTACGGGTCGGATCGAGGAGACACCTATATGGTTCGCTTCGCATTGCTACTGGCTACGTGATGAGCGTGAAACATTTTGCAAAATCGAAAATTTTTCGTTCGGTCCAGGTGAAAAATTTTCAAAAAAATTTTCGGACGGACGGGAACGTTAGATCATTGTGTGGGACGCCGAGACGGACACGTACGTGCAAAAAAAGTGTATGGTCGACCTGACGGTTTTCGAGAAAAACTCAAGAAACCGACCGCTTTCGGAGTTTCTCCTGGCGGCCGAGGCGAATTTTTCTAAGTCCCTGCGCGCCGTAGCCTGGCCGTACGTGCGACGCGTGTAACTTCGCCCGTTCGGATCGTTGTTGCGCCCGATCTACGGGTCGGATCGAGGAGACAGCTATATGGTTCGCTTCGCATTGCTACTGGCTACGTGATGAGCGTGAAACATTTTGCAAAATCGAAAATTTTTCGTTCGGTCCAGGTGAAAAATTTTCAAAAAAATTTTCGGACGGACGGGAACGTTAGATCATTGTGTGGGACGCCGAGACGGACACGTACGTGCAAAAAAAGTGTATGGTCGACCTGACGGTTTTCGAGAAAAGCTCAAGAAACCGACCGCTTTCGGAGTTTCTCCGAGCGGCCGAGGCGAAATTCTTCAAAGTCCCTGCGCGCCGTAGCCTGGCCGTACGTGCGACGCGTGTTACTTCGCCCGTTCGGATCGTTGTTGCGCCCGATCTACGGGTCGGATCGAGGAGGCAGCTATATGGTTCGCTTCGCATTGCTACTGGCTACGTGATGAGCGTGAAACATTTTGCAAAATCGAAAATTTTTCGTTCGGTCCAGGTGAAAAATTTTCAAAAAAATTTTCGGACGGACGGGAACGTTAGATCATTGTGTGGGACGCCGAGACGGACACGCACGTGCAAAAAAAGTGTATGGTCGACCTGACGGTTTTCGAGAAAAGCTCAAGAAACCGACCGCTTTCGGAGTTTCTCCGAGCGGCCGAGGCGAAATTCTTCAAAGTCCCTGCGCGCCGTAGCCTGGCCGTACGTGCGACGCGTGTAACTTCGCCCGTTCGGATCGTTGTTGCGCCCGATCTACGGGTCGGATCGAGGAGACAGCTATATGGTTCGCTTCGCATTGCTACTGGCTACGTGATGAGCGTGAAACATTTTGCAAAATCGAAAATTTTTCGTTCGGTCCAGGTGAAAAATTTTCAAAAAAATTTTCGGACGGACGGGAACGTTAGATCATTGTGTGGGACGCCGAGACGGACACGTACGTGCAAAAAAAGTGTATGGTCGACCTGACGGTTTTCGAGAAAAACTCAAGAAACCGACCGCTTTCGGAGTTTCTCCGAGCGGCCGAGGCGAATTTTTCTAAGTCCCTGCGCGCCGTAGCCTGGCCGTACGTGCGACGCGTGTAACTTCGCCCGTTCGGATCGTTGTTGCGCCCGATCTACGGGTCGGATCGAGGAGACAGCTATATGGTTCGCTTCGCATTGCTACTGGCTACGTGATGAGCGTGAAACATTTTGCAAAATCGAAAATTTTTCGTTCGGTCCAGGTGAAAAATTTTCAAAAAAATGTTCGGACGGACGGGAACGTTAGATCATTGTGTGGGACGCCGAGACGGACACGTACGTGCAAAAATAGTGTATGGTCGACCTGACGGTTTTCGAGAAAAACTCAAGAAACCGACCGCTTTCGGAGTTTCTCCGAGCGGCCGAGGCGAATTTTTCTAAGTCCCTGCGCGCCGTAGCCTGGCCGTACGTGCGACGCGTGTAACTTCGCCCGTTCGGATCGTTGTTGCGCCCGATCTACGGGTCGGATCGAGGAGACAGCTATATGGTTCGCTTCGCATTGCTACTGGCTACGTGATGAGCGTGAAACATTTTGCAAAATCGAAAATTTTTCGTTCGATCCAGGTGAAAAATTTTCAAAAAAATTTTCGGACGGACGGGAACGTTAGATCATTGTGTGGGACGCCGAGACGGACACGTACGTGCAAAAAAAGTGTATGGTCGACCTGACGGTTTTCGAGAAAAACTCAAGAAACCGACCGCTTTCGGAGTTTCTCCGAGCGGCCGAGGCGAATTTTTCTAAGTCCCTGCGCGCCGTAGCCTTGCCGTACGTGCGACGCGTGTAACTTCGCCCGTTCGGATCGTTGTTGCGCCCGATCTACGGGTCGGATCGAGGAGACAGCTATATGGTTCGCTTCGCATTGCTACTGGCTACGTGATGAGCGTGAAACATTTTGCAAAATCGAAAATTTTTCGTTCGGTCCAGGTGAAAAATTTTCAAAAAAATTTTCGGACGGACGGGAACGTTAGATCATTGTGTGGGACGCCGAGACGGACACGTACGTGCAAAAAAAGTGTATGGTCGACCTGACGGTTTTCGAGAAAAACTCAAGAAACCGACCGCTTTCGGAGTTTCTCCGAGCGGCCGAGGCGAATTTTTCTAAGTCCCTGCGCGCCGTAGCCTGGCCGTACGTGCGACGCGTGTAACTTCGCCCGTTCGGATCGTTGTTGCGCCCGATCTACGGGTCGGAACGAGGAGACAGCTATATGGTTCGCTTCGCATTGCTACTGGCTACGTGATGAGCGTGAAACATTTTGCAAAATCGAAAATTTTTCGTTCGGTCCAGGTGAAAATTTTCAAAAAAATTTTCGGACGGACGGGAACGTTAGATCATTGTGTGGGACGCCGAGACGGACACGTACGTGCAAAAAAAGTGTATGGTCGACCTGACGGTTTTCGAGAAAAACTCAAGAAACCGACCGCTTTCGGAGTTTCTCCGAGCGGCCGAGGCGAATTTTTCTAAGTCCCTGCGCGCCGTAGCCTGGCCGTACGTGCGACGCGTGTAACTTCGCCCGTTCGGATCGTTGTTGCGCCCGATCTACGGGTCGGATCGAGGAGACAGCTATATGGTTCGCTTCGCATTGCTACTGGCTACGTGATGAGCGTGAAACATTTTGCAAAATCGAAAATTTTTCGTTCGGTCCAGGTGAAAAATTTTCAAAAAAATTTTCGGACGGACGGGAACGTTAGATCATTGTGTGGAACGCCGAGACGGACACGTACGTGCAAAAAAAGTGTATGGTCGACCTGACGGTTTTCGAGAAAAGCTCAAGAAACCCACCGCTTTCGGAGTTTCTCCGAGCGGCCGAGGCGAAATTCTTCAAAGTCCCTGCGCGCCGTCGCCTGGCCGTACGTGCGACGCGTGTAACCTCGCCCGTTCGGATCGTTGTTGCGCCCGATCTACGGGTCGGATCGAGGAGACAGCTATATAGTTCGCTTCGCATTGCTACTGGCTACGTGATGAGCGTGAAACATTTTGCAAAATCGAAAATTTTTCGTTCGGTCCAGGTGAAAAATTTTCAAAAAAATTTTCGGACGGACGGGAACGTTAGATCATTGTGTGGAACGCCGAGACGGACACGTACGTGCAAAAAAAGTGTATGGTCGACCTGACGGTTTTCGAGAAAAACTCAAGAAACCGACCGCTTTCGGAGTTTCTCCGAGCGGCCGAGGCGAATTTTTCTAAGTCCCTGCGCGCCGTAGCCTGGCCGTACGTGCGACGCGTGTAACTTCGCCCGTTCGGATCGTTGTTGCGCCCGATCTACGGGTCGGATCGAGGAGACAGCTATATGGTTCGCTTCGCATTGCTACTGGCTACGTGATGAGCGTGAAACATTTTGCAAAATCGAAAATTTTTCGTTCGGTCCAGGTGAAAAATTTTCAAAAAAATTTTCGGACGGACGGGAACGTTAGATCATTGTGTGGGACGCCGAGACGGACACGTACGTGCAAAAAAAGTGTATGGTCGACCTGACGGTTTTCGAGAAAAACTCAAGAAACCGACCGCTTTCGGAGTTTCTCCGAGCGGCCGAGGCGAATTTTTCTAAGTCCCTGCGCGCCGTAGCCTGGCCGTACGTGCGACGCGTGTAACTTCGCCCGTTCGGATCGTTGTTGCGCCCGATCTACGGGTCGGATCGAGGAGACAGCTATATGGTTCGCTTCGCATTGCTACTGGCTACGTGATGAGCGTGAAACATTTTGCAAAATCGAAAATTTTTCGTTCGGTCCAGGTGAAAAATTTTCAAAAAAATTTTCGGACGGACGGGAACGTTAGATCATTGTGTGGGACGCCGAGACGGACACGTACGTGCAAAAAAAGTGTATGGTCGACCTGACGGTTTTCGAGAAAAACTCAAGAAACCGACCGCTTTCGGAGTTTCTCCGAGCGGCCGAGGCGAATTTTTCTAAGTCCCTGCGCGCCGTAGCCTGGCCGTACGTGCGACGCGTGTAACTTCGCCCGTTCGGATCGTTGTTGCGCCCGATCTACGGGTCGGATCGAGGAGACAGCTATATGGTTCGCTTCGCATTGCTACTGGCTACGTGATGAGCCTGAAACATTTTGCAAAATCGAAAATTTTTCGTTCGGTCCAGGTGAAAAATTTTCAAAAAAATTTTCGGACGGACGGGAACGTTAGATCATTGTGTGGGACGCCGAGACGGACACGTACGTGCAAAAAAAGTGTATGGTCCACCTGACGATTTTCGAGAAAAGCTCAAGAAACCGACCGCTTTCGGAGTTTCTCCGAGCGGCCGAGGCGAAATTCTTCAAAGTCCCTGCGCGCCGTAGCCTGGCCGTACGTGCGACGCGTGTAACTGCGCCCGTTCGGATCGTTGTTGCGCCCGATCTACGGGTCGGATCGAGGAGACAGCTATATGGTTCGCTTCGCATTGCTACTGGCTACGTGATGAGCGTGAAACATTTTGCAAAATCGAAAATTTTTCGTTCGGTCCAGGTGAAAAATTTTCAAAAAAATTTTCGGACGGACGGGAACGTTAGATCATTGTGTGGAACGCCGAGACGGACACGTACGTGCAAAAAAAGTGTATGGTCGACCTGACGGTTTTCGAGAAAAACTCAAGAAACCGACCGCTTTCGGAGTTTCTCCGAGCGGCCGAGGCGAATTTTTCTAAGTCCCTGCGCGCCGTAGCCTGGCCGTACGTGCGACGCGTGTAACTTCGCCCGTTCGGATCGTTGTTGCGCCCGATCTACGGGTCGGATCGAGGAGACAGCTATATGGTTCGCTTCGCATTGCTACTGGCTACGTGATGAGCGTGAAACATTTTGCAAAATCGAAAATTTTTCGTTCGGTCCAGGTGAAAAATTTTCAAAAAAATTTTCGGACGGACGGGAACGTTAGATCATTGTGTGGGACGCCGAGACGGACACGTACGTGCAAAAAAAGTGTATGGTCGACCTGACGGTTTTCGAGAAAAACTCAAGAAACCGACCGCTTTCGGAGTTTCTCCGAGCGGCCGAGGCGAATTTTTCTAAGTCCCTGCGCGCCGTAGCCTGGCCGTACGTGCGACGCGTGTAACTTCGCCCGTTCGGATCGTTGTTGCGCCCGATCTACGGGTCGGAACGAGGAGACAGCTATATGGTTCGCTTCGCATTGCTACTGGCTACGTGATGAGCGTGAAACATTTTGCAAAATCGAAAATTTTTCGTTCGGTCCAGGTGAAAATTTTCAAAAAAATTTTCGGACGGACGGGAACGTTAGATCATTGTGTGGGACGCCGAGACGGACACGTACGTGCAAAAAAAGTGTATGGTCGACCTGACGGTTTTCGAGAAAAACTCAAGAAACCGACCGCTTTCGGAGTTTCTCCGAGCGGCCGAGGCGAATTTTTCTAAGTCCCTGCGCGCCGTAGCCTGGCCGTACGTGCGACGCGTGTAACTTCGCCCGTTCGGATCGTTGTTGCGCCCGATCTACGGGTCGGATCGAGGAGACAGCTATATGGTTCGCTTCGCATTGCTACTGGCTACGTGATGAGCGTGAAACATTTTGCAAAATCGAAAATTTTTCGTTCGGTCCAGGTGAAAAATTTTCAAAAAAATTTTCGGACGGACGGGAACGTTAGATCATTGTGTGGAACGCCGAGACGGACACGTACGTGCAAAAAAAGTGTATGGTCGACCTGACGGTTTTCGAGAAAAGCTCAAGAAACCCACCGCTTTCGGAGTTTCTCCGAGCGGCCGAGGCGAAATTCTTCAAAGTCCCTGCGCGCCGTCGCCTGGCCGTACGTGCGACGCGTGTAACCTCGCCCGTTCGGATCGTTGTTGCGCCCGATCTACGGGTCGGATCGAGGAGACAGCTATATAGTTCGCTTCGCATTGCTACTGGCTACGTGATGAGCGTGAAACATTTTGCAAAATCGAAAATTTTTCGTTCGGTCCAGGTGAAAAATTTTCAAAAAAATTTTCGGACGGACGGGAACGTTAGATCATTGTGTGGAACGCCGAGACGGACACGTACGTGCAAAAAAAGTGTATGGTCGACCTGACGGTTTTCGAGAAAAACTCAAGAAACCGACCGCTTTCGGAGTTTCTCCGAGCGGCCGAGGCGAATTTTTCTAAGTCCCTGCGCGCCGTAGCCTGGCCGTACGTGCGACGCGTGTAACTTCGCCCGTTCGGATCGTTGTTGCGCCCGATCTACGGGTCGGATCGAGGAGACAGCTATATGGTTCGCTTCGCATTGCTACTGGCTACGTGATGAGCGTGAAACATTTTGCAAAATCGAAAATTTTTCGTTCGGTCCAGGTGAAAAATTTTCAAAAAAATTTTCGGACGGACGGGAACGTTAGATCATTGTGTGGGACGCCGAGACGGACACGTACGTGCAAAAAAAGTGTATGGTCGACCTGACGGTTTTCGAGAAAAACTCAAGAAACCGACCGCTTTCGGAGTTTCTCCGAGCGGCCGAGGCGAATTTTTCTAAGTCCCTGCGCGCCGTAGCCTGGCCGTACGTGCGACGCGTGTAAATTCGCCCGTTCGGATCGTTGTTGCGCCCGATCTACGGGTCGGATCGAGGAGACAGCTATATGGTTCGCTTCGCATTGCTACTGGCTACGTGATGAGCCTGAAACATTTTGCAAAATCGAAAATTTTTCGTTCGGTCCAGGTGAAAAATTTTCAAAAAAATTTTCGGACGGACGGGAACGTTAGATCATTGTGTGGGACGCCGAGACGGACACGTACGTGCAAAAAAAGTGTATGGTCCACCTGACGATTTTCGAGAAAAGCTCAAGAAACCGACCGCTTTCGGAGTTTCTCCGAGCGGCCGAGGCGAAATTCTTCAAAGTCTCTGCGCGCCGTAGCCTGGCCGTACGTGCGACGCGTGTAACTTCGCCCGTTCGGATCGTTGTTGCGCCCGATCTACGGGTCGGATCGAGGAGACAGCTATATGGTTCGCTTCGCATTGCTACTGGCTACGTGATGAGCGTGAAACATTTTGCCGAATCGAACATTTTTCGTTCGGTCCAGGTGAAAAATTTTCAAAAAAATTTTCGGACGGACGGGAACGTTAGATCATTGTGTGGGACGCCGAGACGGACACGTACGTGCAAAAAAAGTGTATGGTCGACCTGACGGTTTTCGAGAAAAACTCAAGAAACCGACCGCTTTCGGAGTTTCTCCGAGCGGCCGAGGCGAATTTTTCTAAGTCCCTGCGCGCCGTAGCCTGGCCGTACGTGCGACGCGTGTAACTTCGCCCGTTCGGATCGTTGTTGCGCCCGATCTACGGGTCGGATCGAGGAGACAGCTATATGGTTCGCTTCGCATTGCTACTGGCTACGTGATGAGCCTGAAACATTTTGCAAAATCGAAAATTTTTCGTTCGGTCCAGGTGAAAAATTTTCAAAAAAATTTTCGGACGGACGGGAACGTTAGATCATTGTGTGGGACGCCGAGACGGACACGTACGTGCAAAAAAAGTGTATGGTCGACCTGACGATTTTCGAGAAAAGCTCAAGAAACCGACCGCTTTCGGAGTTTCTCCGAGCGGCCGAGGCGAAATTCTTCAAAGTCTCTGCGCGCCGTAGCCTGGCCGTACGTGCGACGCGTGTAACTTCGCCCGTTCGGATCGTTGTTGCGCCCGATCTACGGGTCGGATCGAGGAGACAGCTATATGGTTCGCTTGGCATTGCTACTGGCTACGTGATGAGCGTGAAACATTTTGCAAAATCGAAAATTTTTCGTTCGGTCCAGGTGAAAAATTTTCAAAAAAATTTTCGGACGGACGGGAACGTTAGATCATTGTGTGGGACGCCGAGACGGACACGTACGTGCAAAAAAAGTGTATGGTCGACCTGACGGTTTTCGAGAAAAACTCAAGAAACCGACCGCTTTCGGAGTTTCTCCGAGCGGCCGAGGCGAATTTTTCTAAGTCCCTGCGCGCCGTAGCCTGGCCGTACGTGCGACGCGTGTAACTTCGCCCGTTCGGATCGTTGTTGCGCCCGATCTACGGGTCGGATCGAGGAGACAGCTATATGGTTCGCTTCGCATTGCTACTGGCTACGTGATGAGCGTGAAACATTTTGCAAAATCGAAAATTTTTCGTTCGGTCCAGGTGAAAAATTTTCAAAAAAATTTTCGGACGGACGGGAACGTTAGATCATTGTGTGGGACGCCGAGACGGACACGTACGTGCAAAAAAAGTGTATGGTCGACCTGACGGTTTTCGAGAAAAGCTCAAGAAACCGACCGCTTTCGGAGTTTCTCCGAGCGGCCGAGGCGAAATTCTTCAAAGTCCCTGCGCGCCGTAGCCTGGCCGTACGTGCGACGCGTGTAACTTCGCCCGTTCGGATCGTTGTTGCGCCCGATCTACGGGTCGGATCGAGGAGACAGCTATATGGTTCGCTTCGCATTGCTACTGGCTACGTGATGAGCGTGAAACATTTTGCAAAATCGAAAATTTTTCGTTCGGTCCAGGTGAAAAATTTTCAAAAAAATTTTCGGACGGACGGGAACGTTAGATCATTGTGTGGGACGCCGAGACGGACACGTACGTGCAAAAAAAGTGTATGGTCCACCTGACGATTTTCGAGAAAAGCTCAAGAAACCGACCGCTTTCGGAGTTTCTCCGAGCGGCCGAGGCGAAATTCTTCGAAGTCCCTGCGCGCCGTAGCCTGGCCGTACGTGCGACGCGTGTAACTTCGCCCGTTCGGATCGTTGTTGCGCCCGATCTACGGGTCGGATCGAGGAGACAGCTATATGGTTCGCTTCGCATTGCTACTGGCTACGTGATGAGCGTGAAACATTTTGCAGAATCGAACATTTTTCGTTCGGTCCAGGTGAAAAATTTTCAAAAAAATTTTCGGACGGACGGGAACGTTAGATCATTGTGTGGGACGCCGAGACGGACACGTACGTGCAAAAAAAGTGTATGGTCGACCTGACGGTTTTCGAGAAAAACTCAAGAAACCGACCGCTTTCGGAGTTTCTCCGAGCGGCCGAGGCGAATTTTTCTAAGTCCCTGCGCGCCGTAGCCTGGCCGTACGTGCGACGCGTGTAACTCTGCCCGTTCGGATCGTTGTTGCGCCCGATCTACGGGTCGGATCGAGGAGACAGCTATATGGTTCGCTTCGCATTGCTACTGGCTACGTGATGAGCGTGAAACATTTTGCAAAATCGAAAATTTTTCGTTCGGTCCAGGTGAAAAATTTTCAAAAAAATTTTCGGACGGACGGGAACGTTAGATCATTGTGTGGGACGCCGAGACGGACACGTACGTGCAAAAAAAGTGTATGGTCCACCTGACGATTTTCGAGAAAAGCTCATGAAACCGACCGCTTTCGGAGTTTCTCCGAGCGGCCGAGGCGAAATTCTTCAAAGTCTCTGCGCGCCGTAGCCTGGCCGTACGTGCGACGCGTGTAACTTCGCCCGTTCGGATCGTTGTTGCGCCCGATCTACGGGTCGGATCGAGGAGACAGCTATATGGTTCGCTTGGCATTGCTACTGGCTACGTGATGAGCGTGAAACATTTTGCAAAATCGAAAATTTTTCGTTCGGTCCAGGTGAAAAATTTTCAAAAAAATTTTCGGACGGACGGGAACGTTAGATCATTGTGTGGGACGCCGAGACGGACACGTACGTGCAAAAAAAGTGTATGGTCGACCTGACGGTTTTCGAGAAAAACTCAAGAAACCGACCGCTTTCGGAGTTTCTCCGAGCGGCCGAGGCGAATTTTTCTAAGTCCCTGCGCGCCGTAGCCTGGCCGTACGTGCGACGCGTGTAACTTCGCCCGTTCGGATCGTTGTTGCGCCCGATCTACGGGTCGGATCGAGGAGACAGCTATATGGTTCGCTTCGCATTGCTACTGGCTACGTGATGAGCGTGAAACATTTTGCAGAATCGAACATTTTTCGTTCGGTCCAGGTGAAAAATTTTCAAAAAAATTTTCGGACGGACGGGAACGTTAGATCATTGTGTGGAACGCCGAGACGGACACGTACGTGCAAAAAAAGTGTATGGTCGACCTGACGGTTTTCGAGAAAAACTCAAGAAACCGACCGCTTTCGGAGTTTCTCCGAGCGGCCGAGGCGAATTTTTCTAAGTCCCTGCGCGCCGTAGCCTGGCCGTACGTGCGACGCGTGTAACTTCGCCCGTTCGGATCGTTGTTGCGCCCGATCTACGGGTCGGATCGAGGAGACACCTATATGGTTCGCTTCGCATTGCTACTGGCTACGTGATGAGCGTGAAACATTTTGCAAAATCGAAAATTTTTCGTTCGGTCCAGGTGAAAAATTTTCAAAAAAATTTTCGGACGGACGGGAACGTTAGATCATTGTGTGGGACGCCGAGACGGACACGTACGTGCAAAAAAAGTGTATGGTCGACCTGACGGTTTTCGAGAAAAACTCAAGAAACCGACCGCTTTCGGAGTTTCTCCGAGCGGCCGAGGCGAATTTTTCTAAGTCCCTGCGCGCCGTAGCCTGGCCGTACGTGCGACGCGTGTAACTTCGCCCGTTCGGATCGTTGTTGCGCCCGATCTACGGGTCGGATCGAGGAGACAGCTATATGGTTCGCTTCGCATTGCTACTGGCTACGTGATGAGCGTGAAACATTTTGCAAAATCGAAAATTTTTCGTTCGGTCCAGGTGAAAAATTTTCAAAAAAATTTTCGGACGGACGGGAACGTTAGATCATTGTGTGGGACGCCGAGACGGACACGTACGTGCAAAAAAAGTGTATGGTCGACCTGACGGTTTTCGAGAAAAGCTCAAGAAACCGACCGCTTTCGGAGTTTCTCCGAGCGGCCGAGGCGAAATTCTTCAAAGTCCCTGCGCGCCGTAGCCTGGCCGTACGTGCGACGCGTGTTACTTCGCCCGTTCGGATCGTTGTTGCGCCCGATCTACGGGTCGGATCGAGGAGGCAGCTATATGGTTCGCTTCGCATTGCTACTGGCTACGTGATGAGCGTGAAACATTTTGCAAAATCGAAAATTTTTCGTTCGGTCCAGGTGAAAAATTTTCAAAAAAATTTTCGGACGGACGGGAACGTTAGATCATTGTGTGGGACGCCGAGACGGACACGCACGTGCAAAAAAAGTGTATGGTCGACCTGACGGTTTTCGAGAAAAGCTCAAGAAACCGACCGCTTTCGGAGTTTCTCCGAGCGGCCGAGGCGAAATTCTTCAAAGTCCCTGCGCGCCGTAGCCTGGCCGTACGTGCGACGCGTGTAACTTCGCCCGTTCGGATCGTTGTTGCGCCCGATCTACGGGTCGGATCGAGGAGACAGCTATATGGTTCGCTTCGCATTGCTACTGGCTACGTGATGAGCGTGAAACATTTTGCAAAATCGAAAATTTTTCGTTCGGTCCAGGTGAAAAATTTTCAAAAAAATTTTCGGACGGACGGGAACGTTAGATCATTGTGTGGGACGCCGAGACGGACACGTACGTGCAAAAAAAGTGTATGGTCGACCTGACGGTTTTCGAGAAAAACTCAAGAAACCGACCGCTTTCGGAGTTTCTCCGAGCGGCCGAGGCGAATTTTTCTAAGTCCCTGCGCGCCGTAGACTGGCCGTACGTGCGACGCGTGTAACTTCGCCCGTTCGGATCGTTGTTGCGCCCGATCTACGGGTCGGATCGAGGAGACAGCTATATGGTTCGCTTCGCATTGCTACTGGCTACGTGATGAGCGTGAAACATTTTGCAAAATCGAAAATTTTTCGTTCGGTCCAGGTGAAAAATTTTCAAAAAAATGTTCGGACGGACGGGAACGTTAGATCATTGTGTGGGACGCCGAGACGGACACGTACGTGCAAAAATAGTGTATGGTCGACCTGACGGTTTTCGAGAAAAACTCAAGAAACCGACCGCTTTCGGAGTTTCTCCGAGCGGCCGAGGCGAATTTTTCTAAGTCCCTGCGCGCCGTAGCCTTGCCGTACGTGCGACGCGTGTAACTTCGCCCGTTCGGATCGTTGTTGCGCCCGATCTACGGGTCGGATCGAGGAGACAGCTATATGGTTCGCTTCGCATTGCTACTGGCTACGTGATGAGCGTGAAACATTTTGCAAAATCGAAAATTTTTCGTTCGGTCCAGGTGAAAAATTTTCAAAAAAATTTTCGGACGGACGGGAACGTTAGATCATTGTGTGGGACGCCGAGACGGACACGTACGTGCAAAAAAAGTGTATGGTCGACCTGACGGTTTTCGAGAAAAACTCAAGAAACCGACCGCTTTCGGAGTTTCTCCGAGCGGCCGAGGCGAATTTTTCTAAGTCCCTGCGCGCCGTAGCCTGGCCGTACGTGCGACGCGTGTAACTTCGCCCGTTCGGATCGTTGTTGCGCCCGATCTACGGGTCGGAACGAGGAGACAGCTATATGGTTCGCTTCGCATTGCTACTGGCTACGTGATGAGCGTGAAACATTTTGCAAAATCGAAAATTTTTCGTTCGGTCCAGGTGAAAATTTTCAAAAAAATTTTCGGACGGACGGGAACGTTAGATCATTGTGTGGGACGCCGAGACGGACACGTACGTGCAAAAAAAGTGTATGGTCGACCTGACGGTTTTCGAGAAAAACTCAAGAAACCGACCGCTTTCGGAGTTTCTCCGAGCGGCCGAGGCGAATTTTTCTAAGTCCCTGCGCGCCGTAGCCTGGCCGTACGTGCGACGCGTGTAACTTCGCCCGTTCGGATCGTTGTTGCGCCCGATCTACGGGTCGGATCGAGGAGACAGCTATATGGTTCGCTTCGCATTGCTACTGGCTACGTGATGAGCGTGAAACATTTTGCAAAATCGAAAATTTTTCGTTCGGTCCAGGTGAAAAATTTTCAAAAAAATTTTCGGACGGACGGGAACGTTAGATCATTGTGTGGAACGCCGAGACGGACACGTACGTGCAAAAAAAGTGTATGGTCGACCTGACGGTTTTCGAGAAAAGCTCAAGAAACCCACCGCTTTCGGAGTTTCTCCGAGCGGCCGAGGCGAAATTCTTCAAAGTCCCTGCGCGCGGTCGCCTGGCCGTACGTGCGACGCGTGTAACCTCGCCCGTTCGGATCGTTGTTGCGCCCGATCTACGGGTCGGATCGAGGAGACAGCTATATAGTTCGCTTCGCATTGCTACTGGCTACGTGATGAGCGTGAAACATTTTGCAAAATCGAAAATTTTTCGTTCGGTCCAGGTGAAAAATTTTCAAAAAAATTTTCGGACGGACGGGAACGTTAGATCATTGTGTGGAACGCCGAGACGGACACGTACGTGCAAAAAAAGTGTATGGTCGACCTGACGGTTTTCGAGAAAAACTCAAGAAACCGACCGCTTTCGGAGTTTCTCCGAGCGGCCGAGGCGAATTTTTCTAAGTCCCTGCGCGCCGTAGCCTGGCCGTACGTGCGACGCGTGTAACTTCGCCCGTTCGGATCGTTGTTGCGCCCGATCTACGGGTCGGATCGAGGAGACAGCTATATGGTTCGCTTCGCATTGCTACTGGCTACGTGATGAGCGTGAAACATTTTGCAAAATCGAAAATTTTTCGTTCGGTCCAGGTGAAAAATTTTCAAAAAAATTTTCGGACGGACGGGAACGTTAGATCATTGTGTGGGACGCCGAGACGGACACGTACGTGCAAAAAAAGTGTATGGTCGACCTGACGGTTTTCGAGAAAAACTCAAGAAACCGACCGCTTTCGGAGTTTCTCCGAGCGGCCGAGGCGAATTTTTCTAAGTCCCTGCGCGCCGTAGCCTGGCCGTACGTGCGACGCGTGTAACTTCGCCCGTTCGGATCGTTGTTGCGCCCGATCTACGGGTCGGATCGAGGAGACAGCTATATGGTTCGCTTCGCATTGCTACTGGCTACGTGATGAGCGTGAAACATTTTGCAAAATCGAAAATTTTTCGTTCGGTCCAGGTGAAAAATTTTCAAAAAAATTTTCGGACGGACGGGAACGTTAGATCATTGTGTGGGACGCCGAGACGGACACGTACGTGCAAAAAAAGTGTATGGTCGACCTGACGGTTTTCGAGAAAAACTCAAGAAACCGACCGCTTTCGGAGTTTCTCCGAGCGGCCGAGGCGAAATTCTTCAAAGTCCCTGCGCGCCGTAGCCTGGCCGTACGTGCGACGCGTGTAACTGCGCCCGTTCGGATCGTTGTTGCGCCCGATCTACGGGTCGGATCGAGGAGACAGCTATATGGTTCGCTTCGCATTGCTACTGGCTACGTGATGAGCGTGAAACATTTTGCAAAATCGAAAATTTTTCGTTCGGTCCAGGTGAAAAATTTTCAAAAAAATTTTCGGACGGACGGGAACGTTAGATCATTGTGTGGAACGCCGAGACGGACACGTACGTGCAAAAAAAGTGTATGGTCGACCTGACGGTTTTCGAGAAAAACTCAAGAAACCGACCGCTTTCGGAGTTTCTCCGAGCGGCCGAGGCGAATTTTTCTAAGTCCCTGCGCGCCGTAGCCTGGCCGTACGTGCGACGCGTGTAACTTCGCCCGTTCGGATCGTTGTTGCGCCCGATCTACGGGTCGGATCGAGGAGACAGCTATATGGTTCGCTTCGCATTGCTACTGGCTACGTGATGAGCGTGAAACATTTTGCAAAATCGAAAATTTTTCGTTCGGTCCAGGTGAAAAATTTTCAAAAAAATTTTCGGACGGACGGGAACGTTAGATCATTGTGTGGGACGCCGAGACGGACACGTACGTGCAAAAAAAGTGTATGGTCGACCTGACGGTTTTCGAGAAAAACTCAAGAAACCGACCGCTTTCGGAGTTTCTCCGAGCGGCCGAGGCGAATTTTTCTAAGTCCCTGCGCGCCGTAGCCTGGCCGTACGTGCGACGCGTGTAACTTCGCCCGTTCGGATCGTTGTTGCGCCCGATCTACGGGTCGGAACGAGGAGACAGCTATATGGTTCGCTTCGCATTGCTACTGGCTACGTGATGAGCGTGAAACATTTTGCAAAATCGAAAATTTTTCGTTCGGTCCAGGTGAAAATTTTCAAAAAAATTTTCGGACGGACGGGAACGTTAGATCATTGTGTGGGACGCCGAGACGGACACGTACGTGCAAAAAAAGTGTATGGTCGACCTGACGGTTTTCGAGAAAAACTCAAGAAACCGACCGCTTTCGGAGTTTCTCCGAGCGGCCGAGGCGAATTTTTCTAAGTCCCTGCGCGCCGTAGCCTGGCCGTACGTGCGACGCGTGTAACTTCGCCCGTTCGGATCGTTGTTGCGCCCGATCTACGGGTCGGATCGAGGAGACAGCTATATGGTTCGCTTCGCATTGCTACTGGCTACGTGATGAGCGTGAAACATTTTGCAAAATCGAAAATTTTTCGTTCGGTCCAGGTGAAAAATTTTCAAAAAAATTTTCGGACGGACGGGAACGTTAGATCATTGTGTGGAACGCCGAGACGGACACGTACGTGCAAAAAAAGTGTATGGTCGACCTGACGGTTTTCGAGAAAAGCTCAAGAAACCCACCGCTTTCGGAGTTTCTCCGAGCGGCCGAGGCGAAATTCTTCAAAGTCCCTGCGCGCCGTCGCCTGGCCGTACGTGCGACGCGTGTAACCTCGCCCGTTCGGATCGTTGTTGCGCCCGATCTACGGGTCGGATCGAGGAGACAGCTATATAGTTCGCTTCGCATTGCTACTGGCTACGTGATGAGCGTGAAACATTTTGCAAAATCGAAAATTTTTCGTTCGGTCCAGGTGAAAAATTTTCAAAAAAATTTTCGGACGGACGGGAACGTTAGATCATTGTGTGGAACGCCGAGACGGACACGTACGTGCAAAAAAAGTGTATGGTCGACCTGACGGTTTTCGAGAAAAACTCAAGAAACCGACCGCTTTCGGAGTTTCTCCGAGCGGCCGAGGCGAATTTTTCTAAGTCCCTGCGCGCCGTAGCCTGGCCGTACGTGCGACGCGTGTAACTTCGCCCGTTCGGATCGTTGTTGCGCCCGATCTACGGGTCGGATCGAGGAGACAGCTATATGGTTCGCTTCGCATTGCTACTGGCTACGTGATGAGCGTGAAACATTTTGCAAAATCGAAAATTTTTCGTTCGGTCCAGGTGAAAAATTTTCAAAAAAATTTTCGGACGGACGGGAACGTTAGATCATTGTGTGGGACGCCGAGACGGACACGTACGTGCAAAAAAAGTGTATGGTCGACCTGACGGTTTTCGAGAAAAACTCAAGAAACCGACCGCTTTCGGAGTTTCTCCGAGCGGCCGAGGCGAATTTTTCTAAGTCCCTGCGCGCCGTAGCCTGGCCGTACGTGCGACGCGTGTAAATTCGCCCGTTCGGATCGTTGTTGCGCCCGATCTACGGGTCGGATCGAGGAGACAGCTATATGGTTCGCTTCGCATTGCTACTGGCTACGTGATGAGCCTGAAACATTTTGCAAAATCGAAAATTTTTCGTTCGGTCCAGGTGAAAAATTTTCAAAAAAATTTTCGGACGGACGGGAACGTTAGATCATTGTGTGGGACGCCGAGACGGACACGTACGTGCAAAAAAAGTGTATGGTCCACCTGACGATTTTCGAGAAAAGCTCAAGAAACCGACCGCTTTCGGAGTTTCTCCGAGCGGCCGAGGCGAAATTCTTCAAAGTCTCTGCGCGCCGTAGCCTGGCCGTACGTGCGACGCGTGTAACTTCGCCCGTTCGGATCGTTGTTGCGCCCGATCTACGGGTCGGATCGAGGAGACAGCTATATGGTTCGCTTCGCATTGCTACTGGCTACGTGATGAGCGTGAAACATTTTGCCGAATCGAACATTTTTCGTTCGGTCCAGGTGAAAAATTTTCAAAAAAATTTTCGGACGGACGGGAACGTTAGATCATTGTGTGGGACGCCGAGACGGACACGTACGTGCAAAAAAAGTGTATGGTCGACCTGACGGTTTTCGAGAAAAACTCAAGAAACCGACCGCTTTCGGAGTTTCTCCGAGCGGCCGAGGCGAATTTTTCTAAGTCCCTGCGCGCCGTAGCCTGGCCGTACGTGCGACGCGTGTAACTTCGCCCGTTCGGATCGTTGTTGCGCCCGATCTACGGGTCGGATCGAGGAGACAGCTATATGGTTCGCTTCGCATTGCTACTGGCTACGTGATGAGCCTGAAACATTTTGCAAAATCGAAAATTTTTCGTTCGGTCCAGGTGAAAAATTTTCAAAAAAATTTTCGGACGGACGGGAACGTTAGATCATTGTGTGGGACGCCGAGACGGACACGTACGTGCAAAAAAAGTGTATGGTCCACCTGACGATTTTCGAGAAAAGCTCAAGAAACCGACCGCTTTCGGAGTTTCTCCGAGCGGCCGAGGCGAAATTCTTCAAAGTCTCTGCGCGCCGTAGCCTGGCCGTACGTGCGACGCGTGTAACTTCGCCCGTTCGGATCGTTGTTGCGCCCGATCTACGGGTCGGATCGAGGAGACAGCTATATGGTTCGCTTCGCATTGCTACTGGCTACGTGATGAGCGTGAAACATTTTGCAGAATCGAACATTTTTCGTTCGGTCCAGGTGAAAAATTTTCAAAAAAATTTTCGGACGGACGGGAACGTTAGATCATTGTGTGGGACGCCGAGACGGACACGTACGTGCAAAAAAAGTGTATGGTCGACCTGACGGTTTTCGAGAAAAACTCAAGAAACCGACCGCTTTCGGAGTTTCTCCGAGCGGCCGAGGCGAATTTTTCTAAGTCCCTGCGCGCCGTAGCCTGGCCGTACGTGCGACGCGTGTAACTTCGCCCGTTCGGATCGTTGTTGCGCCCGATCTACGGGTCGGATCGAGGAGACAGCTATATGGTTCGCTTCGCATTGCTACTGGCTACGTGATGAGCGTGAAACATTTTGCAAAATCGAAAATTTTTCGTTCGGTCCAGGTGAAAAATTTTCAAAAAAATTTTCGGACGGACGGGAACGTTAGATCATTGTGTGGGACGCCGAGACGGACACGTACGTGCAAAAAAAGTGTATGGTCGACCTGACGGTTTTCGAGAAAAACTCAAGAAACCGACCGCTTTCGGAGTTTCTCCGAGCGGCCGAGGCGAATTTTTCTAAGTCCCTGCGCGCCGTAGCCTGGCCGTACGTGCGACTCGTGTAACTTCGCCCGTTCGGATCGTTGTTGCGCCCGATCTACGGGTCGGATCGAGGAGACAGCTATATGATTCGCTTGGCATTGCTACTGGCTACGTGATGAGCGTGAAACATTTTGCAAAATCGAAAATTTTTCGTTCGGTCCAGGTGAAAAATTTTCAAAAAAATTTTCGGACGGACGGGAACGTTAGATCATTGTGTGGGACGCCGAGACGGACACGTACGTGCAAAAAAAGTGTATGGTCGACCTGACGGTTTTCGAGAAAAACTCAAGAAACCGACCGCTTTCGGAGTTTCTCCGAGCGGCCGAGGCGAATTTTTCTAAGTCCCTGCGCGCCGTAGCCTGGCCGTACGTGCGACGCGTGTAACTTCGCCCGTTCGGATCGTTGTTGCGCCCGATCTACGGGTCGGATCGAGGAGACAGCTATATGGTTCGCTTCGCATTGCTACTGGCTACGTGATGAGCGTGAAACATTTTGCAGAATCGAAAATTTTTCGTTCGGTCCAGGTGAAAAATTTTCAAAAAAATTTTCGGACGGACGGGAACGTTAGATCATTGTGTGGGACGCCGAGACGGACACGTACGTGCAAAAAAAGTGTATGGTCGACCTGACGGTTTTCGAGAAAAACTCAAGAAACCGACCGCTTTCGGAGTTTCTCCGAGCGGCCGAGGCGAATTTTTCTAAGTCCCTGCGCGCCGTAGCCTGGCCGTACGTGCGACTCGTGTAACTTCGCCCGTTCGGATCGTTGTTGCGCCCGATCTACGGGTCGGATCGAGGAGACAGCTATATGGTTCGCTTGGCATTGCTACTGGCTACGTGATGAGCGTGAAACATTTTGCAAAATCGAAAATTTTTCGTTCGGTCCAGGTGAAAAATTTTCAAAAAAATTTTCGGACGGACGGGAACGTTAGATCATTGTGTGGGACGCCGAGACGGACACGTACGTGCAAAAAAAGTGTATGGTCGACCTGACGGTTTTCGAGAAAAACTCAAGAAACCGACCGCTTTCGGAGTTTCTCCGAGCGGCCGAGGCGAATTTTTCTAAGTCCCTGCGCGCCGTAGCCTGGCCGTACGTGCGACGCGTGTAACTTCGCCCGTTCGGATCGTTGTTGCGCCCGATCTACGGGTCGGATCGAGGAGACAGCTATATGGTTCGCTTCGCATTGCTACTGGCTACGTGATGAGCGTGAAACATTTTGCAGAATCGAAAATTTTTCGTTCGGTCCAGGTGAAAAATTTTCAAAAAAATTTTCGGACGGACGGGAACGTTAGATCATTGTGTGGGACGCCGAGACGGACACGTACGTGCAAAAAAAGTGTATGGTCGACCTGACGGTTTTCGAGAAAAACTCAAGAAACCGACCGCTTTCGGAGTTTCTCCGAGCGGCCGAGGCGAATTTTTCTAAGTCCCTGCGCGCCGTAGCCTGGCCGTACGTGCGACGCGTGTAACTTCGCCCGTTCGGATCGTTGTTGCGCCCGATCTACGGGTCGGATCGAGGAGACAGCTATATGGTTCGCTTGGCATTGCTACTGGCTACGTGATGAGCGTGAAACATTTTGCAAAATCGAAAATTTTTCGTTCGGTCCAGGTGAAAAATTTTCAAAAAAATTTTCGGACGGACGGGAACGTTAGATCATTGTGTGGGACGCCGAGACGGACACGTACGTGCAAAAAAAGTGTATGGTCGACCTGACGGTTTTCGAGAAAAACTCAAGAAACCGACCGCTTTTGGAGTTTCTCCGAGCGGCCGAGGCGAATTTTTCTAAGTCCCTGCGCGCCGTAGCCTGGCCGTACGTGCGACGCGTGTAACTTCGCCCGTTCGGATCGTTGTTGCGCCCGATCTACGGGTCGGATCGAGGAGACAGCTATATGGTTCGCTTGGCATTGCTACTGGCTACGTGATGAGCGTGAAACATTTTGCAAAATCGAAAATTTTTCGTTCGGTCCAGGTGAAAAATTTTCAAAAAAATTTTCGGACGGACGGGAACGTTAGATCATTGTGTGGGACGCCGAGACGGACACGTACGTGCAAAAAAAGTGTATGGTCGACCTGACGGTTTTCGAGAAAAACTCAAGAAACCGACCGCTTTCGGAGTTTCTCCGAGCGGCCGAGGCGAATTTTTCTAAGTCCCTGCGCGCCGTAGCCTGGCCGTACGTGCGACGCGTGTAACTTCGCCCGTTCGGATCGTTGTTGCGCCCGATCTACGGGTCGGATCGAGGAGACAGCTATATGGTTCGCTTCGCATTGCTACTGGCTACGTGATGAGCGTGAAACATTTTGCAAAATCGAAAATTTTTCGTTCGGTCCAGGTGAAAAATTTTCAAAAAAATTTTCGGACGGACGGGAACGTTAGATCATTGTGTGGGACGCCGAGACGGACACGTACGTGCAAAAAAAGTGTATGGTCGACCTGACGGTTTTCGAGAAAAGCTCAAGAAACCGACCGCTTTCGGAGTTTCTCCGAGCGGCCGAGGCGAATTTTTCTAAGTCCCTGCGCGCCGTAGCCTGGCCGTACGTGCGACGCGTGTAACTTCGCCCGTTCGGATCGTTGTTGCGCCCGATCTACGGGTCGGATCGAGGAGACAGCTATATGGTTCGCTTCGCATTGCTACTGGCTACGTGATGAGCGTGAAACATTTTGCAAAATCGAAAATTTTTCGTTCGGTCCAGGTGAAAAATTTTCAAAAAAATTTTCGGACGGACGGGAACGTTAGATCATTGTGTGGGACGCCGAGACGGACACGTACGTGCAAAAAAAGTGTATGGTCGACCTGACGGTTTTCGAGAAAAACTCAAGAAACCGACCGCTTTCGGAGTTTCTCCGAGCGGCCGAGGCGAATTTTTCTAAGTCCCTGCGCGCCGTAGCCTGGCCGTACGTGCGACGCGTGTAACTTCGCCCGTTCGGATCGTTGTTGCGCCCGATCTACGGGTCGGATCGAGGAGACAGCTATATGGTTCGCTTGGCATTGCTACTGGCTACGTGATGAGCGTGAAACATTTTGCAAAATCGAAAATTTTTCGTTCGGTCCAGGTGAAAAATTTTCAAAAAAATTTTCGGACGGACGGGAACGTTAGATCATTGTGTGGGACGCCGAGACGGACACGTACGTGCAAAAAAAGTGTATGGTCGACCTGACGGTTTTCGAGAAAAACTCAAGAAACCGACCGCTTTCGGAGTTTCTCCGAGCGGCCGAGGCGAATTTTTCTAAGTCCCTGCGCGCCGTAGCCTGGCCGTACGTGCGACGCGTGTAACTTCGCCCGTTCGGATCGTTGTTGCGCCCGATCTACGGGTCGGATCGAGGAGACAGCTATATGGTTCGCTTCGCATTGCTACTGGCTACGTGATGAGCGTGAAACATTTTGCAAAATCGAAAATTTTTCGTTCGGTCCAGGTGAAAAATTTTCAAAAAAATTTTCGGACGGACGGGAACGTTAGATCATTGTGTGGGACGCCGAGACGGACACGTACGTGCAAAAAAAGTGTATGGTCGACCTGACGGTTTTCGAGAAAAGCTCAAGAAACCGACCGCTTTCGGAGTTTCTCCGAGCGGCCGAGGCGAAATTCTTCAAAGTCCCTGCGCGCCGTAGCCTGGCCGTACGTGCGACGCGTGTAACTTCGCCCGTTCGGATCGTTGTTGCGCCCGATCTACGGGTCGGATCGAGGAGACAGCTATATGGTTCGCTTCGCATTGCTACTGGCTACGTGATGAGCGTGAAACATTTTGCAAAATCGAAAATTTTTCGTTCGGTCCAGGTGAAAAATTTTCAAAAAAATTTTCGGACGGACGGGAACGTTAGATCATTGTGTGGGACGCCGAGACGGACACGTACGTGCAAAAAAAGTGTATGGTCCACCTGACGATTTTCGAGAAAAGCTCAAGAAACCGACCGCTTTCGGAGTTTCTCCGAGCGGCCGAGGCAAAATTCTTCAAAGTCTCTGCGCGCCGTAGCCTGGCCGTACGTGCGACGCGTGTAACTTCGCCCGTTCGGATCGTTGTTGCGCCCGATCTACGGGTCGGATCGAGGAGACAGCTATATGGTTCGCTTCGCATTGCTACTGGCTACGTGATGAGCGTGAAACATTTTGCAAAATCGAAAATTTTTCGTTCGGTCCAGGTGAAAAATTTTCAAAAAAATTTTCGGACGGACGGGAACGTTAGATCATTGTGTGGGACGCCGAGACGGACACGTACGTGCAAAAAAAGTGTATGGTCGACCTGACGGTTTTCGAGAAAAACTCAAGAAACCGACCGCTTTCGGAGTTTCTCCGAGCGGCCGAGGCGAATTTTTCTAAGTCCCTGCGCGCCGTAGCCTGGCCGTACGTGCGACGCGTGTAACTTCGCCCGTTCGGATCGTTGTTGCGCCCGATCTACGGGTCGGATCGAGGAGACAGCTATATGGTTCGCTTCGCATTGCTACTGGCTACGTGATGAGCGTGAAACATTTTGCAAAATCGAAAATTTTTCGTTCGGTCCAGGTGAAAAATTTTCAAAAAAATTTTCGGACGGACGGGAACGTTAGATCATTGTGTGGGACGCCGAGACGGACACGTACGTGCAAAAAAAGTGTATGGTCGACCTGACGGTTTTCGAGAAAAGCTCAAGAAACCGACCGCTTTCGGAGTTTCTCCGAGCGGCCGAGGCGAAATTCTTCAAAGTCCCTGCGCGCCGTAGCCTGGCCGTACGTGCGACGCGTGTAACTTCGCCCGTTCGGATCGTTGTTGCGCCCGATCTACGGGTCGGATCGAGGAGACAGCTATATGGTTCGCTTCGCATTGCTACTGGCTACGTGATGAGCGTGAAACATTTTGCAAAATCGAAAATTTTTCGTTCGGTCCAGGTGAAAAATTTTCAAAAAAATTTTCGGACGGACGGGAACGTTAGATCATTGTGTGGGACGCCGAGACGGACACGTACGTGCAAAAAAAGTGTATGGTCCACCTGACGATTTTCGAGAAAAGCTCAAGAAACCGACCGCTTTCGGAGTTTCTCCGAGCGGCCGAGGCAAAATTCTTCAAAGTCTCTGCGCGCCGTAGCCTGGCCGTACGTGCGACGCGTGTAACTTCGCCCGTTCGGATCGTTGTTGCGCCCGATCTACGGGTCGGATCGAGGAGACAGCTATATGGTTCGCTTCGCATTGCTACTGGCTACGTGATGAGCGTGAAACATTTTGCAGAATCGAACATTTTTCGTTCGGTCCAGGTGAAAAATTTTCAAAAAAATTTTCGGACGGACGGGAACGTTAGATCATTGTGTGGGACGCCGAGACGGACACGTACGTGCAAAAAAAGTGTATGGTCGACCTGACGGTTTTCGAGAAAAACTCAAGAAACCGACCGCTTTCGGAGTTTCTCCGAGCGGCCGAGGCGAATTTTTCTAAGTCCCTGCGCGCCGTAGCCTGGCCGTACGTGCGACGCGTGTAACTTCGCCCGTTCGGATCGTTGTTGCGCCCGATCTACGGGTCGGATCGAGGAGACAGCTATATGGTTCGCTTGGCATTGCTACTGGCTACGTGATGAGCGTGAAACATTTTGCAAAATCGAAAATTTTTCGTTCGGTCCAGGTGAAAAATTTTCAAAAAAATTTTCGGACGGACGGGAACGTTAGATCATTGTGTGGGACGCCGAGACGGACACGTACGTGCAAAAAAAGTGTATGGTCGACCTGACGGTTTTCGAGAAAAACTCAAGAAACCGACCGCTTTCGGAGTTTCTCCGAGCGGCCGAGGCGAATTTTTCTAAGTCCCTGCGCGCTGTAGCCTGGCCGTACGTGCGACGCGTGTAACTTCGCCCGTTCGGATCGTTGCGCCCGATCTACGGGTCGGATCGAGGAGACAGCTATATGGTTCGCTTCGCATTGCTACTGGCTACGTGATGAGCGTGAAACATTTTGCAAAATCGAAAATTTTTCGTTCGGTCCAGGTGAAAAATTTTCAAAAAAATTTTCGGACGGACGGGAACGTTAGATCATTGTGTGGGACGCCGAGACGGACACGTACGTGCAAAAAAAGTGTATGGTCGACCTGACGGTTTTCGAGAAAAGCTCAAGAAACCGACCGCTTTCGGAGTTTCTCCGAGCGGCCGAGGCGAAATTCTTCAAAGTCCCTGCGCGCCGTAGCCTGGCCGTACGTGCGACGCGTGTAACTTCGCCCGTTCGGATCGTTGTTGCGCCCGATCTACGGGTCGGATCGAGGAGACAGCTATATGGTTCGCTTCGCATTGCTACTGGCTACGTGATGAGCGTGAAACATTTTGCAAAATCGAAAATTTTTCGTTCGGTCCAGGTGAAAAATTTTCAAAAAAATTTTCGGACGGACGGGAACGTTAGATCATTGTGTGGGACGCCGAGACGGACACGTACGTGCAAAAAAAGTGTATGGTCCACCTGACGATTTTCGAGAAAAGCTCAAGAAACCGACCGCTTTCGGAGTTTCTCCGAGCGGCCGAGGCAAAATTCTTCAAAGTCTCTGCGCGCCGTAGCCTGGCCGTACGTGCGACGCGTGTAACTTCGCCCGTTCGGATCGTTGTTGCGCCCGATCTACGGGTCGGATCGAGGAGAAAGCTATATGGTTCGCTTCGCATTGCTACTGGCTACGTGATGAGCGTGAAACATTTTGCAGAATCGAACATTTTTCGTTCGGTCCAGGTGAAAAATTTTCAAAAAAATTTTCGGACGGACGGGAACGTTAGATCATTGTGTGGGACGCCGAGACGGACACGTACGTGCAAAAAAAGTGTATGGTCGACCTGACGGTTTTCGAGAAAAACTCAAGAAACCGACCGCTTTCGGAGTTTCTCCGAGCGGCCGAGGCGAATTTTTCTAAGTCCCTGCGCGCCGTAGCCTGGCCGTACGTGCGACGCGTGTAACTTCGCCCGTTCGGATCGTTGTTGCGCCCGATCTACGGGTCGGATCGAGGAGACAGCTATATGGTTCGCTTCGCATTGCTACTGGCTACGTGATGAGCGTGAAACATTTTGCAAAATCGAAAATTTTTCGTTCGGTCCAGGTGAAAAATTTTCAAAAAAATTTTCGGACGGACGGGAACGTTAGATCATTGTGTGGGACGCCGAGACGGACACGTACGTGCAAAAAAAGTGTATGGTCGACCTGACGGTTTTCGAGAAAAACTCAAGAAACCGACCGCTTTCGGAGTTTCTCCGAGCGGCCGAGGCGAATTTTTCTAAGTCCCTGCGCGCCGTAGCCTGGCCGTACGTGCGACGCGTGTAACTTCGCCCGTTCGGATCGTTGTTGCGCCCGATCTACGGGTCGGATCGAGGAGACAGCTATATGGTTCGCTTCGCATTGCTACTGGCTACGTGATGAGCGTGAAACATTTTGCAAAATCGAAAATTTTTCGTTCGGTCCAGGTGAAAAATTTTCAAAAAAATTTTCGGACGGACGGGAACGTTAGATCATTGTGTGGGACGCCGAGACGGACACGTACGTGCAAAAAAAGTGTATGGTCGACCTGACGGTTTTCGAGAAAAACTCAAGAAACCGACCGCTTTCGGAGTTTCTCCGAGCGGCCGAGGCGAATTTTTCTAAGTCCCTGCGCGCCGTAGCCTGGCCGTACGTGCGACGCGTGTAACTTCGCCCGTTCGCATCGTTGTTGCGCCCGATCTACGGGTCGGATCGAGGAGACAGCTATATGGTTCGCTTCACATTGCTACTGGCTACGTGATGAGCGTGAAACATTTTGCAAAATCGAAAATTTTTCGTTCGGTCCAGGTGAAAAATTTTCAAAAAAATTTTCGGACGGACGGGAACGTTAGATCATTGTGTGGGACGCCGAGACGGACACGTACGTGCAAAAAAAGTGTATGGTCGACCTGACGGTTTTCGAGAAAAACTCAAGAAACCGACCGCTTTCGGAGTTTCTCCGAGCGGCCGAGGCGAAATTCTTCAAAGTCTCTGCGCGCCGTAGCCTGGCCGTACGTGCGACGCGTGTAACTTCGCCCGTTCGGATCGTTGTTGCGCCCGATCTACGGGTCGGATCGAGGAGACAGCTATATGGTTCGCTTCGCATTGCTACTGGCTACGTGATGAGCGTGAAACATTTTGCAAAATCGAAAATTTTTCGTTCGGTCCAGGTGAAAAATTTTCAAAAAAATTTTCGGACGGACGGGAACGTTAGATCATTGTGTGGGACGCCGAGACGGACACGTACGTGCAAAAAAAGTGTATGGTCGACCTGACGGTTTTCGAGAAAAACTCAAGAAACCGACCGCTTTCGGAGTTTCTCCGAGCGGCCGAGGCGAAATTCTTCAAAGTCTCTGCGCGCCGTAGCCTGGCCGTACGTGCGACGCGTGTAACTTCGCCCGTTCGGATCGTTGTTGCGCCCGATCTACGGGTCGGATCGAGGAGACAGCTATATGGTTCGCTTCGCATTGCTACTGGCTACGTGATGAGCGTGAAACATTTTGCAAAATCGAAAATTTTTCGTTCGGTCCAGGTGAAAAATTTTCAAAAAAATTTTCGGACGGACGAGAACGTTAGATCATTGTGTGGGACGCCGAGACGGACACGTACGTGCAAAAAAAGTGTATGGTCGACCTGACGGTTTTCGAGAAAAACTCAAGAAACCGACCGCTTTCGGAGTTTCTCCGAGCGGCCGAGGCGAATTTTTCTAAGTCCCTGCGCGCCGTAGCCTGGCCGTACGTGCGACGCGTGTAACTTCGCCCGTTCGGATCGTTGTTGCGCCCGATCTACGGGTCGGATCGAGGAGACAGCTATATGGTTCGCTTCGCATTGCTACTGGCTACGTGATGAGCGTGAAACATTTTGCAAAATCGAAAATTTTTCGTTCGGTCCAGGTGAAAAATTTTCAAAAAAATTTTCGGACGGACGGGAACGTTAGATCATTGTGTGGGACGCCGAGACGGACACGTACGTGCAAAAAAAGTGTATGGTCGACCTGACGGTTTTCGAGAAAAACTCAAGAAACCGACCGCTTTCGGAGTTCCTCCGAGCGGCCGAGGCGAATTTTTCTAAGTCCCTGCGCGCCGTAGCCTGGCCGTACGTGCGACGCGTGTAACTTCGCCCGTTCGGATCGTTGTTGCGCCCGATCTACGGGTCGGATCGAGGAGACAGCTATATGGTTCGCTTCGCATTGCTACTGGCTACGTGATGAGCGTGAAACATTTTGCAAAATCGAAAATTTTTCGTTCGGTCCAGGTGAAAAATTTTCAAAAAAATTTTCGGACGGACGGGAACGTTAGATCATTGTGTGGGACGCCGAGACGGACACGTACGTGCAAAAAAAGTGTATGGTCGACCTGACGGTTTTCGAGAAAAACTCAAGAAACCGACCGCTTTCGGAGTTTCTCCGAGCGGCCGAGGCGAATTTTTCTAAGTCCCTGCGCGCCGTAGCCTGGCCGTACGTGCGACGCGTGTAACTTCGCCCGTTCGGATCGTTGTTGCGCCCGATCTACGGGTCGGATCGAGGAGACAGCTATATGGTTCGCTTCGCATTGCTACTGGCTACGTGATGAGCGTGAAACATTTTGCAAAATCGAAAATTTTTCGTTCGGTCCAGGTGAAAAATTTTCAAAAAAATTTTCGGACGGACGGGAACGTTAGATCATTGTGTGGGACGCCGAGACGGACACGTACGTGCAAAAAAAGTGTATGGTCGACCTGACGGTTTTCGAGAAAAACTCAAGAAACCGACCGCTTTCGGAGTTTCTCCGAGCGGCCGAGGCGAATTTTTCTAAGTCCCTGCGCGCCGTAGCCTGGCCGTACGTGCGACGCGTGTAACTTCGCCCGTTCGGATCGTTGTTGCGCCCGATCTACGGGTCGGATCGAGGAGACAGCTATATGGTTCGCTTCGCATTGCTACTGGCTACGTGATGAGCGTGAAACATTTTGCAAAATCGAAAATTTTTCGTTCGGTCCAGGTGAAAAATTTTCAAAAAAATTTTCGGACGGACGGGAACGTTAGATCATTGTGTGGGACGCCGAGACGGACACGTACGTGCAAAAAAAGTGTATGGTCGACCTGACGGTTTTCGAGAAAAACTCAAGAAACCGACCGCTTTCGGAGTTTCTCCGAGCGGCCGAGGCGAATTTTTCTAAGTCCCTGCGCGCCGTAGCCTGGCCGTACGTGCGACGCGTGTAACTTCGCCCGTTCGGATCGTTGTTGCGCCCGATCTACGGGTCGGATCGAGGAGACAGCTATATGGTTCGCTTCGCATTGCTACTGGCTACGTGATGAGCGTGAAACATTTTGCAAAACCGAAAATTTTTCGTTCGGTCCAGGTGAAAAATTTTCAAAAAAATTTTCGGACGGACGGGAACGTTAGATCAATGTGTGGGACGCCGAGACGGACACGTACGTGCAAAAAAAGTGTATGGTCGACCTGACGGTTTTCGAGAAAAACTCAAGAAACCGACCGCTTTCGGAGTTTCTCCGAGCGGCCGAGGCGAATTTTTCTAAGTCCCTGCGCGCCGTAGCCTGGCCGTACGTGCGACGCGTGTAACTTCGCCCGTTCGGATCGTTGTTGCGCCCGATCTACGGGTCGGATCGAGGAGACAGCTATATGGTTCGCTTCGCATTGCTACTGGCTACGTGATGAGCGTGAAACATTTTGCAAAATCGAAAATTTTTCGTTCGGTCCAGGTGAAAAATTTTCAAAAAAATTTTCGGACGGACGGGAACGTTAGATCATTGTGTGGGACGCCGAGACGGACACGTACGTGCAAAAAAAGTGTATGGTCGACCTGACGGTTTTCGAGAAAAACTCAAGAAACCGACCGCTTTCGGAGTTTCTCCGAGCGGCCGAGGCGAATTTTTCTAAGTCCCTGCGCGCCGTAGCCTGGCCGTACGTGCGACGCGTGTAACTTCGCCCGTTCGGATCGTTGTTGCGCCCGATCTACGGGTCGGATCGAGGAGACAGCTATATGGTTCGCTTGGCATTGCTACTGGCTACGTGATGAGCGTGAAACATTTTGCAAAATCGAAAATTTTTCGTTCGGTCCAGGTGAAAAATTTTCAAAAAAATTTTCGGACGGACGGGAACGTTAGATCATTGTGTGGGACGCCGAGACGGACACGTACGTGCAAAAAAAGTGTATGGTCGACCTGACGGTTTTCGAGAAAAACTCAAGAAACCGACCGCTTTCGGAGTTTCTCCGAGCGGCCGAGGCGAATTTTTCTAAGTCCCTGCGCGCCGTAGCCTGGCCGTACGTGCGACGCGTGTAACTTCGCCCGTTCGGATCGTTGTTGCGCCCGATCTACGGGTCGGATCGAGGAGACAGCTATATGGTTCGCTTCGCATTGCTACTGGCTACGTGATGAGCGTGAAACATTTTGCAAAATCGAAAATTTTTCGTACGGTCCAGGTGAAAAATTTTCAAAAAAATTTTCGGACGGACGGGAACGTTAGATCATTGTGTGGGACGCCGAGACGGACACGTACGTGCAAAAAAAGTGTATGGTCGACCTGACGGTTTTCGAGAAAAACTCAAGAAACCGACCGCTTTCGGAGTCTCTCCGAGCGGCCGAGGCGAATTTTTCTAAGTCCCTGCGCGCCGTAGCCTGGCCGTACGTGCGACGCGTGTAACTTCGCCCGTTCGGATCGTTGTTGCGCCCGATCTACGGGTCGGATCGAGGTGACAGCTATATGGTTCGCTTCGCATTGCTACTGGCTACGTGATGAGCGTGAAACATTTTGCAAAATCGAAAATTTTTCGTACGGTCCAGGTGAAAAATTTTCAAAAAAATTTTCGGACGGACGGGAACGTTAGATCATTGTGTGGGACGCCGAGACGGACACGTACGTGCAAAAAAAGTGTATGGTCGACCTGACGGTTTTCGAGAAAAACTCAAGAAACCGACCGCTTTCGGAGTTTCTCCGAGCGGCCGAGGCGAATTTTTCTAAGTCCCTGCGCGCCGTAGCCTGGCCGTACGTGCGACGCGTGTAACTTCGCCCGTTCGGATCGTTGTTGCGCCCGATCTACGGGTCGGATCGAGGAGACAGCTATATGGTTCGCTTCGCATTGCTACTGGCTACGTGATGAGCGTGAAACATTTTGCAAAATCGAAAATTTTTCGTTCGGTCCAGGTGAAAAATTTTCAAAAAAATTTTCGGACGGACGGGAACGTTAGATCATTGTGTGGGACGCCGAGACGGACACGTACGTGCAAAAAAAGTGTATGGTCGACCTGACGGTTTTCGAGAAAAACTCAAGAAACCGACCGCTTTCGGAGTTTCTCCGAGCGGCCGAGGCGAATTTTTCTAAGTCCCTGCGCGCCGTAGCCTGGCCGTACGTGCGACGCGTGTAACTTCGCCCGTTCCGATCGTTGTTGCGCCCGATCTACGGGTCGAATCGAGGAGACAGCTATATGGTTCGCTTCGCATTGCTACTGGCTACGTGATGAGCGTGAAACATTTTGCAAAATCGAAAATTTTTCGTTCGGTCCAGGTGAAAAATTTTCAAAAAAATTTTCGGACGGACGGGAACGTTAGATCATTGTGTGGGACGCCGAGACGGACACGTACGTGCAAAAAAAGTGTATGGTCGACCTGACGGTTTTCGAGAAAAACTCAAGAAACCGACCGCTTTCGGAGTTTCTCCGAGCGGCCGAGGCGAATTTTTCTAAGTCCCTGCGCGCCGTAGCCTGGCCGTACGTGCGACGCGTGTAACTTCGCCCGTTCGGATCGTTGTTGCGCCCGATCTACGGGTCGGATCGAGGAGACAGCTATATGGTTCGCTTCGCATTGCTACTGGCTACGTGATGAGCGTGAAACATTTTGCAAAATCGAAAATTTTTCGTTCGGTCCAGGTGAAAAATTTTCAAAAAAATTTTCGGACGGACGGGAACGTTAGATCATTGTGTGGGACGCCGAGACGGACACGTACGTGCAAAAAAAGTGTATGGTCGACCTGACGGTTTTCGAGAAAAACTCAAGAAACCGACCGCTTTCGGAGTTTCTCCGAGCGGCCGAGGCGAATTTTTCTAAGTCCCTGCGCGCCGTAGCCTGGCCGTACGTGCGACGCGTGTAACTTCGCCCGTTCCGATCGTTGTTGCGCCCGATCTACGGGTCGAATCGAGGAGACAGCTATATGGTTCGCTTCGCATTGCTACTGGCTACGTGATGAGCGTGAAACATTTTGCAAAATCGAAAATTTTTCGTTCGGTCCAGGTGAAAAATTTTCAAAAAAATTTTCGGACGGACGGGAACGTTAGATCATTGTGTGGGACGCCGAGACGGACACGTACGTGCAAAAAAAGTGTATGGTCGACCTGACGGTTTTCGAGAAAAACTCAAGAAACCGACCGCTTTCGGAGTTTCTCCGAGCGGCCGAGGCGAATTTTTCTAAGTCCCTGCGCGCCGTAGCCTGGCCGTACGTGCGACGCGTGTAACTTCGCCCGTTCGGATCGTTGTTGCGCCCGATCTACGGGTCGGATCGAGGAGACAGCTATATGGTTCGCTTCGCATTGCTAATGGCTACGTGATGAGCGTGAAACATTTTGCAAAATCGAAAATTTTTCGTTCGGTCCAGGTGAAAAATTTTCAAAAAAATTTTCGGACGGACGGGAACGTTAGATCATTGTGTGGGACGCCGAGACGGACACGTACGTGCAAAAAAAGTGTATGGTCGACCTGACGGTTTTCGAGAAAAACTCAAGAAACCGACCGCTTTCGGAGTTTCTCCGAGCGGCCGAGGCGAATTTTTCTAAGTCCCTGCGCGCCGTAGCCTGGCCGTACGTGCGACGCGTGTAACTTCGCCCGTTCGGATCGTTGTTGCGCCCGATCTACGGGTCGGATCGAGGAGACAGCTATATGGTTCGCTTCGCATTGCTACTGGCTACGTGATGAGCGTGAAACATTTTGCAAAATCGAAAATTTTTCGTTCGGTCCAGGTGAAAAATTTTCAAAAAAATTTTCGGACGGACGGGAACGTTAGATCATTGTGTGGGACGCCGAGACGGACACGTACGTGCAAAAAAAGTGTATGGTCGACCTGACGGTTTTCGAGAAAAACTCAAGAAACCGACCGCTTTCGGAGTTTCTCCGAGCGGCCGAGGCGAATTTTTCTAAGTCCCTGCGCGCCGTAGCCTGGCCGTACGTGCGACGCGTGTAACTTCGCCCGTTCGGATCGTTGTTGCGCCCGATCTACGGGTCGGATCGAGGAGACAGCTATATGGTTCGCTTCGCATTGCTACTGGCTACGTGATGAGCGTGAAACATTTTGCAAAATCGAAAATTTTTCGTTCGGTCCAGGTGAAAAATTTTCAAAAAAATTTTCGGACGGACGGGAACGTTAGATCATTGTGTGGGACGCCGAGACGGACACGTACGTGCAAAAAAAGTGTATGGTCGACCTGACGGTTTTCGAGAAAAACTCAAGAAACCGACCGCTTTCGGAGTTTCTCCGAGCGGCCGAGGCGAATTTTTCTAAGTCCCTGCGCGCCGTAGCCTGGCCGTACGTGCGACGCGTGTAACTTCGCCCGTTCGGATCGTTGTTGCGCCCGATCTACGGGTCGGATCGAGGAGACAGCTATATGGTTCGCTTCGCATTGCTACTGGCTACGTGATGAGCGTGAAACATTTTGCAAAATCGAAAATTTTTCGTACGGTCCAGGTGAAAAATTTTCAAAAAAATTTTCGGACGGACGGGAACGTTAGATCATTGTGTGGGACGCCGAGACGGACACGTACGTGCAAAAAAAGTGTATGGTCGACCTGACGGTTTTCGAGAAAAACTCAAGAAACCGACCGCTTTCGGAGTTTCTCCGAGCGGCCGAGGCGAATTTTTCTAAGTCCCTGCGCGCCGTAGCCTGGCCGTACGTGCGACGCGTGTAACTTCGCCCGTTCGGATCGTTGTTGCGCCCGATCTACGGGTCGGATCGAGGAGACAGCTATATGGTTCGCTTCGCATTGCTACTGGCTACGTGATGAGCGTGAAACATTTTGCAAAATCGAAAATTTTTCGTTCGGTCCAGGTGAAAAATTTTCAAAAAAATTTTCGGACGGACGGGAACGTTAGATCATTGTGTGGGACGCCGAGACGGACACGTACGTGCAAAAAAAGTGTATGGTCGACCTGACGGTTTTCGAGAAAAACTCAAGAAACCGACCGCTTTCGGAGTTTCTCCGAGCGGCCGAGGCGAATTTTTCTAAGTCCCTGCGCGCCGTAGCCTGGCCGTACGTGCGACGCGTGTAACTTCGCCCGTTCCGATCGTTGTTGCGCCCGATCTACGGGTCGAATCGAGGAGACAGCTATATGGTTCGCTTCGCATTGCTACTGGCTACGTGATGAGCGTGAAACATTTTGCAAAATCGAAAATTTTTCGTTCGGTCCAGGTGAAAAATTTTCAAAAAAATTTTCGGACGGACGGGAACGTTAGATCATTGTGTGGGACGCCGAGACGGACACGTACGTGCAAAAAAAGTGTATGGTCGACCTGACGATTTTCGAGAAAAGCTCAAGAAACCGACCGCTTTCGGAGTTTCTCCGAGCGGCCGAGGCGAAATTCTTCAAAGTCTCTGCGCGCCGTAGCCTGGCCGTACGTGCGACGCGTGTAACTTCGCCCGTTCGGATCGTTGTTGCGCCCGATCTACGGGTCGGATCGAGGAGACAGCTATATGGTTCGCTTCGCATTGCTACTGGCTACGTGATGAGCGTGAAACATTTTGCAGAATCGAACATTTTTCGTTCGGTCCAGGTGAAAAATTTTCAAAAAAATTTTCGGACGGACGGGAACGTTAGATCATTGTGTGGGACGCCGAGACGGACACGTACGTGCAAAAAAAGTGTATGGTCGACCTGACGGTTTTCGAGAAAAACTCAAGAAACCGACCGCTTTCGGAGTTTCTCCGAGCGGCCGAGGCGAATTTTTCTAAGTCCCTGCGCGCCGTAGCCTGGCCGTACGTGCGACGCGTGTAACTTCGCCCGTTCGGATCGTTGTTGCGCCCGATCTACGGGTCGGATCGAGGAGACAGCTATATGGTTCGCTTCGCATTGCTACTGGCTACGTGATGAGCGTGAAACATTTTGCAAAATCGAAAATTTTTCGTTCGGTCCAGGTGAAAAATTTTCAAAAAAATTTTCGGACGGACGGGAACGTTAGATCATTGTGTGGGACGCCGAGACGGACACGTACGTGCAAAAAAAGTGTATGGTCGACCTGACGATTTTCGAGAAAAGCTCAAGAAACCGACCGCTTTCGGAGTTTCTCCGAGCGGCCGAGGCGAAATTCTTCAAAGTCTCTGCGCGCCGTAGCCTGGCCGTACGTGCGACGCGTGTAACTTCGCCCGTTCGGATCGTTGTTGCGCCCGATCTACGGGTCGGATCGAGGAGACAGCTATATGGTTCGCTTCGCATTGCTACTGGCTACGTGATGAGCGTGAAACATTTTGCAGAATCGAACATTTTTCGTTCGGTCCAGGTGAAAAATTTTCAAAAAAATTTTCGGACGGACGGGAACGTTAGATCATTGTGTGGGACGCCGAGACGGACACGTACGTGCAAAAAAAGTGTATGGTCGACCTGACGGTTTTCGAGAAAAACTCAAGAAACCGACCGCTTTCGGAGTTTCTCCGAGCGGCCGAGGCGAATTTTTCTAAGTCCCTGCGCGCCGTAGCCTGGCCGTACGTGCGACGCGTGTAACTTCGCCCGTTCCGATCGTTGTTGCGCCCGATCTACGGGTCGAATCGAGGAGACAGCTATATGGTTCGCTTCGCATTGCTACTGGCTACGTGATGAGCGTGAAACATTTTGCAAAATCGAAAATTTTTCGTTCGGTCCAGGTGAAAAATTTTCAAAAAAATTTTCGGACGGACGGGAACGTTAGATCATTGTGTGGGACGCCGAGACGGACACGTACGTGCAAAAAAAGTGTATGGTCGACCTGACGGTTTTCGAGAAAAACTCAAGAAACCGACCGCTTTCGGAGTTTCTCCGAGCGGCCGAGGCGAAATTCTTCAAAGTCCCTGCGCGCCGTAGCCTGGCCGTACGTGCGACGCGTGTAACTTCGCCCGTTCGGATCGTTGTTGCGCCCGATCTACGGGTCGGATCGAGGAGACAGCTATATGGTTCGCTTCGCATTGCTACTGGCTACGTGATGAGCGTGAAACATTTTGCAGAATCGAACATTTTTCGTTCGGTCCAGGTGAAAAATTTTCAAAAAAATTTTCGGACGGACGGGAACGTTAGATCATTGTGTGGGACGCCGAGACGGACACGTACGTGCAAAAAAAGTGTATGGTCGACCTGACGGTTTTCGAGAAAAACTCAAGAAACCGACCGCTTTCGGAGTTTCTCCGAGCGGCCGAGGCGAATTTTTCTAAGTCCCTGCGCGCCGTAGCCTGGCCGTACGTGCGACGCGTGTAACTCTGCCCGTTCGGATCGTTGTTGCGCCCGATCTACGGGTCGGATCGAGGAGACAGCTATATGGTTCGCTTCGCATTGCTACTGGCTACGTGATGAGCGTGAAACATTTTGCAAAATCGAAAATTTTTCGTTCGGTCCAGGTGAAAAATTTTCAAAAAAATTTTCGGACGGACGGGAACGTTAGATCATTGTGTGGGACGCCGAGACGGACACGTACGTGCAAAAAAAGTGTATGGTCCACCTGACGATTTTCGAGAAAAGCTCATGAAACCGACCGCTTTCGGAGTTTCTCCGAGCGGCCGAGGCGAAATTCTTCAAAGTCTCTGCGCGCCGTAGCCTGGCCGTACGTGCGACGCGTGTAACTTCGCCCGTTCGGATCGTTGTTGCGCCCGATCTACGGGTCGGATCGAGGAGACAGCTATATGGTTCGCTTCGCATTGCTACTGGCTACGTGATGAGCGTGAAACATTTTGCAGAATCGAAAATTTTTCGTTCGGTCCAGGTGAAAAATTTTCAAAAAAATTTTCGGACGGACGGGAACGTTAGATCATTGTGTGGGACGCCGAGACGGACACGTACGTGCAAAAAAAGTGTATGGTCGACCTGACGGTTTTCGAGAAAAACTCAAGAAACCGACCGCTTTCGGAGTTTCTCCGAGCGGCCGAGGCGAATTTTTCTAAGTCCCTGCGCGCCGTAGCCTGGCCGTACGTGCGACGCGTGTAACTTCGCCCGTTCGGATCGTTGTTGCGCCCGATCTACGGGTCGGATCGAGGAGACAGCTATATGGTTCGCTTGGCATTGCTACTGGCTACGTGATGAGCGTGAAACATTTTGCAAAATCGAAAATTTTTCGTTCGGTCCAGGTGAAAAATTTTCAAAAAAATTTTCGGACGGACGGGAACGTTAGATCATTGTGTGGGACGCCGAGACGGACACGTACGTGCAAAAAAAGTGTATGGTCGACCTGACGGTTTTCGAGAAAAACTCAAGAAACCGACCGCTTTCGGAGTTTCTCCGAGCGGCCGAGGCGAATTTTTCTAAGTCCCTGCGCGCCGTAGCCTGGCCGTACGTGCGACGCGTGTAACTTCGCCCGTTCGGATCGTTGTTGCGCCCGATCTACGGGTCGGATCGAGGAGACAGCTATATGGTTCGCTTCGCATTGCTACTGGCTACGTGATGAGCGTGAAACATTTTGCAGAATCGAAAATTTTTCGTTCGGTCCAGGTGAAAAATTTTCAAAAAAATTTTCGGACGGACGGGAACGTTAGATCATTGTGTGGGACGCCGAGACGGACACGTACGTGCAAAAAAAGTGTATGGTCGACCTGACGGTTTTCGAGAAAAACTCAAGAAACCGACCGCTTTCGGAGTTTCTCCGAGCGGCCAAGGCGAATTTTTCTAAGTCCCTGCGCGCCGTAGCCTGGCCGTACGTGCGACGCGTGTAACTTCGCCCGTTCGGATCGTTGTTGCGCCCGATCTACGGGTCGGATCGAGGAGACAGCTATATGGTTCGCTTGGCATTGCTACTGGCTACGTGATGAGCGTGAAACATTTTGCAAAATCGAAAATTTTTCGTTCGGTCCAGGTGAAAAATTTTCAAAAAAATTTTCGGACGGACGGGAACGTTAGATCATTGTGTGGGACGCCGAGATGGACACGTACGTGCAAAAAAAGTGTATGGTCGACCTGACGGTTTTCGAGAAAAACTCAAGAAACCGACCGCTTTTGGAGTTTCTCCGAGCGGCCGAGGCGAATTTTTCTAAGTCCCTGCGCGCCGTAGCCTGGCCGTACGTGCGACGCGTGTAACTTCGCCCGTTCGGATCGTTGTTGCGCCCGATCTACGGGTCGGATCGAGGAGACAGCTATATGGTTCGCTTGGCATTGCTACTGGCTACGTGATGAGCGTGAAACATTTTGCAAAATCGAAAATTTTTCGTTCGGTCCAGGTGAAAAATTTTCAAAAAAATTTTCGGACGGACGGGAACGTTAGATCATTGTGTGGGACGCCGAGACGGACACGTACGTGCAAAAAAAGTGTATGGTCGACCTGACGGTTTTCGAGAAAAACTCAAGAAACCGACCGCTTTCGGAGTTTCTCCGAGCGGCCGAGGCGAATTTTTCTAAGTCCCTGCGCGCCGTAGCCTGGCCGTACGTGCGACGCGTGTAACTTCGCCCGTTCGGATCGTTGTTGCGCCCGATCTACGGGTCGGATCGAGGAGACAGCTATATGGTTCGCTTCGCATTGCTACTGGCTACGTGATGAGCGTGAAACATTTTGCAAAATCGAAAATTTTTCGTTCGGTCCAGGTGAAAAATTTTCAAAAAAATTTTCGGACGGACGGGAACGTTAGATCATTGTGTGGGACGCCGAGACGGACACGTACGTGCAAAAAAAGTGTATGGTCGACCTGACGGTTTTCGAGAAAAACTCAAGAAACCGACCGCTTTCGGAGTTTCTCCGAGCGGCCGAGGCGAAATTCTTCAAAGTCCCTGCGCGCCGTAGCCTGGCCGTACGTGCGACGCGTGTAACTTCGCCCGTTCGGATCGTTGTTGCGCCCGATCTACGGGTCGGATCGAGGAGACAGCTATATGGTTCGCTTCGCATTGCTACTGGCTACGTGATGAGCGTGAAACATTTTGCAGAATCGAACATTTTTCGTTCGGTCCAGGTGAAAAATTTTCAAAAAAATTTTCGGACGGACGGGAACGTTAGATCATTGTGTGGGACGCCGAGACGGACACGTACGTGCAAAAAAAGTGTATGGTCGACCTGACGGTTTTCGAGAAAAACTCAAGAAACCGACCGCTTTCGGAGTTTCTCCGAGCGGCCGAGGCGAATTTTTCTAAGTCCCTGCGCGCCGTAGCCTGGCCGTACGTGCGACGCGTGTAACTCTGCCCGTTCGGATCGTTGTTGCGCCCGATCTACGGGTCGGATCGAGGAGACAGCTATATGGTTCGCTTCGCATTGCTACTGGCTACGTGATGAGCGTGAAACATTTTGCAAAATCGAAAATTTTTCGTTCGGTCCAGGTGAAAAATTTTCAAAAAAATTTTCGGACGGACGGGAACGTTAGATCATTGTGTGGGACGCCGAGACGGACACGTACGTGCAAAAAAAGTGTATGGTCCACCTGACGATTTTCGAGAAAAGCTCATGAAACCGACCGCTTTCGGAGTTTCTCCGAGCGGCCGAGGCGAAATTCTTCAAAGTCTCTGCGCGCCGTAGCCTGGCCGTACGTGCGACGCGTGTAACTTCGCCCGTTCGGATCGTTGTTGCGCCCGATCTACGGGTCGGATCGAGGAGACAGCTATATGGTTCGCTTCGCATTGCTACTGGCTACGTGATGAGCGTGAAACATTTTGCAGAATCGAAAATTTTTCGTTCGGTCCAGGTGAAAAATTTTCAAAAAAATTTTCGGACGGACGGGAACGTTAGATCATTGTGTGGGACGCCGAGACGGACACGTACGTGCAAAAAAAGTGTATGGTCGACCTGACGGTTTTCGAGAAAAACTCAAGAAACCGACCGCTTTCGGAGTTTCTCCGAGCGGCCGAGGCGAATTTTTCTAAGTCCCTGCGCGCCGTAGCCTGGCCGTACGTGCGACGCGTGTAACTTCGCCCGTTCGGATCGTTGTTGCGCCCGATCTACGGGTCGGATCGAGGAGACAGCTATATGGTTCGCTTGGCATTGCTACTGGCTACGTGATGAGCGTGAAACATTTTGCAAAATCGAAAATTTTTCGTTCGGTCCAGGTGAAAAATTTTCAAAAAAATTTTCGGACGGACGGGAACGTTAGATCATTGTGTGGGACGCCGAGACGGACACGTACGTGCAAAAAAAGTGTATGGTCGACCTGACGGTTTTCGAGAAAAACTCAAGAAACCGACCGCTTTCGGAGTTTCTCCGAGCGGCCGAGGCGAATTTTTCTAAGTCCCTGCGCGCCGTAGCCTGGCCGTACGTGCGACGCGTGTAACTTCGCCCGTTCGGATCGTTGTTGCGCCCGATCTACGGGTCGGATCGAGGAGACAGCTATATGGTTCGCTTCGCATTGCTACTGGCTACGTGATGAGCGTGAAACATTTTGCAGAATCGAAAATTTTTCGTTCGGTCCAGGTGAAAAATTTTCAAAAAAATTTTCGGACGGACGGGAACGTTAGATCATTGTGTGGGACGCCGAGACGGACACGTACGTGCAAAAAAAGTGTATGGTCGACCTGACGGTTTTCGAGAAAAACTCAAGAAACCGACCGCTTTCGGAGTTTCTCCGAGCGGCCGAGGCGAATTTTTCTAAGTCCCTGCGCGCCGTAGCCTGGCCGTACGTGCGACGCGTGTAACTTCGCCCGTTCGGATCGTTGTTGCGCCCGATCTACGGGTCGGATCGAGGAGACAGCTATATGGTTCGCTTGGCATTGCTACTGGCTACGTGATGAGCGTGAAACATTTTGCAAAATCGAAAATTTTTCGTTCGGTCCAGGTGAAAAATTTTCAAAAAAATTTTCGGACGGACGGGAACGTTAGATCATTGTGTGGGACGCCGAGACGGACACGTACGTGCAAAAAAAGTGTATGGTCGACCTGACGGTTTTCGAGAAAAACTCAAGAAACCGACCGCTTTTGGAGTTTCTCCGAGCGGCCGAGGCGAATTTTTCTAAGTCCCTGCGCGCCGTAGCCTGGCCGTACGTGCGACGCGTGTAACTTCGCCCGTTCGGATCGTTGTTGCGCCCGATCTACGGGTCGGATCGAGGAGACAGCTATATGGTTCGCTTGGCATTGCTACTGGCTACGTGATGAGCGTGAAACATTTTGCAAAATCGAAAATTTTTCGTTCGGTCCAGGTGAAAAATTTTCAAAAAAATTTTCGGACGGACGGGAACGTTAGATCATTGTGTGGGACGCCGAGACGGACACGTACGTGCAAAAAAAGTGTATGGTCGACCTGACGGTTTTCGAGAAAAACTCAAGAAACCGACCGCTTTCGGAGTTTCTCCGAGCGGCCGAGGCGAATTTTTCTAAGTCCCTGCGCGCCGTAGCCTGGCCGTACGTGCGACGCGTGTAACTTCGCCCGTTCGGATCGTTGTTGCGCCCGATCTACGGGTCGGATCGAGGAGACAGCTATATGGTTCGCTTCGCATTGCTACTGGCTACGTGATGAGCGTGAAACATTTTGCAAAATCGAAAATTTTTCGTTCGGTCCAGGTGAAAAATTTTCAAAAAAATTTTCGGACGGACGGGAACGTTAGATCATTGTGTGGGACGCCGAGACGGACACGTACGTGCAAAAAAAGTGTATGGTCGACCTGACGGTTTTCGAGAAAAACTCAAGAAACCGACCGCTTTCGGAGTTTCTCCGAGCGGCCGAGGCGAATTTTTCTAAGTCCCTGCGCGCCGTAGCCTGGCCGTACGTGCGACGCGTGTAACTTCGCCCGTTCGGATCGTTGTTGCGCCCGATCTACGGGTCGGATCGAGGAGACAGCTATATGGTTCGCTTGGCATTGCTACTGGCTACGTGATGAGCGTGAAACATTTTGCAAAATCGAAAATTTTTCGTTCGGTCCAGGTGAAAAATTTTCAAAAAAATTTTCGGACGGACGGGAACGTTAGATCATTGTGTGGGACGCCGAGACGGACACGTACGTGCAAAAAAAGTGTATGGTCGACCTGACGGTTTTCGAGAAAAACTCAAGAAACCGACCGCTTTCGGAGTTTCTCCGAGCGGCCGAGGCGAATTTTTCTAAGTCCCTGCGCGCCGTAGCCTGGCCGTACGTGCGACGCGTGTAACTTCGCCCGTTCGGATCGTTGTTGCGCCCGATCTACGGGTCGGATCGAGGAGACAGCTATATGGTTCGCTTCGCATTGCTACTGGCTACGTGATGAGCGTGAAACATTTTGCAAAATCGAAAATTTTTCGTTCGGTCCAGGTGAAAAATTTTCAAAAAAATTTTCGGACGGACGGGAACGTTAGATCATTGTGTGGGACGCCGAGACGGACACGTACGTGCAAAAAAAGTGTATGGTCGACCTGACGGTTTTCGAGAAAAACTCAAGAAACCGACCGCTTTCGGAGTTTCTCCGAGCGGCCGAGGCGAATTTTTCTAAGTCCCTGCGCGCCGTAGCCTGGCCGTACGTGCGACGCGTGTAACTTCGCCCGTTCGGATCGTTGTTGCGCCCGATCTACGGGTCGGAACGAGGAGACAGCTATATGGTTCGCTTCGCATTGCTACTGGCTACGTGATGAGCGTGAAACATTTTGCAAAATCGAAAATTTTTCGTTCGGTCCAGGTGAAAATTTTCAAAAAAATTTTCGGACGGACGGGAACGTTAGATCATTGTGTGGGACGCCGAGACGGACACGTACGTGCAAAAAAAGTGTATGGTCGACCTGACGGTTTTCGAGAAAAACTCAAGAAACCGACCGCTTTCGGAGTTTCTCCGAGCGGCCGAGGCGAATTTTTCTAAGTCCCTGCGCGCCGTAGCCTGGCCGTACGTGCGACGCGTGTAACTTCGCCCGTTCGGATCGTTGTTGCGCCCGATCTACGGGTCGGATCGAGGAGACAGCTATATGGTTCGCTTCGCATTGCTACTGGCTACGTGATGAGCGTGAAACATTTTGCAAAATCGAAAATTTTTCGTTCGGTCCAGGTGAAAAATTTTCAAAAAAATTTTCGGACGGACGGGAACGTTAGATCATTGTGTGGAACGCCGAGACGGACACGTACGTGCAAAAAAAGTGTATGGTCGACCTGACGGTTTTCGAGAAAAGCTCAAGAAACCCACCGCTTTCGGAGTTTCTCCGAGCGGCCGAGGCGAAATTCTTCAAAGTCCCTGCGCGCCGTCGCCTGGCCGTACGTGCGACGCGTGTAACCTCGCCCGTTCGGATCGTTGTTGCGCCCGATCTACGGGTCGGATCGAGGAGACAGCTATATGGTTCGCTTCGCATTGCTACTGGCTACGTGATGAGCGTGAAACATTTTGCAAAATCGAAAATTTTTCGTTCGGTCCAGGTGAAAAATTTTCAAAAAAATTTTCGGACGGACGGGAACGTTAGATCATTGTGTGGGACGCCGAGACGGACACGTACGTGCAAAAAAAGTGTATGGTCGACCTGACGGTTTTCGAGAAAAGCTCAAGAAACCGACCGCTTTCGGAGTTTCTCCGAGCGGCCGAGGCGAAATTCTTCAAAGTCCCTGCGCGCCGTAGCCTGGCCGTACGTGCGACGCGTGTAACTTCGCCCGTTCGGATCGTTGTTGCGCCCGATCTACGGGTCGGATCGAGGAGACAGCTATATGGTTCGCTTCGCATTGCTACTGGCTACGTGATGAGCGTGAAACATTTTGCAAAATCGAAAATTTTTCGTTCGGTCCAGGTGAAAAATTTTCAAAAAAATTTTCGGACGGACGGGAACGTTAGATCATTGTGTGGGACGCCGAGACGGACACGTACGTGCAAAAAAAGTGTATGGTCCACCTGACGATTTTCGAGAAAAGCTCAAGAAACCGACCGCTTTCGGAGTTTCTCCGAGCGGCCGAGGCAAAATTCTTCAAAGTCTCTGCGCGCCGTAGCCTGGCCGTACGTGCGACGCGTGTAACTTCGCCCGTTCGGATCGTTGTTGCGCCCGATCTACGGGTCGGATCGAGGAGACAGCTATATGGTTCGCTTCGCATTGCTACTGGCTACGTGATGAGCGTGAAACATTTTGCAGAATCGAACATTTTTCGTTCGGTCCAGGTGAAAAATTTTCAAAAAAATTTTCGGACGGACGGGAACGTTAGATCATTGTGTGGGACGCCGAGACGGACACGTACGTGCAAAAAAAGTGTATGGTCGACCTGACGGTTTTCGAGAAAAACTCAAGAAACCGACCGCTTTCGGAGTTTCTCCGAGCGGCCGAGGCGAATTTTTCTAAGTCCCTGCGCGCCGTAGCCTGGCCGTACGTGCGACGCGTGTAACTTCGCCCGTTCGGATCGTTGTTGCGCCCGATCTACGGGTCGGATCGAGGAGACAGCTATATGGTTCGCTTGGCATTGCTACTGGCTACGTGATGAGCGTGAAACATTTTGCAAAATCGAAAATTTTTCGTTCGGTCCAGGTGAAAAATTTTCAAAAAAATTTTCGGACGGACGGGAACGTTAGATCATTGTGTGGGAAGCCGAGACGGACACGTACGTGCAAAAAAAGTGTATGGTCGACCTGACGGTTTTCGAGAAAAACTCAAGAAACCGACCGCTTTCGGAGTTTCTCCGAGCGGCCGAGGCGAATTTTTCTAAGTCCCTGCGCGCTGTAGCCTGGCCGTACGTGCGACGCGTGTAACTTCGCCCGTTCGGATCGTTGCGCCCGATCTACGGGTCGGATCGAGGAGACAGCTATATGGTTCGCTTCGCATTGCTACTGGCTACGTGATGAGCGTGAAACATTTTGCAAAATCGAAAATTTTTCGTTCGGTCCAGGTGAAAAATTTTCAAAAAAATTTTCGGACGGACGGGAACGTTAGATCATTGTGTGGGACGCCGAGACGGACACGTACGTGCAAAAAAAGTGTATGGTCGACCTGACGGTTTTCGAGAAAAGCTCAAGAAACCGACCGCTTTCGGAGTTTCTCCGAGCGGCCGAGGCGAAATTCTTCAAAGTCCCTGCGCGCCGTAGCCTGGCCGTACGTGCGACGCGTGTAACTTCGCCCGTTCGGATCGTTGTTGCGCCCGATCTACGGGTCGGATCGAGGAGACAGCTATATGGTTCGCTTCGCATTGCTACTGGCTACGTGATGAGCGTGAAACATTTTGCAAAATCGAAAATTTTTCGTTCGGTCCAGGTGAAAAATTTTCAAAAAAATTTTCGGACGGACGGGAACGTTAGATCATTGTGTGGGACGCCGAGACGGACACGTACGTGCAAAAAAAGTGTATGGTCCACCTGACGATTTTCGAGAAAAGCTCAAGAAACCGACCGCTTTCGGAGTTTCTCCGAGCGGCCGAGGCAAAATTCTTCAAAGTCTCTGCGCGCCGTAGCCTGGCCGTACGTGCGACGCGTGTAACTTCGCCCGTTCGGATCGTTGTTGCGCCCGATCTACGGGTCGGATCGAGGAGAAAGCTATATGGTTCGCTTCGCATTGCTACTGGCTACGTGATGAGCGTGAAACATTTTGCAGAATCGAACATTTTTCGTTCGGTCCAGGTGAAAAATTTTCAAAAAAATTTTCGGACGGACGGGAACGTTAGATCATTGTGTGGGACGCCGAGACGGACACGTACGTGCAAAAAAAGTGTATGGTCGACCTGACGGTTTTCGAGAAAAACTCAAGAAACCGACCGCTTTCGGAGTTTCTCCGAGCGGCCGAGGCGAATTTTTCTAAGTCCCTGCGCGCCGTAGCCTGGCCGTACGTGCGACGCGTGTAACTTCGCCCGTTCGGATCGTTGTTGCGCCCGATCTACGGGTCGGATCGAGGAGACAGCTATATGGTTCGCTTCGCATTGCTACTGGCTACGTGATGAGCGTGAAACATTTTGCAAAATCGAAAATTTTTCGTTCGGTCCAGGTGAAAAATTTTCAAAAAAATTTTCGGACGGACGGGAACGTTAGATCATTGTGTGGGACGCCGAGACGGACACGTACGTGCAAAAAAAGTGTATGGTCGACCTGACGGTTTTCGAGAAAAACTCAAGAAACCGACCGCTTTCGGAGTTTCTCCGAGCGGCCGAGGCGAATTTTTCTAAGTCCCTGCGCGCCGTAGCCTGGCCGTACGTGCGACGCGTGTAACTTCGCCCGTTCGGATCGTTGTTGCGCCCGATCTACGGGTCGGATCGAGGAGACAGCTATATGGTTCGCTTCGCATTGCTACTGGCTACGTGATGAGCGTGAAACATTTTGCAAAATCGAAAATTTTTCGTTCGGTCCAGGTGAAAAATTTTCAAAAAAATTTTCGGACGGACGGGAACGTTAGATCATTGTGTGGGACGCCGAGACGGACACGTACGTGCAAAAAAAGTGTATGGTCGACCTGACGGTTTTCGAGAAAAACTCAAGAAACCGACCGCTTTCGGAGTTTCTCCGAGCGGCCGAGGCGAATTTTTCTAAGTCCCTGCGCGCCGTAGCCTGGCCGTACGTGCGACGCGTGTAACTTCGCCCGTTCGGATCGTTGTTGCGCCCGATCTACGGGTCGGATCGAGGAGACAGCTATATGGTTCGCTTCGCATTGCTACTGGCTACGTGATGAGCGTGAAACATTTTGCAAAATCGAAAATTTTTCGTTCGGTCCAGGTGAAAAATTTTCAAAAAAATTTTCGGACGGACGGGAACGTTAGATCATTGTGTGGGACGCCGAGACGGACACGTACGTGCAAAAAAAGTGTATGGTCGACCTGACGGTTTTCGAGAAAAACTCAAGAAACCGACCGCTTTCGGAGTTTCTCCGAGCGGCCGAGGCGAATTTTTCTAAGTCCCTGCGCGCCGTAGCCTGGCCGTACGTGCGACGCGTGTAACTTCGCCCGTTCGGATCGTTGTTGCGCCCGATCTACGGGTCGGATCGAGGAGACAGCTATATGGTTCGCTTCGCATTGCTACTGGCTACGTGATGAGCGTGAAACATTTTGCAAAATCGAAAATTTTTCGTTCGGTCCAGGTGAAAAATTTTCAAAAAAATTTTCGGACGGACGGGAACGTTAGATCATTGTGTGGGACGCCGAGACGGACACGTACGTGCAAAAAAAGTGTATGGTCGACCTGACGGTTTTCGAGAAAAACTCAAGAAACCGACCGCTTTCGGAGTTTCTCCGAGCGGCCGAGGCGAATTTTTCTAAGTCCCTGCGCGCCGTAGCCTGGCCGTACGTGCGACGCGTGTAACTTCGCCCGTTCGCATCGTTGTTGCGCCCGATCTACGGGTCGGATCGAGGAGACAGCTATATGGTTCGCTTCACATTGCTACTGGCTACGTGATGAGCGTGAAACATTTTGCAAAATCGAAAATTTTTCGTTCGGTCCAGGTGAAAAATTTTCAAAAAAATTTTCGGACGGACGGGAACGTTAGATCATTGTGTGGGACGCCGAGACGGACACGTACGTGCAAAAAAAGTGTATGGTCGACCTGACGGTTTTCGAGAAAAACTCAAGAAACCGACCGCTTTCGGAGTTTCTCCGAGCGGCCGAGGCGAAATTCTTCAAAGTCTCTGCGCGCCGTAGCCTGGCCGTACGTGCGACGCGTGTAACTTCGCCCGTTCGGATCGTTGTTGCGCCCGATCTACGGGTCGGATCGAGGAGACAGCTATATGGTTCGCTTCGCATTGCTACTGGCTACGTGATGAGCGTGAAACATTTTGCAAAATCGAAAATTTTTCGTTCGGTCCAGGTGAAAAATTTTCAAAAAAATTTTCGGACGGACGGGAACGTTAGATCATTGTGTGGGACGCCGAGACGGACACGTACGTGCAAAAAAAGTGTATGGTCGACCTGACGGTTTTCGAGAAAAACTCAAGAAACCGACCGCTTTCGGAGTTTCTCCGAGCGGCCGAGGCGAAATTCTTCAAAGTCTCTGCGCGCCGTAGCCTGGCCGTACGTGCGACGCGTGTAACTTCGCCCGTTCGGATCGTTGTTGCGCCCGATCTACGGGTCGGATCGAGGAGACAGCTATATGGTTCGCTTCGCATTGCTACTGGCTACGTGATGAGCGTGAAACATTTTGCAAAATCGAAAATTTTTCGTTCGGTCCAGGTGAAAAATTTTCAAAAAAATTTTCGGACGGACGGGAACGTTAGATCATTGTGTGGGACGCCGAGACGGACACGTACGTGCAAAAAAAGTGTATGGTCGACCTGACGGTTTTCGAGAAAAACTCAAGAAACCGACCGCTTTCGGAGTTTCTCCGAGCGGCCGAGGCGAATTTTTCTAAGTCCCTGCGCGCCGTAGCCTGGCCGTACGTGCGACGCGTGTAACTTCGCCCGTTCGGATCGTTGTTGCGCCCGATCTACGGGTCGGATCGAGGAGACAGCTATATGGTTCGCTTCGCATTGCTACTGGCTACGTGATGAGCGTGAAACATTTTGCAAAATCGAAAATTTTTCGTTCGGTCCAGGTGAAAAATTTTCAAAAAAATTTTCGGACGGACGGGAACGTTAGATCATTGTGTGGGACGCCGAGACGGACACGTACGTGCAAAAAAAGTGTATGGTCGACCTGACGGTTTTCGAGAAAAACTCAAGAAACCGACCGCTTTCGGAGTTTCTCCGAGCGGCCGAGGCGAATTTTTCTAAGTCCCTGCGCGCCGTAGCCTGGCCGTACGTGCGACGCGTGTAACTTCGCCCGTTCGCATCGTTGTTGCGCCCGATCTACGGGTCGGATCGAGGAGACAGCTATATGGTTCGCTTCACATTGCTACTGGCTACGTGATGAGCGTGAAACATTTTGCAAAATCGAAAATTTTTCGTTCGGTCCAGGTGAAAAATTTTCAAAAAAATTTTCGGACGGACGGGAACGTTAGATCATTGTGTGGGACGCCGAGACGGACACGTACGTGCAAAAAAAGTGTATGGTCGACCTGACGGTTTTCGAGAAAAACTCAAGAAACCGACCGCTTTCGGAGTTTCTCCGAGCGGCCGAGGCGAAATTCTTCAAAGTCTCTGCGCGCCGTAGCCTGGCCGTACGTGCGACGCGTGTAACTTCGCCCGTTCGGATCGTTGTTGCGCCCGATCTACGGGTCGGATCGAGGAGACAGCTATATGGTTCGCTTCGCATTGCTACTGGCTACGTGATGAGCGTGAAACATTTTGCAAAATCGAAAATTTTTCGTTCGGTCCAGGTGAAAAATTTTCAAAAAAATTTTCGGACGGACGGGAACGTTAGATCATTGTGTGGGACGCCGAGACGGACACGTACGTGCAAAAAAAGTGTATGGTCGACCTGACGGTTTTCGAGAAAAACTCAAGAAACCGACCGCTTTCGGAGTTTCTCCGAGCGGCCGAGGCGAATTTTTCTAAGTCCCTGCGCGCCGTAGCCTGGCCGTACGTGCGACGCGTGTAACTTCGCCCGTTCGGATCGTTGTTGCGCCCGATCTACGGGTCGGATCGAGGAGACAGCTATATGGTTCGCTTCGCATTGCTACTGGCTACGTGATGAGCGTGAAACATTTTGCAAAATCGAAAATTTTTCGTTCGGTCCAGGTGAAAAATTTTCAAAAAAATTTTCGGACGGACGGGAACGTTAGATCATTGTGTGGGACGCCGAGACGGACACGTACGTGCAAAAAAAGTGTATGGTCGACCTGACGGTTTTCGAGAAAAACTCAAGAAACCGACCGCTTTCGGAGTTTCTCCGAGCGGCCGAGGCGAATTTTTCTAAGTCCCTGCGCGCCGTAGCCTGGCCGTACGTGCGACGCGTGTAACTTCGCCCGTTCGGATCGTTGTTGCGCCCGATCTACGGGTCGGATCGAGGAGACAGCTATATGGTTCGCTTCGCATTGCTACTGGCTACGTGATGAGCGTGAAACATTTTGCAAAACCGAAAATTTTTCGTTCGGTCCAGGTGAAAAATTTTCAAAAAAATTTTCGGACGGACGGGAACGTTAGATCAATGTGTGGGACGCCGAGACGGACACGTACGTGCAAAAAAAGTGTATGGTCGACCTGACGGTTTTCGAGAAAAACTCAAGAAACCGACCGCTTTCGGAGTTTCTCCGAGCGGCCGAGGCGAATTTTTCTAAGTCCCTGCGCGCCGTAGCCTGGCCGTACGTGCGACGCGTGTAACTTCGCCCGTTCGGATCGTTGTTGCGCCCGATCTACGGGTCGGATCGAGGAGACAGCTATATGGTTCGCTTCGCATTGCTACTGGCTACGTGATGAGCGTGAAACATTTTGCAAAATCGAAAATTTTTCGTTCGGTCCAGGTGAAAAATTTTCAAAAAAATTTTCGGACGGACGGGAACGTTAGATCATTGTGTGGGACGCCGAGACGGACACGTACGTGCAAAAAAAGTGTATGGTCGACCTGACGGTTTTCGAGAAAAACTCAAGAAACCGACCGCTTTCGGAGTTTCTCCGAGCGGCCGAGGCGAATTTTTCTAAGTCCCTGCGCGCCGTAGCCTGGCCGTACGTGCGACGCGTGTAACTTCGCCCGTTCGGATCGTTGTTGCGCCCGATCTACGGGTCGGATCGAGGAGACAGCTATATGGTTCGCTTGGCATTGCTACTGGCTACGTGATGAGCGTGAAACATTTTGCAAAATCGAAAATTTTTCGTTCGGTCCAGGTGAAAAATTTTCAAAAAAATTTTCGGACGGACGGGAACGTTAGATCATTGTGTGGGACGCCGAGACGGACACGTACGTGCAAAAAAAGTGTATGGTCGACCTGACGGTTTTCGAGAAAAACTCAAGAAACCGACCGCTTTCGGAGTTTCTCCGAGCGGCCGAGGCGAATTTTTCTAAGTCCCTGCGCGCCGTAGCCTGGCCGTACGTGCGACGCGTGTAACTTCGCCCGTTCGGATCGTTGTTGCGCCCGATCTACGGGTCGGATCGAGGAGACAGCTATATGGTTCGCTTCGCATTGCTACTGGCTACGTGATGAGCGTGAAACATTTTGCAAAATCGAAAATTTTTCGTACGGTCCAGGTGAAAAATTTTCAAAAAAATTTTCGGACGGACGGGAACGTTAGATCATTGTGTGGGACGCCGAGACGGACACGTACGTGCAAAAAAAGTGTATGGTCGACCTGACGGTTTTCGAGAAAAACTCAAGAAACCGACCGCTTTCGGAGTTTCTCCGAGCGGCCGAGGCGAATTTTTCTAAGTCCCTGCGCGCCGTAGCCTGGCCGTACGTGCGACGCGTGTAACTTCGCCCGTTCGGATCGTTGTTGCGCCCGATCTACGGGTCGGATCGAGGTGACAGCTATATGGTTCGCTTCGCATTGCTACTGGCTACGTGATGAGCGTGAAACATTTTGCAAAATCGAAAATTTTTCGTACGGTCCAGGTGAAAAATTTTCAAAAAAATTTTCGGACGGACGGGAACGTTAGATCATTGTGTGGGACGCCGAGACGGACACGTACGTGCAAAAAAAGTGTATGGTCGACCTGACGGTTTTCGAGAAAAACTCAAGAAACCGACCGCTTTCGGAGTTTCTCCGAGCGGCCGAGGCGAATTTTTCTAAGTCCCTGCGCGCCGTAGCCTGGCCGTACGTGCGACGCGTGTAACTTCGCCCGTTCCGATCGTTGTTGCGCCCGATCTACGGGTCGAATCGAGGAGACAGCTATATGGTTCGCTTCGCATTGCTACTGGCTACGTGATGAGCGTGAAACATTTTGCAAAATCGAAAATTTTTCGTTCGGTCCAGGTGAAAAATTTTCAAAAAAATTTTCGGACGGACGGGAACGTTAGATCATTGTGTGGGACGCCGAGACGGACACGTACGTGCAAAAAAAGTGTATGGTCGACCTGACGGTTTTCGAGAAAAACTCAAGAAACCGACCGCTTTCGGAGTTTCTCCGAGCGGCCGAGGCGAATTTTTCTAAGTCCCTGCGCGCCGTAGCCTGGCCGTACGTGCGACGCGTGTAACTTCGCCCGTTCGGATCGTTGTTGCGCCCGATCTACGGGTCGGATCGAGGAGACAGCTATATGGTTCGCTTCGCATTGCTACTGGCTACGTGATGAGCGTGAAACATTTTGCAAAATCGAAAATTTTTCGTTCGGTCCAGGTGAAAAATTTTCAAAAAAATTTTCGGACGGACGGGAACGTTAGATCATTGTGTGGGACGCCGAGACGGACACGTACGTGCAAAAAAAGTGTATGGTCGACCTGACGGTTTTCGAGAAAAACTCAAGAAACCGACCGCTTTCGGAGTTTCTCCGAGCGGCCGAGGCGAATTTTTCTAAGTCCCTGCGCGCCGTAGCCTGGCCGTACGTGCGACGCGTGTAACTTCGCCCGTTCCGATCGTTGTTGCGCCCGATCTACGGGTCGAATCGAGGAGACAGCTATATGGTTCGCTTCGCATTGCTACTGGCTACGTGATGAGCGTGAAACATTTTGCAAAATCGAAAATTTTTCGTTCGGTCCAGGTGAAAAATTTTCAAAAAAATTTTCGGACGGACGGGAACGTTAGATCATTGTGTGGGACGCCGAGACGGACACGTACGTGCAAAAAAAGTGTATGGTCGACCTGACGGTTTTCGAGAAAAACTCAAGAAACCGACCGCTTTCGGAGTTTCTCCGAGCGGCCGAGGCGAATTTTTCTAAGTCCCTGCGCGCCGTAGCCTGGCCGTACGTGCGACGCGTGTAACTTCGCCCGTTCGGATCGTTGTTGCGCCCGATCTACGGGTCGGATCGAGGAGACAGCTATATGGTTCGCTTCGCATTGCTAATGGCTACGTGATGAGCGTGAAACATTTTGCAAAATCGAAAATTTTTCGTTCGGTCCAGGTGAAAAATTTTCAAAAAAATTTTCGGACGGACGGGAACGTTAGATCATTGTGTGGGACGCCGAGACGGACACGTACGTGCAAAAAAAGTGTATGGTCGACCTGACGGTTTTCGAGAAAAACTCAAGAAACCGACCGCTTTCGGAGTTTCTCCGAGCGGCCGAGGCGAATTTTTCTAAGTCCCTGCGCGCCGTAGCCTGGCCGTACGTGCGACGCGTGTAACTTCGCCCGTTCGGATCGTTGTTGCGCCCGATCTACGGGTCGGATCGAGGAGACAGCTATATGGTTCGCTTCGCATTGCTACTGGCTACGTGATGAGCGTGAAACATTTTGCAAAATCGAAAATTTTTCGTTCGGTCCAGGTGAAAAATTTTCAAAAAAATTTTCGGACGGACGGGAACGTTAGATCATTGTGTGGGACGCCGAGACGGACACGTACGTGCAAAAAAAGTGTATGGTCGACCTGACGGTTTTCGAGAAAAACTCAAGAAACCGACCGCTTTCGGAGTTTCTCCGAGCGGCCGAGGCGAATTTTTCTAAGTCCCTGCGCGCCGTAGCCTGGCCGTACGTGCGACGCGTGTAACTTCGCCCGTTCGGATCGTTGTTGCGCCCGATCTACGGGTCGGATCGAGGAGACAGCTATATGGTTCGCTTCGCATTGCTACTGGCTACGTGATGAGCGTGAAACATTTTGCAAAATCGAAAATTTTTCGTTCGGTCCAGGTGAAAAATTTTCAAAAAAATTTTCGGACGGACGGGAACGTTAGATCATTGTGTGGGACGCCGAGACGGACACGTACGTGCAAAAAAAGTGTATGGTCGACCTGACGGTTTTCGAGAAAAACTCAAGAAACCGACCGCTTTCGGAGTTTCTCCGAGCGGCCGAGGCGAATTTTTCTAAGTCCCTGCGCGCCGTAGCCTGGCCGTACGTGCGACGCGTGTAACTTCGCCCGTTCGGATCGTTGTTGCGCCCGATCTACGGGTCGGATCGAGGAGACAGCTATATGGTTCGCTTCGCATTGCTACTGGCTACGTGATGAGCGTGAAACATTTTGCAAAATCGAAAATTTTTCGTACGGTCCAGGTGAAAAATTTTCAAAAAAATTTTCGGACGGACGGGAACGTTAGATCATTGTGTGGGACGCCGAGACGGACACGTACGTGCAAAAAAAGTGTATGGTCGACCTGACGGTTTTCGAGAAAAACTCAAGAAACCGACCGCTTTCGGAGTTTCTCCGAGCGGCCGAGGCGAATTTTTCTAAGTCCCTGCGCGCCGTAGCCTGGCCGTACGTGCGACGCGTGTAACTTCGCCCGTTCGGATCGTTGTTGCGCCCGATCTACGGGTCGGATCGAGGAGACAGCTATATGGTTCGCTTCGCATTGCTACTGGCTACGTGATGAGCGTGAAACATTTTGCAAAACCGAAAATTTTTCGTTCGGTCCAGGTGAAAAATTTTCAAAAAAATTTTCGGACGGACGGGAACGTTAGATCAATGTGTGGGACGCCGAGACGGACACGTACGTGCAAAAAAAGTGTATGGTCGACCTGACGGTTTTCGAGAAAAACTCAAGAAACCGACCGCTTTCGGAGTTTCTCCGAGCGGCCGAGGCGAATTTTTCTAAGTCCCTGCGCGCCGTAGCCTGGCCGTACGTGCGACGCGTGTAACTTCGCCCGTTCGGATCGTTGTTGCGCCCGATCTACGGGTCGGATCGAGGAGACAGCTATATGGTTCGCTTCGCATTGCTACTGGCTACGTGATGAGCGTGAAACATTTTGCAAAATCGAAAATTTTTCGTTCGGTCCAGGTGAAAAATTTTCAAAAAAATTTTCGGACGGACGGGAACGTTAGATCATTGTGTGGGACGCCGAGACGGACACGTACGTGCAAAAAAAGTGTATGGTCGACCTGACGGTTTTCGAGAAAAACTCAAGAAACCGACCGCTTTCGGAGTTTCTCCGAGCGGCCGAGGCGAATTTTTCTAAGTCCCTGCGCGCCGTAGCCTGGCCGTACGTGCGACGCGTGTAACTTCGCCCGTTCGGATCGTTGTTGCGCCCGATCTACGGGTCGGATCGAGGAGACAGCTATATGGTTCGCTTCGCATTGCTACTGGCTACGTGATGAGCGTGAAACATTTTGCAAAATCGAAAATTTTTCGTTCGGTCCAGGTGAAAAATTTTCAAAAAAATTTTCGGACGGACGGGAACGTTAGATCATTGTGTGGGACGCCGAGACGGACACGTACGTGCAAAAAAAGTGTATGGTCGACCTGACGGTTTTCGAGAAAAACTCAAGAAACCGACCGCTTTCGGAGTTTCTCCGAGCGGCCGAGGCGAATTTTTCTAAGTCCCTGCGCGCCGTAGCCTGGCCGTACGTGCGACGCGTGTAACTTCGCCCGTTCGGATCGTTGTTGCGCCCGATCTACGGGTCGGATCGAGGAGACAGCTATATGGTTCGCTTCGCATTGCTACTGGCTACGTGATGAGCGTGAAACATTTTGCAAAACCGAAAATTTTTCGTTCGGTCCAGGTGAAAAATTTTCAAAAAAATTTTCGGACGGACGGGAACGTTAGATCAATGTGTGGGACGCCGAGACGGACACGTACGTGCAAAAAAAGTGTATGGTCGACCTGACGGTTTTCGAGAAAAACTCAAGAAACCGACCGCTTTCGGAGTTTCTCCGAGCGGCCGAGGCGAATTTTTCTAAGTCCCTGCGCGCCGTAGCCTGGCCGTACGTGCGACGCGTGTAACTTCGCCCGTTCGGATCGTTGTTGCGCCCGATCTACGGGTCGGATCGAGGAGACAGCTATATGGTTCGCTTCGCATTGCTACTGGCTACGTGATGAGCGTGAAACATTTTGCAAAATCGAAAATTTTTCGTTCGGTCCAGGTGAAAAATTTTCAAAAAAATTTTCGGACGGACGGGAACGTTAGATCATTGTGTGGGACGCCGAGACGGACACGTACGTGCAAAAAAAGTGTATGGTCGACCTGACGGTTTTCGAGAAAAACTCAAGAAACCGACCGCTTTCGGAGTTTCTCCGAGCGGCCGAGGCGAATTTTTCTAAGTCCCTGCGCGCCGTAGCCTGGCCGTACGTGCGACGCGTGTAACTTCGCCCGTTCGGATCGTTGTTGCGCCCGATCTACGGGTCGGATCGAGGAGACAGCTATATGGTTCGCTTGGCATTGCTACTGGCTACGTGATGAGCGTGAAACATTTTGCAAAATCGAAAATTTTTCGTTCGGTCCAGGTGAAAAATTTTCAAAAAAATTTTCGGACGGACGGGAACGTTAGATCATTGTGTGGGACGCCGAGACGGACACGTACGTGCAAAAAAAGTGTATGGTCGACCTGACGGTTTTCGAGAAAAACTCAAGAAACCGACCGCTTTCGGAGTTTCTCCGAGCGGCCGAGGCGAATTTTTCTAAGTCCCTGCGCGCCGTAGCCTGGCCGTACGTGCGACGCGTGTAACTTCGCCCGTTCGGATCGTTGTTGCGCCCGATCTACGGGTCGGATCGAGGAGACAGCTATATGGTTCGCTTCGCATTGCTACTGGCTACGTGATGAGCGTGAAACATTTTGCAAAATCGAAAATTTTTCGTACGGTCCAGGTGAAAAATTTTCAAAAAAATTTTCGGACGGACGGGAACGTTAGATCATTGTGTGGGACGCCGAGACGGACACGTACGTGCAAAAAAAGTGTATGGTCGACCTGACGGTTTTCGAGAAAAACTCAAGAAACCGACCGCTTTCGGAGTTTCTCCGAGCGGCCGAGGCGAATTTTTCTAAGTCCCTGCGCGCCGTAGCCTGGCCGTACGTGCGACGCGTGTAACTTCGCCCGTTCGGATCGTTGTTGCGCCCGATCTACGGGTCGGATCGAGGTGACAGCTATATGGTTCGCTTCGCATTGCTACTGGCTACGTGATGAGCGTGAAACATTTTGCAAAATCGAAAATTTTTCGTACGGTCCAGGTGAAAAATTTTCAAAAAAATTTTCGGACGGACGGGAACGTTAGATCATTGTGTGGGACGCCGAGACGGACACGTACGTGCAAAAAAAGTGTATGGTCGACCTGACGGTTTTCGAGAAAAACTCAAGAAACCGACCGCTTTCGGAGTTTCTCCGAGCGGCCGAGGCGAATTTTTCTAAGTCCCTGCGCGCCGTAGCCTGGCCGTACGTGCGACGCGTGTAACTTCGCCCGTTCGGATCGTTGTTGCGCCCGATCTACGGGTCGGATCGAGGTGACAGCTATATGGTTCGCTTCGCATTGCTACTGGCTACGTGATGAGCGTGAAACATTTTGCAAAATCGAAAATTTTTCGTACGGTCCAGGTGAAAAATTTTCAAAAAAATTTTCGGACGGACGGGAACGTTAGATCATTGTGTGGGACGCCGAGACGGACACGTACGTGCAAAAAAAGTGTATGGTCGACCTGACGGTTTTCGAGAAAAACTCAAGAAACCGACCGCTTTCGGAGTTTCTCCGAGCGGCCGAGGCGAATTTTTCTAAGTCCCTGCGCGCCGTAGCCTGGCCGTACGTGCGACGCGTGTAACTTCGCCCGTTCCGATCGTTGTTGCGCCCGATCTACGGGTCGAATCGAGGAGACAGCTATATGGTTCGCTTCGCATTGCTACTGGCTACGTGATGAGCGTGAAACATTTTGCAAAATCGAAAATTTTTCGTTCGGTCCAGGTGAAAAATTTTCAAAAAAATTTTCGGACGGACGGGAACGTTAGATCATTGTGTGGGACGCCGAGACGGACACGTACGTGCAAAAAAAGTGTATGGTCGACCTGACGGTTTTCGAGAAAAACTCAAGAAACCGACCGCTTTCGGAGTTTCTCCGAGCGGCCGAGGCGAATTTTTCTAAGTCCCTGCGCGCCGTAGCCTGGCCGTACGTGCGACGCGTGTAACTTCGCCCGTTCGGATCGTTGTTGCGCCCGATCTACGGGTCGGATCGAGGAGACAGCTATATGGTTCGCTTCGCATTGCTACTGGCTACGTGATGAGCGTGAAACATTTTGCAAAATCGAAAATTTTTCGTTCGGTCCAGGTGAAAAATTTTCAAAAAAATTTTCGGACGGACGGGAACGTTAGATCATTGTGTGGGACGCCGAGACGGACACGTACGTGCAAAAAAAGTGTATGGTCGACCTGACGGTTTTCGAGAAAAACTCAAGAAACCGACCGCTTTCGGAGTTTCTCCGAGCGGCCGAGGCGAATTTTTCTAAGTCCCTGCGCGCCGTAGCCTGGCCGTACGTGCGACGCGTGTAACTTCGCCCGTTCCGATCGTTGTTGCGCCCGATCTACGGGTCGAATCGAGGAGACAGCTATATGGTTCGCTTCGCATTGCTACTGGCTACGTGATGAGCGTGAAACATTTTGCAAAATCGAAAATTTTTCGTTCGGTCCAGGTGAAAAATTTTCAAAAAAATTTTCGGACGGACGGGAACGTTAGATCATTGTGTGGGACGCCGAGACGGACACGTACGTGCAAAAAAAGTGTATGGTCGACCTGACGGTTTTCGAGAAAAACTCAAGAAACCGACCGCTTTCGGAGTTTCTCCGAGCGGCCGAGGCGAATTTTTCTAAGTCCCTGCGCGCCGTAGCCTGGCCGTACGTGCGACGCGTGTAACTTCGCCCGTTCGGATCGTTGTTGCGCCCGATCTACGGGTCGGATCGAGGAGACAGCTATATGGTTCGCTTCGCATTGCTAATGGCTACGTGATGAGCGTGAAACATTTTGCAAAATCGAAAATTTTTCGTTCGGTCCAGGTGAAAAATTTTCAAAAAAATTTTCGGACGGACGGGAACGTTAGATCATTGTGTGGGACGCCGAGACGGACACGTACGTGCAAAAAAAGTGTATGGTCGACCTGACGGTTTTCGAGAAAAACTCAAGAAACCGACCGCTTTCGGAGTTTCTCCGAGCGGCCGAGGCGAATTTTTCTAAGTCCCTGCGCGCCGTAGCCTGGCCGTACGTGCGACGCGTGTAACTTCGCCCGTTCGGATCGTTGTTGCGCCCGATCTACGGGTCGGATCGAGGAGACAGCTATATGGTTCGCTTCGCATTGCTACTGGCTACGTGATGAGCGTGAAACATTTTGCAAAATCGAAAATTTTTCGTTCGGTCCAGGTGAAAAATTTTCAAAAAAATTTTCGGACGGACGGGAACGTTAGATCATTGTGTGGGACGCCGAGACGGACACGTACGTGCAAAAAAAGTGTATGGTCGACCTGACGGTTTTCGAGAAAAACTCAAGAAACCGACCGCTTTCGGAGTTTCTCCGAGCGGCCGAGGCGAATTTTTCTAAGTCCCTGCGCGCCGTAGCCTGGCCGTACGTGCGACGCGTGTAACTTCGCCCGTTCGGATCGTTGTTGCGCCCGATCTACGGGTCGGATCGAGGAGACAGCTATATGGTTCGCTTCGCATTGCTACTGGCTACGTGATGAGCGTGAAACATTTTGCAAAATCGAAAATTTTTCGTTCGGTCCAGGTGAAAAATTTTCAAAAAAATTTTCGGACGGACGGGAACGTTAGATCATTGTGTGGGACGCCGAGACGGACACGTACGTGCAAAAAAAGTGTATGGTCGACCTGACGGTTTTCGAGAAAAACTCAAGAAACCGACCGCTTTCGGAGTTTCTCCGAGCGGCCGAGGCGAATTTTTCTAAGTCCCTGCGCGCCGTAGCCTGGCCGTACGTGCGACGCGTGTAACTTCGCCCGTTCGGATCGTTGTTGCGCCCGATCTACGGGTCGGATCGAGGAGACAGCTATATGGTTCGCTTCGCATTGCTACTGGCTACGTGATGAGCGTGAAACATTTTGCAAAATCGAAAATTTTTCGTACGGTCCAGGTGAAAAATTTTCAAAAAAATTTTCGGACGGACGGGAACGTTAGATCATTGTGTGGGACGCCGAGACGGACACGTACGTGCAAAAAAAGTGTATGGTCGACCTGACGGTTTTCGAGAAAAACTCAAGAAACCGACCGCTTTCGGAGTTTCTCCGAGCGGCCGAGGCGAATTTTTCTAAGTCCCTGCGCGCCGTAGCCTGGCCGTACGTGCGACGCGTGTAACTTCGCCCGTTCGGATCGTTGTTGCGCCCGATCTACGGGTCGGATCGAGGAGACAGCTATATGGTTCGCTTCGCATTGCTACTGGCTACGTGATGAGCGTGAAACATTTTGCAAAATCGAAAATTTTTCGTTCGGTCCAGGTGAAAAATTTTCAAAAAAATTTTCGGACGGACGGGAACGTTAGATCATTGTGTGGGACGCCGAGACGGACACGTACGTGCAAAAAAAGTGTATGGTCGACCTGACGGTTTTCGAGAAAAACTCAAGAAACCGACCGCTTTCGGAGTTTCTCCGAGCGGCCGAGGCGAATTTTTCTAAGTCCCTGCGCGCCGTAGCCTGGCCGTACGTGCGACGCGTGTAACTTCGCCCGTTCCGATCGTTGTTGCGCCCGATCTACGGGTCGAATCGAGGAGACAGCTATATGGTTCGCTTCGCATTGCTACTGGCTACGTGATGAGCGTGAAACATTTTGCAAAATCGAAAATTTTTCGTTCGGTCCAGGTGAAAAATTTTCAAAAAAATTTTCGGACGGACGGGAACGTTAGATCATTGTGTGGGACGCCGAGACGGACACGTACGTGCAAAAAAAGTGTATGGTCGACCTGACGATTTTCGAGAAAAGCTCAAGAAACCGACCGCTTTCGGAGTTTCTCCGAGCGGCCGAGGCGAAATTCTTCAAAGTCTCTGCGCGCCGTAGCCTGGCCGTACGTGCGACGCGTGTAACTTCGCCCGTTCGGATCGTTGTTGCGCCCGATCTACGGGTCGGATCGAGGAGACAGCTATATGGTTCGCTTCGCATTGCTACTGGCTACGTGATGAGCGTGAAACATTTTGCAGAATCGAACATTTTTCGTTCGGTCCAGGTGAAAAATTTTCAAAAAAATTTTCGGACGGACGGGAACGTTAGATCATTGTGTGGGACGCCGAGACGGACACGTACGTGCAAAAAAAGTGTATGGTCGACCTGACGGTTTTCGAGAAAAACTCAAGAAACCGACCGCTTTCGGAGTTTCTCCGAGCGGCCGAGGCGAATTTTTCTAAGTCCCTGCGCGCCGTAGCCTGGCCGTACGTGCGACGCGTGTAACTTCGCCCGTTCGGATCGTTGTTGCGCCCGATCTACGGGTCGGATCGAGGAGACAGCTATATGGTTCGCTTCGCATTGCTACTGGCTACGTGATGAGCGTGAAACATTTTGCAAAATCGAAAATTTTTCGTTCGGTCCAGGTGAAAAATTTTCAAAAAAATTTTCGGACGGACGGGAACGTTAGATCATTGTGTGGGACGCCGAGACGGACACGTACGTGCAAAAAAAGTGTATGGTCGACCTGACGATTTTCGAGAAAAGCTCAAGAAACCGACCGCTTTCGGAGTTTCTCCGAGCGGCCGAGGCGAAATTCTTCAAAGTCTCTGCGCGCCGTAGCCTGGCCGTACGTGCGACGCGTGTAACTTCGCCCGTTCGGATCGTTGTTGCGCCCGATCTACGGGTCGGATCGAGGAGACAGCTATATGGTTCGCTTCGCATTGCTACTGGCTACGTGATGAGCGTGAAACATTTTGCAGAATCGAACATTTTTCGTTCGGTCCAGGTGAAAAATTTTCAAAAAAATTTTCGGACGGACGGGAACGTTAGATCATTGTGTGGGACGCCGAGACGGACACGTACGTGCAAAAAAAGTGTATGGTCGACCTGACGGTTTTCGAGAAAAACTCAAGAAACCGACCGCTTTCGGAGTTTCTCCGAGCGGCCGAGGCGAATTTTTCTAAGTCCCTGCGCGCCGTAGCCTGGCCGTACGTGCGACGCGTGTAACTTCGCCCGTTCGGATCGTTGTTGCGCCCGATCTACGGGTCGGATCGAGGAGACAGCTATATGGTTCGCTTCGCATTGCTACTGGCTACGTGATGAGCGTGAAACATTTTGCAAAATCGAAAATTTTTCGTTCGGTCCAGGTGAAAAATTTTCAAAAAAATTTTCGGACGGACGGGAACGTTAGATCATTGTGTGGGACGCCGAGACGGACACGTACGTGCAAAAAAAGTGTATGGTCGACCTGACGGTTTTCGAGAAAAACTCAAGAAACCGACCGCTTTCGGAGTTTCTCCGAGCGGCCGAGGCGAATTTTTCTAAGTCCCTGCGCGCCGTAGCCTGGCCGTACGTGCGACGCGTGTAACTTCGCCCGTTCGGATCGTTGTTGCGCCCGATCTACGGGTCGGATCGAGGAGACAGCTATATGGTTCGCTTCGCATTGCTACTGGCTACGTGATGAGCGTGAAACATTTTGCAAAATCGAAAATTTTTCGTTCGGTCCAGGTGAAAAATTTTCAAAAAAATTTTCGGACGGACGGGAACGTTAGATCAATGTGTGGGACGCCGAGACGGACACGTACGTGCAAAAAAAGTGTATGGTCGACCTGACGGTTTTCGAGAAAAACTCAAGAAACCGACCGCTTTCGGAGTTTCTCCGAGCGGCCGAGGCGAATTTTTCTAAGTCCCTGCGCGCCGTAGCCTGGCCGTACGTGCGACGCGTGTAACTTCGCCCGTTCGGATCGTTGTTGCGCCCGATCTACGGGTCGGATCGAGGAGACAGCTATATGGTTCGCTTAGCATTGCTACTGGCTACGTGATGAGCGTGAAACATTTTGCAAAATCGAAAATTTTTCGTTCGGTCCAGGTGAAAAATTTTCAAAAAAATTTTCGGACGGACGGGAACGTTAGATCATTGTGTGGGACGCCGAGACGGACACGTACGTGCAAAAAAAGTGTATGGTCGACCTGACGGTTTTCGAGAAAAACTCAAGAAACCGACCGCTTTCGGAGTTTCTCCGAGCGGCCGAGGCGAATTTTTCTAAGTCCCTGCGCGCCGTAGCCTGGCCGTACGTGCGACGCGTGTAACTTCGCCCGTTCGGATCGTTGTTGCGCCCGATCTACGGGTCGGATCGAGGAGACAGCTATATGGTTCGCTTCGCATTGCTACTGGCTACGTGATGAGCGTGAAACATTTTGCAAAATCGAAAATTTTTCGTTCGGTCCAGGTGAAAAATTTTCAAAAAAATTTTCGGACGGACGGGAACGTTAGATCATTGTGTGGGACGCCGAGGCGGACACGTACGTGCAAAAAAAGTGTATGGTCGACCTGACGGTTTTCGAGAAAAACTCAAGAAACCGACCGCTTTCGGAGTTTCTCCGAGCGGCCGAGGCGAATTTTTCTAAGTCCCTGCGCGCCGTAGCCTGGCCGTACGTGCGACGCGTGTAACTTCGCCCGTTCGGATCGTTGTTGCGCCCGATCTACGGGTCGGATCGAGGAGACAGCTATATGGTTCGCTTCGCATTGCTACTGGCTACGTGATGAGCGTGAAACATTTTGCAAAATCGAAAATTTTTCGTTCGGTCCAGGTGAAAAATTTTCAAAAAAATTTTCGGACGGACGGGAACGTTAGATCATTGTGTGGGACGCCGAGGCGGACACGTACGTGCAAAAAAAGTGTATGGTCGACCTGACGGTTTTCGAGAAAAACTCAAGAAACCGACCGCTTTCGGAGTTTCTCCGAGCGGCCGAGGCGAATTTTTCTAAGTCCCTGCGCGCCGTAGCCTGGCCGTACGTGCGACGCGTGTAACTTCGCCCGTTCGGATCGTTGTTGCGCCCGATCTACGGGTCGGATCGAGGAGACAGCTATATGGTTCGCTTGGCATTGCTACTGGCTACGTGATGAGCGTGAAACATTTTGCAAAATCGAAAATTTTTCGTTCGGTCCAGGTGAAAAATTTTCAAAAAAATTTTCGGACGGACGGGAACGTTAGATCATTGTGTGGGACGCCGAGACGGACACGTACGTGCAAAAAAAGTGTATGGTCGACCTGACGGTTTTCGAGAAAAACTCAAGAAACCGACCGCTTTCGGAGTTTCTCCGAGCGGCCGAGGCGAATTTTTCTAAGTCCCTGCGCGCCGTAGCCTGGCCGTACGTGCGACGCGTGTAACTTCGCCCGTTCGGATCGTTGTTGCGCCCGATCTACGGGTCGGATCGAGGAGACAGCTATATGGTTCGCTTCGCATTGCTACTGGCTACGTGATGAGCGTGAAACATTTTGCAAAATCGAAAATTTTTCGTTCGGTCCAGGTGAAAAATTTTCAAAAAAATTTTCGGACGGACGGGAACGTTAGATCATTGTGTGGGACGCCGAGACGGACACGTACGTGCAAAAAAAGTGTATGGTCGACCTGACGGTTTTCGAGAAAAACTCAAGAAACCGACCGCTTTCGGAGTTTCTCCGAGCGGACGAGGCGAATTTTTCTAAGTCCCTGCGCGCCGTAGCCTGGCCGTACGTGCGACGCGTGTAACTTCGCCCGTTCCGATCGTTGTTGCGCCCGATCTACGGGTCGAATCGAGGAGACAGCTATATGGTTCGCTTCGCATTGCTACTGGCTACGTGATGAGCGTGAAACATTTTGCAAAATCGAAAATTTTTCGTTCGGTCCAGGTGAAAAATTTTCAAAAAAATTTTCGGACGGACGGGAACGTTAGATCATTGTGTGGGACGCCGAGACGGACACGTACGTGCAAAAAAAGTGTATGGTCGACCTGACGGTTTTCGAGAAAAACTCAAGAAACCGACCGCTTTCGGAGTTTCTCCGAGCGGCCGAGGCGAATTTTTCTAAGTCCCTGCGCGCCGTAGCCTGGCCGTACGTGCGACGCGTGTAACTTCGCCCGTTCGGATCGTTGTTGCGCCCGATCTACGGGTCGGATCGAGGAGACAGCTATATGGTTCGCTTGGCATTGCTACTGGCTACGTGATGAGCGTGAAACATTTTGCAAAATCGAAAATTTTTCGTTCGGTCCAGGTGAAAAATTTTCAAAAAAATTTTCGGACGGACGGGAACGTTAGATCATTGTGTGGGACGCCGAGACGGACACGTACGTGCAAAAAAAGTGTATGGTCGACCTGACGGTTTTCGAGAAAAACTCAAGAAACCGACCGCTTTCGGAGTTTCTCCGAGCGGCCGAGGCGAATTTTTCTAAGTCCCTGCGCGCCGTAGCCTGGCCGTACGTGCGACGCGTGTAACTTCGCCCGTTCGGATCGTTGTTGCGCCCGATCTACGGGTCGGATCGAGGAGACAGCTATATGGTTCGCTTCGCATTGCTACTGGCTACGTGATGAGCGTGAAACATTTTGCAAAATCGAAAATTTTTCGTTCGGTCCAGGTGAAAAATTTTCAAAAAAATTTTCGGACGGACGGGAACGTTAGATCATTGTGTGGGACGCCGAGACGGACACGTACGTGCAAAAAAAGTGTATGGTCGACCTGACGGTTTTCGAGAAAAACTCAAGAAACCGACCGCTTTCGGAGTTTCTCCGAGCGGCCGAGGCGAATTTTTCTAAGTCCCTGCGCGCCGTAGCCTGGCCGTACGTGCGACGCGTGTAACTTCGCCCGTTCCGATCGTTGTTGCGCCCGATCTACGGGTCGAATCGAGGAGACAGCTATATGGTTCGCTTCGCATTGCTACTGGCTACGTGATGAGCGTGAAACATTTTGCAAAATCGAAAATTTTTCGTTCGGTCCAGGTGAAAAATTTTCAAAAAAATTTTCGGACGGACGGGAACGTTAGATCATTGTGTGGGACGCCGAGACGGACACGTACGTGCAAAAAAAGTGTATGGTCGACCTGACGATTTTCGAGAAAAGCTCAAGAAACCGACCGCTTTCGGAGTTTCTCCGAGCGGCCGAGGCGAAATTCTTCAAAGTCTCTGCGCGCCGTAGCCTGGCCGTACGTGCGACGCGTGTAACTTCGCCCGTTCGGATCGTTGTTGCGCCCGATCTACGGGTCGGATCGAGGAGACAGCTATATGGTTCGCTTCGCATTGCTACTGGCTACGTGATGAGCGTGAAACATTTTGCAGAATCGAACATTTTTCGTTCGGTCCAGGTGAAAAATTTTCAAAAAAATTTTCGGACGGACGGGAACGTTAGATCATTGTGTGGGACGCCGAGACGGACACGTACGTGCAAAAAAAGTGTATGGTCGACCTGACGGTTTTCGAGAAAAACTCAAGAAACCGACCGCTTTCGGAGTTTCTCCGAGCGGCCGAGGCGAATTTTTCTAAGTCCCTGCGCGCCGTAGCCTGGCCGTACGTGCGACGCGTGTAACTTCGCCCGTTCGGATCGTTGTTGCGCCCGATCTACGGGTCGGATCGAGGAGACAGCTATATGGTTCGCTTCGCATTGCTACTGGCTACGTGATGAGCGTGAAACATTTTGCAAAATCGAAAATTTTTCGTTCGGTCCAGGTGAAAAATTTTCAAAAAAATTTTCGGACGGACGGGAACGTTAGATCATTGTGTGGGACGCCGAGACGGACACGTACGTGCAAAAAAAGTGTATGGTCGACCTGACGGTTTTCGAGAAAAACTCAAGAAACCGACCGCTTTCGGAGTTTCTCCGAGCGGCCGAGGCGAATTTTTCTAAGTCCCTGCGCGCCGTAGCCTGGCCGTACGTGCGACGCGTGTAACTTCGCCCGTTCGGATCGTTGTTGCGCCCGATCTACGGGTCGGATCGAGGAGACAGCTATATGGTTCGCTTCGCATTGCTACTGGCTACGTGATGAGCGTGAAACATTTTGCAAAATCGAAAATTTTTCGTTCGGTCCAGGTGAAAAATTTTCAAAAAAATTTTCGGACGGACGGGAACGTTAGATTATTGTGCGGGACGCCGAGACGGACACGTACGTGCAAAAAAAGTGTATGGTCGACCTGACGGTTTTCGAGAAAAACTCAAGAAACCGACCGCTTTCGGAGTTTCTCCGAGCGGCCGAGGCGAATTTTTCTAAGTCCCTGCGCGCCGTAGCCTGGCCGTACGTGCGACGCGTGTAACTTCGCCCGTTCGGATCGTTGTTGCGCCCGATCTACGGGTCGGATCGAGGAGACAGCTATATGGTTCGCTTGGCATTGCTACTGGCTACGTGATGAGCGTGAAACATTTTGCAAAATCGAAAATTTTTCGTTCGGTCCAGGTGAAAAATTTTCAAAAAAATTTTCGGACGGACGGGAACGTTAGATCATTGTGTGGGACGCCGAGACGGACACGTACGTGCAAAAAAAGTGTATGGTCGACCTGACGGTTTTCGAGAAAAACTCAAGAAACCGACCGCTTTCGGAGTTTCTCCGAGCGGCCGAGGCGAATTTTTCTAAGTCCCTGCGCGCCGTAGCCTGGCCGTACGTGCGACGCGTGTAACTTCGCCCGTTCGGATCGTTGTTGCGCCCGATCTACGGGTCGGATCGAGGAGACAGCTATATGGTTCGCTTCGCATTGCTACTGGCTACGTGATGAGCGTGAAACATTTTGCAAAATCGAAAATTTTTCGTTCGGTCCAGGTGAAAAATTTTCAAAAAAATTTTCGGACGGACGGGAACGTTAGATCATTGTGTGGGACGCCGAGACGGACACGTACGTGCAAAAAAAGTGTATGGTCGACCTGACGGTTTTCGAAAAAAACTCAAGAAACCGACCGCTTTCGGAGTTTCTCCGAGCGGCCGAGGCGAATTTTTCTAAGTCCCTGCGCGCCGTAGCCTGGCCGTACGTGCGACGCGTGTAACTTCGCCCGTTCGGATCGTTGTTGCGCCCGATCTACGGGTCGGATCGAGGAGACAGCTATATGGTTCGCTTCGCATTGCTACTGGCTACGTGATGAGCGTGAAACATTTTGCAAAATCGAAAATTTTTCGTTCGGTCCAGGTGAAAAATTTTCAAAAAAATTTTCGGACGGACGGGAACGTTAGATCATTGTGTGGGACGCCGAGACGGACACGTACGTGCAAAAAAAGTGTATGGTCGACCTGACGGTTTTCGAGAAAAACTCAAGAAACCGACCGCTTTCGGAGTTTCTCCGAGCGGCCGAGGCGAATTTTTCTAAGTCCCTGCGCGCCGTAGCCTGGCCGTACGTGCGACGCGTGTAACTTCGCCCGTTCGGATCGTTGTTGCGCCCGATCTACGGGTCGGATCGAGGAGACAGCTATATGGTTCGCTTGGCATTGCTACTGGCTACGTGATGAGCGTGAAACATTTTGCAAAATCGAAAATTTTTCGTTCGGTCCAGGTGAAAAATTTTCAAAAAAATTTTCGGACGGACGGGAACGTTAGATCATTGTGTGGGACGCCGAGACGGACACGTACGTGCAAAAAAAGTGTATGGTCGACCTGACGGTTTTCGAGAAAAACTCAAGAAACCGACCGCTTTCGGAGTTTCTCCGAGCGGCCGAGGCGAATTTTTCTAAGTCCCTGCGCGCCGTAGCCTGGCCGTACGTGCGACGCGTGTAACTTCGCCCGTTCGGATCGTTGTTGCGCCCGATCTACGGGTCGGATCGAGGAGACAGCTATATGGTTCGCTTCGCATTGCTACTGGCTACGTGATGAGCGTGAAACATTTTGCAAAATCGAAAATTTTTCGTTCGGTCCAGGTGAAAAATTTTCAAAAAAATTTTCGGACGGACGGGAACGTTAGATCATTGTGTGGGACGCCGAGACGGACACGTACGTGCAAAAAAAGTGTATGGTCCACCTGACGATTTTCGAGAAAAGCTCAAGAAACCGACCGCTTTCGGAGTTTCTCCGAGCGGCCGAGGCGAAATTCTTCAAAGTCTCTGCGCGCCGTAGCCTGGCCGTACGTGCGACGCGTGTAACTTCGCCCGTTCGGATCGTTGTTGCGCCCGATCTACGGGTCGGATCGAGGAGACAGCTATATGGTTCGCTTCGCATTGCTACTGGCTACGTGATGAGCGTGAAACATTTTGCAGAATCGAAAATTTTTCGTTCGGTCCAGGTGAAAAATTTTCAAAAAAATTTTCGGACGGACGGGAACGTTAGATCATTGTGTGGGACGCCGAGACGGACACGTACGTGCAAAAAAAGTGTATGGTCGACCTGACGGTTTTCGAGAAAAACTCAAGAAACCGACCGCTTTCGGAGTTTCTCCGAGCGGCCGAGGCGAATTTTTCTAAGTCCCTGCGCGCCGTAGCCTGGCCGTACGTGCGACGCGTGTAACTTCGCCCGTTCGGATCGTTGTTGCGCCCGATCTACGGGTCGGATCGAGGAGACAGCTATATGGTTCGCTTGGCATTGCTACTGGCTACGTGATGAGCGTGAAACATTTTGCAAAATCGAAAATTTTTCGTTCGGTCCAGGTGAAAAATTTTCAAAAAAATTTTCGGACGGACGGGAACGTTAGATCATTGTGTGGGACGCCGAGACGGACACGTACGTGCAAAAAAAGTGTATGGTCGACCTGACGGTTTTCGAGAAAAACTCAAGAAACCGACCGCTTTCGGAGTTTCTCCGAGCGTCCGAGGCGAATTTTTCTAAGTCCCTGCGCGCCGTAGCCTGGCCGTACGTGCGACGCGTGTAACTTCGCCCGTTCGGATCGTTGTTGCGCCCGATCTACGGGTCGGATCGAGGAGACAGCTATATGGTTCGCTTGGCATTGCTACTGGCTACGTGATGAGCGTGAAACATTTTGCAAAATCGAAAATTTTTCGTTCGGTCCAGGTGAAAAATTTTCAAAAAAATTTTCGGACGGACGGGAACGTTAGATCATTGTGTGGGACGCCGAGACGGACACGTACGTGCAAAAAAAGTGTATGGTCGACCTGACGGTTTTCGAGAAAAACTCAAGAAACCGACCGCTTTCGGAGTTTCTCCGAGCGGCCGAGGCGAATTTTTCTAAGTCCCTGCGCGCCGTAGCCTGGCCGTACGTGCGACGCGTGTAACTTCGCCCGTTCGGATCGTTGTTGCGCCCGATCTACGGGTCGGATCGAGGAGACAGCTATATGGTTCGCTTGGCATTGCTACTGGCTACGTGATGAGCGTGAAACATTTTGCAAAATCGAAAATTTTTCGTTCGGTCCAGGTGAAAAATTTTCAAAAAAATTTTCGGACGGACGGGAACGTTAGATCATTGTGTGGGACGCCGAGACGGACACGTACGTGCAAAAAAAGTGTATGGTCGACCTGACGGTTTTCGAGAAAAACTCAAGAAACCGACCGCTTTCGGAGTTTCTCCGAGCGGCCGAGGCGAATTTTTCTAAGTCCCTGCGCGCCGTAGCCTGGCCGTACGTGCGACGCGTGTAACTTCGCCCGTTCGGATCGTTGTTGCGCCCGATCTACGGGTCGGATCGAGGAGACAGCTATATGGTTCGCTTGGCATTGCTACTGGCTACGTGATGAGCGTGAAACATTTTGCAAAATCGAAAATTTTTCGTTCGGTCCAGGTGAAAAATTTTCAAAAAAATTTTCGGACGGACGGGAACGTTAGATCATTGGGTGGGACGCCGAGACGGACACGTACGTGCAAAAAAAGTGTATGGTCGACCTGACGGTTTTCGAGAAAAACTCAAGAAACCGACCGCTTTCGGAGTTTCTCCGAGCGGCCGAGGCGAATTTTTCTAAGTCCCTGCGCGCCGTAGCCTGGCCGTACGTGCGACGCGTGTAACTTCGCCCGTTCGGATCGTTGTTGCGCCCGATCTACGGGTCGGATCGAGGAGACAGCTATATGGTTCGCTTCGCATTGCTACTGGCTACGTGATGAGCGTGAAACATTTTGCAAAATCGAAAATTTTTCGTTCGGTCCAGGTGAAAAATTTTCAAAAAAATTTTCGGACGGACGGGAACGTTAGATCATTGTGTGGGACGCCGAGACGGACACGTACGTGCAAAAAAAGTGTATGGTCGACCTGACGGTTTTCGAGAAAAACTCAAGAAACCGACCGCTTTCGGAGTTTCTCCGAGCGGCCGAGGCGAATTTTTCTAAGTCCCTGCGCGCCGTAGCCTGGCCGTACGTGCGACGCGTGTAACTTCGCCCGTTCGGATCGTTGTTGCGCCCGATCTACGGGTCGGATCGAGGAGACAGCTATATGGTTCGCTTCGCATTGCTACTGGCTACGTGATGAGCGTGAAACATTTTGCAAAATCGAAAATTTTTCGTTCGGTCCAGGTGAAAAATTTTCAAAAAAATTTTCGGACGGACGGGAACGTTAGATCATTGTGTGGGACGCCGAGACGGACACGTACGTGCAAAAAAAGTGTATGGTCGACCTGACGGTTTTCGAGAAAAACTCAAGAAACCGACCGCTTTCGGAGTTTCTCCGAGCGGCCGAGGCGAATTTTTCTAAGTCCCTGCGCGCCGTAGCCTGGCCGTACGTGCGACGCGTGTAACTTCGCCCGTTCGGATCGTTGTTGCGCCCGATCTACGGGTCGGATCGAGGAGACAGCTATATGGTTCGCTTCGCATTGCTACTGGCTACGTGATGAGCGTGAAACATTTTGCAAAATCGAAAATTTTTCGTTCGGTCCAGGTGAAAAATTTTCAAAAAAATTTTCGGACGGACGGGAACGTTAGATCATTGTGTGGGACGCCGAGACGGACACGTACGTGCAAAAAAAGTGTATGGTCCACCTGACGATTTTCGAGAAAAGCTCAAGAAACCGACCGCTTTCGGAGTTTCTCCGAGCGGCCGAGGCGAAATTCTTCAAAGTCTCTGCGCGCCGTAGCCTGGCCGTACGTGCGACGCGTGTAACTTCGCCCGTTCGGATCGTTGTTGCGCCCGATCTACGGGTCGGATCGAGGAGACAGCTATATGGTTCGCTTCGCATTGCTACTGGCTACGTGATGAGCGTGAAACATTTTGCAGAATCGAAAATTTTTCGTTCGGTCCAGGTGAAAAATTTTCAAAAAAATTTTCGGACGGACGGGAACGTTAGATCATTGTGTGGGACGCCGAGACGGACACGTACGTGCAAAAAAAGTGTATGGTCGACCTGACGGTTTTCGAGAAAAACTCAAGAAACCGACCGCTTTCGGAGTTTCTCCGAGCGGCCGAGGCGAATTTTTCTAAGTCCCTGCGCGCCGTAGCCTGGCCGTACGTGCGACGCGTGTAACTTCGCCCGTTCGGATCGTTGTTGCGCCCGATCTACGGGTCGGATCGAGGAGACAGCTATATGGTTCGCTTCGCATTGCTACTGGCTACGTGATGAGCGTGAAACATTTTGCAAAATCGAAAATTTTTCGTTCGGTCCAGGTGAAAAATTTTCAAAAAAATTTTCGGACGGACGGGAACGTTAGATCATTGTGTGGGACGCCGAGACGGACACGTACGTGCAAAAAAAGTGTATGGTCGACCTGACGGTTTTCGAGAAAAACTCAAGAAACCGACCGCTTTCGGAGTTTCTCCGAGCGGCCGAGGCGAATTTTTCTAAGTCCCTGCGCGCCGTAGCCTGGCCGTACGTGCGACGCGTGTAACTTCGCCCGTTCGGATCGTTGTTGCGCCCGATCTACGGGTCGGATCGAGGAGACAGCTATATGGTTCGCTTCGCATTGCTACTGGCTACGTGATGAGCGTGAAACATTTTGCAAAATCGAAAATTTTTCGTTCGGTCCAGGTGAAAAATTTTCAAAAAAATTTTCGGACGGACGGGAACGTTAGATCATTGTGTGGGACGCCGAGACGGACACGTACGTGCAAAAAAAGTGTATGGTCGACCTGACGGTTTTCGAGAAAAACTCAAGAAACCGACCGCTTTCGGAGTTTCTCCGAGCGGCCGAGGCGAATTTTTCTAAGTCCCTGCGCGCCGTAGCCTGGCCGTACGTGTGACGCGTGTAACTTCGCCCGTTCGGATCGTTGTTGCGCCCGATCTACGGGTCGGATCGAGGAGACAGCTATATGGTTCGCTTCGCATTGCTACTGGCTACGTGATGAGCGTGAAACATTTTGCAAAATCGAAAATTTTTCGTTCGGTCCAGGTGAAAAATTTTCAAAAAAATTTTCGGACGGACGGGAACGTTAGATCATTGTGTGGGACGCCGAGACGGACACGTACGTGCAAAAAAAGTGTATGGTCCACCTGACGATTTTCGAGAAAAGCTCAAGAAACCGACCGCTTTCGGAGTTTCTCCGAGCGGCCGAGGCGAAATTCTTCAAAGTCTCTGCGCGCCGTAGCCTGGCCGTACGTGCGACGCGTGTAACTTCGCCCGTTCGGATCGTTGTTGCGCCCGATCTACGGGTCGGATCGAGGAGACAGCTATATGGTTCGCTTCGCATTGCTACTGGCTACGTGATGAGCGTGAAACATTTTGCAAAATCGAAAATTTTTCGTTCGGTCCAGGTGAAAAATTTTCAAAAAAATTTTCGGACGGACGGGAACGTTAGATCATTGTGTGGGACGCCGAGACGGACACGTACGTGCAAAAAAAGTGTATGGTCGACCTGACGGTTTTCGAGAAAAACTCAAGAAACCGACCGCTTTCGGAGTTTCTCCGAGCGGCCGAGGCGAATTTTTCTAAGTCCCTGCGCGCCGTAGCCTGGCCGTACGTGCGACGCGTGTAACTTCGCCCGTTCGGATCGTTGTTGCGCCCGATCTACGGGTCGGATCGAGGAGACAGCTATATGGTTCGCTTGGCATTGCTACTGGCTACGTGATGAGCGTGAAACATTTTGCAAAATCGAAAATTTTTCGTTCGGTCCAGGTGAAAAATTTTCAAAAAAATTTTCGGACGGACGGGAACGTTAGATCATTGTGTGGGACGCCGAGACGGACACGTACGTGCAAAAAAAGTGTATGGTCGACCTGACGGTTTTCGAGAAAAACTCAAGAAACCGACCGCTTTCGGAGTTTCTCCGAGCGGCCGAGGCGAATTTTTCTAAGTCCCTGCGCGCCGTAGCCTGGCCGTACGTGCGACGCGTGTAACTTCGCCCGTTCGGATCGTTGTTGCGCCCGATCTACGGGTCGGATCGAGGAGACAGCTATATGGTTCGCTTCGCATTGCTACTGGCTACGTGATGAGCGTGAAACATTTTGCAAAATCGAAAATTTTTCGTTCGGTCCAGGTGAAAAATTTTCAAAAAAATTTTCGGACGGACGGGAACGTTAGATCATTGTGTGGGACGCCGAGACGGACACGTACGTGCAAAAAAAGTGTATGGTCGACCTGACGGTTTTCGAGAAAAACTCAAGAAACCGACCGCTTTCGGAGATTCTCCGAGCGGCCGAGGCGAATTTTTCTAAGTCCCTGCGCGCCGTAGCCTGGCCGTACGTGCGACGCGTGTAACTTCGCCCGTTCGGATCGTTGTTGCGCCCGATCTACGGGTCGGATCGAGGAGACAGCTATATGGTTCGCTTCGCATTGCTACTGGCTACGTGATGAGCGTGAAACATTTTGCAGAATCGAAAATTTTTCGTTCGGTCCGGGTGAAAAATTTTCAAAAAAATTTTCGGACGGACGGGAACGTTAGATCATTGTGTGGGACGCCGAGACGGACACGTACGTGCAAAAAAAGTGTATGGTCCACCTGACGATTTTCGAGAAAAGCTCAAGAAACCGACCGCTTTCGGAGTTTCTCCGAGCGGCCGAGGCGAAATTCTTCAAAGTCTCTGCGCGCCGTAGCCTGGCCGTACGTGCGACGCGTGTAACTTCGCCCGTTCGGATCGTTGTTGCGCCCGATCTACGGGTCGGATCGAGGAGACAGCTATATGGTTCGCTTCGCATTGCTACTGGCTACGTGATGAGCGTGAATCATTTTGCAGAATCGAAAATTTTTCGTTCGGTCCAGGTGAAAAATTTTCAAAAAAATTTTCGGACGGACGGGAACGTTAGATCATTGTGTGGGACGCCGAGACGGACACGTACGTGCAAAAAAAGTGTATGGTCGACCTGACGGTTTTCGAGAAAAACTCAAGAAACCGACCGCTTTCGGAGTTTCTCCGAGCGGCCGAGGCGAATTTTTCTAAGTCCCTGCGCGCCGTAGCCTGGCCGTACGTGCGACGCGTGGAACTTCGCCCGTTCGGATCGTTGTTGCGCCCGATCTACGGGTCGGATCGAGGAGACAGCTATATGGTTCGCTTGGCATTGCTACTGGCTACGTGATGAGCGTGAAACATTTTGCAAAATCGAAAATTTTTCGTTCGGTCCAGGTGAAAAATTTTCAAAAAAATTTTCGGACGGACGGGAACGTTAGATCATTGTGTGGGACGCCGAGACGGACACGTACGTGCAAAAAAAGTGTATGGTCGACCTGACGGTTTTCGAGAAAAACTCAAGAAACCGACCGCTTTCGGAGTTTCTCCGAGCGGCCGAGGCGAATTTTTCTAAGTCCCTGCGCGCCGTAGCCTGGCCGTACGTGCGACGCGTGTAACTTCGCCCGTTCGGATCGTTGTTGCGCCCGATCTACGGGTCGGATCGAGGAGACAGCTATATGGTTCGCTTGGCATTGCTACTGGCTACGTGATGAGCGTGAAACATTTTGCAAAATCGAAAATTTTTCGTTCGGTCCAGGTGAAAAATTTTCAAAAAAATTTTCGGACGGACGGGAACGTTAGATCATTGTGTGGGACGCCGAGACGGACACGTACGTGCAAAAAAAGTGTATGGTCGACCTGACGGTTTTCGAGAAAAACTCAAGAAACCGACCGCTTTCGGAGTTTCTCCGAGCGGCCGAGGCGAATTTTTCTAAGTCCCTGCGCGCCGTAGCCTGGCCGTACGTGCGACGCGTGTAACTTCGCCCGTTCGGATCGTTGTTGCGCCCGATCTACGGGTCGGATCGAGGAGACAGCTATATGGTTCGCTTCGCATTGCTACTGGCTACGTGATGAGCGTGAAACATTTTGCAAAATCGAAAATTTTTCGTTCGGTCCAGGTGGAAAATTTTCAAAAAAATTTTCGGACGGACGGGAACGTTAGATCATTGTGTGGGACGCCGAGACGGACACGTACGTGCAAAAAAAGTGTATGGTCGACCTGACGGTTTTCGAGAAAAACTCAAGAAACCGACCGCTTTCGGAGTTTCTCCGAGCGGCCGAGGCGAATTTTTCTAAGTCCCTGCGCGCCGTAGCCTGGCCGTACGTGCGACGCGTGTAACTTCGCCCGTTCGGATCGTTGTTGCGCCCGATCTACGGGTCGGATCGAGGAGACAGCTGTATGGTTCGCTTCGCATTGCTACTGGCTACGTGATGAGCGTGAAACATTTTGCAAAATCGAAAATTTTTCGTTCGGTCCAGGTGAAAAATTTTCAAAAAAATTTTCGGACGGACGGGAACGTTAGATCATTGTGTGGGACGCCGAGACGGACACGTACGTGCAAAAAAAGTGTATGGTCGACCTGACGGTTTTCGAGAAAAACTCAAGAAACCGACCGCTTTCGGAGTTTCTCCGAGCGGCCGAGGCGAATTTTTCTAAGTCCCTGCGCGCCGTAGCCTGGCCGTACGTGCGACGCGTGTAACTTCGCCCGTTCGGATCGTTGTTGCGCCCGATCTACGGGTCGGATCGAGGAGACAGCTATATGGTTCGCTTCGCATTGCTACTGGCTACGTGATGAGCGTGAAACATTTTGCAAAATCGAAAATTTTTCGTTCGGTCCAGGTGAAAAATTTTCAAAAAAATTTTCGGACGGACGGGAACGTTAGATCATTGTGTGGGACGCCGAGACGGACACGTACGTGCAAAAAAAGTGTATGGTCGACCTGACGGTTTTCGAGAAAAACTCAAGAAACCGACCGCTTTCGGAGTTTCTCCGAGCGGCCGAGGCGAATTTTTCTAAGTCCCTGCGCGCCGTAGCCTGGCCGTACGTGCGACGCGTGTAACTTCGCCCGTTCGGATCGTTGTTGCGCCCGATCTACGGGTCGGATCGAGGAGACAGCTATATGGTTCGCTTCGCATTGCTACTGGCTACGTGATGAGCGTGAAACATTTTGCAAAATCGAAAATTTTTCGTTCGGTCCAGGTGAAAAATTTTCAAAAAAATTTTCGGACGGACGGGAACGTTAGATCATTGTGTGGGACGCCGAGACGGACACGTACGTGCAAAAAAAGTGTATGGTCCACCTGACGATTTTCGAGAAAAGCTCAAGAAACCGACCGCTTTCGGAGTTTCTCCGAGCGGCCGAGGCGAAATTCTTCAAAGTCTCTGCGCGCCGTAGCCTGGCCGTACGTGCGACGCGTGTAACTTCGCCCGTTCGGATCGTTGTTGCGCCCGATCTACGGGTCGGATCGAGGAGACAGCTATATGGTTCGCTTCGCATTGCTACTGGCTACGTGATGAGCGTGAAACATTTTGCAGAATCGAAAATTTTTCGTTCGGTCCAGGTGAAAAATTTTCAAAAAAATTTTCGGACGGACGGGAACGTTAGATCATTGTGTGGGACGCCGAGACGGACACGTACGTGCAAAAAAAGTGTATGGTCGACCTGACGGTTTTCGAGAAAAACTCAAGAAACCGACCGCTTTCGGAGTTTCTCCGAGCGGCCGAGGCGAATTTTTCTAAGTCCCTGCGCGCCGTAGCCTGGCCGTACGTGCGACGCGTGTAACTTCGCCCGTTCGGATCGTTGTTGCGCCCGATCTACGGGTCGGATCGAGGAGACAGCTATATGGTTCGCTTCGCATTGCTACTGGCTACGTGATGAGCGTGAAACATTTTGCAAAATCGAAAATTTTTCGTTCGGTCCAGGTGAAAAATTTTCAAAAAAATTTTCGGACGGACGGGAACGTTAGATCATTGTGTGGGACGCCGAGACGGACACGTACGTGCAAAAAAAGTGTATGGTCGACCTGACGGTTTTCGAGAAAAACTCAAGAAACCGACCGCTTTCGGAGTTTCTCCGAGCGGCCGAGGCGAATTTTTCTAAGTCCCTGCGCGCCGTAGCCTGGCCGTACGTGCGACGCGTGTAACTTCGCCCGTTCGGATCGTTGTTGCGCCCGATCTACGGGTCGGATCGAGGAGACAGCTATATGGTTCGCTTCGCATTGCTACTGGCTACGTGATGAGCGTGAAACATTTTGCAAAATCGAAAATTTTTCGTTCGGTCCAGGTGAAAAATTTTCAAAAAAATTTTCGGACGGACGGGAACGTTAGATCATTGTGTGGGACGCCGAGACGGACACGTACGTGCAAAAAAAGTGTATGGTCGACCTGACGGTTTTCGAGAAAAACTCAAGAAACCGACCGCTTTCGGAGTTTCTCCGAGCGGCCGAGGCGAATTTTTCTAAGTCCCTGCGCGCCGTAGCCTGGCCGTACGTGTGACGCGTGTAACTTCGCCCGTTCGGATCGTTGTTGCGCCCGATCTACGGGTCGGATCGAGGAGACAGCTATATGGTTCGCTTCGCATTGCTACTGGCTACGTGATGAGCGTGAAACATTTTGCAAAATCGAAAATTTTTCGTTCGGTCCAGGTGAAAAATTTTCAAAAAAATTTTCGGACGGACGGGAACGTTAGATCATTGTGTGGGACGCCGAGACGGACACGTACGTGCAAAAAAAGTGTATGGTCCACCTGACGATTTTCGAGAAAAGCTCAAGAAACCGACCGCTTTCGGAGTTTCTCCGAGCGGCCGAGGCGAAATTCTTCAAAGTCTCTGCGCGCCGTAGCCTGGCCGTACGTGCGACGCGTGTAACTTCGCCCGTTCGGATCGTTGTTGCGCCCGATCTACGGGTCGGATCGAGGAGACAGCTATATGGTTCGCTTCGCATTGCTACTGGCTACGTGATGAGCGTGAAACATTTTGCAAAATCGAAAATTTTTCGTTCGGTCCAGGTGAAAAATTTTCAAAAAAATTTTCGGACGGACGGGAACGTTAGATCATTGTGTGGGACGCCGAGACGGACACGTACGTGCAAAAAAAGTGTATGGTCGACCTGACGGTTTTCGAGAAAAACTCAAGAAACCGACCGCTTTCGGAGTTTCTCCGAGCGGCCGAGGCGAATTTTTCTAAGTCCCTGCGCGCCGTAGCCTGGCCGTACGTGCGACGCGTGTAACTTCGCCCGTTCGGATCGTTGTTGCGCCCGATCTACGGGTCGGATCGAGGAGACAGCTATATGGTTCGCTTGGCATTGCTACTGGCTACGTGATGAGCGTGAAACATTTTGCAAAATCGAAAATTTTTCGTTCGGTCCAGGTGAAAAATTTTCAAAAAAATTTTCGGACGGACGGGAACGTTAGATCATTGTGTGGGACGCCGAGACGGACACGTACGTGCAAAAAAAGTGTATGGTCGACCTGACGGTTTTCGAGAAAAACTCAAGAAACCGACCGCTTTCGGAGTTTCTCCGAGCGGCCGAGGCGAATTTTTCTAAGTCCCTGCGCGCCGTAGCCTGGCCGTACGTGCGACGCGTGTAACTTCGCCCGTTCGGATCGTTGTTGCGCCCGATCTACGGGTCGGATCGAGGAGACAGCTATATGGTTCGCTTCGCATTGCTACTGGCTACGTGATGAGCGTGAAACATTTTGCAAAATCGAAAATTTTTCGTTCGGTCCAGGTGAAAAATTTTCAAAAAAATTTTCGGACGGACGGGAACGTTAGATCATTGTGTGGGACGCCGAGACGGACACGTACGTGCAAAAAAAGTGTATGGTCGACCTGACGGTTTTCGAGAAAAACTCAAGAAACCGACCGCTTTCGGAGATTCTCCGAGCGGCCGAGGCGAATTTTTCTAAGTCCCTGCGCGCCGTAGCCTGGCCGTACGTGCGACGCGTGTAACTTCGCCCGTTCGGATCGTTGTTGCGCCCGATCTACGGGTCGGATCGAGGAGACAGCTATATGGTTCGCTTCGCATTGCTACTGGCTACGTGATGAGCGTGAAACATTTTGCAGAATCGAAAATTTTTCGTTCGGTCCGGGTGAAAAATTTTCAAAAAAATTTTCGGACGGACGGGAACGTTAGATCATTGTGTGGGACGCCGAGACGGACACGTACGTGCAAAAAAAGTGTATGGTCCACCTGACGATTTTCGAGAAAAGCTCAAGAAACCGACCGCTTTCGGAGTTTCTCCGAGCGGCCGAGGCGAAATTCTTCAAAGTCTCTGCGCGCCGTAGCCTGGCCGTACGTGCGACGCGTGTAACTTCGCCCGTTCGGATCGTTGTTGCGCCCGATCTACGGGTCGGATCGAGGAGACAGCTATATGGTTCGCTTCGCATTGCTACTGGCTACGTGATGAGCGTGAATCATTTTGCAGAATCGAAAATTTTTCGTTCGGTCCAGGTGAAAAATTTTCAAAAAAATTTTCGGACGGACGGGAACGTTAGATCATTGTGTGGGACGCCGAGACGGACACGTACGTGCAAAAAAAGTGTATGGTCGACCTGACGGTTTTCGAGAAAAACTCAAGAAACCGACCGCTTTCGGAGTTTCTCCGAGCGGCCGAGGCGAATTTTTCTAAGTCCCTGCGCGCCGTAGCCTGGCCGTACGTGCGACGCGTGGAACTTCGCCCGTTCGGATCGTTGTTGCGCCCGATCTACGGGTCGGATCGAGGAGACAGCTATATGGTTCGCTTGGCATTGCTACTGGCTACGTGATGAGCGTGAAACATTTTGCAAAATCGAAAATTTTTCGTTCGGTCCAGGTGAAAAATTTTCAAAAAAATTTTCGGACGGACGGGAACGTTAGATCATTGTGTGGGACGCCGAGACGGACACGTACGTGCAAAAAAAGTGTATGGTCGACCTGACGGTTTTCGAGAAAAACTCAAGAAACCGACCGCTTTCGGAGTTTCTCCGAGCGGCCGAGGCGAATTTTTCTAAGTCCCTGCGCGCCGTAGCCTGGCCGTACGTGCGACGCGTGTAACTTCGCCCGTTCGGATCGTTGTTGCGCCCGATCTACGGGTCGGATCGAGGAGACAGCTATATGGTTCGCTTGGCATTGCTACTGGCTACGTGATGAGCGTGAAACATTTTGCAAAATCGAAAATTTTTCGTTCGGTCCAGGTGAAAAATTTTCAAAAAAATTTTCGGACGGACGGGAACGTTAGATCATTGTGTGGGACGCCGAGACGGACACGTACGTGCAAAAAAAGTGTATGGTCGACCTGACGGTTTTCGAGAAAAACTCAAGAAACCGACCGCTTTCGGAGTTTCTCCGAGCGGCCGAGGCGAATTTTTCTAAGTCCCTGCGCGCCGTAGCCTGGCCGTACGTGCGACGCGTGTAACTTCGCCCGTTCGGATCGTTGTTGCGCCCGATCTACGGGTCGGATCGAGGAGACAGCTATATGGTTCGCTTGGCATTGCTACTGGCTACGTGATGAGCGTGAAACATTTTGCAAAATCGAAAATTTTTCGTTCGGTCCAGGTGAAAAATTTTCAAAAAAATTTTCGGACGGACGGGAACGTTAGATCATTGTGTGGGACGCCGAGACGGACACGTACGTGCAAAAAAAGTGTATGGTCGACCTGACGGTTTTCGAGAAAAACTCAAGAAACCGACCGCTTTCGGAGTTTCTCCGAGCGGCCGAGGCGAATTTTTCTAAGTCCCTGCGCGCCGTAGCCTGGCCGTACGTGCGACGCGTGTAACTTCGCCCGTTCGGATCGTTGTTGCGCCCGATCTACGGGTCGGATCGAGGAGACAGCTATATGGTTCGCTTCGCATTGCTACTGGCTACGTGATGAGCGTGAAACATTTTGCAAAATCGAAAATTTTTCGTTCGGTCCAGGTGAAAAATTTTCAAAAAAATTTTCGGACGGACGGGAACGTTAGATCATTGTGTGGGACGCCGAGACGGACACGTACGTGCAAAAAAAGTGTATGGTCGACCTGACGGTTTTCGAGAAAAACTCAAGAAACCGACCGCTTTCGGAGTTTCTCCGAGCGGCCGAGGCGAATTTTTCTAAGTCCCTGCGCGCCGTAGCCTGGCCGTACGTGCGACGCGTGTAACTTCGCCCGTTCGGATCGTTGTTGCGCCCGATCTACGGGTCGGATCGAGGAGACAGCTATATGGTTCGCTTCGCATTGCTACTGGCTACGTGATGAGCGTGAAACATTTTGCAAAATCGAAAATTTTTCGTTCGGTCCAGGTGAAAAATTTTCAAAAAAATTTTCGGACGGACGGGAACGTTAGATCATTGTGTGGGACGCCGAGACGGACACGTACGTGCAAAAAAAGTGTATGGTCCACCTGACGATTTTCGAGAAAAGCTCAAGAAACCGACCGCTTTCGGAGTTTCTCCGAGCGGCCGAGGCGAAATTCTTCAAAGTCTCTTCGCGCCGTAGCCTGGCCGTACGTGCGACGCGTGTAACTTCGCCCGTTCGGATCGTTGTTGCGCCCGATCTACGGGTCGGATCGAGGAGACAGCTATATGGTTCGCTTCGCATTGCTACTGGCTACGTGATGAGCGTGAAACATTTTGCAGAATCGAACATTTTTCGTTCGGTCCAGGTGAAAAATTTTCAAAAAAATTTTCGGACGGACGGGAACGTTAGATCATTGTGTGGGACGCCGAGACGGACACGTACGTGCAAAAAAAGTGTATGGTCCACCTGACGATTTTCGAGAAAAGCTCAAGAAACCGACCGCTTTCGGAGTTTCTCCGAGCGGCCGAGGCGAAATTCTTCAAAGTCTCTGCGCGCCGTAGCCTGGCCGTACGTGCGACGCGTGTAACTTCGCCCGTTCGGATCGTTGTTGCGCCCGATCTACGGGTCGGATCGAGGAGACAGCTATATGGTTCGCTTCGCATTGCTACTGGCTACGTGATGAGCGTGAAACATTTTGCAGAATCGAAAATTTTTCGTTCGGTCCGGGTGAAAAATTTTCAAAAAAATTTTCGGACGGACGGGAACGTTAGATCATTGTGTGGGACGCCGAGACGGACACGTACGTGCAAAAAAAGTGTATGGTCCACCTGACGATTTTCGAGAAAAGCTCAAGAAACCGACCGCTTTCGGAGTTTCTCCGAGCGGCCGAGGCGAAATTCTTCAAAGTCTCTGCGCGCCGTAGCCTGGCCGTACGTGCGACGCGTGTAACTTCGCCCGTTCGGATCGTTGTTGCGCCCGATCTACGGGTCGGATCGAGGAGACAGCTATATGGTTCGCTTCGCATTGCTACTGGCTACGTGATGAGCGTGAAACATTTTGCAGAATCGAAAATTTTTCGTTCGGTCCAGGTGAAAAATTTTCAAAAAAATTTTCGGACGGACGGGAACGTTAGATCATTGTGTGGGACGCCGAGACGGACACGTACGTGCAAAAAAAGTGTATGGTCGACCTGACGGTTTTCGAGAAAAACTCAAGAAACCGACCGCTTTCGGAGTTTCTCCGAGCGGCCGAGGCGAATTTTTCTAAGTCCCTGCGCGCCGTAGCCTGGCCGTACGTGCGACGCGTGGAACTTCGCCCGTTCGGATCGTTGTTGCGCCCGATCTACGGGTCGGATCGAGGAGACAGCTATATGGTTCGCTTGGCATTGCTACTGGCTACGTGATGAGCGTGAAACATTTTGCAAAATCGAAAATTTTTCGTTCGGTCCAGGTGAAAAATTTTCAAAAAAATTTTCGGACGGACGGGAACGTTAGATCATTGTGTGGGACGCCGAGACGGACACGTACGTGCAAAAAAAGTGTATGGTCGACCTGACGGTTTTCGAGAAAAACTCAAGAAACCGACCGCTTTCGGAGTTTCTCCGAGCGGCCGAGGCGAATTTTTCTAAGTCCCTGCGCGCCGTAGCCTGGCCGTACGTGCGACGCGTGTAACTTCGCCCGTTCGGATCGTTGTTGCGCCCGATCTACGGGTCGGATCGAGGAGACAGCTATATGGTTCGCTTCGCATTGCTACTGGCTACGTGATGAGCGTGAAACATTTTGCAAAATCGAAAATTTTTCGTTCGGTCCAGGTGGAAAATTTTCAAAAAAATTTTCGGACGGACGGGAACGTTAGATCATTGTGTGGGACGCCGAGACGGACACGTACGTGCAAAAAAAGTGTATGGTCGACCTGACGGTTTTCGAGAAAAACTCAAGAAACCGACCGCTTTCGGAGTTTCTCCGAGCGGCCGAGGCGAATTTTTCTAAGTCCCTGCGCGCCGTAGCCTGGCCGTACGTGCGACGCGTGTAACTTCGCCCGTTCGGATCGTTGTTGCGCCCGATCTACGGGTCGGATCGAGGAGACAGCTATATGGTTCGCTTCGCATTGCTACTGGCTACGTGATGAGCGTGAAACATTTTGCAAAATCGAAAATTTTTCGTTCGGTCCAGGTGAAAAATTTTCAAAAAAATTTTCGGACGGACGGGAACGTTAGATCATTGTGTGGGACGCCGAGACGGACACGTACGTGCAAAAAAAGTGTATGGTCGACCTGACGGTTTTCGAGAAAAACTCAAGAAACCGACCGCTTTCGGAGTTTCTCCGAGCGGCCGAGGCGAATTTTTCTAAGTCCCTGCGCGCCGTAGCCTGGCCGTACGTGCGACGCGTGTAACTTCGCCCGTTCGGATCGTTGTTGCGCCCGATCTACGGGTCGGATCGAGGAGACAGCTATATGGTTCGCTTCGCATTGCTACTGGCTACGTGATGAGCGTGAAACATTTTGCAAAATCGAAAATTTTTCGTTCGGTCCAGGTGAAAAATTTTCAAAAAAATTTTCGGACGGACGGGAACGTTAGATCATTGTGTGGGACGCCGAGACGGACACGTACGTGCAAAAAAAGTGTATGGTCGACCTGACGGTTTTCGAGGAAAACTCAAGAAACCGACCGCTTTCGGAGTTTCTCCGAGCGGCCGAGGCGAATTTTTCTAAGTCCCTGCGCGCCGTAGCCTGGCCGTACGTGCGACGCGTGTAACTTCGCCCGTTCGGATCGTTGTTGCGCCCGATCTACGGGTCGGATCGAGGAGACAGCTATATGGTTCGCTTCGCATTGCTACTGGCTACGTGATGAGCGTGAAACATTTTGCAAAATCGAAAATTTTTCGTTCGGTCCAGGTGAAAAATTTTCAAAAAAATTTTCGGACGGACGGGAACGTTAGATCATTGTGTGGGACGCCGAGACGGACACGTACGTGCAAAAAAAGTGTATGGTCGACCTGACGGTTTTCGAGAAAAACTCAAGAAACCGACCGCTTTCGGAGTTTCTCCGAGCGGCCGAGGCGAATTTTTCTAAGTCCCTGCGCGCCGTAGCCTGGCCGTACGTGCGACGCGTGTAACTTCGCCCGTTCGGATCGTTGTTGCGCCCGATCTACGGGTCGGATCGAGGAGACAGCTATATGGTTCGCTTCGCATTGCTACTGGCTACGTGATGAGCGTGAAACATTTTGCAAAATCGAAAATTTTTCGTTCGGTCCAGGTGAAAAATGTTCAAAAAAATTTTCGGACGGACGGGAACGTTAGATCATTGTGTGGGACGCCGAGACGGACACGTACGTGCAAAAAAAGTGTATGGTCGACCTGACGGTTTTCGAGAAAAACTCAAGAAACCGACCGCTTTCTGAGTTTCTCCGAGCGGCCGAGGCGAATTTTTCTAAGTCCCTGCGCGCCGTAGCCTGGCCGTACGTGCGACGCGTGTAACTTCGCCCGTTCGGATCGTCGTTGCGCCCGATCTACGGGTCGGATCGAGGAGACAGCTATATGGTTCGCTTCGCATTGCTACTGGCTACGTGATGAGCGTGAAACATTTTGCAAAATCGAAAATTTTTCGTTCGGTCCAGGTGAAAAATTTTCAAAAAAATTTTCGGACGGACGGGAACGTTAGATCATTGTGTGGGACGCCGAGACGGACACGTACGTGCAAAAAAAGTGTATGGTCGACCTGACGGTTTTCGAGAAAAACTCAAGAAACCGACCGCTTTCGGAGTTTCTCCGAGCGGCCGAGGCGAATTTTTCTAAGTCCCTGCGCGCCGTAGCCTGGCCGTACGTGCGACGCGTGTAACTTCGCCCGTTCGGATCGTTGTTGCGCCCGATCTACGGGTCGGATCGAGGAGACAGCTATATGGTTCGCTTCGCATTGCTACTGGCTACGTGATGAGCGTGAAACATTTTGCAAAATCGAAAATTTTTCGTTCGGTCCAGGTGAAAAATGTTCAAAAAAATTTTCGGACGGACGGGAACGTTAGATCATTGTGTGGGACGCCGAGACGGACACGTACGTGCAAAAAAAGTGTATGGTCGACCTGACGGTTTTCGAGAAAAACTCAAGAAACCGACCGCTTTCGGAGTTTCTCCGAGCGGCCGAGGCGAATTTTTCTAAGTCCCTGCGCGCCGTAGCCTGGCCGTACGTGCGACGCGTGTAACTTCGCCCGTTCGGATCGTTGTTGCGCCCGATCTACGGGTCGGATCGAGGAGACAGCTATATGGTTCGCTTCGCATTGCTACTGGCTACGTGATGAGCGTGAAACATTTTGCAAAATCGAAAATTTTTCGTTCGGTCCAGGTGAAAAATTTTCAAAAAAATTTTCGGACGGACGGGAACGTTAGATCATTGTGTGGGACGCCGAGACGGACACGTACGTGCAAAAAAAGTGTATGGTCGACCTGACGGTTTTCGAGAAAAACTCAAGAAACCGACCGCTTTCGGAGTTTCTCCGAGCGGCCGAGGCGAATTTTTCTAAGTCCCTGCGCGCCGTAGCCTGGCCGTACGTGCGACGCGTGTAACTTCGCCCGTTCGGATCGTTGTTGCGCCCGATCTACGGGTCGGATCGAGGAGACAGCTATATGGTTCGCTTCGCATTGCTACTGGCTACGTGATGAGCGTGAAACATTTTGCAAAATCGAAAATTTTTCGTTCGGTCCAGGTGAAAAATGTTCAAAAAAATTTTCGGACGGACGGGAACGTTAGATCATTGTGTGGGACGCCGAGACGGACACGTACGTGCAAAAAAAGTGTATGGTCGACCTGACGGTTTTCGAGAAAAACTCAAGAAACCGACCGCTTTCTGAGTTTCTCCGAGCGGCCGAGGCGAATTTTTCTAAGTCCCTGCGCGCCGTAGCCTGGCCGTACGTGCGACGCGTGTAACTTCGCCCGTTCGGATCGTCGTTGCGCCCGATCTACGGGTCGGATCGAGGAGACAGCTATATGGTTCGCTTCGCATTGCTACTGGCTACGTGATGAGCGTGAAACATTTTGCAAAATCGAAAATTTTTCGTTCGGTCCAGGTGAAAAATTTTCAAAAAAATTTTCGGACGGACGGGAACGTTAGATCATTGTGTGGGACGCCGAGACGGACACGTACGTGCAAAAAAAGTGTATGGTCGACCTGACGGTTTTCGAGAAAAACTCAAGAAACCGACCGCTTTCGGAGTTTCTCCGAGCGGCCGAGGCGAATTTTTCTAAGTCCCTGCGCGCCGTAGCCTGGCCGTACGTGCGACGCGTGTAACTTCGCCCGTTCGGATCGTTGTTGCGCCCGATCTACGGGTCGGATCGAGGAGACAGCTATATGGTTCGCTTCGCATTGCTACTGGCTACGTGATGAGCGTGAAACATTTTGCAAAATCGAAAATTTTTCGTTCGGTCCAGGTGGAAAATTTTCAAAAAAATTTTCGGACGGACGGGAACGTTAGATCATTGTGTGGGACGCCGAGACGGACACGTACGTGCAAAAAAAGTGTATGGTCGACCTGACGGTTTTCGAGAAAAACTCAAGAAACCGACCGCTTTCGGAGTTTCTCCGAGCGGCCGAGGCGAATTTTTCTAAGTCCCTGCGCGCCGTAGCCTGGCCGTACGTGCGACGCGTGTAACTTCGCCCGTTCGGATCGTTGTTGCGCCCGATCTACGGGTCGGATCGAGGAGACAGCTATATGGTTCGCTTCGCATTGCTACTGGCTACGTGATGAGCGTGAAACATTTTGCAAAATCGAAAATTTTTCGTTCGGTCCAGGTGGAAAATTTTCAAAAAAATTTTCGGACGGACGGGAACGTTAGATCATTGTGTGGGACGCCGAGACGGACACGTACGTGCAAAAAAAGTGTATGGTCGACCTGACGGTTTTCGAGAAAAACTCAAGAAACCGACCGCTTTCGGAGTTTCTCCGAGCGGCCGAGGCGAATTTTTCTAAGTCCCTGCGCGCCGTAGCCTGGCCGTACGTGCGACGCGTGTAACTTCGCCCGTTCGGATCGTTGTTGCGCCCGATCTACGGGTCGGATCGAGGAGACAGCTATATGGTTCGCTTCGCATTGCTACTGGCTACGTGATGAGCGTGAAACATTTTGCAAAATCGAAAATTTTTCGTTCGGTCCAGGTGGAAAATTTTCAAAAAAATTTTCGGACGGACGGGAACGTTAGATCATTGTGTGGGACGCCGAGACGGACACGTACGTGCAAAAAAAGTGTATGGTCGACCTGACGGTTTTCGAGAAAAACTCAAGAAACCGACCGCTTTCGGAGTTTCTCCGAGCGGCCGAGGCGAATTTTTCTAAGTCCCTGCGCGCCGTAGCCTGGCCGTACGTGCGACGCGTGTAACTTCGCCCGTTCGGATCGTTGTTGCGCCCGATCTACGGGTCGGATCGAGGAGACAGCTATATGGTTCGCTTCGCATTGCTACTGGCTACGTGATGAGCGTGAAACATTTTGCAAAATCGAAAATTTTTCGTTCGGTCCAGGTGGAAAATTTTCAAAAAAATTTTCGGACGGACGGGAACGTTAGATCATTGTGTGGGACGCCGAGACGGACACGTACGTGCAAAAAAAGTGTATGGTCGACCTGACGGTTTTCGAGAAAAACTCAAGAAACCGACCGCTTTCGGAGTTTCTCCGAGCGGCCGAGGCGAATTTTTCTAAGTCCCTGCGCGCCGTAGCCTGGCCGTACGTGCGACGCGTGTAACTTCGCCCGTTCGGATCGTTGTTGCGCCCGATCTACGGGTCGGATCGAGGAGACAGCTATATGGTTCGCTTCGCATTGCTACTGGCTACGTGATGAGCGTGAAACATTTTGCAAAATCGAAAATTTTTCGTTCGGTCCAGGTGGAAAATTTTCAAAAAAATTTTCGGACGGACGGGAACGTTAGATCATTGTGTGGGACGCCGAGACGGACACGTACGTGCAAAAAAAGTGTATGGTCGACCTGACGGTTTTCGAGAAAAACTCAAGAAACCGACCGCTTTCGGAGTTTCTCCGAGCGGCCGAGGCGAATTTTTCTAAGTCCCTGCGCGCCGTAGCCTGGCCGTACGTGCGACGCGTGTAACTTCGCCCGTTCGGATCGTTGTTGCGCCCGATCTACGGGTCGGATCGAGGAGACAGCTATATGGTTCGCTTCGCATTGCTACAGGCTACGTGATGAGCGTGAAACATTTTGCAAAATCGAAAATTTTTCGTTCGGTCCAGGTGAAAAATTTTCAAAAAAATTTTCGGACGGACGGGAACGTTAGATCATTGTGTGGGACGCCGAGACGGACACGTACGTGCAAAAAAAGTGTATGGTCGACCTGACGGTTTTCGAGAAAAACTCAAGAAACCGACCGCTTTCGGAGTTTCTCCGAGCGGCCGAGGCGAATTTTTCTAAGTCCCTGCGCGCCGTAGCCTGGCCGTACGTGCGACGCGTGTAACTTCGCCCGTTCGGATCGTTGTTGCGCCCGATCTACGGGTCGGATCGAGGAGACAGCTATATGGTTCGCTTCGCATTGCTACTGGCTACGTGATGAGCGTGAAACATTTTGCAAAATCGAAAATTTTTCGTTCGGTCCAGGTGAAAAATGTTCAAAAAAATTTTCGGACGGACGGGAACGTTAGATCATTGTGTGGGACGCCGAGACGGACACGTACGTGCAAAAAAAGTGTATGGTCGACCTGACGGTTTTCGAGAAAAACTCAAGAAACCGACCGCTTTCGGAGTTTTTCCGAGCGGCCGAGGCGAATTTTTCTAAGTCCCTGCGCGCCGTAGCCTGGCCGTACGTGCGACGCGTGTAACTTCGCCCGTTCGGATCGTTGTTGCGCCCGATCTACGGGTCGGATCGAGGAGACAGCTATATGGTTCGCTTCGCATTGCTACTGGCTACGTGATGAGCGTGAAACATTTTGCAAAATCGAAAATTTTTCGTTCGGTCCAGGTGAAAAATGTTCAAAAAAATTTTCGGACGGACGGGAACGTTAGATCATTGTGTGGGACGCCGAGACGGACACGTACGTGCAAAAAAAGTGTATGGTCGACCTGACGGTTTTCGAGAAAAACTCAAGAAACCGACCGCTTTCTGAGTTTCTCCGAGCGGCCGAGGCGAATTTTTCTAAGTCCCTGCGCGCCGTAGCCTGGCCGTACGTGCGACGCGTGTAACTTCGCCCGTTCGGATCGTCGTTGCGCCCGATCTACGGGTCGGATCGAGGAGACAGCTATATGGTTCGCTTCGCATTGCTACTGGCTACGTGATGAGCGTGAAACATTTTGCAAAATCGAAAATTTTTCGTTCGGTCCAGGTGAAAAATTTTCAAAAAAATTTTCGGACGGACGGGAACGTTAGATCATTGTGTGGGACGCCGAGACGGACACGTACGTGCAAAAAAAGTGTATGGTCGACCTGACGGTTTTCGAGAAAAACTCAAGAAACCGACCGCTTTCGGAGTTTCTCCGAGCGGCCGAGGCGAATTTTTCTAAGTCCCTGCGCGCCGTAGCCTGGCCGTACGTGCGACGCGTGTAACTTCGCCCGTTCGGATCGTTGTTGCGCCCGATCTACGGGTCGGATCGAGGAGACAGCTATATGGTTCGCTTCGCATTGCTACTGGCTACGTGATGAGCGTGAAACATTTTGCAAAATCGAAAATTTTTCGTTCGGTCCAGGTGAAAAATTTTCAAAAAAATTTTCGGACGGACGGGAACGTTAGATCATTGTGTGGGACGCCGAGACGGACACGTACGTGCAAAAAAAGTGTATGGTCGACCTGACGGTTTTCGAGAAAAACTCAAGAAACCGACCGCTTTTGGAGTTTCTCCGAGCGGCCGAGGCGAATTTTTCTAAGTCCCTGCGCGCCGTAGCCTGGCCGTACGTGCGACGCGTGTAACTTCGCCCGTTCGGATCGTTGTTGCGCCCGATCTACGGGTCGGATCGAGGAGACAGCTATATGGTTCGCTTCGCATTGCTACTGGCTACGTGATGAGCGTGAAACATTTTGCAAAATCGAAAATTTTTCGTTCGGTCCAGGTGAAAAATTTTCAAAAAAATTTTCGGACGGACGGGAACGTTAGATCATTGTGTGGGACGCCGAGACGGACACGTACGTGCAAAAAAAGTGTATGGTCGACCTGACGGTTTTCGAGAAAAACTCAAGAAACCGACCGCTTTCGGAGTTTCTCCGAGCGGCCGAGGCGAATTTTTCTAAGTCCCTGCGCGCCGTAGCCTGGCCGTACGTGCGACGCGTGTAACTTCGCCCGTTCGGATCGTTGTTGCGCCCGATCTACGGGTCGGATCGAGGAGACAGCTATATGGTTCGCTTCGCATTGCTACTGGCTACGTGATGAGCGTGAAACATTTTGCAAAATCGAAAATTTTTCGTTCGGTCCAGGTGAAAAATGTTCAAAAAAATTTTCGGACGGACGGGAACGTTAGATCATTGTGTGGGACGCCGAGACGGACACGTACGTGCAAAAAAAGTGTATGGTCGACCTGACGGTTTTCGAGAAAAACTCAAGAAACCGACCGCTTTCGGAGTTTTTCCGAGCGGCCGAGGCGAATTTTTCTAAGTCCCTGCGCGCCGTAGCCTGGCCGTACGTGCGACGCGTGTAACTTCGCCCGTTCGGATCGTTGTTGCGCCCGATCTACGGGTCGGATCGAGGAGACAGCTATATGGTTCGCTTCGCATTGCTACTGGCTACGTGATGAGCGTGAAACATTTTGCAAAATCGAAAATTTTTCGTTCGGTCCAGGTGAAAAATGTTCAAAAAAATTTTCGGACGGACGGGAACGTTAGATCATTGTGTGGGACGCCGAGACGGACACGTACGTGCAAAAAAAGTGTATGGTCGACCTGACGGTTTTCGAGAAAAACTCAAGAAACCGACCGCTTTCTGAGTTTCTCCGAGCGGCCGAGGCGAATTTTTCTAAGTCCCTGCGCGCCGTAGCCTGGCCGTACGTGCGACGCGTGTAACTTCGCCCGTTCGGATCGTCGTTGCGCCCGATCTACGGGTCGGATCGAGGAGACAGCTATATGGTTCGCTTCGCATTGCTACTGGCTACGTGATGAGCGTGAAACATTTTGCAAAATCGAAAATTTTTCGTTCGGTCCAGGTGAAAAATTTTCAAAAAAATTTTCGGACGGACGGGAACGTTAGATCATTGTGTGGGACGCCGAGACGGACACGTACGTGCAAAAAAAGTGTATGGTCGACCTGACGGTTTTCGAGAAAAACTCAAGAAACCGACCGCTTTCGGAGTTTCTCCGAGCGGCCGAGGCGAATTTTTCTAAGTCCCTGCGCGCCGTAGCCTGGCCGTACGTGCGACGCGTGTAACTTCGCCCGTTCGGATCGTTGTTGCGCCCGATCTACGGGTCGGATCGAGGAGACAGCTATATGGTTCGCTTCGCATTGCTACTGGCTACGTGATGAGCGTGAAACATTTTGCAAAATCGAAAATTTTTCGTTCGGTCCAGGTGAAAAATTTTCAAAAAAATTTTCGGACGGACGGGAACGTTAGATCATTGTGTGGGACGCCGAGACGGACACGTACGTGCAAAAAAAGTGTATGGTCGACCTGACGGTTTTCGAGAAAAACTCAAGAAACCGACCGCTTTTGGAGTTTCTCCGAGCGGCCGAGGCGAATTTTTCTAAGTCCCTGCGCGCCGTAGCCTGGCCGTACGTGCGACGCGTGTAACTTCGCCCGTTCGGATCGTTGTTGCGCCCGATCTACGGGTCGGATCGAGGAGACAGCTATATGGTTCGCTTCGCATTGCTACTGGCTACGTGATGAGCGTGAAACATTTTGCAAAATCGAAAATTTTTCGTTCGGTCCAGGTGAAAAATTTTCAAAAAAATTTTCGGACGGACGGGAACGTTAGATCATTGTGTGGGACGCCGAGACGGACACGTACGTGCAAAAAAAGTGTATGGTCGACCTGACGGTTTTCGAGAAAAACTCAAGAAACCGACCGCTTTCGGAGTTTCTCCGAGCGGCCGAGGCGAATTTTTCTAAGTCCCTGCGCGCCGTAGCCTGGCCGTACGTGCGACGCGTGTAACTTCGCCCGTTCGGATCGTTGTTGCGCCCGATCTACGGGTCGGATCGAGGAGACAGCTATATGGTTCGCTTCGCATTGCTACTGGCTACGTGATGAGCGTGAAACATTTTGCAAAATCGAAAATTTTTCGTTCGGTCCAGGTGGAAAATTTTCAAAAAAATTTTCGGACGGACGGGAACGTTAGATCATTGTGTGGGACGCCGAGACGGACACGTACGTGCAAAAAAAGTGTATGGTCGACCTGACGGTTTTCGAGAAAAACTCAAGAAACCGACCGCTTTCGGAGTTTCTCCGAGCGGCCGAGGCGAATTTTTCTAAGTCCCTGCGCGCCGTAGCCTGGCCGTACGTGCGACGCGTGTAACTTCGCCCGTTCGGATCGTTGTTGCGCCCGATCTACGGGTCGGATCGAGGAGACAGCTATATGGTTCGCTTCGCATTGCTACTGGCTACGTGATGAGCGTGAAACATTTTGCAAAATCGAAAATTTTTCGTTCGGTCCAGGTGGAAAATTTTCAAAAAAATTTTCGGACGGACGGGAACGTTAGATCATTGTGTGGGACGCCGAGACGGACACGTACGTGCAAAAAAAGTGTATGGTCGACCTGACGGTTTTCGAGAAAAACTCAAGAAACCGACCGCTTTCGGAGTTTCTCCGAGCGGCCGAGGCGAATTTTTCTAAGTCCCTGCGCGCCGTAGCCTGGCCGTACGTGCGACGCGTGTAACTTCGCCCGTTCGGATCGTTGTTGCGCCCGATCTACGGGTCGGATCGAGGAGACAGCTATATGGTTCGCTTCGCATTGCTACTGGCTACGTGATGAGCGTGAAACATTTTGCAAAATCGAAAATTTTTCGTTCGGTCCAGGTGAAAAATGTTCAAAAAAATTTTCGGACGGACGGGAACGTTAGATCATTGTGTGGGACGCCGAGACGGACACGTACGTGCAAAAAAAGTGTATGGTCGACCTGACGGTTTTCGAGAAAAACTCAAGAAACCGACCGCTTTCTGAGTTTCTCCGAGCGGCCGAGGCGAATTTTTCTAAGTCCCTGCGCGCCGTAGCCTGGCCGTACGTGCGACGCGTGTAACTTCGCCCGTTCGGATCGTCGTTGCGCCCGATCTACGGGTCGGATCGAGGAGACAGCTATATGGTTCGCTTCGCATTGCTACTGGCTACGTGATGAGCGTGAAACATTTTGCAAAATCGAAAATTTTTCGTTCGGTCCAGGTGAAAAATTTTCAAAAAAATTTTCGGACGGACGGGAACGTTAGATCATTGTGTGGGACGCCGAGACGGACACGTACGTGCAAAAAAAGTGTATGGTCGACCTGACGGTTTTCGAGAAAAACTCAAGAAACCGACCGCTTTCGGAGTTTCTCCGAGCGGCCGAGGCGAATTTTTCTAAGTCCCTGCGCGCCGTAGCCTGGCCGTACGTGCGACGCGTGTAACTTCGCCCGTTCGGATCGTTGTTGCGCCCGATCTACGGGTCGGATCGAGGAGACAGCTATATGGTTCGCTTCGCATTGCTACTGGCTACGTGATGAGCGTGAAACATTTTGCAAAATCGAAAATTTTTCGTTCGGTCCAGGTGAAAAATTTTCAAAAAAATTTTCGGACGGACGGGAACGTTAGATCATTGTGTGGGACGCCGAGACGGACACGTACGTGCAAAAAAAGTGTATGGTCGACCTGACGGTTTTCGAGAAAAACTCAAGAAACCGACCGCTTTTGGAGTTTCTCCGAGCGGCCGAGGCGAATTTTTCTAAGTCCCTGCGCGCCGTAGCCTGGCCGTACGTGCGACGCGTGTAACTTCGCCCGTTCGGATCGTTGTTGCGCCCGATCTACGGGTCGGATCGAGGAGACAGCTATATGGTTCGCTTCGCATTGCTACTGGCTACGTGATGAGCGTGAAACATTTTGCAAAATCGAAAATTTTTCGTTCGGTCCAGGTGAAAAATTTTCAAAAAAATTTTCGGACGGACGGGAACGTTAGATCATTGTGTGGGACGCCGAGACGGACACGTACGTGCAAAAAAAGTGTATGGTCGACCTGACGGTTTTCGAGAAAAACTCAAGAAACCGACCGCTTTCGGAGTTTCTCCGAGCGGCCGAGGCGAATTTTTCTAAGTCCCTGCGCGCCGTAGCCTGGCCGTACGTGCGACGCGTGTAACTTCGCCCGTTCGGATCGTTGTTGCGCCCGATCTACGGGTCGGATCGAGGAGACAGCTATATGGTTCGCTTCGCATTGCTACTGGCTACGTGATGAGCGTGAAACATTTTGCAAAATCGAAAATTTTTCGTTCGGTCCAGGTGGAAAATTTTCAAAAAAATTTTCGGACGGACGGGAACGTTAGATCATTGTGTGGGACGCCGAGACGGACACGTACGTGCAAAAAAAGTGTATGGTCGACCTGACGGTTTTCGAGAAAAACTCAAGAAACCGACCGCTTTCGGAGTTTCTCCGAGCGGCCGAGGCGAATTTTTCTAAGTCCCTGCGCGCCGTAGCCTGGCCGTACGTGCGACGCGTGTAACTTCGCCCGTTCGGATCGTTGTTGCGCCCGATCTACGGGTCGGATCGAGGAGACAGCTATATGGTTCGCTTCGCATTGCTACTGGCTACGTGATGAGCGTGAAACATTTTGCAAAATCGAAAATTTTTCGTTCGGTCCAGGTGGAAAATTTTCAAAAAAATTTTCGGACGGACGGGAACGTTAGATCATTGTGTGGGACGCCGAGACGGACACGTACGTGCAAAAAAAGTGTATGGTCGACCTGACGGTTTTCGAGAAAAACTCAAGAAACCGACCGCTTTCGGAGTTTCTCCGAGCGGCCGAGGCGAATTTTTCTAAGTCCCTGCGCGCCGTAGCCTGGCCGTACGTGCGACGCGTGTAACTTCGCCCGTTCGGATCGTTGTTGCGCCCGATCTACGGGTCGGATCGAGGAGACAGCTATATGGTTCGCTTCGCATTGCTACTGGCTACGTGATGAGCGTGAAACATTTTGCAAAATCGAAAATTTTTCGTTCGGTCCAGGTGGAAAATTTTCAAAAAAATTTTCGGACGGACGGGAACGTTAGATCATTGTGTGGGACGCCGAGACGGACACGTACGTGCAAAAAAAGTGTATGGTCGACCTGACGGTTTTCGAGAAAAACTCAAGAAACCGACCGCTTTCGGAGTTTCTCCGAGCGGCCGAGGCGAATTTTTCTAAGTCCCTGCGCGCCGTAGCCTGGCCGTACGTGCGACGCGTGTAACTTCGCCCGTTCGGATCGTTGTTGCGCCCGATCTACGGGTCGGATCGAGGAGACAGCTATATGGTTCGCTTCGCATTGCTACTGGCTACGTGATGAGCGTGAAACATTTTGCAAAATCGAAAATTTTTCGTTCGGTCCAGGTGGAAAATTTTCAAAAAAATTTTCGGACGGACGGGAACGTTAGATCATTGTGTGGGACGCCGAGACGGACACGTACGTGCAAAAAAAGTGTATGGTCGACCTGACGGTTTTCGAGAAAAACTCAAGAAACCGACCGCTTTCGGAGTTTCTCCGAGCGGCCGAGGCGAATTTTTCTAAGTCCCTGCGCGCCGTAGCCTGGCCGTACGTGCGACGCGTGTAACTTCGCCCGTTCGGATCGTTGTTGCGCCCGATCTACGGGTCGGATCGAGGAGACAGCTATATGGTTCGCTTCGCATTGCTACTGGCTACGTGATGAGCGTGAAACATTTTGCAAAATCGAAAATTTTTCGTTCGGTCCAGGTGGAAAATTTTCAAAAAAATTTTCGGACGGACGGGAACGTTAGATCATTGTGTGGGACGCCGAGACGGACACGTACGTGCAAAAAAAGTGTATGGTCGACCTGACGGTTTTCGAGAAAAACTCAAGAAACCGACCGCTTTCGGAGTTTCTCCGAGCGGCCGAGGCGAATTTTTCTAAGTCCCTGCGCGCCGTAGCCTGGCCGTACGTGCGACGCGTGTAACTTCGCCCGTTCGGATCGTTGTTGCGCCCGATCTACGGGTCGGATCGAGGAGACAGCTATATGGTTCGCTTCGCATTGCTACAGGCTACGTGATGAGCGTGAAACATTTTGCAAAATCGAAAATTTTTCGTTCGGTCCAGGTGAAAAATTTTCAAAAAAATTTTCGGACGGACGGGAACGTTAGATCATTGTGTGGGACGCCGAGACGGACACGTACGTGCAAAAAAAGTGTATGGTCGACCTGACGGTTTTCGAGAAAAACTCAAGAAACCGACCGCTTTCGGAGTTTCTCCGAGCGGCCGAGGCGAATTTTTCTAAGTCCCTGCGCGCCGTAGCCTGGCCGTACGTGCGACGCGTGTAACTTCGCCCGTTCGGATCGTTGTTGCGCCCGATCTACGGGTCGGATCGAGGAGACAGCTATATGGTTCGCTTCGCATTGCTACTGGCTACGTGATGAGCGTGAAACATTTTGCAAAATCGAAAATTTTTCGTTCGGTCCAGGTGGAAAATTTTCAAAAAAATTTTCGGACGGACGGGAACGTTAGATCATTGTGTGGGACGCCGAGACGGACACGTACGTGCAAAAAAAGTGTATGGTCGACCTGACGGTTTTCGAGAAAAACTCAAGAAACCGACCGCTTTCGGAGTTTCTCCGAGCGGCCGAGGCGAATTTTTCTAAGTCCCTGCGCGCCGTAGCCTGGCCGTACGTGCGACGCGTGTAACTTCGCCCGTTCGGATCGTTGTTGCGCCCGATCTACGGGTCGGATCGAGGAGACAGCTATATGGTTCGCTTCGCATTGCTACTGGCTACGTGATGAGCGTGAAACATTTTGCAAAATCGAAAATTTTTCGTTCGGTCCAGGTGGAAAATTTTCAAAAAAATTTTCGGACGGACGGGAACGTTAGATCATTGTGTGGGACGCCGAGACGGACACGTACGTGCAAAAAAAGTGTATGGTCGACCTGACGGTTTTCGAGAAAAACTCAAGAAACCGACCGCTTTCGGAGTTTCTCCGAGCGGCCGAGGCGAATTTTTCTAAGTCCCTGCGCGCCGTAGCCTGGCCGTACGTGCGACGCGTGTAACTTCGCCCGTTCGGATCGTTGTTGCGCCCGATCTACGGGTCGGATCGAGGAGACAGCTATATGGTTCGCTTCGCATTGCTACTGGCTACGTGATGAGCGTGAAACATTTTGCAAAATCGAAAATTTTTCGTTCGGTCCAGGTGGAAAATTTTCAAAAAAATTTTCGGACGGACGGGAACGTTAGATCATTGTGTGGGACGCCGAGACGGACACGTACGTGCAAAAAAAGTGTATGGTCGACCTGACGGTTTTCGAGAAAAACTCAAGAAACCGACCGCTTTCGGAGTTTCTCCGAGCGGCCGAGGCGAATTTTTCTAAGTCCCTGCGCGCCGTAGCCTGGCCGTACGTGCGACGCGTGTAACTTCGCCCGTTCGGATCGTTGTTGCGCCCGATCTACGGGTCGGATCGAGGAGACAGCTATATGGTTCGCTTCGCATTGCTACTGGCTACGTGATGAGCGTGAAACATTTTGCAAAATCGAAAATTTTTCGTTCGGTCCAGGTGGAAAATTTTCAAAAAAATTTTCGGACGGACGGGAACGTTAGATCATTGTGTGGGACGCCGAGACGGACACGTACGTGCAAAAAAAGTGTATGGTCGACCTGACGGTTTTCGAGAAAAACTCAAGAAACCGACCGCTTTCGGAGTTTCTCCGAGCGGCCGAGGCGAATTTTTCTAAGTCCCTGCGCGCCGTAGCCTGGCCGTACGTGCGACGCGTGTAACTTCGCCCGTTCGGATCGTTGTTGCGCCCGATCTACGGGTCGGATCGAGGAGACAGCTATATGGTTCGCTTCGCATTGCTACTGGCTACGTGATGAGCGTGAAACATTTTGCAAAATCGAAAATTTTTCGTTCGGTCCAGGTGGAAAATTTTCAAAAAAATTTTCGGACGGACGGGAACGTTAGATCATTGTGTGGGACGCCGAGACGGACACGTACGTGCAAAAAAAGTGTATGGTCGACCTGACGGTTTTCGAGAAAAACTCAAGAAACCGACCGCTTTCGGAGTTTCTCCGAGCGGCCGAGGCGAATTTTTCTAAGTCCCTGCGCGCCGTAGCCTGGCCGTACGTGCGACGCGTGTAACTTCGCCCGTTCGGATCGTTGTTGCGCCCGATCTACGGGTCGGATCGAGGAGACAGCTATATGGTTCGCTTCGCATTGCTACTGGCTACGTGATGAGCGTGAAACATTTTGCAAAATCGAAAATTTTTCGTTCGGTCCAGGTGGAAAATTTTCAAAAAAATTTTCGGACGGACGGGAACGTTAGATCATTGTGTGGGACGCCGAGACGGACACGTACGTGCAAAAAAAGTGTATGGTCGACCTGACGGTTTTCGAGAAAAACTCAAGAAACCGACCGCTTTCGGAGTTTCTCCGAGCGGCCGAGGCGAATTTTTCTAAGTCCCTGCGCGCCGTAGCCTGGCCGTACGTGCGACGCGTGTAACTTCGCCCGTTCGGATCGTTGTTGCGCCCGATCTACGGGTCGGATCGAGGAGACAGCTATATGGTTCGCTTCGCATTGCTACTGGCTACGTGATGAGCGTGAAACATTTTGCAAAATCGAAAATTTTTCGTTCGGTCCAGGTGGAAAATTTTCAAAAAAATTTTCGGACGGACGGGAACGTTAGATCATTGTGTGGGACGCCGAGACGGACACGTACGTGCAAAAAAAGTGTATGGTCGACCTGACGGTTTTCGAGAAAAACTCAAGAAACCGACCGCTTTCGGAGTTTCTCCGAGCGGCCGAGGCGAATTTTTCTAAGTCCCTGCGCGCCGTAGCCTGGCCGTACGTGCGACGCGTGTAACTTCGCCCGTTCGGATCGTTGTTGCGCCCGATCTACGGGTCGGATCGAGGAGACAGCTATATGGTTCGCTTCGCATTGCTACAGGCTACGTGATGAGCGTGAAACATTTTGCAAAATCGAAAATTTTTCGTTCGGTCCAGGTGAAAAATTTTCAAAAAAATTTTCGGACGGACGGGAACGTTAGATCATTGTGTGGGACGCCGAGACGGACACGTACGTGCAAAAAAAGTGTATGGTCGACCTGACGGTTTTCGAGAAAAACTCAAGAAACCGACCGCTTTCGGAGTTTCTCCGAGCGGCCGAGGCGAATTTTTCTAAGTCCCTGCGCGCCGTAGCCTGGCCGTACGTGCGACGCGTGTAACTTCGCCCGTTCGGATCGTTGTTGCGCCCGATCTACGGGTCGGATCGAGGAGACAGCTATATGGTTCGCTTCGCATTGCTACTGGCTACGTGATGAGCGTGAAACATTTTGCAAAATCGAAAATTTTTCGTTCGGTCCAGGTGGAAAATTTTCAAAAAAATTTTCGGACGGACGGGAACGTTAGATCATTGTGTGGGACGCCGAGACGGACACGTACGTGCAAAAAAAGTGTATGGTCGACCTGACGGTTTTCGAGAAAAACTCAAGAAACCGACCGCTTTCGGAGTTTCTCCGAGCGGCCGAGGCGAATTTTTCTAAGTCCCTGCGCGCCGTAGCCTGGCCGTACGTGCGACGCGTGTAACTTCGCCCGTTCGGATCGTTGTTGCGCCCGATCTACGGGTCGGATCGAGGAGACAGCTATATGGTTCGCTTCGCATTGCTACTGGCTACGTGATGAGCGTGAAACATTTTGCAAAATCGAAAATTTTTCGTTCGGTCCAGGTGGAAAATTTTCAAAAAAATTTTCGGACGGACGGGAACGTTAGATCATTGTGTGGGACGCCGAGACGGACACGTACGTGCAAAAAAAGTGTATGGTCGACCTGACGGTTTTCGAGAAAAACTCAAGAAACCGACCGCTTTCGGAGTTTCTCCGAGCGGCCGAGGCGAATTTTTCTAAGTCCCTGCGCGCCGTAGCCTGGCCGTACGTGCGACGCGTGTAACTTCGCCCGTTCGGATCGTTGTTGCGCCCGATCTACGGGTCGGATCGAGGAGACAGCTATATGGTTCGCTTCGCATTGCTACTGGCTACGTGATGAGCGTGAAACATTTTGCAAAATCGAAAATTTTTCGTTCGGTCCAGGTGGAAAATTTTCAAAAAAATTTTCGGACGGACGGGAACGTTAGATCATTGTGTGGGACGCCGAGACGGACACGTACGTGCAAAAAAAGTGTATGGTCGACCTGACGGTTTTCGAGAAAAACTCAAGAAACCGACCGCTTTCGGAGTTTCTCCGAGCGGCCGAGGCGAATTTTTCTAAGTCCCTGCGCGCCGTAGCCTGGCCGTACGTGCGACGCGTGTAACTTCGCCCGTTCGGATCGTTGTTGCGCCCGATCTACGGGTCGGATCGAGGAGACAGCTATATGGTTCGCTTCGCATTGCTACTGGCTACGTGATGAGCGTGAAACATTTTGCAAAATCGAAAATTTTTCGTTCGGTCCAGGTGGAAAATTTTCAAAAAAATTTTCGGACGGACGGGAACGTTAGATCATTGTGTGGGACGCCGAGACGGACACGTACGTGCAAAAAAAGTGTATGGTCGACCTGACGGTTTTCGAGAAAAACTCAAGAAACCGACCGCTTTCGGAGTTTCTCCGAGCGGCCGAGGCGAATTTTTCTAAGTCCCTGCGCGCCGTAGCCTGGCCGTACGTGCGACGCGTGTAACTTCGCCCGTTCGGATCGTTGTTGCGCCCGATCTACGGGTCGGATCGAGGAGACAGCTATATGGTTCGCTTCGCATTGCTACTGGCTACGTGATGAGCGTGAAACATTTTGCAAAATCGAAAATTTTTCGTTCGGTCCAGGTGGAAAATTTTCAAAAAAATTTTCGGACGGACGGGAACGTTAGATCATTGTGTGGGACGCCGAGACGGACACGTACGTGCAAAAAAAGTGTATGGTCGACCTGACGGTTTTCGAGAAAAACTCAAGAAACCGACCGCTTTCGGAGTTTCTCCGAGCGGCCGAGGCGAATTTTTCTAAGTCCCTGCGCGCCGTAGCCTGGCCGTACGTGCGACGCGTGTAACTTCGCCCGTTCGGATCGTTGTTGCGCCCGATCTACGGGTCGGATCGAGGAGACAGCTATATGGTTCGCTTCGCATTGCTACAGGCTACGTGATGAGCGTGAAACATTTTGCAAAATCGAAAATTTTTCGTTCGGTCCAGGTGAAAAATTTTCAAAAAAATTTTCGGACGGACGGGAACGTTAGATCATTGTGTGGGACGCCGAGACGGACACGTACGTGCAAAAAAAGTGTATGGTCGACCTGACGGTTTTCGAGAAAAACTCAAGAAACCGACCGCTTTCGGAGTTTCTCCGAGCGGCCGAGGCGAATTTTTCTAAGTCCCTGCGCGCCGTAGCCTGGCCGTACGTGCGACGCGTGTAACTTCGCCCGTTCGGATCGTTGTTGCGCCCGATCTACGGGTCGGATCGAGGAGACAGCTATATGGTTCGCTTCGCATTGCTACTGGCTACGTGATGAGCGTGAAACATTTTGCAAAATCGAAAATTTTTCGTTCGGTCCAGGTGAAAAATGTTCAAAAAAATTTTCGGACGGACGGGAACGTTAGATCATTGTGTGGGACGCCGAGACGGACACGTACGTGCAAAAAAAGTGTATGGTCGACCTGACGGTTTTCGAGAAAAACTCAAGAAACCGACCGCTTTCGGAGTTTCTCCGAGCGGCCGAGGCGAATTTTTCTAAGTCCCTGCGCGCCGTAGCCTGGCCGTACGTGCGACGCGTGTAACTTCGCCCGTTCGGATCGTTGTTGCGCCCGATCTACGGGTCGGATCGAGGAGACAGCTATATGGTTCGCTTCGCATTGCTACTGGCTACGTGATGAGCGTGAAACATTTTGCAAAATCGAAAATTTTTCGTTCGGTCCAGGTGAAAAATGTTCAAAAAAATTTTCGGACGGACGGGAACGTTAGATCATTGTGTGGGACGCCGAGACGGACACGTACGTGCAAAAAAAGTGTATGGTCGACCTGACGGTTTTCGAGAAAAACTCAAGAAACCGACCGCTTTCTGAGTTTCTCCGAGCGGCCGAGGCGAATTTTTCTAAGTCCCTGCGCGCCGTAGCCTGGCCGTACGTGCGACGCGTGTAACTTCGCCCGTTCGGATCGTCGTTGCGCCCGATCTACGGGTCGGATCGAGGAGACAGCTATATGGTTCGCTTCGCATTGCTACTGGCTACGTGATGAGCGTGAAACATTTTGCAAAATCGAAAATTTTTCGTTCGGTCCAGGTGAAAAATTTTCAAAAAAATTTTCGGACGGACGGGAACGTTAGATCATTGTGTGGGACGCCGAGACGGACACGTACGTGCAAAAAAAGTGTATGGTCGACCTGACGGTTTTCGAGAAAAACTCAAGAAACCGACCGCTTTCGGAGTTTCTCCGAGCGGCCGAGGCGAATTTTTCTAAGTCCCTGCGCGCCGTAGCCTGGCCGTACGTGCGACGCGTGTAACTTCGCCCGTTCGGATCGTTGTTGCGCCCGATCTACGGGTCGGATCGAGGAGACAGCTATATGGTTCGCTTCGCATTGCTACTGGCTACGTGATGAGCGTGAAACATTTTGCAAAATCGAAAATTTTTCGTTCGGTCCAGGTGAAAAATTTTCAAAAAAATTTTCGGACGGACGGGAACGTTAGATCATTGTGTGGGACGCCGAGACGGACACGTACGTGCAAAAAAAGTGTATGGTCGACCTGACGGTTTTCGAGAAAAACTCAAGAAACCGACCGCTTTTGGAGTTTCTCCGAGCGGCCGAGGCGAATTTTTCTAAGTCCCTGCGCGCCGTAGCCTGGCCGTACGTGCGACGCGTGTAACTTCGCCCGTTCGGATCGTTGTTGCGCCCGATCTACGGGTCGGATCGAGGAGACAGCTATATGGTTCGCTTCGCATTGCTACTGGCTACGTGATGAGCGTGAAACATTTTGCAAAATCGAAAATTTTTCGTTCGGTCCAGGTGAAAAATTTTCAAAAAAATTTTCGGACGGACGGGAACGTTAGATCATTGTGTGGGACGCCGAGACGGACACGTACGTGCAAAAAAAGTGTATGGTCGACCTGACGGTTTTCGAGAAAAACTCAAGAAACCGACCGCTTTCGGAGTTTCTCCGAGCGGCCGAGGCGAATTTTTCTAAGTCCCTGCGCGCCGTAGCCTGGCCGTACGTGCGACGCGTGTAACTTCGCCCGTTCGGATCGTTGTTGCGCCCGATCTACGGGTCGGATCGAGGAGACAGCTATATGGTTCGCTTCGCATTGCTACTGGCTACGTGATGAGCGTGAAACATTTTGCAAAATCGAAAATTTTTCGTTCGGTCCAGGTGGAAAATTTTCAAAAAAATTTTCGGACGGACGGGAACGTTAGATCATTGTGTGGGACGCCGAGACGGACACGTACGTGCAAAAAAAGTGTATGGTCGACCTGACGGTTTTCGAGAAAAACTCAAGAAACCGACCGCTTTCGGAGTTTCTCCGAGCGGCCGAGGCGAATTTTTCTAAGTCCCTGCGCGCCGTAGCCTGGCCGTACGTGCGACGCGTGTAACTTCGCCCGTTCGGATCGTTGTTGCGCCCGATCTACGGGTCGGATCGAGGAGACAGCTATATGGTTCGCTTCGCATTGCTACTGGCTACGTGATGAGCGTGAAACATTTTGCAAAATCGAAAATTTTTCGTTCGGTCCAGGTGGAAAATTTTCAAAAAAATTTTCGGACGGACGGGAACGTTAGATCATTGTGTGGGACGCCGAGACGGACACGTACGTGCAAAAAAAGTGTATGGTCGACCTGACGGTTTTCGAGAAAAACTCAAGAAACCGACCGCTTTCGGAGTTTCTCCGAGCGGCCGAGGCGAATTTTTCTAAGTCCCTGCGCGCCGTAGCCTGGCCGTACGTGCGACGCGTGTAACTTCGCCCGTTCGGATCGTTGTTGCGCCCGATCTACGGGTCGGATCGAGGAGACAGCTATATGGTTCGCTTCGCATTGCTACTGGCTACGTGATGAGCGTGAAACATTTTGCAAAATCGAAAATTTTTCGTTCAGTCCAGGTGGAAAATTTTCAAAAAAATTTTCGGACGGACGGGAACGTTAGATCATTGTGTGGGACGCCGAGACGGACACGTACGTGCAAAAAAAGTGTATGGTCGACCTGACGGTTTTCGAGAAAAACTCAAGAAACCGACCGCTTTCGGAGTTTCTCCGAGCGGCCGAGGCGAATTTTTCTAAGTCCCTGCGCGCCGTAGCCTGGCCGTACGTGCGACGCGTGTAACTTCGCCCGTTCGGATCGTTGTTGCGCCCGATCTACGGGTCGGATCGAGGAGACAGCTATATGGTTCGCTTCGCATTGCTACTGGCTACGTGATGAGCGTGAAACATTTTGCAAAATCGAAAATTTTTCGTTCGGTCCAGGTGGAAAATTTTCAAAAAAATTTTCGGACGGACGGGAACGTTAGATCATTGTGTGGGACGCCGAGACGGACACGTACGTGCAAAAAAAGTGTATGGTCGACCTGACGGTTTTCGAGAAAAACTCAAGAAACCGACCGCTTTCGGAGTTTCTCCGAGCGGCCGAGGCGAATTTTTCTAAGTCCCTGCGCGCCGTAGCCTGGCCGTACGTGCGACGCGTGTAACTTCGCCCGTTCGGATCGTTGTTGCGCCCGATCTACGGGTCGGATCGAGGAGACAGCTATATGGTTCGCTTCGCATTGCTACTGGCTACGTGATGAGCGTGAAACATTTTGCAAAATCGAAAATTTTTCGTTCGGTCCAGGTGGAAAATTTTCAAAAAAATTTTCGGACGGACGGGAACGTTAGATCATTGTGTGGGACGCCGAGACGGACACGTACGTGCAAAAAAAGTGTATGGTCGACCTGACGGTTTTCGAGAAAAACTCAAGAAACCGACCGCTTTCGGAGTTTCTCCGAGCGGCCGAGGCGAATTTTTCTAAGTCCCTGCGCGCCGTAGCCTGGCCGTACGTGCGACGCGTGTAACTTCGCCCGTTCGGATCGTTGTTGCGCCCGATCTACGGGTCGGATCGAGGAGACAGCTATATGGTTCGCTTCGCATTGCTACTGGCTACGTGATGAGCGTGAAACATTTTGCAAAATCGAAAATTTTTCGTTCGGTCCAGGTGGAAAATTTTCAAAAAAATTTTCGGACGGACGGGAACGTTAGATCATTGTGTGGGACGCCGAGACGGACACGTACGTGCAAAAAAAGTGTATGGTCGACCTGACGGTTTTCGAGAAAAACTCAAGAAACCGACCGCTTTCGGAGTTTCTCCGAGCGGCCGAGGCGAATTTTTCTAAGTCCCTGCGCGCCGTAGCCTGGCCGTACGTGCGACGCGTGTAACTTCGCCCGTTCGGATCGTTGTTGCGCCCGATCTACGGGTCGGATCGAGGAGACAGCTATATGGTTCGCTTCGCATTGCTACTGGCTACGTGATGAGCGTGAAACATTTTGCAAAATCGAAAATTTTTCGTTCGGTCCAGGTGAAAAATGTTCAAAAAAATTTTCGGACGGACGGGAACGTTAGATCATTGTGTGGGACGCCGAGACGGACACGTACGTGCAAAAAAAGTGTATGGTCGACCTGACGGTTTTCGAGAAAAACTCAAGAAACCGACCGCTTTCGGAGTTTCTCCGAGCGGCCGAGGCGAATTTTTCTAAGTCCCTGCGCGCCGTAGCCTGGCCGTACGTGCGACGCGTGTAACTTCGCCCGTTCGGATCGTCGTTGCGCCCGATCTACGGGTCGGATCGAGGAGACAGCTATATGGTTCGCTTCGCATTGCTACTGGCTACGTGATGAGCGTGAAACATTTTGCAAAATCGAAAATTTTTCGTTCGGTCCAGGTGAAAAATTTTCAAAAAAATTTTCGGACGGACGGGAACGTTAGATCATTGTGTGGGACGCCGAGACGGACACGTACGTGCAAAAAAAGTGTATGGTCGACCTGACGGTTTTCGAGAAAAACTCAAGAAACCGACCGCTTTCGGAGTTTCTCCGAGCGGCCGAGGCGAATTTTTCTAAGTCCCTGCGCGCCGTAGCCTGGCCGTACGTGCGACGCGTGTAACTTCGCCCGTTCGGATCGTTGTTGCGCCCGATCTACGGGTCGGATCGAGGAGACAGCTATATGGTTCGCTTCGCATTGCTACTGGCTACGTGATGAGCGTGAAACATTTTGCAAAATCGAAAATTTTTCGTTCGGTCCAGGTGAAAAATTTTCAAAAAAATTTTCGGACGGACGGGAACGTTAGATCATTGTGTGGGACGCCGAGACGGACACGTTCGTGCAAAAAAAGTGTATGGTCGACCTGACGGTTTTCGAGAAAAACTCAAGAAACCGACCGCTTTCGGAGTTTCTCCGAGCGGCCGAGGCGAATTTTTCTAAGTCCCTGCGCGCCGTAGCCTGGCCGTACGTGCGACGCGTGTAACTTCGCCCGTTCGGATCGTTGTTGCGCCCGATCTACGGGTCGGATCGAGGAGACAGCTATATGGTTCGCTTCGCATTGCTACTGGCTACGTGATGAGCGTGAAACATTTTGCAAAATCGAAAATTTTTCGTTCGGTCCAGGTGAAAAATTTTCAAAAAAATTTTCGGACGGACGGGAACGTTAGATCATTGTGTGGGACGCCGAGACGGACACGTACGTGCAAAAAAAGTGTATGGTCGACCTGACGGTTTTCGAGAAAAACTCAAGAAACCGACCGCTTTCGGAGTTTCTCCGAGCGGCCGAGGCGAATTTTTCTAAGTCCCTGCGCGCCGTAGCCTGGCCGTACGTGCGACGCGTGTAACTTCGCCCGTTCGGATCGTTGTTGCGCCCGATCTACGGGTCGGATCGAGGAGACAGCTATATGGTTCGCTTCGCATTGCTACTGGCTACGTGATGAGCGTGAAACATTTTGCAAAATCGAAAATTTTTCGTTCGGTCCAGGTGAAAAATTTTCAAAAAAATTTTCGGACGGACGGGAACGTTAGATCATTGTGTGGGACGCCGAGACGGACACGTACGTGCAAAAAAAGTGTATGGTCGACCTGACGGTTTTCGAGAAAAACTCAAGAAACCGACCGCTTTCGGAGTTTCTCCGAGCGGCCGAGGCGAATTTTTCTAAGTCCCTGCGCGCCGTAGCCTGGCCGTACGTGCGACGCGTGTAACTTCGCCCGTTCGGATCGTTGTTGCGCCCGATCTACGGGTCGGATCGAGGAGACAGCTATATGGTTCGCTTCGCATTGCTACTGGCTACGTGATGAGCGTGAAACATTTTGCAAAATCGAAAATTTTTCGTTCGGTCCAGGTGAAAAATTTTCAAAAAAATTTTCGGACGGACGGGAACGTTAGATCATTGTGTGGGACGCCGAGACGGACACGTACGTGCAAAAAAAGTGTATGGTCGACCTGACGGTTTTCGAGAAAAACTCAAGAAACCGACCGCTTTCGGAGTTTCTCCGAGCGGCCGAGGCGAATTTTTCTAAGTCCCTGCGCGCCGTAGCCTGGCCGTACGTGCGACGCGTGTAACTTCGCCCGTTCGGATCGTCGTTGCGCCCGATCTACGGGTCGGATCGAGGAGACAGCTATATGGTTCGCTTCGCATTGCTACTGGCTACGTGATGAGCGTGAAACATTTTGCAAAATCGAAAATTTTTCGTTCGGTCCAGGTGAAAAATTTTCAAAAAAATTTTCGGACGGACGGGAACGTTAGATCATTGTGTGGGACGCCGAGACGGACACGTACGTGCAAAAAAAGTGTATGGTCGACCTGACGGTTTTCGAGAAAAACTCAAGAAACCGACCGCTTTCGGAGTTTCTCCGAGCGGCCGAGGCGAATTTTTCTAAGTCCCTGCGCGCCGTAGCCTGGCCGTACGTGCGACGCGTGTAACTTCGCCCGTTCGGATCGTTGTTGCGCCCGATCTACGGGTCGGATCGAGGAGACAGCTATATGGTTCGCTTCGCATTGCTACTGGCTACGTGATGAGCGTGAAACATTTTGCAAAATCGAAAATTTTTCGTTCGGTCCAGGTGAAAAATTTTCAAAAAAATTTTCGGACGGACGGGAACGTTAGATCATTGTGTGGGACGCCGAGACGGACACGTTCGTGCAAAAAAAGTGTATGGTCGACCTGACGGTTTTCGAGAAAAACTCAAGAAACCGACCGCTTTCGGAGTTTCTCCGAGCGGCCGAGGCGAATTTTTCTAAGTCCCTGCGCGCCGTAGCCTGGCCGTACGTGCGACGCGTGTAACTTCGCCCGTTCGGATCGTTGTTGCGCCCGATCTACGGGTCGGATCGAGGAGACAGCTATATGGTTCGCTTCGCATTGCTACTGGCTACGTGATGAGCGTGAAACATTTTGCAAAATCGAAAATTTTTCGTTCGGTCCAGGTGAAAAATTTTCAAAAAAATTTTCGGACGGACGGGAACGTTAGATCATTGTGTGGGACGCCGAGACGGACACGTACGTGCAAAAAAAGTGTATGGTCGACCTGACGGTTTTCGAGAAAAACTCAAGAAACCGACCGCTTTCGGAGTTTCTCCGAGCGGCCGAGGCGAATTTTTCTAAGTCCCTGCGCGCCGTAGCCTGGCCGTACGTGCGACGCGTGTAACTTCGCCCGTTCGGATCGTTGTTGCGCCCGATCTACGGGTCGGATCGAGGAGACAGCTATATGGTTCGCTTCGCATTGCTACTGGCTACGTGATGAGCGTGAAACATTTTGCAAAATCGAAAATTTTTCGTTCGGTCCAGGTGAAAAATTTTCAAAAAAATTTTCGGACGGACGGGAACGTTAGATCATTGTGTGGGACGCCGAGACGGACACGTACGTGCAAAAAAAGTGTATGGTCGACCTGACGGTTTTCGAGAAAAACTCAAGAAACCGACCGCTTTCGGAGTTTCTCCGAGCGGCCGAGGCGAATTTTTCTAAGTCCCTGCGCGCCGTAGCCTGGCCGTACGTGCGACGCGTGTAACTTCGCCCGTTCGGATCGTTGTTGCGCCCGATCTACGGGTCGGATCGAGGAGACAGCTATATGGTTCGCTTCGCATTGCTACTGGCTACGTGATGAGCGTGAAACATTTTGCAAAATCGAAAATTTTTCGTTCGGTCCAGGTGAAAAATTTTCAAAAAAATTTTCGGACGGACGGGAACGTTAGATCATTGTGTGGGACGCCGAGACGGACACGTACGTGCAAAAAAAGTGTATGGTCGACCTGACGGTTTTCGAGAAAAACTCAAGAAACCGACCGCTTTCGGAGTTTCTCCGAGCGGCCGAGGCGAATTTTTCTAAGTCCCTGCGCGCCGTAGCCTGGCCGTACGTGCGACGCGTGTAACTTCGCCCGTTCGGATCGTTGTTGCGCCCGATCTACGGGTCGGATCGAGGAGACAGCTATATGGTTCGCTTCGCATTGCTACTGGCTACGTGATGAGCGTGAAACATTTTGCAAAATCGAAAATTTTTCGTTCGGTCCAGGTGAAAAATTTTCAAAAAAATTTTCGGACGGACGGGAACGTTAGATCATTGTGTGGGACGCCGAGACGGACACGTACGTGCAAAAAAAGTGTATGGTCGACCTGACGGTTTTCGAGAAAAACTCAAGAAACCGACCGCTTTCGGAGTTTCTCCGAGCGGCCGAGGCGAATTTTTCTAAGTCCCTGCGCGCCGTAGCCTGGCCGTACGTGCGACGCGTGTAACTTCGCCCGTTCGGATCGTTGTTGCGCCCGATCTACGGGTCGGATCGAGGAGACAGCTATATGGTTCGCTTCGCATTGCTACTGGCTACGTGATGAGCGTGAAACATTTTGCAAAATCGAAAATTTTTCGTTCGGTCCAGGTGAAAAATTTTCAAAAAAATTTTCGGACGGACGGGAACGTTAGATCATTGTGTGGGACGCCGAGACGGACACGTACGTGCAAAAAAAGTGTATGGTCGACCTGACGGTTTTCGAGGAAAACTCAAGAAACCGACCGCTTTCGGAGTTTCTCCGAGCGGCCGAGGCGAATTTTTCTAAGTCCCTGCGCGCCGTAGCCTGGCCGTACGTGCGACGCGTGTAACTTCGCCCGTTCGGATCGTTGTTGCGCCCGATCTACGGGTCGGATCGAGGAGACAGCTATATGGTTCGCTTCGCATTGCTACTGGCTACGTGATGAGCGTGAAACATTTTGCAAAATCGAAAATTTTTCGTTCGGTCCAGGTGAAAAATTTTCAAAAAAATTTTCGGACGGACGGGAACGTTAGATCATTGTGTGGGACGCCGAGACGGACACGTACGTGCAAAAAAAGTGTATGGTCGACCTGACGGTTTTCGAGAAAAACTCAAGAAACCGACCGCTTTCGGAGTTTCTCCGAGCGGCCGAGGCGAATTTTTCTAAGTCCCTGCGCGCCGTAGCCTGGCCGTACGTGCGACGCGTGTAACTTCGCCCGTTCGGATCGTTGTTGCGCCCGATCTACGGGTCGGATCGAGGAGACAGCTATATGGTTCGCTTCGCATTGCTACTGGCTACGTGATGAGCGTGAAACATTTTGCAAAATCGAAAATTTTTCGTTCGGTCCAGGTGAAAAATTTTCGGACGGACGGGAACGTTAGATCATTGTGTGGGACGCCGAGACGGACACGTACGTGCAAAAAAAGTGTATGGTCGACCTGACGGTTTTCGAGAAAAACTCAAGAAACCGACCGCTTTCGGAGTTTCTCCGAGCGGCCGAGGCGAATTTTTCTAAGTCCCTGCGCGCCGTAGCCTGGCCGTACGTGCGACGCGTGTAACTTCGCCCGTTCGGATCGTTGTTGCGCCCGATCTACGGGTCGGATCGAGGAGACAGCTATATGGTTCGCTTCGCATTGCTACTGGCTACGTGATGAGCGTGAAACATTTTGCAAAATCGAAAATTTTTCGTTCGGTCCAGGTGAAAAATTTTCAAAAAAATTTTCGGACGGACGGGAACGTTAGATCATTGTGTGGGACGCCGAGACGGACACGTACGTGCAAAAAAAGTGTATGGTCGACCTGACGGTTTTCGAGAAAAACTCAAGAAACCGACCGCTTTCGGAGTTTCTCCGAGCGGCCGAGGCGAATTTTTCTAAGTCCCTGCGCGCCGTAGCCTGGCCGTACGTGCGACGCGTGTAACTTCGCCCGTTCGGATCGTTGTTGCGCCCGATCTACGGGTCGGATCGAGGAGACAGCTATATGGTTCGCTTCGCATTGCTACTGGCTACGTGATGAGCGTGAAACATTTTGCAAAATCGAAAATTTTTCGTTCGGTCCAGGTGAAAAATTTTCAAAAAAATTTTCGGACGGACGGGAACGTTAGATCATTGTGTGGGACGCCGAGACGGACACGTACGTGCAAAAAAAGTGTATGGTCGACCTGACGGTTTTCGAGAAAAACTCAAGAAACCGACCGCTTTCGGAGTTTCTCCGAGCGGCCGAGGCGAATTTTTCTAAGTCCCTGCGCGCCGTAGCCTGGCCGTACGTGCGACGCGTGTAACTTCGCCCGTTCGGATCGTTGTTGCGCCCGATCTACGGGTCGGATCGAGGAGACAGCTATATGGTTCGCTTCGCATTGCTACTGGCTACGTGATGAGCGTGAAACATTTTGCAAAATCGAAAATTTTTCGTTCGGTCCAGGTGAAAAATTTTCGGACGGACGGGAACGTTAGATCATTGTGTGGGACGCCGAGACGGACACGTACGTGCAAAAAAAGTGTATGGTCGACCTGACGGTTTTCGAGAAAAACTCAAGAAACCGACCGCTTTCGGAGTTTCTCCGAGCGGCCGAGGCGAATTTTTCTAAGTCCCTGCGCGCCGTAGCCTGGCCGTACGTGCGACGCGTGTAACTTCGCCCGTTCGGATCGTTGTTGCGCCCGATCTACGGGTCGGATCGAGGAGACAGCTATATGGTTCGCTTCGCATTGCTACTGGCTACGTGATGAGCGTGAAACATTTTGCAAAATCGAAAATTTTTCGTTCGGTCCAGGTGAAAAATTTTCAAAAAAATTTTCGGACGGACGGGAACGTTAGATCATTGTGTGGGACGCCGAGACGGACACGTACGTGCAAAAAAAGTGTATGGTCGACCTGACGGTTTTCGAGAAAAACTCAAGAAACCGACCGCTTTCGGAGTTTCTCCGAGCGGCCGAGGCGAATTTTTCTAAGTCCCTGCGCGCCGTAGCCTGGCCGTACGTGCGACGCGTGTAACTTCGCCCGTTCGGATCGTTGTTGCGCCCGATCTACGGGTCGGATCGAGGAGACAGCTATATGGTTCGCTTCGCATTGCTACTGGCTACGTGATGAGCGTGAAACATTTTGCAAAATCGAAAATTTTTCGTTCGGTCCAGGTGAAAAATTTTCAAAAAAATTTTCGGACGGACGGGAACGTTAGATCATTGTGTGGGACGCCGAGACGGACACGTACGTGCAAAAAAAGTGTATGGTCGACCTGACGGTTTTCGAGAAAAACTCAAGAAACCGACCGCTTTCGGAGTTTCTCCGAGCGGCCGAGGCGAATTTTTCTAAGTCCCTGCGCGCCGTAGCCTGGCCGTACGTGCGACGCGTGTAACTTCGCCCGTTCGGATCGTTGTTGCGCCCGATCTACGGGTCGGATCGAGGAGACAGCTATATGGTTCGCTTCGCATTGCTACTGGCTACGTGATGAGCGTGAAACATTTTGCAAAATCGAAAATTTTTCGTTCGGTCCAGGTGAAAAATGTTCAAAAAAATTTTCGGACGGACGGGAACGTTAGATCATTGTGTGGGACGCCGAGACGGACACGTACGTGCAAAAAAAGTGTATGGTCGACCTGACGGTTTTCGAGAAAAACTCAAGAAACCGACCGCTTTCGGAGTTTCTCCGAGCGGCCGAGGCGAATTTTTCTAAGTCCCTGCGCGCCGTAGCCTGGCCGTACGTGCGACGCGTGTAACTTCGCCCGTTCGGATCGTTGTTGCGCCCGATCTACGGGTCGGATCGAGGAGACAGCTATATGGTTCGCTTGGCATTGCTACTGGCTACGTGATGAGCGTGAAACATTTTGCAAAATCGAAAATTTTTCGTTCGGTCCAGGTGAAAAATTTTCAAAAAAATTTTCGGACGGACGGGAACGTTAGATCATTGTGTGGGACGCCGAGACGGACACGTACGTGCAAAAAAAGTGTATGGTCGACCTGACGGTTTTCGAGAAAAACTCAAGAAACCGACCGCTTTCGGAGTTTCTCCGAGCGGCCGAGGCGAATTTTTCTAAGTCCCTGCGCGCCGTAGCCTGGCCGTACGTGCGACGCGTGTAACTTCGCCCGTTCGGATCGTTGTTGCGCCCGATCTACGGGTCGGATCGAGGAGACAGCTATATGGTTCGCTTCGCATTGCTACTGGCTACGTGATGAGCGTGAAACATTTTGCAAAATCGAAAATTTTTCGTTCGGTCCAGGTGGAAAATTTTCAAAAAAATTTTCGGACGGACGGGAACGTTAGATCATTGTGTGGGACGCCGAGACGGACACGTACGTGCAAAAAAAGTGTATGGTCGACCTGACGGTTTTCGAGAAAAACTCAAGAAACCGACCGCTTTCGGAGTTTCTCCGAGCGGCCGAGGCGAATTTTTCTAAGTCCCTGCGCGCCGTAGCCTGGCCGTACGTGCGACGCGTGTAACTTCGCCCGTTCGGATCGTTGTTGCGCCCGATCTACGGGTCGGATCGAGGAGACAGCTATATGGTTCGCTTCGCATTGCTACTGGCTACGTGATGAGCGTGAAACATTTTGCAAAATCGAAAATTTTTCGTTCGGTCCAGGTGGAAAATTTTCAAAAAAATTTTCGGACGGACGGGAACGTTAGATCATTGTGTGGGACGCCGAGACGGACACGTACGTGCAAAAAAAGTGTATGGTCGACCTGACGGTTTTCGAGAAAAACTCAAGAAACCGACCGCTTTCGGAGTTTCTCCGAGCGGCCGAGGCGAATTTTTCTAAGTCCCTGCGCGCCGTAGCCTGGCCGTACGTGCGACGCGTGTAACTTCGCCCGTTCGGATCGTTGTTGCGCCCGATCTACGGGTCGGATCGAGGAGACAGCTATATGGTTCGCTTGGCATTGCTACTGGCTACGTGATGAGCGTGAAACATTTTGCAAAATCGAAAATTTTTCGTTCGGTCCAGGTGAAAAATTTTCAAAAAAATTTTCGGACGGACGGGAACGTTAGATCATTGTGTGGGACGCCGAGACGGACACGTACGTGCAAAAAAAGTGTATGGTCGACCTGACGGTTTTCGAGAAAAACTCAAGAAACCGACCGCTTTCGGAGTTTCTCCGAGCGGCCGAGGCGAATTTTTCTAAGTCCCTGCGCGCCGTAGCCTGGCCGTACGTGCGACGCGTGTAACTTCGCCCGTTCGGATCGTTGTTGCGCCCGATCTACGGGTCGGATCGAGGAGACAGCTATATGGTTCGCTTCGCATTGCTACTGGCTACGTGATGAGCGTGAAACATTTTGCAAAATCGAAAATTTTTCGTTCGGTCCAGGTGGAAAATTTTCAAAAAAATTTTCGGACGGACGGGAACGTTAGATCATTGTGTGGGACGCCGAGACGGACACGTACGTGCAAAAAAAGTGTATGGTCGACCTGACGGTTTTCGAGAAAAACTCAAGAAACCGACCGCTTTCGGAGTTTCTCCGAGCGGCCGAGGCGAATTTTTCTAAGTCCCTGCGCGCCGTAGCCTGGCCGTACGTGCGACGCGTGTAACTTCGCCCGTTCGGATCGTTGTTGCGCCCGATCTACGGGTCGGATCGAGGAGACAGCTATATGGTTCGCTTCGCATTGCTACTGGCTACGTGATGAGCGTGAAACATTTTGCAAAATCGAAAATTTTTCGTTCGGTCCAGGTGGAAAATTTTCAAAAAAATTTTCGGACGGACGGGAACGTTAGATCATTGTGTGGGACGCCGAGACGGACACGTACGTGCAAAAAAAGTGTATGGTCGACCTGACGGTTTTCGAGAAAAACTCAAGAAACCGACCGCTTTCGGAGTTTCTCCGAGCGGCCGAGGCGAATTTTTCTAAGTCCCTGCGCGCCGTAGCCTGGCCGTACGTGCGACGCGTGTAACTTCGCCCGTTCGGATCGTTGTTGCGCCCGATCTACGGGTCGGATCGAGGAGACAGCTATATGGTTCGCTTCGCATTGCTACTGGCTACGTGATGAGCGTGAAACATTTTGCAAAATCGAAAATTTTTCGTTCGGTCCAGGTGGAAAATTTTCAAAAAAATTTTCGGACGGACGGGAACGTTAGATCATTGTGTGGGACGCCGAGACGGACACGTACGTGCAAAAAAAGTGTATGGTCGACCTGACGGTTTTCGAGAAAAACTCAAGAAACCGACCGCTTTCGGAGTTTCTCCGAGCGGCCGAGGCGAATTTTTCTAAGTCCCTGCGCGCCGTAGCCTGGCCGTACGTGCGACGCGTGTAACTTCGCCCGTTCGGATCGTTGTTGCGCCCGATCTACGGGTCGGATCGAGGAGACAGCTATATGGTTCGCTTCGCATTGCTACTGGCTACGTGATGAGCGTGAAACATTTTGCAAAATCGAAAATTTTTCGTTCGGTCCAGGTGAAAAATTTTCAAAAAAATTTTCGGACGGACGGGAACGTTAGATCATTGTGTGGGACGCCGAGACGGACACGTACGTGCAAAAAAAGTGTATGGTCGACCTGACGGTTTTCGAGAAAAACTCAAGAAACCGACCGCTTTCGGAGTTTCTCCGAGCGGCCGAGGCGAATTTTTCTAAGTCCCTGCGCGCCGTAGCCTGGCCGTACGTGCGACGCGTGTAACTTCGCCCGTTCGGATCGTTGTTGCGCCCGATCTACGGGTCGGATCGAGGAGACAGCTATATGGTTCGCTTCGCATTGCTACTGGCTACGTGATGAGCGTGAAACATTTTGCAAAATCGAAAATTTTTCGTTCGGTCCAGGTGAAAAATGTTCAAAAAAATTTTCGGACGGACGGGAACGTTAGATCATTGTGTGGGACGCCGAGACGGACACGTACGTGCAAAAAAAGTGTATGGTCGACCTGACGGTTTTCGAGAAAAACTCAAGAAACCGACCGCTTTCGGAGTTTCTCCGAGCGGCCGAGGCGAATTTTTCTAAGTCCCTGCGCGCCGTAGCCTGGCCGTACGTGCGACGCGTGTAACTTCGCCCGTTCGGATCGTTGTTGCGCCCGATCTACGGGTCGGATCGAGGAGACAGCTATATGGTTCGCTTCGCATTGCTACTGGCTACGTGATGAGCGTGAAACATTTTGCAAAATCGAAAATTTTTCGTTCGGTCCAGGTGAAAAATTTTCAAAAAAATTTTCGGACGGACGGGAACGTTAGATCATTGTGTGGGACGCCGAGCCGGACACGTACGTGCAAAAAAAGTGTATGGTCGACCTGACGGTTTTCGAGAAAAACTCAAGAAACCGACCGCTTTCGGAGTTTCTCCGAGCGGCCGAGGCGAATTTTTCTAAGTCCCTGCGCGCCGTAGCCTGGCCGTACGTGCGACGCGTGTAACTTCGCCCGTTCGGATCGTTGTTGCGCCCGATCTACGGGTCGGATCGAGGAGACAGCTATATGGTTCGCTTCGCATTGCTACTGGCTACGTGATGAGCGTGAAACATTTTGCAAAATCGAAAATTTTTCGTTCGGTCCAGGTGAAAAATTTTCAAAAAAATTTTCGGACGGACGGGAACGTTAGATCATTGTGTGGGACGCCGAGACGGACACGTACGTGCAAAAAAAGTGTATGGTGGACCTGACGGTTTTCGAGAAAAACTCAAGAAACCGACCGCTTTCGGAGTTTCTCCGAGCGGCCGAGGCGAATTTTTCTAAGTCCCTGCGCGCCGTAGCCTGGCCGTACGTGCGACGCGTGTAACTTCGCCCGTTCGGATCGTTGTTGCGCCCGATCTACGGGTCGGATCGAGGAGACAGCTATATGGTTCGCTTCGCATTGCTACTGGCTACGTGATGAGCGTGAAACATTTTGCAAAATCGAAAATTTTTCGTTCGGTCCAGGTGAAAAATGTTCAAAAAAATTTTCGGACGGACGGGAACGTTAGATCATTGTGTGGGACGCCGAGACGGACACGTACGTGCAAAAAAAGTGTATGGTCGACCTGACGGTTTTCGAGAAAAACTCAAGAAACCGACCGCTTTCGGAGTTTCTCCGAGCGGCCGAGGCGAATTTTTCTAAGTCCCTGCGCGCCGTAGCCTGGCCGTACGTGCGACGCGTGTAACTTCGCCCGTTCGGATCGTTGTTGCGCCCGATCTACGGGTCGGATCGAGGAGACAGCTATATGGTTCGCTTCGCATTGCTACTGGCTACGTGATGAGCGTGAAACATTTTGCAAAATCGAAAATTTTTCGTTCGGTCCAGGTGAAAAATTTTCAAAAAAATTTTCGGACGGACGGGAACGTTAGATCATTGTGTGGGACGCCGAGCCGGACACGTACGTGCAAAAAAAGTGTATGGTCGACCTGACGGTTTTCGAGAAAAACTCAAGAAACCGACCGCTTTCGGAGTTTCTCCGAGCGGCCGAGGCGAATTTTTCTAAGTCCCTGCGCGCCGTAGCCTGGCCGTACGTGCGACGCGTGTAACTTCGCCCGTTCGGATCGTTGTTGCGCCCGATCTACGGGTCGGATCGAGGAGACAGCTATATGGTTCGCTTCGCATTGCTACTGGCTACGTGATGAGCGTGAAACATTTTGCAAAATCGAAAATTTTTCGTTCGGTCCAGGTGAAAAATTTTCAAAAAAATTTTCGGACGGACGGGAACGTTAGATCATTGTGTGGGACGCCGAGACGGACACGTACGTGCAAAAAAAGTGTATGGTCGACCTGACGGTTTTCGAGAAAAACTCAAGAAACCGACCGCTTTCGGAGTTTCTCCGAGCGGCCGAGGCGAATTTTTCTAAGTCCCTGCGCGCCGTAGCCTGGCCGTACGTGCGACGCGTGTAACTTCGCCCGTTCGGATCGTTGTTGCGCCCGATCTACGGGTCGGATCGAGGAGACAGCTATATGGTTCGCTTCGCATTGCTACTGGCTACGTGATGAGCGTGAAACATTTTGCAAAATCGAAAATTTTTCGTTCGGTCCAGGTGAAAAATGTTCAAAAAAATTTTCGGACGGACGGGAACGTTAGATCATTGTGTGGAACGCCGAGACGGACACGTACGTGCAAAAAAAGTGTATGGTCGACCTGACGGTTTTCGAGAAAAACTCAAGAAACCGACCGCTTTCGGAGTTTCTCCGAGCGGCCGAGGCGAATTTTTCTAAGTCCCTGCGCGCCGTAGCCTGGCCGTACGTGCGACGCGTGTAACTTCGCCCGTTCGGATCGTTGTTGCGCCCGATCTACGGGTCGGATCGAGGAGACAGCTATATGGTTCGCTTCGCATTGCTACTGGCTACGTGATGAGCGTGAAACATTTTGCAAAATCGAAAATTTTTCGTTCGGTCCAGGTGAAAAATTTTCAAAAAAATTTTCGGACGGACGGGAACGTTAGATCATTGTGTGGGACGCCGAGCCGGACACGTACGTGCAAAAAAAGTGTATGGTCGACCTGACGGTTTTCGAGAAAAACTCAAGAAACCGACCGCTTTCGGAGTTTCTCCGAGCGGCCGAGGCGAATTTTTCTAAGTCCCTGCGCGCCGTAGCCTGGCCGTACGTGCGACGCGTGTAACTTCGCCCGTTCGGATCGTTGTTGCGCCCGATCTACGGGTCGGATCGAGGAGACAGCTATATGGTTCGCTTCGCATTGCTACTGGCTACGTGATGAGCGTGAAACATTTTGCAAAATCGAAAATTTTTCGTTCGGTCCAGGTGAAAAATTTTCAAAAAAATTTTCGGACGGACGGGAACGTTAGATCATTGTGTGGGACGCCGAGACGGACACGTACGTGCAAAAAAAGTGTATGGTCGACCTGACGGTTTTCGAGAAAAACTCAAGAAACCGACCGCTTTCGGAGTTTCTCCGAGCGGCCGAGGCGAATTTTTCTAAGTCCCTGCGCGCCGTAGCCTGGCCGTACGTGCGACGCGTGTAACTTCGCCCGTTCGGATCGTTGTTGCGCCCGATCTACGGGTCGGATCGAGGAGACAGCTATATGGTTCGCTTCGCATTGCTACTGGCTACGTGATGAGCGTGAAACATTTTGCAAAATCGAAAATTTTTCGTTCGGTCCAGGTGGAAAATTTTCAAAAAAATTTTCGGACGGACGGGAACGTTAGATCATTGTGTGGGACGCCGAGACGGACACGTACGTGCAAAAAAAGTGTATGGTCGACCTGACGGTTTTCGAGAAAAACTCAAGAAACCGACCGCTTTCGGAGTTTCTCCGAGCGGCCGAGGCGAATTTTTCTAAGTCCCTGCGCGCCGTAGCCTGGCCGTACGTGCGACGCGTGTAACTTCGCCCGTTCGGATCGTTGTTGCGCCCGATCTACGGGTCGGATCGAGGAGACAGCTATATGGTTCGCTTCGCATTGCTACTGGCTACGTGATGAGCGTGAAACATTTTGCAAAATCGAAAATTTTTCGTTCGGTCCAGGTGGAAAATTTTCAAAAAAATTTTCGGACGGACGGGAACGTTAGATCATTGTGTGGGACGCCGAGACGGACACGTACGTGCAAAAAAAGTGTATGGTCGACCTGACGGTTTTCGAGAAAAACTCAAGAAACCGACCGCTTTCGGAGTTTCTCCGAGCGGCCGAGGCGAATTTTTCTAAGTCCCTGCGCGCCGTAGCCTGGCCGTACGTGCGACGCGTGTAACTTCGCCCGTTCGGATCGTTGTTGCGCCCGATCTACGGGTCGGATCGAGGAGACAGCTATATGGTTCGCTTCGCATTGCTACTGGCTACGTGATGAGCGTGAAACATTTTGCAAAATCGAAAATTTTTCGTTCGGTCCAGGTGGAAAATTTTCAAAAAAATTTTCGGACGGACGGGAACGTTAGATCATTGTGTGGGACGCCGAGACGGACACGTACGTGCAAAAAAAGTGTATGGTCGACCTGACGGTTTTCGAGAAAAACTCAAGAAACCGACCGCTTTCGGAGTTTCTCCGAGCGGCCGAGGCGAATTTTTCTAAGTCCCAGCGCGCCGTAGCCTGGCCGTACGTGCGACGCGTGTAACTTCGCCCGTTCGGATCGTTGTTGCGCCCGATCTACGGGTCGGATCGAGGAGACAGCTATATGGTTCGCTTCGCATTGCTACTGGCTACGTGATGAGCGTGAAACATTTTGCAAAATCGAAAATTTTTCGTTCGGTCCAGGTGGAAAATTTTCAAAAAAATTTTCGGACGGACGGGAACGTTAGATCATTGTGTGGGACGCCGAGACGGACACGTACGTGCAAAAAAAGTGTATGGTCGACCTGACGGTTTTCGAGAAAAACTCAAGAAACCGACCGCTTTCGGAGTTTCTCCGAGCGGCCGAGGCGAATTTTTCTAAGTCCCTGCGCGCCGTAGCCTGGCCGTACGTGCGACGCGTGTAACTTCGCCCGTTCGGATCGTTGTTGCGCCCGATCTACGGGTCGGATCGAGGAGACAGCTATATGGTTCGCTTCGCATTGCTACTGGCTACGTGATGAGCGTGAAACATTTTGCAAAATCGAAAATTTTTCGTTCGGTCCAGGTGGAAAATTTTCAAAAAAATTTTCGGACGGACGGGAACGTTAGATCATTGTGTGGGACGCCGAGACGGACACGTACGTGCAAAAAAAGTGTATGGTCGACCTGACGGTTTTCGAGAAAAACTCAAGAAACCGACCGCTTTCGGAGTTTCTCCGAGCGGCCGAGGCGAATTTTTCTAAGTCCCAGCGCGCCGTAGCCTGGCCGTACGTGCGACGCGTGTAACTTCGCCCGTTCGGATCGTTGTTGCGCCCGATCTACGGGTCGGATCGAGGAGACAGCTATATGGTTCGCTTCGCATTGCTACTGGCTACGTGATGAGCGTGAAACATTTTGCAAAATCGAAAATTTTTCGTTCGGTCCAGGTGGAAAATTTTCAAAAAAATTTTCGGACGGACGGGAACGTTAGATCATTGTGTGGGACGCCGAGACGGACACGTACGTGCAAAAAAAGTGTATGGTCGACCTGACGGTTTTCGAGAAAAACTCAAGAAACCGACCGCTTTCGGAGTTTCTCCGAGCGGCCGAGGCGAATTTTTCTAAGTCCCTGCGCGCCGTAGCCTGGCCGTACGTGCGACGCGTGTAACTTCGCCCGTTCGGATCGTTGTTGCGCCCGATCTACGGGTCGGATCGAGGAGACAGCTATATGGTTCGCTTCGCATTGCTACTGGCTACGTGATGAGCGTGAAACATTTTGCAAAATCGAAAATTTTTCGTTCGGTCCAGGTGGAAAATTTTCAAAAAAATTTTCGGACGGACGGGAACGTTAGATCATTGTGTGGGACGCCGAGACGGACACGTACGTGCAAAAAAAGTGTATGGTCGACCTGACGGTTTTCGAGAAAAACTCAAGAAACCGACCGCTTTCGGAGTTTCTCCGAGCGGCCGAGGCGAATTTTTCTAAGTCCCTGCGCGCCGTAGCCTGGCCGTACGTGCGACGCGTGTAACTTCGCCCGTTCGGATCGTTGTTGCGCCCGATCTACGGGTCGGATCGAGGAGACAGCTATATGGTTCGCTTCGCATTGCTACTGGCTACGTGATGAGCGTGAAACATTTTGCAAAATCGAAAATTTTTCGTTCGGTCCAGGTGGAAAATTTTCAAAAAAATTTGCGGACGGACGGGAACGTTAGATCATTGTGTGGGACGCCGAGACGGACACGTACGTGCAAAAAAAGTGTATGGTCGACCTGACGGTTTTCGAGAAAAACTCAAGAAACCGACCGCTTTCGGAGTTTCTCCGAGCGGCCGAGGCGAATTTTTCTAAGTCCCTGCGCGCCGTAGCCTGGCCGTACGTGCGACGCGTGTAACTTCGCCCGTTCGGATCGTTGTTGCGCCCGATCTACGGGTCGGATCGAGGAGACAGCTATATGGTTCGCTTCGCATTGCTACTGGCTACGTGATGAGCGTGAAACATTTTGCAAAATCGAAAATTTTTCGTTCGGTCCAGGTGGAAAATTTTCAAAAAAATTTGCGGACGGACGGGAACGTTAGATCATTGTGTGGGACGCCGAGACGGACACGTACGTGCAAAAAAAGTGTATGGTCGACCTGACGGTTTTCGAGAAAAACTCAAGAAACCGACCGCTTTCGGAGTTTCTCCGAGCGGCCGAGGCGAATTTTTCTAAGTCCCTGCGCGCCGTAGCCTGGCCGTACGTGCGACGCGTGTAACTTCGCCCGTTCGGATCGTTGTTGCGCCCGATCTACGGGTCGGATCGAGGAGACAGCTATATGGTTCGCTTCGCATTGCTACTGGCTACGTGATGAGCGTGAAACATTTTGCAAAATCGAAAATTTTTCGTTCGGTCCAGGTGGAAAATTTTCAAAAAAATTTGCGGACGGACGGGAACGTTAGATCATTGTGTGGGACGCCGAGACGGACACGTACGTGCAAAAAAAGTGTATGGTCGACCTGACGGTTTTCGAGAAAAACTCAAGAAACCGACCGCTTTCGGAGTTTCTCCGAGCGGCCGAGGCGAATTTTTCTAAGTCCCTGCGCGCCGTAGCCTGGCCGTACGTGCGACGCGTGTAACTTCGCCCGTTCGGATCGTTGTTGCGCCCGATCTACGGGTCGGATCGAGGAGACAGCTATATGGTTCGCTTCGCATTGCTACTGGCTACGTGATGAGCGTGAAACATTTTGCAAAATCGAAAATTTTTCGTTCGGTCCAGGTGGAAAATTTTCAAAAAAATTTTCGGACGGACGGGAACGTTAGATCATTGTGTGGGACGCCGAGACGGACACGTACGTGCAAAAAAAGTGTATGGTCGACCTGACGGTTTTCGAGAAAAACTCAAGAAACCGACCGCTTTCGGAGTTTCTCCGAGCGGCCGAGGCGAATTTTTCTAAGTCCCTGCGCGCCGTAGCCTGGCCGTACGTGCGACGCGTGTAACTTCGCCCGTTCGGATCGTTGTTGCGCCCGATCTACGGGTCGGATCGAGGAGACAGCTATATGGTTCGCTTCGCATTGCTACTGGCTACGTGATGAGCGTGAAACATTTTGCAAAATCGAAAATTTTTCGTTCGGTCCAGGTGGAAAATTTTCAAAAAAATTTTCGGACGGACGGGAACGTTAGATCATTGTGTGGGACGCCGAGACGGACACGTACGTGCAAAAAAAGTGTATGGTCGACCTGACGGTTTTCGAGAAAAACTCAAGAAACCGACCGCTTTCGGAGTTTCTCCGAGCGGCCGAGGCGAATTTTTCTAAGTCCCTGCGCGCCGTAGCCTGGCCGTACGTGCGACGCGTGTAACTTCGCCCGTTCGGATCGTTGTTGCGCCCGATCTACGGGTCGGATCGAGGAGACAGCTATATGGTTCGCTTCGCATTGCTACTGGCTACGTGATGAGCGTGAAACATTTTGCAAAATCGAAAATTTTTCGTTCGGTCCAGGTGGAAAATTTTCAAAAAAATTTTCGGACGGACGGGAACGTTAGATCATTGTGTGGGACGCCGAGACGGACACGTACGTGCAAAAAAAGTGTATGGTCGACCTGACGGTTTTCGAGAAAAACTCAAGAAACCGACCGCTTTCGGAGTTTCTCCGAGCGGCCGAGGCGAATTTTTCTAAGTCCCTGCGCGCCGTAGCCTGGCCGTACGTGCGACGCGTGTAACTTCGCCCGTTCGGATCGTTGTTGCGCCCGATCTACGGGTCGGATCGAGGAGACAGCTATATGGTTCGCTTCGCATTGCTACTGGCTACGTGATGAGCGTGAAACATTTTGCAAAATCGAAAATTTTTCGTTCGGTCCAGGTGGAAAATTTTCAAAAAAATTTTCGGACGGACGGGAACGTTAGATCATTGTGTGGGACGCCGAGACGGACACGTACGTGCAAAAAAAGTGTATGGTCGACCTGACGGTTTTCGAGAAAAACTCAAGAAACCGACCGCTTTCGGAGTTTCTCCGAGCGGCCGAGGCGAATTTTTCTAAGTCCCTGCGCGCCGTAGCCTGGCCGTACGTGCGACGCGTGTAACTTCGCCCGTTCGGATCGTTGTTGCGCCCGATCTACGGGTCGGATCGAGGAGACAGCTATATGGTTCGCTTCGCATTGCTACTGGCTACGTGATGAGCGTGAAACATTTTGCAAAATCGAAAATTTTTCGTTCGGTCCAGGTGGAAAATTTTCAAAAAAATTTTCGGACGGACGGGAACGTTAGATCATTGTGTGGGACGCCGAGACGGACACGTACGTGCAAAAAAAGTGTATGGTCGACCTGACGGTTTTCGAGAAAAACTCAAGAAACCGACCGCTTTCGGAGTTTCTCCGAGCGGCCGAGGCGAATTTTTCTAAGTCCCTGCGCGCCGTAGCCTGGCCGTACGTGCGACGCGTGTAACTTCGCCCGTTCGGATCGTTGTTGCGCCCGATCTACGGGTCGGATCGAGGAGACAGCTATATGGTTCGCTTCGCATTGCTACTGGCTACGTGATGAGCGTGAAACATTTTGCAAAATCGAAAATTTTTCGTTCGGTCCAGGTGGAAAATTTTCAAAAAAATTTTCGGACGGACGGGAACGTTAGATCATTGTGTGGGACGCCGAGACGGACACGTACGTGCAAAAAAAGTGTATGGTCGACCTGACGGTTTTCGAGAAAAACTCAAGAAACCGACCGCTTTCGGAGTTTCTCCGAGCGGCCGAGGCGAATTTTTCTAAGTCCCTGCGCGCCGTAGCCTGGCCGTACGTGCGACGCGTGTAACTTCGCCCGTTCGGATCGTTGTTGCGCCCGATCTACGGGTCGGATCGAGGAGACAGCTATATGGTTCGCTTCGCATTGCTACTGGCTACGTGATGAGCGTGAAACATTTTGCAAAATCGAAAATTTTTCGTTCGGTCCAGGTGGAAAATTTTCAAAAAAATTTTCGGACGGACGGGAACGTTAGATCATTGTGTGGGACGCCGAGACGGACACGTACGTGCAAAAAAAGTGTATGGTCGACCTGACGGTTTTCGAGAAAAACTCAAGAAACCGACCGCTTTCGGAGTTTCTCCGAGCGGCCGAGGCGAATTTTTCTAAGTCCCTGCGCGCCGTAGCCTGGCCGTACGTGCGACGCGTGTAACTTCGCCCGTTCGGATCGTTGTTGCGCCCGATCTACGGGTCGGATCGAGGAGACAGCTATATGGTTCGCTTCGCATTGCTACTGGCTACGTGATGAGCGTGAAACATTTTGCAAAATCGAAAATTTTTCGTTCGGTCCAGGTGGAAAATTTTCAAAAAAATTTTCGGACGGACGGGAACGTTAGATCATTGTGTGGGACGCCGAGACGGACACGTACGTGCAAAAAAAGTGTATGGTCGACCTGACGGTTTTCGAGAAAAACTCAAGAAACCGACCGCTTTCGGAGTTTCTCCGAGCGGCCGAGGCGAATTTTTCTAAGTCCCTGCGCGCCGTAGCCTGGCCGTACGTGCGACGCGTGTAACTTCGCCCGTTCGGATCGTTGTTGCGCCCGATCTACGGGTCGGATCGAGGAGACAGCTATATGGTTCGCTTCGCATTGCTACTGGCTACGTGATGAGCGTGAAACATTTTGCAAAATCGAAAATTTTTCGTTCGGTCCAGGTGGAAAATTTTCAAAAAAATTTTCGGACGGACGGGAACGTTAGATCATTGTGTGGGACGCCGAGACGGACACGTACGTGCAAAAAAAGTGTATGGTCGACCTGACGGTTTTCGAGAAAAACTCAAGAAACCGACCGCTTTCGGAGTTTCTCCGAGCGGCCGAGGCGAATTTTTCTAAGTCCCTGCGCGCCGTAGCCTGGCCGTACGTGCGACGCGTGTAACTTCGCCCGTTCGGATCGTTGTTGCGCCCGATCTACGGGTCGGATCGAGGAGACAGCTATATGGTTCGCTTCGCATTGCTACTGGCTACGTGATGAGCGTGAAACATTTTGCAAAATCGAAAATTTTTCGTTCGGTCCAGGTGGAAAATTTTCAAAAAAATTTTCGGACGGACGGGAACGTTAGATCATTGTGTGGGACGCCGAGACGGACACGTACGTGCAAAAAAAGTGTATGGTCGACCTGACGGTTTTCGAGAAAAACTCAAGAAACCGACCGCTTTCGGAGTTTCTCCGAGCGGCCGAGGCGAATTTTTCTAAGTCCCTGCGCGCCGTAGCCTGGCCGTACGTGCGACGCGTGTAACTTCGCCCGTTCGGATCGTTGTTGCGCCCGATCTACGGGTCGGATCGAGGAGACAGCTATATGGTTCGCTTCGCATTGCTACTGGCTACGTGATGAGCGTGAAACATTTTGCAAAATCGAAAATTTTTCGTTCGGTCCAGGTGGAAAATTTTCAAAAAAATTTTCGGACGGACGGGAACGTTAGATCATTGTGTGGGACGCCGAGACGGACACGTACGTGCAAAAAAAGTGTATGGTCGACCTGACGGTTTTCGAGAAAAACTCAAGAAACCGACCGCTTTCGGAGTTTCTCCGAGCGGCCGAGGCGAATTTTTCTAAGTCCCTGCGCGCCGTAGCCTGGCCGTACGTGCGACGCGTGTAACTTCGCCCGTTCGGATCGTTGTTGCGCCCGATCTACGGGTCGGATCGAGGAGACAGCTATATGGTTCGCTTCGCATTGCTACTGGCTACGTGATGAGCGTGAAACATTTTGCAAAATCGAAAATTTTTCGTTCGGTCCAGGTGGAAAATTTTCAAAAAAATTTTCGGACGGACGGGAACGTTAGATCATTGTGTGGGACGCCGAGACGGACACGTACGTGCAAAAAAAGTGTATGGTCGACCTGACGGTTTTCGAGAAAAACTCAAGAAACCGACCGCTTTCGGAGTTTCTCCGAGCGGCCGAGGCGAATTTTTCTAAGTCCCTGCGCGCCGTAGCCTGGCCGTACGTGCGACGCGTGTAACTTCGCCCGTTCGGATCGTTGTTGCGCCCGATCTACGGGTCGGATCGAGGAGACAGCTATATGGTTCGCTTCGCATTGCTACTGGCTACGTGATGAGCGTGAAACATTTTGCAAAATCGAAAATTTTTCGTTCGGTCCAGGTGGAAAATTTTCAAAAAAATTTTCGGACGGACGGGAACGTTAGATCATTGTGTGGGACGCCGAGACGGACACGTACGTGCAAAAAAAGTGTATGGTCGACCTGACGGTTTTCGAGAAAAACTCAAGAAACCGACCGCTTTCGGAGTTTCTCCGAGCGGCCGAGGCGAATTTTTCTAAGTCCCTGCGCGCCGTAGCCTGGCCGTACGTGCGACGCGTGTAACTTCGCCCGTTCGGATCGTTGTTGCGCCCGATCTACGGGTCGGATCGAGGAGACAGCTATATGGTTCGCTTCGCATTGCTACTGGCTACGTGATGAGCGTGAAACATTTTGCAAAATCGAAAATTTTTCGTTCGGTCCAGGTGGAAAATTTTCAAAAAAATTTTCGGACGGACGGGAACGTTAGATCATTGTGTGGGACGCCGAGACGGACACGTACGTGCAAAAAAAGTGTATGGTCGACCTGACGGTTTTCGAGAAAAACTCAAGAAACCGACCGCTTTCGGAGTTTCTCCGAGCGGCCGAGGCGAATTTTTCTAAGTCCCTGCGCGCCGTAGCCTGGCCGTACGTGCGACGCGTGTAACTTCGCCCGTTCGGATCGTTGTTGCGCCCGATCTACGGGTCGGATCGAGGAGACAGCTATATGGTTCGCTTCGCATTGCTACTGGCTACGTGATGAGCGTGAAACATTTTGCAAAATCGAAAATTTTTCGTTCGGTCCAGGTGGAAAATTTTCAAAAAAATTTTCGGACGGACGGGAACGTTAGATCATTGTGTGGGACGCCGAGACGGACACGTACGTGCAAAAAAAGTGTATGGTCGACCTGACGGTTTTCGAGAAAAACTCAAGAAACCGACCGCTTTCGGAGTTTCTCCGAGCGGCCGAGGCGAATTTTTCTAAGTCCCTGCGCGCCGTAGCCTGGCCGTACGTGCGACGCGTGTAACTTCGCCCGTTCGGATCGTTGTTGCGCCCGATCTACGGGTCGGATCGAGGAGACAGCTATATGGTTCGCTTCGCATTGCTACTGGCTACGTGATGAGCGTGAAACATTTTGCAAAATCGAAAATTTTTCGTTCGGTCCAGGTGGAAAATTTTCAAAAAAATTTTCGGACGGACGGGAACGTTAGATCATTGTGTGGGACGCCGAGACGGACACGTACGTGCAAAAAAAGTGTATGGTCGACCTGACGGTTTTCGAGAAAAACTCAAGAAACCGACCGCTTTCGGAGTTTCTCCGAGCGGCCGAGGCGAATTTTTCTAAGTCCCTGCGCGCCGTAGCCTGGCCGTACGTGCGACGCGTGTAACTTCGCCCGTTCGGATCGTTGTTGCGCCCGATCTACGGGTCGGATCGAGGAGACAGCTATATGGTTCGCTTCGCATTGCTACTGGCTACGTGATGAGCGTGAAACATTTTGCAAAATCGAAAATTTTTCGTTCGGTCCAGGTGGAAAATTTTCAAAAAAATTTTCGGACGGACGGGAACGTTAGATCATTGTGTGGGACGCCGAGACGGACACGTACGTGCAAAAAAAGTGTATGGTCGACCTGACGGTTTTCGAGAAAAACTCAAGAAACCGACCGCTTTCGGAGTTTCTCCGAGCGGCCGAGGCGAATTTTTCTAAGTCCCTGCGCGCCGTAGCCTGGCCGTACGTGCGACGCGTGTAACTTCGCCCGTTCGGATCGTTGTTGCGCCCGATCTACGGGTCGGATCGAGGAGACAGCTATATGGTTCGCTTCGCATTGCTACTGGCTACGTGATGAGCGTGAAACATTTTGCAAAATCGAAAATTTTTCGTTCGGTCCAGGTGGAAAATTTTCAAAAAAATTTTCGGACGGACGGGAACGTTAGATCATTGTGTGGGACGCCGAGACGGACACGTACGTGCAAAAAAAGTGTATGGTCGACCTGACGGTTTTCGAGAAAAACTCAAGAAACCGACCGCTTTCGGAGTTTCTCCGAGCGGCCGAGGCGAATTTTTCTAAGTCCCTGCGCGCCGTAGCCTGGCCGTACGTGCGACGCGTGTAACTTCGCCCGTTCGGATCGTTGTTGCGCCCGATCTACGGGTCGGATCGAGGAGACAGCTATATGGTTCGCTTCGCATTGCTACTGGCTACGTGATGAGCGTGAAACATTTTGCAAAATCGAAAATTTTTCGTTCGGTCCAGGTGAAAAATTTTCAAAAAAATTTTCGGACGGACGGGAACGTTAGATCATTGTGTGGGACGCCGAGACGGACACGTACGTGCAAAAAAAGTGTATGGTCGACCTGACGGTTTTCGAGAAAAACTCAAGAAACCGACCGCTTTCGGAGTTTCTCCGAGCGGCCGAGGCGAATTTTTCTAAGTCCCTGCGCGCCGTAGCCTGGCCGTACGTGCGACGCGTGTAACTTCGCCCGTTCGGATCGTTGTTGCGCCCGATCTACGGGTCGGATCGAGGAGACAGCTATATGGTTCGCTTCGCATTGCTACTGGCTACGTGATGAGCGTGAAACATTTTGCAAAATCGAAAATTTTTCGTTCGGTCCAGGTGAAAAATGTTCAAAAAAATTTTCGGACGGACGGGAACGTTAGATCATTGTGTGGGACGCCGAGACGGACACGTACGTGCAAAAAAAGTGTATGGTCGACCTGACGGTTTTCGAGAAAAACTCAAGAAACCGACCGCTTTCGGAGTTTCTCCGAGCGGCCGAGGCGAATTTTTCTAAGTCCCTGCGCGCCGTAGCCTGGCCGTACGTGCGACGCGTGTAACTTCGCCCGTTCGGATCGTTGTTGCGCCCGATCTACGGGTCGGATCGAGGAGACAGCTATATGGTTCGCTTCGCATTGCTACTGGCTACGTGATGAGCGTGAAACATTTTGCAAAATCGAAAATTTTTCGTTCGGTCCAGGTGAAAAATTTTCAAAAAAATTTTCGGACGGACGGGAACGTTAGATCATTGTGTGGGACGCCGAGCCGGACACGTACGTGCAAAAAAAGTGTATGGTCGACCTGACGGTTTTCGAGAAAAACTCAAGAAACCGACCGCTTTCGGAGTTTCTCCGAGCGGCCGAGGCGAATTTTTCTAAGTCCCTGCGCGCCGTAGCCTGGCCGTACGTGCGACGCGTGTAACTTCGCCCGTTCGGATCGTTGTTGCGCCCGATCTACGGGTCGGATCGAGGAGACAGCTATATGGTTCGCTTCGCATTGCTACTGGCTACGTGATGAGCGTGAAACATTTTGCAAAATCGAAAATTTTTCGTTCGGTCCAGGTGAAAAATGTTCAAAAAAATTTTCGGACGGACGGGAACGTTAGATCATTGTGTGGGACGCCGAGACGGACACGTACGTGCAAAAAAAGTGTATGGTCGACCTGACGGTTTTCGAGAAAAACTCAAGAAACCGACCGCTTTCGGAGTTTCTCCGAGCGGCCGAGGCGAATTTTTCTAAGTCCCTGCGCGCCGTAGCCTGGCCGTACGTGCGACGCGTGTAACTTCGCCCGTTCGGATCGTTGTTGCGCCCGATCTACGGGTCGGATCGAGGAGACAGCTATATGGTTCGCTTCGCATTGCTACTGGCTACGTGATGAGCGTGAAACATTTTGCAAAATCGAAAATTTTTCGTTCGGTCCAGGTGAAAAATTTTCAAAAAAATTTTCGGACGGACGGGAACGTTAGATCATTGTGTGGGACGCCGAGCCGGACACGTACGTGCAAAAAAAGTGTATGGTCGACCTGACGGTTTTCGAGAAAAACTCAAGAAACCGACCGCTTTCGGAGTTTCTCCGAGCGGCCGAGGCGAATTTTTCTAAGTCCCTGCGCGCCGTAGCCTGGCCGTACGTGCGACGCGTGTAACTTCGCCCGTTCGGATCGTTGTTGCGCCCGATCTACGGGTCGGATCGAGGAGACAGCTATATGGTTCGCTTCGCATTGCTACTGGCTACGTGATGAGCGTGAAACATTTTGCAAAATCGAAAATTTTTCGTTCGGTCCAGGTGAAAAATGTTCAAAAAAATTTTCGGACGGACGGGAACGTTAGATCATTGTGTGGGACGCCGAGACGGACACGTACGTGCAAAAAAAGTGTATGGTCGACCTGACGGTTTTCGAGAAAAACTCAAGAAACCGACCGCTTTCGGAGTTTCTCCGAGCGGCCGAGGCGAATTTTTCTAAGTCCCTGCGCGCCGTAGCCTGGCCGTACGTGCGACGCGTGTAACTTCGCCCGTTCGGATCGTTGTTGCGCCCGATCTACGGGTCGGATCGAGGAGACAGCTATATGGTTCGCTTCGCATTGCTACTGGCTACGTGATGAGCGTGAAACATTTTGCAAAATCGAAAATTTTTCGTTCGGTCCAGGTGAAAAATTTTCAAAAAAATTTTCGGACGGACGGGAACGTTAGATCATTGTGTGGGACGCCGAGCCGGACACGTACGTGCAAAAAAAGTGTATGGTCGACCTGACGGTTTTCGAGAAAAACTCAAGAAACCGACCGCTTTCGGAGTTTCTCCGAGCGGCCGAGGCGAATTTTTCTAAGTCCCTGCGCGCCGTAGCCTGGCCGTACGTGCGACGCGTGTAACTTCGCCCGTTCGGATCGTTGTTGCGCCCGATCTACGGGTCGGATCGAGGAGACAGCTATATGGTTCGCTTCGCATTGCTACTGGCTACGTGATGAGCGTGAAACATTTTGCAAAATCGAAAATTTTTCGTTCGGTCCAGGTGAAAAATTTTCAAAAAAATTTTCGGACGGACGGGAACGTTAGATCATTGTGTGGGACGCCGAGACGGACACGTACGTGCAAAAAAAGTGTATGGTCGACCTGACGGTTTTCGAGAAAAACTCAAGAAACCGACCGCTTTCGGAGTTTCTCCGAGCGGCCGAGGCGAATTTTTCTAAGTCCCTGCGCGCCGTAGCCTGGCCGTACGTGCGACGCGTGTAACTTCGCCCGTTCGGATCGTTGTTGCGCCCGATCTACGGGTCGGATCGAGGAGACAGCTATATGGTTCGCTTCGCATTGCTACTGGCTACGTGATGAGCGTGAAACATTTTGCAAAATCGAAAATTTTTCGTTCGGTCCAGGTGAAAAATTTTCACAAAAATTTTCGGACGGACGGGAACGTTAGATCATTGTGTGGGACGCCGAGACGGACACGTACGTGCAAAAAAAGTGTATGGTCGACCTGACGGTTTTCGAGAAAAACTCAAGAAACCGACCGCTTTCGGAGTTTCTCCGAGCGGCCGAGGCGAATTTTTCTAAGTCCCTGCGCGCCGTAGCCTGGCCGTACGTGCGACGCGTGTAACTTCGCCCGTTCGGATCGTTGTTGCGCCCGATCTACGGGTCGGATCGAGGAGACAGCTATATGGTTCGCTTCGCATTGCTACTGGCTACGTGATGAGCGTGAAACATTTTGCAAAATCGAAAATTTTTCGTTCGGTCCAGGTGAAAAATTTTCAAAAAAATTTTCGGACGGACGGGAACGTTAGATCATTGTGTGGGACGCCGAGCCGGACACGTACGTGCAAAAAAAGTGTATGGTCGACCTGACGGTTTTCGAGAAAAACTCAAGAAACCGACCGCTTTCGGAGTTTCTCCGAGCGGCCGAGGCGAATTTTTCTAAGTCCCTGCGCGCCGTAGCCTGGCCGTACGTGCGACGCGTGTAACTTCGCCCGTTCGGATCGTTGTTGCGCCCGATCTACGGGTCGGATCGAGGAGACAGCTATATGGTTCGCTTCGCATTGCTACTGGCTACGTGATGAGCGTGAAACATTTTGCAAAATCGAAAATTTTTCGTTCGGTCCAGGTGAAAAATTTTCAAAAAAATTTTCGGACGGACGGGAACGTTAGATCATTGTGTGGGACGCCGAGACGGACACGTACGTGCAAAAAAAGTGTATGGTCGACCTGACGGTTTTCGAGAAAAACTCAAGAAACCGACCGCTTTCGGAGTTTCTCCGAGCGGCCGAGGCGAATTTTTCTAAGTCCCTGCGCGCCGTAGCCTGGCCGTACGTGCGACGCGTGTAACTTCGCCCGTTCGGATCGTTGTTGCGCCCGATCTACGGGTCGGATCGAGGAGACAGCTATATGGTTCGCTTCGCATTGCTACTGGCTACGTGATGAGCGTGAAACATTTTGCAAAATCGAAAATTTTTCGTTCGGTCCAGGTGGAAAATTTTCAAAAAAATTTTCGGACGGACGGGAACGTTAGATCATTGTGTGGGACGCCGAGACGGACACGTACGTGCAAAAAAAGTGTATGGTCGACCTGACGGTTTTCGAGAAAAACTCAAGAAACCGACCGCTTTCGGAGTTTCTCCGAGCGGCCGAGGCGAATTTTTCTAAGTCCCTGCGCGCCGTAGCCTGGCCGTACGTGCGACGCGTGTAACTTCGCCCGTTCGGATCGTTGTTGCGCCCGATCTACGGGTCGGATCGAGGAGACAGCTATATGGTTCGCTTCGCATTGCTACTGGCTACGTGATGAGCGTGAAACATTTTGCAAAATCGAAAATTTTTCGTTCGGTCCAGGTGGAAAATTTTCAAAAAAATTTTCGGACGGACGGGAACGTTAGATCATTGTGTGGGACGCCGAGACGGACACGTACGTGCAAAAAAAGTGTATGGTCGACCTGACGGTTTTCGAGAAAAACTCAAGAAACCGACCGCTTTCGGAGTTTCTCCGAGCGGCCGAGGCGAATTTTTCTAAGTCCCTGCGCGCCGTAGCCTGGCCGTACGTGCGACGCGTGTAACTTCGCCCGTTCGGATCGTTGTTGCGCCCGATCTACGGGTCGGATCGAGGAGACAGCTATATGGTTCGCTTCGCATTGCTACTGGCTACGTGATGAGCGTGAATCATTTTGCAAAATCGAAAATTTTTCGTTCGGTCCAGGTGGAAAATTTTCAAAAAAATTTGCGGACGGACGGGAACGTTAGATCATTGTGTGGGACGCCGAGACGGACACGTACGTGCAAAAAAAGTGTATGGTCGACCTGACGGTTTTCGAGAAAAACTCAAGAAACCGACCGCTTTCGGAGTTTCTCCGAGCGGCCGAGGCGAATTTTTCTAAGTCCCTGCGCGCCGTAGCCTGGCCGTACGTGCGACGCGTGTAACTTCGCCCGTTCGGATCGTTGTTGCGCCCGATCTACGGGTCGGATCGAGGAGACAGCTATATGGTTCGCTTCGCATTGCTACTGGCTACGTGATGAGCGTGAAACATTTTGCAAAATCGAAAATTTTTCGTTCGGTCCAGGTGAAAAATTTTCAAAAAAATTTTCGGACGGACGGGAACGTTAGATCATTGTGTGGGACGCCGAGACGGACACGTACGTGCAAAAAAAGTGTATGGTCGACCTGACGGTTTTCGAGAAAAACTCAAGAAACCGACCGCTTTCGGAGTTTCTCCGAGCGGCCGAGGCGAATTTTTCTAAGTCCCTGCGCGCCGTAGCCTGGCCGTACGTGCGACGCGTGTAACTTCGCCCGTTCGGATCGTTGTTGCGCCCGATCTACGGGTCGGATCGAGGAGACAGCTATATGGTTCGCTTCGCATTGCTACTGGCTACGTGATGAGCGTGAAACATTTTGCAAAATCGAAAATTTTTCGTTCGGTCCAGGTGAAAAATTTTCAAAAAAATTTTCGGACGGACGGGAACGTTAGATCATTGTGTGGGACGCCGAGACGGACACGTACGTGCAAAAAAAGTGTATGGTCGACCTGACGGTTTTCGAGAAAAACTCAAGAAACCGACCGCTTTCGGAGTTTCTCCGAGCGGCCGAGGCGAATTTTTCTAAGTCCCTGCGCGCCGTAGCCTGGCCGTACGTGCGACGCGTGTAACTTCGCCCGTTCGGATCGTTGTTGCGCCCGATCTACGGGTCGGATCGAGGAGACAGCTATATGGTTCGCTTCGCATTGCTACTGGCTACGTGATGAGCGTGAAACATTTTGCAAAATCGAAAATTTTTCGTTCGGTCCAGGTGGAAAATTTTCAAAAAAATTTTCGGACGGACGGGAACGTTAGATCATTGTGTGGGACGCCGAGACGGACACGTACGTGCAAAAAAAGTGTATGGTCGACCTGACGGTTTTCGAGAAAAACTCAAGAAACCGACCGCTTTCGGAGTTTCTCCGAGCGGCCGAGGCGAATTTTTCTAAGTCCCTGCGCGCCGTAGCCTGGCCGTACGTGCGACGCGTGTAACTTCGCCCGTTCGGATCGTTGTTGCGCCCGATCTACGGGTCGGATCGAGGAGACAGCTATATGGTTCGCTTCGCATTGCTACTGGCTACGTGATGAGCGTGAAACATTTTGCAAAATCGAAAATTTTTCGTTCGGTCCAGGTGGAAAATTTTCAAAAAAATTTGCGGACGGACGGGAACGTTAGATCATTGTGTGGGACGCCGAGACGGACACGTACGTGCAAAAAAAGTGTATGGTCGACCTGACGGTTTTCGAGAAAAACTCAAGAAACCGACCGCTTTCGGAGTTTCTCCGAGCGGCCGAGGCGAATTTTTCTAAGTCCCTGCGCGCCGTAGCCTGGCCGTACGTGCGACGCGTGTAACTTCGCCCGTTCGGATCGTTGTTGCGCCCGATCTACGGGTCGGATCGAGGAGACAGCTATATGGTTCGCTTCGCATTGCTACTGGCTACGTGATGAGCGTGAAACATTTTGCAAAATCGAAAATTTTTCGTTCGGTCCAGGTGGAAAATTTTCAAAAAAATTTGCGGACGGACGGGAACGTTAGATCATTGTGTGGGACGCCGAGACGGACACGTACGTGCAAAAAAAGTGTATGGTCGACCTGACGGTTTTCGAGAAAAACTCAAGAAACCGACCGCTTTCGGAGTTTCTCCGAGCGGCCGAGGCGAATTTTTCTAAGTCCCTGCGCGCCGTAGCCTGGCCGTACGTGCGACGCGTGTAACTTCGCCCGTTCGGATCGTTGTTGCGCCCGATCTACGGGTCGGATCGAGGAGACAGCTATATGGTTCGCTTCGCATTGCTACTGGCTACGTGATGAGCGTGAAACATTTTGCAAAATCGAAAATTTTTCGTTCGGTCCAGGTGGAAAATTTTCAAAAAAATTTTCGGACGGACGGGAACGTTAGATCATTGTGTGGGACGCCGAGACGGACACGTACGTGCAAAAAAAGTGTATGGTCGACCTGACGGTTTTCGAGAAAAACTCAAGAAACCGACCGCTTTCGGAGTTTCTCCGAGCGGCCGAGGCGAATTTTTCTAAGTCCCTGCGCGCCGTAGCCTGGCCGTACGTGCGACGCGTGTAACTTCGCCCGTTCGGATCGTTGTTGCGCCCGATCTACGGGTCGGATCGAGGAGACAGCTATATGGTTCGCTTCGCATTGCTACTGGCTACGTGATGAGCGTGAAACATTTTGCAAAATCGAAAATTTTTCGTTCGGTCCAGGTGAAAAATTTTCAAAAAAATTTTCGGACGGACGGGAACGTTAGATCATTGTGTGGGACGCCGAGACGGACACGTACGTGCAAAAAAAGTGTATGGTCGACCTGACGGTTTTCGAGAAAAACTCAAGAAACCGACCGCTTTCGGAGTTTCTCCGAGCGGCCGAGGCGAATTTTTCTAAGTCCCTGCGCGCCGTAGCCTGGCCGTACGTGCGACGCGTGTAACTTCGCCCGTTCGGATCGTTGTTGCGCCCGATCTACGGGTCGGATCGAGGAGACAGCTATATGGTTCGCTTCGCATTGCTACTGGCTACGTGATGAGCGTGAAACATTTTGCAAAATCGAAAATTTTTCGTTCGGTCCAGGTGGAAAATTTTCAAAAAAATTTTCGGACGGACGGGAACGTTAGATCATTGTGTGGGACGCCGAGACGGACACGTACGTGCAAAAAAAGTGTATGGTCGACCTGACGGTTTTCGAGAAAAACTCAAGAAACCGACCGCTTTCGGAGTTTCTCCGAGCGGCCGAGGCGAATTTTTCTAAGTCCCTGCGCGCCGTAGCCTGGCCGTACGTGCGACGCGTGTAACTTCGCCCGTTCGGATCGTTGTTGCGCCCGATCTACGGGTCGGATCGAGGAGACAGCTATATGGTTCGCTTCGCATTGCTACTGGCTACGTGATGAGCGTGAAACATTTTGCAAAATCGAAAATTTTTCGTTCGGTCCAGGTGGAAAATTTTCAAAAAAATTTTCGGACGGACGGGAACGTTAGATCATTGTGTGGGACGCCGAGACGGACACGTACGTGCAAAAAAAGTGTATGGTCGACCTGACGGTTTTCGAGAAAAACTCAAGAAACCGACCGCTTTCGGAGTTTCTCCGAGCGGCCGAGGCGAATTTTTCTAAGTCCCTGCGCGCCGTAGCCTGGCCGTACGTGCGACGCGTGTAACTTCGCCCGTTCGGATCGTTGTTGCGCCCGATCTACGGGTCGGATCGAGGAGACAGCTATATGGTTCGCTTCGCATTGCTACTGGCTACGTGATGAGCGTGAAACATTTTGCAAAATCGAAAATTTTTCGTTCGGTCCAGGTGGAAAATTTTCAAAAAAATTTTCGGACGGACGGGAACGTTAGATCATTTTGTGGGACGCCGAGACGGACACGTACGTGCAAAAAAAGTGTATGGTCGACCTGACGGTTTTCGAGAAAAACTCAAGAAACCGACCGCTTTCGGAGTTTCTCCGAGCGGCCGAGGCGAATTTTTCTAAGTCCCTGCGCGCCGTAGCCTGGCCGTACGTGCGACGCGTGTAACTTCGCCCGTTCGGATCGTTGTTGCGCCCGATCTACGGGTCGGATCGAGGAGACAGCTATATGGTTCGCTTCGCATTGCTACTGGCTACGTGATGAGCGTGAAACATTTTGCAAAATCGAAAATTTTTCGTTCGGTCCAGGTGGAAAATTTTCAAAAAAATTTTCGGACGGACGGGAACGTTAGATCATTGTGTGGGACGCCGAGACGGACACGTACGTGCAAAAAAAGTGTATGGTCGACCTGACGGTTTTCGAGAAAAACTCAAGAAACCGACCGCTTTCGGAGTTTCTCCGAGCGGCCGAGGCGAATTTTTCTAAGTCCCTGCGCGCCGTAGCCTGGCCGTACGTGCGACGCGTGTAACTTCGCCCGTTCGGATCGTTGTTGCGCCCGATCTACGGGTCGGATCGAGGAGACAGCTATATGGTTCGCTTCGCATTGCTACTGGCTACGTGATGAGCGTGAAACATTTTGCAAAATCGAAAATTTTTCGTTCGGTCCAGGTGGAAAATTTTCAAAAAAATTTTCGGACGGACGGGAACGTTAGATCATTGTGTGGGACGCCGAGACGGACACGTACGTGCAAAAAAAGTGTATGGTCGACCTGACGGTTTTCGAGAAAAACTCAAGAAACCGACCGCTTTCGGAGTTTCTCCGAGCGGCCGAGGCGAATTTTTCTAAGTCCCTGCGCGCCGTAGCCTGGCCGTACGTGCGACGCGTGTAACTTCGCCCGTTCGGATCGTTGTTGCGCCCGATCTACGGGTCGGATCGAGGAGACAGCTATATGGTTCGCTTCGCATTGCTACTGGCTACGTGATGAGCGTGAAACATTTTGCAAAATCGAAAATTTTTCGTTCGGTCCAGGTGGAAAATTTTCAAAAAAATTTGCGGACGGACGGGAACGTTAGATCATTGTGTGGGACGCCGAGACGGACACGTACGTGCAAAAAAAGTGTATGGTCGACCTGACGGTTTTCGAGAAAAACTCAAGAAACCGACCGCTTTCGGAGTTTCTCCGAGCGGCCGAGGCGAATTTTTCTAAGTCCCTGCGCGCCGTAGCCTGGCCGTACGTGCGACGCGTGTAACTTCGCCCGTTCGGATCGTTGTTGCGCCCGATCTACGGGTCGGATCGAGGAGACAGCTATATGGTTCGCTTCGCATTGCTACTGGCTACGTGATGAGCGTGAAACATTTTGCAAAATCGAAAATTTTTCGTTCGGTCCAGGTGGAAAATTTTCAAAAAAATTTGCGGACGGACGGGAACGTTAGATCATTGTGTGGGACGCCGAGACGGACACGTACGTGCAAAAAAAGTGTATGGTCGACCTGACGGTTTTCGAGAAAAACTCAAGAAACCGACCGCTTTCGGAGTTTCTCCGAGCGGCCGAGGCGAATTTTTCTAAGTCCCTGCGCGCCGTAGCCTGGCCGTACGTGCGACGCGTGTAACTTCGCCCGTTCGGATCGTTGTTGCGCCCGATCTACGGGTCGGATCGAGGAGACAGCTATATGGTTCGCTTCGCATTGCTACTGGCTACGTGATGAGCGTGAAACATTTTGCAAAATCGAAAATTTTTCGTTCGGTCCAGGTGGAAAATTTTCAAAAACATTTGCGGACGGACGGGAACGTTAGATCATTGTGTGGGACGCCGAGACGGACACGTACGTGCAAAAAAAGTGTATGGTCGACCTGACGGTTTTCGAGAAAAACTCAAGAAACCGACCGCTTTCGGAGTTTCTCCGAGCGGCCGAGGCGAATTTTTCTAAGTCCCTGCGCGCCGTAGCCTGGCCGTACGTGCGACGCGTGTAACTTCGCCCGTTCGGATCGTTGTTGCGCCCGATCTACGGGTCGGATCGAGGAGACAGCTATATGGTTCGCTTCGCATTGCTACTGGCTACGTGATGAGCGTGAAACATTTTGCAAAATCGAAAATTTTTCGTTCGGTCCAGGTGGAAAATTTTCAAAAAAATTTTCGGACGGACGGGAACGTTAGATCATTGTGTGGGACGCCGAGACGGACACGTACGTGCAAAAAAAGTGTATGGTCGACCTGACGGTTTTCGAGAAAAACTCAAGAAACCGACCGCTTTCGGAGTTTCTCCGAGCGGCCGAGGCGAATTTTTCTAAGTCCCTGCGCGCCGTAGCCTGGCCGTACGTGCGACGCGTGTAACTTCGCCCGTTCGGATCGTTGTTGCGCCCGATCTACGGGTCGGATCGAGGAGACAGCTATATGGTTCGCTTCGCATTGCTACTGGCTACGTGATGAGCGTGAAACATTTTGCAAAATCGAAAATTTTTCGTTCGGTCCAGGTGGAAAATTTTCAAAAAAATTTTCGGACGGACGGGAACGTTAGATCATTGTGTGGGACGCCGAGACGGACACGTACGTGCAAAAAAAGTGTATGGTCGACCTGACGGTTTTCGAGAAAAACTCAAGAAACCGACCGCTTTCGGAGTTTCTCCGAGCGGCCGAGGCGAATTTTTCTAAGTCCCTGCGCGCCGTAGCCTGGCCGTACGTGCGACGCGTGTAACTTCGCCCGTTCGGATCGTTGTTGCGCCCGATCTACGGGTCGGATCGAGGAGACAGCTATATGGTTCGCTTCGCATTGCTACTGGCTACGTGATGAGCGTGAAACATTTTGCAAAATCGAAAATTTTTCGTTCGGTCCAGGTGAAAAATTTTCAAAAAAATTTTCGGACGGACGGGAACGTTAGATCATTGTGTGGGACGCCGAGACGGACACGTACGTGCAAAAAAAGTGTATGGTCGACCTGACGGTTTTCGAGAAAAACTCAAGAAACCGACCGCTTTCGGAGTTTCTCCGAGCGGCCGAGGCGAATTTTTCTAAGTCCCTGCGCGCCGTAGCCTGGCCGTACGTGCGACGCGTGTAACTTCGCCCGTTCGGATCGTTGTTGCGCCCGATCTACGGGTCGGATCGAGGAGACAGCTATATGGTTCGCTTCGCATTGCTACTGGCTACGTGATGAGCGTGAAACATTTTGCAAAATCGAAAATTTTTCGTTCGGTCCAGGTGGAAAATTTTCAAAAAAATTTTCGGACGGACGGGAACGTTAGATCATTGTGTGGGACGCCGAGACGGACACGTACGTGCAAAAAAAGTGTATGGTCGACCTGACGGTTTTCGAGAAAAACTCAAGAAACCGACCGCTTTCGGAGTTTCTCCGAGCGGCCGAGGCGAATTTTTCTAAGTCCCTGCGCGCCGTAGCCTGGCCGTACGTGCGACGCGTGTAACTTCGCCCGTTCGGATCGTTGTTGCGCCCGATCTACGGGTCGGATCGAGGAGACAGCTATATGGTTCGCTTCGCATTGCTACTGGCTACGTGATGAGCGTGAAACATTTTGCAAAATCGAAAATTTTTCGTTCGGTCCAGGTGGAAAATTTTCAAAAAAATTTGCGGACGGACGGGAACGTTAGATCATTGTGTGGGACGCCGAGACGGACACGTACGTGCAAAAAAAGTGTATGGTCGACCTGACGGTTTTCGAGAAAAACTCAAGAAACCGACCGCTTTCGGAGTTTCTCCGAGCGGCCGAGGCGAATTTTTCTAAGTCCCTGCGCGCCGTAGCCTGGCCGTACGTGCGACGCGTGTAACTTCGCCCGTTCGGATCGTTGTTGCGCCCGATCTACGGGTCGGATCGAGGAGACAGCTATATGGTTCGCTTCGCATTGCTACTGGCTACGTGATGAGCGTGAAACATTTTGCAAAATCGAAAATTTTTCGTTCGGTCCAGGTGGAAAATTTTCAAAAAAATTTTCGGACGGACGGGAACGTTAGATCATTGTGTGGGACGCCGAGACGGACACGTACGTGCAAAAAAAGTGTATGGTCGACCTGACGGTTTTCGAGAAAAACTCAAGAAACCGACCGCTTTCGGAGTTTCTCCGAGCGGCCGAGGCGAATTTTTCTAAGTCCCTGCGCGCCGTAGCCTGGCCGTACGTGCGACGCGTGTAACTTCGCCCGTTCGGATCGTTGTTGCGCCCGATCTACGGGTCGGATCGAGGAGACAGCTATATGGTTCGCTTCGCATTGCTACTGGCTACGTGATGAGCGTGAAACATTTTGCAAAATCGAAAATTTTTCGTTCGGTCCAGGTGGAAAATTTTCAAAAAAATTTGCGGACGGACGGGAACGTTAGATCATTGTGTGGGACGCCGAGACGGACACGTACGTGCAAAAAAAGTGTATGGTCGACCTGACGGTTTTCGAGAAAAACTCAAGAAACCGACCGCTTTCGGAGTTTCTCCGAGCGGCCGAGGCGAATTTTTCTAAGTCCCTGCGCGCCGTAGCCTGGCCGTACGTGCGACGCGTGTAACTTCGCCCGTTCGGATCGTTGTTGCGCCCGATCTACGGGTCGGATCGAGGAGACAGCTATATGGTTCGCTTCGCATTGCTACTGGCTACGTGATGAGCGTGAAACATTTTGCAAAATCGAAAATTTTTCGTTCGGTCCAGGTGGAAAATTTTCAAAAAAATTTGCGGACGGACGGGAACGTTAGATCATTGTGTGGGACGCCGAGACGGACACGTACGTGCAAAAAAAGTGTATGGTCGACCTGACGGTTTTCGAGAAAAACTCAAGAAACCGACCGCTTTCGGAGTTTCTCCGAGCGGCCGAGGCGAATTTTTCTAAGTCCCTGCGCGCCGTAGCCTGGCCGTACGTGCGACGCGTGTAACTTCGCCCGTTCGGATCGTTGTTGCGCCCGATCTACGGGTCGGATCGAGGAGACAGCTATATGGTTCGCTTCGCATTGCTACTGGCTACGTGATGAGCGTGAAACATTTTGCAAAATCGAAAATTTTTCGTTCGGTCCAGGTGGAAAATTTTCAAAAACATTTGCGGACGGACGGGAACGTTAGATCATTGTGTGGGACGCCGAGACGGACACGTACGTGCAAAAAAAGTGTATGGTCGACCTGACGGTTTTCGAGAAAAACTCAAGAAACCGACCGCTTTCGGAGTTTCTCCGAGCGGCCGAGGCGAATTTTTCTAAGTCCCTGCGCGCCGTAGCCTGGCCGTACGTGCGACGCGTGTAACTTCGCCCGTTCGGATCGTTGTTGCGCCCGATCTACGGGTCGGATCGAGGAGACAGCTATATGGTTCGCTTCGCATTGCTACTGGCTACGTGATGAGCGTGAAACATTTTGCAAAATCGAAAATTTTTCGTTCGGTCCAGGTGGAAAATTTTCAAAAAAATTTTCGGACGGACGGGAACGTTAGATCATTGTGTGGGACGCCGAGACGGACACGTACGTGCAAAAAAAGTGTATGGTCGACCTGACGGTTTTCGAGAAAAACTCAAGAAACCGACCGCTTTCGGAGTTTCTCCGAGCGGCCGAGGCGAATTTTTCTAAGTCCCTGCGCGCCGTAGCCTGGCCGTACGTGCGACGCGTGTAACTTCGCCCGTTCGGATCGTTGTTGCGCCCGATCTACGGGTCGGATCGAGGAGACAGCTATATGGTTCGCTTCGCATTGCTACTGGCTACGTGATGAGCGTGAAACATTTTGCAAAATCGAAAATTTTTCGTTCGGTCCAGGTGGAAAATTTTCAAAAAAATTTTCGGACGGACGGGAACGTTAGATCATTGTGTGGGACGCCGAGACGGACACGTACGTGCAAAAAAAGTGTATGGTCGACCTGACGGTTTTCGAGAAAAACTCAAGAAACCGACCGCTTTCGGAGTTTCTCCGAGCGGCCGAGGCGAATTTTTCTAAGTCCCTGCGCGCCGTAGCCTGGCCGTACGTGCGACGCGTGTAACTTCGCCCGTTCGGATCGTTGTTGCGCCCGATCTACGGGTCGGATCGAGGAGACAGCTATATGGTTCGCTTCGCATTGCTACTGGCTACGTGATGAGCGTGAAACATTTTGCAAAATCGAAAATTTTTCGTTCGGTCCAGGTGAAAAATTTTCAAAAAAATTTTCGGACGGACGGGAACGTTAGATCATTGTGTGGGACGCCGAGACGGACACGTACGTGCAAAAAAAGTGTATGGTCGACCTGACGGTTTTCGAGAAAAACTCAAGAAACCGACCGCTTTCGGAGTTTCTCCGAGCGGCCGAGGCGAATTTTTCTAAGTCCCTGCGCGCCGTAGCCTGGCCGTACGTGCGACGCGTGTAACTTCGCCCGTTCGGATCGTTGTTGCGCCCGATCTACGGGTCGGATCGAGGAGACAGCAATATGGTTCGCTTCGCATTGCTACTGGCTACGTGATGAGCGTGAAACATTTTGCAAAATCGAAAATTTTTCGTTCGGTCCAGGTGGAAAATTTTCAAAAAAATTTTCGGACGGACGGGAACGTTAGATCATTGTGTGGGACGCCGAGACGGACACGTACGTGCAAAAAAAGTGTATGGTCGACCTGACGGTTTTCGAGAAAAACTCAAGAAACCGACCGCTTTCGGAGTTTCTCCGAGCGGCCGAGGCGAATTTTTCTAAGTCCCTGCGCGCCGTAGCCTGGCCGTACGTGCGACGCGTGTAACTTCGCCCGTTCGGATCGTTGTTGCGCCCGATCTACGGGTCGGATCGAGGAGACAGCTATATGGTTCGCTTCGCATTGCTACTGGCTACGTGATGAGCGTGAAACATTTTGCAAAATCGAAAATTTTTCGTTCGGTCCAGGTGGAAAATTTTCAAAAAAATTTGCGGACGGACGGGAACGTTAGATCATTGTGTGGGACGCCGAGACGGACACGTACGTGCAAAAAAAGTGTATGGTCGACCTGACGGTTTTCGAGAAAAACTCAAGAAACCGACCGCTTTCGGAGTTTCTCCGAGCGGCCGAGGCGAATTTTTCTAAGTCCCTGCGCGCCGTAGCCTGGCCGTACGTGCGACGCGTGTAACTTCGCCCGTTCGGATCGTTGTTGCGCCCGATCTACGGGTCGGATCGAGGAGACAGCTATATGGTTCGCTTCGCATTGCTACTGGCTACGTGATGAGCGTGAAACATTTTGCAAAATCGAAAATTTTTCGTTCGGTCCAGGTGGAAAATTTTCAAAAAAATTTGCGGACGGACGGGAACGTTAGATCATTGTGTGGGACGCCGAGACGGACACGTACGTGCAAAAAAAGTGTATGGTCGACCTGACGGTTTTCGAGAAAAACTCAAGAAACCGACCGCTTTCGGAGTTTCTCCGAGCGGCCGAGGCGAATTTTTCTAAGTCCCTGCGCGCCGTAGCCTGGCCGTACGTGCGACGCGTGTAACTTCGCCCGTTCGGATCGTTGTTGCGCCCGATCTACGGGTCGGATCGAGGAGACAGCTATATGGTTCGCTTCGCATTGCTACTGGCTACGTGATGAGCGTGAAACATTTTGCAAAATCGAAAATTTTTCGTTCGGTCCAGGTGGAAAATTTTCAAAAAAATTTGCGGACGGACGGGAACGTTAGATCATTGTGTGGGACGCCGAGACGGACACGTACGTGCAAAAAAAGTGTATGGTCGACCTGACGGTTTTCGAGAAAAACTCAAGAAACCGACCGCTTTCGGAGTTTCTCCGAGCGGCCGAGGCGAATTTTTCTAAGTCCCTGCGCGCCGTAGCCTGGCCGTACGTGCGACGCGTGTAACTTCGCCCGTTCGGATCGTTGTTGCGCCCGATCTACGGGTCGGATCGAGGAGACAGCTATATGGTTCGCTTCGCATTGCTACTGGCTACGTGATGAGCGTGAAACATTTTGCAAAATCGAAAATTTTTCGTTCGGTCCAGGTGAAAAATTTTCAAAAAAATTTTCGGACGGACGGGAACGTTAGATCATTGTGTGGGACGCCGAGACGGACACGTACGTGCAAAAAAAGTGTATGGTCGACCTGACGGTTTTCGAGAAAAACTCAAGAAACCGACCGCTTTCGGAGTTTCTCCGAGCGGCCGAGGCGAATTTTTCTAAGTCCCTGCGCGCCGTAGCCTGGCCGTACGTGCGACGCGTGTAACTTCGCCCGTTCGGATCGTTGTTGCGCCCGATCTACGGGTCGGATCGAGGAGACAGCTATATGGTTCGCTTCGCATTGCTACTGGCTACGTGATGAGCGTGAAACATTTTGCAAAATCGAAAATTTTTCGTTCGGTCCAGGTGAAAAATTTTCAAAAAAATTTTCGGACGGACGGGAACGTTAGATCATTGTGTGGGACGCCGAGACGGACACGTACGTGCAAAAAAAGTGTATGGTCGACCTGACGGTTTTCGAGAAAAACTCAAGAAACCGACCGCTTTCGGAGTTTCTCCGAGCGGCCGAGGCGAATTTTTCTAAGTCCCTGCGCGCCGTAGCCTGGCCGTACGTGCGACGCGTGTAACTTCGCCCGTTCGGATCGTTGTTGCGCCCGATCTACGGGTCGGATCGAGGAGACAGCTATATGGTTCGCTTCGCATTGCTACTGGCTACGTGATGAGCGTGAAACATTTTGCAAAATCGAAAATTTTTCGTTCGGTCCAGGTGGAAAATTTTCAAAAAAATTTTCGGACGGACGGGAACGTTAGATCATTGTGTGGGACGCCGAGACGGACACGTACGTGCAAAAAAAGTGTATGGTCGACCTGACGGTTTTCGAGAAAAACTCAAGAAACCGACCGCTTTCGGAGTTTCTCCGAGCGGCCGAGGCGAATTTTTCTAAGTCCCTGCGCGCCGTAGCCTGGCCGTACGTGCGACGCGTGTAACTTCGCCCGTTCGGATCGTTGTTGCGCCCGATCTACGGGTCGGATCGAGGAGACAGCTATATGGTTCGCTTCGCATTGCTACTGGCTACGTGATGAGCGTGAAACATTTTGCAAAATCGAAAATTTTTCGTTCGGTCCAGGTGGAAAATTTTCAAAAAAATTTGCGGACGGACGGGAACGTTAGATCATTGTGTGGGACGCCGAGACGGACACGTACGTGCAAAAAAAGTGTATGGTCGACCTGACGGTTTTCGAGAAAAACTCAAGAAACCGACCGCTTTCGGAGTTTCTCCGAGCGGCCGAGGCGAATTTTTCTAAGTCCCTGCGCGCCGTAGCCTGGCCGTACGTGCGACGCGTGTAACTTCGCCCGTTCGGATCGTTGTTGCGCCCGATCTACGGGTCGGATCGAGGAGACAGCTATATGGTTCGCTTCGCATTGCTACTGGCTACGTGATGAGCGTGAAACATTTTGCAAAATCGAAAATTTTTCGTTCGGTCCAGGTGGAAAATTTTCAAAAAAATTTTCGGACGGACGGGAACGTTAGATCATTGTGTGGGACGCCGAGACGGACACGTACGTGCAAAAAAAGTGTATGGTCGACCTGACGGTTTTCGAGAAAAACTCAAGAAACCGACCGCTTTCGGAGTTTCTCCGAGCGGCCGAGGCGAATTTTTCTAAGTCCCTGCGCGCCGTAGCCTGGCCGTACGTGCGACGCGTGTAACTTCGCCCGTTCGGATCGTTGTTGCGCCCGATCTACGGGTCGGATCGAGGAGACAGCTATATGGTTCGCTTCGCATTGCTACTGGCTACGTGATGAGCGTGAAACATTTTGCAAAATCGAAAATTTTTCGTTCGGTCCAGGTGGAAAATTTTCAAAAAAATTTTCGGACGGACGGGAACGTTAGATCATTTTGTGGGACGCCGAGACGGACACGTACGTGCAAAAAAAGTGTATGGTCGACCTGACGGTTTTCGAGAAAAACTCAAGAAACCGACCGCTTTCGGAGTTTCTCCGAGCGGCCGAGGCGAATTTTTCTAAGTCCCTGCGCGCCGTAGCCTGGCCGTACGTGCGACGCGTGTAACTTCGCCCGTTCGGATCGTTGTTGCGCCCGATCTACGGGTCGGATCGAGGAGACAGCTATATGGTTCGCTTCGCATTGCTACTGGCTACGTGATGAGCGTGAAACATTTTGCAAAATCGAAAATTTTTCGTTCGGTCCAGGTGGAAAATTTTCAAAAAAATTTTCGGACGGACGGGAACGTTAGATCATTGTGTGGGACGCCGAGACGGACACGTACGTGCAAAAAAAGTGTATGGTCGACCTGACGGTTTTCGAGAAAAACTCAAGAAACCGACCGCTTTCGGAGTTTCTCCGAGCGGCCGAGGCGAATTTTTCTAAGTCCCTGCGCGCCGTAGCCTGGCCGTACGTGCGACGCGTGTAACTTCGCCCGTTCGGATCGTTGTTGCGCCCGATCTACGGGTCGGATCGAGGAGACAGCTATATGGTTCGCTTCGCATTGCTACTGGCTACGTGATGAGCGTGAAACATTTTGCAAAATCGAAAATTTTTCGTTCGGTCCAGGTGGAAAATTTTCAAAAAAATTTTCGGACGGACGGGAACGTTAGATCATTGTGTGGGACGCCGAGACGGACACGTACGTGCAAAAAAAGTGTATGGTCGACCTGACGGTTTTCGAGAAAAACTCAAGAAACCGACCGCTTTCGGAGTTTCTCCGAGCGGCCGAGGCGAATTTTTCTAAGTCCCTGCGCGCCGTAGCCTGGCCGTACGTGCGACGCGTGTAACTTCGCCCGTTCGGATCGTTGTTGCGCCCGATCTACGGGTCGGATCGAGGAGACAGCTATATGGTTCGCTTCGCATTGCTACTGGCTACGTGATGAGCGTGAAACATTTTGCAAAATCGAAAATTTTTCGTTCGGTCCAGGTGGAAAATTTTCAAAAAAATTTTCGGACGGACGGGAACGTTAGATCATTGTGTGGGACGCCGAGACGGACACGTACGTGCAAAAAAAGTGTATGGTCGACCTGACGGTTTTCGAGAAAAACTCAAGAAACCGACCGCTTTCGGAGTTTCTCCGAGCGGCCGAGGCGAATTTTTCTAAGTCCCTGCGCGCCGTAGCCTGGCCGTACGTGCGACGCGTGTAACTTCGCCCGTTCGGATCGTTGTTGCGCCCGATCTACGGGTCGGATCGAGGAGACAGCTATATGGTTCGCTTCGCATTGCTACTGGCTACGTGATGAGCGTGAAACATTTTGCAAAATCGAAAATTTTTCGTTCGGTCCAGGTGGAAAATTTTCAAAAAAATTTTCGGACGGACGGGAACGTTAGATCATTGTGTGGGACGCCGAGACGGACACGTACGTGCAAAAAAAGTGTATGGTCGACCTGACGGTTTTCGAGAAAAACTCAAGAAACCGACCGCTTTCGGAGTTTCTCCGAGCGGCCGAGGCGAATTTTTCTAAGTCCCTGCGCGCCGTAGCCTGGCCGTACGTGCGACGCGTGTAACTTCGCCCGTTCGGATCGTTGTTGCGCCCGATCTACGGGTCGGATCGAGGAGACAGCTATATGGTTCGCTTCGCATTGCTACTGGCTACGTGATGAGCGTGAAACATTTTGCAAAATCGAAAATTTTTCGTTCGGTCCAGGTGGAAAATTTTCAAAAAAATTTTCGGACGGACGGGAACGTTAGATCATTGTGTGGGACGCCGAGACGGACACGTACGTGCAAAAAAAGTGTATGGTCGACCTGACGGTTTTCGAGAAAAACTCAAGAAACCGACCGCTTTCGGAGTTTCTCCGAGCGGCCGAGGCGAATTTTTCTAAGTCCCTGCGCGCCGTAGCCTGGCCGTACGTGCGACGCGTGTAACTTCGCCCGTTCGGATCGTTGTTGCGCCCGATCTACGGGTCGGATCGAGGAGACAGCTATATGGTTCGCTTCGCATTGCTACTGGCTACGTGATGAGCGTGAAACATTTTGCAAAATCGAAAATTTTTCGTTCGGTCCAGGTGGAAAATTTTCAAAAAAATTTTCGGACGGACGGGAACGTTAGATCATTGTGTGGGACGCCGAGACGGACACGTACGTGCAAAAAAAGTGTATGGTCGACCTGACGGTTTTCGAGAAAAACTCAAGAAACCGACCGCTTTCGGAGTTTCTCCGAGCGGCCGAGGCGAATTTTTCTAAGTCCCTGCGCGCCGTAGCCTGGCCGTACGTGCGACGCGTGTAACTTCGCCCGTTCGGATCGTTGTTGCGCCCGATCTACGGGTCGGATCGAGGAGACAGCTATATGGTTCGCTTCGCATTGCTACTGGCTACGTGATGAGCGTGAAACATTTTGCAAAATCGAAAATTTTTCGTTCGGTCCAGGTGGAAAATTTTCAAAAAAATTTTCGGACGGACGGGAACGTTAGATCATTGTGTGGGACGCCGAGACGGACACGTACGTGCAAAAAAAGTGTATGGTCGACCTGACGGTTTTCGAGAAAAACTCAAGAAACCGACCGCTTTCGGAGTTTCTCCGAGCGGCCGAGGCGAATTTTTCTAAGTCCCTGCGCGCCGTAGCCTGGCCGTACGTGCGACGCGTGTAACTTCGCCCGTTCGGATCGTTGTTGCGCCCGATCTACGGGTCGGATCGAGGAGACAGCTATATGGTTCGCTTCGCATTGCTACTGGCTACGTGATGAGCGTGAAACATTTTGCAAAATCGAAAATTTTTCGTTCGGTCCAGGTGGAAAATTTTCAAAAAAATTTTCGGACGGACGGGAACGTTAGATCATTGTGTGGGACGCCGAGACGGACACGTACGTGCAAAAAAAGTGTATGGTCGACCTGACGGTTTTCGAGAAAAACTCAAGAAACCGACCGCTTTCGGAGTTTCTCCGAGCGGCCGAGGCGAATTTTTCTAAGTCCCTGCGCGCCGTAGCCTGGCCGTA